>OW796090.1:10571808-11953155 GCA_941860345.1 Chrysodeixis includens
CAAAATAACGCTTACAAAATTTTGACCACGACTCCATCTTGTGAGTATTCGTTACGACTTTACTACACGTACACTTTACGTCATACATTGGCCGATCTTTTGTTCATGGACCGAAAGGGGAGCGTATCGCTCACCAACGGATTTCCTTATGACACTCAAAAAAGGATTTAAAGCCAATGCGGGTACAGTTAATAATTGTTTGACACACCTAATACCAGAATATTTTATGAAGTTAAATTTGAATTTAAGTGTGATAAGGCCGCGTAGCTTAGCGGTTAAGGCAACCGAGCTATGACTCGGGAGACGCAGGTTCGATCCCTGCCGCGGCCAGCAGAAGCGTAAAATCTCTTTTGTCAGTTTGATAAATTATTTTTAATATAAATTTCGTAATTTTTTTTACTTTTAAAAACTATTGCGTAAATGATCATGATTTTTGACATTCATTATTTTGGGTACTATTTGGGTTGTTAATGGCTTCTACAATATTTTATCTCATACGCCTTCCACGCACAGAAAGTGTATTTATAATGTTTTTATTGTAAAAACTAAACATCACATTGTTGCGCTGCGTAAAGCTTGTTTCATAATCGGCTTTTTGATTTCAATATTTAATTATTTCTCGCATGAAATATTCTGAATTATCATTACATTTTTAGTTAAATAGAAATAGAAAGAAAACATAAAATCTTTCACGAGCGTCAGTTTGGCTTCACTTAAGGTCAATGACCGACGCCGCAGCCAGATTGATGTCTCATATATTAGGAGCTTGGGAAGGTTGACAGGATGCCATAGGCATTTTTTGTGACCAATCCAAGGCTTTTGATTGCGTGGACCATAACACTCTAATCCTTAAACTGTATTTCTACGGATTACAACGATAATCCTTACAACTAGTATTGTCATATTTATCATCCGGACAGCAAAAAGTAGGCATTAAAGGCGTAACTTCATACGGGTCCTTGGTAAGAATGGGCGTTCCCCAGGGTTCGATTTTGGGCCCATTTCACTTCTTAGCGTATTAATAATCAAATATTTTCATACAAGAATATATTTTTACAACTAGCTTTTTCCCGGGGTTACGCTCGTGCAAATATCGGACATACTCATAATTTCAAAAACAAAACCTCCAATGACCAAATCGACTAAAAACCTCATTATTCTATTACATAAATATTTCTTTTGCATGATTCATCAGTAATTTTACTGATGCGCAATGAACTTTACTGCACTACTTGTGACCTAAAGACGAGTATCACCAGAAACGAGATTTTCCCCTAGGCCTGCGCACAGTCATACGTCATACATTGGCCGATCTTTTGTTCATGGACCGGTGCGGCGGCGCTATTTAGGGGAGCATATCGCACACCAATGATTTTCTATACAACACTCGAAAAGGAACTTTAGAACAATGATTGTAAAGTTAATAATTGTTTGACAAACCCAAACCAGAATACAAAGTTAAATTTGAAATTATGTTCATAAGGCCGCGTAGCTTAGCGGTTAAGGCAACCGAGCTATGACTCGGGAGACGCAGGTTCGATCCCTGCCGCGGCCAGCTGAAGCATAAAATCTCTTTTGTCAGTGTGTTACGTTATTTTTAATAGCCATTTTTTTTATTATTTTGCTCTGATTTTTTACTTTAAAACACTAAATATTTCGTAAATGATCATGGTTTTTGGCATTCGTTATGTTGGGTACTATGTGCGCTGTTAATGGCCTCTACAATATTTTGTCTCATATACCTTGCACGCACAGACAGCGACTCGTTTAATTTTAATATATGTATAGATGATATTTTTACTATAAATTTAATTGAACATCACATTCAGCAGTACCTAATTGTACTAGGTACAAAATATGACTCATACTTAGCGATGCTTGGACTTTACCCCATGCATCGTTCGCACTATCCCCCCCTAAAAACGAGAATCGCCAGAAACGATTTTTTTTTTGCTTAGGTTTTTAACTACAAACACTGCATAAATGGGATCATGGTTTTTGACATTTACCATTTTGGGTGCTATTTGCGTTATTATTGGTCTCTACAATATTTTATCTCATATACCTTGCATGCACAGACAGCGACTCGTTAAATTTTATTATAATACTAGCTGACCATGCAGACTTCGTACTGCCCCAATTGATAAATAAAATACCTAAACTTTTATAAATGAAAAAGATAAGGGCTGTTTTTAGGGTTTGCCCGGCAGTTTTTTCGGATTTTTCTCACCTTTTAAACCTTCCCTAGACCTCCACGAACAATTTAAGACCAAGATGAGATAAATCCATTCAGCCGTTCTCGAGTTTTAGTGAGACTAACGAACAGCAATTGATTTTTATATTTAAGAAGATGCAGAATTCTATCTTTAGTTTCATACTTTCTTTTGCAAAACTTGTTTGTGGCACGCATTGTTACAATTCATATGAAGAGCGTATTCTTCCGGCTAAGACGTCACAATGCTATCACACAGACTTCCAGAACTATATGTATTCTAAAAAATATACTACTGTAACAAACTTTCTAAACCAGATGCATAAAATGCTGCTATTTTCATTCTTGTTACTTAAAGTAAACTAAATTGGATACAGCTAATTCGTAATAATTACATTTTAGTGGCCAATGTCGTTTGATACACACCAGACACCAGATTTTTCAAGTAATAATAAAGAGTCTTTTAGAATTATTTGTGATTGATTTGATTCTTGAACGCTTACGGTTGGTCGTGCATGAAACGAGTCTATATAGCAACAAGGAACTTAGACAACATTCATTTGTTCAAGTGCGAATGTTAATCGCCTCGTCCATATGTTTTAAATTGACTAGTCTTAGTTACGTAACATTTTGAAAAAAAATACAATTTCATACAAACAATTCGATCAGCACTAAAGCTTAAAAAAAAGCCACCTGTGTACAGGCCTAGCACATTGGCTTAGTATAAATCACACCTACAAATTACTTCCTATCTCTGACCATCTATCGTTGATCGGCCGTCACTGATTCGCTCTCAAATCACTTCTATTATATCTATTACTATAAATAAATTAACATTGTAAGTGTCGACCAACATTGATTTCTAAATGTTTAAATCTTCATTTTTCGTTTGCTCTTGCACAACAGAAGTCCAATTACCATCTGCTTTTGATTCCATTAAAATATAATCTTTAAAATGTTTGGTCATTTTATACTTCTAAAACAAACTCTCCACAGCATTTACATTTGCTACTAATTGAACAATTGAAATGTTCTAAAAGATAAATTAATGTAACCTTTTTGATTTGATATTAGCCATTCAATACTGTTCCGATATGTATCAAGTTACTCGATAGTACTGTTGGAGACAACGCTTAGTCTGTGGTGTATTGAGTCCCGATCTTCCCATTGATAATTATGTCAATTGTACCATTGTGTAGAAATACAGTGTTTACGCTTGTGTACGTACGCTGTCCCATTTCTCGAATTAAATCAAATACTATCGGTCTGAATTGAAGGATTTGTTTCTGATATAGTTTATTAATTATTTGACCCTTTTCAATTAAGAGAATCGGAAGGTTTTGTAAAAGGGATTGCTGTTAACGATACAACCTTTATAGTATATTTGCATTTTTAATACATGCTTTAAATAGCTCAAATAAAATTCTAGTAGGTAATTATTACCGTATAGACGTTTAACAAGAAAAGGAAAACCATTTATAGTTTTTCTGAAATACTGAAGTCTTCAAATGATTTCACGCCATAATTCAATTAAATGCAATAGCAGTCAAATACCTCAGCGTAAACGTCGTTTTATCAGACTGATGCGACAATTTTGTATGGAAATCTAGAAACAGCGACGGTTGTTGACGGTCCGAACACGGTCTTAGCTTTAAAAGAAACAGTAGGTAGTACTGTGATTTAGGTAGCGCCATCTGGACGGCTATTACAAAACAGAGAGTAAATACTAACCTTCACTGGCTTTGGCTGGATATTTACATAGTTATGCTAGCATTTATTGATCAGTAAGTATACTTGGCACCTACTACCTAAAGCCTACTAAGCCTCAAAGTTAGCTGCAAGATTGTTGCAGTTGTGGAAAGAAGACACCACTCGACGCCATTGATAATGCGCCCTCCCTCCACAACAGCAAAGAAATCTTTGCAATGATGTGTTGATTTATATACAATTTGCGCAGGCTGCAAAGAAATACCTAAAAAAATATTTAGAAACTTTACGTCAATCCTTTGAACGGTCAAATGGGTTCATCGAAAACAATCAGCCAAACTGATTGGATGCCATTATTTGTAGTCGTGAGCATACACATATAAATATACCTAATATAAATTTCATGAAATTAAAAAAAAAATCTTAGACTTAGACCTTTCGGACAAAAACTTTATTAACCTACTCAAAACGGTGTCATCTTTCTTTCTCTGATACAAACATATATTATTATAATGACACTAATTAATATAATGTTAGGCTTCTGTTGGAAACTGGAAACTGGAAGCCGACACCTTATAACCTGACCTGCGGATTATATTGAATTACAGTTAAAATTTTTGTATTGATGACTATGTACTTAATTGTAGGTACTTCATTGATATAAATATTATTAACACGTAGTACATCAGAATGCCGCAAATAGTCAGGGCTGAAATCAGCTGAACAGAAATAATGATTGCAAAATTCTTCTGGTCAAAATGTTCCGCGTTTTACAAATAAATTGACATCACAATTTAATTCATTATTTTTGATAAAAGAATTTGGTAACGAGTGGAGTGTAGATTGACATGCAAACATTTTTGTGTATTGCATAACTTTACGCCTTGCTTCTGGTATTGCTTTAAAAATACTACATTTATGTTTACTTTTCACACTTTGAATTGGACTTGGTAACGGTTCGGTTTGGTACAGTTCGATTTATCCTAGCGGTAGGTACCTGAAGCTCAATATTAGCACAGGCTCGATATTTATTTTAGGTGTTCCGTGGCAATGCGTTTTTATTGTCAATCTGGACTATTTCCATTCTGGTAAAATACTTTGTTGCAGTTCCATGTCATTAATTTTCCCACAGACATCGCAGGTGCAAAATTTACGCTACACTTTTTTTACCCTTTCACATTTTTAATGTAATTATTTTCAGTAACCAGTCTTTCAATATAAAATATAATACTGGCCTGTACACGTACAAAATAAAGTTTCCGTACACTGCGCCTCCATACGCTTGCTCAGTTGCGGTGTGAGTGGGAGTGAGTTTTTATAAAAATGATTAAAACAATTTATTTAACCAGTGTTAAACAAACAAGGAAAAAACAAAATCGTCTTAAAATCTTAGTATCCTCTCCCGAACCGTTAAAACTATAAATACAATTCATTCGAATGCGCCTCAGAAAATCCAGTTTCAAAATTCAGCTTTATTTTTATAGACAAAAGGATTAAGATGTCCCTCGTTGGTGAGATTGCTAACGGATAAAGTGGAAAGCTGGGGAGAACAAATGCACGTCTTCGTATTACATTATTGGTCACCAAACGACCTCTCTTCCCTGATTAACATCTAATTTATAGCCGCATTCTGTGTACGTACGGTGGTAATCAAGATCGATTGCTCCTTTGTACGTAATGCTTATATCATACTCTAATTATGTTCATTATCATGTTACTATGTTTAAATTAGTGGTACGGAGCGAGCGTAATTTAAAGTTACAAGCTTTTAACTTGCTTTGTTTGATATTGTTGTGGGAAAAATTGCAGCTCTATATTACACTTTCCTTTCGTTTGAAACAAATGAAAGTCTGGTGATGTGGCAATGTATTTTGATAAAACTGGTCTGATGGGATTCAGTACTTTTAATTGTTGATGATGTAATATAAGTATTCAATGACCTTTCGATTAGAAATTTTAAGTTTTTAAATAAAAGATCACAGTTTTTTTCATAAGGATGTAAAATAGTGACTGCATTTGTATGCGATGCATGTAATACGTATGAAGTTATTATTATTTTATTTTTCGATTTGATACAGCGGGAACTTTTCAGCATTCTAGCTGGTGTTGTCAGTTCGCATTTCAATGACCTCCGATATCATTGCTTTCAATTGTAATCTATCTTGAATTCATTAATGTGTGACTATTAATATTTCTGTTAACCCAAGTTATATCGTAAGAATTTGATACATTTAAGATTATTCTTTCAAAAAGCTACTAAAATGCAAAATAACTTGATTTCTTCATACGAGAATAAATCAAGAAACAAGAGGCTTGGCTCTTACCTCATATAGATTAAAAAGTATCTAGTTAAAATGATAACACCTTCTTTAATTCAGATTATTTTTTGTTTTCCATTCCTGTGTTTTTTTGATTAAAAAAAGATAACATGCCGAAATGGAATCCGAACCAATGTGTTAATTTAGACTGTCAGATATCGCCGTACCAAATTTCACGTGAAAGAGAAATAAACATTCGTCCATGGTGTGACCATGGACGAATGTTTGTTTCTTTCGTATTTATACATATTTATACATTAGTAGCACGCTACAAGTAATAAGTTAGACGCACGTAGTTGTTATGAGGATATCAGAATGTATTAATATTCAGACAATAATCTGTATGGTATATTACTTGTAAGCTAAAAATATTGAAACTATGTATACGACTGGCCTATTGATCTAGTGGTTAGTGGCCCTGACTTCTATACCAGAAGTCGTGGGTTCGATTCCCACCCAGGACAAAGGTTTGTGTGTTGAGCACGATCATTTGTTCTGTGTCTGAGTACTGTTTATCTTAAATATATATGTATTAAGAAGTATATAAGTATGTTTATCAGTTGTCTAGTACTCACAACACAAGCTCTGCTTAGTTTGAAACTAGAAGGCAATATATGTGTATAGGTAAGCCTCACATTTTTAGGTCAGATAAACCCAATTTTTACAAGGTTCGGTTTAAGATTAAAAAATGAAAACGATTGTTTCATAAACGCGTCAGGGGAGTCTGCCATCGAGAACAGTCGACAAAGAAGTGCTTGAATAACTGAACCGATAACCTGTTGCACATTGCCCCGGCATTTATTATTTATTGATACAAATAATGTCAAAAAGTTTTATCTCAAATTTTCTTCAAATTAGAATTACATTTTGCGTACCTATTATATTTTCTTTCAATTATTGGTTTGTGACGGCAATTATGTTTAGGGGATGTTATAGTGTAAATAATTCTACCCCGCGATGTTACCTGCAGTTTATCGGATATACAAAATAATATACAAAATAGTTATACAATTGCTATCATAGGACTCGCCCTTGATAGATTCTGTAGCAAGATAATCTAGATAAACACAGGCTACTTTGTATTTCCAAGTCACATCGCAGGGCGCAGCTATTATTACTAAAAGTTACTCATTTCCATTTCATTGTCCCCCCATTTTCATTCCTTTAGGAGTGAAATATTCAAAGCCAGTATATGTGTTAATACAGGTTATCAGGTACTTTCATTTCTAATATCTTAAAAATCGGTCCAGCCGTTTACACGTGAAGAGGTACAAAACATACACACACACATAAATACTTTCGCCTTTATAATATTTGTGTGAAAAGAAGTAGGTATATTGAAAAGTTGCCGAGTACTCCTAATACAAGATTTGCTTAGCTTAAGACTAGAAAGCATTCTAGTCTAAAACTTATCAAAGCGTTGTGTGAAATTCGTGGAAAATTATATTTTTTGATAGTTATAAGACAAACTGTATGCCCAGGAGTCTTCTGTCGCTTCGGGTTTTTAGAATGCCTGACTACCTCGTTTTACTTTCACTTTTTCAAAAGCATTCCTACAGGTAAATCAAATTACAATTCATTACGAAATAGAACGAACGAACAAAGTAGGTAACAGATAATAGGTAAAAAAAAATGGTTGCTATTTGCTCTACAAAGAATGAAGCATTTTTATTATCTTTATTGCAATTTGCTATTTTTAGCCAGTTTTTTCGCTCTACTCCTACACAGGCATTCGAGTTCTAATACGCTCTTTATAACCCTTTATCTATCAAATTGAATGTTGGCCTTTTATAGAATTCATCATTTTATATTTTAGGTTAAAAATTGCAGATTTATAGCCTTCACATGGCTTAATTATTAGAAAATCCATCCATTAATGTGTATTCGAAGAACTGAAACTTATTTATTAGATCCAATGTTCCTTTGTAATGTAAAATAATAGTGCTTTATTTAACTACTGTTGCGTAATCCCCACAAACGTTAATGCGAGGTTAGAATTCTAAAGGATCATTATTCGAAAGCGACATTGCCCGAAGTGAGGGCAATAATAATTCTTAGCTAGAAACATGGCAATACCTAATGGTGTAGGTCAACACCATCTGCCGCCTTCTGATTTATGATATCTTGGGGAAAAAACGCTCTCCACCAGGCTTGGTTCGTTTCTTGCTTTATTACAAATGACGAAAAAAGGTTTTTAGCACATTTCAGCTGAACTTCGCGACCGCGTTGACACTCAGACGTTAACTATAGCTATCCGTTTGTAGCACTTGATATTTGCTTTCTGAAGTAAAAGTACCTACAATTATTATTGTATGACAACTTTGAATAAAACCCTGATACTCTTTTCATGACATCAGTTGAAAGGCCAGTTCTATAGTTTACAAAGTCGAGCTCATAATTGTATAACTAAAAGGGGCAAAAAATACCTTTGACGCTTTTAAATATAGTTGATAAATTTTAGTTTACCGTCACAGCGCGGAATTTCATTTTTATTGTTACACTTTGCCAACTTTCAACTTGGACTTTTTGCTCAGTGTCTAAGTAGTATTTATTTATTTAAGCCATGTTCACGGAAACGTGCAGTTCCGGCTAAGAGTCCTTTGAAAGATGTACCAGACTGGTCCGCTCCATTATCCCCCAGGTGATGTTCCTTCTTTACAATTAATTCCTTTGGTAACAAAAGTAAAGGGATTAGAGACTTCATTAAAATTAGTAGTTATAAGGAGAACATTTCCTTTGTTTTTAATCTGAAATGCAGTCAAAGACGAGCATTAAGCTTAATTATTTAAGTCGCTTGTGTTTCAAATCTTTTAAAAAATATTTTTTTATTTTACCTACATTCTTTTCTTTACTAGGTAAGAAACTTACAAAATGTTCGTTGCTTCATAGTATGACTAACGCACCTATCACCAAAAAAGTCAATACCAAAAATGGCTGTGATAAATAAGTCCAAAAAACAGTTCAGCGAAAATGAATCAACTACGGGAATCGAAAAAGGAACGTTTGTCAGCTGCGATTTCTCATCAGTGTTCTCCGGAAGGCTTTCAATCCGGCGGAGTGGATCCCTCAGCTATTATACCAATAATAATGGCATATTGGAACGAGATTTTATGAATACTAGTCCAACGATATCCCTTAGACATTTAGAACTTAACGCATTTATCAGTTTGTGATGCTTCGCCGAGCGGCAAATGATAAGGGATGGACAATCAATGTTGTTTACGTATTAATTATTAACGGCTTGTCTTGTTGTCACGGCAATAAGGAACGTTCAGAATATGGATTCTTAACAAAATTCTAACGATTAGGTATAGTTACTTTTTAGTTTTGCGTTGTTTAAACTACAGTTGCAATAAAGAAATAAATACAAAAAAAAGTCTACAGATCATTTTATTGTATTTTAATCATAAAAGCTTTGATGGAGGTATTATAAATGTATAAAACGGAGAAGAAAACATGAAACATTTTTACGTTTGCCAGAAATAAAATATCTACTTAGTACGTTCTTTGGTCGGAGTAAGCTGTTTGAAATCACATAATCCATTCTCGAGGTTGTAACGTACTTACATGATAAAATCTAGCGTGACCTAAAAGGTTCGGACCTAAAAGCAGTTCTGTTATTTATTTATTAAGTTGTTTTAGTCGGGAATATGAATGTATGAAAGGTCATTGGGCACCTAAGTATGGAATCTATACCCACGGCCTACAGAAAAAAAAATAGGTAGTATGTTTAGATAAACGTCTCTAGTTTACGAATATATATGTCGCATTAACGCAGACAATGGGAAAAATACAGAAATCTAAAAAAATAAAATACAATAATAAGGTTAATTATAACAAGGTTTAGTACATTTTTATTGGTTTCTTGACAGTAAACATGATTTTAAAAATAAAATAAGTAAAATAAAACTAGTATAGAAGAGTTTATAAGTTTTAATCGACATGATCAATGTCTACAGAAATAATTGTGTCGTCTAAAAACGCCGCAGGCGCATCAATTTGATTTTGATATATTATCGGGCCCAAGACAAAAAATATACTATGCTGGCTATATGCGCACAGCATCCAATAGTGCGGCGACCGTGGATACAAGAGCAGTAGTGATCTTCGATACTAACTCTGCCCTGTCTTGTTGGGTTCACCAATATGTAAGTATAGTATGTATGTTTTCCTCCTGACATGTCGCGACTGTATTTTTCCCCGTATTAATATTTTGTGGTTAACCAATTCATGGTGTCGGTATAGTTCAACAATATACAGACCATTATTTTGGTCGCAAGTGTTTGCGAACATATGATCTAACGATCCTTAAATGGTAGGTGCCTAATATAAATAGTACCAAATCTTCAAAAGTTAGACGTGGGAAGTTATCCAAAGCTGCATTACTTGCATCAATTGAAATAAAGGCTACTCTTTGCCTATTTAGATTTTATCAATACATTTATTACCTATTTTTTATTTATCTTTAACATTTTAATCCCATGGTTTAAAAAAAAATAAGTATCTTAATTTTAATGTAGGTTAATGCTTAACAATTTAAAACTAATTTGGTTTTTGTAGGAAAACTTTCGTTAACTGGGTCGGATTGCGCCCAATGACCTTTTAGCCGAATGTTAGTAATGTAGAAATTTCAGCCTTTGTTATTTGGACATTTTTGGCTGGTACTTACCTGTATTTTTTGTTTTATTAATTATATTAATTATCAATTCTTAGTTTAGATGATATTGATCTAGCACCTCTCTCGTGGTAGCTGCAGAGTTTTCGTCTTCGGTTGTGCCGATTGATTCTATTTCTAAAGATTAATTATCTTTTGATTGATTGACTCATCATCTATGCCAGCAAGATACTTACATTGCGGGATAGGTCTAACCAGCTATAAATATTTTGTTTGTCTCTTGGTATTTTTTGAAAATGATTTTTTAACTTTAAACATAAGATCAATTTCATTTTTAATTTGAGGTATATATAATTCTTTCGCCGTGGTAGTGGCAATGGTGGTGGGTGATGGATTCTCTTAAAGAAACGCTAGGTTCAGGTATATTACGTTAGATTCAGGTTAGGTTACACTTTTATTATAATTACTTTTTGAGACAAGCTGTTGCTTGAGACTCGCCCGCGCGAATGTCTGCTATAGCTGCAAAAAAATTATCCGCTCTAAAGCAGTTGGTTAAAAAGTAACTTATGTGTTAATCCTAGGTGTCAACTAACTGTAATAAATTTCATTATAATTGATCAAGCTGTTTGAGCGTGAAAGGGTAAGAAACATCCATACCTACAAACTTTCGCGTTTATAATATTAGTAGGATTACCAAGTATCAAATTTTCTTATTTTGCAGTTATGTCAATATGGGTTAAGTACTGTGCTATCTGGTATTTTGTACCTGTGTAATCCAAGTCGGGAAATCTATCGGCCGGCTCGGATTATAAAGGTACTTCATCCTTTTTATTGCGCCCCTCAATTTAAGAGCCCTCTTGTCGAAAGTGCCGTGTGTACGGAAGCTTCACGTTGAATTAGTGACAAAAAGTCACTTTCACTACTTAAAAGGTTTCCAACGTATTTTAGTGTTTTTTGTGTATTTGTTTTGGTTTGAGGTTAGATCAGCTTAGAGGTTATCTATCTATATGCTATAATAAAAATGGTCGGGGTCAAATTCTGTACATTGAATATATTTAAAAAAATGAGTGGGGGGCGTTTTATTGTCGAAGTATAAAATGCAATAAAAAAAAAATTTGTCTGTCTGTCTGTATCTTGAACGCGAATCACGCAAAAAACTACTGAACGGATTTTGATAAAACTTGGTATGGTTATAGTACCTACTCCGAGGAAGGATCATATCTACTTTTCATCTCGGAAACCGATACAGGGGGGGAGGGAGGAGAGGTGAAAGTCCCTCCCCCATCAGACTCATTAAAGGTCAATGCATTATTGGATTTCAATTATTATTAATCATAATAAAACAACAATCATCTATACAATTATAATAAATCTATAAATATAATAAAAATATCTATAAATATAATAAATTGAAAAAAAAAATAGCCAGGGTGTGAAAAGATAACTAACAGAACCCATTTCCATCATTTTTGAAATTTTTGTCTGTTTGCTTGTGCGCGCATCACGTAAAATTCACGAACTCAATGCAGACAATGTTTATATACAAAAATTATACGCAACTTGAGGTATAACCTAGTCTTTGTTTGATCGAAATCGGTTCACTCTACTAAAAGATATGATTAATTTAGTGAATTAAAGAAGTAAAATAATTACGTTACGCAATTCAGTGTAGTACTTGCAACGACATCTTAAGACAAAAAATAGAACTAATGTTGACAGTTAACTTCCAAATCCGATAGATAGCGTTGTGCAAATTTCGTCATTTTCTGAATCGCGGTGTTAAAATTTGACACCATTATATTATTGCTGAAGTTCGGGCTAACATAAATACTATATATTATTGTGCTATCCTATACGGGGGGTGATCAATCACGAATTTTCACGAATTTTTTGTGTACGAGTCACCATAGCGACCAAAATACTGTTGCTATGGTTTTATGTTTTTACATTAATATGTATTAACATGTTATTTAGCTTACAGCATAGCAATTAAAATAGCCGGGTTGGGGAAATACGAGCTTCGTATTTTTTCACTTCAAGTTCGAATTTCATTTCGACATACACTTTTTGAATTTAGTTTTCAATAATTTTTGAATACAAATTAGTATCCTTTTTGCAGAATAAACTATTTCATTTCATATGTATTTTACAGGATAGATATTACGCAGAAATTCCACAAAATTAACCACTTCGAAAATAGCCAGTCAACTTCATGGGAACCCGAAATTCGCCTTTACAGTCACCGGAGTTGTAGCTCAGTTGGTAGAGCGTTCGCTTAGCACGCGAAAGGACCCGGGATCGAAACTCGGCGACTCCAAAACTTGCAAGTCTTACATCGCTTTTGTATTTTTTGATTTTTTTAAATACTTTTTGTTCAATTTGTAGCTCGAATTATTTTTGCTAAACTAATAATATTTTTTGTCTTTTATTTTTAAAAGGTTAATTCTAATCAAATTAAAAAAAATGGTAAGGACTTAGAAATATATCGAAATAGAACGGTTATGTTTTCTTATTCACCTACATTTCGCACAGTCACTGTTTTATAAAGCCCCGTACGCATAGTGTCGATTTTTTTAGTACGCGTGTTGAATAATGAGGGAGCTCCCACATTATGTTATCGATTCATAGTAATAATAATATCCACAACGCATAACAAATTAATATTTTGATAGGGTACGTTATCCGTTTTGTGCAATTATAATAAAAATAAATAATTAAAATTGAAATGGGGGCCTTTGCCCAGCTGTGGGACAATATAGGCTAATAAAAAAATAATTGATCATTACGACAAGAAAGTAAAAGATAACCGATAACCACTACAATGTCTTCAAAAACATCAGTTTATAGTACACTAGCGACTCGCCCGGCTTCGCACGGGTGCAATGCTGTTCCTAAATATAATACAGAAAAACTGTGAACATTGCATATAGTGACCCGCTCCGGCTTCGCCGCAAACGCTACGTTTCGCAATTTTAAATCTGTAATTTCTTCGAAAATATTTATTGAAATCATGTACCTACTGTAATGGACCATATAAATTGATATTAATTCAACAACGTATTTAAGGTCTCTCTAATTGGACAAGGATTTATGCTGTATTAGTTAAAAAAAGACATATACCATCGCGGAGTTATCTGTATACCTTTTCAATGTGTACAAATATTTAGTATATTATTTTGATAAATTTCGTAGGGTTCAGCCTGCGTTTGCAATGTAAGCGGAAAAAAATTGATAATTTACGATATCACATTGAAAACTTCAAAAATAACAGTATTCCTCCACTATGTAATGGATGTTATTACACATATAAACCTTCGTTTTGAATCATTGTATCTATTAAAAAGAACCGTATCTAAATCCGTTGCGTAGTTTTAATAACTCAAAGGGACATGAGGGCAAAGCATGCGACCTTGTTTCATACTATGTAGCGATGTTGTAATGGGTCACATTGACCTGTATTCATTGCAAAATGTATTTAGGGTACTTATGTGGATAAGGATTAATTCTGTATTGCTTAAAACCGTTTGTAAGTAAGCCATTATTTCTCACAAAAAGTAAAGGATATAAATGGTTAAGAGAAGTAGATATACCGATACATAATATGTATAAATATTGAGATAGATAAAAAATATCATCGTGGGGTCTATGTGAACTTTTAGATGTTTAATGCTGTGTATTAAATTATTTTGTTTTGTTCCTCCAGTATGTGCGCAATACTTTGGTGCACTTAGAAGACTGCATCAGTATTGCGCATTATAATGAGGTGCATAATCAGCCTTACACAAACCAAATTTGGAAAGCGATCTTATAAATGGGTTATCATATTTTGATTGGGAATCTGAGACCTTCGTTTGTAATGCAAGTACTATTCTATATTCTATTCTAAATAAGACTAGACTAACCTACTATCTCATAAGTATCATGAAAAAGATAAGGTATGATTATCATAATTTTATTGTCAGCGAAACGAAGTTCGCGGGAACCGCTAGTTAAAGTATACCTATAAGTTTAAATCACGTACGTCATCTACAAATGGTAGTTTTTAAAATTACTGCGTTCAAACAAACTCTTTAAAGTCAGAGTTCTTTGTCCATTTAATAACATTGAGTTCAGGATTAGTACGTGCCATTTTACTCACCATTTTCTGGAAGCTATTTTGTAACTGCTTCGTGCATTAAATAACTGCTTTCAGTGTCACGGAATATGATAAACTATTAGCCACAAGCTCACTTTTGTTCACACGAACCGGGAATGTAAACAAGAGGCTTTCGGTCGACCGCTGGCCGATCCAACGTCTGAAGGTCTATCACCACCTCTCAAAGTAAAATTACTGCAGTTGTAAAAGAGAGACGCCGCTTTACGCTGCATATTGCTGTCACGCTCCCCCAACGACAATGATATTATTTGTACAGGCAGCAGTAGACTCCTTGGCTTCGTTTTCGACTTCCGAGGTATATCTAGACTAGTCATTTTTTTTTACTTTAAATCACCGCATTTTTCATACATGACGTCAGTCATTTTTATGAAACTAAATTAGTTCACCTATTTGTATTTAGTTTTTTTAGTTTACCTATTTGTATTGCTGTATGGTACACATTGGTTTGGTTTGCCTGTTTGGTTGGAACTATTTTGAGGTTATTTTTTAAGATTCTCATCTTTAAAAGACCTAAAAATCGTTCCCAACATAAAACAAACGATTCATCGTTTCTGAGGCGCTTTATTTTAAAACGTTATTTGTCATTCCTTATTAAGGCCTAGACAACAATAAAATCAAGAAGCGGATATTACCTATAATATGTCAGTCTTCTTTTTGTCAGTCTAAAAAAAAACTTTAAAAATAAGTTACCTACGTATGCAGTCATAGACCCTTTGTTCTATAATTTTTGTTTGTTATATAGTGTGTTATTAGATTAACAATAGCCTGTATCAAAATTTTATAATGGTTTCCTATTTGACCAGGCTCAGCACGGAGTTAGGAAATACGACTGTTAGTTTGTCTTTGCTCCTTAGTATTTTAATATAAGACTTACTAGCACACCCTGTGTTTGCACACCACAATATGACATTTTAAGCCTAGATTAGAATTTATAATGTTTTGACTAATTTTGTTATCAATAATCCGTAGGTGATAGAATACGGTTCTATTGTAGGGTAGCGATTTTTCTTAACAAATAGATGAGGTTTACAAGGGAAAAAAGGGTGAGTGAAATAAAACACGAATAAATTATTTTTCAAGTACTTTATTATAGTTTATTATAACAAACATTTATGTTACATAGTCATCACATAGATTAATTATGTTACGACAACTATATAAATACTGCTGTAATAACCTAAATTATTTAGGTTTCAAAAGGCGGGCCGTTGTATGATTTTATATGGGAACAGATGTCTAGTAGGTGACTAGTTTACGTTCACGACCGTGTTTTGTACTGAGATTTGGATGGATGTGTGACATCCTCTATTTCGAACTTCCGAACTCTACATTTCGAAGTAAACAGAATTTCTGAATAATTAAGAGAGTTGTCATAATCACAGTGCTTGCTAACAGTTTATCGTCGTGAAACGTTATTACATCACGGGTCGCTTCCACACCAGTTTGCGCTACAGTGTTACACCGAGCAACCGTACTTTCTTGTAAGGTGACGTAATTTATGGATGGACACTTATTGGTGGTAATAAATTTACTCCTGCTTAAAAACATTGTTGAAACATCTTCTCGCTCTTATGAGTCTCAATTTAAATCCACTTCAGTACCATATAATATCATACAACAGCTGATCATAAGAGCCTTAAAACTTACGACTAATATCTGCAAGATAACTTGACAGATCCATTTAAATTAGACATTCGATTACATTAACGATTAACATATTGAAATATGCCTTACATCTAAACTACGTTCATGAAACGATTATGTAAATCAGTCATTTGAAGAATACTATAATATATATATTTCACTAGAAATGGAATTTAGTTATAGGATGACGAATCGTAAAAAAGCTCGGTATTAACATGGAACATAAGATGCAAATGTAGCGTTTAATGATTTGTTGAAAAGGGATTTAGCGACGCCGCCCGGATCGTTCCAAAGTGTGTATTATAATAAAAACCGGCCGCTGTTAGCTAAAATGGTGAATCTTTTTCAATTTATTTTTAATTAAAAGCGCTTTACACCGTTCCCGTAGTAGAGTTCAGCCTTTCACAGACGGACGGATGTAACCGCACATTTTATTTAATTTGCTTTACAATTAATAGCGCCCATTATTTTATTAACGTTTTAAAATCATTTCAATTTTGCTCTCTGACTTTTGGCACAGTATTCAATAAGATTTTAATTGTGTGTGTACTGTTATTTTACTGTTCAGAAAATAATAATATTTGTAAAAGCGCTAAGTTATGTATTAGCTAATGGTATCTCTAAATTATCAAAATAGCGTAAGGACGGAAGCGTAATTAATTTAAAAAGCTATACATAAAGAAAATGCTTAAATATTATATGACTAGAAAATAAAACCAGGAGACAAAGTCATGGTTTTTAAATAGAACGTCAAGTATAATTTTGATATGACTTACATCGTGCCTTTGGCGTTAATTATCTTAATTTATAGGTAACAACATTTATATTTTGATAAAAACAATTACGTTATATGACAAGAGAACTAAGACAGTTATATTATTCTGACTATCTTCGGAGTCTGGATGTAATCGATACTTAGTAATAAACAATGCGTAAAACACGAATAAATGAATTATTCTGACTGAAGCGACTCCGAAATCTATTGACATTACATTTAATACACATCGAACGAATATTGTATATAATAAGAGAATTCACATTGAATTTGTTCTATTTTACCTACCTAATGATAACATTATCACACGGCAACTTAACCTACATTTTTTTATTTTAGACATATATACGTGTTTATTCTACTGAGAATTGTATGTGATATAGACGTAGATACTTCAACTACTTTTTTTTTAAATCCTGAATCATATATAAGATATTCATCTATAGTTATGTTGTGCTTATAATACTAAAGGTTTAAAACGTCTAGCTGCAATAATCACACATTGGCACGGCGTATTTGTATATACGCTTCACGAATGCTACTGAAATACAAGTACCCTACTGCGGGTTACTGGTTCATTTTGACTAAAACATGTCGGCTAAACACGAAACATGAATCAGCGAGTCGTAATAAACACCTATTTGCAATAGCGTATTGAATGCATGTCACCGTGTGATTACTGCAACTGCTAAATAACTAATTGCTAATACCAGTTTCACATCAATTATGTAAAAGCTTCCAGAGAGGACATGGTTAAGCTATACCGGTTATAATACACCTAATACAATGAGCATGCATGCATGCATTAGCTGCGATCGTCCACAGGAAGTTGAACTATACCTACTTGAATAATACCTGATCTAAAATGCTTTTAGGAGACAGTTTATTTCATAGTTTCATTAGAATTATAAAGATAGTATTATCAGTCCGTCTTCTCTTACATTCCGTCTGTATATCCGTTATTTTAGACCGTGGCGCATTTAGTGCCAGCGTTATATGAAAACAAATTCACACGTTTGTAAGCGTTGTGCTCGCGATGCGGGATTTCCTAGAGTGGTTAGACCCGCAAGCGAAAGCCCGCTGTTTGGTTTCAACATTCAATGTGGTTGTTTCAAATTAACCATATCGACGCACGTAATAGTAAGCACTATTAGGAGCGATGGCAATCAAAAACGTATCGTCGTAATTTGCAAATATTTAGTGGGTTCTGCAGTTAAATGGAGTCGTTAATTACGACGGCTCGGGCACGGCCGCGCCCTCACAGCGGTAACTTAGCCATAATTAACGTTTATCTTTATCTAACTACCTGGTATAACTTTAAGAATTACAGGATTTTAAATTATGTCACCTAATTAAAAAAGTTTTACTTACTAAACACGTAATTATAAGACCCTGATCTTCATCTACATAGTAAAAACGCCAGGCATTTTCAAAAGAAACCAAGGTTCGTATTAACATTGAATCAAAAATGTTTAAGTATAATTTTACGTTTAACAGTAGGGATAGGGTTAATTGTTTCATCAGATGCGTTAGATAAAAATCGTTTATTTGTCAGAGTTTTACAATTTGCTAAGTGAACGACGACGTAAAATTCACTTAAACATACGACACGTTTTAATCATTTCAAATGAACGAACGCCAAATAAATATACAGACATTTCTTTCACTTAAAATCCAGTTCCTACAATTGAAGGAGAAATGGAAATGAAATAGTTAAGTGCCGTTCATTCAGTATTAACCTTCAAAACGTAACATACGAAACAAGTGCTGGTGTAGTACAAGCTTGTTACAGTTTTTTCTAGAATTATTTACATTCAACACTACAATAATATTATGCCCAAATCAGGGGTTTACCAAGAAGTCTCCCAAATTGTTGTTAGTTTTAGTAACTTTTTGCACAGAAAGATAGTTTTGATTGTCCGTACCGGCAATAGCCGTGTAGTCCGTTTAGAATGCGGTTGTCATTTCGTGTTCCGGGTTCAGTTACAATTGATATAGATCAACTGAACTGGACATCTGCTTGGCTTGGGATGGCCGACGCAGGCACGTCGCCTCCCGGGCCGCGGATCAGACCTGCGTGAACGAGGCATGCAACGCCGTCTCCTCTTGGCCGATCTGGTTGGCCGGCGAGTAGTACTGCTAACAAAAAGAAGTCAACATCAATTCGGATAGCAAACGAACCAATACTAGAACAAAAAGAACGACGAACTGTTAAAATATTCCATTTATACGGATCGTATAAATGTGTGATTTGCATTTTAAAATGAAAAAAGTAATATCAAGCACGATCGATTGATTGGTCTGAAAACGATAAGATTTTCTGCATTAAGCCCTTTTCATCACACGATAAAGACGTGTCGTAAAAATTACACCATTAGTGAACAATCAAAAGGAATGTTTGCAAGAACAAATTCATTCTGATTGCAGGCTCTTGTGGGTACTACGCCATGTGCTACGAATACAGTGAGCGTCGTAATTGTAACAAGAATTGTAGCGCGTAGGTTGTTATTATGACGGAGCGTTAAAATGAAATAGTTTAAAGTGTGCTGTTATTAAGTTGTTTTACGAAACTATTTCACAAAAGGTGAAGTGAGTGTTGAGATAATGGACTTGTTATTGTGAAAACTTAATTTGTATCGTAAAATGTGCTGAAAAAGAATGGTGGGAAACATAATTTAGTTTTTTTTAAAGGCGTTTTCTTAGGAAGCCGCTTAAATTTAAAACGTATCTAACAAGTTATTTTGAAATGTGTGAGTTATGTTTTTAAGTATCTGTAAAAAAAAATTTTAAGTAAAAAGTTGAGACATACGCTGACTCCGCCGAAAGCTCCGCCGTTCCATCCAAGCCGGTCATGCTCGCGCTGCGAGGAGCGGTGTGTCGGGGTCTTGCGTTCGGCGTGGGAAGCGAGCCGAGCTTTAGCACGAAGAGCGGCCCGCAGTGGTACATTAGCCCTGGCTGCTTCAGCACGGCCGTGCTGGCAAAACTCGATCAGAGCAACGAATAAAGCCACGAGCAACCCTCCCACCAAAACGTAGAACAGTCCAGCCACTTGGCTCAAAGTCAACTCAGTTCCACGAGATTCCTGAAAAAAATACTCACATTTTAGAAATGCTCATAAATGTGATAATTTTATTTGATAATTTTTATAGTAACTTACTTTGCCCGGTACATCGCATTCCGATTTAGTAAACCACTTGCGAACTAGCTTCGAAATTTCACCCTCATTTTTGAGTGATTGCAAAGCCATGTTGACGCCATCCCTATAAAATACTCACAAATATAAAACACACATAAAAATTTAAAGGTTGTAAAAATCGCTGCGCTTTCGCTTAGTAAATGAACAATTTGCAGGGCTTATATCGCAAATGCTTAGTATATTTTAGCTGAAATATTTTTTTTACGAATGAGACCCACCGAAGCTTGGATCCTTTTGGCATGCCAACAGCAAAATCTTTATAACCACTGTTGGATAGGGTCACGACCATCTCGCAAGGTTTGTTCTTGGAGGTCGCAGATCGATCGGTGAGGAATGCAAGCCAGCCATGCTCGTCGACCGCTGAATCTTGCGGGTAAGCAATGGTCCTCGGAGCGCCAGGAGTGTCCTGTTTAACGAGAACAAGTGGTGTTACACTTCTCAAATATTTGAGACAATTTCAATCGTAGAATAATTCACGTATTTGAGGTAGTGTACAAAAGATACTTGTTGAATATTTAACAAAAAAATAAATCTAATATTTAATGCACTCTAAGCAGACAACAAAAAATAAGTTTGAGAGACTAGCAGAAAGCGCTTTTGAACGTAGGTTAGTTCTTTAATTGATTGTAACATTTGAATGATTGAAACTAAATGACCATGCACGACCCTGTCTGTAGAAAAATCTTCCATGATCAGTTAATTCTTACTAACTTTAAAAAAGTAGTAAATATATGAAACAGAAATAGGTACTAAAATACATAAAATAGTGAAGAATATATTCTAACATAATCACACACACCATCCTAAAAGCTTAAGAGGTTTGCTTGAGCAGTAATGTAGTTACCTCAGGGCACGTGGCTAGTTTACTGTACGACTGTCCAGGTTCGGTAATGCGCGACAGAGTGAGATATGAAGCCAGATTAGCCGTGTACGACGATATCACGATGAGGGTGAAAAACCACCACACGGAACCCACAATCCTCCCAGAGACAGACCTGCAAATTTATCTTATTTAGCTTCTGAAATTTTCCAGATTTTTAGGAAAGAATTAAGTGAGAATGTAGAGCAAAATGTAGTTTTATCAAATAGTTTTTAATAAAATTTATTTGTGATATAATTTACACCAAACGAAATACCCAAATTTAATTTAATTGAATTACGGTTTTTTTTTTTTAATATTTATATGTATAAGTTAAACAATAGCAAATTTCTTCATCAATTATATTGTAGCACATATGTTTACCGAATAGTTTAAAGTTTTAGAGACCTAACTAATATAGCAACTAAGATAATCAAATATTAAAATATTCACTGACCTGGGTGTAATGTCGCTGCCTTGCTGCATAAAAGAGCCCAGAGAAAACCACATGGAATTCCAAAAGCTAAATTCGTTGACTACGGTGGTCTGCAACATTGTGTCCAAGTTTTAATAAATGTTCATTCGGTATTCACAAAAGGAGTTAGTATTAAAACTATTATGTTAATAAAACTATTTTATTAAATTACCTTGCTGTTTCCAACGTCAGAATGGTCTGAATTTTGTGAATCCGAAAAAGATACCACTCGCCACTCGTAAGGGGAGAATCTTGACACCAGGAATAAAACCACACTCACAGCGAATAAACTACAGAGGATGGAAAGCTGAAATAAATATAATTCAGCTCAGTTGGAATCCCTCTCGGTTTTGCACGAACGTAATTTTCTTTTCATGAACTATTAATTAATAAAATTTTGAAAAGAAAAATAACGGTAATGTTTTTAGTTTGCTACAACTAAAAAGATCTTAACTTAATAAGATTTTCGTAAAACTCTTGAGGTGTTAAGAAAAGTGAATTTAGTTTTTGTATGACAAGAGATTTTTGTTAATTTTACGTGCAGAAGCTATGCCTTTTATCGATCAATGTAAAAGTTTGACTCTATAATCTTATAGAGAAAGCGTAGGTTTACAATTTTGTTTTACGAAATTTTGCAATATTTTTAAAGATAACTTACCCATATTTCCATTGACAATGGATTGAGGAAGCTGAATATGGCGCCGGTACTATTCGCAGCGTTCTTATTCGGCTTAAGGTCGAATGACAAGAAAGGTTTGCTGAAGTCGATCACAGCTTCGCGCTCCAAAGTCACGGTCAGAGGTGCTATAGCTAGATCCGCTTCCTAGAAATCAAACAGTCAAAATCATGACAAACTAAGTAGGTTTTATTAATTCATCCCTCCTAATATTTTAAACCCGTAAGTTTGTAAGTATGGATGAATGGAAGGACGTTTGTTGTTTTATATTGATCAATTTTGATGATATTTGGTGCTGGGTTAGCTGACATTCGGGATTAACAAAGGTATTTTTTTAGAGACAGCGACAGAGGGATTTAAAGTTTTTGAAACTATAACCGAAATTCGTGCGGTCGAAGTCACGGGTACAAGCTAGTATTTGTCATTATCCTTAGATGACTAACTAAGAAATATCTACAGCAGACTAAAATGGCTAGGAAAAAACGTTGTCATATTAAGTATGTTGTACTTTAGGTACAACAAAAAAAACCTAATTCTTTCCTTCATTCCCAGTAGAATAAAATACAATTTCTCCCACCAAAATTATAATACGTATCATCTTAATGATCTTGAAACCTAAAACCAATTGATAATGCTTTATCAATTTTCATATCAGCAGCGAAAATGTAAATTAAACATAAATAAAAGAGTGTCGAGACGGAGACATAAATAAAGACGCGAGCTTACATATCACAGGAATATATACCTACCTTTGTAATAATTTTTTTCATGAATATCACGTTTGCGATAAGGAAAGACGTATAAGATTTATGTGTCGCATCTTCCTTGGAAAGGGTTAGCATTTAAATAAGTTATATCTTACACTGTTGATTTTTATGTTCTGACTTTTCAAAGTAGGTACAGAATATTTATTTTGGAGTATTTATGTTCAAAAATATTTATTGCAATATACAACGTTGATAAAAGCGAGAGGCATTAAATGAAACCACATATTCTGTATATCATTATAAGGCTACACAACAAAAATCAAATCAATGTAAGCAATAGTTTAGTCACAGGATATTTTTTTAGTTTTTTTTTAGTTTGAACACGCTGTATCTTCCTGATTAGGTGACTAAGTTTTATAGGCATAGTTATCTAGTTGGCTCCGGTTGGGTCCGAAACTAGTCGGGCTATCCCGATAAATACGCGTGAGTAAACCGTTATAACGTTTTAAGTATGAATCATCCTCACGAAAGTTATTATAAAAATATTGCTTACATTGATTTGATTTTTGTTGTGTAGCCTTATAATGATATACAGAATATGTGGTTTCATTTAATGCCTCTCGCTTTTATCAACGTTGTATAAATTTTATTCGAAAAAGCGCAAAATAAAATTAATTTAAACTATTCGAATTTTGAAATCATATATGCCCCTGGAATTTCATTCTAGGAAAAATATTATTAAAATCATATTTAGTAAAATATTGCGATAAAAGCCAAACTGAAAAGAGAAAATCATTTTTTTTTCTAAGAACTAGGTACCAATGAAGTGGGTATAGCGCTTCACTCGTAATGTTACACCTACATTTTTTGAGAATTGATGATTTCTGCGAAGAACAGATAATAAGCATTTCAAACAAAATTTCTCGTAAAGCGAACAAATTCTTCACCATTTCCTTTAGCATGTAAAATAAATGTACTCTGTTATAACATGCACGTTTTAATAACGTTTAATGATATGCAGAATCGTAGTGCTAAATGATACTTCAGATTGTAATTAATTGCTATCAAAAAGAAGAATTAACCACATTGGGTTTTGAGTATAGAGAAAGAATACACCTTGATTCACTTGGTATAAAGCTTTAACTTCTAAATATCTCAGACTTGTTTTAATAGAACAATAGAGAACATCAGCGCTGTAGTCGTTCAGTCGTTATGGTACCGCTTGTACATGACCCGATAAATTGGCTTCCACAGTAAACTGAGAAAACCGGTAATAACAGCTTTGGAATATCGCTATAGGGACATCGGGGTTCTACGAAGATATTTATTGGTAGGCAGCCAGATACTGACCACCGTGTCGGCCGAAATTCCTAAGGGATCATATCTGTGGATGCCGTTAAATACCGTTCGGTACTTTATAAATGTAGTCGATGGTTTGATTTTTAATTCTAGTTAGTAGGTCTATGTCCCAAAATGTATTTCAAACCAGTGTTGATAGGTATGGTCGAAAAGTGCGGATTTTTAACATATTAACCTAAATAAGTTGTATTATTTTTTGGATTAAAACATGGGAATCAATTAACTTTAATTAGGTACTAAAACCTATAAATAAAGACTAAAGCTTGCTTTAAGAGATGTTGGTATGCCTCTTTAACTTAATAAGTAAGGGGTATTTATTTTGCCTTTTATTTATAGGTAGTTTTAATTCTCTTACTTAGAGCACCAAAAAAAGCCAAACTTACAATTAAAGACGTAGTACAACGTCCTTTACTAAAAGAACTAAAGATAGTGTTGTTTAAGCATGACTGACGTGAAAACCCACAACTACCTATTTATTTTTATAATAGAAGACAAAAGTCTCATATTGAATTCTGTGTGGATAAAATGTGCAGGCATGCATGAAAAACGAGAGAGGATATCGAGAGGACAGAAATTCTGTCCTCGAATCTAAACCATACCTATCTATAAATATAGGGGTGTCGAAAGTCCGACGTTACTTGGGTCGGAGAAAGACAGTACTGAAAAATCTTTTGTCCACCGAAAATAAGCTGCGTGCCTTTAATGGTCGGGTCATGTCGGCCTTGATGTAGTCATTTGCCATACTTAAGAGGAGGATTTTGTACAATGCTGATTCGATTTCTTTTTGTGAAATCCGTTATTCCTTACAACGGTAACTTCAAATCTATGAGGGTTTTAAAGTATTTTAGTTAGAATTCTCTTCATTGGAATAAATGTTCGGAATCGGATCCGATATTGTAGAGATTTCCCGAAATATTGCCTTCGGTTTAGGCACGGTAATGCTGGACACAGTTAATCGTTTTCCCAGTCTGATACAGAACGGTTGCGACGGATGCTGTAGCATTGTGTAATATTTGCTCGAATTACACAAACGATTTCCCCACGCTGTGGACTTTGCCGTTTTGCTATGGAGCTGCTTGAATATTTTGTTAGAACGTGAACTTTTAAGTTGAAATTTTGTAATTACTATAGAATTTTTACTACAAATGTAAAGTAACAATATATCAGTAACAATTATTTTCGGCAAATCAGTTAGTTCTACAGATTTTGCAGCAAAAATGCTATCACATAGAAATGTATTAAAAGTAACATGTATTTTTATCTACTACTGCATCTTACCTTTCTCATGAGTTCACCAACCATTCCATCCCAGCTGCTCATTGTCTTAGTATTCTCGTTTCCATATTTCCCATCGCGGACCACTCTCAGTTCATCTGTTGTATTTAGAAAATTATCATCAAATTACATATAGATATGTATAGAAAAGAGCAATGAAATTAATTAACGAAAGCATATCTTCCCTTTAAAGCTATTACTAAAACGGTAAAACGCAATTATCATTGGGAGCGTTAAATTACGGTTGATTGGACATTGGTTTCAAAACAGAGCAGTGAAATAGGAATTCCACATTCCTGTCTCACTTACATTTGATTTCCAACTTATCGGATATCATTCTGGTGAGGTCTGCGCAAAATCCCCTGTATGGTTCGTTAGCCTTGAATTCGGGATTGTCAGGAGTGTTGCGCATTATATACGGTGGCTCCTCGATGGTGGTCACAATGTAAGTTTTATTGCGGTCGTAGGTGCCCGGTGCGGCGAGCGGCGCCAGCTTGGGGACGACGGGGGTGAGGCCAGTGTTGTCGTTCCAAGTCGCTACCTGTTTGTTTAGGATAGAAAAAACTTCAGCTACTAAAGGCTATTTGTCAAAAAGTGGACGTTAAATTAAGTTTTCTTATTTTAATCATGCAAATTCAACCTTTTATTTGGTGAATAATCCTAATAAAAGTTCACATAAATTGATTTAGATTAAAGATTTATTTGGTTGATAAAAATTACCCTATTATCACTCGTTTCGAAACATTCATAATAAACAACGTCGAACAATTTGCAACTGTCAATTGAAAGTCTCTTTACTTACAGTCCATAAACAAAATACCTACTTAAAGTTCGGAAAATGCGCCACCAACAAATTATTTATGAGTTTTGTAAACAATTCTAGTTAAATAAGTGATACCTACGAAGTTCGAAAGTTGTATTTTTTATCGGAACTCAGGCACTTTCATAACAAAAGTTATATCTGGCCATTAATTTCCTTTGTTATTTTTGTCACGGCTAATAGATTTCTTTGCTGTTTTATCTTACCTTTATGATATCACCGTCGACAGTTAGCTCCATGACTTGCAAACTGAAGTTCTTGCGAAGTCCTTCTTCATTGAACCTGATATTGCCCGTCAAGCCGTCAATCTCCGTCTAAAACAATTAGAGGGACTCTTGTGTGTTTATTTAATATCTTTAATTTTCTCAATCTTATCAAAAACTGATCGCCTGCATAGCTACACTTCAGGAAGAGAATGTTAAAAAATGCAAAACGGAAGGGTTCTCATATTTCCCGTGCGAATCGGGGCAGTTAGCAAGTGCGAGGGTTAATTACACGTCACCCAACGAAACCTAATTAATCGTCAGAGCCTCGGAACCGTCGCTCCCGCCCACTGCGCGCACCCGATATAAAAGACGGGACGCGTATTCAGCACCTGTGTTCTTGTAATTCCGCTCAATTTAAATTTGGTGCCAACATTATTACGTGCTCGAGCTAACACAATGGAACTCATAGTCATTAGAGATAACATGAAACGTGAAAGATGTTGCGTCAACCAACGATTGTGACGCGGGCTAAGTATTGTACGTAAACGTCGTGTATGGTGCGGCTCTCGTCCGCCCCACGTAAGACGTGAAGGAATAAAACTACACTCCAAGCTTAGAGTAATGTATACAGACAAGCGCTGCAACTTGAGTCGTCCTTCCACAATTTATGCCTTTAAAAGGAGAGGATCCTCGTATTTAAGTGAAATGTCGTTCTACTCAAGTTCCCCATTCTGCTCACTATTTTCTTTTTGTCTAAATAGATCAACCGTTTCATCGGGGTATTATCGATACGTTTCACCGGTTTACATACTTTTTGTTCTCACAATTGTACAAAGATAATTTCAAACCATTACACGTTAGGTTTGCCTACGCATGAAATTTAGATTTAGTGCAATACATACCTAAATTATGGATCCAATAACGCAGAATTAATGCTCTCTACAAAACAGTGCTTAGTTGCGCATGATATTACGACGTGAATTCGTTAAGTGTTCCCGCCATTAGCCGACGCGAGTACTATTAGCATATACTTTACGCCACTAATGTGATTGTACGCATTTTACATATCAACAATAACGCCACCTACTTCGTACCCAACGCGCATGAATAACGAAACATTCGCTCGCAATCGTAATTGAATGTATGAATTGGCATCAATCATTCGCATGGGCAATGGGGAATTTAAAATGACTCCAGAGAATAGAGGTTTGTTACACTGACAAAAATTACATGAAATACTTTGGTATGTAAATGTGAAGTATGTTCGACGACGGCTGTGAAGGATAACGTTAGCTGTGAACACAACACGAGGCGTCGTGTTTCATAATGTGTCAAAGTGCGGAGTGTACACCGCTATCATCAAGAGAGTCTCCAGTTTACGTACCTTTTTAATCATCCTAGATATCTTGTCGCCGTGCTCGTAAGGTGTTAGTTTGCCTTTAGGATTGCAGTCCATAATCCTGGTGTTGTTAGGGTTAGCGTTGCGTCGGATGGTTTGACGTAATATGTCGGGCTTCTTGCGCAGAAGACGAAGAATGGCGTCGATGAGCACTTGAACGGCATCGTACATCAAAGCTGATTGCGCCTGTTAACGAAATTGGATTATTTAAAAAACAAATACAAAAAATGGAAATTGCCAAAAGTTATTTTGTTGAAGAAATCAATCAATTATTGTATATTTAGATACCCTCACAATTCATAAACACAATCACGTATCGATGACTTTCCTAATTATCTAAATGTAATTAGGCTACGAGCATTATTATGAGAAATCATCTCGCGGAACAAGTCACAGTGCACGAAGCATTCGAAGATTTGCGGTAATTAACAATGTCATATTAGTACCTATAGATATCCATCAAACATCATAGATTAATTGAAATGAATAGAATCTCTCTTTTGTCAATGAATACTCCCGAAACTAGTTTGAATCGGTTTTTTTTCTTCTAATTTGAATCACGTTTTTATCCAAAAAAGGCTTTATTTAACATGAACGAATCAAAAACTAAGATCGAGTTACGATCGAGTGTCATTAGAGGCGTTAGCTGCATCCAGTTAGATATTTACATAACCTAACCAGTGTACCTATGCTTAATCAGTAAATTTAAAATTCTTGTTTATCTGGTACACAATTATTACTTCTTTAACATTTTGTGACAGGACGATCTTTACTGTTTTACGACGAAGAAACATGGCTACCGAAAATCTAATAAAAGGCACTCAAGATGTACATTTCGTAACTAAGAACTTGGTTTATTGAAATAAATTTAATACTTTAAGCGAGCTGAAAGGTCTTATTTAAGGGCCAAATTAAGTAAATACAATATAAATTCATATTTATAAAATCTATAGAGCAGAAAAATAATTTCTTGGAATTAGGATAAAGCAATCCATTTCGAGAAACCGTACCCAAACAAAATGTTTTTATTAAAGACGAAAGATTTAACAAGTTCGCCAACTGAATATATAATTAGAAATTCATTATTTGTAAGTGCTGAAGTAGAAAATTGACGTTCTGAACGATTAAATATTTCTATCACGTAATGCGATATTCACCCCGAGTCGTTCGTGTGACCTCTCATTAAACGACAAGACGCATTGATGAATGCCAAGTATTTTGTACAGCATATGACACACATACATGCATCATGATCTAATTCTTCAGTACTGGCTGAACTCTACTTCACTCGCCTTACTTTTCTAAGAAACGTGAGGTTTAACCGACAACTTTCTTGAGAGTTGGCATATCAAATACAAAGAGGTTGGTAGCTGACAGGTAGTTTTAGAGATTACCGAGTCAAAGAAGCTCCTTAACTTTACTTAAATTAGTATGTACATTATTAGTAGGTATTTTACCTAAGAACATGATATATAAATATAATGTGTGACGTATATGCTGTTGGTGTACCTTTAAATTATAAATACATTGGTACAGATAAAATATGTGCGAGCTTTCATTTCTTCCTATTAAATTAAAAAAAATGTTTCGCAAAAATCTATTGAGTAAATTCATTTTTATGTTCATTAACATTATTATTCGAAGAATTTAAAGAGGCTGGACTACCACACAGATTAAATCGTATTTCAATTCGTTACGGAGTAATATAAGTCTCGCAATTACAGTGAGGATACATAATTCTGCACTAAGGTAGCTGCAAACAAAGCTTTTAGCCTCGTTAATGTGTGCTTCATTCAATTGCACCTGTTTCTTTAATATGTTTCTTACGTACAATTTCCCCAATTCAATAGGATAGCATTAGTTTAAATCACACGATATCGGATTTTGATTGTACTTCTCATTTGTGTTTAAGAAAATTTAAAAATTTTATTGCAAAAAAGCAGTACCAGAAACTTGATTATACCTAAATTGCAACAATTGTGTTAGTTTGATATTTGGAATTGCAAATCAAACATCACTTATTCAACTCAGAAATAAAACAAATTTAAACTAAAAAAATATCACCAAAACCGATTTTATTATCTTACCGAGATAGAGTCCCTCTTCCAGATGTCAACGAAATCACGAACCACTTTTCGCGACCAGTCCAATACACGAAAGCCAGTTATGTTAATAGCTCCGAATTCCATCACTTCTTTCTCCCAACGATCATCCATGACCTAAAAACAATCAAAACTTAATAAACTCTTTAAACTTAATGTGCTACCTATTCTAAATATTTTTTCACTATGGACTCTTAATGAAATAAACTATCGCTTAAAATGTGCAGGATCCAGTAATTAGCAACTCTAGGCCTGAATTTCTTATACTTATACCATTTAATTTTTCCAATCTTAAATGTCACATTAAAACACTTATTATAAGTACAAGTGCCTCTAACCTAAGAAGATAAAATTCTGTTAAAGGGAAAAATTGCCTTAATTCTTCCGTAATAAAACAAAAAGAGAAAACAAAGAATAACAATGGTCATAGTCGTACTCATGCACAATATGCAAGTAATTCGAGCAACGCGGAATTGTAATAAAATTTTCAGTTAAGTAGATTAAGTTAGTTCTAAGTTACGCTCAAAGTACCGTTAATGACATTGACACTCCGCATATTGTTACACAAACTTGCAAAGTCGGGATCTTGAAATTCCGCAATTAGCTTTCTAACAAGGAGCAAGGGGATTACTTACCAGCCCGCTAAGGAAATAATGGTAGTTTCTTCGGCCCAAGTGCACATCGCGTACGTGTAAAATAAGCGAGTCTTTTGCAAGTTGTGTTGCTGAATCGAGAACGACGTATTTATTACTCCATCGGTCTAACTTCTCAATAGCTTTGAGGTACTCGACCACTTCAGTTGCATTTGTGACGCGTTTGACGTTGGAAATGCGGAACGTCGCCTTCCCTGGTTGAAGGGTTTGGTAGAGTTGTTGCAGACGCAGGAGACCTACAGATTGGACGAAGCAATTATTGTATGGGTTTGCATAGGTAATTGAGTTGTTGGAAAAGTTTAAAGGTTATATTTCGAGCTAGATTCCAGTGAAATTTAACTGGATATAAGCTACTTTACTGAACCTGATGGATTAAAAACTATTCGATTAAAAACTAGATTTGTAAGGTGTTTTAAAGGAGCAAAGGATAAAATTTCAATTGCTATAAAATCGTAATCTACTTAAAACAAAAACCCAAAAATATCTCAACAAATATAAATCAGACGCAGTCATTTTAAATACAACAAAGTCTGGGCCATACTCATATAATGCTCTTTGAATATTCGATTACGTTAAACAAACTTATCGTGATAAATGCCAATACATTTTACACTACAGTATTTGAATGTCAGTACTGCTAATTTAATCTCCTTGAAATCCCTAACACATTCAGTGCTTGTTTCATAAAGTAAACTAATGTGTGTCTACACGAGTTCGATTTGCAGATTAACTTTGCTTTCAGTTGATAGGTTCACAAGTCAATTTGAGTTAAGCTTTTCCTAGCATTCGTAAGAGCCAGTCTTAAGCAGCTTTTGATCGTAAGTACTGACAACCTTGGATGGAGTGTTTATGTTTTAGAAATATGGATTACTACAGATGTTTGTGCAATGTAAATTAAATAATAAATCGAGTTGTAATTTCTGGCTTATTTAACAGCCCCTAATTAAATTTGGAAATATTAAATATTTAAAGAAGTATTATTTTTGTAAGAGTCGATGTATTTAGGCAAATTTGTGATACCATGAAAAGTGTTTTCACCTGCATTCAGAATAATCAAAATCAAAACTTTCCAATTGCTAGTCAGATAGTCTATTGAAATGCGTCCATTTTTCCTATTTAAAATCAAGTTCTACAACTTTTTAATTTATTAAAAATACGTGTAGAGTCCTGACGAGCGATGGCTTACGTAAGTTCATTACATAGAACAGCAGTTTCTCACAGCGTATAACACGCCGACACATGTTAAAACTAAACTGTCCGGCTCATTGGATCTCATAGCTATAACTCCTACAACTCTACAACTATCATAGAACTGTTACGTATCAAGTCTGTTATTGCATTGCATGATGAGAACTGGATACCAATTTCACTGTACAAACATTGGCCGCATAGCCGTATCATCACTTGAGGGTACAAAAGAACTACAAAGACTGTTTGACGTGTTGTAGCGAATATTTATGAGGCAACCTAAATTCATGTACGAGATTTTGGTTGGATTTTGAAGTAATTTTTGTAAGAAACTAGTCAAGAATCAATTTCACAACACAATTTAAGTCAAACGTGTTTCTAAGCGTGTCCCTAATTCCATTGATTTTTTTGTTTAATTCCATAATTATTTTCGGTTATCGAATATGTTTCATCTTGTGTACCTTCGTCACGTCCTAAAATCATCAACAGAGCAGTCGTTTTGAAAAATAACCGGACAAGCTAACAAAAAAAAATCATATATAATAAGTTATAAAAGTGCCATAATTTTATGAATTAAGCCAATTATAACCCTTTGTAGAGAATATTGTTCATTAAAATTTAATTTTACCATGGCTTTATTTTAACACAACCAACAACAAGTTGAGTTGAAGAGGCTTAAAGAAAATCTTCTTGATTGGTTCCTGTCTTGATGCACTTATATTATGGCTCTTGACCTATTATTTTATCATTAAAACGTAACATTGCCGTAAGAGCTAAAAAAACTTGCCTTTAAAGTTTTGAGTCTTAAAATAGGGATACTTTTAATGGGTCCCAGAACAGACAAAAAACAGATTCTACTTTCTGTATAAAAAAAACGCAACTGCTAGATTTCATTTTAAAAGAGATAATTTGCGTTTTCATTTGCACCGTGCACCAATTGTTTCTTCAGTGTATTTCTATAATTGAGATCACTAAACAACTTGTATCACAATGTTCATAGTTTAGTTTCAATTCTATCTACGATGGAAGAAAAACAATGTGTTGCTTAGTGTCATAGCAAGTCAACTATTGAGAACAAGGTATTTAATTCAGCTCTAGGCTTTGCATAAGCAATTTTATTATACAAATACTTTACTCTCCTAGCCACGCTTTGAAGGTAGTTTTGGTAACAAGTGTTGAACGTCGTTTGTTTACAGTGTTTTCATTATTCACGTACGTAACAATATGAAAATACCAATACGAAGTTACAAAGAGGGTGTAATGTTAATAGGATTTCATAACGCTATTAATAAAATCTATGAGACAGAAATGAATATACAATGTAGTCACACCATCAAATATTTAAATTTATAAATACGACTTCCTAAAATTGTTTTCTACAATGTTCCTTGAAAGTCTGTAATAGTTTTAAAAGTCATCCATAAAATAATACTTTCCTCAAGACAGACGTGTCACAAAAGAAACAAGAATCCAACGTCCGGCATTTAGTTGAATATTTCGATCAAAATGTCAATGCGAGATGATGATGAATGTTACACACCATTCATCACAAGAAGGGATTCATTATGCATCTCAGACTGGCGCTTTTGTCATAATTTAAGAGTAATATCCGCGAAAAGATTGAAGCGGTGACGAAGACGCTGGAAGAAGAGGGTTGACGTGTGGGTAATGAAGGCGTTATCGTTGAATTTGTTCAGTGTCGGCCAGCCCCGGAATGCCCCGAAGAACCCCCAAGTACCCGGCGTGCCCCGGGGTGCCCCCGAGTGATGCCTCATTGCAATTTCATATCGCGTCATACCGCTCCTTTTCTGTTTAACACCTTGGAAATTTTACCCGTTTATAACTCGCGTCAGCTGTGGTTAATTAGACACGCAAAGTCTGCACCTGAATACGTAATGATACCGTCAATGGTATCACGGCGACATTACCTTGTATTGTTTGACTAATGTAAAACATAAATACATGGCGGGAACGCGTATTAAAAACTTTAATCCTGATTATTTTATTACATCAGAAAAGCCTTTTTAAAACGTCTGACGTTCTTGTTTGTTAATGACTTGTTATTCATCTCATTTCCCATATTGTCGTGGTCTTAGAAAACTGCCAATATTCACCTATTTTCCTCGTCAACATGTGACTAGTTAAAAACTGTTATTCTTATAGCTTGTTTTGCAACCTAAGCTAAACGCTTTAAAAAGAAAGACTAACACTCCTGTTTATTTACAAGCTTCTAAACATATAAAAAAAATAGCCATATCCTTAACAACCATAAAAAGTTTAGAAAGAAGAGGAAAATCCGTTTATTTGTTTAATGTAATAAGGTACACCAAGTAAAATATTTACTATGGTTACCAGCTTTGTTACTCAAAGCCGTATGATTGCCAAAAATGAGATAGCGTCCCATGCATAAAAAATCGGTCATAAATATTTCCATGAACCCCATGGAAAGGGATATCGTTGAATATGTCGCCGGAAAGTCAATTCATTTTTATTGTCTTCTTACCTGTTTGCGAAAATGAAAAACAGTTCGTTTTTTGTAGTTATAATAAACTAGAGTAGTTTAGTTGTTTAGTATTTTTCTTGTTACGGTAGTTTGCGTTTAGAATAATACGTCGTAGTCTTAGTCGTCAATCATTTTGTTACGTTTATTTTTATGTTCCAAAATGCATTTCTGCCTTCTTTTATACAATAAAGAACAATCGTGGCTCTTGTATGTACCACATTTCTGTCCTTTTCCTACGTTTATTCAATTAAAAATGTCCAAGAAGAACAAAGTTGGAAGTTTTTCGAAGAGCAAACCTCGTCGTAAATCCTTCAACATTTAAGAAAAACCTACATTCATTTAGAACCATGTAAAGTCTTAAGTTGTTTGGAGTCAGACGGGTGGACTTGGGGCATTCGCGTTCATCGCGAACTGCACTAACTTTAGAAACGTCTTTTTGCAGCATCTGCCGAATTCGAATCCGAAAGTTTTTCTTTATCTTTAAATGTCTAACTCGGTAACGACTCGAGCTTATCTCCAACTCGGAAAGGTTCTACAGAAGATTTTATAGGCTATCTAACTAGCGAATAATGGACATTATTTAATTTTGAAGGTTTGATGTAGAAGCGAATTTGTCGTAAACTTTTCTTAATCTGCGTAGACTACAAAAACGTTATCATCTATATATCGTGTATATCTGCGTACACAAAACTATAAGGCTAAGTTACAAACTCGTTATTTTCTAACGTTGTGGGCAGAACCATTCTGTTTTCGCATAGGTTTTAAGGATTTGTAAACTCGTCTTCAAGTACCTTAATGACCCATTTTGCCTTGTTAAAACTTAGCTTTAATAGAAAACGATAAACTGGGACGCTGTATAATCTGACCCTTAAGCTTCGTTGTGTATACAATCTAATTTAAATAAAGGATAAATAATAACGAGTGGCCTTTTTTAGTTTTCATCTTTATTTTTTGGCAATGAGATTATTTTTTGTATTCAAAATTAAAAGCAATATACAGTTATAGCTAGAAATTAATAGAACTAACCCTAATATTGTAATGGCACTTGGCAACATAAGTAGAAAACTTAAAAAATCGTATTCTTGACAAATAACGCGCTAGGCTGAACTTGAAATACATAACTTTAAGCCATTCATTTAAAATCCCTTCCGACATTTCGTTCACGTAGGAAAATTGGAAAATAGTGATAAATTGCGTTGACCCTAATTTAAGAAAAACCTTAAGCAAGTAATCCGTTTCTTTTTGTAAAGAAAATTATCTACAGCAACGACTTCGGGGATGCCGGGGCCAGACGGAATTCCGGCAAAGTCGCTCGTTGGACGTGATTCGTCTCTAGACATGATTACGTCTTTTCTTATATTGTGTGAGATGAATGGAATCCCGTCGCTGGCCAAGAAGTCAATTGCTCACAGTTCGTGAATCGTGACTCAAAGATGAAACGCCTCGCTGTCACTCCTTAGTTTAACTCAGTCGTTTAAAATACTTGATTTGTTAAAAATCGATAAGATGCGACATTAAACTTTCCGCATTTGGCACTTGATTCTTTTCTATTCTTGTAGGAGTATTTATTATTAAATTAGTCGCATTAATCCTATTTACTAAATTCTGTAGAGCAAGAGGTTAGTTTACAGTTCATGTTGATCCCAGTGCGATGCTTGACCTATTTTTAGTCAAATTCAGTAATATTATCACTAAGCACGTAAGTGTCTTTAAAAAAATATTTTAAGTATTCCCCATTTAATAGCAACTGAATTTTCGTACAATAGCTGTGAATTTTAAATCTAGTGGGCAAGGCAATCTCATTAATGTGATAAAAATATCAACATTTTATGATTAAATATGAATGAATATAACTCGCGCGCGGGAATATTGAAAAATCAAAGCCCAGTTCATCGCAACGCTCTTTTAGTTATTTACTCGTTACATTTTCATTTTTTACAACTTTGTGTTGAATTTTTAATATTTTTTCATTTTTTAATGTAGCATGCGAATACCTTATTCCATTCCATACTTTCCAGATACAAAACATGCATTAGTAAAATTAATTTAATTTAAACATAAGTCAAGTAATCTAACTATATTCGGGTTTTAGAAACAGCTGAAAATCAAGAACTTTGTCACCAAAAGATTTCCATTAAGAGAAAACCTAGAATATATTGTACAAAACAAATGTTTACTTGTTTCTAATAGTTCTAAACACACAGTTCAAAGGTTTCAGCCTTGACATGTTAGTTTAACTCGTATTCGCAAACTGAGAGTCCCCAGACGTTGCCACCTCACTTGTATTTACATGAAACTCTTACCCCCTATTTCTGGAAGGACGAACGACAACTTCAGAGAGCCTACCATAACCTCTTAAAATAAGATTAGTAGTTGACGAAGAGAGAGAGAGGAAGATAGCCCCTCTATTGTGTGTAATACGCTGTCTCGCTTCCACAACTACAAAGAACCTTGTATTTACATCAAATGATACTGAATTAACATTAAAATTATACGGAATAAAAATATTTTTGTATTGGTAAACTTACGAGAAACCATAAAATAAATGCTTTCATTCTGATAACTTAACTGTAAAATTTTAATAATTTTAAATACCTTTTGTTTTTGTAAAGCTTTTTGTTGCTTCGTTATAATTACAGTAAACCATTGTTTACTTGTTTAAATACTCGGAAAGCAACTTTATAAATTAAATCATTAACGCCGCAGAGAAAATTTAACCCATAACATGTGTAAGCCATTAACGGATTTATAAAATATAATAAAATATTTTTATAACTAGCTTTTTCCCGGGGCTACGCTCGTGCAAATATCAAATATATTTGTAATTTTAAAAACTATACCTCCACTGCCTAAGGCGACTAAAAAGGTTATTATCCTAATATTTTTGGACAAAAAAAAATTGTGTGAGGCAAAATTAAGCTACTGTTCTTCGTTACATCTCGGACAGATATTCCTTTTTCATGATTCATTAGTAATTGTACTATATGACTTAAGACTTATATTAAGGAACGCTTGGACTTCATGTCGTACATCGTTTCCACTATCCTTACTAAAACAGGAATCGCCAAAAACGACTAAAAGCCCTATATCTGCGCACAATCATACGTCATTGATCGATCTTTCGTTCATGGACCGGCGCGGCAGCGCTACATAGGGGAGGGTATCGCTCACCAACAGAATTCCTAACGACACTCGAAAACAGACTTTCAGATAATGAGTGTAATGCTGATAATTGTTTGACAAACCTAAACCAGAATACAAAGTTAAATTTGAAATTATGTTCATAAGGCCGCGTAGCTTAGCGGTTAAGGCAACCGAGCTATGACTCGGGAGACGCAGGTTCGATCCCTGCCGCGGCCAGCCGAAGCGTAAAATCTCTTTCGTCAGTTTAATACGTTATTTTTAATAAAAAAAAAATATATTTCTTATTACACTAATGCGTAAATGATCATGGTTTAAGTCATTTATTATTGTGGGTGCTATTGCGCTGTTAATCGCCGCTACAATATTTTATCTCATACACCTTCCACGCATAGACAGCGACTCTTATTTTTTCATGTATTGATGATGTTTTTTTATAAATTTTATTAAACATCACATTCATTAGTACCTAATTGTACTGTATGACACATACTTAGCGACGCTTGAACTTATACCGTGTATCGTTCTCACTATTTTTCTTAAAAACGAGAATCACCAGAAACGAGATTTTCCCCTAGGCCTGCGCACAGTCATACGTCATACATTGGCCGATCTTTTGTTCATGGACGGAAAGGGGAGCGTATCGCACACCAACGGGTTTCCTTATAACACTCAAAAAAGGACTTTAAGCCAATGCGGGTACAGTTAATAATTGTTTGACACACCTAATACCAGAATATGAAGTTAAATTTGAAATTATGTTCATAAGGCCGCGTAGCTTAGCGGTTAAGGCAACCGAGCTATGACTCGGGAGACGCAGGTTCGATCCCTGCCGCGGCCAGCTGAAGCATAAAATCTCTTTTGTCAGTTTGTATTGATCTCTAGTATTTTAATATCAATTTTTTATATTTTGCTTAGATTTTTAACTTTACACACTATTGCATAAATGGGATAGTTTTTGACATTCTCCATTTTGGGTGCTATTTGCGTTGATAATGGTCTCTACAATATTTCATCTCCTATACCTTGCACGCACAGACAGCTACTCGTAAAATTTTATTATAATATATGTATTGATGATGTTTTTATTATAAATTTAATTAAACATCACATTGTTGCGCTTCGTAAAGCTTGTTTCGTAATCGGCTTTTTGATGCCTTTTGATTTCAATATTTAATTATTCCTCTCATGAAATGTTCTGAATTATCATTTAATTTTTAGTGACTTGATAAATTCCCATGAAAAGAATGGAATTGCCATCAAAAATAATGATTAACACGCTTTACTTAACACATAAGCGTTCATTAATACATCTGAGTTGACGTTTAAATCGAACTAGAGGTTCCGTATCAAAATGATATTGTTATACAAAGACATTCACTATCTATGCAAATAGGAATTATAAATACATGAACAAGACAATAACTGATAACGATTTTGATCGTGCATGCCGAAATAATAACGTCTCCCACTGGTAACCAATATCGCTTACATTTTTGTTCTCATACACATATTATATGTTATGAACTGTCTAAAGGACAGGCACGGTTTTATGGATTAATTCAACAAAGGGTTATGAATTTTCCGACGAAAAAATCCGACTGGAATTTTATCCCCAAAAAATTATACAAGTGGTTGTTATGGGCGCCCCTCTCCTAAAATATATACGTGTTTCATATTAGGGTTCTGGTAAATTGAGACTGAAAACCATTTCATCTGTCAACACGTTTCAAATTGTTTGGTTTCATATTTTTAACTCTAGTTTTATGTGTAAATTACTAATTTTTCCCCAGCATACGAACGAACGTACAGAAATCTAAGAATTAAGTTGTTTTGGCTTTGAAATGAGGTTAATATTTAATCTTAATATTTACTTTTTTCAAAAATTAATACGGGGCTTTAAGTAGTCACTTAAATGATTAAAAGGACTACTAAAATAAACCTAAGTTTAGTTTTAAGAGGACATTATTTTAAGAAATTCAAACTTTGTAAGTGATGGTGAATCAATCATGTAAAGGTAATAGATATTTTTAAAAGGCCCGATCAGTAAACACAGGGAAGAAGGACCTGTACGTCACTCAAAATTGTTTGAGTAAGCTATTCTTGGTGATTGTGAGTTTATCACTATACATTCGCTTTGAGAAGAGTGGACTGCAAAATACCTTATAATATTATTGCTTCATAATATTTTCTTTACATACTTTGACTAAACTTTGATTATTATAAATGTTTTGTTGTTTGTTTACTATTATTAGTTTGCTATTTTTTCCAGTTCGTCTCTATGTTGTAAAAGAATTTTAATTTAAGTAAGTTTTGGAGTTAATAGAATAATGTTAATATGAAAGCCACTAAAGATATGAATATCATAGGCTGCCCGCAGAACCACATGTAAATTTTGGTAAAAATGAATTTTTCAACACCCTTTTAGTGACGTGTCTGTGAATAAGTCTTTAAAAATTAAGTTAATATTATATAAGTAACTGAATATGTAAATATATTATAAACAAAAACTGACAAAATTTATTAATTGTTTTGCCCAGTAAACAAATATGCAAGTACTTTCCATCGATTAAAAAAAGTTTAAGAGAAATTTTAAATTACTTCTTTGAAATATCTTTAAAATGACTAAGCTCTAAGTCAAACTGTAATTATGATTACAAAAAGTCCATAAAACTTCTTTACATGAAGATAAATTTAAAAACCAGCATCAAAGGGCTTAAGCGGAATGAAAAAACGATTTCGGAAATTATTAAAACTTAATCCAGAGGATTGCTTCGGCACACCGCGCTCCAAAATTTCCTACCTATTTCATAATTTGACGTAGGAACACATCGCATTAATCACATAGACGTTATAATGTGACGGTAATTATGATTATAAAGGCAAAAAGTCACCAAAACTACCCATTATGACTTTTAGTGTCGTTTCCCATGGCAAAGGCAATTTTACCTAATCGCAGTAGTTACAGAAAGACCACATTATCTTCAAAAGAAAATACGGTAAAATCCTAACCATTTATGTGAATCCGCTATCGGGGTTCAAAGTATCAAAGGGAAAGCTTCTTATCTCATGGAGAATCAGGAGCAGTGTATCTATCTATGTAGGCTCCTAATTTCGAATGCTATTTCTTATTTATGTAAACATATCCGCTCTATTTGTTTCTGTTTCATTTGTCTTTTTTCAAATGTTGAACTGAAACTGCCACAAACTTTGAAGCGTGAGAATTCTGAATGAAGTGTTTTAAACCCAAAATTTTTCTCAGAAGACATTTTAATACTTGACATTGAATAAGCTCGGTGGCGTATACTTTTCGGGTATTAATACTAAATTTAATTGCGCGATGAGTAACTCCGTTCGTTCTAATGTAAGACTAATAAAATTCATTACGGCCGGAGCAAGAATCCCGGCCGTTGCGCGGTTGCCAGCGGAAAATCCGTGGGTTTTATACATTAAACTTGCTGAATAAATTGGAAGTCGATAGGACCATTCCTATCTAGAATCCACATTGAACCTGCTAGCTATTCTAAAATATCTATGCATAAAATTTTATTCAGCGTTGTGTTATTGCGAATTGATGGTGTTAGGTACCCGACATAATTATTATTTTCAATAATTAACATCATTTTTGTTTGAATTGTGTACGTTCGACAAAATATTTAAATGACCTTTTACAGTTCAACGAAATACTGTACATATCAGTTTTATCGGTGTATCGACAATTCATCAAACAAGAAAATTATTTAATTGTTTCTGAATAACATACATACATAAACGTCACGCCTCTTTCCCTTGGGGGTAGGCAGAGATCACATCTTTCCATTTGCTACGATCCTGGCATACCACTTTAGCTTCATCCACACTCATCAGTCGCTTCATACACGCCCGTCGGTTTAGGGTACTCCTGACCTGACCTTTTTTTAGGACTTTAAAGTAAATTAACAACTGGAGTATTTGTTTTAATTTTTCAGTGACGTGCAAGTTAACTCCAGTCGTTTATAAACTAGTTCGTCCTTTCGCTTTCCTATAATCCGAGCTAAACACATCTGTTGTTCGAAATGAACAAAAACTTAGACACAAAACTTGAGATAGTACTTGCACTACAGAGTTTGTTAATTAACACGATGAAGCACACAAAGCGATGGACTTGCGCTAAACAAATTATAATGAAGTCGTAGCTATAACTAAACAGAGGCTCAAAAGTTTCTTTTGCTTTCGGCCCGCAAGCGTTCGTGCAATGTGATTACAAAAGCATTTACTCGGCTGAGTCGAGATGCTAGCTTGTTTTATTCAGAGTCGCTGTAAATCCTTCCCATTCTGTTGCGACAATACGTCGGGATCACGTCTCTATTGTTGCTTGTATCGAGTTGACGATTAGGGAGTTTCAATAACAGACCGCGACGTTCACGTAATCTATCCCTGTCATAAAATCTCTCTCAGCCATACGCACCTTCAAGTATGATACCATGGCTGACAGCTACACCAAATTAATGGGAAAATTTGAAGTAACGATGCGGTGTTATTGATTTTGAATTGCAGACGGCTTTTATGAAATGAAAACACGCCATGCATATACCTTGTATGTGTCGTGTATCAGCAGAAATTCTCTCAGTGGGTAATTTAGGCGTCTTTGTCTTTTACAAAGGATTACGATACGCGACTCATATATCTACGTTGTCTGAGACATCGTTATTGCTCTCTTCAAGTTTTAAGCTGTGTCGTATTTCTAAAGATAATTTATACTTCCGAAATCGAGTACGGAAAAATCGTAAAATCAGTCTCTGCTGCATTATATGTTAGCGGAATTGCATTAAAATAATCGGTCACGCTTTTGTGCGGAACGTGAATACTGTGTGAAATTTAAAAGTGCAAACGATTGATATTCAGTGTGGAAACTGTAATCGAGTACGGATAATGATGACAGTAAACGATGATCCTGCAAATACTGCTGCCAGCGATGTTGCAACTGAATAGATTTTTTCATTTAAGTAAAATCTAACACTCGATTTCATAGTAAATTGTAAATACTTGCTTCAGCCGTAGCTGAATGATACTGACGCTCGTACCAATACACAGGCGTTTTATTTATATTATGCGTAACTACGTAACTTGGCGAAAATATTCGAAGTTTATTCAAAATATTTTACACTAAGACCTCTTGTTGACGTCTTTCATGTGCCGGCTTGGCACAATGACACTTTAGAAAACTGAAAAAGTTTTATAAACTGATCTACCCACCTTGGGTGGGAGTAGATATTTTAGATTATAACTTTTCATAGACAAGCTTCGCAAGCTCATTTCGGGAGATTCTGACGGGTTTCTTAGCATTTCCTCCTCGGCGTTTCCTTATTTTTTATATTGCGAACCAGATAAATCACAGGGAATATGTATGTACCCCGTCTCAGATGACGTTTTATTTCATTCTGTTTCACGGTTTGACGATAAGGATACTTTTTGTGTGACTCTCACGAAACTACGGTTGGGTTTCTTTTCCAACATCTCAGGTAAAAAATGTTACGAATAAAGTATCTAGTTCGTGAATAGCGAAAAATTTAAACAAAATCGCCAAGTAGTAGCCATCCAGAAAACAAGAACGACAAAACCAATAATGAAATAGTAAACTTCAATGAAACAAAGGCAAACCTTATTTTGAGACAGAAATAAAAATTGAAAATTGTAAGCATTAATTAATAGTGAGAAAGCTTCTGGCCAGTTTACACAGTGTCAGAGATAACACGATAAAGTTGGAGCAACAAAAAGTTTTTATTATCTTAATACATTCGGTTTTTATCTGTAGGTAGGTACTGTTTTTTTGTTGTCTTTTCTCTTTTTCTGGTGTGCATATTTTTACATTTGGCTCATAATAATAACACGTTTTTTTTGTGAGCAGTATCATCGGATAGGTATTCAAATTAGTGTCGTACATGGATCGACTTTGATGTGACAGACGTTGTGAAGAGGGTGTTATTTGGATATCGGAACGATCTGTGTTCCGTTTCGTCGCGAATCCGATCTCCAGTTTATTTCCGTTTTTTTCAGAGATCTTTGTATGCTTCTTATAAACCTAATCCTTTTTATTATAGTCTTTTTAGTGTTGTACTTTTCTTGGTGTAGTAAAAATATCTGTTTTTTATATCATACCTCTTTAGCATCTGCACAGCATCCGGCACCGCGACTCGGGCCCCTGCCACGACATCCGCACTTGCTTTTAATGTCTTTCGTATTTTTATTTTCTCTTAGCATAGCTCGTTTTAAGGTGAACTTTCGTTGTTATGACTTTCATTTGGTTTTTCAGCATTTGTGTTACGAGCCGTTGGGAATAATACTTATCCACGTTATAAGCCGGCAGTTATCTTTCTAGAGCCGAGTCGAGAGTAAACGTTATTCCACATTCCGAATGATTTACATTTACAACTTAGTTACCTACTCAAAAAGTTTATTTAGTGAACGTTGGTATAGCTATACATAGTAGCTACTTTGCAACCACATTTTATATGTAAATAGGCTTTTCCGCTTGCAAAGTGCTCCTTTTTCCGAGGTGATCCTGCTACTGTGACATAAAATGAATTTTACGTCGCATCGAATCCGTGACTACGCGTCTCAAAAAATCCTATTTATATCCATGTTTATATGTCTCAATTGACATGTTTTTAATATACTTTTTATTTAGTTTTTTATTGACTGAAATAAAGTTTTATTTCCTGGCGACGTCGAGGTTTGAAAGTTAATTTAATGTTTTCCATATAATAACGTTATGTGAGAACCGCGGTTCAGAATAGTTATTACTATTTGGGTTCACTTGACTGTAATTAAATTAAATTGAATAATGGTCCTAACACAAACGAAATAACAAACATAGATATGAAAATGACATTAATCTTTGTAAATTAGTAGCGATATATTGCGCAGTGTGCTTTAATAAATTAATTATGTTTCATTTACTGGTATAAAATGACTATAGATGGGAGAACTGCCTAATCTCGGAGCTAGTGACAAACAAAATTAAAATAAAGTATTTTAGAAATGTTACGTGCAAAACCCGATAAAACGGTTATCTCGGTACTAACTCTCTAAAAGGATTTTTTATTGGAGTTATGTGTCATTGAAAACGAGATTATTAGCTGTATTTACAAAGTTACAGACATTAAAACTATCCGCATTTTAGTTATTTTTTAAACAGCTTCATCATTTAGTGACACCGATGTAAGTGACTTCAAACGTCCTTCAAATAAAATCGTTGAACCAGCGGACAAATTTCCCAGTTTAGGTATACGTAATTAACGAGAGCTGGCGTATGACTAAATTAGTTATTCGCATCATGAATACAAAATCAACTCATTATTGTAAATACTGCAGTCATTATTCGAAGAAGAGACTTGAAAATATTTTACCCGTCGTCAAGGATTAAGCATTCCGTGCACGACTACTTTAAAAATTTGCCTTCTTTCGTTCAGAAATAAAGGCGTAACAGTTACCCATTTTAATACTTTCTACAGCCGAGAATATTAATAAGGACAGAAATATCTGTTTGAATAAAACTGTGAGTGTTGTTCAATGCTGCGTCAATAGTTTCATTATTACTTATTTGCGCGATCAATGGTAGCCGGCATTTAAAATGTTTACTTTGTTCGATTAAGTTTGCTTAGGGGCTTTTGGTTTCATTTAATAATGAAGGTTGTCTGTACTTTGATTTTAAAATTAAATGTGTGTTAGAATCGTCAATACTGGGCGATCAATAGAAGTGCTATAATAATATATTCGTATGTTTGAGAGCCAAAAATTTTTACAAGTCTATTTGCCGACGCGTCTTTTTTTACAACAAATTCTTTCTAAAGCAAAGAACTGAAATAACAAAAAAAGGCGATAGTTTTTCAATGACTCACCATCATGTGAATCGTAGATATAAATCACGTTCTTCCATCCGTAATGGGTGATCGTGTCGATGACTGCTCTGTGGTAGTCGGGGCGCATGCTCACCGCGTAGTCAATCAGGCCTGACGACGGCGGGATCACCTGTAGGAATAACACACGTTTAATGACGTCACTCTTCCTTTCTCCTATTGAAGCATGAAAATAAAAATACATAGATCAAATGGTATTGTACAGTATGGGGTTGGAAAACAACGGGTCATTTTTTTATAACTTTTTATTCTTTCAACAAGAATGATTTTGTTCTAGATTTTTTTTTAACATAATCAAGACCTTTGAAAGATAGATAAGGTACGGGTGCTAAAAATAGTTCGCCATTCCTTAATTCATACGTTTTTTACCTTAAAGAATTACTTTAACTTTCCTACATTAAGAGACTTCTGTGCTGCCGCGTAAATATTAACTTAAAGCCACCTTCGCAACACAGCGCATGGAAAATATATTAAAGTCCCGTGGCACAATCTAACGGTTTTAGACTAAACCCTTGAAAAACTAAATGGCTGTTTCTCAAGTATGCGGCACTCAAAGTTTGAGTGCGGTAGTACTTGAATCATTTAGTTCCTCAAGTGCCTAGGCTCAGTCGGTTAAGTTTAGATCGTGTGAGGTAATCCGAACTTGGGTTTTAGTTCGAAATACTTTTATAAACACCAGTCGGTTTCATATGAAGTTCGCAAAAACTCATGCATATATATGAAACTTATGGAATTACGAGCGATACTGAAAGTGGGTTAAAATTTAGGGAATGCCGTTTCTTAATTAATGTATTACGATTGTATTTGAAGGGGTTTCCCCAAGGTGTATAAGTGAGACAGGAATGGGGTATCACGCCTGAATTTATGGTGTGGGTTAGACCATAATTCCTTAATTATAATGTAAGTATTCGTATCGTCGCCATAACGTATTGAACAGGATATTACCGCTAAAATACAAATTTCCAACAAAATAAAATACATTACAAGCATCGTTACTCGGTTTGAACCAACACTTTGGAAGACTGTCTTCTTATACGGTAGACAGAAAAGGTTTAAACGACATAATGACTTTCTAAACGTTCAGTTGGTGAAGTGTCAATTTTCTTGATGAAACTTTCTGCCTCGGAAATTGCACGCCGACGTTTTCGTCGAAACAGGTGCTTTCGTAAACAGACCATGAATCATCCATGTTATTTTTTCATCGAAAATGTAATTTATTGTACGCTATAGTTTAATGGTTGTAATTTTATAAAAATTGAACGCAAACATAATTTAAAATTTGTGCTTTATTTGTATGTGAAGTATTGGCGCGGTTTAAAGAAACAACAAAAGTTGTGGAATTCTCGTATTTCAAGCTCTCTTTGAAATTGTTTCATTTGTATATTTTTAATAGTCCACTAGTCTTTGTTTTGTATTATGTTGGGAAATTGACTTTAATAAAAATTGGTACGAATAAATCGTATGAAAAAATGGTTTACCACAGAAATATTTGAGAACTGCGCTTTTTGTATTGTAACCCTGTATGTTTGACGTAGATTAGATGTGGAAAAAGGTAAAATGAAAAACGTCTCAATAATTAGTGGTCAAGCAAGAAAATTGTCGGAAAATCAACGGTTTATTTACATTGTTGTGTATATAAGTATAAATTATTTTTGTTTATCATCCCTTTGACAAAGTACCCAACTAATGATATACAATGTTCTATTGACAAGACGATAGCTAATTATTGACAAAGACACTGTGATGTGTAATTGATTTCCAGAATTAGACAACGCTTTGTCGCTTGCATTGAATACAGTAATCATAGGTTCTCATTGGCAGAATTAATTGCGACATAATATCTAGAACTGTTCAAGACGGTTTAATTATCTTCTAAGAGGGGGTCCCAAACAATATTGCGTATTGTAATGGGTATTCTACCAGTTGACTATACCGATGACATTTCAATCCTGAATATGTCATTGTATACAGAAATCAATATCCTCCAAGATAGCCAATTAATACGACAAATTAATTGGACTTCCCATACATACTGGAATCAGCTGAGGTTCAAGAGTCGTACAGGACCTACGTGTTTCTTAGTATTTTTTATATAGGTACGTCAATTTTCTTAAAGAGGTTAGAGTTTCTCGTGCCCAGAGGTGATGTTTAAATATGCAGGGAGTCTCTATAAACATGTGTAAATTGCTAATGTCTGATTGGAAACAGATGAGGAAAGTCTACCTTTAAAGCGTCCAACGGTTTTTTTTACTTTAGCAAACAAGCTCAGTCTGATGCATGTTGTTCGTAAATGCCAGCCCTGAACAAATTTGCTTTTAGTTTTAATCAATGGATTTACGTTCGCGTGAAATGAAAACTTTTTTTTTGCTATTTTTCTCAGTGTGTCTAAAATATGACATATTTATTTAATAAAGTAAAGAAAGCCTAATTATGATTGTATTTAATTATTTTATAGTTGACCTCTTTTCGAAGAAAAATCAATTTAAACTTTACTGTGATAAATATAATAGTTTGATAAATGTTTAATAAAATATTTGCATTACAATTTATTCAACGCTATTTCTTAACTTAATTACAAACACCTCACAGTTTTCACATCAATATTACTACCTCCTACAATTCTTTCACCCTCACAAAATGGAGAGGAAAAGTCTAGGCTATTTTTGGACCATACTTTACTCTAGTTTCCCTCCCACACGCAAAAGTAATAAAGAAATAATAACATAATCACCACGCTTAGAAAATGGATGGATGGTAATAGTCAGTTGTTATTATAAGGAAACAAGACCCATCTGACATGAGTCGGTTAGTCGCGTTTTACGACACCTACGTGACGAGGGGAGTGGCTATTATAAGTCGAAAAGTATGCCGAATATTATATTGTATATTTCCCTCTGACTTTTTTTACCACCTTCGCTTATTAAATTATATACACACATACTACATGTATATAAGGTGAGTTTATATTCTTTAAGAACTCTTTCGCGGTGAAAATATTCAGTTAGATGATTGTATCGTAATTCAGCAGGGTTAATCAAGACCCGTATTTTACAAAATCATCATTACTTAATATTTATAAAAATGGCATTTTAAGTGATTTAAAATTAAAACATTGACACCTCACAAAATTTTTCCTAACCTTTTTTGTACCTGTAACCCTAATAGGTTTACCATGCCCTGGGGACGGTGTGCGGCTAAAACCACAGGACTGCTTCTCGTTACCCTTTATGGGACCAGGTGGGAACACATTTGCAATCTGCCGCAATCCCCGGCAAATACTTGATAGCCTAACGCAAGCATTTCCTGTACCTACACTAGAACGTCTCAAGCTACGACTTGTCATTGTGGGAATAAGACAGCATTATACACTAAACGTAACTGCGTCTCGCTTGCACAAAGACTATTAATCTGCTTTCTGAGCTGATGATTTGTCAATGAGGAGTCACATATCCAGTTAGCTAGTAAAAATTATAACTATTAATTATTTATGAACTCTTAGAAAAAAAACACGCATTCAATTACTTAGTGTAAACGTCTTATTTATTCCGTATCGCGTCAAATCAAATGTTAGCTTAGGTAAGAAAACATAATATCTATATTTTCTTTACTTTCGTATTTCACAAGCGAAGGTAAGTGTATTCGAGCGTTGACAACCTGCGTGCAGAGAGTATTTAGTGAATTATTAATAGGGCCCACAATACATACGTACGATGTGCAAAGGGAGGCAGTATTCGCGCTCTTGAGTAATAAGAATATACCTCTACTACGTTTATTTTTTTCGGTAAACAAATTTAAGTTTTATATACTTGTTTACTTTTTTAGTTTCTTATTAAACTTATGATATTTTCGCTTACAGAAATAGGCAAGACAATGAGGTTTGTGATGGTTTAGGTAACAGAATTTAATTTTACATGTAATCAAAATAATAATGTGTTTAACTTCGGTTTTAGAATAAAGTTATTGATTTTAAGTTAAACTATTTGTGAATTAATTATTTAGTTACGATAAAGAAAGGAAGGCTAAAATTGGAATTAGATTAAACATTACTGCTGTTACATAGACAAGACAAACACTAAGGCGTTCTTCAAGGCAAAAAAAAAAGTTATTAACAAAATAATATTCTCAATACTCCCGTAGATACAGAAATGAAAGGTACCAGACAAAGTTCCGGTCAGAACAATATCGAATTCCGTATTTCCGAAGAAAAAACCACTTAAATAAAATATGCATACCTTCTCAGGGAACCAGGGCGTAACGAACGGCATTTGAAACGTGTTGGTATAAGAATGCAGGGTGTCGAAGGAGTCCGGAGTCACGGCTCCCAGCATGGCGATAACTCCACGCGCAAACTGGTTGCAGACTGTAACAAGAGATATATGTTAGTATCAATGGTTCCTCTTGAATTACAAAATAGTTTTATGGTAAGTAGGTTTAATGGAAATTGCGGATCTAGAGATAAAACATACGTCGATTAAAGTTTTGTAGTATGAGAATTTGATAACGTGATGATAAGTGCAAAATATTGTCCTTAACAATTCATTTATAATTTATATTAATAGAGAGCTGAAGAATAACGATTTCAATTTTTTTACTCAATCTACAAGTTTTATGCATGTGTCTTTGTAGACATATGAATTTCTCTAAGAGATTTTAAGACCTATTAAGTTTTTGACAATTTACGAATCGGATAATTATATTATGTCTCACAATATATATTACAAAAATAAAAAAAATAACCATTGCGTCGATTTCATATTCCAAGAACATGTCTTTTTTATTCTTATACAGGAATTAAATACACAAAATCTTTGTGTTGCTAATCATCTATCAACAAAAAATTATACCCAAAAAAATGAAGTAATAAATACGATCAGAGGGTTAATAATTACAAAATTTAAACGCGATATCTGTATGCATTAAGGGACGGTACAAATAAATCACGAACACTTTGCTAATAACGTTCTATTATCTACGCTTGTATCACCATAGTACTCTAAATATTCGACTCGAATTGTCGCATTAGTATGCAACACAGTTCTTGTTAGACTAATCCAAAACAACAATTTGATACCAAATAATATACAAGTTAGTGTTACATGATGAATAAATAAATGTACTGTTTAAATGTGGTTATTTGGTAGTTTGTTGCGTTTTGGTGACTATTTTTGGTTTAAACTGATTTCATATCGTTTTGTCGACACAACTGGGAATAAAGGGTAATTTTAAGTGAAAAAAATACTGTTTCAATATGGATGTTAGGTAACTTTTAGTTCTATTAGGTATGACTCATAAAAACTTTACTTAACTTATTAATTTATAATATATACTTGTAAATGAGAATAGTTAAATTTTCGACACTAATAAATCATATATCAGTTTTTATATTCAAGTATTCTTTTTGAAATTTTGTTCACTTTTTATTACAATGTCAGGAAATAGCATAACAGAAAATATCTGAAAGAATGTTACGCGGAGAGAAAAGAGATATCAATTTTCCATAGTTAATTAGAGAATCTTGACACATTTCTATTCAATTATATTCAAAAATTCTTCGTATATTGAAAACCGGATTAAAATATTTGAACATAAAATTTTGCCGGGATCATAATTCTAGCTCAATGTATGTACGTAAGTTCCTGTATTACAAATTGAAGAATAAGTCATTAAGCAGGTAGTCAGTTTACTAATTGAAACTTGATAATTAACTGTGGTAACATTAGTACAGACTTAATTGATATGATATGCATGATACGAACGTGATGTTAATAATTCGAATATAATTAGTTTATTTGTGTACACAATGCATAGTATGTAGGTATGAGTAAGTACGGGAATCGGCGAAATCAAGTACTTTTTCATACGTCGTGTATTTAAATCATATTGCAGGTAATATATTGTTGTTACCGATTCAATTGCTGCTTCGATATAACGTCGGGAATATCGAATGGAGGGTCGATATCATTTTTCCTGCCACGCACGCATTAGCGCTCTCAGTACTTCCAAATATTGTTGGGGTATTGGTGTTGAAATATGGATGCGGTAATAAAAAAAAGCAAATATCGCTCGGTTTGCCCGCGGGGACAAGCCGGCATGCGGATCACGTCTGCCGGGCACCACGCGACTCATACACTCACAGACACCAACCAAACTGTTACTGCTTATATCACCAAACTCCTTAACACTACTATTTCTGTTTTCCAGGTAAAGGGCAACTTTATGGAATTTTAATGTTCAACCAAGTTTAAACGTAGGTACCTTAATAGGAGTTTGGGGACCGACCCACTGAAGTGTATCGAACTTATCTGATGTGAATATTCTTTAGTCTAGTGTTTACAAGACACAAACTCAATTTCGTTGTTTGAATTTGTAGAGGAAAAGTTTCTTAAATATTTAATGTTGTGAAGTGGTTTTCTATGTAGGGGTATTATTGAAGTTTATCGAATTGATTGATTGATGATCAGCTGCCAACGGAATGCCTAAGAAGAATAAAGAGCATAACTGGCATTAAAATCGCAATTGCACGTTTGTAGTTAGGTATAGGATAAATTTATTTGGATTTGGGTCATATTTTTTTAGTTGTAATATTTCGAACGTTTTAGTTTTTTCTTTGTGTAACCGCTTTTTTATAATCCCGATATCGTTTTTCAAGCTTTTAATTTTTTGGAGAGCTTTTACCATCCCTGTACCACATACCGGATTAGCGCACGTGGAAATATGAAAACAGATTTTTCGGTCGCTATGTAATATTAGTCGGAAGCTTTGTGGGGATTCCTGGTTTAAAGCGGCATTTAAATAAATGTAATTGACGCCCTTTATTTTGTCAAATATTATTCATCAATTGATTTGAAATATAAAAAAATACCTGCTTTTATTATAAACTGCGATAATTTGGAAATATGGATGATAAATGGATGCTTGTTATTTTTCACGTTCGAACGACTGGGGCAATTTTAATTTAATATGAAGACAGTTCATATCTTGAATTAACACCGGCTACTTTTTAACCGACTGTGTCTTATGGGGATCATGTTTTTACAGCTATAACCGGTATTAGGACAGGAGAACTCACGGACAGCTAGTTATGAAATAAGTTGAAAAGAATAAATCGGTACTTATTAGTCTGTTCTGTTTTGGTGGCGGTTACTTATAGTTTTAATTAAGCTTAGGTTTTATTGGGATTCTCATGTAAGTAACTATTTTTTGTATGTCTTTATAAGAATAAATGATTTAAACTAAAAAGACTGCGACAAAATACTGTACGCAAAATTGAAAGGTACTGAGGAAGGAGTAAAACATTTCTAACGTAGTAAGTGTCAACTATCATTTGTAGTTGACTTTTTATCCCTAAGAGTTCTTACAAAAAGTCTGTTCGACTTTCCGACAGCTACTTGATAGTTTGAGCACGTGAGACTGCCATTACGTCTGTGAATATTATTACAGTGTCTGCAAATTTTGAACCGCATTGCTGTATATTTTGCTTTGTGCTTCCCGAAAATTGGGTAGTGTCGTTTTCTCTACGTTTACATGGATACCGTCATACCTGCATTTCACTAACTCTGTTATAGTGCCAATTTTTGTTGCCCTTCGTGAGTTTAAGGAGACTGTTGTAAATTTTTTGACCAACGCAGTTACTTCGATTGATGAATTTCTTTTCATTCTCATCTAATAAGCCTATCATGTCATTTTACTAAAAGTAGTAATTATTTTATAAATCGGAGTTTATTTGTAAGTTTTTAACATTAAATCAGGAAATTCGATATATGATTTGTTATCTAAAATGCATGCTTTTCCTTGCGTATTGTGTAAATATTCATCGATTTGAGATTATTCGCAAGCCAGTACACCAGAATCACAGTAGGCGAGTAACATCGAGTCTCAGCGGTTTCGTTTTCAGCCACGATCTGCTCACGTATCTACTTTATGCCGCTGTGCATCTAACAACTTGGAAGTGCAATCTTCGTGAATGTAAGCCGGCCCGGCTGAGCAGTTCCTACACTTTGCTTTTAAAAGGAATTCTTTTTCTTACAGTATAGTCGTTACGTTTCATCGTTGATTCTGAGACTGACTTAATAAACCTTGCTTAGAGTTGATAGCAACTAAACTATCAGCTCTAACAACGTAATGGTAGACATTGATATGATTTGTGCTCGAAGTAGTCGTGTTTTGTTTTCTATACAAAGCAAAATCTTCGAAATACATGCAAGTTTGTTCTACATTCTAAGATATAGCAAAATAGGCTGTACAATAACAAAACAATTGTCACTACATATGGAAAACAGTTGAAATTAAAGAGTTAGTTCACAATACAAACTGGAACGTGCAGGATATCATCCATCGCAGGCTTCCAACTTAAGTCGGAGCTCATGGCTATGTGTTACTGCTAAGCCAGTACATTCATGCCGTACGTGATTCTCTGAAGTGTTTTGGCACTAATTGAAACTCGCTTCACACATCTGCTTTTGTTTACACGATACATGTAACCGGTGAACACCCGGAATATCATAACGCGATGTAAAATGTCATGATATTAAATTAAACTAAGTATGAAGTAGTGTACACATACCTATATTATGCACTTTATTGGACTTGGTATCTTCTGATGAAATATCAACGAAAACAACGTTAGCGACAGTTTTATAAAACAAGTTATTTTTTAAATCTTTGCAATTGATAGTTAGTGTTTAAGAAATTCAACGCGATTTATAAAGGTAATTCTTTAAACTAAGAACACAATTCTAAGAGTATTTATTGCTAGTACGTTCACAAATAAAAGTTACATTGTAAACACCGCTGAGGGCTATAAAAGAGGCTTTACAGAGTGCATTGAAGGCACGAGATGAAACGGAATTACGAAGTGTTTTGAAAGGTGTAAGTTACTGTGCCCAGGCGTTTCGCGATCCCTACTTAGTCGAGTGCTTGTTTGCCAGCCTCGAGCAGGTATTCCTACAAGCTCTATTGAGTTACGCGCTCCATTCCCACTTACACTAGCATGTATTCAAGCATACGGGCGTATGAAAGCCGCCGAGCATCCCTTTAAAAATCCAAATACACAGTCGGCAACACAACTGATACTGTCAGATATGTACCAACAGATTAGAGTACTTGTTTGTACGTAGATAAGACACAAATTAGGTTAAACTTCATAATTATCAAGAACTATTTAAATACTTATAATTTAAAAGTTATATATAGTCCAGTCATTTGGTAGAAAATAAGGGGGTTACTTGGAAAGTTTTCCGGGAGTTTTGAAAATTGGGTATTTTATAGATTTGAATATGCTCTTTTCGAATTTCAACTTTGCCACCTCGTACCACCGCCGCTCGCGCCGCCATTTTGAAAAAATGGCGCCCAAAAACGGTTTTTTCAGAATATTTCCTTTCTGAGGCATTTCACCAAAAAAAAAGTTTCTACAAAATTAAACTAGAACAAATTTCCTACATTTTATGTCTTACTCACTTTTTCATAAAATCAATAGTTTTGGATGTACGAGCGCCGCAAAGTATTACTTATTCATTTGCACCTCCACGTGTTTTTCGTATATTATTCTAAAATTTTCTATTACTGCCGCCGGTTTTCAAGTGAATTGTCACAAATAAAACGATTTTCCGTATAAGAAGCCATAGCTCTAAGAACATAAACAACACTGTACGACAATAAACGTACACTGATGATTCAGTCTAAACTAAATATTTCTCTTAATATGGCTTCTACCGACAAATTTTACGTTGAAGTTTCGTTCAAAGTCGAGAGAAAGGGCCCGATTCAAAGGTGACATGTACCCTGATACCTGCTTCTTGAAAACCGGCAGCAGTAATAGAACAGTTTAGAAAAATATACGAAACATTCGTAGTGGTGCAAACGAATAATACTTTGCGGCGCTCGTACGTCTAAAACTATTGAATTTATGAAAAAGTGAATAAGACATAAAGTGTAGGAAATTTGTTCTAGTTTAATTTTGTAGAATTATATTTTTTCGTAAAATACCTCAGAAAGGAGATATTCCCAAAAAAACCGTTTTTGGGCGCCATTTTTTCAAAATGGCGGCGCAAGCGGCGGTGGTACGAGGTGGCAAAGTTGAAATTCGAAAAGAGCATATTCAAATCTATAAAATACCCAATTTTCAAAACTCCCGGAAAACTTTCCAGGTAAAACTACCAAATGACTGGACTAATAGTCGTTTATCTGCATTTGTTTGTCTACTTTCGTTGCTGACAGTTTAAACTAATAAAAGAGTTTTGTTACAAAAATGTTATTTGAACTTTAATATAAGATAAATATGTACGACCTATTCAAAAATAAACATAGCTCTTTAATCCGAGTTATAAATAAACTATAACAATCCTGACATATTAAAACGAAGTTTTCGTTGTGTGTGCAATTAAGTTGCTTAAGGATCAAAATATTAATTTCAATTAATCTTTTGTGAAGTCGCTTATTTTAATTAGATTAATTGTTTGTATTATTAATCGTTCATAATTAAATTGACTTTCAAATGTTTACTAACCCTGAAAATAAGCTTGTAATCAATTTATGATAATCCTAAAATATTTTTTTACTTAATGACTTATTAAGCTTGCATTGATAAATACATTTATAACTTTTAAATCAGCGGGTCTAGATCAAAATTTATCAAGTATTGTTAGATTACAAAAAGAAATGGGAACCTGAGTCTGTTGGTCAAGTGGGTAGTGACCCTGGCTGCTATACCGGAGGTCGTGGGTTCGATTCCTACCCCGGATAAATGATTGTGTTATGAGCACCATCATTTGTTTTGTGTCTGGGTAATACATAAAAACATCCAATTGTGAAAGAATTTAGAACACACATTTTCCACAAAAACTATGACGATTTGATCTTTCGATTCCATTCGTGCTTGCTCTGGGTTGAAAGTATACGGGGTAAGGCATATCAAAGAAACCCAAACAAGAAATGATTGCCAAGAGTTTCCAATTTCACGTAGATACTGGGTTCATCATCATAACCAAAAAAGTACAAAGTTACTAGACTTCGATAAAAATAAGAACGAAAAAGAATATCTCAATTGTATGCTAGAAACTACGTCTGTTTTTGTAATCAATATTCGAATCTAAATACACTTCCATTGCAGGTCAAATAAAAGCTGCGATATGAGCTGTAAATACCGCACTAAAAAAAATACATCGTTTTTTGTGAAATTAATTTATTTAGCCCACGTATGTATCGGCTGTTTCTGGTCCGCAGCAAATATTGGTTGAGATTTTAATTACACACCGTTTCATTTCGATATTCATGCCGGAATGCATTGCATGAAAAACAAACAAACAAATTCTGTCTGTAACTTTAAAAATCTTCTGAATGAATTATTAGTAACGTTTTAAATATATTGCCTTTATGAGATAAATATAATTTATAAATGAATAGTTATATGATTGTGCGTTTAAAAATCTCTTAAAACTTTAATCTCTAACATGGGATTCAGCAAATTACTATTTAATTAAACTACTAATAAACTCTCAACTAGTTGATTTCGATTTACGGGCGCTCAATGAGAGCTTAGTAAAGTTAACTTGTTCTTGGGATTAATTCAATAAGAGCTCATCGAATGCATTTGTAAACAAGTTTAGCAATTATATTGTGTAGATTGTATTATATCACCGCTCTTATTAAGTGGACGTGTCTAATTGTTTGAGCGCCATCTTGGTTTTCAATTTTTGTTTTATAAACTTGTAAAAGTTAAATATACTTTTATTTGTAGTAATTTGGGGTTGAAATCAACATAGAGTTTCACTGCCGGACCTTCTGCCGTATAAAACGTCTCGATTATGTGACATCTTAACAGAGTAAACATAATTGTAAACCTATTCTTTAACACTTTTTTGCCTAAATAAATCCTATCAATAACCAACAAATTAGAGTAATTTCCATAATTTACAATAGTCTTGTAGTTACCTTGGGCCATGTCTGTTCTGCCCTTGGTAACTGCCGTTCTAGATTAAAGATTTCAACAAGGCCTCTGCATATAGGATCTGTGTCCCAGTGTTAGCCTTTAAAATGTTTCGGGTTGCTCTGCATGTCGGCCTTTAAACAGGTTTTTTCCCTTTGATGTTAGCCCGTGAATTAAAAGATTCTATTCTTTTAGAGGTTATTGTTTTATATTTCCAACACATTTTTATGAGAATTCGGTTTTCTGAAATTTTGCACTGAGATTGTGTCAGTATACTAATATGTACATGCAATCACGATAAAGCCTTTTATTGCTTCTTATCTATCAGACTTTGTTTTTATGAATGTAATTTCTCCCCGAGTAATAAAATCAATAGTAGCTATGATTCGAATAAAAGGCAGTTATATGAAAGACTATAGATACCTTACTTAAACGTATCCGATTGTTGCTCACTGAATCAAATGATATTGCTTTCAACATAATAAATATTAGCTTTGATACGACATTTGTCAATTTAAATGTTGGTTAGGTCATACTTTTATTTGACCTAATTTAATACATTTGTTAAATCTTCTGAAACACTGAAGGTGGTTTATGACACAGAGAACACATGGCTTACTGGACTAATTTTTTCGTCGATCTATATCGCTTTATATTATAATTAATTGCCGTTTATACCTTTACTCAGACAATAATTCTATATAATGCAATATTTCTACAAAAATGAAGTTATTTTTAATTAACATTAGATAGGTAATAGCTGGATTTGCATATAATTTAAACTTGGTTATCAAAAGAGAATAAAATCATACGTGGATAATGCGGAAAAATGAAAATCGGATCTTACCTGTCTATTTTTATTACCTACTTTCACACCTCATAACTTTTAATTAACTTTCAGCTTAGTCTGCTCGCGGTTTATTACCAACATATAGTCGGCTCCTCATCGCTTTGTTATCGTACCCCGTATTTGAGAATGAAGGTACACATACAGAAGATGCCAGCGCTTGCCTGCCTTGGCCAGGCCTTATCGCAATTCAATCTCGATAGCGTTTGAGAATAGCCCCCAACCACTAATCACTGGGCTATTATCGTTTAAATCTCCCCTTCTGTCTTCATGCTCCTATGGTCTCAGCACAAACAGTAATTAATTTTGGAATCTGAGGAATTACATTGTCATGGCAGTTTGCTTGATGATAGCCAATGAACTGGCCATTATTGGGATAATATCTGATGCAAAAGCGATTTAGATTGCTATTGTATTGGATCGGTGCAGATCTACAACATGGGCCATTTGACACTTAAGCTATCCTGTTAAGACAGTGAGCAAAAACTAATCGACGCATTATAACTAAAAGAAAAACACGAAATGTTGCTCCGTTTAATGCCTCAATTAAAAAATAATGACATCTTGTCAAGAAATAAAAAATTTTAGGTAAAAAAACTTTTTAAGAAAAAGCTTTTATTTAAACGCTCTAAAAAGAAGAAAATAAAATATTCCTTTTGGATTATACTAACAACTCCTCATTATACACAATTTATATATAATAATAAAAGCTTGTCGCGAGGTTTACATACCTATCAATATCAAATCATAATAATTTGTGGTAAACCTCGCTACAAGCTTTTATTATTATATATAAATTGTGTATAATGAGGAGTTGTTAGTATAATCCAAAAGGAATATTTTATTTTCTTCTTTTTAGAGCGTTTAAATAAAAGCTTTTTCTTAAAAAGTTTTTTTACCTAAAATTTTTTATTTTTTACTTTTTAGCTATCGCTGGCTAGGTTCCTCAGTCTGGTCATCTCATTTATTCAAGTTATTATTACTCTCAAAATGCCCTCTTATTTGATACCCATATTGTAGAAGTAGACTAAAGGTAACTATTCCGCCATCCTGCATGATCCGCCATATTGGATTCAGAATGACGTCGTATTCTTTTTCTAGTCACTCTTAACAAGCCCTTTCATTTGATACCCATATTGTAGAAGTAGACTAAAGGTAACTATTCCGCCATCCTGCATGGTCCGCCATATTGGATTCAGAATGACGTCATATTCTTTTTCTAGTCACTATTAACAAGCCCTTTCATTTGATACCCATATTGTATAAGTGGATTAAATATAACTGTTCTGACATCTTGTATGATCCGCCATATTGAATTTAGAATGACGTCACATATCTTATCATATATTGTCATCCAAACAAAATGCGTCCACAAAATTTCAGCACAAACGGTTGAATATATCTACTTCAAAATTGAGTTCAAAGATTTCACCCGAACACACAAATATCCATACATTGCAAGTTAAATAAAAGCTTTTAAAAATAACACCGCACAGAACTGTTCAGGGTCTAGACTAGAAGAGTGAATGGGTGTATTCACTGCCTGTTATATGATACTTATGCTATCTTTAGCGAGGCGTGAGTTAACAAGCCTACCCTCACGGCAAATAGCTTCACTTGTGACAACACACTAACAGACACGTTTGCACTTCAAAAAATGGATGACTAAAACCTTCCTTTTGAAATAAGTCTCAATAACTTAAATTAAAATTAAATGTCAACTGTCCAACACATTTGGGAAACTCGGCCATTCACATTTTAAATAGGAAATTAAAGCCAATGGCGGTCAATACCGACATACTTCAGTGTGACACGGTATAAGGCCTCGTCAGACGAAACTTGGCCTAAGTGAGGGTTTAATAACAGTTCCGTTGAGTAATTACTCGTTTTCCGCACACTATGATGTGTTCCGAGTTTTCGGTATTAAAAGCCCAAGGCAAGTGTTGGGTTTCACGCAGTTATTTCGTCCCTGACAATTGCATGTTACGAAACTTATTTAATTACATATCATAAGACGTTGTTCGTCTGCTATTAAAAATATTAAATATGTTTTCTTACAATACGCATTATGGTCAACAGCAGTTTCATTACAAAAAGAGAAGAAAAGATCAAATCATTTACACAAGAATAGCGACTATATAAAATGAAAAACGATGTCGTAGCCAAAAAGTTTTGAAAAGTACTCGCTTAAACTTAAAAGCTTAAACATTTAAAAGACGGGGACGATTAATTTCATGAGTTCCCGACAAAAGGTTCTTTCCCAATCCTTGTATTGTGAAGGTGGCAGCATTGTGACACGCCAACCTTCTACCACGGTTTTATTTCTGACGGACGCGTGCCGTAAACATTCCTTCCGACCCGAATAACTGGGCTCGACTATGGTACTACTTTTCCAATAACTATGTGTTGCATACCCTTCAATATTAGTTGGATTTTCAAAGCCCCTTACATTGTGTGTCCAACTAAAAACATTTCTAAGCTTTTTACCAAAGAGGATCATTACTCGTCTGTAAACAACGAAAAATACAATTTTATGAAGAATAACGAATATTTACTTGTATCATGTTGTGAAATAATTTATTTTGGGCAATGTTTTGTTTTGCTAGTACAATAGCACTTGTAAGTACGAATTTGTCAATACAATATTAGGTGTTCCATTTTACCTTTGTTTATTGAGTTCTATAGTTTGAAATCGTCTACCAAACCAAGTAGCCTTATTAAATTAAATTACCTACTTTATATGAATATTTGGTATTTATTCATTGTTTCTTTATGTGCTGTTTTTTCGCAACAAATTTATTTGAACGCCATTATTTATGACACAACTTTTACCTGTACTTCAAAAGTCACGTAATGTAACACCGTTTCCTTTACTCTGTAATATAATTTAATTTAATGTATCAGAAGATGGTGAAGTTCTTGTAAGGATGCGGTTTCCATATTTGCGGAGGGGAATTGGGCGTGCGGATCTCGTCAGTCTCCGTGAGGAACGCAGCCGCACAATGTCTACTTTGCGCCCGGTATTCAGTTAGAACGCGGCTCCGACCGCAGCTCCGATGAGCTTCTCCAGTTCATTTTTAAACTAAAGTTGTATTTTTAAATGTAAAATATTTGTAGTCTTATTGTAAGTGAATTTTTAAGCATACTTTTTACTCTTCCTAGAATATTTGTATCGGTACTTCCCGAATCGGTATTTTCCTTCTGCAGGGTTTTTTCTTCATTCCATGTATCGCGGTCGATGGCTAGCTTAACTTATCTTACCAAAAAAGCTTTTTGTTTTATTATCTCCGATAAGTTTTACAATGTATTGCTCTCAGAATGGCCCATTGATGGATTAATTCTTGAAATCGTTTTTTCCGATACATTTGTAAAATACTTAAATCAAGTGTTCTACTGAAAAGTAAAAATAAAATACATACCTACGAGTACTTATATTTCTTGAAAACTTGGATGTTGCAAGTAACGGGATCTCGAATCGACTCGAGAGGATCGTAAGCAGATAGGAAACGAATAAAATTAAATAAACAATAAAAAAATTGACTCAAACGAATTGATAACCCTCATAGTTCGTAGCCGACACAAACGGAAAATAAGTCTCAGCGACTCTTTGATTTTCTCATGTAACAATCATTGACTTTGACGTCATACTAAAATCAATGAATGTTACAAAGATTCTTCGTTATTCTTTAATAAACGTTTGTCAAAAGATGTCAAGGGCAAAGGTCAACAGCATTTGTTATCCCTTGAATCAATGTTTCATATTTTCATCGGGCGAACAAAAAGAAGTTTTCGTGTATGAATAATTAATGAAACTGATAGAACAGGGCCTGTACTATGAGCTCGTAAAGCTGAACTGTTGCCAGTGTGGGAGGGAAACAGAACACTATTATACTATACTGCGCAGAGATATCTCGTTCTCACAAAGTCAATTGTTTTGCTGTAAGCTTATTGTAGTCGCGCAGGTATAATTATTTACGTAAGTGTATGATACGAATGAAATGTTACTTGAAAGACCTTGACTGGGGATATACCAATTTGATTATTGTGAATACTATTACTGTAGGTTATTTTATTTTTGTGGAACAAAAATTCTATACGTGACAAATAAACTAAAACTGATTCTATCGATCGACCTATGTTATTCGATCTAAGATTAGAATTTTTGTCTAGATATAGGCCAGTACCAACGTTATAACCAAAATAAATTATGACCTGCCTTTGCAGTTGTATTTTGTCGCACAAAAAATAGCGAAACATCGTTTGTATCAACTTCAGTACGTCGCAATTTTGAAACGTCAGCGCTATAGAGTCGAACGTTAATGACTTGTTCTTCGACGTGCGCTGGCATGGTATTGAGTAGAGGCAACCCTCGGAGGCAGTGTGAGCTAACAAGACGTCACTGTCTCACCTATAAAGTGAAGTGTCATGTCACTTGTGATGGTATACAAGGATTCTGTGCAGGAGAGCCAATTAAAATTGTTATTGCTTGCTTTGATAGTATAGGTCTGTTGGTATGAAACATGTTGAACACTAAATACGACGAAAAGTATATTTTTTATTGTACTTATGTACCAAATTTTTTCCCAGTTAGACTGATAATGGTGGATTTAAAATATTTTGATATTTGCAACGTCAATACAGATGTTTAATTTTATATGACTAACTCGCTGATCAACCCAAAAAAATGTTAATCGTCAATTTAATCTCAAATTAACCTCTGTGATCTTGATCAGTTGATTTGACAACAGATTCTATTGATCCAGCCTTCCAGAAATCGGGGGCTATTTTACGAATAGGTAATAACGAACTTATTTCTAGGACAACTTTTATGTAAGCACGATATAGAGCTATAAAAAAAACCATAACATCAAATTTATCAAAGTAATTCCCTAACTTAAAACAGTACTTCCATTATTTAGTCAACCTTCAAAATAAATCAACGCACCAAACCAATGATCTGTCGAAAATGAGTTACTACGAGTCTATTAAACTATAAACTATAGCGTCTGTTATATCTGGGGTACTTAAGGTCACTAAAGTATCTTTTACAGCAAGTTGCAATCTTTCTCTTTAATACGGGGCTGTTAGGTACGTATAAACTTTAAAGCTAACTGGGTCCTGTCGCTAAGCCATAAACATGTTTCGATACAACGAAGCTATCCAACGGTACGTTCTTTAATGAAATATTTTTTCTTATCTATAGGAATGACGTTGCTCATGGTCTTTTAAAAAATATATTTAATAATTATTTAAATAATTTTAGACCTCTTTTCGCCTATATGTTACGCTTTTACTTGGATTGTTTTTAATAAGATCCTTTAAAAGACTCTACTTTTCTTAAAAATAAGACTATATTAGACAAATAAATATTTTCTGATTTTACATTAGGCTGTCTGTGAATATAATTTATAATATCTTGTCGCAAAATACTCATATTTATCTTATTCTATAAAAATCCATCTTTTACTAGGTACATACAATTACAAAATAATTGTTTTTTTTTAGAACGACTTAATTAAAATTCAAGTAATACAATTACAACTTCATCACGTTAGCGTTGCCATGGCAACGAGTTCAAACGTCGATTCTGTTTTAGAGAACTGATAGAATTTCTCGTACTCAATTCTCATGGGACTAATAAATAAAACACGAAGTGACTTTGACTAAAACACTTCGAATATTGTGTGTACATTCAAGAGAGTATACAATTTTAAAGTACTCTTACAATCTTGATATTTTCTACCACAAATGAGGCCATATCCAAGCTAGAGAACTATGTAACTTATTGAATCCGTATTCAGTATCGACTTGGTGTTATTGGATCTTGAAGCATCCTTCTCTTTGTTTTGGCAAATACAAAAGGATTGGAACATAAACAAATGGGAACATGTTTCCGCGATGTGCTCGCAATAATGTAATTGTAGAGTTCATCTTAAAAAAAATCAACCTTCGCACTTGTTTTTACTTTTGTCAAATATGTTTCTCTTATAGTGTGCAATACAGAATATTCTATCTATATATTTTCTATGAAATGAAATATCTATGTTTTTGTAACATTAAAATACATTTTCTTGTTACATTTATTCAGAAAATTCTAATTTTAAAGCGTAATAAGGGAAATTGGGTACTCTAAATAATTATATTTCTCAATAAATGACGATAACACAAGAATTTCTGCGAAAGGGATTAAGCTTATAAATATTATAAATATATATATTTCTGTCAAACATATTGATCAAAGAAGGGTCAAAGAAGGTCACTCTGACCGTCTGGCATTATTTAGAAAGCACACAAAATTCGTAATATTAGTTCATCATGTTATTAATTATTATATTCTACTGTAATTTTTCGATATAAACGTGGACTAGCAAGAATATCTTTATGTATCTATGTAGGTATGTATATTTCAATAAACACTTTTCGAAATTTTCCCGCAACAACAAATTGGATTATGAGCTTGATATTCAAGGCTGTGAATTTTGAGTTGGCGAACGTTATTCCGTTGGCAAACCTACCACTGTATAAGTCGGATCTAAATTTAGATTTAGATATTTTTGCGATTCTATTGTTTTTGTTTATTCTTTAGGGGCAAATCCTCGAAATCTCGAGATTTTAACGATATATTTTAAGACGCTGTTAAGTGTCTATCTGTATTATTTTAACCACAGTTAGATAGGCAGTCTCAGACATAACGGCGACTTAAAATTAAGTGCTCCTGATATTTTGGTTTAATTGCAACTTAATTTAAATAGAACGACTAAAACTATGGTTGTAGTAAACACCTGAAATATGTTCTATCGTTCTATCCCATCATATTTATTTAATTATAATCTTAAATTCATGGAGTGTTATATTTTCATTATATTTAGGTATTTGTTGTGCTTTAGAACAACAAATCTACTACTAACTTCATTGCAGAAGCAAAACGTTACAAGTAATAACTTGTAAAACCTTGTTATGGATTATAACAAGGTTTTTAAAAGGTTTCAAATTTCGATCACAAAACCACTATTATGTGTTATTCTCAAACTCTGTGATCATGATAATTATAGACGGGCCTATAACTACACCCTTTTCGTAGCAAATTATGTAAATTGTCAGATATGAAACGTATGTATGGGTATATATAACGTGACTTAATGTCCTGCGCAAAGTTTGTGAATTATGTGGAAACTGAACGTGAATAAGACTATGTACTTATATGGGAAATGTAAGTATGTAAATACAAGGAGGGCTTGAGAATGTTTTATCATTTTTGTTGTTGGAGGACTGTTTTATAAGACGGTGTTTATTTTGTGACTTACTTAAGTTCGATTCTATAGAAACGTGCGCATACTGCATGGACATTGAACATCGTCTGAATCTGAAATGATCTGTTTATAATGTGTTGTGATACTGAAAACTAATAGCCTAAGTTACTCGTGCTGACTAAGTGTTGTACTTGTGTAGTGAAAGCCTTAACGAGCGAGTCACTCAGGGTTTTAGACGGGTTCTGATTTATTTACCACTAGCGCCATCTGCTACATGACACTAGTGTCTAAATGATACTTTGAAGTTGTCAAATTAACGCTTACTTACTTTAGTGAAATTGGGATTGCGCTTCTAAGTTTGAGAAGCAAATTAGTGCGCCCTTAGCTCGGGTCGCGGCGCAGTTGTATTCCACACAAGTTTTGTCCTCTAAATACTCCGAGACATTAATTAAGGCTATTAATATTATACACGAATGTATCATTATAATCTGTCAGTATAGTTAACAATAGTGTGCGTAGTTGCCAAACATGTTATATGTACGCAAGCATGTGTATAGTATAGTACAATAATTGACGTTAGTCACTGAGGGAGAAAGTATGTTAATTACAGGCTTTTATAATTATTTGTTCTTTATGAACATATTTAATACTATCGTGTTCTGAGTTGTTGTTTATAAATGTTTATTTTGTGACTACACAGTAAACTGCGAACATACCCATTATTATGCTATGTAAATTATTTAAACATGCAACAAAGTTGTTAATTGTTCCATTGATATCTACTTGGTGTGTCATATTGTGGTGTGTCCTATAAACAAGATCATAACTGAATACTGGAATATAACAGAAAATAACACGTGACGGAATTTACGTAACAAAAATGTGCAGTTCCAAGTTATTTTTCAACAGAAATAGTATAGTGCGTATCCCGCCGACTACGAAGTGCGTCCACGATTTATTATTTCATTACCGCGGTGTGAAGTTGGAAGATGGTCAGCGAAGTGCACACGATAAGGATTTAATTCCATGAGTAGATCGGGGAGCAGAGAGAGCGGGAGGATGGGAGAAGTGACCACAACGGAACGCGCAGTACAAAGATTAAATTGAAACTGGCAACTTGCCAGATTCACTGTACCTAAAATTACAAAATATTATGCTGATTTTATAGCTTGACTAAAGGACTGCTTACAGACTTGCTTCCAAGCGTTGTCGGGTGAATTATTACGGCACAATAAAAATTTAAACCTGCATTATTTTAATACGTTCTTATGGTCATAACGGTAGGCTTTACGGCAGTTTCATGTGCTATATGCTAGGTAACGTTTGTGCACACTGTTAAGGTAACTTAAGTTGATTTTTGTACAGTATACTTAATGAGCTTACTACAACTTAATGGAGTTTTGTAAAAGATACATTGTGACGAAGTTTTGACTAATATTGGTAAACAACGAATATTGATACTTTGTGATTCAAATTAAAGAACTATTTAAAATTATAAAACAAAAAAAGAAATCAATTTCATTCTTCTGAAGGCAGCTTCCTAATCCTTCATTTCATAATATTATGTAGTGTTTATGACTTATTATTTATGATTCATATAAATCATAAATAATATGGCTTCATTGTCATGGAAAAATATCATTTAACAAAAACAGAAACGTTAGAACCCATCTAACGTTTCTATTTCAACTAAAAGCTATTTTTGTAAGCCAGATTATATTGAAATGCATATGGAGTGCGTGTAGCGTTAATCCAAAAATTGCAATGGACAGGGTTTCTTTTCAATGGAGTTTTACTGGAAATTTTGCCCAGATATGTAACTTGACATTCCTCGGCAAAAACACTGGGAAATTGGATACAGACTCAGTGATACGAAAATATACACATTTTTTCGCCAATCGAGTGACATTTTTGTGAAAAATAGGATAACCGCGGTAAAGAAATAGACCCTTCATTTTAGGCAACCGAGTACCATTTGTTCTATCCTATAGTGTCCCACTGTTGGGTAAAAGCACTCCCGAAATCCTATGAAACGCTGAACCAGATAAATTAAATTTTCGATTATTGAATCTGAACCATAAATGTCTGCGGTCACCTTTTCCTTTAAAAGCGTGGTCTAAAACGATGTAAATAATGTATAAAATATAATAGATATTTTGTTGTCAGAAATTATTTTTGTCACTATTTAAGATAGAAATTTTCTTAACATTACTGTATGTATTAGCACTGACGTGAACGGACAATTTTTCAAAATTTTGAACCATTTTAAAGTCAATAAAAACCTTCTGATTTTGCCATATAAGTTAAAATTTAATAAAGGATATAGGAGAAGTATCGAGGATTACGGCGAAAGACATTAAACCTGTCACAGAAAAATGGCGGCAAGACACATCTTAGTTCATAAGAACAAAAATAAGCAATATTTATAAAAAAAAACTAATACTACCACTTGATTAATGTCGACACATTTGGGTTTTAATTGCCTCTATTAGGTGGATAACTGACAGAGTATTACTACAATAAGTAAAAATATTTTTATTCTGTATATCATAATAGTTCTAACATCAGGCAAAACACCTTTGCGTTGTTATGAGATCATGACGTAACCGTATATATACCTTATTTTAGATTTAGCTAAAACATTTAGAAATCTATTTATACGGTCAAAATTTCTCTAAACTGAACTTTATGGAAAATTGGATGATAAAAAACATATTCAACTATAAATAAATTATTGAAAAGCTTTATACAATGAACAAACAAAAACTATTAAGTTTAGTTATTAATTATTTGATACTACGAATTTAGGCGCAGAAAATAATAAAATGTATAATGGTTTACTAGATAAATTGGCCTTAAAACCGTGGTCGATTAAAGAAAAATTATAAAAAGTACAATAATATCAGAAACGGTATAATTTACTAATACGTCAAATACATTTTACTATATTTTCAGTTATATATTATTTACGAAGTTTTAAAGAACCAGAAAAGGATTGCAAGATACTTTGAAACAGTGTCATACTTTCAACGGTAAGTGCAACTTGAGAGAGCGACGCTTGCAAACGGCGACGGATCGCGGCGTAATTAATAAAATTGTACTTATTAACTTCTTCAACAACCCAACTAAAGAAGGTCAGGCCAATTATACCGAGAGTCCGCCAAAAGTGAGACTTTTGATGCGATTACTCGATGACAAGAAAACGATGTAAAAGAGAGTTTCATCGTATCGTCGCCTAACTTTCTCTAGCAATTGCTTTTTAATTTGTATTTATTTATTTACTCAAAACTTAAATCTATTATTACAGGTAGCTTAACCTAATGCAATAGACAAGAAAAAGTTACTTAAATCTAGGAACTAACCAGTTCTTTCTATAAACTTATAATCCTATAGGTAGTTCTAGTGAAGTCATTCAGTGAGCAAGAGAATATGTCCATTTGCTCGTATTACCTCGTATTACGTATTATTGTAGTAGCTCAAATACCGTAAATGTACAAAGTAGCGAACGAAATTATTTTGTCATACTGAGATAGGTTTTGGACATTCTGTGTTCGAATTTAATAGGTGTTTCTTTGGAATCTTACGATTACATCGATAAAATTAACAAACAAATTAATATTTTGGTAAAATCGTGTTCAAGATTCAATTTTGATGTCATTACATGAAAATATACCTACTAAAAACACGACATACTAAACATTTTTACTGTGTTAAAAAATGCCAAGCTACTAGTAAATTGTTGCACCAATTTTATTGTTACAGTCAATACATCGTGCTGTCAAACTACCTGGAATTGTAGGACTCCACACAGATCTATGCGTGCCATCTGTCGCGGCAGGTCCACTCAAAACAACTGTGTCACCCAAAAGCTAAGCGTTTAACCTATATTGCTCTCACTATGAGAGTAATGTATTATGAACTATATTTTAAGAGAAACCGCGGGTACTCGTTGGATCTATTCCGTAGCATGACAAATTAAACGGACTTGAAGTCTAGATTTTATAGGCATATGTTGCTAATTTATTAAAATAACTTTTTTTAATTCGTTAAATTATTTCGATTAATTAAAAAGTATATTCCTATTTCTTGATTATAGGAACCATTACTTTTTTATTAAGCGTAACTCGTTTGGTAGCTACGTGCAGATTATCTTATTTCAAACGTTCGCAATACCTTTCAAATGCGGCAAGGGTTTCTTAGCATTTTATTAACATTAAAAAAGAGGAAAGCAAAACACATAAAATCGTTTCGGTGCCTACGCAGTTTGGACGTTTAAACTTTTTATAGCGGCTTTTAGAGTGAAAATTCAACGGATATCTGTGAACAAATAGTAGTCCCTGAAGAACGGAAACTGCCATAAAAATTCGCGTCGTCGTCATTAGTCTCAGACGTGTTTTGATCAGGGACCGTACTATGAAGTGTTAGAGCCATCATTGTTCCGCTGCTGGAGTGAGAGAGAGCTACACTTTTTTTATAACTTCATCTCTGTTACTCGGACAAGATGGTAACCCCAATGACACTTTGTAGTAAGGCGTTCTGACGCAGGCCCGCCTCTTTTTATCATCGACTCGCAATTTTAAATGAGGCCTCGTGAATAAACTCAGCCTTAGAGGATACTCGATTTTAAATCCCAGAGGTAGGGATCTCTTTTACATCTCAGTTACAATAACTAAGTTCTAACGATAGCTTTCAAAGAAAGACCCTTGAATCGTTGACGTTAATATAATAATGCAATGAAAAAAGATTGTTATGGAGTAAAAGACACAATTTTTTTATATTTACTAACTATACTTATCATATAGATAGACACAAAACAATTAGATATATGGCAGTCATAAGTCCACGTGTAATGCATGCTTAAAACAATGTGTTGATTATACACAGAAATAAGTGGCAGTTATCTATAGACCTTGAAAACTGAACTAAAATAAGTCGTAGCTTAACCCAAAAAAAGTAAGTACAATAATTTTACAACAATATTGTTTTAGACTCACAATAAAATCTCCTTCAGTAAAATCTTAATGAAATGAAAAAGTGACCTTTAGAATAATTCCTCTTTTAACGTAAACGAAGTTTATATTATAAATGTTTCTCAAATTCAACCTAATTACTTAATTGTAAATGTGAACCGGGCAACGGTATAAAGTTGACATTTTGAAAGCAACTGACGTTGCAGTGTAGGTTAATATAATTTAATTTTGCTGCGCTAAGTATACATCTAAAATTGTGAGTCCTATATTACATTAGTGTGTCTAAATTAATTAGGTAATTGTTGTTACCTTAACATTTTTTTATTAGTCAGTATTCTTTTTTGTGAATACAGTTGTAATAGGGATTTGCATCACTATGTTTCTTTTTTATTGGCAATGCATTGTTTTATTTTCCATAAAGGGCATATCAGGTCGAACAAAACTTCGTTAGTTCTGTGTTCCAACACATGTTTCGTATTTCAACCGTACGTATTTTTTTCATAATTGTGAACAAAGGAGACCTTTGCCCAGGAAACAATACCCAAACTAATTGCATAGAAAAATATTATTTGTGTTAAATTGCAAATATTAAGCGATTTCTCTATCCTTTGTGGCGCAATTTTTAGTTTGTTATTTTTTACTGTTAAATAATACGTCCTAAAAACCACGCAGTCTTATGTAGTTGCAAAAAAACCACCCCTCTAGTCCTTCAAAGCAGTTTACAAAAATAACCCTTTATTTAATTCAACTGTGTATATTTGTTTGAAAAAAGTGTGTGAGTTTTCCCCTATGAAAATATTAGTTTGCGGCGAATGGGTGAGTGATTTTCGGGGGCCTATACATTAAGCCAGCGACTTGAGCCGTTGCTAAGCGCTGTACTCAACAGAAACATGCAATAGCTTTCACCCAGGATTTAATGATACGAACAAAGACTTAAAAAGATTGAAGACAGACCAATCTTGAATAGAAGATGTTAATTTACTTGAGTAAGATGGAACCTACCTCAGATTAATTTAAATAAAACCTTATTCCACATTTGAATTTAATTATAATTGAAATTTATCTTAGCGAAGAGAGATGAAATCTAGTTGAAGATTCAGGTATGCTAACAAGATAATTTAGGAAAGAAGATAGAGCCAAAACTTTTTGGTTTATAATTATAAAATACAAAATCAGAACTTTGTACTATTCTTTTACGTATATCTATCGTTACTGTTGACCAAAGTGTGATAGAGATAGCACTAGACATAGAGCGACTAAGCAGATTGCCATTCAAGTATTTCCCACTTACTTCACACGTAAAATTTTCTCGTCTTTATGTTTTACGCTTTGTCTAAGCATTCGTGACGCTTATCGACTGTTAACGCAAGATGGGGTGAAGATGATAAGTATTTATTTATGAAAGGTTGTCATTTATTATCATTGCTTACTTATTCGCAGTATCATTGCCCTCAGACGTTTAAATTAACAATGAGTTCTATGTTTTGATGTCTGACAGGAGCTTCCGTCTCAATGTTATGTTCTGAATTGAATATATTTATTTACTTTCGGTACTCAATTTTCTCAGGCAAATTGGTTCAACGTTTATGAAATATTGAATCTACAGGTGAAATGTTATTTAGACAGGCCTAAATAGCTTACGATATGTATTTGTAATAATCAAGTAGAGGCACGTTTGACTGAGGTTTAGATGTATCTGCCATAATTCATGATTTTATTCCCATAAATACAAAGCTTATAAAATAAACAACTAATGTAATGATCTGTCTTAAACAGTCCGGACTATCTAATAACATATCGCAAAAATATAATAAAAACAATTGTCTCAACACAATATACCACCAAACATTTGTTATGAATATTAAATATTTATTTTAAACCGATTTCAATATTTATCTACAACCTGATCAATCGAAAATATATTACGTATACTGTTCATCATACATTTATTTTATGGATACACGCGCTCAGTTAATTTGGTTCATTAAAGCTAAAAGTGGAAATTGGAATGAAACATTTACCAGTTATCATGCATTAAATCGTGGGATAAAAGGCAAACCACAAAATAATGACAATATGGCCCTCGGCTAGTGTTATGAAAGAGCCACGAGCTACCGCTCTTATTTTTTGTGCGAGCCCATGGCACTGTGTCAAAATGCGATTGTGTCCATTTGCTATTGTGACCACTGGAATTGTGCCCTTATACCGAATCGATCAAACTCGCCCGACTGCAATATTACGGGTCCGAGCGACCTCTGCAAATAAAGTATGGGCATTATTGAATCTCTGACATATCCCATATTTTGGAATAGAAACATTTTGGTTTCTCATGTTATTTCTATGAAAAAGTATCGCAACAAATGAATATCAATACCATAAATCGAAGTTCGAATGGGTGAAAACAATCGGTCATGTGATCATTTTCATGAATCGATACGATTTTAATTTTAAAGAGCGACAGTATTTTTCACCGTTTTAGTAATCTCAATTAGACTACACTTAATTTGATAAACCAAGTTGTCATTTTAATTAAATATTTACGAAATGTTTAAGCTTTAGTGGCAACAAATTAAGGTTTATATATTCAGTTTTAAAAATAAGGGTTTAGTAGGAACTCATTAGCAATGTACTTGACTGCCGCACTTTTACTCGCGGCCAGGCGTAGGCTCGGTGTAGAAGCGCCATTTAAAAAAAGGTGACAAAATCTTGCAAAGACGGCTCAATTCAAGTTATGCTAACAAGATAATTCTACAGAGTTTCCGACTAAGGGAAGTTTTAGGCAACAGAAATTAGCCTGAATCGAAAAAGGCCTCGTAGAAAAGATATCCAGGATAGAGCAAAATACGCTTGTTCGCAAAAAATATTGGCGTTGACAAATCTGTATAGAATTTGCTACGATAACCGTCCTAATCCAGGGCATAGCAAAATAAGCTCTATTGTCTGCAAGAAACGGTAAATCATTTGGTACTCAGGCTTCTGAAGTTGAGTAAAACCGACACGATCAGTTTTTTGAAAATGCTGAATGCTCTACGTATTTGCTCTCTTCATTGAAAGAGATATTAAAAATCAAATAACGTCATAAGGATGCAATAAAAAACGTTGTAATATAATGCGATGGCATTTAAATGAAGTCAGTTGGTCTTTCTGCAAGCTTTGCGAAAAGGCAGCCAGATAGATATCTCACAATTACTCAGAAAACAAGGCGTCCTTTAAATAAATAAAACAAAATGCAAAAAATGTACACCCACTGGTTAAACTTCAAGATACTATTGCGCGGAGTTTTGCAATCTTTCTCCAGTGTTACAAAACTTTATTATTAGTTTTTATTAAATTTCAGCAAATTAAGATAGTCACTTCATTTTCAATAGGAGTAGCTGTAATTTCTGTTGCTGGACTTTTGAAGAAAGTTTTAGCTTTATGATAAAAATGTTTTTTGCGATGTAGGAGTTTTTTGTATTTAATAAAATTAAGTTTGAATTACCAAACTTCACAAAAATTTATAGATATATCGTCAGTTAAAATTTATACTCGTACGTGTACTTTTATAAATTATTTTCACCATTCTCGAAGTAGGTACATTGTATATTATTCTTTGACCCAAAACTAATGTATGCGCATAATTTCAAACAGGTATCTACTTAACTTGTATTGAAGAACCATTTCCACTAGCGCCTACCTCACTAACGTTATTTATCCGAAGCTTTTTTACCTTGACATTATTTTGTTAAAGAGTCCCTCAGATACGTGAAAATGATCATGAGTACGTATATTGTGTATTTACTTTTTATCAACGCAAAATCAAATTGAAGTTCTCGATCAAAATGTTTGTGAGAAGGGATCGTTACACGTGCCAAGTTCTAGTTTCACCTCTAAAATGTGTAGTGCAAACGGTTGTTGGGGAAATTCGCGGGACTCTGCTCAAAAGTGTTTTGATCAGCCTCGCGTGACGAGGCGAAATAAAAAGTGGTGGAGGTCTTGCATTCAAATGAGGTCTCAGAGACTAGGAGACCACGAAATACAAATCCTAATTTCCTTGACCGCACTACGGAAACTCGCAATTTCAGTCTGAAAATAACAAAAATCTTCTTCAAAGTCGTACGAAGTAACTATAGATTTCAATTTGCGGTCTCATAAAGGAAGATAAGAACATGCTCATGTTTAGTTTTTTAATAATGTACTGTCCCGTTTCTCTATTTGCCCCGGGGTGGAGGGTGCGTTTACAGATATAAATCTCGCATGAACAAACACCCACACACAAATAAATATCTCCGAGTCATACAAATAATAGTCCCATGGGAAGCGAACCTGTTCTTTACTATAAGAAACAGCGCTTGGGCGATGTGGAGTATGCTACTGTAACCAAAGATTTAAAAAACGATGGAGATTTTATTTTTATAATAGTAAACTCTTCATTTTAATTAATTGTGGATTACATATTATTATTGACTATTAGTAAAGGTTAAAGCTTTCCGCCTACGTGTAATTAAATTGACGTGTTGTTATTTAAAACAGGTGTTCACTGTTATTAATAGAATTTTCAATTTTATTTTAAACAGTAACTATTTTATACAATACTGTGCATTTGGATTTTAAAGGATTATGTTTTATATTTATGTTCTTCCTAGCTTTTTTCCATACTTTGTTGAAATCAGTTTTCTGTCTCACTTGATTTAGTCAACTAATGTTAAAGTTAATGTAGATAATGTTGATCTGAACTGCATAATCGGTACCTCTATATAATGACTAATAAGCAAAAAGTGTCCAATTGTAGTGTATATTGTAGGTATACTTATACTCAACGATTTTAAACAAAAATTAAACGCAATTACCTACCTATAATTTTGACCAGAAGCAACCTTTTTTCCAAACAAAAAAAGATTCGAGCAAAGACATAAGTGAGTCCGTTACACTTCGCAACAAAATATTTCAACAACGCATAATGATACGACATTCGTGTTACAGCGCAAACTGCGAACTAGATAGAACATTTCTACGCCTTTGTAGCTATACAAGTAATAACGAGTATTGACAGTTCACGTGGTTGTTGTGAACTTACTTCAAAAACTTCTACTAGTCTAGACTCTCATTTTGTACTGTTATAAGATGAATGGTTTTCTTCGAAATAATCAATTATTGCACTCAAAAAGTTTAAGAGATTTGTTGCTGCAAACTTTGACGTATATACCTATTAATTATTAATGGTGCCCTCGAATACTTTTTACGAAGGGCAATAATGCTTTCAACTTTTGCCTCCTCAACACCAAAGGCATATCAAATAAAATATAAACTAACAGGCTGGGTACATTAAAAAAAAAATGACGGAGACTTTTTATTTTATAGTTCAAAACGAAATCTAACAAAGTTCTATTTTATTTGAAAGGGATTTAAATTTGAATGTTTCTATCTACGTATAAGCCCTCTTTGGCAACTAACTCAAATAGTTTTTGCGAAAAAATATAATCCTAGTACAAATCTTTCATTTCATTTTTATTAATAAACGAACGGTACCTGCACCTAAAATCCTTTTTGTCAACAGTGAGTTCGAAAGCAATATATGTATATTTCGACAAAACTAAATCCCTTTTTTCAGCGCAGTCGAACAAAAATCCTTGATACATTCTGTTTGTGCAAAATTCGATAAGATTCTCCTAAAACAGTCGAATTCGTAACGTACACGAGGCGTGTAGCAACTATATTGATTGCTATCTTAGTATGCCACTGGAGTCCAACTATTATTCTATTCAATCTAATATCTCTAACAGTTTTGGTGCAAATATTATATCCTCGTTTAGTGGCTGATATCCTTCCGACGGATAAAACACAATACGATCAATGTTTAGCACGTTGTTATAGCTTCCCGCTTAGATAGGAATAGATATTTGTTTAATTGAATGGTATTACGTTTATTAGTTAGAAAAAAAATCCTTTCAATTGGCCCTATTTAATCAGTGTTTTATCATTTTAAAAACTATACCAGGAACCATACTTTGTATTTTTCCTAATTTTTTACCTTACAAACTTATTTGACGATAGGGAGATAGACCGGTCCCCTTTCAGCAGCCGTTTTATAGTTAATTTATTAAAAATATAAATTCTTAGTGCGGGAGTCAGTTTTTTAAGTTAAAATTTTTGAGACTTATTGAGATCTTAGTACCTATATTGGCAAGGGAATCGTCGTTTGTTTAGGGGGCCTTAGGTCTTATTATATACAATTCTCGTGTCACAGTTTTCGTTGCCATACTCCTCCGAAACGGCTTGACCGATTTTGATGAAATTTTTTGTGCTTATCCGGTATCTATGAGAATCGGACAACATCTATTTTTTTCGCGAACCAAGTCACGGGCAACAACTAGTAAACATATAAATACTTACTGAGTCTGGACAGTTTGAATGCATCAGCGGTGTTAATGATATCCACGTAGATCTGGAAGTCGAGGCGGGATCGGTTGGGGCTCGTGTGCTGGACCATCGCTACTTTGAAAGCGGCTTGAATCTCTTCAGTGTTCTGGTCAAACACCACCCCTGAAGCAAAAAGAAAATGAATATTAATAACAATTCCACTAAAATATAAAAAGTAATGTTTTTTTACAATAATTCCACTTAAATAAAAAGGTATTCAGAGAGAGAACAAAACAAGAACAATTATTATCGAAGATTATTGTTGTCAAAATTTTAATTTGTTTTTGATAAGTCCAACGAATAACTATTAGCGGTGTAATATCCCCATTTATGCCATAATTTTGTATTATCAGTATCGTTACAAATATAATATATGTAAATGTAAACTCATACTAAAATGCTATTTTGCTAACCTCATAATATTCTTGTCATTTAAAGGTTAATAAACCAATTTTATCCAGTATATGACTGATTATATTTTAGTCCTGTATTAAATGATTACAATGATATTCCATACATGAAATATTTCATTTATTTTGTTATTTCTTAAGCAATAGTGAGGTTTCTCGAATAATAATACTGTAAGCCTACTGGGCTCCAAGTGCCAATATACATAATTCAATTAAAAGAAAATATAGCATATCTGAGAAAGACGGGTAGTTGTATCGTGGCTTAAATACCAAAGAGCCACTTTGTTTTATAGAAAACATCATTATATTTTTTACTATAATAGGATATTCACAAAAAAAAAAACTAATTTATCCGTTAGATAGAATTCCAATAATACCCTTTTAGAAATGGCACATTTAAAATTAACGCGCTTTATAATGACTTTGCAATGAAAGAACAATGAAATAGACGCATTACAGAAGGCTGATGATTAAATAAAACCTTTACTCGTTCATTGGTTTATGAATATGACTAGAGTGTGTGGCCGGCATTCGCAATTTATTGTTTTGCAAGCATACGCGGGTATAGTATTCCGGTACGAAATTTATAGCTTTAGTCTGGTTCGAGAAAAATATGGATTTATTGGTCAAGCTTTGCAACAAATCGTTATTGCTTTTAGGGATCTGATGTTCTATACTCGATGAAATGTAAACCTTAAATTAGTTTATAGATGCACCGTTAAAATATTTTTTTTAATATTTTTTGTCGGTCAGATTTAATATTTTCAGGTTCTACTAGATATATATATATGCGCAAGTTTGAGACTTCAGTACATTAAAAGTTAATTAAATATCATCGACAATAATAATAAATATTTATTTTACAGTTAATAATAGACATTGAAATGGAAGATAGGTGTTTCTATAAAATGAATAAATAAGTCGAACAGTCTGTTAGTCGTTAGTACATCGTATAGTTTTAATTGTTAAAATAATTTACTGCAAGCTCGTCTGTTTAAAACACCTGTCTGACCAATGGACGGTTAACTGAACTGTCTGTAACATTATTAACAACTTGGCTCTTACTAATTAAATAGAAAACCACTTAGTAACATTTATCGATATAAGGTGTGGCGCGTAATCACACAATGGGGTGTTATACTATAATATAACCTTTTAGATTTTTTGTATTTAATTTATTTATATCAGATAGGCAGATAAAAACAATATTCCGGCAACGGTGTAAGGTTATAAGCTAGTGTATATTTTAGTTTCGTCTTGATGTTCAAACGCGTGAACCGTTTAAATAAATGTTATCTAGACACACGGCAGTGTGTCCGCCAAGTTCGAGCAAAAAAGCGACACACCGGCCGTGGGTTATATTACACGAACCATTTCGGGCCAATGTCGACCCCCCTATAACTCAAAATCTATTTTACTTACGCATATCAAATTTCTAGTATCTGTTGAGACCCCCTTATTTATCTAGAATACAAAATTTCATTAATATACCTATTGTAGGTCTTGAGATATTGACGTCAGAAAATCGCTATTTTTACTATACACTCACTGACTGACTGACTGACTGACTGACTCACTCATCAAAAACCTAAACCACTTCCAATGGTCGTATCGACTTGAAAATTGGCATGGAGCTAGGTCTTTAGGTCAAGGTAAAGGGAAAAATCTGTGAGTGACTAAAATTATATAATTATAAACTTGCCAAGTGGGCATTCCTGAACTATTTTTAACTGACGTATTTGTATAGAACTTGGTACTTATTCAGATCTCACTTCTTTTATAGGTGAAACATTCTCATATTATCGAACTTGGCAGCCTTTTACATTTATGTTTTGGGTGGGATATAGTATACTAGCGGTCCGAACTTCGTTTCGTTGACAATAAAATTATGATAATTATTAAAACTACGCAACGGATTTAGATACGGTTTTTTTTAAGAGATACAATGATTCAAGACGAAGGTTTATATGTGTAATAACATCCATTACATAGTAGAGGAATACTGTTATTTTTGAAGTTTTTAATGTGATATCGTAAATTATCAATTTTTTCCCGCTTACATTGCAAACGCAAGCTGCACCCTACGAAATTTATCAAAATAATATATAAATTATTTGTACACATTAAAAAGTTTACAGATAACTCGGCGATGGTACCTATATTATGTCTATCTGGTACGGATATCCCACAACATGTATTTTTTTGTCATTAACAAAACGACAAAAAATGGCTAATTTTCGAAGATTTAAATTAAAACAGCATTAATTCTTGTCTAATTAGTATATACGGTCCATTACAGTACATGATTTAAATAAATATTTTCGAAGATATTACAGACTTATAATTGCGGAACGTAGCGTTTGCGGCGAAGCCGGAGCAGCCGCTATGTTTTTATATGCAATGTTCGCAGTTTTTCTGTAGTATATTTAGGAACAGCATTGCACCCGTGCGAAGCCGGGGCGGGTCGCTAGTGTACTATAAACTGATGTTTTTGAAGATATTGTAGTGGTTATCGGTTATCTTTTACTTTCTTGTCGTAATGATCAATTACTTTTTTATTAGCCTATATTGTCCCACAGCTGGGCAAAGGCCCCCATTTCAATTTTAATTATTTATTTTTATTATCATTGCATAAAACGGATAACGTACCCTATAAAAATATTAATTTGTTATGCGTTGTGGATATTATTATTACTATCGATAATATAATGTGGGAGCTCCCTCATTATTCAACACGCGTACTAAAAAAATTGACACTATGCGAACGGGGCTTTATAAAATAGTGACTGTGCGAAAAGTAGGTGAATAGGAAAACATAACCGTTCTATTTCGATATATTTCTAAGTCCGTGCCATTTTTTTAATTTGATTAGAATTAACCTTTTAAAATAAAAAACAAAAAATATTATTAGTTTAGCAAAAATAATTCGAGCTACAAATTGAACAAAAAGTATTAATAAAAATCAAAAAATACAAAAAGGATACAAGATGTACAAATGTGGAGTTGCCGAGTTTCGATCCCGGGTCCTTCCGCGTGCTAGGCGAACGCTCTACCAACTGAGCTACAACTCCGGTGAATGTAGAGGCGAATTTCGGGTTCCTATAAAGTTGACTGGCTATTTTCGAAGTGGTTAATTTTGTGAAACTTCTGCGTAATATCTATCCTGTAAAATACATATGAAATGAAATAGTTTATTCCACAATAAGGATAATTTTTATCACTTTTACATGTCAATATTTATTATACATATATTAATGTAATTATATTTATTAAATACGCAAATTTCGTTTCGCTGACAATGAAATTATGACGAGTTTCAATAAAACCGTCTTAACTTATAAAATAATTGTCCGATTGGATTAATAATGAATAAGCCAAAAAAACCTCGCAAGTAAAAGGTTTTACGAAATATATGGTTTTTATAATAACTTTCGTGAGAATGATTCATATTTAAGAGATATATAACGGTTTACTCACGCGTATTTATCGGGATAGCCCGACTAGTTTTGGACCTATCCGGAGTCCTTAATCATGAGCTGATGCGGCGGCGGGGTCGCGAGTCGAACTGACGACTGAGTGTTTGACTCGCGACTTCATCGCCCGCCGCGACAATCATTTGTTTAATTTATAGATAAATTAAACAAATGATTGTGCTTATTACACAAATATTTGTCCTTGGTGGGAATCGAACCCACGACCTTCGATATAGCAGACAGGGCAGTGGCTCTGTCTGCTATATCTAATGGTTAGTGAACCACTAGACCAACAGGCCCGTCAAAAAGAAATGTACTGATTGTAGATATCTGACTTACTACATTTTGAAACTACAAACAGAAAGCTTGTAATAAAATAAATTCGAATTCCAATGATCTCACATTAATTTTGTCGAGTTATTGAAAATACCACTTTTGCGAGCCTGCGGCTTAAAATATACGCTAGCACAAATAATAATCTCGTAAACTAGAGCAAAATAAAAACATTGCCGATAGTTGAAATGAATATTTATAAACAAGCATGTTCGTTCATATCTAAAAAACAAACATAGTTGTCAATAGCTAAATTGACTAAATACGGTTTTGAAAAGGACGTTTAACATGAGCAAATATCTAGTGTGAATCTAAAGTTACATACATAGATTGGTTGTTGTATTTAAAAAAATACGTTTTATTAAATTTGTTAAATAAGATCGAAAGCTTTGTCTTCGGAAACTATGACTTGAATTGAATATCATTAGACTGTGTATTCTACGGCTGGAAATGGAAATACTCCACTAATAATTACACTGCAGTTTGCCGAGGCATAACAAAACAATCATTCCATGTTGGACTATAATTGCCTATAGTTTATCCGAAATAATACAGAGCAAGCCCGGCAAGAACAACACACAACATAAATACGGATTTTCAACAGTATCTATAAGCGTATATTAAGAATAGTTTTTGTCAACCCTACTTGTGGAGCGGTTCGACCCAAACGGAACAAATATTTGTTTGAACTACAGCACCCGAAGTGAGGGTTATAAAAATGGCATTCGCTGACTTATACCGTAGTGAGGGTATAGCGAATCGAAGTTTGTAGGTGCTAACAGTTATTGAGAGGGTAAAATTGGTATGTATCGTTATCAGAATCGTTATTATCCCACTGTCGGGAAAAGTCTTTCTTTTTCCCAAATTTAACTAATGAGGATTATGATTTCAAGCTTTCATGATTTTTTTTAGTATTACTCCAAAAAATGAATATCTACTACCGATTAATGTTTTGTTTTTATTTTACTTATTAATTATTAAAATTTCATCGTTTTTGCTACGAACATGTTGACAATGTATATTATAGTGGTTCTAGCTGTAGGAGTTTAACAAACAAGTGGAAACTTATGGTAATGTGGTTGGTATATATTGTGTTTGCATGTGTGGTGGCTTCGCAAAGACCTGTAAATTTATGTGGCGTCGCAAGATTGGCGCAGGAAACTACCACGGGTTATGTCAGCTTGATTAAGTTTAAGTTTTACTACGCACCTCAAAAGCTTTTTGACAAAAATACTCCATCACTAAAAGAACAATAACATTTTTTATTCGAAATTTATAAAAGATTCAATTTTTTGATAAAATTGTTTCCATTCTTCTCTACGTTTTTGTGTTTATTTTACTTAAATCGTAAACCTATATTATTCCCATAACTAAATTTATGTTTATAGCTGTTGAAATAAAACGAAAGTAACCGCAAAAAACAACATTTTGGGGTACCTTAATAAAAACCTCATGAGACGCCTTTTGATATCAAGTAAATTATTCTGAGACTTGGAGCCATAAATAAGACTATGCAAAAAGTACGCGGCACTAATCTAATTTCGCGGGGATGACACGCCTTGTATTTTACCTTCTAATATAAAATATGTTTGGAAGTGAAAAACTTGCAAATTCTTGGGAGAAGCATAAGGCTAAAATATTACATTTTTACCAACTTAATTTTTCCAGTTCAACAAGTTATTTCGAACATAAGAAAATGCAAAAGGATTTTAAATAGGTTCGAGTTAGCAAACCTTGTTTGAGAAGCATTTTTGTAAGTAAAACGAAAGTTAGCGAAAAAGAAAAATACTCTCGAAATTTTAATTACAAGGTAACAAGGCAACTTTTGACGCTAATGCTTTTTAAGTACCAATTATTGAGAATGCTACGCCCCCTGCTGTAATGTGGCTTCATTCCCGAAACAAATGAAAAGTCACGTTTTGCTTGGACGTTACGAAATTACATGTTCCAGTGGCGTTACTCGATGTCGGTAAAATCACTGAGTCCTTTCGTACAAATAAAATAGCTGTTGTGTAATTCATTTACCTTTCTCAGGTGTTTATAGAAACGGCGAAAACTTACAAGGGTTACAAGAAACAAAAAGACTGGAAATGTTTTGTTAAAACAATTTATAATTTTTATGTTAAAATAGGTAGCTTAAACTGTAAGTTAAACTGTTGTAATAGTGAAACCATTCAGAACCGAAACACGTGACGTTAAATTCAATTCAAAGGCTTATGTGGAAGTTTTTATTCAGCGTTGTTAACAGCCTCAAAGCGGTCACGTAAAGGATAGTTTGAAACAGCTCGTCGTGAAACACCAATAGTAATACTTCAAACATAAACGCTTTCAAAATCATCTAAGTTAAACTCGGCTTTTACGGAATAAGCCTAGAATTCAGTGGTTGCTTGTTTCGACTTTTATTTATGTGAGTAAAAGGTTTTGACGAAGGAAATATGACGGCTTAGTTTTTATTGTAACGTAAATAGGCGCGGGTCAAAGGAAACTTTCTTTTACTTGCCCCGACAGATGTCCTTAATGTTCGGGCACAGTTTGTTTATGTCCCTTGGAAAATTAGTGCTAATGCAATGATTGTGTTTCAACTTGTTTTTCTGTTTTAGGTCGAGTAATTCTTGCTAGTTTATGAAAGAGCTTTTTCTCTGAAACTTTGGGACGAAATCTACCGAACTAGAAAATTATATAGAACGTATATACTGTTTTTGTTCTAAACAAATTTCCCTTTAAATCGAGAGCAAAAGTTCGGGATACAAATACAGGCATAGATACAGTTAAGGCACTTACCGCTGTAGGAAAGTCAAACTTTCATTAATAAATTCCCAAATAATATTTTGATATCCAAAATTTCAATGCAGGTAATGAAGAGTTATTTGGCAGATTTTATCGCTGCCTTATATAATAATTAGGGCACCGGAACGGAGGCGTTTTATTACCGAAAGGATTATATTAATCAGCCTCAGAAAACAGCGACGAAATATTAACACACCTTGAAAATGAGATTTCTAAATTGATTTCCTTTGTATTGTCATTCATATTATTTATTAGACTTGCTGTACCCACGACTTCGTCCGCGTGGAGTTTAATAAAACAAAAAAGTTAATTAGTTTATTTTCTGAAATATTTTTTTTTCCAATAAAAGGACTTTAACTTACTTCTTATTAAATTACATCAGCTACCTGCCAAAAACTCCCGTCAAAATCGGTCCGGCCATGCAGAGATTAGCGAGACAGACAGACAGACAAAAATGAAAAAAAAAAATATGTAGGTATATTACAAGTAAATACAAACAGACACTCCAATTTCATTTATATCTATAGATTAGATACCCCGTGACCTGGCAATAAGTTTGCGAAAACAATGGCTAAACTTTTGATTGATAAGTACATAAATCTAAAGTCAGAGTTGTGTGTGAAGAAAAGAACAATATTACCTACTGGGACAGCCAAAATAAGGGCTAGGAAAATAAATTCAGTATGAAAAATACCTTTATATCTCCGTAGGCTCCATTTACCGTCCGAATGTTTGTCCACTATGTTTTTATAAGTCATTGATCAAACTATGGTGATATTACATAGGTTGTATTTTTGGAACCCAAAGTACTTATTTTTTACTTTATGTGGCCATACAACGCAATCCTTTCATCTTGTACGCCTATAACAGGTTTTTTGTTCAATATTTTTTTAATTTTTATAACAATAATTATTAATATATTTTTTATTAATTTCTCATGGTTGTACAATAAGTGCTATGACTCTATGTTCTTAGTGAATAAACATGTCATTGTACTATTATTTTTTCATCTCTAACAAATGCCTAAATAAATACTTAGGTTCCTGTTTTACATTATTTTATCTATTCTCTCTAGTTCATATTTATGAAAAGAAAATTAAAAAAAATAATCAAGCAAATCACGACTTAACGCGATCTATTTGAAATCTTCCTTATTAATATTATAGCCAAACAGCTCATAGTTATACGTTGCGATTTTCCTATTTGGATTAATCCTTGGGCCGTGGGATTTGTTTGTTAGCAACACCACGCTTGTGATACGTCATTAGATTTATTACGCCTCTATATAGGATTGGGTCTAGTATGTCCTCCGGCTTCGATGACGATATAATTAATTTGTGTAACAGATTAAGTATCCGTCTGGTACAAACCACAAAGTCAACTGAATTATCGGTATTGCTTTGTCCAATGTGCTAACATTGGCGGCATTGTCTCCTAATATAATTGCCATTTCCTTATTATTATCACATTTTTATTTGCCATAGTAATTGGACCTTCCAAGGATATTGCGACGAAAATATTTATATTGTTTGTACCAACTCTGATAAACAAATGAAGATTACCTTCGCTCTCATTCAAATTTATAAGTTGAGTTTCCCAATACGTTACCACGCACTTATATATAGGAGTAAGTAATATTAATACTTCGAAACAATCTTGAGTAATACAAAACTCAAACGTTAAGACACACTTTACACACAAACATACTCCTATGTAGATATACCTACTCAGACGCTTACACGAGCATCATTACAAGCCATTCAAAATTTATAAGCTGAACGCTTAAGACGATACAGATTAGCACATCGTAAACCGAATCCTGCGTATGTTGATGATTGCACGACGCGTTACAAAACAAGGCACTTTCTGTAATGTAAAGAAGAGTTCATTTAGATAAGTGATCATTAGACGTTAATTAGTGAAGCGAGGCGAGTCGCCACCAGAGATCTGTCTTGGTATTTTGTACGGCAATATGATTGAGAATGGCTGGCTCTCGCAGTGGATATGTGTCGGATGACGTGGAATTAATCTGCGTCGTGTATATAAATGTGGGGTGTATGTCAGCGCGAGGACGGCGGCGGCGGCTAGGCGGGGAGCTCGTCGCCTCGCTCCGGAAGCCCCCGTTCTCAACAGATTGGAGTATATACTTACGTGAGCCGCGTAACGCTTGCCAAAATTATTCTTTACCCTTAAAAGGAACAAAGCCTTCATCATCTCGTGTAATAGAAGCCAGTACAATCACCTTGAAAATTGAAAATTATGCTATGAGATGTTTAAAGATCACTCACGATGTACTCACGAGGCTCTCGTTTTTTGTAAGATAAACATTATTCCAAGCGTTTTGTTTGCGCAAATACTACCTTATTTAGTTTTTGAAGACTTTGAAACATTAAATATGCTATTACAATATTAAATTATCCACATCTGAGATAAGTTGTAGGTAATTAAAAGATTGCTTTAAAACTTATAATACACAGCGTTTATTTTAAACCATATTGAATGGCTGTTTGGAGATTCTATTCAAACGAATAGGTAGCAAAGTTAAATAAGTCTGTTAAAGAAAAACCCCCGGTAAGATCCACACTAACTCGTATTTTCCCTTTGTGACAAATGGAGATTCAAAGCCTAACGTTTTCTCGGCTCGAGGTGTCCGCTTGTTAGTCAGCTAACTGTTATAGTGTCAAAATGGTTGTACGCTTTAAGAATAGCTACCGCAATTTTATAACAGAGCTTTTAAAGTACATTCTTTTCAGACTGACAACAGTTTTACGGTTATAAACTAAGAAAAGTAGTAAAAATTTTGATCTAATGTAAGTTACACATTGATAGCGTTATACAATTTATATTTTTATGTACTTTGCTAAATGAAAACAGAAAACCACTTTATTCATATTTTTCTAAGTTGTATTTGTTGTGTAAGTTCGCGTAATGGAGACTAGAGTAACAGTAATTTCACTATTTACTTAAAGTAAGCATTTCAAGAACGTTTCAGTGTAATGCCACTCTACGTTTTAATTTTAATAAAAGTCTTCATATTTATGAGGTAACCTATCAAATATTATGTTAGGTAAAGTGTTTATTTAGAGAATTTATTTGATGTGAATTTGCCTTAGCGTGTTTGTCTGCGGCTGGTATGTTATGATGTTAGGTTGACGTATACCCGTCATTCTATTTAACTTTGATATCTGTTCAAACACATTACTACTTTGAGTACTTTCTCGTCACGGGATGACGGCCGTTTGTAATTAGTGCCAGTTTACCTTTTATCCTAGTAAGTTTAGAAAAGCCTTTTTGAACTATTCTCGTCATAGTATAAATCCCACCTTTAATACATGTGAATACAAAAGGACTTAAAAAAATGACAATTATTAAGTATAAACATGGCCTGTTTATACAAAATAGCATCTCCAACGTAAATATCGGCAGATGGTAATTTTTTATGATAAAACAAATATAAAATAGTTGAACTCATTTCATTATTTTGAAAAATTTTGACCATTATAAAGGTAAAGTTCAAATCTTTCGATTTATTACACACATTTTATTTCTTTACTCTAAATAATAACGAAAGTATTTTTCATATATATTTAATTCATTAAGGCTGTCTTTACATGCCGCGAACGATATTTCTCGGTCATATAATCAGACTTGAACGAAGTCTAAGAGCTATTCAAGTAAAAGTTTTACTTTTAATGATCGCAAAATCCTTAATTCGAGTTTTCTTATTATAATTATAAATGTAAAATTTTCTAATAAGCCCAATTTCTGGATAGTCCTTAAATTGAGTTAGATCTGTGTCAAAATATGATAAAAATAAGAGAGATAATGTTCTGTTAGGCAGTTAACAGAAGTTACAATACAAGTTACGCAAACCGCAGGCTCGAAGCACTGAGTTAAAGTTTTCGTTAATAATGCAGGGTCGGTTCAATCAAACTCCTTAAATCACCGATTCGACACTTTAGGTGAAGCCGAAGATTTATCTCGCAACTGAAACTTTTCATTTGTTTTTATTGACCTTTGTCCTTGCAATTTTGTAATAAGATTTTGAAATGATGATTATATATTATGAGTGCAATGACCTTGTGAAAATATGAGCTCTCTGTTAGTCGCAGGTTTAATGCTGTGTAATGGACTTAAATGTCCAATATTACGAACAGGCAAGATATTCAAAAGATTAATTTTACCTATAAATATATTATAATTATCGTTTATCATTGTTTTTGTTAAATACCCCGTAATAATGCACACATAATGTATTTACCGACGTCAGCATCGTATAAATATTATAGGATTATAACACGAAAATTATCACATTAAATGCGTTGGAACTCGTGGCCTATTCGGTAAAATGATCAATCGTTATTACGAACGATAAATTAAAAGCAATTGACTCAAGTGGCGACTCGAATAAAATTTTTAAATATACATTGTTGGAGGACCGTTTTACTTGCGCGATTAATTCACGGTTTAAATAATTTAATCAGTCGTTGTCAATGCAGGTGGCGTTTATTTTACGCATTAAGAGGATTATTTTGCGCTATCAGCGGGTAATGTTATCACATATGTCGCCTCGGTCCGCGCTGCGCCACTCTACCTGAAAATTCAAACCGCGCGGCCACCCTTTGTTTCCCACATAAAACACATTTGAAATTAGAAAGATTCTACTGAAGTCTACCTTTGGTTTGAAGCATGGAAGCAAAATGTTTTCTTTACTTAGTATGTGTCTTAAAAAACTAATAAAGCTAACTTACACCTGCAACATAAGCGAGAATACTCTTTATGGCTTGAAAACATAAAATCGCCTTATTTACTCGCCTATAAACTTCGATAAAAAATATGGCCCTAGCGCAAGCCCTAAGTTAGGAGAGTAATGTAAGTTTTGGCATGTGTCAAATATAGAGTTTACGAGTATAAATTACTCCATACTCAGTCGTAAAAAATATTACGGTGACGAAAACATCGGAGGGACGTGACAGATGGCACGATTGCGCCTCGACCGTACTTAACATGTCGATATAAAAGTTTACCGGATCGACAAATAGTACTGAAAGGCTGGAACAGATTGTCGCGTTGCGTTCCGACAGTGAGTCTATTAGCCGGGCACGTGTTGCACGCGTAACGTCCACGGCGGCGTATGATTATAACACGATTGCTGCTCTCGCTGCACACGCTCGGCTGGCGACGAGCGCGAGCTGTGTTTGCATTGCCACAAATAATAAAGCCGTCAAGCCTACGCCGGTCTACGCCGGCCTACGCCTGCCTACGCCACCCTACGCCTGCTGTCCTCGTTCACCGTCCACTGACAATACAAGCTTTATTTTAATTATCGCTACGTATCGATAGACAACGTTATAACGTGAACTTATGACGTAATTAAAATATGTTAATTCTTCCTAAATGATGATATTGTAAAGTAATAAAATTAAATTTTAAAATACGTTGATGTAAGTACGAATATTGTTTGTATTTTCGTGTATAAAAATTAAACGTTTTCATTTGGGTGAGATTGATACTGCAAGATGCATAAAGCTTGTAAAAACTAATACACGTAACCGTTCTATACATATTTAACAGTTGATATAATTTCGTCTGGCATGGCTCTATTTCAATGACAATATAATATATATATATTTTATAACATGATGTTATTATATATTCTGATAATTTCATTATTCTGAAAACGCTTTTGCGTGCACGTTATCACTGTAATTTAGCAAATTTTATTAAAATCAAACACTTTCCACGTGAATTAATTAAGTTTCAGAAATTTGTTTAAAACTGACCGTTAAAATGTGGTTTGTTTGACTACACTATAGAGCTATAAATACCTATAAAATTATTTTCGATTAATTGCAATTCAAATTAAAATTTATAATTATTAACACAAATATAATTTTCATCACCTATAATTTACTTATGACAAAATAAATATTTTATATAATAATAGGAAATAATTATTAATGTGTAATTAAATTGATATTATTGTAAAATTTTAGTACATCATACGTCTAAATTTACTTTAAATATTGATAAATTTACATCGTTTTCAGTTATTTCATTCTGTATACGCATTATTGTTAGCAGTATTTGTTTTACAATATTTAGTATTTTATTTCTAGTGAAAACGTAATAATTTAGATATGAAATCGCTGTGACTTTATCATAGCTGATTTAAATTATAACTCGTTTCTCATTTAATTTAATTAAATATGTTTTGGCAAGTTAGTATCGATAACTGCTTTAACGTTCGGTTATTTTGAATGTAGAGCAATCTATGTAAATTATTTGTGGTGAATAATGAAAATTTTAATGTCCATTATTGTAGCTATATGTTTATTATTCTGCTACATTTATAATCATATGTACACATGTATAAAACGTGCGAATTTTTGTAGCTAATGATTACATTGTACAAAAGCAAAATGTTACAAATTATTTTTTTTTATGAAAACAACTGAAATGCAATAATTTCACGTAGGAAAGTGAAGCGGGAAGTGTTGTTACACTCAGTTGCAAAAAGGTTGTATGATAACACTAAATAATGACAAAGACATACATATGAAATCAAAACCCAAATTCTTATATTATGTGTCTCTTGAGAATCGAATTCGGTAGCTCGGCTGAAGATGCTTCATATTCATATACTTACATATTTCTTTCATCGTATCTCTTTATTACGGGAAGAGATTTATGGCCTTATTTATTTGATAATGTTACAGCTCTATAACGCACCGTGCTGTGTACGAGAATTTAGAGTTGATACGTGCGTCAGAGGGTTTTGTCAAATGTAGATGCGACATTGTTTTATGAAAGAAGTCGTAAGTCGTACGTTTTAAGAGACTTCATAAAGGAAGAGGTTTCTCAATTCGACCATATGTGTATATGCTTTTTTTAAGATGAATTTTATTCATTTTTACCAAAAAACACAATCCATGAATTAAAATGATTTGCTGTCGGAAAAAAAATAAATAGGTAATTATTTGTCTTTTTTTTTGTTTTTAAAACGACCATGCATCGAATAAATAATTCTGAGACATTAATTGCAGACTGAAATAAAAAAAAATGACTTTTACTTAAATTTTCGAATTTACAAATTATTCAAAAACAAAACGCAAGAAAATTAAGATGTCCTATTTACCTCTGCGCTACGACCCATTGTCGGCGTTTTCTTTTATCGTTCACAGTTCATTAGAGGTCGTTTATTATTTGCGTAAGCCATTTATGACATTACGGTACTACGCGACGTCTTCGCACTGTAGTGAAACGAAACAATCACAACAACTCGTAATTAAATGAATATTTACACAACAATAATATCTTTTACTCAGTTTGTGTTAGGTACTAAGGAGTTTTTAATTAAGAACGATACAATACTGTTTTATTGAGATCAACTAGTACTTATATTGACAGTATGTACACAATGTATGGTAACTATGTGTAATTTTACTGTACAAATAATACGCGACGTATGATCAATTTTTTACTGCTATTTTCTGTTGCCTTTTTTTTCAAAAGGTACATTTTATTACTGCGAAAAAAATAATATATAAGCCATGAATATTACTTCGTTTTTTTTTTTTAATATGCTGTTTTGGCTCGTCAATTTAAAACATATCGTGATTTAAAAAAGAGTTTTATTTATTAAATATTGAAACTGTTTTGGTAATAGTTGTTGATGACGTCCTCGTTATTAACGGCTTAAAACTTTAAGCTAGACATTATATGAACTAACGAACGGCCTAACTGATCAATACAAAATACCAAAACATGGTTATTTTAAAAATAATCCTTATTTCAACAAACATTTTATTCGGCTTTTTCTGAATAAATGTAGGTAAAATATGTTTTAAGAGGAAAGAGGTAACGTTTAATCTCCATGCTAAATATAACATCAAAAGACAATGTAAGCACTAGACAATAATTCTCAGTATGGAACCTTTGGGTTGTCAATATAGTCTCTTTTGGGGAATAATAAATTATATTTACTCAGCAAATAATAATTATAATCATTGTAAGCTGTTCACGGAAGCAAAAATAAGTTTAAAAGTGGAATGGATCGAAATCTATTGAGTAAGGTATTCAAAATAATTTTAATGTATTTTTTGCTTTTTCTAAATAAAATAATTTGCTTTACCAAAAAGCCGACATCAAAAACTTAAAAATGAACAAATATTATAATATTGGCCAGATACTGACTGAAGCCCAATTAAATTTAATTATGAGTTCAATTATTCCCGTGAGTATGTTTGTTCTCTAACATCTAAAATCAAAATGTAACATCTAAAATGTAAAATCCGAAGTTATTCGTGAACAAACATAAAAAGCACATGTACGATCTAATTGAGAGACCTTCTTTTTTTAAAGTCGATTAAAAAATAAAGTGGATAAAACTGATGACCAAAAAAGTAATGTTTTCAATTAATCTATCTGAAGGGCTTTAGGCTTCAGGCCTATTCATACTTCGGTCGATAATGCCGTAGCGTAGGCGTTGTGTGAAGGATGGAAAATTTGGTGCACCGGACACAAATGACTCGCTTGACTTGGTCGGGACAGCTTATAGCGGCCAATTTTGCTCGAAGTTATGTATAGGGAACGTATTGTCGTTGCAGACTCTACTATCTATGGGGTAAATAATATGTCCAGTACCTTAAAGGTATGCTGCCATAAGAAAGGAAAGTTGTAAGGTTCCCAAAAATATGTTTTAAGAGTTAAATATGCAGTTTTTATTTAACTCATTTAAGTTTGCTTGGTTACACAATTATTCTGTTTGGTCTGGATTGACTGCTTGGTAAAATATAAGAATGGGCTTTTCATGGTTTTAAAAATACATCGTGTGGGTTACCATTTCTTTTGTCTAGCATTTAGCGTCTTCATTTCATGCACAGGATGAATACCTGCATATTTTAGATCGCCAAACCTATCTATAAAGTAAGTACCTGGTCCATATCTCTCGTACAACAGCGGTGTTAATGTTCGACTCAAGTTTCTGCATCGAAAACCGCGGAGCTCCCGTTTATGCGAATTGTGTTGCAGCACCGACACACTTTGACACTCACTGACAAGTTTTGCATAATGCTGTGTATACTTAACTAGCGGCAGATACTAAATAATGATAGACCAAGACACTATGAATAACTTGTTAAATAACCTACTAATTTATTCTACAACAATAATCACAAAACCAAAATACTGATATAAGTATAACTTATATAATTCTTGATTTCTTTATAACATAATCTAAACGTAAGCGCAATAAAAACATTTAATTCAAAATGACAAATTGCTTATCACGTGACATAACACACGTAGAAAAAACATGTTTTCACCTATTTGTGTTGTACTGAGCGTTTCCTAAATAAAAGCTCATACCCTTAGTGAAATTTCAATAAAAATGCCTACTCCATTTCACACTCTCGCTTGACGACAACGCTTGAAATGAGTTGTGCTTTGAGTTTGACAACTTTGTAATGAAATTCGTCGGCATTCTGCTCAGTGCAATAAAATTAATCTTCTTGTTTTGTGTAATATGTTACTCATTCGTTTGACTACCGTACAAGATGGAATTAGAGTGAACTGTTATCACAAACAATAATTTTGCCTGAATGTAGAGACTGGTTAGTGTTAACGCTGTGTTACTTAACATTTAGTTTCGTCGGTGATGTAAGGATCGCGGCAAATATTTTGAAACCCTTTAAGGAAAATGCGGTTTACCAAATGGTGTAACATCTTGGTTGGAATGCAAGCTGGTCGAAATATTGCTTCGGTAAAGTAAACGGAGTACCACAGATGAATCTGGGCGAGGCGACGAGCACAAAGGCATTGCTATACTATGCTGACGGTGTTCTCAAACGATTGTCACTAAACGAAGCGAATTCTGCATCTGTCGGTGGAACCATCGCTCATTTTGTGGATAGACTTTGCTGTTCCTACGGTTCTTCTACGGAGCGAGGGCGTATTGACTAGTAAACTGAATAAACAACTAGATTGCAATCATTGTTGTTAGTAAACAAGCCAATAAAATGAGCCCAAAAAAATAACCCTTTCCTATCAGAACAGTAATACTAGAAGTTGAAAAATGGGCTTATTTGTTTTCGTTTATTTTTCATATTCATGCTCTTTATAACAAGTTTGAATACTGCCCCAAAAATGTCAGAATTTATACTTTATTCACATATCTAGTCCCCTGAAGGCCATCTCAAATCCAAATAACCCATAACTCTCACCACATTAGAATAGATTAGTTCTACCTTATAAGAGACCCCTATTCACATGTATTCCCACTCTAATTTCGTTAAGTGCAGTCTTCATGACTCACGCACTATCCTTCTCCAGTAATTCACTTCGCTTTACAATCCAAGATACAATACATGTTCTCAATATTCCAAGACGTTTAACGAAGCAATCTAAATTAAGCTGTATTGGAAACATGGGTTGTGCAAGTTTGCCCAACGCAATAAACTTGTTCGCGTGCGGTTCTCGTTTATGATTAATACCGTATCAAATTAGTTCCTACATTTCAATATGTACTAGAGTTTTATTAGTGTGATGTGTGGGTGTAAATCCCAAATGTGTTCTTCATTTTTGTGAATCGTTCTTGCCCCGTTCGGTAGAATAGCGAATATTTGTGAATTTACCGAAACTTCTTAGGATGTTACAACAGCGTCAGGTCATAACAGTTCTAACATTAAAAGAGTTACTGTGTGATGCCATGGATACTGGATTGTGGAAGTCGTATAGACAATCACCCCATGTAGAAACGATACTCAGCCAAGTCTGGAAAACTAGACAGGCAAATTAAAAGCGGAAGGGGACTGTAATTCTGTTACTCAATCGATTACTAACTTATAATTACAACCGATAAATTTGACTAAAAGATAAATAAAGGTAAAACTGTTGCTAAGATGGTACATAACTGTCTTTGAACGGAAATAAATAACAGCGCTAAGTCGGGTAATAACGGAAGCCGTTGAATGATGTTTTATTATGATGTCTTTTAGCGACTTTCATGTTTTCAATGGGCAAAAGAGCAAAAGGCACCTTTTTTACCTAATACTAAATGTTGAAGTGGCAATAACATCGGGAATAAAGTGCTTCAGATGTAATTGTGCAAATGTTTGGGAATCGTTGATCAGGAGTCTTGTTTACTGCTTGCTTGGTCTTCAACAAAAATTAGGTCACCGAGAATTTCATGAAAGCCTATTTTGTTCGGCGGGACGATTGCTTAAATGCGTATATCAAGTTTTGTATCTCCAAATAGATATTAATGAGAGTGGAACCTAATCTCGGTAAATCTATTCAAATTAATGAATATTAGTCAGTTACACGTTTCTAAATAGAACCTACGAATATTTTTTTTGTAAAACATGATCCGTTATAAGCTCTCTTCTAGGTATCATAATCTTTTTCAATAAATCTTTTAAAGAGAATTTGAGATATATTTTAATAACACGCCTACTCGTTGGATCGAATGGTATCAGGAAGAATGTAATTTATTTCTTTAATATTTATACTTGTAATTTGATTCATTTTTGTTTTGCAAGTGCCTTCCAGCATAAAATAATAATCGACTGACAGATGATTTCAAAAAAATAAAAGTACTGTAATATTATATTTTTAATTGTTCTACTATGAAAAGCAAAACTACTATAATGTATTTACTAAGTAAACATTATCTTTTTGTAACAAAGTGTATACAATTTACACCTCTCTGCCACAACTTCCAATATAAACCTTAATATCCATTACTTAGAGCACTCCATATCGACTTCCTATTCCCTTTTAGAGAATTGTACCATTTAAATGCAACACTACTGTCCGATAAAAATCGACACCGCCCTATCAGACAAGGGCATTAGTGTCTGTCTTTGTAGCGTGTAATGGTCACATATATTGGGAAAGCTAACATTGTGCCTTTTATTTTATCCTTTACGTACAAAACCACTTTTTTAAATTGACTTTGATGTCGTATTTTGTAGCGTTTGATATTTCGCTAAGCATTAAAGTTGGGAAATTGAGAAATGGGTGTAGGTCTTAAATAGATGTGAAATAAATAATTACTTGTAACTAAGCGGTTAGTAAACGTTTATGTACTATCTATTTCCCGGGACTTCGTACGCAAAAAAAAGGGGGAAAAAAATTACAGCCAATTTTCAGACCTATTCAATGCATATGTTATGGACCAAGTGATTAATGCGGGCATTATTTATAATGCTTGGGCATTATGAATAATGCCTAGCATTATCGGGCTAAGTGATTAATTACTATCTTAACTTCATTATTATCATATCGCTTGGTCATTATTATATTGCTAAACGATAGTTGGGCAATTTGATACTAAAGCTATATTTAAGTTATATCAAGCGCTAAATAAACCATGGCTGCAATTGGGGACACCGTAAGAGTTCGAGTTCCGATGTTGATTGCGGTCGTAATGATGGAAGATATAAAAAAAAAACCTAACCTAACCTAACCTAAATTAGGTGAGGTTAGGTTTTTTTTTTTTATATTTTCACCTCAATAAATATAGATTTTGACAAATAAAAAAAAAACCTAACCTAACCTAACCTAAATTAGGTGAGGTTAGGTTTTTTTTTTATATTTTCATCTCAATAAATATAGATTTTGACAAATAAAAAAAAAACCTAACCTCACCTAATTTAGGTTAGGTTAGGTTTTTTTTTATTTGTCAAAATCTATATTTATTGAGGTGAAAATATCATCTTATGTTATTTTAATTGTTAAAATAATCTTTATGATAAATTGATCACTTTGGCTGTAACATTTGTATTACTTTGCCCAAAAGGTGATAGGCCATATGTATAGTGCCCGGTCAATTTGATTATTTGAATAATTATTATCAAAGTGCACTCTCATATTGGGCATTTTTCATAGTGCCCGGGCATTATGTATACTGCTCAATTTATCACTTGGTCCATAACACATATACAAGACGACGGTCAAGCTATTTTGGAGAAGTATGGTAACTAAGATTTGATACGAGAATTTTATATTTACAATTAAAATATCATGACGCTTGTCAACTAATTTTATTATTTTGGTCATGGAACCTAAAATGTATATTCTTTTTGTTTTTCACCTTCTTCAGTCAAAAACAAGAACCAAGAATTTGACTCTACATTTAGTACCTTTGTAACCTAATTGAAGTAAGAGCCGAGGTATTAAAAGGGGACAAGTTTAATGCAATCAAATAAGGCTTTTGGACATTATCTCCCACTGCTGCAAAATGCGTGTTACAATGATGGTACTTCGGCCAAATTCCAGCGCACGCGAGATACTTACCTGGTACACTAAACCAGATTTTGCATTTCGATTATCGGCAGCACAGATTTAGCAATTACGATTGGAATCCCTTTGGAACATTATCAAACAGCCATTAAATGCTAATTTTTGACAAAATTAACCCGAAAATAGAGTCCTCTCGCTTCTCTTAATAAAGCACCTTAACTGAATTCGTAACTAAGAAATTTAAATTATAATTTGCCAATTAAAGTCACCTTCATATGTAAACTGGGTGTAATGTTAATCATATCTGTACCTATTTTAAATTTAATTTTTACAGCTCAGTCTAAACAACCTTTTTAATTTTATATTGAACTTTAAGCAGACTATCTGCATAAACCATATCTAAACAAGACACAAACCAAGATTATTAAAATACAAGGCGAAATTAATTTCGAAGCTGATTTACTAGTACATATTAATTAGAAACGTAGTGATTACGTATTTAGTATGGTTTAACGGTATATATAATGAGTAGTTTGAATTATTAAGGTGTGTATTAGTAACTACTGGATGAACCTACTCAATACGTTTTAAGTTCCCCCGAGTGCCTTGGAATTACAGAGCTAGTAACTACTAGTAACCAGTGACTTAAAAAATATTATTGATTAAAGAAGTCAAGGTTTTTTGTTATATTTGGTGATCAATAAAGCTGTAGTTATTTGAAATAACTCGCTCTCAATGGTTCGTAGTGGAGTGAGAAACTGAAACAATAAAACGCTATTGCCGCAGGCCTCAGTAAATAAAAGAAGCGGGCTGGACAACACAGCTAATACATGGTCTACAATGAATTGAAGAAAATAAGAAACGAGAAAATTCCTTTAGATTCTATGGATAAAAACGATGTGATTAAACAGTAGTAGAATTCCTTATAAAATACATCACGTTTTTTAATTTTTTATTTGAATCTTTTGCATGCTTTGACCAGTTTACCTTTGCGTTTCATTTAAAATTTCATGTAAATAATTTGAATAAAATTATTCAGACTGGACAGAATTTCAAGCGCATTAGTGACTCCCTGCACTCAAAAGTAAGGTTTGAACTAGTTTGGACCAAATACTTACTCGTAAGTCGAGATGAATTTCTGATAGAAGTTCACGCCAATTTCCGTATAAGCTTCTGATTGGCGGTTTAGCTTTAGTGAGTAACCGAACCTTTAGTTTGCAGCAGGCAAAAGTGGAACTGGTTCATTAAAGATTCGTTGGGTTTAGTGCAGACACGAGGGTCGGGTGAACTCGGCCATTTCGCTGTTTTGCTGCGACTGCCACTGGGACTTAGCTCGATTCCAGTTTTGTATTTCAAATGCAACGTTGAAAGTTTTCTTGATTGTTTTATTTAAAACTGATGAAATGGAATAATTAAGCAGTGGTGATCATTTGAATTTATATTAGCCATTGATGAGTTAAAATGACTTAATATTTGTCTAATGAAGAATTGATACATACTGCTCTCGAAAAAAACCATAGACGTATGATGACAGCTTTTGCTTGCGGCTAATTTAAGATCATTCAGTTCCACAAAAATAAATGTATCATCCTAACTTTTAATTTCGACTTCAGTTTTAACCACCAGTAAACCATCCAAAGTGACGCACTAACAGAACTTTAAATTTCATTTACTTTCCTGTCTTTACCTTTAAACGTCGCGTTTATTCGGTTAACTTTCATCCCTCAATTAACGTTAACATTTAATAACGTAGATTCGTTTATTTTCAGTCACGGGCGCAACAGAAAAGTTTAAAAGATTAAAAATCGAACCATTTTAATGGCAATCAATATTTGAAAAGATATTCAATTATTTAAAATGCAATACAGTCTTTTACTTTTAAGCCATCGACGAATGGTGTCCATTACAATAAAAGGAAGCTTAACGTATTTTAACTTTCATATTTTTTGACACAAAAGATTGGTCCTCAATTTATTATTTTAATGTATGAATTGGCTACTTAAAGGTTCATGCAACGGGAGCACTAAAGATTACTGTCAATTTGAAACGGCCTCTCACCGATTATGAGAAATTGGCATATTAATTTGGCTTGGAGAAACATTGTAGTCTTACCATAAGGAAAGTGGAATTTTAAAATACATGCAGCATCTATGAAAAATGCAAAATACGTGGAGCATCAACAAAAAGTAGAAATTTTGTTAATTGTAAAATTTTATATTGATTTTCATTAACTTGATGGAGTCAATTTTAAATACACTGAAATGTAAAAACTAAGCCATCGCAAAATACAATTCTAACCTTGGTACTTTGTAACAGAAATTATTACCTATCAATTGATTCAAATCTATAACGTATAATTAAATCGACAGCCCTGGCTTACTAGTCAAAAGTGATTGATAGGCCAGCTGTAATTAATTACATCATCATTCTGTCTGATAGCAGCATGTAACACAACGACAATATCTCCATGCTCACTATACTTGTATCTATGTAACTGTTGCCCATTACTCGGGGCTGCGGTTACATTCCATTTAACTTTGGGCCTAAGGCTTGTTTTACAGACAAGCCAATGAAAGCTACGAACATTTGTGATAAATCGTAGTATAAATTGCTTAGCAAGTGCGCTAACTTGAATAATCAAGTCTGATTGCAAAGCCGTCTGATTGCTAATTAACTCTGTACTGATCGAATGGTTTATTTAATCACGACAGATACGTTTACAAAGAGAAACGTTATTGATACAAAGAATATTTATTGTAGCTAGATCGATAGTCACGGAGCCGACGCCGAAACGCTCCGGGATAACGAAACGAGGATTGATTTAATCCATCACTCATATTAGATTTCTGTTTCTATTTTTGTGGGCGTCATAAAGGCCACCAATGTGTGTATGAGGCCGACTTTCCGACGAAATGTGTACATTTTTTTTCGAGAGTGCTACAGCACGCATACACACCATTTTGTTTTTCTTTTATGATTGTTTTTGAGTCTGGTGCTTTTTAATGGTTGTGGTATTTTGCGCGAAATGATCAGTACAGCTGTCGTTTAGTCATATTATTGTACGAGGCTACTCGAAATTAAAGAATACGTTATTTTTTTTCTTAGAACGTTTCTCTTTTCTAGTTGTCCACATCTTCTCTACGGTCTATTGAATATTTTAGTTGAACAAGTTCACAATGAAATAAGCTCTCGAGTAGCCTTCCACTTAACTGTACAACCAGCCTTACGGCGCTAACTCCTGAAAGCGCCACCCACACATCTTTATACGAACGAGGGTGCTTATGAATTTAATTAATCCTCCTTGCGATGATTTAAACAAGTTATTACTACCTTATTGCATTTCGAGTGATTGTATGGGAAGCCGCAAAAATATTTTATGTTAGATATTAATGTTTAGATGATATCGTGCCTTTTATGGAGGGCATTAAGTTGTTCGAATGAGATATAAATTGTAAAATTCCACCAGAGATATCATAGATCACCTATTTTCAGAGTTTTTAGCAAAACTATTTTTTAATAGAACGACAGTTTTAACAGTGATAGGGAATAAAAGATAAAAATGTGCTATATAATTAGTGCCGGTAAAAGGCGCAATTAAGCAACGTATTCTAAGTATTAAATCACTAATTTGCTCACCAAACTTTAACATCAGTTCCAATACAAGTTAACGAATTATTTATGAACTTATGCAATAAATAATCTAGAATGGCGATAGTTAACTACAATAATATCTTTCCGGGTGAGCTATTGGTGTAACGTGAATAAGATCAATTCATAATACTGTCAAGGTTGGTATTAGGAAACAAAACACGTCAATATTTAGATTAAGAGAGATATTATTAAAGTTACCAGATTCAATTTTTGCAGTTTTGTTAGCAAAATTATATGAAATCACATTATAAAGTGACATACAGTGGTACTAAAAATAATAATTTAAAGAAGCAGTTGAAAAGCTGGAAAGAAATTCAGAATTTTGTTAGCAAGCTTTTAATTTTTATGTACATTTTCATTGCGATCCAACACATTACAACTATATTTTATGGGGAAAAAAATTTCGTGCGTCTGGTTTAAATAACAGTTTTTCTTAAAAGAGGAGCCCTGTTACATCAGTTACCTGCAAAAAAGTCCCATCAAAATCGATCCAACCATTGTAGAGATTTAAGCCTATTGAAACCAACAGACAGACTGACAGCCAGACGGCCGGCCAGACAAAAATTGGAAAAAAAAATGTGTAGTAAACTACGGTTATTTCAATATCACAAACTGTCACTAGTTTTATTTATATGTATAGATTTGTCACAGTTCGGGATTTGTCCCCACAAATGTTATAGCTTATGACAATTTTGACATGCCAGCAGGTTGAATAGTTTTATGTCGAATCAAATAGTCAGGTTTTAACTTTGGTAGTTTTGGTCACTGACAACTTGGCTTCGTTAAGTAAAACTTGTATTGTTTTATTTAGCAATAAAGTTCTGCAACTTATAACGTCAAATATTATTATATTAATAAAAATAAACCAGCCTGTATACGTCCCAATGCTGTCCACAGGCCTCTTCCCATACAAAAAAGGTTCGAGCATTGATCACCACGCTAGCTCACTGCGGATTGGTGATTTTAGATTCCAATATTTGAAATCCATGTTTCCTCACTATGTTTTCTTTTACGGATTGTCAGTAGTGTTTAATAAAAATGTATCTATAAGTATTTGAAGTTGTCACGTTTCTTTTGTTTTTCTTTAATGTTGTTTTTGAGATTCATCTATTAAATATGGCATTTTGATATTTATTTGGAATAGCCCTATGCAACTACTATATTTTCATAAACCAAGTAAATATGAAGTTATTCGAAAACCAAATATTGGAATAAAAACAAAACAATATCGTGTGTTGATCGGCTAACAATAACGTTCGTTTTTGAGGTAGATACTCGTACGTGTAAAAACTGCCGTATTCAAAGCTTTAGATATTTGTTTATTGCACGCCTAGCCAATATTGTTGAAATATTCTCTGAAAAATATGTGTCCCACTAAAAGTTTTCCGAAAAATACCAGTTTTTTAATCATACCTTAATGGATAGAAACCTATAACGTGCAATCGACGTTATAGGCTTGTGAATTTTAAGGCAGTTCTTGTCATACATACAATTTTTTACACCAAAATATGTTAGCTTCCATAATAGTGAGCGGTTTTATTAGGTAAAGCTTAACATTAGCTCGGCTGATGACGTTGATTTACCCTCGTCGATTTATCTGACCGATCTACGAGATTAACCATTACGTATGTAAACTGATACATGGATTGTTTGTTTGTTATTCAATCAATGTCAGTGTAACAATGGATCTTTTGAAATTACGCAAGTTAGTTCACAGAACTGTGACCTTTAAACATGATTTGTTATTAATGCCAGCACGCGTCTATATAGTTGACAAGAATAAGCTGATGTTAAACCTAATTTTTTGTAACAGAAAAGCAAATTCGATAATGCAAATCGACGTCTGGCGTTGCGATTGCAAGTTAAGTATCGAAGTGTACAGTCCCCTAAGAGTCCTCTCTTAGGAGTATATATTATGCAGAAGCACGTGATATGGACAGGTGCACAAGGGAATTGGTGTCGGTCGTCCGTCCACTAGTGGTCATAGTTGATAGCAGAACTAACATCATATCGCGGTCGACAAACAGCGGGTACCAATACACCTGTATAACTAATCATTCCATTTCGTCTTTGATCGTACTACAACGTAGCAAAATGATTACATTTATCGACCCAAGAGTCACTTTAATAATGACATTAAAGCAGTAAAATTTGATGCGTCATCATTATCGAAATAGCAATGAAACATTGCGAGCCCATTATGTCAAAGCCAGAAAGTTTTTGCATAAAATTTGAGCGTGTAACAAAGCTATTGCAATCAAAAATAAATAACGACAGAATTACGTCCTAGCGACTAACCAACATTAATGTTTTTCAAAAACTCATAAAACGTTGCGAGCGAGGATAAGTCCGATTTCCGCGACAATGGCATGCGAAGTACTTTTGAGTTGAACTCGTAATTTATTTTGCTTTGTGATTTTTCATCGCGTGTCTCGGCCGCGCCATTCGTACAGTCACATTTCATCCGATGCCAGCGTCACTTTTCACTCGGTTTCACGCCATGGTCTGGTCGACCCGGCCCCCTCCCCCCGCCGGGGCTCACCCTACAGCATGCTTATCTTCAACATTACTCGTTAATGCGTCCTTGCCCGCATCGCATTCGCGCGTCATCCCACCAACTGGCTAAGCTAGAATTTGTCAATCTGTAACGTGAATTTTATCCGACGGCAATTTGTACAGCTGTGGACCCATGCGCGGGACTTAATTGTAGGCCGTGACAAATGTATTCGATGCCTAATTCTATAAGGTCAAAATCCAATTGACGCTAATAATGTTCACATGTAGGAGCTGCTAGTACAGGTAATAATCACGGGTATATTGTTAAAATTGTATTTACTATAAAATAAACGAAAAAAACTTGTGCTATATTTATAAAACCGCATACTACTATAAAAATAACCCAAGCCAGACCAAGAACATAATTAAATCCTGGCAAAGTTCATAATTATCAACTCTAACTTTTATTACAAGCTCGATTATGACAGCAAAGCTTTAGCAAAAAAGTGTTGAGTGCGATACAGCCTTTATAACAATTGACAATCTGCATCCTTTTTTTTTAGAAAAGAACTACACGCATATTTACGGACGAACCTGCCACATACAAAGGACCACCACATTTTGTGGGGTAAAATAAATGAATGTGTGCTTGCTCTCAGTTCGTTTACAGAACTAAAAAAAACACCAATACATTTAGATTGTTACCCTGAGTCCAGTTCATGTGTGGTGACAATATGTTAACAATATCATGAGTGTGATATTGAAGCTCCATACAAACCAATTTAAACTGTTATTAGAAACCATAAAAATGCTATTGTGCAGACGTATTGCTTGTATTGTGAGTGAATGCTGTTTCAGTGAGCTTTTCCGGACGCATATTTGATTTGAATAACAGTGACGCGTTGAGCGTCTTCCGTGCAACACGTGCCTATACGTCAATTTTGACCCATAAATACATCGATAAGTTATTTCCATAGTTTATTATTTACTTACTTAGGTGGAGATCGATTTTAAAATTAACAGTCGAAGTAAAATAATGACGGAGTTTCACTGAAATAAACTTTTTACATTTTTACAATTTCATATTATAATTATAAGATATTCATATTTCCTTTTAAATGTTTAATGTTTTTAAAAATGTATTGAACCAGAATAAAAAAAAAATACTTGCTTACTTACTTCTTGCCTTCAGCCTAATCGTATCGACGTATACCTTTTCATATTACCTACATACGAATTATATTGCGTGATCATAATAAGGCTTTGAGTTTTAAAGATAATTCTACTTGCTATATTGCTAATTTGCTACATCCATTCGTGAAAAAGCTGATTAAAACAATATAAAGAATTTCAAATAAAAAAATTGAACGCATTGAAACCAATATACTTCGCTTTTATAAATTATCAAAAATTTCATTAGTGCGCTTTCTCAAACGTATTTCCCACATTTTTTAATAGTTTTATGTGTACCGCACCAATATGCGAGTCATTCAGTCGGGGACCGCGGTATGTCGATTCATATCCGTTCTAGTACCTAAGAGTAACACACTCGTAGGTGCTCAAAGCACATCTTAATTTCCGTAAAGTCGCTAGTGACGGTAAGCATAGGATGTAATTAGGTAGACGTTACGTTGCATTTACAAGACTCACTCAAGATACAGGTAAAGTATCTTACGGTTAAATGACAATTTTACATGTCCAAAGGAACGTGATACTTTAAAAATTCTTATTAAGTGTAATCATTATACGATGGTAAAAATATCGTTCCCCTCATATTCCTCGGGAGAGTTAAAAATACCGCGTTTTAAGTACGCTTTAAGTCGTTGAGCAAACAAAATTACAACCGGACTGCTTTAAGAATTCTTCTGAAACGAAAAACATTTGTACTTTTCGTACCTGGTAATTAAATGGTAACATTAAGGGGCATACTTTTCGGTAATGAAGAATAATTCTTACTGAGTATGTAACTCATATTACATTCCGTCTACGTAGGTCATTGTTGTACAGCTGGCCCTTAAATATATTTGTGGTACTCAAGAGAAAATGGTCTGCTCACAATAGCCCGACGACTTAATTGAATTGCAATTTTACTTTCACAATTTACTGGAAAACGGAATTGTAATGGACGTTAATTGAACCGAAAATTAACGTAAGTTTATATTTAAATGGATATATACTTAGCCGTTCGTTTCCGTGACCTAGATACCATGGTTAAGTTTTAAGACTAATGTATTTGAACCTAATGAAGTTTACGCTACTTACAATGAAATTACATTTAGTGTAAATACTTTTGTAATGACTTAATGTAATGTGTACTATACGCGTCTTACTTTATTTGAGATAAAATAGATAAAAACGGAAAGGTTTATGTACAAAATTTAATCAAAATATATACCACAAATTATTTAAAAATAACTTTAAATTCTGATTACATAAAATAGGCATATGGTAAATTCTACACTAACAGTTCGAAAAATTGTAGGCCGTTTTATTCTTAGGGCAATCTTAATGTCATGCAGTAAAACATACCTATTCCAGTAGAACCAAACACGAGTACAGTACAATGCATAAATTTTCACACAAGTCCAAGCATCTGCTATTGAAAAGTTCACTTTATACTGTATCTACTGGTCAACAGAATAAAAGAAAGACATGTGCCAAGGCGATGTGTGAGTGTAAATGAACAAAGTGAAGTTCTGTGTTTGGCGAAGCAAAGAAAATTGAAATAAACAGTTCAGTTGAGCTTGAAGAGCTATTTCAGATAAAAGAGTTTGGTTTGGCCAAAGAAAAAGTGCGTAGGTACCGTCTTGATGAAATGCTTCGAGCCGAACGTTAAAAACCCTCTTAATATTGTCAAGGAATGTCGGAGATAGGAAGTTTGTTCTTAACGTTTTTTTGGTGGAAGCCATTTATTATCTTCGTATTTAATAAACAACATTGACGCTTGCTCTTGCCAAAATATATCACTATCCAAAATTCATACTAACTAAAGTATCTTATCATTATGACATTGGTTTGCTATATGGTTGAGACGTATAAACTTGCAGTTATACGTCTTGGAACAGTAATAAGGATCATGGATAATATCTCGACATAATTACTCTCAGGTCTCCAAAAAGTTCGACCGACGGTTTCATTGAACTTAAGATGACTCGCTTCTTCATTGTTGGTCGAAACTTTTGGTCATTAGGCCATTGGCCGTCTTAACTAATGACACAATAGTTCCAGATCCTATATATAGCAGAAGTTAATTTCCCAAAGATTTTGAAGGATAATAAAATCGTAGTTCACTACACAAAAGAGTGTACAGTGTAATAAAATTTTAATCGCTATAGAACCTGCCATTAATATTGTATACCAATTATTGTTTCATAAAAGTAACGACGCTTGAAGCTTCATGAATTTAATTGAACCCTTATAATTATTACTTTATATTCTGAAACTTTTATTGATCAATAATTTCTCCCTTGCTTTGTATAATGAGTAGCAAACTCATTTATCGCTAGTAGAATTTAATTACGAGTACATTGAAATTGTATTTTTTGTGTGAACAGCAATTGTAGTACAACGTTATTTTTTTTAAATTTCTCTTCTATACTTAGTTTAGTTTTAAATTAAATACGGGAATTCAATTTTAGATCAGTTATTGAAGCGGCTGTTGGGACCAAATAAACCACACTTACTGCAACTACTAGAGATAGTTACAGACAATTTATTGTTTGTAATTTGCGACACTGTTCTGTTCTCCAGGATAGAGCACTCTTGTTTTTGATTTGGCTGAGTGGTCTGCGTGATTTTTACAGTACTTTTGAACTATCAACTCGCACGAAGAATTTTATTACACGAGGTTAAGAAATGTGTATCTGTCAGTCTGGAGCCCTAAAGGAAAACGTATAGTTTTTAAGATATTATTATGTTTATATGCTGTTTTTTACTTGTTATCCTTGCGTGTATCTGCAAACAAAGCCGTATTTTCAATATAAATTTAATTGTTTTAACAATTTAAGTTAAACATGGCTTCTAACGAGTAACGATGTTACTTTCTTCTCTCATTTGATCCGTATCTGTATATACCACTACAGTGACATTCAACTATTTATTCCTTTCGACATCCATTAAGGCTAAACTCCTTTTACTAACATTTACATTGCTAACATTGAGTAATGAAAATAAATAACCCCTTAAACCTCACACCAGGCTTTGCGGTGTAGGTACACCAACATTCAGACTGCGGGCAAACAGTCTGGGCCGAGCAATTGTTTGTCTTGATGAGGAATTCAAGCTTCAGATTTTCTGTAAAAACTCGAATACTTCTTTGACATTTGATTTTCAAATGGTGGTTGGTGTAAATAGTTTTATAATGTTTACGCCTTATTGAACTAACTCTTTAAGTGACCTGTTTATGGCATATGCCTTTTTCGCACATGCATTTTTAGTAACAAGTAATTCGAAAACAATTAATAAATCGCGTTTCTAGAGACTTTCTACCTAATTTTAATTCTTTTTTTGTAAAAAAAATGTTATCTATTTTTAATTTGTCTCTTATTTATCAAATCAATAATTCCTAAATTTAATTAAATAAAATGATTTAAACAGTCAAAAACTTCAGAACAATAAAAATATTTTAAGCTAGGAACGGGAGTTAGAGAGATCTTGTTTACCAGTAAATACAAACAACAACTGAAATATAATTAAAATTGACTTTAGCCGTGACTCGTCTCTTCCAATTAATGTCTGTTTAATTACCAGCCTACTCCAAAATATCTTTATCTCATTCAATTAAGAAGCTTATGATCAGCTGGTTTGATGGTAATTAATAATAGTGAGACACTTTCCGTTTGTTTATTATATCAATAAATACTCGCATGATTTCACATTCTAATAAATCAACTTTATTACGTTAGCGAACTAAGTCGGTACCTTAAATATTTTGCTAGAGATTAATATTGTAAATGTGCTTTTCACCTGTACCTACTGTTTACGAACGGAAAAGTACTTTCTGGCAAATGATTTTAATAAATATTTTTCTCCTTCTTCAACATTCGCACAACGCTCTTAAGTCTTATATTAGGTACACGAGAGTAACTTGTGTAATAGACAACTGATAAACATATTTATTTCTAAATACATAGATTTTACAGAAAAATTACACTTAGACACAGAACAAATGATCGTGCTCATCACACAAAGATTTGTCCTGGGTGGGGATCGAACCCACAACCTTTTGAATAGCAATCAGGATCACTAACCACTAGACCAAAAGGCCCGTCGATAAATAAAAACACCCTATACTTATAAAAATTACAAACTACGCCGCTCTCGAAGATGAGTTGCCAACAAAATAAAATTGAATTTCTAACGATGATGGTTTAATTATTAATTGTTCAGAAAACGACGTTTTTTCATCATAGTAGAGCTAAACTAGTATTCAAAACGTTAAATTGTATGTGGTATGGAGTGAACGGACTTAGTGAAAATTAGAGAGAGTCAATGTATTCCTGCAACTGTTATTTATTTAAAGAAAGATCGAAACAAATCTCAAGGTTACTAAGTTATTTTTGCAAAAATGACAAAAAAAAACACTACAGACATGACCTGAGAGTAACATTCGTTAAATTTTTCGTTCAACATTTTTGAACAGTTCTAGTATGAATAACCTTTAAATCTCTACACATGTTCATAACCAACATTCAAGGCTTAATATGCCTTTGTACGTTTAGTTAATCTACATAAACTTACCTGTGGTTAACTTGGAGCCAGCGATTAATCTTAGAACACTATATCGGGAAGTTTAGATAGATTACAGTGAATCGTGATTTCTGTGTTGTGGGCTAACCGGCGTCGTTACACCGTCCTTTTTTATGCGGCACTAAGTTACGGTTCGGTGGTGTAATGTGATTACTTATTCTAAGTACATTTGGTTAGTCGGTGCTTCATCACGAATATTGGATGAAGGAAAATGTATCATAAGACTTGGAGACTAGAAAGTGTGAATAACTATAGTAAAAATTGTTTGACTTAACAATTTGAGAGTTTAATTTGTACACGTTTTTTATATTTGACAAAGTATGCCTAGAAATGAACCTTATTGAGTTTCGCTTAAAAACAACTTTCGTTAATGAATTTCGATGTCGTAAAATAATATTTCGCTGTTTCCAGCGTCCAAATATTTTAAAGTCAAGAAAATAGGAAATTATTAAATTCTACTTTTGAAACAAGTTTAAGGTTACAGATTATTGCGAAAGATTCTAGAATGCTAAAAATAGATTTCGTTCGTTAATTTTCTTTTGTATTCCGAATCAATCTATAACAATTACGATTGACTGAATATTTTATGGAATACTTTTAAATTATTTGTCGTTAGAAATGTTGGATAAAATATACCTAACGGACTAGGTACTCGATAACGATATTTTTTATAGTGTCCATCATACAGTTAATTCAATAATATTGGATACTATTTTCTTTTGTCGAAATTACAGTCAGTGGGACTTAGGCTAAGAACTCACGGAGCGATTTCTTACCGCGCCCGCGGCGGTTGCGGAACCGCGAATTTATTTCCAAACTCACGAGACCGGTTATTCGCGCGGTCCCGCAGCCGCTGCGGTTGCGATCATCGCCCGCCACGTTTGCGGGCGACTATCGCAACCGCAGCGGCAGACACAAGACCGGCCTCTGCGCCACTGCGATCGCCCGCCAATCGACCGCAGAGCGCGCGCAAACCGCAGAGCTTGCGGGCGACCGCGGCCCGCGCGATTCTACAAGTTGCCCGCCGGTGCCGCGGGAGCCGCAAACAATCGCACAGTCTGCGGGCGTAAACCGCGTCGTGAGTTGTGCTTTTGTTTTTTACATGTAAATCTGCATTCTACAGAGTCTGCGGGCCCGCCACCGCGGCGGGCGCGGGAAAAAATCGCTCCGTGAGTTCTTAGCGTTACGCTTGACGTCACTTTTACGATTTACGTACAGACTTACGAACTTACGAACAGACTTATTAGATTTGTACTTTTCGTACCCGGTCGTCCCGAAAAATAAGAGTTCATTATAAATTATTATACAGAGAAATCATTACTACTTTACCTTCATCCATTAAGCAGTATAGGTCGAAAAAAAGAGATATTCCATAGTTAACACCTAAAACTGATTCCGTAACTCTCTAAATTTATACCATACCTACTATTATGAAAATTGATAAATCTTTACCGCATCATCACATTGTATGCAGAGATCGTTTATAAGACCAATGGACTTAGTGATGTATTTTAATTTACCGGCAATAAGACTTTTATGCAGAAAAGAACCAAAACTTTTCATATTGTAATCTTTTTCCGTTTTTCCCATTACCTTTTTCATTGAGTTATTTTTGTTTATATGAAGATTAAGTTATTATCTAGCTATAGTAAAGAAGGATAAGACTCTAAGATTTGGTATCCTCTCGTAAAATTATACTCAATGCCAAAACCTTAAGTAATTTCTTTGGACCGACTCGTAAAGTCGTAGTAAAACAACTGCGACTAGATGAAGAATACGAAATAAAACGTTTGTTACTCTAAGCAAGCTCGATTAAGTTATACGTATTGAAAGGTTTGAAAGCATCTAAAAGTATTTACTCATAAATATCTCAAACAAATCATTTATTTGCCTCAGTATGAGAAGTTTAAAGTGAAAAATGGTTTTGTTAAAAAAAAAACAAAATTAAGTTTTTGTATAAAATATTTTTTCCGTTGCTGTTATCTATAATAAGTAATACAACTCCATACTATAATCGTAATTGAAGTACCTAACAAGATAAATGCGAACTCATAATTTCTTGACTCACTGATGCATAAAACTACATTTATCAGGAGAAAATGGATGTGTTTACTAAAACGGATGTTTATTTGATTCTTGAAATTTCTTACGCGACATCTTGCTTACAAGCGCCAGTAACGTACAAACCTTCGTAGTGGAAATTACTCGATATGGCACATAGCGCAACATACTTTATCCTGCTATCAATATTCCTTCATATAGTGTTGGTGAGTAGGTTTGTTCTTCTTATATTGTGGCTGTTGTTCAATCTGACGTAGACAATACTTGAAAAAATCCCACGTGTTCTGATTTCATCATGGTGTTCCCCTTTATCGTGATATTGTGTTAGTTACTTCGTTATACGGAAAATCATTGTTGCTTGCCGAGATTCTACCTCACGACCTTAGACTTGACTGTCTAACGGTCGCACCTAAGCTGTCACAGCTCATTAGCAGTATTTATGAACGTGTGTAATAGATAGTATCGGTGACCGCAGAACAGTGAAACGTATATTTATAAACAATTTATGTTTTTGTTTGCATTATGCATACATGTGCCCCAGCTTGCCAATGCATTGTGGCGCACACCCGTTGTTGTCATAGCGTCGCTGAACGCTGCATCCAACCTCAAATTTAGACCATATGTTTGTGATAAAACAACACAATTACGATGAAGGATTTTTAGTTGCGAAATATTAGATACAATGTGTAAGTCAGAACCCTGATAAGCGTGCTCAGTGACCCGGAATATTTAGGCATCCAGGTAAAATTTCGGTAAAGCAGAAATTATTATAGTTTCACGCTTACGATTTCAAAGAGGTCAAATATTTGTTATCAAGCTCAACGTAATAAATTATTAAGTTAAATAAACAAATGAAACGGTTTTCATAATAATCTAAAATAACGTCACACTGTAAACAATGAACCCTAAAAAATAAAAACAACATTATTATTTTATTGCTATACATTTAACAGATGGTCTAAATTAGTACTACTAGTCTTAAAGTATTACTATTTGTTGTAACGATTTCTTTTTTAATTTCACAGGTCGATGCCGAGGTATATGACAGAAAGACTTTAGACGGAATGATACTAAAGACACTTTGGACAAAAGTATGTCACGGATATGATTCGAAAACAAAAGAAAAGCTCATTAGAACGTTAAGAAGTTCAGGTGACTATGAAAAGTTAGTAAATCTATTAATAAAAGTGAAAAAAGAAAAAGTACCGAAGGTATTGAATCTTTTATCAGAAATAATGTTAATTTACATGCAATAAAATTTAATAATTAGTTTATTCTGTGTTTTATGCTATTAAATATTATATATCAAACTATAGAAATTAACTAGGAATTGTGATGAAAGGACATCGGGCGTTTTTTACCCGATTTTTTAAAAGTCGCGAACATAAACCAAAATATTTTTAAATGATAGTGTTTGCAATCATATTTAATATTGTGTAGTTATTTTGATTCACAATAATGGGAAAATGGAAATAATTAGTAAAATGAAAATCATATTTTAAGTTGACTATTTTTCCTAAATACTAAACGACCGCTCAGTAAATTAAAATATCACTCCGTGGTATTTTTGTAAACCCAAAAAAACTAAATCCGTCAAGTTGATGTGCATGTTTCGTTCTCACTCTCGCCCTTAGTCCTTAAACTGGTTTAAGACGAATTTCACACACCTGCGGCGTTTTTAGACGAAACTATTTTAGATTTAGATGCAGCAGAATAAAAGTTAAGAGAAAAATATGTTGTTTTAATTATTTTTGATTTCCTTTTTCCTCTTCAATTATTGCCCAAAAACATTTATAAATATTTCTTAAATGCCCATTTTCTCCTTATTGCCACGACCCACAGATATGGAAACTATACCATTGTAAACTAGATTTAATTGCCTATCCACCGGACCTAATTTTATTTTTGTTCGCCGTAGGTAAGTGTCCCATACAAAAATGCCCGATGTTCTTTAGTATGCAGTTAGCTGACACCCTGAATTAACACATAGGCTACTATTTAACCGACTGCGTCAGAGGCGGGCAATATTTTTGCAGCTATAACCGAAATTCACGCGGGCGTAGTCGCAGGTAATAGCTAGTATCAAACAATGGTGGGTCATCCTTAGAATAGTAAAGAAAAAAGTGAGACCAAAGTTGTCAAAGTTGATAGCCTTTACCAAGCAATATATGGCAGACTGATTATAATAATACAATATTTATCAAAAACATAAGTAAATGTATTATTTTCCACGTAAAAGTCACTTCACTCTTGTGTTGTTTTCTGCTGGACGTAAAGCGAGCACAACCGAGGTTTGCATACGATACGACCGACCAAAGCTCACAGCATTATCTAGTGTCCTTCCATTCGGAAAACGTATAAATGAATAGTATATATTTTTAAACCATTTGTAGGCATTTCTGGATATTCGTTCGGTTTTGTTTAGTTTTGAATTGGATTATTGCTTAGTATATTTTCTTCATCATACGCCTATAATATAAATGTTAATATTAGTGCTAATACTTTAAAATTTTAGATCTATGTTAGGTTATTATAGAATTCTTGTTGTACTTAGTTTCATATCAAATGCTCTACTAACAAGTCAATACATCCATTAAAAAACTATTTCCACGTTGGAACTGAGGACTACATTTTTTTATAGCATTTTTTATTTTGTTACATTAAATATTTTAGTGACAATAGGGATGATGACTAAATACAAAAATTAAATTTTTCCGTAAGATAAATAAGAAAAATGTTAGACACGTATTTTTGCATTTATCTGAACAAAAATAAAACAAAGATAAGCTGCTTTAAAGATTAAGAGAAGAGGCTTGTGACGTAACGCATACGAAAGAGTGACGTCAGGTGGAAGTTTCATTGACTGTAGTTAAGTCAATTTGTATTTGCTGGGCAAAAGAAAAAAGCAGTATTCAATGTTTTTAATTTTACTACATGGTATTTCTTTTTTCATTAAAAAAAGGTGTCAATCTTAATTATTTACCTAAACATGATTCAATCGAATCTATTAATAAAACTAAATTTCTCGATTTAAAATTATAACAAACGCAATTAACTGTTCTTAATGTGTTAAACTATGACCACGTATATAACGGATACTCCAATAACTAAAGTCTTATAACAATATGGATATCTATTTACCTGCGGTCGAAACTACATGTACAGACAGACAAACTTATAACTACCTCAACTATCGGGTTGACAAATTAAAGCACTTCCATCGCTTGACTATAATATTATAGTTTACCAGTTACAAGTTAAATAATAATTGTATCGACTTAGTAATGAAATGGATGTATACCTAATATTAGTATAGTATAAGATTTTACCATAAAACATCGAACTGAAAGACGGTAGAGTTACTTTTATAAATTTTCTGTTTTTATGGAATATAATGACATTTTAATCATGGCACAGAATATGACAACACAGTGATAAATATAACAGTATACTTCTTCAATGTAAATATTAGTCCTAGTATTTTCAGCAAGAAACTATAGAGTGTAACGACATCAATTAGCAGGCCGCAATCACAGATAAGGGCAATAGAACAAACAAACAGCCAATAAAAACAGCTTCAAGCTTCGAGAAGGTAGTTCTGTAAGCCTATGAGCCCCCGAGGGCAACAAATCACTATCTAACTACACTAACTCACATGATGAGGTTTTGTAATGAATGTATCCAATGTTAGCTGTGTGGCGGTGTGGCGGGAACATGCCGATGTTGTGCTCTGGACGTAATTATTCCGACCCATTGATGCAGCTCGAGCGTCCGCTAAATACACTTATTTACACCAAGACAAACATTCACACATTCTTTAATCAATCCTAAATGTTTCATTCATTTGTTTCTTGATAAAAATATAGGTAAAGCGCAATGTATTTCGTGTCTGTTGTGCGCCTATCGCTATATCTGACGTATCATTTGTTAAACAAGTTCACACCGAGCTCCGTATAGTTGCGGTGCGCGGTGAGGCGAATTAAGTGTTATACTACTTTGTATAAAATTCGTAGCAGCTTAACACAAGGAAGCCGCCTTTCTGCGCGAAAAGCGACCGCCGTGGACTCACGAGTCACGGTAATTCTGCTTAATCCACCGCTGGAATGGGAGGTGTATAACTGGGACATTGGCTTTAGGGTTCCGTAGCCAAATGGATGCTATCACAGCACCGACTATTGTAGAACTGTATTTACACTGCACAATACTAGGTCGTTGTGCCACTCTCGAATGTATAGGCATTCTACTACGGTGGCAAAGCGTTAAAAAGCCTCATTCATTCACTTAAAACAACAATAAGTAGCTAAATTTAAAACGTGAAATTTAAAACTTGAAAATTTTACGTTATAGTAATCTCCACAAACGTATAACAAAGGTGAAGTAAAAAAATATGGTGGCGCTTTGAAAATGCGCTTCGAGTGATGTGGGGAGGCTAAGAGACGAGTGGGCTCAAGTGGACCCAACGCCGCATGCTGAATAAATATGGATACGGTTGCCAAAACAAAACGTTCTCGCGGTAATATAGCAAAATGGATCGTAGATGGCCCCTCGTCCCCTGAGAGCTCAGAGGCGGCACAAGGTGAGTACGACTTAGAAAGTGATGTAAACTAAAAGAAAACGTAAAAGTAAGTGACAAATACTCTAAGCCTAAAGTAAATATATTTTTTTTAAATAGTTTATTTCTTATTCAGGATGTATTTATTTCCAATGACCGCTAAATGTAAGTGAATAATTGGTGCAAAACCTATTACTTTGCCATTACCACTCTTTTTATAGCCTGAATATTTATTTAATAAAAATGTTTTTATTCATACATTCAACTTTGCTCTGCAGCGTGCTAAAGTCTACTTAAAAACAAGACTTACTATTGACAAGAAAGGTAACTTTCTTTCAACTTGATTTTTTTACTACTTATGATAGCGATGCGACCATTATACTCGTAGTTGCAGTCTTAAGTCGCTTTAAAAACTTGTAGGAAAGTCCTCAAGTATCTACTTGAAAACCATCGCTGAAATAATGTTACATTTCGACAATTTTGTAATGATCTATAAAAGTACAAAAATATAATTTTGCCGGAGTCCATAATCCGATATTTTTCCTTTGAGCTATCACGTACAGTTCTTTTCAATTGTCTGGCTACTTTTTCACCTTAAAATGAGTACCTAGTTGCTATTCTTTGTTGGAGTAAAATTTAGTATGCATTTGTTTTTTTGCGCATCTTATTTTCGAAAAGGTTTCTAGTTTGCCCGATAATATTATTATTATTACTAGCCGTTAGTGTCCCACTGCAGGGCAAAGGCCTCCCTTCCCTCTTTCCACCTATCCCGGTCTATGGCTAACTGCCCGATAATAACATAAAAAAAAATTGTTAGTAATAGATCACATCAAAAAATGTTGGTTTTGCTGAATTTGGATCTATTAATTTCACTATTAGGGAAGAAAGTTTCTCAAACTCCTACATGAAGTCTAGAAAACTGGAAATCTGATTTCTCTTCTATTTCAATTCATAGAAAGGCTAAACAAACTTAACCTAACTAGGACCTCGACCTACAAAAATTGGATATGGGTTCCCGAAGGCAGATTGATAGCAGCGAGAGTAGAGTGGGTAATGTACTCGCTGTGCCCTTAATACCTCATAAAATATAAGCCCCCATTCGAAGGCTGTAGGTACTGTAGTACCGGCGACGTACAATTATACTTAAAAGCCAAAATAGAAATAAAGACAGAATATGGAAAGCAATAAACTATTTAATTCGTAACTTGAACAAATTAAATGTACGCTTTATCTTGCTTAAATAAGTAAAACGTCGACGTAAAGGTGTCATGCGACATTTTAAATCAATGTGTAGTTCCGAGTTATTCAGAATAAAAAAAACTCTGTGTGCAATTTAATTATTTTTAATTCTGTCCTAAAAGTACGCAGAATTATTCTGAATCTGTTATTTAACGAACAAAATCCTCAAACGATCTATTGTGATGGTACTCCTATTACTGTTATTAGTCAAACATTTTTATGACGTGAAAGAGTGTAATTATAAAAGTTCTGTTAATAACTTTAAGTTAAATACTGAGTTAACATAGTACGCCACAGAATATTTGCATTTTACACGACTTGGATGACAATATTTTTTGCGTGAAAAAGTTTTATTATAAAAATGTTGGTTTCGCGATGCCGCGGGGAAAACATCGTGGTAATAATTTGCAAATATTATTGTATGCTATCTTAGTTCATAATAAACCAGAACTATGGCTAATAGTTTGGCAAACTTTATGACGGAATGTAAAATACTGTCTATTTCGGTAGTATTTTTAGAGCCGTTTTTTCATGTTGATTAGTGATACACATTTTAGTTGATTGCCCGAAAATCCCGATTTGTATGGCAGCTGGATTTTGCTATCGCAGGGGTATTTGAAAGAGTGTTCACGAAATAAATTAAGCTATAACGTTTAAATTAATACAACATCGTAATATGTAAGTCATTTTGTACATGCAGCCTACAAATCTACACACGAGGGAAATACAACGCTTTGCGTATCTAATTCAACAATGCTGAGATTCTGAAGAGAACCTTTTTAATTTTATTTTTTATATGAACATTACTTACAAATGCAGTAATTTACTAACCTGTGTTAAGTGCCTTTATTAAACTATTATGCCGTAGCGACTTTTCAAAAATTGCTTGATGAGCAAAAATTAAACTCAAGTAATAATTTTCATGCGCACTAATTAGTTATAATTATTCTTTTAAGAAAAATATCTTATAACCAAAACATTGTTCGCACGTTCAAGTAGCAACGACGTAAAATAAATGAAGGGCCACTTAGAAACGACAATAGACACAAATTTGTCGCCCTTTGTACGTTCCCAATGTCTGTGTAATTGTGAAAACAATGCAGTAGTTGCATTGGACAGCGAATAATTACTTCGCCTCGTCTACCTTCTAATACTTTAAGGACATTGAAATTTCATGAGATTCACTTTGATCTCAAATATCTCTTCAAAGTTTAAGCAACTCGGATAGTATGGATATCAATTAGCATTCTCTGTTATGTGAGTTCTCAAGTTTATAGCAGTTTATCGGTTCAGTGCCTAATCATATTATACTGAACACTTAAACACTACTTGCCTTTAAGATGTTCTCAAATTTATACCGGCCACTACTTTACACCTTATGGGGTAAGAACACTTAACAGCATTTTAAACTGAGTGACGGTCTTCTACCTTCATTGCGTTATTTTTTCTTGTCTTTATTCATTTATCTTTTACTAGTTATATTATACTCCAATTAACGATAATTGAATTGCTCAAATGTATTGAACTGGCAAGTAAAAGTCACTTTATTTTACGAAAACGAATGTCATTCCCAAATATTTAGAGTTTGATAAACGTTACACCTTTTCCGTTACACCTTTATGTAATACTATCTAGACCCTCAGATATTTTGACAGAATTCTACCACTACACATTGAAGTAAATATGGCGTGTGCTGAAAAATTGAGACGGTCCCACTGCGCACCGTTTAAGTTTCGTCGGATGGAAAATTAAGGGTCTCCTTGTAAGCGATAATAAGATTTTCGACTACTTCCTGGCCGTCGCAGCTTCCGTTTCTCAGATAAAAGTGACCAATTTTCTATTTTACAATATAATACCAATTGACGTACTCTATTTGTACCTAATATACCCTTTTTAGGATAGGTCCGGTGACTAAAAATAAAAATGTTTTTTTTTTAACTCTGGTGGAGTAAAGGGTCTTCCCAAAAATGTTCCTCTCCAAGTTTTCTAATAAATAATAAAGTAAGGAATCATGTTTTGAATAAAATGGTTCTTGAAAACTTGAACTTGATTGAAATTAAAATAGAACGATACAATTAAAGCTATTATAGCTAAAATAATTACAAAACTACCAACACCTAACAAATACTCCAGACGTATTTGTGTTACAAAAATAACCAGGAATGAAAAAACGGTGATTTTTATAAAATATGGTACTTACACAAATATGTCTCATTTAAAATTCTATTTTTCGAGTATCTCAATTTTCAATCAACAGATACGAGTAGGTATAACAGACTCGTGAATGATGTATAATTAAACCTGATGACAATAGCTGTACGTGATTATAGACGCGTATAAGATTAATAAATTTTCAGAAATCTCTATTAAATGAACGGCTAAAAGTATATGTGTAAGTAATAGAATATGAATCCTATCAAGCGCAGAGATTGTGGGCAGAATGAAGTCACGACGCGTCCTCATCAACAACTCATTTCCCATACATGATGTACTAAACTAGCGCGCTGTGACAGGCTTATAAAGTCTTTAATTTCCGGATCACTGCGAACATATAATTCACAGGTCAGCGTGGAAATTTATTAAGCTTAAATCCTAACTATTTATCACAGCGCGGCACGACTAGACTAATTTGTCTTACATACATATGTACGAATCAGTGGGTTCCTAATTTGAGCACTACGTTATGAATTACAGAGTAACTCATCAACGCCGAGCTCACACATCTGTTAATAGGCAGTACGTTGTAATCGTGAATGAAGCCGATTGCACAAGCCGGCTCGGATATTACTTTCGCGATGACGACTAAGTAATAAACAACAGCCTTACACGGCCTCTTTGGATGTAACTACTGTATTGTGTAAATGAGCAGAGTAGAATCCTGTACTTATACGACTGTTTTAATATTGTTTCAAATATTTTAGAATAACTAATCAAAAGGTACACACAGTTTATATTCAACCAGTTAGACGGTTACCAATTATAGACTTTTACATAGACAAATATATGTCTAGCCCAAACACGATACATGGGCCAACATTGAAATTCCACGAAGAAATAGATTTAGGTAGTGTGGCAAACCAACATTTAACAAGACAACAGAATTGCCAGGTAATAGAGGGCAAATCTATTGCCATTTATCGGAAACAAAAGGCTTACAAAGGCTGAGGCGACCACTGAGAAATTCTGACCTAAAGTCCAATAACATTGTTGGGCTTAAGAGTCGAACCCAAGCCTTTTGCAGGATCGTTACTAACCAAAGAAGTGATATAATTCCTCTTAGTTTTCATATGTCTATCGCTTACTTATTATTAAGTTAAAGTTCATGACAGTTAACTAACTACTGCAATATGTGTCCTGGTATGAAATACACTTCAAGAGCCAAAAAATCCCTTTTCGACTAACACAGTTAAAATTTTTCTGGCACAAGCAATTTGTCACAGGAGTAAAAATTAATTTCTCTTCGCGAATTCATACTTTCTCCTGATGGCGATATTAAAAAAATTGTTCAGCGATTAAAATGCTTTAAATTAAATTCAATTGCGTTCTGCAAGCCTATTACTGAGGTTGTTGAAAACATAATGAAACGAAATCCTTGAAAGATAACAAAGGAAAAATCTCATTTTGACATGATCATGGCATACTGTGGATAGTTGCACGTCAATCAAAAACGGCTAAATGGTGGTAGTCTTTTGTTTTAGTAAGCGGAATCTACGTGTAATTTACTGGATTTATAGTTTGTTATCGGAACATAAAATATAAGGTATCACAATTGCTTCAAAATTATTAAATTGTTAAGCTAACAAGCGAACATTATGTGTAGCTTCTATCCAGTAATTTGATCCTATTCAAATAAAGTGCTGCTTTCAAATAGAAGAATATTCTAGATACTAAATTATATTACAAAAATAACATAACCTACCTTTCTAATGAAAATAGGTTTGATAAAATTTTGTAAAATAAAGTCTGGCAAGCTGAGGCAAAATTTACTTCAAGAAAAATAACCACCGGTTGGTGTGCTCTTATCACGCATCCGCTGCTTTTCATTTTTATATTTACTAAATTGTGTAATAGTAGAGATCCATTCCGTTAAGTTATGCTCAGTATGAGAACGGCGTTGCGTGTTTTAAACCGTTTAGTTTCTCTCCACGCTTCATCTCAGTGTTATACGTTTGCAGCATGTTAGAATTGTTAAAAGCTTAACATAATTTTGCTTACTATCCCTACACGGCTGCACTAGTATGCGGTTTATTGTTATTATAATACCATGGAGGTTTTGATACAACATTGCGTTGAAAAGCATTGTGATATATGGATTTTGGCGCTGTTAAATATAAATCTTTAGTAGAGTATTTAACCACAACTTCTGACCAATACTAAGTATCAATTACACAACAAGGAAACAATGAGACATCAATTTGCACCGGACACTCTCGGTCGTTAACTGAAAAATAAACGAGGCGGCTTAATTAAAGAAACGCTTTGGCTTGAGAATGAATTTTCTCACGCCTCTTCTTACTCTCAATTTGGCTGAAAGACTGGGACCATAAAAGAGCAATAAAACATCGATTTTGCATAAGAATCCCGCAGATGCGGTTGCCGGTCGGGTGGGCCGGGGCAACAAGACGGCGAGGACTGTGCGCGATGCGAGTGCCGATTAAGTTCTTTCGATATCGAATTATTTTTATTGTTTTAAGTATGTGATTTGGGATTCAGATATAAATTGCTTTTATGTGAAGCGTAAATAACCCGTTACAGCTGCTAATCGTCTTATTGAAACGAGTGCTTCGCAATAACAGTTACAAGCTATCTGTTGTTTTCCAACAAGCATTTCTATTCTGCATTTATGGCCTTTGTAGAGTGATTTAGTGCAAACAAATGTAAGACCAATAAAGATCGAAAACCAGACGTTTACTCAGACCAGTGACGTCAGACAGAGGAAATTCTCCGCTCGGGCAAAGCAAACTGTGTTGGCTAAGAAGGACTTGGCGTTTGAGTTCGAATGTTGGGTTTCATTGTCAATGTATGTACGAGTACTTGTGCTACATCCAACTATGAATACGTACATGTTATAACTTATGTAACACTAATTGTCCCCGGGACTTTAACAATTAGCTTATTTTATAAAATAGAAGTAGTCTAAATTACTCCTTCATGCGTCAGCTAGCTCCCAATAAAAGTGCCTTCAGAAGTGGTCCAGCCATTTCAGATAATATTGAAATATCCGTTATATAAACGGACAATCCAATCCTATTTTTATGTAGGTATTTATAAATAGATAAATATTTGTTATTTTAATTAAACAATACGAAAGAGAGTAGGTAAATCACATCTTGTAATCACAACTGGGCTTTGTTTTAAAATTTCAGTACTCTGTATGCTGTACTGCGTGTTTTAAAGATATCGAAATACCACTAAAAAGGGGCTAATCATCAGTATTTTTTGTTTAGTAACTTTTAAGATATTTTGAACTTTCAGATACATCGGTATGTAATTGAATATACGAAATACACGGTGTATTTCCTCAGTAATATTCTTTGAAAGTACTCTAGTGAGTGTAGTTTCCATGGTTAGAATATGATATTGAAAGCATTAGTGTAGGTACTTATATTTTATAGTTTATAACCGTAAAATAGGTCAAGTAACACATTATTCCGCAATAAACAATACTGGCAGTAATTGTTTATATTTTCATGGTATTTTACTTAACATATATATCAATAGATATGATTTTAATTGAACCTGTTTAATCGCTTCTATAAAATATTAAACACAGATTTAAGTCAGTATAGAAAACAGTTCGATATTTAATAAACAGTATTATCAATGTATTGATTAGGTTAATGTTGTGGAAGCCAATATCATTGTTTGTGCTATTAAACTACCAATGATCTAAAAACCATCTTTCAATAGACAATGGTTATCACAAACATGTTATACAAGTATGTTAGAAATATATACTAAATGTGTACCATAATACTACCTGTAGCACCTGTAACCTATTTAATCAACATTATTAACGTTACTTGAAAAAAAAACACCAAACGCCTACAAGCCTGCTGTCACAATTGCCTAACAATAAAAGCCAGCGCTATATCTGTATAACTAAATCATATTCCTAAGGCGATCCGAAACCAGCTCATATGTTTGAGGATCATGAAATTAAGGCATTGTTCTCTCTCGAGTGTATGAATGTCTTAAGCTCTAAACTTCGACAAAGGTAAACGTATTAGTTCCTAAGTCATAGCATGAGCAAATGATGTAGACATACTCCATGGAGTTTATTACCTGCTAATGAATATGAAGTTTATTTGATTAAGATTAAGGTTCACTTGAGCTAGGTTTTCATGTATTCAGTGCCTAATTAATTATTAATTTCATTGCAATTTATTTTACTTCTTGTTTCCTTTGAGTTGATTGTTAAGAAATTATTGAACAGATACCCGGCAGGGCCTCTCTTTAAACGGTAAAGCAAATCAATAAATAACGTTCTATCAAAATACGTTTCCACCCTTCCTATTTTTAGCCATGCTACTTGCTTTCAATTTCGCCAAATACTTTTGCGTAATACGGTAAAAAGTAGAGAACATTAGCTGCGATCGATAATGTGGTCGACGCCTCGGCGTGAAACTAATGGACCGAGCTCACGTTTAAAACTATCCATATGTACCTACAAGTACTCTTGTTAAGATTACATCTGTATGAAATAGCCGCACAGATTTATATAAAGCATCCTGCATAATATTCAAATGACTCAAGCTTGCGAAAGAATAATGCCGCGTATCTTGAAGGTATAAACCATCACTGTAGTCTTTTGTGTTATCCAAAGGTCAAAGGTCAAGAGTAAAGAATCAGACAAAGCTAATGGTAGTCACACTTTACTATTCATAAACGTTTTAATATATTTCGTTTTTTTGGTAAAGGATGTTCTTAGAATTTTTATGATTTGATTTTATTATCAAAGAAACATAGCTTTAGCTTTCGGGAATCAAAAGGATGCTAAGAGCGAATATTAGTCTATAGAAGCTTTTTTATATTAAACAAAAGGAGAGAGTTCAATGTTCTGAAGAACAAGTGATTTGTTTTAAGCCTTATCGGTGATAACATGTTAAGTAATAACCACTAGGTACATGTAAAAATATAGAATAGAAAAAAATGTTACTTAACTTGATTACCGTGTTTAAAAATACAAACTATTTATCGCAGTAACATGTCACCGTGTCGATGCTAATCGTATTTATTGAGAAAACTCGAACGTGTGACTACTGACCAAGCTCTATTGGCTTTACCAGCTAATCTGTACATACACATGATAAAAAACTATTCGTATTCATATGATAAATAATAAAAAAAATCAAATGATAACGCGACTTAAAACTTCGGTGAATACGTAGGTACTCATTACGTATCCACAGTACCTACTCATATTTTAGTATTTTAATTTGACAAATCAATATCAATACGCATAAACGCAAACACAAAGATAATCGCTATTGCTATGCAAGGGATAAAACATTTCTGCTAAATTTTTGAAATGAACTACATTGACAACAGAGTTGACAGTACGGAACTTTCAAACAAAATTATAGAAATCGAATTTATATTAATAGAAGCTAAGTTCAAACAATTTACTTTTATTTGGGGAAGCTAATAAAACAAAACTAATTGAAACATACCTAGTTCTTTCAAATTATAAAAGTGATTGTAAACTGTTAAAAGAACATGATTACTCGACTCCGTTTCATAGAAAAGTTACAAGACCGTTCTTTATCTAAAATCCCTCTCGAAATACGTCGTTAAGTACATCCTATATCGAAAGAAAACACTCCAAATGGAATAGACCTTGCGGGGGTTGAGTTTAACTGTCTTTAACTTTTGCAAGGGTCGAAAACAGCTTCGGGTCGGTTAGACCATTCACCCATAAATCTAAAGGCAGACAGTAACAATGTGTAACTGGCCTGTCTTCGCTCCTACACTAAAAACTGTCAGCGACGTCGTAATGGATTTCGTTGACACGATAATCTGGCACCACGTGCTAATAAATATTAATGTAGCCTACAACAAAGCTCAAACTAAAAGTTGCTTGGTTTTGCTCTGTTCATTTGTTTTGCTATATTTGCTTTTGATTTGAATTTGAATGTGGTACAATACTTGTGCGCGACTAGTGTTGTTGGCTAGTTTAATTAATTATTTTAAATTCATGCTAATTGTTTGTTGGAAGTGGCTTGTTATTTTGTTAGGTGAAGACTGAATTTGAAACGAACTCGCAAGTCGTGGACCGGTCCTTATGTAATTGGGTGAATATGATATTTTGATATTTGCGACAAATTTAATCAGTTTTCATGTCTGCACAACGTGTCTGTAGACGATCGTTCACACTCTTTGGACTCATCGATAAGCCGCGGCTTATGGACGCCTTCGCCACTCTGTTTGCAAGTTTTCTCTATAAAAAGGGGCACATATTAAATAAAACTTGCTAGAGAAGTGACTACAGCTACGAAATGATAATTTAACATGACTTAAATACGCTTTAATACGATATAGAAATGTAACAATAACATTTTAGTCCTTTCTTTTAATTACTTAAAAAATTATGAAAAAAAATATTATTTAAATTTAATAACGTAACGATCAATACATTCAATTGTTCACATTATCAAAAGTATAACATTAGGTAGGACCGTAAGTAACTCTTATTACAAACCTCTTTGTTGATTGGAACATTCTTAGATGACTCGTAGACCTCGAATCTGTTCGAGATACTGAATTATTTAGATCGACATCACACGCACGTCAAGTCCAAGCGACTCTCTGTTAATAGTGTAATAACATAGGGATTATTGGCGTGCCATGACTACAGTCGATACATTTTTAATGGACTCGAGTTTAACCCGTAAACATAGTAATTAATGGCATGATTAGCTCGTACCTGTATATACATACATACGTGCGAATTAATATATGTGAATTTATTTTGAAACAAAGAACGATTTAAAAAATAGAAGCTGAAATTAAAACTGTCCAAAAAAGCTAAATTTGTTCTATTCCCGTATTAATCTACACGTTACTTTGTGAACAAAGTAAAAACTAAATTTTATCAAAAAGCCGATTCTATTTCTTAATACACCCATGCGTGAAATTGCCCAATGAATAGATATCATCGAAAAATGTATCGTAACAAGGCCCAAAGTTGATATATAGTAACGTTATAGACATTTAGGATAAATCGTTTAGATAAAGTATGGTCGTTTAGCAAAACTCTAGTACAAATATCAAAGTATAGGGGGCACAAAATGGATCGAAGGCATCGGCTTTACCACATTTATCTCTAAGCTCATTAATATACCCCGATATACGAGAAAAGGAAAAATACAAACAAAACACATCCTTTATACAATGTAATACCGTTGACCCGTTATGCTTATAAAATTTTACTGCTAATAGAGACAACGGGAAAGCAAGACTTTCAAAACTTTTCACATATTCATAAAAAATGTATTCTATATTATAAGAACGTACCGTGCTTTTGGCTTTTGGCTCAAATTGTTAGCGAAACTTATACTAGGCTGTGTGTACAATATTGTTATTTGTTTTCAAATATAGGCTGTCGATTCCCGGACGTGTCGTTACGCAGCCTAAGAGGTGGCAGCTTTGTAAATGCCGACTGTTTTCGGATAACACTGTAACAATAAGCTATACCTTCTTGTAGTTAGTTTATTAACTCCATTAACTATTTCCGTAAAGAATGATAACAGTTGACGCAAAACATTTTGGCTATACCTTGACTAATATTCTACTCTATCTATTTTCATTGTGTAAACATATTAAATTGTACTTAAATGACACATTAGAATAATGCACTACTCTACTCTAAGCACTTTATTTCTACCTGTATTACTGCGACAAATTTTAATGTAATTAATCTACGTAGGCTGTCTACTAGATATTACGTTTCTATTGAAACAGCGCTGAAGGTTTTCATTTCAGTAATTTTGTAACGTGATATAAACCTTGTTATTTTTAGTGTAAATTACTTTTTGCGGATAGAAAAATAAAAGAGAAACGTATTGAACAAAATTAGACGTTCGAAAATGATATCATTCTTCTTTATAGAAAAGGATATCATTGACTATCAAAAATCGTTAAAATATTCCCGTGAGAAAACGCTTCAAAACCTGAAATATTAAGTACAACAAATAGGTATATTTCACAAGACTTTACAGCGAAATAAGCAGAGCGTAACTTAAACTTGTGCAATATTTTACTTAGTTTAAAGTTATTTTATCAGGAACATTATTTTGAATTAAAGTTAAGGAGCCGACCGTTGCCGTTTTCGGCTACAATAAGTTTGTAGTTACGATAAATCTTCATAAATGCAGATGACACTGGAGAGTTCTGAGAGCATAATGCATAATTATTACAGCTTTAAGCCGGCTTAGGGTGGGAGCAATTCTATCTAACAATAGTAATAATACTTGTGGGGCCTTATTTTTTATGACGTCATAACATTACGATGTTTCGTACTGCGTAGGTTATAAAAAGTGTTATAACATAACTTACTAGGCGCTGTGTTCGGCTTCACTTGCACATGTGTGCGAAAGAGGTTTACGGTTACAACCTTGTCCAATCATGTCAAATGTATGGCACAATTTGTTTGTATGAACTCGACTAAAACGATCGGGTAGTTCGTTCTAATCTTTTTTCTGTTTAATACCACACGAATTTGCTAAGCTATTTATTTACTGTGCATTTTCTTCTGGAATGTACCAACCATTCGGATCTAACACAAAATCTTTAAAACAATACACTCATATATTCGTAAAAAAGGGTAGGAAATTGTTGCTAAAACAAGAAAAACTTGCAAAAATTGGAACGTGACAAAGTATTTATTTATTTTCCGCTGGACTTAAACGGGTCTCGAATGCTGTGAATATTAAATAGTTGTAGATAGCGCCATCTATTACCTAAAATTGGGTACTAACGCCCGCTGCCAAGATTTATGGTTCTCTAAATTCTGATTTTAAATTAACTTTCTGGTACAACATATTAATCATAGGCTTTTAAAGAAAATTACTCTGATATTTTTATAATTTATTCCTTATCTAGATAGTATAAGTTTTAATAACTGGATTTTTGTATGTCACTATATTAACACATACCTACATACAAGTAACACGCAGCTGAAAATTCCATAGAAATTCCTCATACACAGATACATTTGCTAAGTTTAAATGTGTATATAAATTAATACTAAGGACACATATGGAAGGTATTAAATTTACCCAGTAAAAATTAAAACAATTGAAAAAAAAACAAGATGCTAAATTACAATAAATGAGTTTTTTTCTAACAAAAATCGTTATCTTAATTTTCGTAATACGATTAACGATTTTAGCACATATCAAGTTTAAGTTTCGTATCAATGGAAAACCAAATCACAAATCTCTTTAATCGAATCACTTCATTGTACCCTTGTTTTACTATTACTTGAATGTATAATAACTGATGTCACTCCGTGTTAAAGGTACAATGACACGCCGCAGTACATTATCGAGTAATAACATCGTGGTAACCGATTGTATTATATTTCATTCAATTATCGAATCACTCAACGATGCCATTAACTTCCATTAAAACTAAAAATATCAACTTAATTATTTTATTAAGTTATTTTCGTTAATAGCAATGTTGATAGTCATTCTGAGTTAGTTTTCACGCAGTATATAAGATTTTGGATGCTTTAAAGGTTTCTGGCCTATTAATAAGGCTCCGCTGTCTGTCTGTCTATCACTAAGTTGTTTCTCATTTCCCCTGTAAGCGATACTTGAAATAAATATCGTAGTTGAGCAACCGTAGGTAAATCAGATAGGTGACCATATTTTTGCGTTTCACTTTGCCTATTTGTACAAAATACCCAGTCTCACAAGTTAGATTCTCACTTGACCGTTTTCTAAATCATGAGCATATTTTGAAATGCCTGTTTATAATGTACAAATATGAGTTCTTTCTCTTATTTCTCACTATCTTCGTAGGGTGAAATACTGATGTATTATACATATAAACCTTCCTCTTGTATCACTCTATCTATAAAAAAAACAGCTTCAAAAATATTTGTATGAGACCCATAACTGTAACCTACCTAATCATTTTAATTGAGTTGTTACCTGTAGTTGTTTGTTTTATCTATTTTAGTGAGGTCACCATTTTTGAAGACCAGCTCTGAAAGAGTTCTTTCACCTCTTGACTGTGTCGGTATACGTACCTGAAAAAGAGAAAATCTTTAATAACTTATATCGCATCCGCATAACATTTAATTACATAGGTAAATAATATAAAGTCCTACACCCATACAGAGCCAAGGAGAGCAGATTCGAACCAAATATTAGTAGAACTTTCAAACCGGCAGGCTTTTAATTTATTCTTAGAAATGACTGACAATTGCGTAAGGAAATTTTCGTGGGGAAACTTGGATACCAAAACGATCAAGTGATCCAAACAGGGTCTTCTCTACAGTAGAAGAGGTATTTGCCCAACAGTGGGATAGTTACAGAACGAAATAAAGAATTACAACTAAACAAACACATAGCGTATTATTTATTACGTAATCCAATTACCTAAATGGTACATAAAATAGTACCCCATTTGAAACTGGCAACACGAAACCGTATTGTGTGGTTATGCATTCAATGTTAATGAAAACATTAGATTATCTATCAAATCCGTAATTAGTTGACATATTAACGATTTGTTAATTTAAAGCTATTTGTGTCGAAAAGCGATCTTTATTGCGTCGGCTTTTCAAAGTTATTACAATACGCTCTTCACTGTAGTGCTAATTAACGCTAAAATTAGAGAGTAAATTTAATGGAAAATTGATTATTTCACATGCGACTGTGAGGGTCATTATGAAAAGCTTTGATCAACGGCTACTGTTGAAAATTTAACTTTTGATTTATTGCGTACTGCAGCGAATTACTTAATTATTATTTCCAACTTGTACGTTGCGAGTGGGTAATAAAAATGCAAAGAACTCAAAAACTAAAGAAGTATATTTGTCAAACTTTATTGAAATATTTTCTATCGATTTCTAATAAAAACGACAATAATTTAACCTAATAAAACTCATAACATGAGCATAATAATTAAATTAACAATGCACCCATCATCAAAAAGCATAATTCTGTTTCATACTCCGTTGTATGAAAATTGGAGTACGGTCAGACTATCGCAGCGTTTCGTAACAGCAATATAGTTTAACAGTTTTGACCAGGAAGCCACACTAAATAGTTTACACTGCTAGCATATCTGCGGAAACCGTTTCCCCACAGCTTACTCGTCTAGTATGGTCTAAAAACAAACGAATACCGACTTAGTCCTTTCCTTTTGTCTTGAATCACGTGTCTTGGAATATACGTAGTTACTAATACTTAGTACAATTTCTTGGAATATATGCTAGTAGGTAAGTAGTTAGTTTAGTTTCACAGAATTAGTGTTGTAAGTACTATAGTTATCATTATTATGTTCATAAGTTCCTACATAAATTATATTGAGTAGGTATAAGTGTTTTGTATAATCTTAAAAAGACGGGTTAACTTTTCATTTTGTAACCTTAAAGAATTTTGCGCCATTAAAATATGGTGTTTAAATCAAACTCATATTTAGTCCTTACGTCGGCTTAAATTTAAGTGTAGTTGTGTATTTGAAAAATAAGTATTAGCATTATTAAGTGGTCTATTAAGATCGCGTGTTAGATAGCCGCATAGTACACATGTTTGTTTAGCATACATTTATGTACCTCCGCATATTTACATTCAAGGCAGTGTGTGCAACAGCGATTTGCCATTTATGCAGATGTTTTTAAAAATAAGCTGTAATTTTCACTTCACATTTTCGTTCAAAAAATGTTTTTTTTTTATAACAAAGCCTTTAATCACCTAATATGGACTCAGATTAAAAAAATGCAGTTTAAATTTTCGTATGATAATATTAATGAATAATTAAGTATGCCTCCTAACTATGGCTTATACAATACCGCAGACTAATATTTAACTGCACCAAACAAAGCTATGACTATTTGATTAAAATAATTAATGCGTATATTGGCGTTACTAATTTAGACTGAACCGCTAAATAAATCAACGAATTAAGCTATAACAGTAACATTTAAAAGTGTATCGTAACTCGGTTCATATCCAAAATTCGTGTTTCCTCGAACAGTGCACTTTGACTTCAAGACGAAGAGTTTTAAATTAATTTTCATTGCATTGCTATAGAGCAAAAACAAAATCTGCAATGCGCTGTAGATTCGTATTCATACGCGTACCACAAACAATGTAACTTGTGTATTGTTAATATATATGAGGTATTGTATTCCAAGATCGTGCCGCACAAGGCTCTTTGCTCGCTAAACACAATTTATGCCAGAGTTCGCTTTCATCGTTCGTCCTGAGTCTTCACTCAGTAGCTGATTGGTATGTATTATGAGTATACACTACCTACATTACTCTGCAACCAATAATGCACGCTCCGCATTGTAGTAAAACAGCGCTTCATTTGATCAAACCGCTGCCAGGTCGCTTGTATGTTATACTGCCGCTACAACATTAGAGAAACCTAATTGATGATTCTCGTCAATTTATTTATGTTGTTATAGGCTGTTGATACTTTCACTATCTTATATTGTCTAAATACACATGCTATTTATTACCAAATTCGTTATTCAAAATATTTTTAGTTTTTCAATTCAATTATTCAATTGCGTATCAGTTTTCTTATCTTGCGAGATGACGTCAGATAGGAACTTGTGGAACAAGAAGACGTGCTGCGCCGACTTTTAAGTAATAATTGGGATAAAGGATGATGATCAGTTTTTTTATAAAGATGCTTTTTTTGCGGAACGCAGTTTGATACTTGAGTGCAAGATTGATTGTTTGTCTCAACGCCTTATGGATTAGATAAATTGGTATTAATTCAGGACATCAAAAGTAGAAAAATTAACTGATCGAATGTATTTTCAGCGACAAACCAAACGTCGAAATGCCTTTATTAGGTTCAAATTCAAACGATACCCACTACACACCGTACCTACATGTAACTTGCGATAATTGAGATGGTAATCTTGAGCCATCAAACATTCTTCAATTATTCAATTAAGGGCCTTCATACACGGTGTAAGTATCTGTTATCCAAACATAACACTTTCAACCGACAGGTGCCTATGTACGAACCTCTATTCGATTGTACGGCGTTAGTTCGGTTACAAACTATGAAACTATGTATCCTGGTATCAAAGACTCGAGGTAACTCATATACCAAAAAGCATCCTGCACTAGTGGTTGGGCAAACATGGACACTTTTGTGTCGTGTTTCGGATCCATCCAACCATGAATATTAGATTTTTATAGGAACAATATGACGACATCCACTCCCTGCGTATACGTGTATCCATTTACTGTACCAAAGCTCACAATCACAGTATACCCGGATTCACAGTGAGTGAATGATTTCATACCGGTTCTATAGACATCAAACATTGTGGCCGACATAAGACACAAAAGTGTCCACGTTTGCATATTGCCTTCGAGTTCGAAATTGTTGCTCATTTTGAATTTATCATTTAATGTAGTCTGCCAGCTTATCAATTCATAGTATGGGTTGCTGTGAATATTTTGATTGGCGTTGTTCTGATTCCACATGTTTCGGTTTGTGACGAAAATTTGAAATGTATGCTCGCACTAGCCACGGTTTTGATTGAACATAACTGATACGGATTATTTTCATCCCACCTGGGATTTAATTTCATCCTAAATTTACGAGGTCGATGCCATTTCTCTGTTTCTACATTTCGATTAAAAATCAAGTGCGTACTTGCATATTTCAAAGTTAAATGTTATTCGGTATTCAAGTTACTTTGTTCTATTACTTATATTTCTATTTTCATTCATATGTGCTATTGTTTTTTTTTAATTCGGCTTCGAACGTTAAACCTAAAACCAGAAATTGTTGGTTTCCAGTAAAAGATAAATAGGAAATACCAGGACACATCGATTAAGAGAGAATGAGCATTCCGTCCAGGGAAAAATAATTAAACATTCACGTCTCATGCCGATTTCCCGGGCATTTGACTAGAATGCCAGCGATATCCAATAATTAAGACGGACAACGGCTAAGATATCAAGGACTTCATAAATACGACCGTGCCATTATATTAATGGTTCCAGAGAAGGATCAATGTTTGGATTGTTCTTCATAAAGCGAAAGATTGAAGTAATTTTTTACCGTAGATTTTAGTCTAATTTATCTTGTTGAAAAGAAGCTTTAGTTATCTTCATTTAAAAACGCAAATAGTTTAACTATCTTTTTTAACGATGTGTAAGCATACGTGCAAGACTATTTTATTTATTTAATTTTTCAAAAAAATCGAAAACAGGGTACAATAAACTCTTGCTAAATAACATGAAAGTAATTACAAAGGAAAAGGGACAAATGCCATAACGACATTGACAACACTAAACACAGATTTGTCTGATCTTCATAAAATAAAAAATATTCAGATCTGATCGACGCGGCTTGTTGGGAAACCTTTTTATACTGAAATTATTCCCTTTTTTGTGTCATTATCTTGTCAGCTTTTAATATTTAAAAGGAAAAGAAACGTGAGCAAAAACAAAGTTTGCAAATTGTGATTGCGCCGGATAATTTTTATATGGACTTTTATGGATAAAATGATCATGTTTTGAGAAAAATGTTTTTCTTGACCTAACGCTTGACGTAAAGCTATGTATACAACCTGGTTTTTTTTCATCCGCTTAGTAGTTTCATTTTTATAGTCGTACTTTTAAAAACGACGTTCAAAATGTGAACCACATTTTTTTAACACTTCCCAAGTAGCATCAGTTACTTAGTAAAGTAGTCCTCAATAGAAACTTCCAAGTTTCTTACGAAGAAAATTTCGAAATACTTTTGTTAGATTTTATTAAACGAAATACTTATTACGAGCCGTCACTCAAAAATTATGTTTCAACATCTTGAAGACAGGGTGTTCTAAAAAACGACGATAGAAGTGACGTGAACATTGAACAGTGATCAAATAGTATCTACATAAAGACACACTTCATAGTTTGATTCCTATAGCAAGACTGTTGACGGTTGGTGATTGGCTAAATTGGCATTTTGAAAGCCTTCAAGAACGTGTCTAGAATTAACTGTCAATGTAGACATCTAGGTACTAGAATTGTTGCCTAAATTTAATTGTTTTACAAATTGTTGTTTAAATTAATAAAATAACCGTATCTGCAGATAGTCTGCTAAAAAATCTTGCTGCAATTTTTATTTTTCTTATGCATGATGTGACTTACAGTTCAAATTGACATTAAAATTTAAGGCATAGGTAATTATTAGCCTACCATCAAGGGATTATGCCCTGTTTACACTGTTGGGTAATTATAAAGCTCTTTACTAATAAGACGTCAGTGTAATTCACAGTTAACCATACGTAAACTTACTATCATTTACACTAGCAAGTCCAAGCGACTTATTCGCCCTAAGAATATAGTCGCAGTGTCGACGAGCGACATAAATATTTAGTCATTCATAGGAAACATAACAGGCGACGAGGCATGAGTGAATTGCAGGATTAAAATACAGACATAAAGCTAATCCATTCAGTTATTCCTTAATAACAGTTTCCTTTCATTTGATAGAATTCACAAATAACTATGTAGGAACTATTAATATCAGTCCATATACTCCCCACCGCTGGGCACACCTGTTCCCATATAGAGAAGGTTTGAGCATTGATCACCACTCTCGTTTACTGCAAATTGGCAATTTCAAATTCTAATATTTGGCTTCCAGGTTTCCACACGATGTTTTCCGGTTTGCCAGTAATAAGTTAGAAAAATAAGGACGGATATATAAATTTTAAAAAGTCGGATTGGTAGATAATTGCCAGCGCTGGGAACCGAACCTGTACCTTGGCTTTCAAATCCTTACATAAAACCGCAAGGCCACCACGCTTTTAAATATGGAAGAAAATTAAAGTGGCAACTGCAATTTTAATTGATTGAAATTGATAATTGCAAATTATACGAAAAAGAAGCAGGAAGTATTGTATGTAACACCACTCTACAGTTCTCAGGTTAGTAAGTAGTCTATATCTTATAACTATTGCAAGTCTCATTACAAGGTATATTTCTATCCTATACCAAGGCAACGATAAAAATGTACTGCGTTACTCAAGCTGTAACATCGTTTCACCTACTCGTACCTACATACTTAAAAGTTCTTGAAAATACTTCACTACCGATCTCACAGATTTGAGGACTTTGTGAAACTTACATTTATGTTGGAGTGCGTTCAATTTAAAAATCATCCAATACTTTTCAACTCCTGGCGTATTGTGACAAGCATTGTTGTGATTTTACAGCTTTCACGATAGATCGGGCTCGAAGCTGCTGGGTATTGTAAAACTTATAAAATCGTTGAACCTACAATAAAAATTGTTAATACCGGTAAGTGTTTGAGATTAAAAATCATTTTTGACTGTATTGCAATAATAAATATTTTTTGCGGTATATTTTTGTTTTTTTTTTCTATCTCCAATCTTTGCAACATTTTAAATTACTGGATTATTGTTGCATTAATGAGGCTAACAATGTGATTTCACAGATTCTAATATAATAACAGGTAAAATTTATCTAGATTGAATCTTAAACTTCCAGATCGTGATAAGTCCCGGAATCTTATATCATGTCTGGATTACAACCCTGATGATACACAAAGATCTATTATACAAAACTACAATTTATAGTCACCAAGACCGCATATCATAGTCGCAGTATGTGAAGTTTTAAATAGGAACCACAATAAAAACGAGCAGACACGTAAACCACATAGGCCTATGAGGATTAGATTTAACTGGCTGCAAAATCCAAAAAATAAATAAAAACGTAAACGACGATTTTAAAGCCATTCAATTGGAAACACGTGTTAAAGCTGCTCTTCAAAATCGATTCAGATTAGTCTGCTGAATGCTGTAACGCTTTATTGAGTGAAATATCACTTTGCGCCTTACCAGTCACGCTTCAATATCCATAGATCGACATTTAACTGACGCCTTACAATGGAGCGGAATATAATACAGCGAAGTTATTGGATGCAGCAGGCAAGCCTGCGCCTCCACTGAAAAGGTGCACGTTATGCACGTCCCAGGTCCTGGCCAGAAGCAATCATTCAACTGAAGATACCGTTTACCGCTTCGAGCGAGCGAATGTTTGTTATAACAAAAAATACACATTTCTCTTCTACAATTTTAACGAATCGCTCGTTGCACTATTTTTCGCACCTGTTACGGTTCAGTTGGTGCAGATTTTAAAGTGTTGAAGGTCTGCTGTTACGTTTTTGCCAGTTGTGTTTGTGAATGTAACATTTTAGGTATACGAGCAATTATAGCGAACCAGTGGCTTGTAGCCAATTTTTCTAGCCTTATTCAGGCTGTGTTAGTGTATGGTCGGAAATATTAGCAAGTAATAGCAGTCGAGTGTTGTGTTAAACAAAATTATAGTTCACTATATCCCCTACTTTAGGACTAAATAAAAAGCCGTTGCTCCTGAACTTAAGAATAAACTTGTAAAGAATGAGATAATTTCAAACATGGATAAAAGTGCAAACGACAAATCATTTTTGAGAAAGGATTAAAATGAACATTTATATTGATGCGGCAACAGGTCAGAAACATAAAGACGTGCCTATTCACAGTCTAAAACGCCAATCGACTATCCAGAGTTTCCAAACAATTCTAAACGTCAAACTGCCGATACCGTTAACTGGCGGCCAGAGGGCCTACCACATGTTATAGTAATATTATTACGGGTGTGAAGCAACATGGAAAGCTACACGCTGTATAGTGGCATCTCTCTTCCACACATACAATAATAGTACTCAAAGAGGTGGTACAGCTACAGTTCCTAGTAACTAACTAGAGAATGGCACGTGATCGTGAGCAGTCCTGTCTTAATGCAATGATGGTTCAAGAACCTTGACTACGCCTCCAGGCACATAATGTAAAGCTTGAGTGATCGACACACAGTATGGAAACCCTATACGTTAGTCATGTTCAGTCCAGTACTAATAGTTGAATAGTCTAAGAGACGTCAAATGCAGTACAATAATGTATAGTATTTTAGTATCTGTAAAAGAGAAGCTAATGTTAGGTACTAAAATTTTGAGTACATTTATTTACGCAGTACTTTTTCAAAATCAATATTTATTTAGTTAACTGTATTAATAGCATACGTTGCCGTACATAACTTAATACTAAATATTTTTAATAAACCAGCATAATTCTTATACGTCCCATTGCTGTGCAAAAGACTCTTCCCATACCATACTGACTACCCAAAAGTATACATATTCTTATAACTTCTAAAATTGGGACTTTACTTATTATCCAACAACTTAATCCCGAACGTGATGGAAACGTAAAACAAAGTATAACATCGAAAGAACCCAAAAACCAACACGAAATTCTTGAAATAATTTGTTGGCATGTTTACATTAAACAGTTTTATCCTTTCATATCTCTAGCAAATGTGAATTGTCACGACACTATCATGGGTGTTACATGTTATTTATCTTCACTTGTGATTTTTGCAAAGCTTTTACAAAGTAAACCCACATGAGATTTATTTTCAATTACACAAAAGTGACTTGATCTTGTTCTTTTGGCTGACTATTTCGAAAACAAAACTGTACTAACCAATAATTCAAATTCAATGTTAATTAGTTTTCAACTGAGTTGTTTAGAATTTTAATAAACCCGCAATATATTTCTTTTCCTGTATTGTGTAACAAAAAAGACTGGAATTAGTATTCAAATACAGAAAGTCGGCAGTGGCCGGCATCCTCACCGCCGATGTGGGGTCGAAGCGCTGTTTGCTCGTAAATAATAACTTCATGCATAAACAATGGGTGCCATCTCGTAACCTAGCTCCTTCGCTCGCAACGACGACACCCATTCATAATTTTCATGAAATATATCCAAGGAAAAGTGATATCGAGCTTCATTTTCACACTTGTTGTGCCTCTGGAAGACTAAACTCCTACGCTGATTTCTTTATTGAAGTTCCTTGACGATTATAGTATTAAGCGTGTATAATCCGATAATAGTCTTAACATTTGCCATAGCTATTTGAAGCCGGCTGCTATGCGAGATTTTAATATTTATTTCGAAATTTATATTTATGAGTTGTGAAGAGCACAAAAAGAGGATAGTAGAAAGAAAAATAGTAATATAAAGAAACCAATTCTGGAAGCTTTTTACTGAATACGTTTAGTGTTAGTATTAATTTAATTTGTCTCCTCATTTCATGACGTAGGTAACTATAATTGTAACATTGTAAATGTCAATAGGTATTTCTTATGTATAAGTAGCTAAATGTGGTATATTCAATTGTATTGCCAAACCTTTTTGTGTGTCAATTTGGGTGTGTTCTTTCTTTTAATTATTTTTCGTGTGAAAATATCTAACTCACAGATAGAGCATAGCTCCGCAAATCGCAAAAGAACTTGAAAAATTGACCTCAAAGGTCGATCGTTCACGGCAGGTTATGACAGAGATAGCAAATGACCTTGCCTTATTTATGACGGACTTGAGGACGGCGATCCTGAAACGTGCCCAAAAACAATATTTAACTAATAATCGATTGATTTTCTTTTAACTGTTTAAAAAGAAATTAGGGAAAGAAATAACTGTATGTACTACTCAAATAAACTTTCAATTTACTAGCATAGTGTCTGTTAACTGTTTAAAAATAAATCGTGGAAATAAAGAACTGTACTACTCATAAAAAATTAAATTTCCTAACATAGTGATTCGAGATTTTTCTCTAACCCAATAGCTTTCGAAGTAACACAACATACCTGCATATATCAATTTATGACGTATTGAATAAAATCGTCTCGACTTGTGTCCTACTCGCACATGAAGTACGAATAACAAATAGCGGTTACGGCCTGATTGAGATCTAATTTATTGGCTCGCATTCTGAGAACAGCCGCATTCTAAATCACAATAATGGCATACGGCCTCGTTCTAGCTCAAGCCTACAGATTACATGTATTGTAAACGGTGTCTCGCACACATTATGTGTACAATGTCGTTAAATTTAATTAAGGGTATTGTTAGTTGTTACATTATATCAATACGTCAATGAGAGCCCTCCACAAAATTCATTAGTACTTCGAAAACGGGTGGTAACAGGTGTACCCATTACGTACCAGTATTTAAATAAATTTGGAATGTCGCTCCGAGGTGGAAACGGTCTCGTCAGTGTTAATGCAAGATTTCACTCACGACTACTCTTGAGAGAATTTGCATTTGTTTCGGATTTAATTTACTACAAATTGCATAAAGCAAAATACACAACCTTTTGAATAAATTGGGTTTTGGTGTTGTTAAAGTTTTTATTGTTTAATTAGAGGACTGTGTATATAGTAATACAGTTGGTGTAGCAATCATGACAACTCGGTATGTTGTGATTTAGCTACAAGTGCAGAAGATGGTGGTTCAAGTCTGTGTCAGCTTGAAAATGTTGAGACATTTTCACTTCACTACAGGACTAATGGTTTGTTTCATGCAGAGAAAACATTAATTCCACTTACTCTAACCACATCGTTATCTACGACGGTAATTGAAGTTGAGAAAGGATTATTTTGAAGTCAGCTCAGACGTAAAGAAACCTGGTACCTACTATAATTTGATATTGCAATTTATTTGATGAAGCATCCTACGTACTTTTCATTGGTTTTTACCTTTGGACTGTAACTACTTATTTTCTCCGTGAATGGATTGATTTCGATTTTTTTTCTTTCGACTTATTAATTATTATTTTTTCTCGGCTCACTTGTTAAGATTGCTACATTACCTATGGCTAAAAAAACCTATCTTTTTTATTTATTTTTTTTCTGATTTTTGATTAAGCTGATGTTGAACCAAACATTGTATCTTTCTGTTCGGCTGAGACATAGTTACCATCGATTTTAATATCGATACGAATTGACATTTAGGAATCTCTACTATTCCGAAGTAAAATATTCAGGTAAATACCCGAGGTATAAATACCTGTCTCCAATTATAATTATTTCTATATTAAGTCTGTTATTTATACCTGAGTCAAGATGCCTTGTCAAGTCTATTGATTTCCAGCGGAACGACTAATTAAATATTTAAAAGATAATATTATTACAGGTATGTCGAGCTTCTTAATAGATTCTAAATTTTCAATTCTATTATTATTAGTCGATTTAATTAGATATTGTTAATTTCGGTAATAAAAGCTCGAAAGAATGCAGTGGTTTAAACTATTCATTGTTATTTTTAAGCGTCAATCTTTGTTTCATATTATTGTGTCATCTTATCAGTTTGCTAATAATGACATTACCTAAAGTAAATTGTTCGTGCTGGTCTAAAGTAAGGGAATTTCCCAACAAGGTGGTAGCGCCGAGACTTTAGACAGGACACGTAAGGAGCGTCTAGACTCTAATGACGTTCGATTCATTTTAGCTCGACTACGTCAAACTAACAATAGTGAGTTAGTGCTTTTAGAGTCTTCCCTGTGACGGTACTTTACTAAAATGTAGAGGTATATTGTACACATAAGTAGGGAAAAGACGAAGACCTTTAATATTAGCAAATAGAATTCTAGCTTATGATTCAATACAAGTGTTTAGTTTTACTAAACCAAGTCACTTGTATAACAGTTAAGATTGTTTGGTAAAGAACTACCTACTTTTCTGAACAAGCCATTTTAAATTTACTGTATCAAACACTAGCCAATTGTTTAATCATTCCACAAATAAATGAATGTTATCAAACAAAGCGACCAACAGTCCATAACTGGCCTGTTTGTCTATTGGTTAGTGGCCCTGACTGCAATACCAAAGGTCGTGGGTTCGATACAGACCCAGGACGAATATCCGAGTGTGATTTACCTGTAATACGTATGTATTCTGAAGTATATAAGTATGTTTATTAGTTGTCTGGTACTCATAATATAAACTCTGCTTAGTTTGAGAAAGTTGTGGAATATTTTTCGTGGAATACTGTATTACGCAATACCTAGAAGTTAAAGCAACTGTAGTACCATTGCATACTCAGTCCACTGATTTAACATATAAATTTAATCTCGCTAGTACCTACATAATGTCATCAAAAATCTTTTAATAAGGTTTCGGCAATCCTTTGTATACCTCTTGTATTACAAGAGGAAACATAATTACTAAATCATCATAGTTCACCCTTATCAAATTATCAATAATATCAAATAATATGTAAACACATGATTGGCAAATGTTCATAAATAACTAATATTACGAAATGGGAAAGTAGTGTTATACTTCAGTGGATATTTTATTGCCTAACAAAATAATATTGGAGTTATTTTATTGTATACAGCTCAAGATTTCTGAGAAAATTAGAAACATTACAATTATTAAACAACTTTTTACGCTAGTACCTTTCAAATAAAAAGATTTAGATGTTTACTCTGTAAATAGTTGTTCTCAAAATCTAAATACGCGGTGTATTTGATATTAGGAAATTTAGACATAAATATCTATTTTTCAGTAGGTTAACGAAATGTTGAAAAATCAAATTTGAAGATTACAATTAAACTAAAACTGTATCTCAGCAACATCACCGGAACAGAAACAAAATCTCATCAAAATGCAACATTTATTTAAAAAAAATGTAATCATAACATCACCTGAACTTTAAAAAGAAACCCCAAGTTTAATTTCATCAAAAGTTGATAGTTCAGTTATCAACGGACCATAATAAACAAAGTTACTTTACCGGCAACATACAGTTCCTCAAACTATGTTGTAAGGTTTCGTTTCAGTTTACATGAAAGAGCTCCTGTATTTTTTCTTATACCAACTTCATTTTGCGATAGCTAAGCTTAACTGACTCGACTTTAATACAATTGATCACCTAGCCAAACTGTCGTACATTGTAAAAGTTTGAATTTGCCTGGACTAACGGCTTTGTTACATTTGCCCAGTTTAATTGGCTTTTTTGAAGTGAACACGATAGTGGTAGTGGAGCGTGTTGTGTGAAATCACAGAGAGATCGATTCTACGATTATTGTACCGTTTGCGAAACTGACGTATAAACCAGGCAAGCATTTATAGCATCGATTTTTTTACAACTATTATAGCTTCAGCAACGCACTCGACTCGCACCAAACTCTTTCTATAACAATTTCGTCAGAAAAAAACGTAATATTTTTTAAATTTATAACTTAATTTCGTAAAAGCTGTCTTCTTTTATTTGTCCTGTAACTGCGCACAATTAAGCTCGGAGAGAATTAACACAAGTTCCACATTTGTAGCTGCTACAACAAAATCCACTAGTAGCCAGTACTTTCTGAATAAAACTTAGATAAAAGCGGAAAATATGCAAAACCTAACACTTTAATAACGTTTAAACGTTAAATAACGCATAAAAGAATATCTTGATTTTTCACACTTGAGATATTCACGTGATAATCTCCTAAAGATTTTTTTGCCATTTATGCATTCAAATTTTTGCACATAGTCTTTTTATTATACTTCACGGTATGCCTGTAGTTTTCATTTAATGCCATTTTAATCTACTGAAGATTAATATGCGCATTTTAATATTTAAAAGAAAATTTAATTTTAATTTTCAATTCTCACACATTGGCATTTCTAATCCCGGTACAACATTCAACGATAAAATCGAATACATTTTTTATATAACAACGCTAGTAACCGATCCCGGATTTTAGGTTTTGGAAACCGATACTTGACAATGAGTTTGCATGCATACTATAAAATGTACGGTTCTTCACAAGCCCTTAATAGGTTTTTATGGAATCATTTTCAATCTCAAAAAACGTCAAAAATAAATAAAGAACGTCGTCAAACTACAATTTGTAAAGAGGTTCGTAAATACGTTCATACGTTGAAATGCATTCGACATAATTGCACCGCATTTTCCAAAGTGGTTATTGCTTGGTTCTTACATGTTTTGTTCAGTCCATTTGAACATTGATGTTCAATGAACATTACGGGCTACAAACCATTCGGAAACAAACGAATAAAACGAATACACGGAACCAAATAGATAGGAATGTACCGCACAAATAAATTAGTAACCGTATGGAAATATTGCAAAATAATAAAAGCAATTTTATTTTTTAAACCTGGTTACTGCTTTTAAATTCATGATTGCATGTACGTGAATGTGCAATCGTGAATAATATAATCCTGGAGCTGCGTGCTGTTGTTTTTCTCACGATTTTTTATTGATTTGCTTGATTAAAAGTATCAGTTTGGTTTCGTTTTCAAAAAAAGTAATTATCGTTCTTGATTAGATTTATTTAAAACAGTAGGAATATATTTTTATTCGTTATTATTGTATTGGATATTTCATAAAAGGTTTTTGTGAATAGGACCCCAATCTTCAAAGGTTTCGTTTATTATTTGCACACCAAACTAAAATCTCTGCAGTTCAAAATTCAGGAGAGGAACATCGAAGCTTGATAAGTATAAAACAACTAGTTCTTTTGTAAGAGCTATTTAGAGTAGAGATAGTAGAAAAAAACACGATACAATGGGCCTACCCAGTCTAATGCGAGTGAGCTACTTTCTCTTTCATAAAAGTTTCATCACACTAAGATTTTAACCTGTGTTGTACCTACAAAACAGGTCAGACGGTTTCAAGCATGAATTTTACTAACATATAAGCTGGGGCTAAGAATAACTGACATTTGGAGAACTTTTATGCCCCGTGAAACAAAAACAAAACGCCAATGAAAAAGTTTCATGAAGTACCTCCTATTGGTAATAATTATTAGGACTGCTAAATTCAGTCAAGTTATAGGAATAACATTAACTAAAGTTAAAAGCACGACAAATAAAAGATTTTAATATTGGTTTGTCGATGTCAGAGACAAAAAATGTAACCTTTAGACAGAAAGAGCGCTAACAGATATAAAAATAAAATAAATGACACAATGCCAAAAAACAAAACTGCTAGTTCCAAACAGAATAATGAGTCGTGGTAGCAACACGTACCCCGGTATAATAATGCGCTATTTTATCGTTAAGACTGCCGCTTGTCAATAGGAGCGGTGTATGTGACTTATTTGTTCGTATTATGTGACTTGGTTACGAAATAGACTCTCCATCGTACAAAGCGCTTGAGAAATTGACGAAAATTGGTGTAAAAATCTTGCAGCCGCTAAAGGCAGGTCGCATATAATCCACTCGTTATTTCGGATCGGGAACTTTATATAAGCGACCCCGCTTAGTATAAAATCGTGCCTCGATGGAATATTTTAACAGTATTATGATGCTCTAAGTTTAGTTATCATGCTGATGCTCAACACGTTTCTGCAGACTATAGGGGACGGTCCTTGATTACTTACGAGTCTGTCATTATATCTCTGGAAAATGTAGTCGGTAAGAACAGCAAGTATGTTATATCTACTGCTATGTAATTTCATTACAAAATAGAACTTTTATTACAACTGTTTTCTACTTGAAACGGCAGAAAATTTTGCACCTAAAGTAATTAAAACAGCATCGTTAGAAACATTAAACTGTTCACGTGGGTGTTTTTACTTTGCACAGATCTCAGAAATTTTCAATAGTGAAGTTTTCCTAATCGACTTTATTTTGAAACCGATATTAGGAGGACTAGCACGACTTAATACGATGATAGATTACAAAAGTAAAAAAAATATTTGCTCCACTATTTGTCTTAATATACTTAATATTTTGTCCAATTGAATAACTAATACAATCGACAATCAAATTAGCTCATGGTTAACACTTTAATTAGTACTAAACAACGTACACATTAAATAATTCAACTAAGTCCGAGATACAGACTGTGCGCCTGCAACAAAGTATTAGCAACTAGTAATCCAATACTGATTACGAACGTCGCAGGTTGTAAACGGTATTTTGTTACACACTCCATATCTGCCCTGTGGGACACATCTAACGTAAAAGCGAAGAGGGTTTCAGACTTCGTGAGTGGATAGGATTATCGGGGAAGCAAGAGATCTTAATAGCCGCAGCTATGTAATAGGGGTCGATCCTTACTAATACATAAGAGAAACATTGTCCGTGCCTGTTTGCCGGCAAATCACTCCCAAATGACTGCATTCAGCTAGCGAGATCGCAACAATTTGATGGAATTGACTTTTGTTTAGGCGTTTTTGTATTTCTTGTCCTGAATAATCCGATTCATTTGTTTGGTAGGTTTGTCTCTTAGAAAATTTTGTACGTTTTTGCTTTTGTGAATATTGCCTCTTGTATTTAAATGTGGGCTAATCACCGACTTGCTATGTCACAAAGTAGGTCACTAAGGACAAGACTAACTTTCACTCGCTTCGATTTCGTATAACGGATATGGAGTTTATGGAGAGTTACTTTGTACTTGGTAAACAGCGCACATTTCTACCCCAAGGATTAGAGCTGGTACTGAACATGATCTTTAAAAGAAATACTGTATTTGTAACCACATGAGTTCTGAAAACCATCTAAATACAGAGAATCCTTTCTTGTTGTAACTCCGTCAAATTAAGCTTTATTATGTGTAATTTAGATCTTGTATTTCTAGCAGAAAGAGACATGTAATTGTTTAGGATTCTTAGTGTAACTTTTTGAGCAAAACACGTCTTAATTGCCAGGCGCTTATTTCCCGTTACGTTGGGTAATGTGTATACTTTAGTACTTTTACTTTCATAATTGTCAGTTTAGAGATTCATTGCCGTAGGTTTTAAAATAAATAGTATCTATAGATAGTCCGGTAAAATGATAGAAGTTTTGCGGAAAAGGTTAAGAGTATGTCATTTCATTTCCGTGACTTCGTCCGCGTGGAGTTTAACAAAAATAGTTAGCTTTTTTGTGAAATACTTTTACTTTTACTTATTAAGTTAAAATCGTTCCAGACATTACAGAGATTTGCATGAAGAAACAGACAGATAGACGGATAGAAAAATTAAAAACAAAACGTTTTAATACATGTGCGTATATATTCAAACACAAGGAGTAAAAAACGGTTATTTCAATATTACAAACAGGCACCCCAATTTTATTTAGATCCTTAGATATAGAGTAAGTACTTTCAGTTTATACAAAACTCTACACATCTACATAGGTATTACATGTGTTGTGACAAAGAGTTTTCCGTTAAGGATATTCGTGTAATAACGACGTCACGGCAATTTTCTCCCAAGTCGGCATTTTTCCCGCGCTAATATCTTTTTGGATAGATAAACAATGTACACGTTGTTATTGATAATTCCGTGAATATTTCGTTTTTGACAATATTTTTTCCCTTAATACATTTTAGGACGAAAATGGAAACGGTACCTAGATACCTACCGAATTGAATAAATTTGAAGATTAACAGTTTTACGAGTTTAATCTCGAAGGCATGAGAGTCAAACTAGTTTACAAAGAGAAGTGAAATAAAAGGTGTCCGTGTATTCAGGTGACAATTTGAATTTGTGTGACATTTTCGAGACTTGCTGAACTAGATTTTCGTGAGATTTTCTTCGCCCGCCACATTTTCTGAAACGCTGAAGTAATCTTGAGTGTTACGTTTTCTTTAAGGAAGCAAACGTGCGACCATGTGTTGTTAAAAGCTTCAACGCAAGTGAAAGTAAATTTTGTGTAACTTTTAATTGTTGTGAGCCACATCGGTTTGTCTTTTTAATGCTTGTCGTTGAATGTATTTTTAATGGTTGATGTAAAAAGCGTTACATAAATCTAATGTGTTTACATGTTTTTTTACTACATTATCTGCCTACCACATGTTTTGTTAGTCTAGATTTGCTATTTAACCTTAGATAAAAATACATCGTAATTTTGCACACGAATGTGAAGTTTACATTAATATGACAATCAAAATAAGATCGACTAAGCATGTTAATTCTGAATTTCTATTCATTATAAGAGATTAATTAAACAGCAAGTAATTAATTGATTTTATTACAAAATTAGGATATACTTGGAAAGCTATTGAAACGAAAATCAAACTACGTTCGAGCCACTGAAAGTTGACGCTGTTCCCTAATTGAAGTGTTGGCTTTAATGTGAAAGTAATTTGAGAATTATTAAGCGTAATAAAATTATGAATTAACACCGTTGATGAAACCAGAAGTAACTTTAAACATTGACTGCTTCTTTGCTGCAAACTATAGCAAGTTAAGATCGGCTAATAAAAAATATTCTTTAAATCATAACGTATTTCTTACACGTAAAAATCCTGTACGGACTTATTTTGCTAGAGTTCGGAAACAACAAACACATAATTAGGTCCGTAAGCAAAATGTATTTACTTATTTTTATCGTCAAAAGGTATGTACAGAAAAAGTTTTTTTTTTTCGCGGTGTCAGTCGTTCATAGCTATTTGATCAATTATTTAAGTAAGCACACATACTCGTACCTACAAACATCAGCTTTTACTATATACAAATAGATAGATGTTATTTATCTAGTATAACATCGCTTTTTTTAAACCAATTTTCATTGTCGCGTGTCCCTTTATGTATAACCTTTAATATTTCTTTCGTCACCAATTTAAATCGTGAATAACATGTATAACATCCTATTTAGCAATGTAATACAACACTTAGGTAACAATCCTATACTCTAAGTAATCCTCTAATTATTATTTATAAATTTCTTCACAAAAAAAGGTTTGTTAGTTGCAAATGTTTTATTTAATTACGAAGTATTTTTTCCTGTATACATGTCTATTATTTTACAACTGAGTAAGTAGTCAATCTAGCAGTAAATAAGTTTTGAAATCATTTAAAACAATACTAAAGAGAGAATGTACGCTCAGCCAGCGAGATATTAAAAAAATAAGTAATTAGGCCAAGCATAATAAGTTTAAATCGAAAGCACGGAATATTCATGAAAAAACAGCGGAATGTAAATAAAATAAAAAAGGTCAAACGCGCGAATTAACGACTCGCCGAAGGGTTTAAGCTTTTGAATTAATTATCCTTATCAACGAGATAATATTTTTCTGGGTGTTTCGCTTTACTCAACAGCGTTATAAAAAATCAAAATATGTTACGGTTTTCTGATATTTGTGGTGTACATAATAACGTTGAAGCTCGTTTTTAGGGTAAGGAGCCCTTTTAATGGCCTTGACAATGAACCGATTTGTATGGAAAATACATGGTGGTTAATTTACGTAACGATGATAAAACTCTAAGCCGAAATGTACTATCCACAAAATATTTATCAAAGAAATTGGAAATATTATCGAGGTTAAGACAAAAACACATTTAATTAAAATGTTCATCAATCAAGTATCAGGGAAACTTTCTTGCTTAAATGGTTCAGTGTTTTTAATGCTTGTTGCTCAAGTACACTTGTCGATGAGCTGATTTGGATGAACTGAGTGAAGAGGTCGGAATCATCTTGAATTAAGCAGCTTTTGAAACAAAGAATACTACGTAAACATCGAGACGTTTTAATTTGAAGCCAGTATTTTGTTTGCCAACGTAAATTTTAAAATCCCTGACTGACATTCCATTTTAGTTCGTATCTAAAAGCAAAATTTAAAAAGATCCTGCAAGACATTTCAATTACTGAAAACTTCAAAAGCATTTCAAACGAAAAAATCCTTTTCTGAAATTCTTAAAATCTCAATCTATTAATTTGTCTACCGATGTATTGTAATGACAGATACATATATCTTCGAAACGTTACTATCTATGACAACCCCATACAATACAAGTATGTCAAACTTGTTGTACAAATAGAATCCAGTGGGAAACAGGCGAAGACTGAAGTTTTTCCGCATCATTAATCTCTCCCCACTCATTTATCGTTCGCACGTGTCGCACTTAGTAAGAACCTTGTCCGGTCAGTGTACCAGCTGATTACAACGCCTGTCAAAACCATACAATACTTCTTACGATGTTTAATATTGCTTCGACAACTGTTTGTTTTTACTCGCTGCGGACGATTTTCAGATAAAAGGTTGTGTAGTTTTGTTTTTAAATTCGGTAAGGCAGGTGTCCAGATATCTAAGTAATATATATTTTTTCGTTGAAAATATTTTAACTTGTTATAGATATATAAAATATTTATTTTAACTTCTGTTTTAGACCGATTTATTTTATATCGTAATGAAAGAGTAAATTTTATTTTACATCATATTTTGTATATAAAAAAGTAAATTTTAAAATTGCATAAATCTATTTTTCTAATATTCGTTCACCGCACAATCCAATTGAAAACAGCATTTTACATTTAAAAACCGCATTTATTTATAATACTACATCATCATCTATCTTTAATTCATTATAGTCCCGTAATATTGATCCTAAATATCCAATTAAGATGAGGCTCGATAGGCATTTTAGTTCCGACAAACAAAAACATCAAACTTCACAATTTGAGTTAGTTAAAATTTGTGGAACTCGTAGTTTGTTTTAACTCAACAATCAACTGTACCCTAGCTGATTACATTGAAAGTTTTCCATAATTCTAAATTTCCGGATCATGTTTGTGACTTTTAACAACATGGTCAATTTCGAGTTCTTTGGTTTTGTGATTAGTCGGTTTGGTCATCGTTGAGTGATGATGCCTTTACTTTTACACCCTTTTAGAAGTTTGATGGTTGTAGCTGTTATTATAATTACAATGCAATTATATATTTGATTTGTTCAGATTTTTTATTTATTTATTTTGATGATAATTTATTTTTCGGTTCTGATAACGGCATGATTAGGATTTTGGAGCTAGACGATTAACTTTGGGATATGGATATATTTTATACTTATTTGTTTTAGTAGGCTTTCTTAATTTTAGTTGTAAGAGTGTGATATTCTGTATTTTAATGCTTTTGAAATCTTTTTATTTTAAATTTAAATTGATTTCAAATAATCAAGTTTTGCACTTTAAGATCGTAATGCAATCAACATGATCATACTTAATATCAATATCCAGAAATTAAACCGAAAATGCGTCAGAAAACGATTTAAGATAATACCTCAAAATTACTAAACCGCATAATACGGAGCGTACTCGTAAAAAGTGTACACGCAGCACAGATGTACCATCTCAAATACAATTTGTAATCTATATGAAATAACCTCTCGATTGTCCCTTATTTCGGATGTTCGGGTCAGGCGACTGACAAAGCACTTAAGTTAGCAAATGAGATGAGATGGTCTAATAAGATTTCAGGATAATCGAACCCAAGGAATTCAATCACTCTGAAATTTAGAACTAGCTTTGAAATTTCCCTTGAGTGTAGGCTCTACTCGTCTTTTATGTGTCTTCAGAATATTGGAAAAAATACGTACATTCTCATTTGTTTCTTCTTATGACTGTAAAGGTCATATTTGAGGTATCTTTTTTGTAGCTTAATATAAATAGCTCTCAAAACATCGTAGTTGATCCCCACGCATTTTAAAGAAGTTTCTATCAGAATTTAAAATAACTGTCTCCAAATTACAAAGAGAGGCCTAGAAATCTTATATTTTTGTATTGGTTAACTGATCTATTGAAAACATTGAAATGAACAACATTCATCTAGATAGTACTAGAAGTTTCGAAGAAACTTGTTCATTCCAATGAGCAAAAGCAATATTTCGAAAACTATGAAACGGAAATAACATAAATGTACGTCATTTCCCTTTCCATCTTGTGAAATTAGTTTGAAATTTATCATTTTCTTTACAAATACATATGCTTAGGCCAGGTTAGGTGCATGTGAAATATATATTTATAATACAAGCCTACAAATGTCCTTATATGGGGCACAGGCCGCTTCCTTCATAGGGAAGGATTTATTTTTCTAAATCTTTGCAATTTGACCGTAATTTTGATTTAGTATATTCTTTTAAACATAAGTTATTGTTTTGATGAAAATGTAGACCTCAGTAACAAATCATGGTGAATGTTCTATAAATCGATTTATACATTCACTCATTTTTACAGAACCAATATACCCTCAAGGGCTCCTCTTAGGCACACCCTTCACCTTTCCCAAAACTGAGTTAGTTCATAAATATTTCTACCACGGAAAAAGGTGTTCTACACCAAAACGTTTGTCGATTAACGTCTATTCGTCTCAACGTGTAGAAAAGACAACTTTCAAACTGGTCATTGCTAGTGTCAAAGATACCAAGAAGGTTGTTCTTCTAGTCTCTTTAGTCTTAACAATATTATTTCTTATCATCCTATAGATTGAATCTCCAATTTTAGTAAACCGATCTTGAAACTGGCGCTCGTTTAGCTCTCCTCTAACAAATTGGACCGATTCTACTCTGTCAAGTTTTAAACGTGTTGCTCTAGCAAGTTACATGCGGGTAACATTAAACTGCTAACGATTATTGACTTCAAATATACTATCCAAAAATTAATAATGTATAATTGTTCATTTTTTCTTTTTTTGTATGGAACAACCCTTATGCCATGCGTAGGACATCTAAAAGCTAATATCGTCAAACCTGTTCTAAATTTTTTTTTAATTGATTGTAAAAATCGTATCGTCCTAATCCCTGATTTTATGAAGAGGATTAATGTAATAAAGGGGTTTCTTTGAATTCGATACGTAAGGTTTAATTTGTTATTTTAGTTCAATTATTTCAGTACGTTTAATTAAATAAGTAACGATTTTAATAACGCATGTCTTAAGATTTTGGTGAAATATGGAACAGGTTTTATTGCCTTATTTAAGTCTCGTAAAATCTCAATTTGACCGTCCGTTATCCCAAAAAATAACTTATCTTATTCGCATCTACAATAAACATTGCAAAAATAATATTCATTTCATTGTGTTAAATATCTGCAACGATCCATCATAAAAAATAAAACAAACTAATGAAGTAAAAACCGTAGATACTTGAAAATCTTATCCGTTTTTAAAACCCAAAACTACTTTTCCATTAGAGAGCAAAATGACTATGAGAAATAAATTATTCCTCCGGCTCTTTTTTTATAAATAAAAGTAAAATTCAAGAAGCAATAAATAATATATTTTATTTAGCAAAAAAATAAAATTCACACAATAAAACTAAAATTAAAATACGGGCTGCATTTTATTATAAAATTAAATTAAAATAAAGAGACAATAAAAAATATTTTATTTTTACGAAACAAAATAAAATCTAAATATAAAAAAAAAAAAATAAAAAAAAAATAATTTCTAGTTCTACAGTCCTAAACTTACCAATCGGAATTTTATCGGTATGCACTCGGCTGCTCAGCACTTTGGTGTTGCAGTACAAAACAAAAAGAGTCAGTAACACATATTTAAAAACATTAAAAACAAATGTACACTTCATCGTGACGGTTAAAATTATTACTTGTTAAGGAAATAAATTTTCACATTTTTCTCGCAAACACTAAGTTGTAATATTCGCGCGGGCCCAGCAAACGAGAGTTCGGTTGGGCGAAGTTGTCGCCAGTAGCACAACGCAACGACGGTACCTCGCGAGCGTCGACTAGCGACTGGCGCTCGGAGGCTCGCCCGCCCTTCCCTGCCCTCCCTCTACATCCTCTTTTCTACACGATACGCACGACTTGTTTTATTACTTTTATTTTTCTTTAATAATCTTGCTTAATGGTCTATTTCGTTGCTCGATGAAACTTCTTAAATTTCCTTTTCGAATGTTACTCGCGTTCACAATAAGTTTTTCACTGTCGTTTACTGAGTTAGCGTCCTGTCTCAGCCAGTGTTTGGAACGCGATTTTTTTTTACATTAAAATTGGGCAAGGAATACATTTTAATATATTTTCATCACGGAGAAAGAGGAAAGGAAATATTTTTATGAGATATTGACATTTCATTAATTATACTAATCACGTGCCACACCTAGTTGATCTAAAACTTTGATTAAGGCATTTGAGGGATTTCGGTAAACGAATTCATAAGTCAGTGAGGGTAAAGCTATGTTTAGGTATGAATAACAGTACCCTTATATAATATTCATTAAGTAGAATGTAAGTAAAGATTCGGTAAGGCGGACTGTCAAAAGTTTGTACCCAAATCTACTCAAAAGTCTAGATCTCTTTGAAGTCTTAATCCGTAGCAGAGGTTTTATAGGCACCGAATTTGCAAGTAAAAGTAATTTAAAGAAGAAATAAAAAAAAATGTGATTCAAACTGGCAAACAAAAGGACACACCTACTAGATTTTTGTATTTATGAAAAAAAAAAAGTTTTTTTTAAACAAAGAATATAATTTTCATTTTTTACCGTACGTGATGTTTGTTAGCCGTGTAAGCCTGGAGCTCGGTGCAGAAAGCGTTAGTTCAAGGCGTGAAACGTGAGGAGGTTTCTCTCCCGGGAGCCCTTACCACCGATAGCTTGGAACCTGTTCACGATGCTGATTGGATACTGCCTCTTACAATTTAAAATATATTTTATACTCTTATATAAAACGCCTTTTCTTTTTGTGAGATAAAATTTATTTTTTGCTTAAAAGAAATTGTACCGAGAATAGGCACTATTGGTATATCAAACTAATTCGAAAAAAAAATAGCTGTTAACTTTATTTTAAAGTAATTTATCAATTAATTATGATTAAATGATTCTGTTAATGTCATTTCAAAATTGATTAAAATGAGATAAACGTATTACCTAATTATGTTTTTATATTCCCCGTTTGAATAAATTTTAGAGTATTTCGTTACTAAAATCGACTACGTAAATATTAAACATTCCAAAATATTCAGTTTATTACATGGTTTGGGCGATTAAACTTATTTTCAGCAGAATCGTATTGAAACTTTAAATTCTGACAGTTTAAGTACTAAAAATCAGTTTGTCTGTTCTCATACTGAAAAGCGTCGAAAATATAACGCTTGAATTTCACAGATTTGTATGCAAAACATTTTGACATCTTTCACTTTCAACAGTCTGGTAAACTGCTTAAACTGCAAGTAAAATAAACGTCTTTTTTCTTTTACACAAGTTCGAGTGTGACTGAAGAATTGAAGAAAAGGTTATTGCTATGCTTTTGAAGTCTCGACGTAAGTTGGTCGCGTCTCAGACACTGGGAACAAATTCTGACCGACGAGGGCCCGAATGGGGCCCGACCGGGGCCCGACCGCTGCCTCTTGAGTGCGGCTTAAATATCATCTTTTCTATTTTTACTTGCATAAGCACCAATGCACGACAGTAATAAAGACCTTTGCTATCTTTCTGCTAAGTAGACTCCTTCAGATGTTATTGCACGTTCTTTGTTCGTTTTTCTTTTCTTGCAGACATTGAAAAATATTTGTAAAAGCTTTGAAGTACCTATGTTTAGTGGTCTATAGAACTTTATTTGTACGAACTATGAGTATGAAAAAAAAATCCACACTTTCAAATCAATGCAATTCTACTATATTATTGCAGGACTACTATAGATCTCATGTAATAAATGGACGTCTCTGTAAACACCATTCTGAACCCATGTTTAGGCGTGACGATATAGTTTAGGAACTACCTTAATTAAGAAACCTTTTACTCGAGAAAACTAATGACTTCCTACATGAGTACAGTTGCGAGTATACCTACTGTTGTACATACATACATGTCTCTACGTTATGTATGGTTAGTCGCAATTAGGCGCGCTTCATGTACAAGTACGATACACCCAAGATATACCCAAGTTTGTAGACATGGCAACACGGGTGTGACATCCACTTACATTTTCTATATAAAAATTACAATTTTGGACTAATTACTTAAAAAGGAATACAGGTAGTAAAATTTTCTGTTGTTCCACAGTGCATGATGATTGATAAATTGAAAATTAATGATGATTGGTAAAAACGCAACTACAACCATCCATATGCGTTTGAAAAGAATCTGGTAAGAGCTTACGAAAAACAACTACGATTTTTTCGAACACACTACATGTTAATTTATGTTGCAAATTTAATTTAATCAACGAATAAAGTTTCGTTTTTTTCTGATATTTTTTTATGAATCAGTGAGGTCTTAACTCCAGCCCTTCAATTTAATTCGAACGCGAATGTGTTTAAATATTTTTACCAATTTACTAACGGATATAAAATCAAAACTCAGCCCTATCGGTGAAACCTTTGCTTAAATTCACAAACTTTCCATAAATTCCCACAGGCTAAGCATACACTATGAAATGACAAAGTGTCTTTTTACCCAGTTTCCATCACATCCATGTATGAGCAGGTATAATATTCAGCTCTTGAGGGCACTACATGGCTGACGTTTTCGAATAGCGATACCAATGTCTATATGCATTCGTATATTTTATCTCTAACGTCAACCGTACCGTCTAACTTATATTATAAATTCAAATATTTTACTAACATGGAACGACACGAACTCGCTTTTGGGATTAAGGTTACCAATGCCTGCAGCTACATGACCAAGTCTTAAGGGTCAATTTATACTAGCTGAGCAGAAGTGAATTGAAGCTTATATCATAAAGCTAATATATGAAAAGCCTTAACTTAATAACGTTAAACTGTTTAATAATTTTAACAAAATTTACTTTATGTGCGTACGTTTATTTTGATGTAACAGTATTTTTATCCTTCACTTACTATCTTAAGATTTAAATGATTATGAAAAATAGCGTGGATGAAAGTGATTTATATCCGTTTACTACTAAAACTCATACAGAATATGCAGGTTACAAATATAGAACGGGTAGTTTGTATACAAAATTCCATGAAGGATTATGAACTAGCAAATAAAGTGCTATAAACAGGAACTAGGTTCAATTCACAAGGACCAATTAGCATAATGCTTAAGTTTCTAGCTTTCACACTGAGTTATATGTTTCAGAATCTATCATCACACGGAAATTTGGAGCCTTTGTTTTGGTACAAATTAAAATCAAAATAACTTCATCTTCACAAAATTAAGCTACGCTGAATGGAATGTTATAAATAAAAAGTACATTGCTAAATAAAAAACGGTCTTGTTATAAAAAGAAAAAGTAATATGTGTTTCTACCTTGTTATACGTATTATAAACAAGAAACACCGAATACGAGATAGCATAAAATAATCTCAAACATACAAAGTTCAATACTCGGTTGTAAAACAAACAAAAGTAACAAAACAAATGTTCAACCGAAAAATATATGTCACGATTGCAATGAAACATGCGTCGGCCGCCTTAAACGGTGCACCCACTCTAGAAATTATCACGCTTTTCCGGACCACGACGCTTGCCAAATATCTGCCCATAAATTATTGCTCTTTGACGCATTACGGCAAAATCTATTACAACGCGTTATTTAGGTACATTATGTGCTAAGTTATATAAGAGGCTGTTTATGTGATGTGTCGCACTTCCAACTTCTTAGCGGTTAGCTCGCTTTATTGGGCTGAAACGTATCGTCTTGTAACTCTTTTGTTCAAATGTATATTGCATTTTCGAAGCGTATTTGAAGCTTAGAGTACAATGGACTATTCAGTTTTGCACACTATTTGACTGAGCCCGTTTTCTGACTCTCTTTAACGCATTGTTCGGTGGCATTGTGTGGATCGATAGACAACGGTAATACAGCCTCAGGCAGGAGCGTGAAAAAGAGCCACACAATGTGTATCGGTATGTACTTATTGCTAAGACATTGCGTGGAGTCTAGAGTAATTGTGTCGTAATCATCTCGTCTTATAATCAACTCTTGCTTTATTTTGCCATAGAATTATTTACGGACAATTTATTTACGGGAAGAACTATGAAAAGGAAGAAAACAAAATTAATTTAATACATAAGCAAACTCTAACAACTAACACCGCAGGAGTGTTTCTCTGTTCCCTTTACCGGGAAAACTGCAAAAAAAAAAAAACAAATTGTAACGAAACTAACCATGCAGGGACTTCCGTTACCGTCAGTTGTATTATATTTTCTTCCGCCATACATAACCTTTGACGAATCTTGCCTTGTTTATTGGGAACTCTTAGTTACCATTAGACCGAGTGTTAAATTTTCTCCAGTAAAAATTATGTACAAATCTTAATGTTATAAGACTTAATTAGATTACCGTGTGTAACTCTAATAATTATTTTTGCCATTAGAGAAGCGTAAATTTAGTCTCTTTAAAATACCGGTAGATCGCATGTCAATAACTAAACTCTCTACTATTTATAATACCTAACTTCATATCAAAATAAAATTTTGACAATTTTTCGAAGCGATAAAGTAATTACAGCCAAAAATATTTCATTGATTTACAGAACTCTCGTAAAATTGTAGGGCTTAAGCTTTTCTCGGCATACGCTCCAACGATTCCCTAAATAAAATACAATTGTGACACACGATTTACAATCAAAATTTCAAGTTCAATTTAAAATTTATTTCGATATTCGTTTATATTCATCGCATATGGCAATTCGCACACCCCTTGATTCCGTCCCAACATAAACAAAGTTGTTAAACTTTTAAATTGAAATTATGATCACAGGGCGAAAGTTTCGGCCTTTTCGGGGACCAGCGTCCAGGGCGGTCTAGGCAGAGGTACCGTAATCCCCTCACACAAACTCCTAATTCTTTTTGAAGCTTCCGCTTTAATGTTTATGCATGATACCTACCTACTGTAGTTTCTTGTTACGTACATGTGGTAAGTATTATTTATAGCGAGCTTAGAAATTTTCTGCGCCATGATATTGTATTTGAAAGTTTCAGTATGTTTAATATTTACGCTAATTTTTAGAACGAGTGTTTATCAGGCGTCATTAATAGTAATGCGAGTTCCTATATTTCACATTTTTTTTGTGTTAGAAAAACCATACACAATTATAATTACCAAGTTACAAAAATAAAAAGATTTCTCCGTGAATCGCAATAAAGGACAAATAAATAAAAGATAAATAAACAATGTACAAAAAATGTTAACCAAATCGAACAATTGAATAGCAATAAAACAAATCAATGGCAGTGGTTAGAACTGTAAAAAATGCTTCGATCGCTAGCGAACACGCGGCACTAGCGGCCGGCGCGCGTCCGAATCAAGAGTCTACGTGAGCACTGCACATCCATTGTTTTGACTGAACAAAAGTGTGTTTCAATATTTTTTACATTAATTACATTTGCTTCCCCAGCGTAGCTTTTGTTCTGGTGCTAAAAAAAGAATCAGATTTTGCACCAGGCCCAACAAAAATGAAGTTTTCAGTTTTGCATCTGTGGAACCTTCATAAAAATTTACGTAGCGTACAACAAGCATGGAAAATCTATATGCCATAGAAAATACTAACGAGACGCCGTCGTTTTCTAACCTGTGTTACTTTTATAAAATAATTACATTCGCGTCCAGTGACCTAACAAAATCTAACCGCAACTATCTTTAATCATTTCCAATTAAACTGACCTACATTTTAGCATAAAATCGCTAGCGTGAGAGGTCAACTTATACCAAATTATATCGTTACTACGGTCACAGTTAACCGATGACGGTATTATGTCCCATGTGATAGGGGGCAACGCTACCGCCATTTATCAAGTCTAATTTTGACCAACGAAAACCCATTTACACTTTGCCCGAAGGGGGACCGTAACAGTCAAATATTTAGCAACAGTAAAATTATCAAAGTAAACAACGCAACACGTATTCACTTTAATTAATTGAATAATCTGCGTTTATGTCGCATAAACGATTGGTTTTTAACGAGAACGGCCAACAGATTTTTGTATGGACATTTCGGAGCTTATTTTGCTATTAGTTTGAAAGCTTTCAGCAGCCGAAGATCGTTATCTACCACAACGCACGGTGTGACTGTTTATAAAATACACAGGTGCTGCGATAGCTCCAGGCTGACGTAGTGCTCTAAACGTTCGCAAATACGATTATCAGACCGCAAAACAGTTATGCCGAGCCTTAGGCGCTCAGAGATCGTACGGGGATCAATCCATTCAGTTACCGACAGCATCGATACACAATCAGTACCGAGTAGCTGACAAGCCGAGGTATCCAACCGAATAATGCACACCATTAATTAATTAAACTAATACCAATATAATTTCACGAAATAGACAAAGTAAACACTAAATTTCCTCTCAATTGCATGAAATACCTGTATGTGAAATTGAATTTTATTGATGTTAGTTATACATACACGTAGTTTGAGTTTTAGTTTTGCAACAGAAAAGTTTATAATTCAAACACATTAGTGACTTGCTACACTCCGCTATCTTTCAAAGATATTGCATACCAATTTGAAATTTGAAGTCTTTTTAAAATTGAAGATATTTTTCTTTCTAAACAATTTGCAAATAAAATCCATCAAAACTACAGTAAAAATTAATTATTAAGCACTTAACACGAAAATACAGAAGAAAATCTTTTAAAAGATTTAATTCTCCATCAAGCTACTTGAACTGAATTGATTGGTATCGTATTCAAGTCGGAATATAAGAGCATAATTGCTAATAGGCGAGTGCCTTTGAGCGCATTCCGATATCTGCTCGTAATATTGATAACTTACTTTATGCAAATGAAATGATTGGTGCTTAATTAAAATAAAAATATGATGAGTTTTTAAAAAAGTCGTAGCGCGTGAATCGTTGCAGTGCCTCGTAGCTCGTAGCCATAGGGGAGATTTTATAAACATGTAGCCGTACTTTTAAAAGTAAATCAGTTATAAACTAATGTAATGCGTTGATGCTACGGGATTTCCTTTTACAATACTAGTTTAGCAAGTCACCAAGAAAACGTTTCTTTTAGCCGTATTTATTCAATTTTATTAACAAAATCTACTCGAACGTTAACCTAAAAAAAGTAACTTCCGAAATACGTTTAATTTTCAAATTGACGTAAGTGTATTTATAGATTCTAGAAAAGGAAAAACTAATTTTGAATTACGGACGGAAGCCAATGTAGCAGCTGTGTCATTCTTGAAATTTGATTTCAATTAAGGAAACAAAAGCCAAAAGTTTTATTAAAACGGAATATCGTTCGTGGTTCGTACGTACATTGTTCAATATTTAATACATTTCTAAGGTCCGTGATAAATTAGATTTTGCGTTACTTCTAAAATTAACTTGGAATTTGGAAAGTAAAAACTTTTTTGAAATAGTTATTCATTGGCAAATAATGGTTAGAAAATAATAGAAATGTCAGGTTAATATTTTCTCATCATCAGTAAGACGTAATAGCGGTCCCATGAAGTCGGAGTTTTTGTCGCCTAAGTTCTTTCTCGCAGAAAGAACTTCCGCGAACAACCCGCGATCTTTGAAACTTTTGATACCAACTCGAGTAAAAATCTATTTAGGTAATTATAGAAGATAATTAATTTGGATGGCCAAATGACTTAGTTTCAATACTCAATACTCAATACTTTATTGCTCTTCACAATGTATATATAGGTCTTATGTTAGGTATATAGGTAACAATTGTGAACCCTGTCGGGCACGGCAAAAGTTGAACAAAAGAGGGCAACTACAACTAGTTTGTACTTAATCATAATACTAAAGCTAAACAATAATTTTAACAGTAAGTACAAGTTTATAAAAATATATCGTATTAGGTATATGTAACATTAGTCTCTGCACTTAATTATTAATATTATTTTACTTATATCTAGACTTAAAATTATAATTTTAAATTGTTTTATCAATTAAATATTCTTGTACACTATAATAACATTTGGTAACTAAAAATTTTTTAAGTTTATTAACAAATATAGTTAGTTTTTTTTCATTTCGGAAGGATTCAGGAAGCTTATTATATATTTTAACAGACATGACAAGAGGGCTAGTAGAGTGTATGTGTAATCGGGATGTGGGCAAATTTAAACGTGATTTGTGTCGTAGGGTGTATCTTGATTGGGTGTCTTCTCTTTTTGTGTAAAATTCTTGATGTGTGTGTACAAATTTGCAGATTTCTAATATATAGATACAGGGCAGGGATAATATATTGTGTTCTATAAAATGGGGTTTGCAGCTGTCTGTTTGTTGAATGTTTACTAGGATTCTAAGTAGTTTTTTTTGAACAGTAAAAAGCGCGGGAGCATCTGTACTGTTTCCCCACAAGATTATACCATAACTTAACCATGCATAGGCATAGGCATAGTATGTTGTCAGAGCGGTTTGTATATTTGTAGTTTTTTTGATTTCGCGAAAAGCATATGTGAATTTTGACAGTTTAGATTTAATTTTTAAGATATGTGACTTCCAATTTATATTAGTATCTATACTTAATCCTAATAATGTAAATTCTTTTACTACCTCTATTTTTTTATCATTAAAGGAAAAGTCTATTTTCAGGGGTGCTTTCTGATGAGGGTGAAATGTGATTAATTTGGTTTTAGTAAAATTAATTTCAAGATTATGACTATTCATCCAAGTAACTGTTTTTGAAAGTATTGTATTAAGACTGCTTGTTAAACTTATGGTATTCTGACATGAGGTTAAAATGGAGATATCATCCGCGAAAAGGACAGCAGGTCCGTCTATACTTTTAGGGAGGTCATTAATATATATTAAAAATAAGAGGCAACCAATGACGCTTCCCTGCGGTATAGAGGCGTTTATTATTTTATTGTCTGAACGGAAGGATTGTATTTCGTGTGTTTTATTGTTAAAGTACTCAACTTCTACTTGTTGCACTCTATTATTTAGGTATGATTTGAACCAGTCGTAGGCTTTGCCGTGGATACCCACACCGTATAGTTTATTTAATAATATACCATATTGCACTTTGTCGTAGGCCTTCGACATATCTAACAGTACACCAACTGCATACTTTTTATCATTAATTATATTGAGCGCTTCTTGTATGAATTTGTATACCGCTAAGACAGTGGAACGGTTTTTACGGAAACCGTTTTGACCATCGTGAAATATTTTATATTTTTCACAGAAAGAGTATACGCGGTTACACATCGCTTTTTCAAAGATTTTTGAGGCAGTTGGCAAAAGAGCGATTGGACGGTAATTACTTGGGTCAGTTTTTGCATTTTTTTTATAAATAGGTTTAACTAAGGCTTTTTTAAGCTGATCGGGGAATTTACCTTCTTCAAAGGACTTTAGTTTTTATGATCGCATAAAGTTTGAGCGACATTAGCTGGCCACGTCACACAAATTTTCTCGTACCTATTTTTCAACTAAAATTTAAAGCTATGCAAAAATATTCTGTGAAAGTGTTCATATACTGTTTTGAGCGAAACGTTCAGATTAAGTGCCCCCTATAGCGACAAATTTGGCGCTCGTTTTAAAAATAAGCCCTTTGTAACAGATTGCCGGGTGAACACGACGTACTTTTGAAATATGAAGAGATACTAACGGGAATTCCCTAAATTGAGCGCTTTTGCATACACCACGGATGACTGCACGCATAACAACTCTGTTGTAAAGCTCCAGAAACACCTGGATTTTTTCAGACATTCAAATGGGATAACAATAGGAAAATCTACGATACCGTTCCGAAAATTTCCGGACAGGAATGTAAAACTTTAAGGCCATTTGTCGGATGCAACTCAAATGTGACGTCACATATTGTAAATAAATGTATCAAAAAGGGAATTTCTAACTTATTCATTTAAACATGTTACGGTGCTCTATTTACTAGATTTGTTGAGAGTTCAAATGTGAGATAAACTTTTATTACTACGAATGACGTTTTGTTTACTTTGACAATACAGTGACTAAACGAGGGCCCGAGTTTTAAATTTTAACATTTCAAAAACTATGATGCACAATCTAAAAATAATTTTAATAAAACTTTTGCTTTGATGGACACTTTTCACTAACTGTTCTCAAATATTAACTAGCATCTAGGCTAAATGAAGGAAATAAATGCATAATCATTTAGTTTCTGTTTCCCCAGTTGTAAGTTAATCACGGTCGATGATGATAATGGATAGCGTCTAATATTACTGCGGGCCGTGCTACCGTGTACCCGACAAAGTTCGTCATAGGCGAAGTTTGCGCACGTGTGATCCGCTTATTTTAGGCTGTCGTGTATAGTAACTACCCAACTACTGTTGTATCTCAGATAGGAACCTGTAAGGAGTTAAACGGTAATCAATATGTGAGTTTACTACACTGGTGTCGGCTAGTAAGGCCTCAAATTCAAGGCTTACGCTCTATTGTTTTGTTGTTGAATTTCAATAGAGCTTCCTTTTCATGAATTGGTTTACTTGTACCCTACAAAAGGAAAACCTCATACAATGCGTTCACCTTCATATTTCGTCCAAACTAGCGCTTATATCCATGGCTTTAAAATTCAGCCGCACCTTTGTTAAATCGTAGTATTCTCCTAGCCCAGCGGATCAGGGTAATAGGGCACTAAGCCCACACACTCGCTGACCAATCACGTTAATTTAACAGGGCCGTTTCGTTACCCAACTTGTTTCACAGTGATGTACGGTATGGCCGAATGTTAGGGCTGTCCGGCGCCGGCTACTCTGAGGAAAGCTCCTGATATTTTATGTTCCTCCTAAACTACTGATGGCCGACACATCTTGATATATTACTCCACTTTTATTTTATCTATAAATAACCAGACTTAGCCCTTAAACTCATCAGAATTTCAGTCTGCCGAGAAAATATTGAACTTACCTTTTTGAAAATGTGTAATTAGGGCATTAATTTAAAGCACCTAATTCATTTATAGAACCCGCCAACCCTACAGTTACTCACAAAGGATAATGTTTGTACCACCGTTTGTTTACCTACACCACTATGCGTGTTACGCAAGCAAAATTTTAATTTCGGTTTGTCAAAAAAGTCTAAATGTTAAAATAACACTCTCAGAGTTAGACTCACAAACGGCAGGAGCCTGAATCACTAATGAAGTTTATTCATGTTATCTTTGTGTAATTTTAATCATATTTTTAGTGAGTCCTTTCAAAATATATTTTTTTATTCATTTGTTACTTTTAAAGGTAACCAGACAACTCTTCTATTTAATTTCGTTTCGTAACAAGTTGTTGGGAATAAAATAGAGCATTATTATTCAGTAAAATGGTGTAAAAGATTTTACAGCAGAAGTGGTACATTTAAGGTTATTTATTATGCAGTAGCAAAACAGTTTCACATTGCAAGTGACAAATACTGTACTGGAATGTATGTCTCGACGCCAGAAGGTGTGATCAATTAAGCCGAGTATATTAATATCGTTTTGAAACTAGAAGCTCGACACAGCCCGGTTATTGATGAGTGATATGATATTTCTCTAGTCTGCTATTTGTCAACGGCCTATACAGTCACAGTATATTGGCTAGTTAATGCTAGTCAAATCACGCAACAGAGGTTGGTTTTAGAAATCTAGCTTATAGTGTAAATCTCTGAAAATGCTGTAAGAAGAACACAGATTTCTCCTAGTTAATTCTTCCATGTAGTTTTTTACATGTTTTCAAATAACACTGGTTTAATAAAATAAACAGATACAATAAAAAATATCAATAAAATTTCCCGTAATCTCTGACAAGATTATTCATCAAGATCTTAACTTCATGACCTCAGGACCTACACTCTATTCTTTAAGCCATTCGCTGGCAGTACATAAGGAAACCAGAACCGATCTCTTTCGGGTGTGCGGTTCGTCGTATGTTTATACTAGCTTGACATTCTGAACGTACCCAGAGCCCGTCCGTGTCAACTCTTGCTCTCCACCCGTGGGAAATACCAGGGTATTTACTGCACTAGACATGCCATTCGACACGATTTTTGCATACTAAAATTTCAAGCGATACAAAAGACTTTGGGCTACCAATGATTGAAGTTGTGAATATAGTTATTCATTTAATTAGTTTTCAATTAGAATTCAGACTGGTAAACCCCTCATTCTTTCTGATTTGCAGCGGTTACTGCTGTCTTCAATTTGAAAAAAAAAAAAACTAATAGTTGATACTCTACTTGAAGCTACATAAAAACAAAAAAATATTAACAAAGAAAACAGTACGCCATGATACCACAAACGACAGCTGTATTACTTGCTCGAGCTACACGGCAGCAAAAAAATCTGCATTTTTTGCAAAAGTATCTAATATCGCTGTCTATCAGTCATATTCAAGAAACTGTTAACTAAAAAGACGTTCTTAAGTAACCGATACGTATCGTGTCACCTGTCTTTCCTCTTATAGGTATACGAAATAAACATTTACGAAAATATTTTATTGAGTTTCGTTTTAATTGAAGGAAACTTCATGTATTCTCATTTCTCAGTATATTTTGATACATATAGTTGCGAGCGAGTTATGCTAATCTATGTAGAGGGCGGTCAAGATAATCAACAGTATCAAGTGTGGCTCAGCTTTCAAGAGGTATGAAGATGAGGACCGTATTATATTAAGAGGGTTTATTTCGTAATTATTACTTTGTTGTTGAAAGTTTTGAAGTTGTTGTGTTTGGGAAATTTAATCAGCTGTCCTGTTAATCTGGGTGTAGAGTTGGTATAACGGTGCGTAAACCGTTGCTATAATTTTGGAAAAATATTTTTTGTTGAGAGTTGATGATAAATTAAATTACCTTAAAACATTTGTACAGCCACGTAAAAAAACATGCACACATCCAAACAGTTCAACAGATTTCTTTAGCGAAATTTCTGAAGTTGTTATGAAAAATTCGTGATAATATTAGCTAAACATAAAATGGTTAATTTGGAAGACAATTTCACGATTTCATAAATCATTTGACTAGGAATTATACTTCAATTCTTTGGTCGTGTATACATGTATTTGTTTGTGACTGTACCATCTAGTTGATAAATTAATATTTTTAGTACTTGAAACAACTCTAAACTGTGAAAGCTTTACCCTGCATCCTAATGAAAGACTCGTACCATTCAAATACACACATAAAGTCACAATTACAATCAGTGTCTAGTTGTAAAGTATATTCTACATTCTGTTTATCTAATATAACGTTATTCAGACATTTCACCGCTGCTGTATACATAAATACGTGCGAATTGTAATTGCAATCCCAACGCGAGGCTTGGGCGCCGTAAAGGTAAGCAAAGACTTAAACTTGTCACGTTGAAACAGCATGTGCCTCGTTTAAACGTTTTTAATAACAAATATATCACATAGTTAAGGCAAGTTAAATACATTGCAATAATGTGCATATATTTTGTCTTACGTATTAATCTATGTTTGTTAATTAAGTCATGTAAAGAAAATAAAAGTCAGCTAAGAAAGATTAAGGATTGGAGGATGAAAAGAGAGGCTCTTGCTCAACTGTGGGACCTTACTAAAAATATGCCTTCTGTATAATTTCTCAAAAAAAAAATAAGAAAAAGTAAAATAAATCAGAATCGGTTAACACATTTTCGACTATCCATTTCCGACATCATAGTCGAAAGCAGTCTGGTTTCTGCTCGACTAAATTTATTTAAAGCGAAGTGTAGGTATTCGGGGTAGATTGAAACAGGTATGCAATATATCAGATCTGATATTACAACAGAGCTTAATCAAATATACCAGCTACTTGTATTGATACTAGGTACTGGTACTAGTTCTACGACCATCAAATGGCAGGTATGCATCAAGATTGAACCTTAATCAAAGATCTCCAATATGTGACGTCATCAAGGTGGAGATGAGGCTGAATGCCTACTTGTGACAATTGTATTCCTGTAACGGATTAGACGGAACACTCCGCGAATTACCACAGTATGCGACAATTACACGGGAACGTAAGCATGCAATATGTATACAGTATTTTTAGATATAAAGCAGGCTGTGAGGAACAAGATATTTATTTTATCATTAGAATAAAAGCTTAAAGCTATTTTCCGATTTCTGGAAGATGCCGATCGATCGTCATTGATCACGATGTCTGTGTTTAGAATCCACCTCAATTATTACAATCAGAAAGCTTCTCATGAGATTCGACTTACGATTAACATATTTTTATTTTTGATCAGTGTTTGAAAAAAATTGGGTTAAGTCGGTTGAAGGAAACAAAAACTCATAAATTCCTCATTCTTTCTGAAAACATCGATGACTATCACTGTGTCACGAGATTTTGATTAGATCATTTATGTGTAACAGAATATCCGCGTGTGATACTACGAACAAAATAATTCCCATACAAAACTCATAATGTTACAAAATCGCTAAATTAAACCGAAAATTAAAACTTTAAAGAAGTAAATTTTTTGAATAAACAATTCATTTTTGCGTGATACAGACGTATAAAAGAGCGGTGGCGGCTCGACGTCGAGTGTAAGCACTCAATGTGAAAAGGCAATTAATACACGACCGCGATTCTGCTTCTGAACTGTTCAAATCGTTTACTTGAGTTGCAACATAATATACGACTCAAATCTGAGCGTTTAAATGTGATAATGAAGTGGCGAGAGCAATAAAAGAGCAACGCTTGCAGACGTGCAAGATGCTGAATAAGTAACGAATCATCTTACTGAAACTGTTTGTTGAGTTTAAAGAAACAAACTTCTGATTGCCTACCAAATAAGACATGTAAATTTCGTCAGTTGACTAGTATTATATAATTAACACACAGAAATGTGTGAACTAATTTATATAATTATGACACTTTCACCTCAAAACCTTATAATTAAGAATCTTGGTCAAAATTATATGATACCTACCTACAAGCTTGCACCAACCAATTTTGGTCAGTTGTTAGATAAAAGCGCAACACTCTGAGCAAATTAGGTATCCATAAATACCTCTCTCAAAAAATACATAAGGTAAATAAGGTAATAGTTGGCATGCGGTCTGTGTTATAGTTAAACGGATTATACCATGACGTAAACGAGATTGTAATAGAATATTTAAATGTACAATACAGACCACCCTGATGCAAAAAACTGTATACTGCATTGCACCGTACACAGACATAGATTTAAGAGACTTCATTTTATTGAGCATAATTATAAACTTTTAATTCGTTTTGTTGTTTTAATCTTTATTAGTAATTGATTTAAATTTCTTATTAATGTTTCTGTGTTTCTAACACTTTTGCATGCCGCATGGCTCAATATGGTGGAACTGTACGTTACTGCATGTCATCTTAAGTGTCTACTCATAATTACAAAATATAGTATCTATATCTTCATATTTGATACTGCAAAACTTACTTATGAATAAGCTCACGAGTATCAACATGCCATGTTCGAAGTCAGAATTTATACTTCATTTAGAATTTTCTTTAAATTTTGTATTTTGGCGTGTTGAGCAACGAGAAAAGTAATCTCTTCGTGGAAGATATATTGTATCTAAAATCATTTACCTATATGTATGTATCCGGCTACATAAAACTTTACCTTGGCAGTACTTCACGGTGAATTTTCCACTTTCTAGAAAAGTTATCGTTGTTGGCCCTCGGGACTACACATCGTACCTCCCCCGACCTGGCTTCACCCCTCCGACGTAATAACGACCGACTTTATAACCGAGTGGGCTTAAATCTCACAACACTTTCCCATATCTTCTTTCTCGCTAGCACCGTCGCCCGAATGAAATCTAAGCCCACGATTACAATTGGTCCCGCCGGAGTCCGTAACTTATCCAAAAATCCGAGGTGATTTAATGTGCCCCAAGAAGTCACGGATTTAAAACGATCTTGGCCAGATCCGAGCTCCGCACGGTGCTCTAGATATTTTTCTCGTTATGTTCCTTTGACCACGGCTTCCGCATTAGATTTGCGACGTAAAAACAAAGATAACCTTATAACGATAATAAGGTTAGCGTATGAGACTGTCTTGTGTTGTGGAATATGTGTTGTGTTGCACGTGTGCGATTTGTTGTTGGAGATGGCACTGTCAAATATCAGGCAGTTTTTCTAATCAATGTAAAAAATCCATGTGTTTCACGATTTAATTTAAAAATAAACAGAAATTTACCATACCTACTTAAGCTTCTAACTTGCAACTAAATTTGGTGCTGTCACTTAACTGCTTCTGACGCGGCATGCTTGATTCGCGCCGTGATTATTTCTTAGAATAACTAACCGGATATAGACTATCCACACAATATAAATATGTACCAGCATTAAATATACATTTAGGGGCCAATTTTTTTTATTGTTGTTTTTAACTAAACATTTACTTCGCAATTGTTTTAAAATTATCCATTATGACAGTCTTGACTTTACGCAAAGGTTAATTTAATATGTAATTTTAAAAAAAAACCTTCACACGATGGAACGTGCAGTATTTGAAAATACGCGTCAAAACTCAATCAGTTACGAAGTAATTCGATCGCGAAGCTACCCAAACGTTATATATAGTGGTTGCATAACCACATTTTACCGGATATTTTTACATCTAAAAAGCTGTATTTTTTTAACCTCTAAATTTTTATTTTAAATTCCTTGCACTCAATTTCACAATATATTTATTAAATAAACATATAGGTACAGGGTAGAGTAACGAACGAAAATTATCAAAAATTCAGAGTAAGTAAGTCAGTATAACAAAATTAATTTTGCATTCTGCAATAATAGATAAGACGCATTTTACAATAGTGATAAAGGCATTCGATGTATAAATTGAAGGAACTTATAACACCGAAAAATTAATTTGGCTAATTGTCACAAACTTGTGCACTCCATAAATTACAAAACCGACCCGACATTAGGTTCCCGTCGAATTTAAAAATACGTCACGATTTTTTTCTAAGATACATGTGTGGTTTGAGTGTCATTTATGGATTTAAAAACAATCTTAAAACTTGTAAAAACATATTATTCTAAGTCACAGCCCAGCTTATTATTCTTAGCTATGTCGCAAAACTGATTTTATATAAATTCTTCGCCAGCGTCTAAAAATGTTAAAACAATTCGTTAAAACAACTTAGTGGTTCAGAAAGAATTTTTAAACCGTATCAACTTACACAGTTTTATACGTAGGTACCTACTTTAATATTACTTTTTTAGACGTGGACAATTTTAACTGTTGGGAACGTAGCATGGCTGTAAAGTTTCCAACTAGTCTCTTTACGACAACCCTCGTCGTAACAGAATGATTGCGCACTGAGCTTTCCACAGTAAAATGCAATAAGTTAAAAATATATCGTCGTGACATGAATGTATTACAATCGAAAAATTGTAAACTCTTAAGATCTTGAAGACGTAAGCCCACTTATTTGATCGCAGCTTATTTCTGCGAATAAACGGTCTCGCAAGCGCTGCGTATGATGAGGTTGCATTGATGTCATAACTCACAGGCAAGATAGCCGAGTGGGTTCATTTACTGGCACCACGCCAGTATGTGTAGAACAAAATGTTAAGAATTTGAATAACCCCGTTCAACATTAGGTTGTATCCAAACAACTCTTGGAATACCGTATAGCAAATTCGACTGGTAAAAAAACAATTTGTCTGATAAACCGATCATCTGTAACGTGTCAAGATACAATATAACAAACATTGGCTATGACGATATCGTGAAACCGTACAAAGGGTATTGTCAAGCTTTGTTTCGTTTACACCATTTAAGGGCTCAACATAGCATTGTTAAGGTATTTTCTCAACTTGGGCTTAATTATAAACCTGTCAAGTCTGTAGCGAGCCACGTGCAGTAACATGAGCAGCAGTAGTTACTCCGGCCCATTGACCCTCCGTGCGCAAAAAGGAGAACAAACAAAAGCCTTTTCCTCAATTAAGCAATTTGTGTGGACATAAATTCAACGAGTGTATGGCGCTCACCGGTTGCCGGGATGTTTCAGTTCTGTTAGTCGAGCGCTCGTTCATTTTGAACTAAATGTACAGACTTGGAGGTACACTAAACCTCTTTTGTTTGGCGTTGCTAAAAATTAAGTTATTTGTTAACCAATGCGCCGTGATGTCGTCGAGTAACGAAAACAGGTTTTAGTATGCATTATGAATAAATCCGTTTATCCAATTTCCGTTGTTTTGGAATGACCTGGCTATGGAACCATATTGCTTCCTGTCGATTGATTGAATGCTGAGTACACCCAAAAGCCGTGTCACAGTACACAGCATAACCGGAGGCAGCCTGTGACGTGCCATTAAGGCAACAGTGCCACCTCACGAGACAGGCCAAAGGCAGGCGTTTGCTGTCGTATCTGTGTATCACCTCGTTCGGTTGTCCAATGATTGGCTGCATGTTTGGCGGATATTTATTGTTTGGAGACTACGGATATAGGCTGCTTTGTGGTGCTTTACAGTGGTAATGTGGCTATCGGTGAGGGCGGCGTAGTTAGTGGTGAGCGGTTGAAAAGCATGAGTATGTAAGTCACCAGTATTATTACGTTTTCTTAGATGCTTTACTTACATAGAAAAATATTGCATGAGATTTGATTTCTGAATCCCCATGCCCTTTCAATCTTCGTTAAAATTATACAAAATCCAAAAAAAACGAAAATCATCAAAGTCATTTAGACTTTCTTGAACTTTTCAAGTATACTTTCATTAAATTCTGTTTAATTTTGTACTACGGTCATCTGCAATGTACTGGTAATCATTCAAGCTAAATATCAAGTTATTTAATGAAATACTGAGAACTTAGCACTCCGTATTACATGGTAACTATTTCTGTATTTTAAAGCTTGGTTCCTAACTCAATTCGTACAAAAACTATTATTTATCTAATAAAAATGGTAATATTTAAATACGGCTGAAAATCCTTTATTATATTGCCAAACTGCTTTTACAGACAACCCTAGACACACGAATACTTGTTTGTCCAATAGCATGAGTACAAACATCCGAATACGTAGGAACTAGCACAAGTCAAATATTCACTTTACGTAGTGAATTTTGAATCAGTCAGGTTTCAGTTTTCCTCCTGAAGTTTCAATTAAAAATCTAACCCGACAATTCCCATCAGTACATCGTTTGAACAATTGGAAAAATCCACATTGTTTACAAAGAGATATCTCCCAGAACGGGTTTATGTTCATGCATTAATTTCAATATTTTATTCAAACAAACCCTGGAACTATTAAAGTCGGGAGATTGTCGCTGAAATCAATCTTAAGCTGTAACTTTTCCTTGCGGACGCAGTCGTTGGCGCACAAATAATGGGACTCTGAATATCTAATGAACTTCTTCACCTCAACAGCAACTAACTTCGTCGACTCAAATAATTTGAGTGCGCCTTAGTCCGCGGCGACAGGGGCTTCTCCTGTGCAATTAAGTGTTTCGGCTTTCATTGCGAGAAACTTGAAATCACTTCTTTGAATAAGCTTCAAATTCGTATGTCAGCACGGTGGCCCGGAAACTTGGCATTCACACTTCCACTTTGATATTAAGACTTTCTTTAAGATTAACTCATTCATGTCATGTTGTTCCGTGCCTGTTGTGAATCCTATGAGAATGTAGAATGTTTCGTAGATTTAATAATGCTACTTTTATATAACAAGACTTCGAAGTGCGCTTCGTTTAAGATGCTTAGCAACGCTCATTGATTTTTACTTAAAATAGAGCGGCTTTTTTGAAGATCCGGTTGAAAAGTACGAATATCATTTGTTTTATTCTTGCTATCACATGGCTTAGAAGTTGGTTTCCGAAAAATCGCAATCATGAGTGTTATTATATACCAACTTAAACTTACGCGTTGCATGTTTTATTATATTAATAAAACGGGAATTACCAAGTAACATGCATTTACCTTTAATGGCTTGATGTTTTGACCACGTTGCACAGGCCGTGGTACCAAGTAGTCTACTTGCGTTTTCGAAGTTTCCTTAATATGAAGTGTTTTAGTTACAAATTCGTACTGCTTCCATCACTGCGCTTTAGAAATAATTGCTTATTTCAGAGTGGAATTCGACTCACTTGAACTGATATAATGTGTTTCTTTGAGTGCGGAAATTACCAAACGAACATACAGATTTGCAATCTTGAAAGCGGTAAGTGGTAAATGTGCGATGCGGGATTCTCGTTGCAAGCAATTATAAGCTCATTAACAATTCCTTCAACCCCGTTCGTGGGATAAATTATGAATTGTGAGTTATTTCAGATATCGATACTGATTTATTATATGTATGTTAATTCTGGATATCTTAATGCGAATACCGGACGAATAATTATGCTATTGTAAAACCAGTTGATCATCAATGTTTAATTGTCACATATTTTATTAAAATTGCGTAATCTTCATTGTTTTACTTTAGTCGCCTATAGTGTTTTTTTTGTTTTAATTTAACTACTTCATTTACATTTTGGAAGTGCCAGACTAAGGTTTTTTTTTTAAGTCATTTTGTTTTTGAGAGGAGACGATACAAAATTTGCTTTTTCACAATAATCTTTTATTAAATTATCGTTACAAAGCCAAAATCCCCTCACAATAGGTCCTACAATACTATCACAATGCAACAAATCCGATGAAGTGTATGCATCGGATTATAAATAAAGACGTACTTTGTTCAAAACATTTTGCCTTAAAGAAGACTTCAAATGTTATCGAGACAGCCCTAAGTGACAGGTGCACAACATCATAATCAGCTTTTATCAAAAACGTTTAAGAAAACAACAATGCAGTGCTTCTGTAAACTGCTTTGGGAACACAAAAGTAGCGGTACAACGTGAAGTAAATAGCATTTATTAAAACACCATCTCTTGTCGTATTTCTGCTTTTAGGGTTAACAAGTAACATTTGTACGAGTTTCTATTTAATTTACTTGTAACAGTTTTTGTGGAATTTGTGTCAAAAAGGTTTTATTAAAGTTATTTGTAATGTAAAGACTACTATTATAATACATGGTTACTAGTCTGAACCCAGGATAAAACTAATGGGCTCTTCAAGGAAAACTTCTTGGGATAAATTAGATCAAAGTAACGTAACTAGAAAATGCTAACTCAACTAATCAAGTAAACAAAAATAATAATTGTAGTTCCTTGTATTGACATAAAAGGAACTACTATTATTGTGGACCAGAAAGGCAAGATTATACCATATTTGCTTCAAACACAACCACGGACCGAATCAGTACCTACTTAGGAAAGACGCAGCAAGCAAACAAAAAGGATTGGGAATAAATCCAAAAAGGTTTAGTTGGTACTGCACGGCTAAGAAAAGTTAAAACCTGTATTGTAAAGTTATTGTAAACGTATTTTGCACTATGCTTTCTATCTGTGTATTTTCTAGACTTTCCAACAAATAGGCTTATGTATAAGCTACCTACTAAGTTGTCATGACAACCCTTTATGTTACTTTACTAAAGCTGCAGCGGAGCCGAGTTATGTCTGTATGTAAGTATGTAATTTTAAGGAACAGAACTATTGTCGTTTCAAATGTTATATTATTTTTATAAATTGTAGGTCTGTGTTCTTAATAATTTTATTTTTCTCAACTCAACATAGATAATAATAAATAAATAGACATTCTACAACTTTCACACAACGCCATCTAGTCTCAAACTAAGATGTGAAAAAATGGACGTACTCCTCACACAAACATTTGTACAGGGAACATCAAATACCACAACGTCTGGTATAGCAGTCAAGGCTAAACTCATCACTGGTCGGAAGATAGCTGTATCAAAGCAAAAAAACAAAAAAGTTTATTCAAGTAAGGTTAAGCTCTTTTCGAACATAATCAGATATACATCACAGTTCATGGTAACATGGTCAAAAATCTGCTAACAACAAAGGCTATTGAATTATACAACTAAGACTGGTATTTAGCAAGAAGTCTAGCCAAACAGTCAAGCCCACCTTCAACTACAAGTCAACGGCGGATTCGATACCAGAAGACTTTAATCTTCACCAATTAAAGCTATGAAACTAACAAACTTCGAAACTAAAGTCAAGTATCGGAGACCTGCGATGACTCGTTTACGTCGCTTTTAGTGTTTAATACCTGTAATATTCACTAACTACATCAATTTATTAGTCAAACCTTCCAAATTTCGGCGCTAGACTGTAAATCACATATTTGCACTCGATACATCAACTGCACGTCTATTTCGCACGTACAAGGTGACGCTATTAGAAGGCGTTATAGTGTCTATTGGTAAATGCCCGATTTAGTACTCAAACCATATTATCTGCTTCACAGAGTATTTGCTTCGTACTGAGACTTAATAGGATTTCCATTTAACAATCAACGCATCAACGGGTACAGTGGATAACTGTATTGATGGATATTGACTATCCCATTTTATTATGTACGGAGGTCGTATGTATTAATTGCAATAACTGTTAGCGTTAATTTATTTATTTATTGTTGTGATGAACGTTTAACGAAAACAATTGGTGTAATTACGAAGTTTATTGGATTAACTGAATTTTAAAGTGAACATTTATTCGTATTATTTTAGTAAAATTGGGTTACAAATTGGAATCTTAAATGCATAAAAGCGTAAATGGTGAACAAAGGGTCACTTTTGACTTATAACAATAATATTACACTACTAATGCAGTTTTATTTAAGGAGCTGGTCGTAGGCCTCACATTTCCTTCTCTGTCAAATACAGTTAAAGTATTCTTCATTTTAAATAAAGAAAACTTAAACTGCAATCTCTTCGTCGTCTTTAGAAATTTAGTGACAAATTTTATTTTTTAATAGAACGGCGTAAACAATCGTTAATAATTTAATTAAAGTAACAAGTCCTATTTTCATTTGGCTAGGTGCGTTTATCACGATGACAAAATTTGGTGCTCAACGGTACGCTGAGAACAGTTTATGCATTGAAAACACACATTAACACACCACACTACATACTAATTGCTGTTTAGAACTGTTCCTAATACAATTTCCGAATACATTACCACTGAAATAATAGTATGTAATACTATCTAGATTACAAACATTTAGTTTTATTTACTAGAGACTAGCTTCGCACACGCCTTCTCTCAAAGGAATATAGATAATTTCAGAAATTTTAACGTAGTTTGATTGAAATCAATTTATTATTACAATTGCGACACTGTATCGGAATACTACAGCTTACTAATAAACTAACTTTAAGGAAAATGAACAGTCACTAGCAAAAACATTATGACAATGTACTCGAATAAAAAAATTAAGTTTAACTCCTAGTCAAATGATTTTTAAAATCGTGAAATTTTCTTTCAAATTAAACATTTTATAATTATTGAGTCCCGTAACAGCTTTAGAAATTTCATAAGAAATTTACTGCAACTGTTTGGTCGAGCATACATGTTATTGCTCTTGACCAAACATGTAGATATACTCAATTTGATTAAAATAATTTTCATATAACAATTGCATATCAAGTCGGAAAAAACACAACCGGTCATAGCCAAATAACAGAGAGCATATAATATCTTAATTATCGGTACTAAAATGGTGCAAAAATATGAGATTTTTTAGTCTTTACCTTAGGCTACTATTTCATAAATACTACGCAACAGTCGCGAGTTTATACAATGAGACAAAGTATTGTTTTGAAGTAACAAACAATTTTATCGTAATAATGTTAAAATAAAACAACAACAGTGCATTTTTTTTGACGTGCCTTGTTGCGGTGTACCTGAGATTTTTATGTAAAACTCGCCCGAAGCGCAGTTTGCGGGAAAAATAAGCTTACTTCTTTGTAGGTGAGAATCGACTTAACAGCATTGCGTTGTGATAAAACATTTGTATTGCGGCATTTGCTTTTCCATTTAATTCTCTTTATTCATAGTAAGGTATGCGAACAATTTTTAATTTGATTTCAAATACGACAACATTTTTACTAGTCCAGCTACATAATTCCGCTAAATTTAACTACTTGAAATGTTCAAATGAAATCTCTTAACATAACTATCTTTACATTTGTATTTAATCAGATTTCCTTTTAAATATAACTTCTTTTAAATATACAGATCAAAATAGCTAACTTGCTTTAATATCCATAAACTCGGAAAAGCTGAAAGTATAAAAATGGTTAAACAAGCTCGCTGTGAATTAAAACTGGTAAATTAAATAAATTGACTCGTCGGCACGCTGCGAATGATTTGCTGGCGTTAATATTCTGAGCGCTTTATTTGTGCGTTTAAAAATGAGTTCTATTTATTAAGTGCAAAACTTTCCGATGACATTCAAGGTGAAAATATGCTTGTTCTTGTGATATAGAAAATGCGGAACAGCCACTTGGTGTCGGAGACCGTCTCAAGACCGCTCACAAACTTTTATGTTGTGGAACTTGGCTGTGTGTGCTTGACATTTATTGCTTTTATATTTTACGACCTAGAGACGACTTGCTAAATGTTGTTGAACAACGCGGGCAAGAATAATCGCGTCTTGCGAGCTTCATTTTAACGCACTTGTGTTTGTAAGTGCGTGTGTTTTTGCAAGCAATTGGTTTCACACATGTGCAAAAGGGAATAAAAGAATACTCTTCCACTTAAGCAAATCACATAAAAACTTTTGGCATTATTGCAAATTTTGATTTTTTTTTGCGAAATTTGCAAAAAAAATCCGATAAATTCACAAAAGCGGTAACTTATAAAGCATAAAACATAACTAAAGTGATGTCTAAACCGACGAAGCACTTGCAAATAATAAAAATTATGATATTATCGATAAAATTTCACCACATTGTATTCTGTTATGAAAGGATATAGCTTGTTCTCTTAAAAAAAAAATCGGACATCACATCAAGAAAGTGATTCTCAAGAGTTTATATTAATCAACTTTCATGAGAAAACAATATTACAAGTAAGTAATTCATAAAGCAGTATTATTTGTTCCAGCAAAAATGATCAGTGTATCACAATCGGATTTCGTAAAAAGTGCATGCAAAAGCAAAATACTGTGAAAAACAACAGAAATATGATTGGCGGAAGGAAAACATTATCTGGGAATTCCTAAAGCCGATCCGCTTTAAGTCCGCTTTAAGCCGCGATCGTTGAGGAATCAACTTCCGTGGCGCACAGTCCGGCGCATCGCCACTATACACATCACCTGTTGCTTAGCAACCGGCAAAATCAAACCTTTGCAATTTCAGGTAACTATCAAAGGCCTTTGACGGGAAACTACAAAACTGGCTATTTACCAGGTTAATATTGGCAGCGTCTAGCATGTGTGTTTTCGCAACTCATGAATTTCAAATCTGTTTCTGAGGTGTTTAACGCCGACTGATTAAAGTTGACAAATTAAGTTAGTATGCTTACACATAAAGAAGTAGGTGAACTACCTTTATTTTAAATTTAGAAGGTAGTTTAGTTCTATAACTATTGCAATTACTACGTATTAGTTACATTTATTGGTACAAGTAAAATAAGCAGCAGTCAAAGAAACAGCCAACATCGTCTTTTAGTAAGCTGTTGAACAAGCCTACGCAACTTACAAAAAAGAACGAATTTTTATTCCCAGTCGTCTTAAATTAACAATTCACGTATTTGGTCCTATATCCTGAAACCGTACTTCGGTCTTTCAAACCCTAATATTCAATACGATTCGTCTATATCTATCTCGTTTTTTCATCGCGATTTGAAAAGGACGGCAATGCTTCCATTTAAACAAGGAAATGTTTTGAAAAGTCTGGGAATAGGACTAAACCCAACCTTGTTTCTCTTCGGCTTTTGCCCGAAGTAGCGATCAAAATCAAACTTGCTCAAATTTGCAATGGAAATATCTTTTTATTTCCCCTTTGAGCTTTCAAGGTTTAAAGGGACCGGGTCGTCAACTGCTTAAGGATATTAAACTTCCTAGTCGTTGCCTTAAAGTTATTTTAGGGAGATTTTTACTATATATTTCTTCTTTCCTATATACGTTCATTGGGTTGTTTGTCCCAGTTAGTTTGTTTATTAAAAAATATTTTATAATTTTTTATTTAATGTAAACACACAAACTTAAAAAAAGTGTAGATATAATAGAATAGAATACTTGATTGTATACTCAAATACAGCAGCAATACGGCTTTATTGCGTATTTTTTATTAATATTTTTTGGTCCAATTGGTTTTGTTTTTCGTACTGGATATCAAATGACATTCATACCATAAATATGCCACTAATTATACCCATATTACATATACTATTTTTCATGTAGTTTTGTAAATCTAATAAAGTAGGTGTAATTAAGTGTGGTGAATGCACAAGTAAAATTTCTGTCCCGGATTAAAAGTATCAGGTAGTGACCGTGGTTTACGTCGACAAATTTCGTCGACCCGTTGCTCAGAGGAACTAAAAACTTAACCCTGCTTAACTTACAAAAGTTTTAAATACAAAATACTTTCTATGTAGAATACAACAATCTTTAAATTCGAATTCTCAGTTGTAGTAATTTGTTTCTGGTCCGCCCAAATTTACTTTTGTAAAGGGTAAAATCTCGTTACTACGTAGCGTACTTCTCATGTTTAGATCGATATCTTAAAATAAAAAGGAGGTTTTTTTTTCATTGCCTGTTTAGCCACGATTTTGCTAGTATGCGTGTTTTTTTTTTTATATACGTTGCGTGGTATATTTACACACACATATTGTGGTTCGGTTCACAGTTATGAAATATTTCTATTTGTAAATTATGTATGTTTTGTATAACAAAGTTGTGTTATTCTAATTGTACAAACGTAAGTCTATTATTGAGATTTTTGCTTTTATAAGTTATCCTTTTTTAACTACTTCGATTTTAGACTTAATGTTATAGAAATAAGTCCTAAAAAGTTCTTACTTTTTAAAATTTATATATGTGCGTGAGAGTGTTTAATTGCGAATTAAAATTAATTAAAAGAAATAAATATAAACGTTTAATATATGTTATGTACCTGACAATATAATTAATCATATATATAATTCCAAGAAAACTTTTAAACCGTTCCTGAGAATCAACTATTTATTTCGTCGTGTGTTAAAAAAACATATGGACGAAACGTGGAGGAATGGTATTGCTGAGAATTGTGGCTAATGCGAAGGGGAGAAGATCACGCTCCAAGGGAGAGGATGGAGGGAGGGGAGGTGCGACCCTTATCTCCGCGGAGAACGACGCGCGCACCATCTATTAGACAAATATACTCAAGTTTTAAGAACAAAAGAAAGTGCACAGTAACCGCACTTCCGATACTTTTAACTCATGCAAAGATCGCTCCGCTATATGCACTTAGTTGCAACCGGAATTTCCGCAATAAATTCTTTTTTATTTATTTTTTACAATAAATACAATAATCAATAATATAAAATTAATTAAAAGTTCCCAAAAATGAGTTAAGCAATAATATTTTGAAATAAGATACTCAGTTATCGGGCTACGCGTTAAGCGAGTAAGTGAGAGCGCGCTCGGCGGCGTGGGAGGGGCCCCCGCGTCCCATGCCACACTCGTTCGCCATCAGTCGCCCCTAAGTCTCAGGTTTGCACACAGCATCCCGACACTTTATCGCCTTATATTCGCTACAAAATAACATGTAAAGCCGTTTAAATTAGTTATAATTTAATATGTAATTTTTCTCGTATTGTATCAGACAATCTGTGACGTACAGTACCAAAAATGGTGTTTAATACTTACTACGCGACGCGATTTACCGGCTTGTTATTGTTAAACGCAGTGATGTTGTCAGCACAGCCCTTTGCAGTGGAGAAAATTGCCGTTGGGTAAGTTATTATAAAGCACGTGCATAGCGTACTCAAGTTTTCATAATATTTGTTTAACGTTACCTTTATGTTTTAAACGTACAAACAATTAGTGCATGAATCTATTATTTTTTTATTAGTGTAGTAGATTGAGTAAATTACGTTTATGTTATTCTACAATTTGTTTAATGTTATTTTAAGTATTATAAAATGTGTTTTGCTTTCATCTCGCTTCAGCGCGTAGTGGTTTCAGTACGCAAATCGATTTTCTCTTTCCAACGCTCGGCAGTTGTCTCGTTCGCACATAGCAGCTGCGGCGTTTTGGCAGGGGTGATCAGTTTTCAGGCGCGTTTTTAAAATAACTTCGTTTTGTTTCGGTATAGTGACGTGTCAAAGCCTTTGCTCCCCGTAATTCAATAAGGGAAGAGGCCTTCATGCTTTGTTGGAACCTTTTACACACAATTCAGTTATTACAATAGACGATAAATGTGTAACGTGAACACAATTACGGCGACGAGGGCTCATCACGAGTTTTATTAAATTTATCGTCGGATCATAAATGGAGACATTTTTATATATTTATGAATTACATGTACATAGTATGAAAAATATATTGCATGCATATAATAGATACAATATAACATAAAACTCCAGAGGAAAAATGAGTACATTTTTGTCGATCACAGTCAAAAGATATCTGCAGTCCAAATTACACGAGAAAGAACAACCAGAAAACAAAACAAAACAAAAATACGCCGACAAAATGGCGAACCCAAGTAACTTGTACCTAAAAATCCAACGGTGCTTTGAGAAGAACTTAATATAATAACGTAGAACAACCTTTTCGAGAAGTCCACTTTAAACTGACGCAATATTTGGAGAGAAACTTGGCGTAATTACCTGACTGGAAGAGTTCGTTTCATGGTCCCGTAGCTGGGCTGCACCTGCGTTGCAGTCATTGCTATGGACGCAGATAAAGAGGATTGCGAGTATTGCAACCGAGTATTTTCTACGGCGCGGCGCGTTGTAGGAAAACCAGAGTCGTTTCGCTGTTGTTTCGAATTGCTATAAAGTATAGATTTATCGCGTGTACCGAAACGAACACCGTGTTACAAACATTACACTGTATTCCCTTGCGGAAGGTGCAATTTAACTTGGTTGGTTTTGTATTTTTTTTTAATTTCAACAAATAGTACCTACCTGTCTAAAATTCAGCTTCAATTATTTCCTTTTTTTATTTACGTAGGTATTTGTACAACATAAGGGCATTATAACGATACATATTTTTTGACAAAAGCAATTAACGATAACTAATTCGTTGGTAGGAGAACGTAAATAAAAAAAACCTTTTTATTGACAATGATATGGGTAAGATAAGTTACGATTTGTAATATCGAGATAATGATTTATTCCCAAATTTTACGCAAGTGGGCCCGCGGGCAGAAACAATTTTAATTGAAATCCGTTTGCTAAGCTTAATTTTGGCGATATCGCTCCGTCGCTCATAATATTTAAAATTAATATGATTTTTCTCACTTCTAATATAATTATAATTAATCTAGAAGTCAGGAACAAAACAACAAAACTAAAATGATAGATTTATAGTATTCGTAAAGAATCTGAAAAGAAAAAAAAATAATCTAATAACCTTATTAGACTTTTAATTTCTCATAAATCAAATAAGAAACAGACCAAATGAATCAGAAATAAATCCTACTTCGTGTAGACTTTGTAAATAAAATAAAAAACAGACTAAAAAAGTCCAGAGTTGATTCAGTAATTAACGGTAGTCTTACATCGGTGTGAGGATTACTTGTAAGCTTGGGCCAAGGTGGGAGCAAGGCCGGGATGGCTTTCAGACACCTTGTTTACTTCCTACCCCCCGTAGCCCTTACAAAAGGATTGTTAAAGTAATAATACAAAAGGACGTGTGAGTACTCGTAGGATAAGGGACACGTAGAAGGTAAATCAATATTAAATAACGATGTATTTTAGACAAAGATTTAAGTGCGTTACAATTTACCTTGTTTTTGTTTGTTTTTATTGGTATTCAAGTTAAATGCATTATTTGTACTTGATGTCTGAAATAAATCGATAAATAAAATAAAAAAATACTTCGGTAACTGTAAAACATGTGAGTGACAACACATAAATGCAGAAATACTTTCCATACACATTGATATAACTGATGATATGCTATGAAGAGTATTTGTTAATAACATCACGCGAAAAGACACTCCGAATGATCCTACTTTTTAAGATAAACACAGTGTCATAGCATAAACAGTGTACGACTTACTTTTACTAAGTGACAATGTAGAGCCCCAAGCGACCGCACTTGCGGTGTGACTGCAGCCGCGATCGTATTGATAAGTTCTCGATACGATGTATGTGTGAGACTAGTTTGAATTAGTCACTTGCCCCGATTTCACGCGAACTTTAGCGTGCAGACTGCAGTTACTGCAGTAACTGCGATGTATACATTGTACACGTTTAGAGTAATTCGGAAACTTTACTCTTGTACTGTACTAGATTGATATGGGTTTATAGATGATGGTAGGTATACTTTGGTAGGACATTATACATGAATTGAGTATTTTTTTTTTCATGAATGGCGTAAAGTTTTTGAGGAATACTGCTTTGTAACAGCAGTATAAAATTTTCTAATCGATCATTTAATAATTATCAAAATCCAACTAAAAAATTGCAGTAATATGTTTATTCTATTATGTAAAGTTTTCTTATTCTTTTACTATTTTTTTTGTCAAATAGATTTAAAATTAATTATACACAAGATAATTACAACACTTTCAACCAAGACGAAAGTATCAATATTTCAAAGTCATTAGGTTGCTGTTTCCTTTATGCATAACAAATGAACTCTAAATGTTGGTGTGCAAACATCAAATCTGTTTGCATTTATGGTTCGAGCGCCCAATCATGATTGATCGCTCCTTGTTGAAACATTAATACGTCACTAGTTATTCAACGAATCGCTATAATACCTGATACCATCGAATAGCTACCATGTTACTGGGTAACACAGAACCCCATAGTAAGACTACGCATCACAACTGTACAGACCAAACGACTGTCAAAGATTTTAAGACAGTTGCCTTACAAATATTACAAACGCCTAAGTTTGTATGTATAGATGGATGTTTATCGCTATTTTATTTCATCTACCCACCTTAGTGACCTTAATAACTGGTTGGCTTGTACCCTGGTTTCAGAGTTTTAAAGCAACCCAAAGGCCTCTGGCGTGGCTTAACACACCCTTGAAAAATACTCAGATGTGCCTCACGATGTTTAATTTATCGATTTTAACCAAGTGATAATTAAAAACTATGTAATGCACACATAAATTCGAAAATGCATTGATGGGTACCGGAATTTGAACCCACGAGTAATGATTTGACAGTCCAACGGTCATACCACTAGCTTATTACTTAAATAATATTATTATTGTAGTATTTTAAGAAAAACGCCGCTCTACGCCGATCGGTCTCGTCCGCTTCTACAAAATGCTCTAATATTACTTTAAAATGAGGTGGTAGGCCTCTCCACATAGATCATTTAGATTGTCTATTTTATCTAATTACTATGTCTAGACCGAGCTCGGCTTCACCGGCTTATTGCCTGCTATTATTAGTCGTAGCGTGAATCATTCCTATATGAATTAGTTATCCAACACTATAATATAATTTATCGATTCCGGTCCAGTCGTTACTGAAAATAATGCGTTAAAACAAACAAACACATTGACTTTAAATTATAATTTTGAATAAAACTATATGTAGCACATAATTAATGCTTTTGTTTTTATTTCGTAAGACTATTTTGTTTCACTATAAAATTATGCTAACGTAAAAATTGTTATTAGACATAGAGTAAAGCCACGTAACATTCCTCGGCATAGTTGGTACATTTACACAATTATTTATACTCATTTCTCAAACGATCAAAAAAGAAACATAAAAAAGTAAAACAGCAAAACGAAAATAATTTAATAAAATCCGTTATTTTGATTGTTCCATAATTTATATCTTGGCTGCGATTTCAGAGGATTTAAAAGTGTACGTTTACAGATTATCCTCTGCCCGGTCTCTGAATATAAAATTTTAGTAGGCTCCGTTCTACCTTGTTGGTGAGAGTTTAACTGTCCAAGAGAGAAGATAAAACGTTTCATGTAAAAGCACCAATCGAATTACTTTGTACGATCCGGTACAATTAATCAACAACAGACTGGTAATATGCGAAATTATCAAATAAATATAGAATGACTCACCGAAAACGAAATTACGAACAAAGAATACGAACAATTTTTTTTTTCTAATTTTGTGCCTTTTTAGTGCGAAATATTATAAAATTTACAGACTAGATAACTTCAAAAACATTAGGTACATGAAGTAGGTACCTACCTTAAAACCTAGCAAATTAATTAAATTACTAAATAAAACGTGGTTGTTTTAACGTACTGTCTAATGTAAATATTGTATCTTCATGTTACCAATATACTATTAAACTTCCGCTTAATCAATCATTGTACTTCAGAAATATTTTATTGGAATTTGCCTATGAGTCTGCAGATACGATTAGAGTATTTATAATTTATATAATGTGTACACATTTAATAATAATAAAAAGGAGTATTAAAATATTTTCTTTTATTTATTCTGTAAAAAAAGCTTACGACTAAATTACCTTTTTTTTTCGAAAAAGTATAACCTTGTAACACCCACAAATAGAGTTAGATATTTTATGACATAAACTATACTAAACAAAAAACTAAAATCTATATTGTAAACAAAAGTCGTCATATACTCTCAAGAACACAAATAAACCTCTGCCTTTAGAAGATTTAATTATAAAACACCCATCTTTTTCCCCTTAGAAAGCCTTGAAGAATATAGGTCATTTCATTATGCTCACGTGCGCTAGGCTGGTTAACTGTCACTATTCACGTGTCACAAGCCTTAAGGCTGTGGCCAAATATAGCTCTCATTTAGGTATGTACGCCAAAACAATTATGCGGATTAAACATTTATCTCTTATTTCATTCATTTATATTTTATGTTCACACAAAATAATAAAACGAGTCTTGCATAACAGAAAAAGGTGTAAGAGACCTTTTTTTTTTGGTAAGGTGGGGGAATCCTCATGGGCACTCACCTCCTTGTAGGAGGAAGTAGATAGTGTTAGACTGTTACTGGTTGAACCTGAACCGCCATGCAACGTCTCCTGCATTTGGTTGGTGCCCGGCATGCGTTACAATTCATCACGCACCAAGGTGTAAAAGACTTGCTTATTTCACAAGAACTCTGCCATCAAACAGCATATAATATATAAACCCAAAATCTAAACACAGCCTATTCCAATATTATTAGAAAGTAAAGTTTTGAAATTTGCTTTACAGTCAAGGACCAACTGATTTTAATTTTTTTTTTGTTAAAAAAAAGCCACATTTTTGTGAAGGTATTAGCCTATTGTATTAATTTGAACAATAGTTACAGAACTAAATTATTGTTTTGTTGTAGAATGCCGCTGTTGTCTATTTTGCTGTATTATTTCACTTATCATAATAACAATATCTCCAGCAATGTTTTAGGAAAGCAATCCTCCCTTACCACCAAGTACATAAACCGTTGTATCTGCTTTTCCAGGAAAGATGCTTAAATGCCGTTTCCAGCTAATTTGAGCAATGCTTTTGTATGCAGAAGCTCTTATGATAGCGAGTAGGTAGTAATCGCACAATTATTATGAAGTTGTGCTAACGTGTATATGTGATGGTTTTGTTACTCCCATCACCCTCTAAAGGGGTGCGTCTATTCTGAAGAATAATGGTTTGAAAGCTGACTACCTAGTTAAAACCTTATTTTTTATATTTTAGTAACAGCCACCATATGTTACTTTTTTTCTGTATCAGACAATTTTTATCTGTATCAGGTAATTATTGTGTTACAGTATTTCATTGATAGTGTAGAACGTAGCTTAATGATTGTCTGGTTATCTGGTTAGCACAATAATTTTATGATTATTAAAACTTTAGAGCAAGTGTAAATTAATTCGTCAATAATTACAATTTCTTCCCTCTGCATACAAATACAATTATTTTTATTATTTGCTTGTAAATAAACACAGTTAGTAGGTAACATACATTATGAAGACAGGTTTCATCGTTAAAAGTAACATGCCATCGCAACATACCGTTATTTAGCATGTCAGGCCTCGTAAAGCATTTGTCGAAAGTTTGATAGTTTGTTTTTCGAGAGCAGTCAGTTAGACAAATTGATTGAGGGCTTCAGCCTGAACGAACTGCTCGTTGGAACAGTCATGGAAATTCCATACAATACGATATATACTTAATTTACGTCATTTGTATAGATGACTTTTTATTCTGCAGTAATCAAACTTTATTGATATGTGAAACTCTCTAGGTTAAATACAACTAAATAATTTTGCCAAAGTTTTCTAATAGCGTAGTGTATTTGGCGGTTCAGTTTCCAATGAATACTTTAATTAATCAACTGTTTCTAAACTTAGGAAAGTACATGCAAGGACAGCTATTTTTCGACCAAATTAAATGCTGAAAGTAAATTAGAGACTAGAGTATAGTTTTATGAGTGTATTGGTATAAATATCTAAATTCAGTTAAAAAAGTAAATAATATTACGTTTAGAAAGTTTTGAATGAACTCACAACGGTATAATCGTTACCGCGGTAATCCTGTAACAGCTTCTAAGACTGGTAATATAAGGTAGGGAAGGTTATTCTGAACTTTATTACTCACTTTATGAGCTCTTTGCCTATAGACCGACGTGATACTAATCCGTCTTATTACAGGGAATAACAAATTAGGTTCTATTTCTATCCAGCGCGAGCGTTTAAAACGTTTGAAATTAGAAATATGTATAATATTTTTTTATAATACTCAAAATTAAATGTCTGCGTGACTTTTTTATGGAAAAATAGAGTCATTGTTCCCCTGCCCTTATCCCAATAACTAGCATTTGGGGTTTGCATGCTAGCATGTCTTCTTCTTCCACACGTTCCTATTCGACGTCATCTCGCAAGTGACACTCTTTGCAACTATACTATCTTTCACACAATCCTTCCATCGTTTCTTCAGTCAAATTGGAAAAATAGAGAATTTTTGCAAAATGTAGCCGAACTACCGTAGCCATAGCCACTTTGTTGAACAACCGTATGTTATTCAAAATAAAGAATTAACTACAAAAATACCTGTTTATAAAGAAAGGTGCAAACGCAAGGAGCTTAAAATTACTTTCGCTAAAGCAATATTCTCAAGCCAAGGTTTCCGCGCGGAAGTCTTTGTAGCCTCTGTAAAATAGTCGGAAGGAAAAGTCCTGCAAAGTAACGTGCTAACAGATGTGATAAAATATGTAAACTCTTTGCTATTGTGATACTCATATTCACTGAGATGTTTTTGCTAAATCTTTAAGTGATTTCTATTTTAGGGTACAATGTTTGTTTTATTTTCAATTGTTTTTTTTTACTTTTTCTTATAGCAAGTTGTCGGCCAGTATTTTTGATTACGAACAATTGCGCTTAGTTTAGAAGTTGGTTTTTAAATTGGATTTTTGTAAAGTAAATTGTATTATTATTGTTCTGTGAAAAATTGGACACAGTTTTAGTTTATTAAAGTTCCTTTGGTATGTTTTATTGTGTAGCTTTTTAAAGGTTTTATTACTAAGGGTACAAAAAAAACAAAAACAAAATATTTTTGTCAATTAAATTCTGCAAAAGAAGTTACTAAATTAAAACAACTACATTTATTTATAACTTACATAGTTTAATGTCTTTGTCCCGAACAGTCCCGCTCTATTCTATATGGAAGCCATCAAAATCTTCTAGCCATTCTCATTCCCCTGATCTCAAGAATATATCATGTTCTTACGTGACTTAAAATATGGATATCGAGGTAGAATACCTATTAGTATAATATTAGGTTACAAGGTGATAGTAACCTAATATTATTGTAGGTACCTCTCAGAAATATTGAACGAGTACCCTTGTGTAAAATGAAATAAAAGCAAGAGACACTGACAGGACAGATCATTCGATGCTTTCGTTTTTTATATAACATCCATACAGAGTTACCTACTATTATTTTAAAATATGAAGACGAAATACGGTACCTCATGTGCTGATAACATTATGTGACACAAATTTCCGAAGTAACCAACATTTTACCCAAGTGTAAATTTACGTACGTTAAAAATATGCCGAAACGGACCCTAAAGTCCTATAAAGTTATAATTACAAAGGATTGCCTTGTTATGGCTAAAAATAACAAAGATTGTCGCTCAACACGACGCCGGCGTGGAAAACAATCCAACGTTACCGGCACTGTTTTTTCAGCTACAACCTAAATTGTGAAAACCTTTATTTTTTGTTGATACGAAACCGCACAATATTTTTGTGTACAGACTTGAACATTCAGCAACCAACGCGTCGAATTCAAAAAGGGGTTAAAAACGCATGGGTTTAATACACCTTTACGTAGCTTTCCAAAATACGTTAATTGAGATCGCAGTTTTATACACTTAAATAACGGGTTCATAAATTGCGGAAGCCTATCTCAATTTCGAAATAACTTTCTGAATTTAATAAATACTATGAAAGTCACGTTTGTGTTTTCGAATAATTTCGAAGTGTCAATCTAGTTGCTATTTTACTTTTAACAACATAAATAAGTTTTCCGATAGCCTCGATATTTGACAACTGAAACATGTTCTATACTTTTATTTTTTTATAAAACAAATACGTTGAAGGTTCTCTTTCTTAATGGCAATAAATAAAAACCACATCTTGATCAAAAACTTGATTATCAACATAACACAATGTTAAAATTCAGTTTTTTTCTATTTTCTAAGTTATGTCTATTTCGTGTCTAAATGACACCAAAATTTGTTAACATTTATAGTGACTGACTGACTCTTTATCAAAATACAAATACAGCCTCACTGTACCGAAGTTGTTAATGTCACATTTAACACAAGTAGGAATCGACTTAAAATCTTGAAATACAGAACCAAAAATATTTCAATTGTTATTCTTATAATATTTCAGAATATCTTTTTTTAAGACTTCCAGTCTTTTGGGTGACCTTCTGAGCTACACAAAGGCGATAGGTAATTCAATAGATAACTCCAACCATTAACCTTGAAAGAAGAAAAGTAAAAGCCTTTTCAAATTGTTAACTAAAATGGTTCTGCTTAAGGCCTATTCATCTCTAATATGTCTCAGTTGCGATATATATTTAGATTTCTTTAGGTATTTAACTGTTTTTTTATAGTTATTTTTTTTTTTTTATGTTAGTTACCTCTTTACACTTTATCGGCTAGACCGATATTGAGAAAATTTGGTATGGAGTTATCTGACACCCTAGATTAATGCAGGTTTTTAACCGACTACGTAAAAGGAGGCCAATGGTATAACAGTTTCACCGACTTCCACACGGATGAAGTCGTGGGAAAAATATAGTGAATACGTTTAATATTAGATACTTAATACTCTTTTGTCATTTTAAGACTTTTTTGACATTAATATTATTTTTCACAAAGAAATTAGACAGAATAAGAGATTTTTTCCTACTGTTCCGTAACAGGCATAGTTAGGCCCCGAGATGCATTTAAGGCATTATAAATTAAAATGCAAATGGATCGTGACCGAACCTGTATTGCAGAAGCAAGTTTAAACCTATTCTATAGCTACGGAGCTTCGAGTATATTAAAACATACATATATTTCGAGACATACTGTCTGTTTTTCACGGTTCTTCTTAAAGCTATATTATGAAACAAATTTTCTCTCCGCCCAATTATGGTGTTTCAGCAAGATTTTCAACATTCAACTTGAAACTAATTTTTATTAGACATTAAATGTTCTAACCAAGAATTCTCATGTAAACCGTTGGCTCTATTCCAGCCTCCGTTGCGCTCCTAGTCTATAGAAATATAAAATTATCCCACCCTAATAAAGCTGCATTACTAAACAACCGTGTTTATGATTTCATTTTGTTTATTAGAAAAAGTACGGCCCCGAGGAAGTTAGCTGAACGCTGAAGTTTATAAGACGCGTTTATAGAAATAAACTGTCTTGTCTCGACCACTTTGCGTATAATATTATTTTAATATCATGGTAAGTAACTGTACCTTATAGCCTTATGGCAATATATAATATAGTATATAGAAATGAATTAATATAATCTACAGTATTTTGTTAAAAATTAATTACTGGGATGACTAAAAAAAAAATGTTATTCTTTAAAGTAATCTGGTATTTCTTTTTCTTAACCTAAAGAGCAGACATTTATGTGACTTAATAAAGTTCAATTATGATAGGTTTTGGCAGTAACTGTAACTGTAGCTAGTCACAACGTGTATTCGAATAACTGAACTAAGTGCTCCAAATGAAAGCGTACAAATTAGTTCGCACAATTTCGAAAGCTTTTATTACCAACCGAGCGGTGAGGGTGGAAATCTTACATATTTTTAATATAATTTTAACGGTGGCGCTGTTACAAATTTATTCCTCAAGAAACCGTTCAAAGTCTGTTAGCGATGCAAGCCCAAATGAGACTTGTTCGTGTAAATCAACACTGGGCTGTTAGAAACCCGATAATATTCGATAACCATCCGAGTTGTTTACCGGGCTATTGAACCTATTGTGTACCTGCGCCTGTCTGGCTGGAGGTGAGCTCGAGCGGATAACACAGTGTTATGCCGGCTATACGACGTGTATTTTCAGTACGATTACGCAAATAACGCCAGTAGGGATACATTTCGTTGAGGACGTCTTAATATTATGGTTTCGGTGAGGTGAGATGGGTAGACAATGGACCAATAAATTTGATCGTGGAATTTAACTCTTGTGCTGGTAGGTTGTTGCGATCAAAGCTTCATCGGTTATCATGCTTAAATTGTTTTAACCCATAGCCTAGCGTGGTGTTTTCTATTCGTCTGATATTTTTCTACAGTAGTAAAGTATATCAATATGTTCAATATTTATTTTAAAACCAATTCCAGAGATTTTAATTGACTGTCTCAAAAAAGCATTTTTAAACCCCTTTTACATGGGTTTAAAAAAGTTATCTTCAGGCCGTCGTTTGGCTAGACGTAGAATCGAAATAAGTCGGGTTCAACATTAGATCAAAAATATGCCTTAATGTCTTCAGTAAATGCGCGCAGAGTGGATAGTGGATACATTTAGGGAATTAGTATTAGCTAGATCGTTGACTATTAGGCTCGTATTCATTGAACGGGTAATGTCATACGCCATTCGTCGCCAATGGGAATAGATTCAACAGCGGCTCAGTTTAATACTATAATTTTACAGTCGGTAGGTACTTAAAGTTTATTTTATCGCATAAATTACAGTCGCAAGACTGACGTACTTTCGTTTAATCAAATGATATATTAAGGAAACGGATCTAAGAATTAAAACAGTGCATAATGTTATGCACTGTTTTAATTCTTAGATCCGATAATACCTACTTAGCTTTTGCCAGTAATTTGAGTCAAAATTTGAGAATGTTTTCAGAATGCACGCATTAAATCATTATTAGGTAAGATAGAAAATATTTTTTAAATTTCAATACTCGTGCTGTTTATGAGACACAAAGCAAAGACTTGGACCCACAGTAGTGAGCGCAATATCATATTAGCTGGGACAGATGCGACGTCAAACGTGGATCTATCAAAACTTCGCGCTTCGCCGCGCAGCTGTGGCGGGCATCCAAAACACAGATAAAATAGTTATACAGCCAATCATGCTGCATGAACACCACAGAACGAATGCACGTCAAACAATACGTATACTTTCGCGAACGTTGTTGACCTATATTCCGTAATTCAATTCGATGTGTAATGAATCCAACATTGTCGTGACTCGTGACGAACTACGGTGTGACCACCAAGATGGACAAATATTGTATATTATTTTACAATATAATTTTAATAAATACGAATAGTATTTTAAAAAAATTGGATGTTATTTAGTAAATTATATTGTGTAAAATCTTCTAAGTCAAGCTCAGTTTATATTAGTTGTGAGGAAAGCTATAATGTTGTTATAATCAAACTTCTAACATCAAACACTAGCCGTTAGTAAAATTTTTGAGAACGAGTTACGGTCCCTTAATAATCGAATCACACAAAATTAAAATCATAATATAACAAAAAATAACAACTATGATTTCATTTAAATTGTATACCATTTTTGTTTTCAAATAATTATTAGAAGACAAAAATTACATGTATGTCGGGCTGGCATGTTTTTATGTGCAAATGTATAACGACTTTAGTCTTTACAGTAAAACAGATGGTGGAAAGGAAACCTTCTTAAAATTACGTATTTGCGCAATTACTTCTTTATCGCAGTATAAAAGGAACCCAGACAGTGGCCATTATCATGAGACGGAGACTATCGATTTCTAAACTAAACATTTTTGTTTCGCTATCCCCAAAATAATTACGAAGTTTTCTTCGACATAATACCAAAACTTACCCTTGCCGTTCTGCTTGAGGTGGTAATAAAAAACAGCGGGTGGCCTTAGAAGGTTAGTAAGATGATCTTAAATCAAATATGAAAGCTATCATTCTTGCTATGAAGCATATTATTATTATTCTTAACCTAAAATTCCAAATAACGTCAAGCTTAATATTAATTTCGAAAAGCGGTGTTACGAATGTCTATTGTTTAAAACCGTAATTTTGATGGTAAATAGAAACGAAAATTATATTCTATAAAGCAAGCTTCGAATTTACAACATATTCCGGGCAAGCTTGGTCATAATTATAATCTCGCTTCTGTGCATGAGAATTAAATAAGGCTTCTAATATAATATTATCCAACTACTGATCAAAATTTAGTCGCAATAGATACCTTGTCCAATATTGTTTATTATTTCAGGTACAGAAACTTTTTTTATGATCAGGATTTAATTAAACACGCCTTGTAGACGTATAATTGTTCATACCTACTTATAAAAACACTCTAAAGCTGTACCAAGCCTACTTGCAGCAAACACGATTTAACTGTATAGGTGGTAGAAGAGTTCGATATCAGCAAACCAACTGCCACTCTACGACATGTATGTTTTCCGTTCTTAATAACTTATTATTTCAAACCCTTAATTATAAAGAAATATAGAAACAAGTTTTCGTTAAAAATAAAAATTAATTATAATTAAATAAATATCGTCACGAATATTATCTACGGCCGCATACTAGCATACTCATAAAGATCATTAATTGTGCATTCAAAATTGTAAAGGATTTATGTATAGATCTCATCTCAGTGGACTTTAATTAATATGACTGATTCAGTCATAGTTGGCTTATAAGAAAATGAGACCGTAGATATTGTGAATGAAACAATACACCAATGACAATCAAAAGTATAAAACAAGAAGGATTAAAATATTTTTTTATTACTATTACTATCTAGAGTCCACATTTTTGTATTAACCGTCTTTACCAGTCTAAGATACCACAGACAAATATAATAACGTCGTGGGGAAGCTTTTATTCAAAATAGTGGAATCTATAACCCGTAGTTAACAAGTATGATGGCATGCGTAAACTTTTCCTACATGTAAAGAGCCTTGCCCAGCAGATAAATTTAAAGGCTGGTATTATTCATTACTATATTTACGGTAGCTAAATGTTGGCCAAAACTTGAAAAGAAAAAATCCCAAGGACGGGACAGGCGGACGACATAAAAAAGAGCAGGAATAGTATGGATGCAAAGAGTTAGAGGCAGGAGAATGGCAGCAATAGGTTATTCTAGGCTGATGACGATGATGATTTTTATATTAATGCCACTATCTCTAATAAAAATAGATAAAATAACCTTTGAACGCTAGATTTCGCATATAACATGTATACAAATTTCGAGCGATATAAACCTACAAACGTGCTACAAACCTGTAAAATAATATACATCAACAAGCCATTTGAGAGAGTGGAAGTAAGTAAAGTTTCAAAAACATACTTTATTTTCTGATACCTACAGCGTTCACTTTTTACTGTTGGTCACTATGGTTTAGCATGCATAGCTAGCAAAGCCCAGTCGTGTGCGCTTTCAGTGACTACATAATGTACTCTCGTGTCTGCATCAGATAACCGCCGAACTCTTTCATAAGGTCCAGACGTTTTATCTAAACATGCTTAGACTTACACATCTCGGTCCATTGTAGATTTAGTACTGATACAATAATATTGATTATTGATAAATTATATTACACTAGCTGTTGCCTGCGACTTCGCCTGCTCCAATGTCGGGTATAGCAGCAAAAACATTTACCCTCATCTGATATAGTCGATCGACTAATAGTTTACGTGTCAACTCATCAGTAACAAACGTCCATACTAATAAACTTTTGCGTTTACAATATTATTAGTAGGATTTGTATTAGATACATTTAAACAAAACCAAACAACCATGATCAGGCATTTTTTTTTGTGTCCCAGAAACCTGCGACAAAACTATACGTTTAAACAGAGAACCTATAAATCAATAAAATCATGTATAGTATAAATTGGTCCTGTGCTTAAACATATTTTTTCAATAACTTAAATAAAGGAATACGAGCTTAGAACTTCAACACAATAAAACAGCTAATTGAAAGTTATGTCAAATGCTTACTCGTATTAACAAACTTTTACTTTACTTCCCTAAATACAAACTGTCCTCTTTCTTTCCGAGTAATAATTAAAAAAACGTTTATGTTCAAACTCCTTAAACAAGTGTTTTTCCTTGTTTAATATTCCAAGTTGTTTTGGTTTTTGTAATTTAATGGAACCGAGCATAGTTGGATAGAGCAACCAGTTTATGCGAGGACACGACATAAAATTCAGATGCTCGCCATACTTGAGCCCCTAATTAATTCGAAATCAGTTATCGGACTTCTTATTAACATATTTTTAATAGCACAAAATGAACACTGCGGCTAAAATTATATAAAAGGTTGGTAATGCACGTAGTTGAGAAAACTCTGATGTGCTCATACTTTTGGAAAAAAAATTATGTACACATTCATAAATAAAATATAAACAGAAATTTAATTGAAAACGTGCATCAGAACTAAACTAAATCGATCAGTAGTAAAAGTAAAATTGCTCAAACTTTCATGTATGAGCAAAATTAAATTTATAGAACCAGTTTACCTATCAAAAGATGGCTGATACTAAAATCCGTCTACAAGCGAACTGGGTTTATTTATGGCTTAACAACGGATCTATATTTTCTCTTAGAGCGGAAGGAATTCATCACTATAATTTTATGCATAGCGTCTATATAGATTGGCTTATTTAAAACCTACGAATAAATGCAAAAAATGCATAAACGGTTAACGTACAACTACAAGTGCTACAGTGCTCTACGGCGTAGAGGCCTACGAGCTATTGTAGCTTGAATTATTCACCACTGTTGCTACGAGTGATCGTAGAGAGTAGTTCCAAATTGATTCCAGCGTGAATAGTAAACGTATTTGATTGCTGTTCAACCAGAACATGCTTCATTAAACCAGACCTAACCCATGGACGATACTTATAGTGTATTCTGTATTTCAGTCAGCCGATCGAAGAAAATGTCTTAAAAAAGTCCAAAGAAATTGCGCATACTTATGTCGCATGCTGTCTCTCTGATTTTTAAACATAATTAAAAAATAGAAACATTTTTTCGATCTTTTATAAGTCAACATAAAGCTCTTAAATATTTGTCTGAATTGAGGTTACCGATATGATATACAGCCAGTTACGAAAATATCGTCTATTTTCAAATAACACGAACTATAGTTTTACCAGTATTAGAAAGGGGAGAGAAATGACAGCTAACCGCCCGTTGTACTGGAAACATACTTTGTGAACGCAATCAACATGAAAGCCTTCAACTTCATCGTGATTTACGAGTCCGTTGTACTTTTCCATATATTAAACGTTGGCTATCGAAGCCGGTGCATTTGTGTGTCGTGATTTATCTTATAAATTTTATAATTGAACCCTACCAGCTGCTTCGATAATGGAAATAAATTACAACTGATCCGCGTGTGTTTGACAGGCAGGCGATAATCAGAAAAATCTATTTAGTGTTTAATTGACTAGGTACTTTAAAATACGACTTACAAAAATATAAGCAACAATTACAACACAAAATTGATGCAAATATACCTAAATATATTTTAGAGCAGATTAATAATACAAGTTTCAATAATTATTTTATAATTAAAGACATGCTTGCACGTCCACTGTAAAAATAAGCTGGACCGCATTTCCTACACATCAAACGAATTTCAATTATGAACAAAAAAGCAAAGATATTTTTAAAATTAATCCCCGCAAGTCCATCCCATATCAATTACAGTGTCATTAAACATTTTTAATTTGTCGTTGCGATGGATTTCTAATAGGATTTCCGGGAATGGGATTCGATCAGGCAAGAATGTTTTTTTTTACACGTAGTATGAACGTAGAAAGAAATTATTTTTACTGAGAAAATCTATTAGTACTTCTGTTAATCAAAATAGTTCTAGTCTATATACGTCCCACAGCAGGGCACATGCCTCTTCCCATACTGGGAAGATTTTCACATTGATACGGACGTTAGCTCATTGCATATTGGCGATTTCTGATCCCAAATTTGGAATTCAGGTTTCCTTCACCGTTTGTGAATAGTATCTGGGAATAATTAATAAAGTACTTATAATGAAAAAGCCATAGAACCGATCCGACCGATCTATTAAATCCGTTTGTTTTTCTACAGCATTAAATAAACACAATATTTAATGAATATATTTTTTATTTTACTTGGGAAACTAATAATTATACACTACGTAATACACAGAAATTTCAATATGCTCATTATGTTAGGTGTACAAAACATTTCCACAGATTACTAGTAACTATCGTTACAGTATTGAGGCTGTTTACTGAACTGTAAATAACAGTGCACAATAAAAGTGCGAACGATGATTGACAATAACTCGGGTTATTATTTAATAATTCGTGCATAATAATATGCGTAATTCAATATTTTATTCCTATTTTCAGTTAATGCAATTGTAATCCCAGCCTTCGAAAAAAATGCTACGGGTGGGATGTACATATTTAATATTCAAACATCGCATTCTTTTTAATTTAAATCGTACTGTAAACTCTTGTTTTTATTTATTTAATGCAGTTCTCTGATTCTTATTAAGCCCAATACTAAGAAGTTCTTTGTCATTTCAAGCTTTATTAATTATTAACTTTACATCTTTTTTAGCTATTCGCATAAATACCAAACGAAACAAAACTAGCTTTGGTAAAAAGCTAGAATGTATTAAATTTTTAATATGAGGTTTACAAAATATTTTAGTTATTAGGAAGAATAATTCGCGTAAAATTGGTAGTAAGTTATTCTACAATGATTTTCAAATGCAGCTGTTTGATAAATAGGTACACAAAACTGCAATGGGATAACCGTTTGAAAAGCGCAGGAAAAAAAAAGATGAAAGAACAGAAGCTGTGCAGGAAATGACCTTAATTAGCCTTAGCGCAATAGCCTGGAAAATCTAGTCTAGCAGCAAATAATAGCAGCACGAGCCACAAAGATTTTGAAACCATCAAATTGTACACAAATCTTCGAGCCGACTTTTATAAACAATAGACTGCCAGCGCACTGCACAGGTTATGCTCTGAAAAGCGACAATAAATAAATTATCTTAATTAAAATACTCATAAAGTAGTATAATGACCGTAAAGCAGTTTATTCATTTAATTGAATCCTTCATGCATTTTATTGATGTAATAAATTACAAAGCACACACTTGTTTTATCGAAATATTTATTAAAGGAGCTTGCATATTGAAAACTCGTTGACAAGACGTAAGTAACCTATATTAAAACTACTGGTGTTAGTAGGTACCTACTTTTAAAAAACCAAAAATCATATTCGAAACATTAATTTTATTTAGCGTAGTAATAACTCTAGCAGACATTCCTGACTGTTGTCACATCATATTATTACAATTGCTCGTAAAAATGACAAATTAGAAGTAGAGTTTGTTCAGCGAGTGCAGGCTTTAACACTACTACGGGTGCGAGAGCCTTGGCTGCATAAATAAAAATATTACCTCAGCGTTTATATTACACTATTATCGTTTCATAAAATCTGCACTGTAACGTGGCCTGAGGTTTAGAACACTTTTGTTGCGGTAGAAAAGTTTCTTTTAATCTTCTTTTAATGAAGTTATAGTCGTACAACAAGGTAAGACACTTTTCTGTGCAAACAAATCCTTTAGTGGATAACTAAACAAAATTGTTTAATGGAATGTTACTGTAGGTTTACTTGTCCTTGATGGTCAATAACTATTGTAATTACAGATATTTGTATATCGAAACCACTATACGACAATCGTTCTATATGCATATACATATAGAGGAAAAATTAGCACGGGAAAAAATTTCACGAATTAATTATATTACATTTACATTTTGTTAATGTAAAGCTCCTATTACTGTACTACATATTATAATAAAATCGTTAAAACGTCGGATGTATTTCCAGAATAATCTCCGAAAACACTAGATAGATTTGATTCAATTTTTTTTTAGAATATATAGAGTATCCGTCGAAGCTATATAAAAATTTATATAGCTTCGACGGATATATAGCTTCTTTTTATGTTTTGACATAAATATTAACATGTTATTTGGCTTACAATATAGCAATCAAAATAGCCGGGTTAAGGAATTACAAGCTTCGTATTTTTTCTGTCGGCGTATACGCATGTTACCTTTACGCCTTTACCTTTATGATTACGTTTACGCCTACCGGCCAAAAATAAAATAAAATGCCATTTAAAAACGAAAATTAAATAAAACATTGTACATCATCTTAAGAGCATTTAACTTTTATAAAAAAAAAAAAACATTGACTGGAATTGCCTTAGTGTGATGTGTGTGTGTCATTAAAATATAAACGATTTACCTTCAAACTGCTCTCCTGTAAAATTAGTACAATGTGTTGCCTCACTATACTTAGGAGGTATCGTAAAGTAGGTATGAGTAGATAGTTAAGATATAATTTTTGAACAGAAATGAATTAAGGCAATAAACAATACTTAGTTATACTTTTTGTACAGCACTACACATCTTTCATACCACGCAGACAAAGTCGCGGGCAACAGCTAATATGTAATAAATATTGACCAGTAAAAGTGATTAAAATGATCCTAATTGCAGAATAAGCTGTTTCATTTTATTTCATATGTATTTTACAGGATAGATAAACAGAAGTTCCGCAAAATTAACCTCTTCGAAAATATCCAGTCCTCTTCATAGGAACCCGAAATTCGCCCATACTTTCACCGGAGTTGTAGCTCAGTTGGTAGAGCGTTCGCCTAGCAAGCGAAAGGACCCGGGATCGAAACTCGGCGACTCCATTCTCTCTAGAGGCACAAACGTTTTTGTTTTTTATTTTAGGGACTTTTTTTGCAACAACATGTAAGAAACATAAAAGGCAATTTTAATCAAATTAAAAAAAAAACAGTACAGACTCAGAAATATATCGTGGAACCGGGATCGATACTCGGCGCACTCTATTTCCCACTTTTTTATATTTTTTTTCAATTTGTAGCTTCTTTTTGCTTGAAAAAAATCGGGGTTAGTTAAGCAAAAAACTTAAAAAAATATTTCTAACCGAATGAAAAAACGAATTTAGTAATAGTTTTAATTCAAATATTAACAGGCTCCACAGCTAATGTTTTATCATACAACTTAAAATTGATCATTATGGCAAGAAAGTAAGAGATATCTGATAACCACTAGAATATCGCCAAAAACAACAGTTTATAGTACATGTTCTAATGGGTCACCCCTTTACCTGTTGTCAATGCAAAATGTATTTAGGGTACTTAGGTATATAAAATTTAATGCTGTATTGCATAAAACCGTTTGTAGCCATTATTTTCGCAAAAAGTAAAGGCTATAAATACATATGTATGTATTGAGATAGATAAGGAATATCATCGTTGACTCTATGTGAACCTTTATTAGGTGTTTTATTAAACACCTAAAAAGATGTTTCAATAAATTATTTTGATTTGTCGCTCAAGTATGTGCGCAATACTCTGATGCACTTTCTTAATAATGAGGTGTATTATATAATCAGCCTTACACAAACCAAGTTTGGAAAACGATTTTATACACGGGTTATTTTATTTTGATTGGGAATCTTACACCTTCGTTTGTGATAAAAGTATCCTCTTTAATGCGCCAAAAAATAATAACAATAATCTTTAACAAACTTACCTCTATTTATAGTAGTATCATGAAAAAATTAAAGTATAATTTTCATAATTTTATTGTCCGCGAAACGAATTTCGCAGAGACAGCTAGTTTTAAATAAAGTTTGTATACATGTTTCATTATAATTATTACTGAAAGGTTTTGTCTACTATTGATGTATCATTTATAATTTTACGGAATTTGTCCAATATTTGTGGTTTAATCAAAAGCACCGCTATTGCAAAGTACTGCGAAATATTTGAATAGCTCAAATACATTATGTAGCCTATAATAATGTGACCATTTAAGATTAATGTTTAATAAAAATTTACATTTTAATCATTTGTCTCGTTTTCATATAAACATTCTGATGTATAATCTAAATTATTGTGGTTTGAGTTCGCGTCGTTTCTTTTTTAAGGACTCGATTGTGATGGTTATGCGCTATCATATTTTGATTACGAAATGGAATGGAAAAATTCTATAGCTCAGATATCATATTTTACAAACAGCTCTAATCATGCTCCAATGTTATAATGTGCATCGTTGTCATGACTTGGAAAGTTTAACTGCGAATCTAGGTTACCTACTTTGGTTGCAAATAAGAATAGTGAATTACCTACTCCATTTTCTAAATTGCAACTGAATAAAATATAATCACGAATTCTTCGTCTCCACAAATCACAAGGAAATAATACAGAAACTGTAATTAATTTAGAAACCTGTACCTCAAAACTCTAAAAACATTTCAGTTACAAAGAAAGAAATGACGTTACAAATGGAAGAAATATTGCTAGAAATGGAACCTTAAAATGGCTCTTAGGACATAATGTCCGAGCACTGGGAGTGAAAAAAGACGCAGTGATAGTATGCGGGCACGTAAAGCAAGCCGGGTTTGCGTGTTCCGACAGTATTAAAGGAGCTAGCGAGCTGTGGCTTCAGTGATTCAGATAAACGTTTCGGTCAGCAACCGTATATCAAGGGGATGACGCTTTCAGAATACGGGTGTTCTCGCTTTTTCACTATATGACCGATAAAGATGTCCAATGAAGTGTTCCGCCTCTTGTTTGCGAAGGTTTTCTCTGGGAAACGATTTATAACAGACGCGCTTCAAGTGTTTTTGATAGTTTTACGCTTGACTTTATGATTTCTCTCATCAAAAGTCTCTACAGTTTCTCTTCTTTATTTTCTACTGAGTTTTAGAAGCTTGGAGTTTGGTTAACTTTTATACTGTGGTAAAAACCACTTTTATTAAACGTGTTTTATTCCCATTTAATCATAAAATGAACTGATATTCTTACAATTATACCGTCCATATAATGACATGCAGATAAATGTCAAAACATTTTTAATCAGAATTCATATTAATTTGGTACTTTTCATTAACTAAAAATGTTCTCATTTACACTATAGTAATATTCAAAATGAATGGAGTGGTATCAGTAAAAACACAGAAACTTCAATAATACACGGCAACTCATTAGCAATATTGTGAACATCATACCAAAATAATTTATACCAAATATTCGACCATATCTTTTATTATTACATATCGAGTTATTTACATGGGATCAGCGATGCAAGGAAAGTTTTTCCGGCGAACTTTTAGAAATATTCGAGGTGTAGTTATGATTTTTCCGAACTGCTGCTTATCGTGCATACCATTCGATTTATATGTCAGGAAATCGCATTTGCATAGAGCAGTCACTTTGTGAATGATTTGCTTCCGCACTGCAGTCGCGATATCCGCCGGCATCCTTACCGCTGTCCTTTTATAGAAATATAAGTCTCATTTTTTAAATGCGAATCGATCAAAATCGTGATAAATATTTTATTTCGAGGTTATTATTTTAGTGAGAGTATTGTATTCAAATCAGTAGATTGATTTGAGGAATCTGCTACATAGTGCACCAGAATTTTATACCACAAAATACATTTATGAATTGGTTTTTACATTGTAATTAACGCATACCAAATAATCGCAAACTTTTAGGACTGATTGAATAACTGTATATTTTACAATGTATTACCGACCACATATCACACACCGGCCACATAACGGCATAAAAGTCACATAACATAATAAATACTGAGAATTTTAATCATGTTTATGTACAAATCCAAACTGTAACTCTTCAATAAATTAATTACAATCTCTCAAACGTATGCCAGATATTTAACACGTTACACAACCCAGTTTAACGAACAACAATACTTACTTTTATCGATAATAACCTAATATTATTTGTATGTATACTGAACGTTTACCTTTTTCCCTCAGGTGCAATTTTCGACCAGAATACAGAAGAAATACAGAACGTATTCAAGTACGCGATGACCATCCACAACCAGAACATCAGCAGCCGACGCCTGGAGCTGCAGGCATACGTCGACGTCATCAACACCGCGGACGCCTTCAAGCTGTCCCGGCTCAGTAAGTAAACCTACCCCCCACTATGTCCCTCCTGGAGCCCTTTGAATGCCGGGGTCGCGGTAACTCTCACGAACATCCCGCAGCCCCGGCAGGCTCTGGCCCTTAAGGACCCCGCCAATTTGCTGACTTCACTTAAGTATAACTACCAGAAAAACTAATGCAAACTCGGTTTCTTAAAGTATTATTTTCTGGATGCAAAAAAAGTAATTAATAAATATTCCACGACTTTCACACAACGCTATCTAATCTCAAACTAAGCAGAGCTTGTATTATGGGTACTAGACCACTGATGAACATACTTATATACTTCTAAAAACATATATTATGTACTACATAAAAATAACACCAGTCTGGGTTATTCTTCTGTGTTTCTATTCCCACTTATTCAGTCTTATAATGGCCAACAGGGCGGTTTTAATGAAGTAAGCAATACCCTCTCCTTAGCCACATTAACCCTACTGAAGTTGTTTTTTAAAGGTGTTTTGCGTAAAAAAAAATCAATAGTATGCAGACACGCGGTTTCAACCTTTATTTTCGAAACATGCATCCATCTTGAAATTAAAGAATAACCTTAACATCCTGATGGACGAAATCTCAGCTAATTTACCATAATACAAATGCAAAAAGAGACAAAGTTTGTCCACAGTACACTGTACCATGTAGTCAGTAAAATTTAGACTGTCTTAAAATGTACGTAAGCTCATTCCACATCCCGGCGGAACGAGCGGCTTCTAAGAGCTTAGCAGATAAAAGTAGTTGGTCTTTGGACGGGAACTTTGGTGCTTCATACACAGTTTAATAGGCGAGAGCAGCTGGGTCAAACAACAAACAGATTTTTATTAACTCCGAGAATTATACCAAAATCCATCAGTAAATGATGAAAAGTAATATTACAAATAACGTGATTTCAGTAATTATTTAGTTGGCAACTAATAAAGCAAAGTCATGCACAATCGCTATTCATTTAGTTTGCATTCAAACTTGACAGATTATCAATTTATTAATGACGTTTTTAATGAGTAAACCAAACCGCATTGTCATAACATTGTGTCAAATATGAAAATGACTTCGGGTGAAATGTATTTTGTGACAATTCAGTTGAAGCACCTATTCACGAAACAGAAATTTATTAGTTTAAAATTGGAGGTCGTTTATGTGTTATTTCTATATTGTTTTATACAAAAACATGGTTCTCCCTGCACTGAAACAGCTTTTAACTACTTACCAAAGTCTTCAGTCAATATACGCCTGTATTAAGTTTGGTACTGGACAATTTGACACCTAGAGTCTCTGTCAGATAAAAAACAGAGATCGTTTGTTTTAATTTCGATTAATGACATTATCTTTACCGGCTACTTTATTTTCACAATAATCGTGAAACAAGTACATTCAGATAGAAAACAGGGTTTTTCTTGTAAAAGAAAAACCTTGTTTACTGTACTTGTTGTGGGTGTAAGTAAATTCAGGGTAAGAAAAAATGCTGTTTAACCTTGGTTCTTGACTAAAAATTGATGTCGCTGTGTTTGACATTAATTATTATTGGAAATCGTAATTAATACCTAGCAGAAAACTAACAATTTCAAAAGGATTAAATTTAAATGTCCTTTGATGTTTATTGAGACTACCAGGGCCTGAGATCCGTTAATTTTTTGTTGAAAATACTGAAATTATGTGACATTTTTGCAAAATATTCATGGATACTCTGTCCGCTTTTCAGATATACGTAAAAGACGTTAAGATTATCAATTTGAGCCAAATAACAATACCAATATTACCTTGATGCAAGTGTAATACTATAGATATACGTTTACGAGTAAAAAAACGTGTATTAATCATAACAGTCTCTTATGTTAAAAGGCTTATTTTTGAACACTTTGAGGAAAAATCAATGACTACCAGTTACGCAGATTATACACTATCTTAGTTAAAAACTAATACTAGTATTTCATGCGAATTTGAGATTGCGCAAAGGATAAAAAGTGGTAGTAAACCGATAATTCAGAAACGAAGAGTTTACCTTGTACTTTGCATACCTGAGCAAATACATTTCTCAACAGTGTTGTTGGTCTAGTGGATAGTGGCCCTGACTACTATACCAGAGGTAGTGGGTTCAATTCCCACCCAAGACAAATGTTTGTGTTATGAGCACGATAATTTGTTCTGCGTCTGGGCGTAATTTATCAATAATATGTATTTAGAAATATGTTTATCAGTTATCTAGTACTCTTATTACCTTTGTTTGAGACTAGATGGCGTTGTGCGAAAGTCTTGGAATATTATATTAGGTATTATATTTAATTAACTCTAATAAAGAAATATGAATTTTCCTATTTGGTTTTCACTCTACAATTCCTTTATGTCGGTCGTAGAAACATTAACTCGCAACGTGAGACGAATGTAATTTTAACGTATTCAAATAGTGTCAGTGTCTTTGAAATGAAATTAAGTTTGCAAGACTGTGTGCCATTGTCTCAAGAACGGAGGAAGCCTTTAAGAAAGTGTCATCAGCATGTCACGTGACCAGAATACTGTGAACGCCGGCTACGGATTTGATCGATAGTCTCGCTTCAAGAGATTTTTATTATGCGTTCATATCTAGATGAATACTACTAACTACAAAACTAGGTAAATAAAAACCTGTATAAAGATAGTGCTTTCTGTTACTGGTTTAGAATTGACTCCATTACACTTTTTATATCACGCTTCTCTGACCGTGTCACCAACTTAGTTGCTGGCTAGCAAACATTACTATAATTTACCAACAAACAAAACAGACCTCCACAGAACGAAGTGTGTAAAAAAATATTGATCACTCAGGTTACAGTATAAAAACCATCAAGGCATACCCTAATATTCATTTTGTTTCATGGAATGAAACTAATATTTGTTTTGCCGTATAAAATTCGCATCGAGGTAATTACCAGTAAAATCTATTGGAAAGAGAAATTTTGTTTTCAAAGAAAAACATCACAAAATATATTAGAAAGGCAAGTTGATACTCTCATGTTCAGTCGCGCAGACACTGGAAAGATAAATTTTATGTCAACCGCAAAAGTTTTATTTCTTTTTGATTTATGTGTGATTTGAAACGGGTGTGATAAATGGTTATAAGTATGAAACCTACTCCTAGAACACAAACGAATATTTGTAAATAAATAAATTACGGGTAATTACACACGTTAGTAAAAAAAAAAGTTTACATTTAGGTATAAATATATTGTTTAACTATGAATTGAAATACGTACGTTTACTTTCTTCATTGTCAACACAGACAATATCTTTATTTGTGTTCAAAGCACAGCTCTCTGTTTATCAACCAACATCTTTATTTTAAATAATAAAACCCAAGCCGCCGTAAGATCCGACGTAACTTATAAAAATGAAACTTGAACAAAGCCCTGAAATATCAAAGTTAGAAAAGAAAACTGGCTCAGATAGCTCGAGACGAATTCCTAAAGTCAGAAACAAGGGCTTTTGGCGTTATCACAGCGGCTGAACGACAATCAGGTGGCCGCGAGCTCGTGAAGTAAAAACACAACAGATAATAATAACAACATATTTTTGTGGTTGTGAAAATGGGAACAATAGAGAAATACTGATGCGGAAATTAAAAAGGAGAAACAAAAGCAAATTGCCCGTGAAAGAGGATGAGCGGCCGCAGACACCCCGAGCCTATTTGCTCTAATGACAAGTACTTCCCACCGGGAAGGCGCCAGTCTGCCACGAGCACTCCAAGTTTTTAAATCAAACAAAGTTATGATATTTATTGCTTTGTACTTAACTAGGCATCGCTGGGCTTGTCATGAGATATTTTGTAGTAAAATCAAATAGAAATCTGTGAAAATGAATCTAGGTATCTTTAAGAAGTATAAACCATATAAATATGTATAAAGATGGTAGTCTTGAGCCTAATGCAATGGGTTATTTAATTTTTACCTTCCTATATTTAGATATATTGATCTATGTAGTTACTAATGAAGCGAAAATGTTGTCACAATTTTCCCGAACGCAAATCAATGAAAATATTTATATTTTTTATTTATTTATTTATTTATTTATAACAGGCACATCAACAACATAAACACAAACATAAAAATAAACATTGCACAAGTCTTATAACTAGTGTTTACATCAATTACAGACGTGCACAACAATTGAGATAAAAAGTCTTCACAGTATTCACAGATAACTATACACTTTAAGTTTCAGATGAGAATACAGGTAATTATATAAAATATATAAAGAGCAAAGTTTAGCAGAAATAACAAAAATATTCTAAAATAATAAAAAAAAAACAAAAACATTCTAAGAAAAATCAAAAATATTCTAACAAAAACAAAAATATTCTTTAAAAGTAGAAGAGAATTAAATCTTACAGTATTAAACTCCAAAGATCTACGCAGTAGATTTTGTATAGGGATACTAGTTATCCCCATAGAGCTAGATTGAATGATATTACAGATTACAGTACGATGTAGTATCTCGATTTCAGAGACACGTCTGTACGCGCGTGATTGGTCGGCCGAACATGAATTAAATCAGAACTCCGTCATATAACAAATTGCCTACATAACTTATGTTGGATGTAGCTTGAATACATTAGTTTATCTATGTAAATTGAAGTTAGAGTTTTAACAAGTTAATGGCTCTGACAACTAATGTATTAATGTTGTTGAAAATTCAACGTCACTCTAAATAATGTGTATGAGTAGGTATGTTTTCGTTTGCGAATAAAAACAAAGTTTTGCTACCGATGCAATAGCTTCCTTTTAGTACAATAAATCCGAAATTATGTGCTTTCTCATCCAAATTGTTAAAAAACAAGATCTCATTAAAGCGTTGTAATTAAAATGGAGAGTGTATTAGAAAAAATGCTTTAAATTTCAATTGTAACATTACGTTTCATGCTCTACATTTTTACGAGAACCCATGTATATCCTATTCTTATAAGTGCTAAAACCTCAGTTTACATTTTAGTGTAGTATAAAGAGCATTACACGTCTAATCCATTCCAATGAATTCTAAATAGATTTACCTTAGTAACATATAAGCAATTTACATAACGGATTAAATGAAGATACAAATCGAACCAAATCCATATAATTGGAAGGGTTTTAATTAAGTTCTCTCAAAACCTCGGATAGATAGCAAAAAAACCTCTTTAAATCCAAACAAAATCCTTTTACCGGTCACGTGAAAGCGTTTTTTACCATTTATTTATTTTGCGGATTTTAAATATACTTTTAGAATAAATGCAGAAGCACCGCTTTAATGTATTTAAGTATTTATTGCCCATGATGAACTTAATTTTAAGATATTTTTGCTGATTCTTAACAGAAACGATTACAGTTTTAAACGACAGATAAGGACAAGTATGCTTAGAAACGCAACTAATTAAATATTAACTGGATTATATTTCTCAATATAAGTAAATGACTAAACGCAAAGAAGCTATACCTGGTACAAAATATTTCACAAACGGGTTAGCTGTCTCGGCAAAGTAATAAATAATTAAGAAATAATAAAGGTTTTTTACTTAATCGGGTTTCAGCGCGATATTATAAACAATCAATGTCGCAGCCTTAATGGACGGTGCCACGGTTAAATTAAAAGGAAAATATGAAACAAAAGTGACGTTTTAATAAAGTTACCACCAATAAACTGTGGGTTATTAAACATTAAATTTCTATGAAAAGGTGACATTCTGATACCGAATAAGTAAGTTACGATGTTAAAACTGTTTAATTTATGCAACGGCTTTGTAATGCTGCCCGCGATGGGCTACAAATACCTGAAGAAGATTGTTGTTTTTAATTATTTTGAAATTTCTTATTGACTTCCTAATTTAAATAAACTGTCACGAAAGGATACTTTTCTATTTGTGCTCTGCTCATTTCGATAGATACTTTTTGTCAGAGAAAGAAGTAAGAAGTTTTCGAACTCACTGAATCTGTCTCTGCGGAATAAGTATTCTATGTCAATTTAAAGAAAAACATTGAATCATTTTATTAAAGGAAAACTCTACAGGCATATTATACTCGAAGAACCTGCTTGCCTTGTCAAATACTATTATATAGAAATAGCAATTGTAAATTCAAATATCCAATCTCAATTGAATTTAAAAATTGTTGCACCTGATAAATTTATTATATTGCTCGCTGTAGCATCTTAAATCCATTTCTTATTTTAATCCAGGATTATATGCAGGACGACAATTAATATCGAGAGCTTATTGTCTTGGATCCTGCAGCCGATATTCCTATTCCCAGTAGCATTGCAACTGTCAATTAATCGCACTTTATTTTATTCTTAATACTTTCTTGACAATCGCTTATTCTTTGTAAAAGACACTTTTCTTTTGCATAGAGTTCGTAATTGCAACATTATCTTCTTTCATTTTTATGATAAGATACTTATAAGCTTTTTAGTCATTTTTAGTTTATCTGATTGACAAACTATTTAAATGTATCGACTACATTAAAGAATCTTAATATTGCAATATTTTTTATGATAAAGATTCTTGTAAGCTCTTTAGTTACTTTGAGTTTACATGATTGACTATTTGAATGTATCGAGTATACTTTGCTATACTTTTGTTCGTTCAAGAATTCAACTTCCACAAAAAGGAGTAAGTTCATTACATCGGGTGCATTTTTTTCAATCTAACATTTATGCATCACATAGCTACTCCATGCGCGTATCCAATCCCGATCACTTCGCATAGTGGTCATTGGTGTAATGGCTATACCATTCAGGTACACGTGCAGTTTGACTATGGGCCTTTGGCAAATGTCATAGTGATAGTAAGATATCCAATGTTACGGAAAATGTAGAAGACAAAGTACATTGTATCAACTAGACATATTATAATATTCATGACAATGATTTAAAACAGAAAATTGATAAATTTTACAATTGTGTGGTCAAAATAAGACATTATGCCCGTGTTACGTTATTAGTTAAGCTTAATAATTTACTTGCATTTCTTGTAGCATATTATTACGTGTATTTGCAAACATTAATAAACCAAATAGATTCACAGGAATTAAAGTTTCGAAGTAAACAATACTACTGGCATGCATTTGATAAATCCAGGAAAAACACATTCTGAACGAGTGTAATTTCGGACAAAATGAATGCAATCTTATTCAAGACAGCTTACAAACTGCATTCAGAGTAAATTATTATGCAGTCCTCGCGACCACAACAAAGTCTCGTGCTTTCACATGCTTACAAGCTGTTTTATTATTATTGTGTACCCAGACTAAACTGAAAAAAAATCAAGGATTTACAAAAGTTGATTTCGTTTAAGGTCTAAAATATAAATTGAAATGGACTTTTCACAGCGTAAATAAAGAATATTATGTCTTTTATGCGAGTCCAAAATAATGAACTGAATACTATTCTGTTTTTATTGAATATTCGAATCCTTACTATACCTATCCTATACTTAACCTTATACCTTACTTTTTGGTTGTGTAATCATTAACAGTATTAGACGCTATTCACCTATTCTTGTAACTATGCAAATTTTGAAAGTTAGACGGACTTTGAAAATGAGTGACCCAATTTCATAAAATTTGCTATTATAACATATTTATATGTGTATTATATATATATATGTCTCAAAGCTTTTGTTTTAACCACTTTACATAGCCAGCAAAACTTACAAAAATAATCAACCATTTCAGGCACCCTACAATTAATTTTATACCAATAATAATAATTATACAAAAAAAGAATCCATTGAAAACCACTAATGAGCTGACACTTAATAATTATGAATGGTCCAGAATATGTTCAATCGTCAGAAGTATTTTATCATGTTAACAATTTATACTAACTAAGAAAATCTTCAGGAAAAAGTTACACCAAAAAAAACAAAATCATAAGGTTTTTTTTCGAGTAGACCTTTTCAGGCTCTTTCAAAACGTTACTGACTCTAGTTGCGTGTAAAAGAGAACCATACAATTATTTCGTTTTCCACTTCCAGTTTGCTGTGCCGGTTGACTAATTTGACGAATACCTGCCCTAAACTCACTGGTTAAAATCAAGGGGAAATTTACCAGGGGTCAGAAGGGGAAAGCAACGTACCATGATCCCCGGTAGGGAATCGTGTCTTTGTAAAGTTCGACATTGAGTGGCAAGTACGTAGGTACTCTATTCCCCATGCGGGATGTATAGCGTTTGGCATATGCGGTGTAGGAGACTTCTAAACTATGCCTACCATGTTTATTCTTTAATAGGACTGCAGTCATCTTGGTGTTAGAAATAGAAACATATTTGATGTGTAATTTTAGAATGTTTGCAACTTTAATTTTATATAGAGTTCACAAATAACCTAGAGCCGAAATAAATTAAAGTTCTACAGATATTCTATTGTGTTAACACGTTTGTATAATAAAAATACTCAGTGCTCGAATTTGTTTTTGGAATAGGTACATCAAATTACGTTGTTCAGTCTTCCTCAAGTATTAACTAACAAACTAACCAATAGGGAAATTGCTAAATAAATATGTACAAATAAATAATTAATAGCTAAACATAATAACTAGTTTCGTATAACACTAGCGACCACCCCCCGGCTTCGCACGGGTGCAATGCTGATACTAAATATACTACAGAAAAACTGTGAACGTTGTATATAAAAACATAGTGGCCCGCTTTGATTTCACAGGGGTATAAAATATAGCCTATGTCACTTACTAAACAAATTAATGATTAAAATCGATCCAGTAGTTTTGATTTATTCATTACAAAGTTTTGCTAATTTTCTAAACCTTTTTTACGTTTGTAATTTTTGTAAATATATAGAAATGCCATACGCTACGATACTCATGTAGTATACTAAATCGTGTTTGTTTAAACAAAGATTAGTAGATTTTCTCATACGGATAGAATATAACTACCAAAAAATTACCAATGAAAACACAAAACGTGTTTGTAGTTTGTAGGAGCTAAATAAAAGGCATTGGACCAAAAGGGAACCTCCGTCTTTATGTAGTCGGTTGAAAAAATATTACGATCTAAAATTTATACGCACAAAACACGTGACCCAGCAGGTTGTCTTCTGCCAATGTAATTGCATCCTAACACAATTACTTTAAAAGCCTGTCAGGAAAGCTAAATTTAATGAACTTGAAAATAAAGGGAATTGTCTTATTTAATCCGTTTTCGGCTCCCCTACCTTTTTTATTTGGCAGTTGAATTAGAACTAAGGATTAAATCATTTGGAGATCGATTTTTAGATTGGATCTTTATTTTAATTATAGTAAGTATGCTACGATGTTGTTGATTGTGTTTTTTTTAGCTTGCAAAGTTATCTGAAGGACAAAATATTATTCCACGACTATGACAATAATTCTGATAACAGATCTCAGTGGCGTGCAATTTGAAAATGCTATGTCCCGCAGTGGACTGCGATAGACTAATGATGATGATGACAATAATAAAAAATCTTTTGTCATTCTAAAATATCCAAAAAGAGAAATAAATTGTAATGACGAAAATATGAGAAAGAAAGAAATGGTCGCACACACAGTGCACAGTGTTGCACAAGGCACAACGTGTTGCGGGTTCGATTCTCGCGTAGGACAAGAATTTGTGCGTTCCACAAATGCTTGTTCTGAGTCTGGGTGTCTCTGTACATGTGAATTGAATGTCTGTGAAACCCCTCACGATACAAGGATTAAATTCTTTAGTGTAGAAGTGTTTAAAAAAAAACATCCAATAATTTTAACAAAATGTACTTTAGAGTAAAGTATTTAATATGTTTACAGTATGCAACCAGTTCGCGCGCGGCGTGTTCGCTATGCTGGGTGCGGTGACCCCGGAATCCTTCGACACCCTACACTCGTACACCAACACGTTCCAAATGCCTTTCGTCACTCCGTGGTTCCCAGAGAAGGTATGTTACATTGCTCATTTGTTTCATAAATCTTAATCTTACATTTGTTTTTATTTTGCAATTATTTATATTATTTTAAAAATGTATACGGTATTTTTATTTTTCTTTAACTACATAGGTCCATGAAAAACGTAGTCATGATATTTGCTTAAGTTGTTGTCGTATTTGTTTTTTTTTTGCGACTTGCTTAAATGTAAAAAAATAGACGCAAATTAAGAGACACTGACTCCTAAGATACAAGTGCTAAACCTAGTTTAGGGGGGAGAGAGAATTTTATAAATCCGTGTTACATTTAAACCTTTGTAAAGTAAAAACGGTTTATATTATTTGACAATAAAAAAATATTAAGAATTATTAGAAATGAATATGAAGTCCGAAAATTTATTAGCAGTAGCTTCTACATATTAAACAGTATTTCCTATTCTTATACTAACAGTATATTAAAACCACTCTATTACAACAATTATAATGCCTTTTCCAAACTAGTCATAGGTATAATATGGAAGTGTTAAAATACTTTAAAACTGCAAATATTGCAGTAATTTAGTCCTTATAACTTATACCTAACAAGGTGAAAGCAAGAATATTTTTACAGCAATTACATAAATAGCAGCAAACACCAACGACACTTAAACAAGTTTAATGATGACAATTGTATTTAAGTGCTCAATTATGAAGGAAATTAGCAACATTGAAGATTCTTAGCCCTACTTTGAAGTTTAGGGGTTTTGTCAACATCCTTTATATTGAGATATGCGAAGTTCGGTAAGCGTGTATTGCAGTCTATGATTATATTGTGTTCTGTGACACGCGCTGTCAGTCGCAAATAGGTAATACATTGTCGTTGCCGTATTTAAAACAATATACAATAAACTATCCTAAATGCTTTAAACCAGTGTGTTTAATCTATAACCTAACAGGTTATGGGCCCAGTGGACTAAAATACAATTGATTTTTGGGCAGTAAATACAGTAAAAACTGTGAACGGAAAAGTTGACTCGCCCATATTATCACGCGGTCGCCGTGCATAAAATGAACTCGCCCAAGTTTCTTTTGTAATTAATAATTGCGTTTAAATTTGAACTTTATCATGGCTGCTTCGATTAAAATTGAACCTCTAAGTGCGAATAACTATGATACGTGGAAAATTCACATGAGAGCTATTTTGAAGAAAAATGATCTATGGGAATATGTATCAGGTATTGTGCCGCGGCCGGCACGTACCGACCCAAAATATTCAGAATGGGTGAAAATGGACGGAAAGGCGGAATCAGATATATTGTTGGCCGTCAGTCCTAGTGAGCTCGCAGCATTAGATGGTTTGGATACCTCAAAACAGGTATGGGATAAATTGAAGTCAATGTATGAATCGAGCGGACCTGCCCGTAAAGCATCATTATTGAAGAAGCTTGTACTGACGCGCATGAGTGAAGGAGACGATCTCCGAAAGCATATAGCAGATTTCTTTGACGCTGTTAAAAAACTAAAAGAAATCGGTTTAGTGGTGATTGACGAATTATTGGCAATATTATTATTGTATAGCCTTCCTGATTCTTTTTCGATGTTCCGTACTGCAATGGAATCAAGAGATGATCTACCTTCAACTGAGATTCTCAAGGTAAAGATCCTCGAAGATTATGAAGGAAGAAAGGTCACCATAAATGACCAAGGTGCGATGTTCGTCAAGCGCACTAATAAAGCGCATCAGAAGAATTTTACGCACGATCAAACTAAACACAACAATAAAGCACATGTAGAATGTTATCGTTGTGGTCGTCGAGGGCATATGGCAAAAGAATGTAGAACTAGAATGGTACACAAAACTAAGCATAGTGCTAAGCAAGCAGAACCCAGTAGTTCTGAGCGGCAGGAATATTCGACAATGTTAAGCACAACCGAAGAGGCTCGTGCAGGGTCACAGAATAGTTCTGTATGGTGTATCGATAGTGGATGCACAGGACATATGTGTAATGATAAGCACATGATTAAAGGATTTTCGCGACTGGATAGTGAACTTAATTTGGCGAATCGAGAGAGTACTCAGATAACAGGCAAAGGTCAAGTCAGATTGTCAGTTGATACAGGTAGTGAAAAACGCCTGATTGACATTCAGAAAGTGTTCTACGTGCCAGACTTACGATCAAATCTTCTGTCTGTGTCGAAGATGACTGACCATGGATTTGAAGTTCATTTCACTAAGCAAGATGCTGTGGTTATTGATAAGAACAAAAAGGTTCATATGAGGGCTGATCGTGTAGGTAACTTATACCATGTAAGATTGGATCAGCAGTATTCTAATAATGTACAAATGGTGAAAAAGCCAATTGACATATGGCATGAGCGCTTGGGTCACATTAATGAGCGTGATCTTAAAGCTATGGCCAGAAGTAACTTAGTGCATGGTCTGAAGTTTGATGACAATGAAAAATTGTCGGATTGTGAAACATGTTTAAGTCAAAAGTTGACATGTAAACCTTTTCCAAAAAGTAATGAGACACGCACAAACTCTTTATTAGAGATAGTACACACAGATGTGTGTGGCCCAATGAGACATGATTCATATGGTAAAAAGAAATACTTTGTTACATTTATAGACGATAAATCTCGTTGGTGTGAAGTTTATGTCATCGCTAATAAAAGCGAAGTCCTCAAAGTATTTAAAGAGTACAAAGCATTTGCAGAGAAGTTTACAGGTATGAAGATAAAGAATTTACAGTCAGATAACGGAAGAGAATATATAAATAAAGAATTTGATGATTTCTTGAAGAAAGAAGGAATTAAAAGAAGATTAACTGTACCGTATACACCTCAACAAAACGGTGTAGCAGAAAGGAAAAACAGAACGTTGATTGAGATGGCTCGCTGCATGATGCATCAAGCTAAAAGTCCTCCGGGTTTTTGGGCTGAAGCTATAAATACAGCTAATTATATAAGAAACAGATGTCCCACTAGTGCATTGAAAGGAGAAATACCTTACACATTATGGACAGGGAAAAAACCCACACTAATTTATATGCAAAAATTTGGCACAAAACTATACTACAAAGAAAAGGGGACAAAGAAAGGTAAATTCGACGCTCATTCAGAAACTGGAATCTTCATGGGATATGATAATCAATCTAAGGCTTATAGGATTCATGACCCTAAAACTAGAAGAATTGTCATAACAAGAGATGTTAATTTTATGAAAGAAAGTGCCTTTGATAATGATCAATATGAAGAATTTTTTGATCGTAGTAATGAAGAAAATGAAGGGATAAACATAAACCTGAATGAACAAGCTCAAATTAAAAAGGAAGCCAAGGAGGATAGACTAAACATAAAAGCTATAAGAGGTGAATCTAGAATGAGAAAATCATTTGAAAATATATATGATAATTTGGAAGTTGATACAGAAGAAAGATTGTCAAGAGAAAGACATTCAACTGTACAATGGGAAAACTTAATAGAACCTTCTAAAAGAGGCAGAGGGAGACCGAGATTGATACGTACAGGTCGAGCAGGAAGACCCAGAAAAGAATACCATTACCAGCAGAGTGATGAGAAAGAGATAGAAGGTGAAGCTGACGATGAAGAGTCAGAGGTGCCAATGTTAGCTAGCATGGTAACAGTTGATCCAATGTCATGGCAAGAAGCCGAAAGGACAAGCGATTGTACAGATTGGAAGAACGCGTTAGAAGATGAGTATCTAGCCTTAATAAAGAACGAGACATGGAATATAGTGTCACGACCGCATGACCGAAAAGTGATTGGCAATAGATTGGTATTTACCAGTAAAACTACAGGAAAGAAAGTTCGTCTGGTTGCCAAAGGTTGTTCTCAACGGCCAGGGGAGGATTTCCATGAGACATCATCTCCGGTTGTCCGATCATCATCAATAAGATTGATAGCGGCCTTATCATCAGAGTTGGGCCTAGACATCCATCAAATGGACGTGGTCACTGCCTATTTAAATGGTACTTTAGATGAAGAAGTATACATGGAGATACCTGATATGTTAGATACTGTACTAGATAAAATAATTACTAAGAAGCAAATTGGCAAACGTCACCAAGTAGTTCAAGATGAGAAAATTATCAAAACCGCTATGTTATGGGTATCAAAGATGAATGAGTGTGAGTACCCAGTATGTTTGTTAAAGAAATCACTTTATGGTTTGCGCCAGTCAGGTTTACAATGGCATAAAAAGTTGGTTAGTACATTAAAGATGATAGGTTTTGAATCGATGCCACAAGATCCTTGCTTGTTTATGTCACAAAGCAATCATAATTTAATGTTAATTGCAATATATGTCGATGATTTAATGTTAGCTACAAATGATCTTGAATGGCTGAAAGATGTGAAGAAAGAATTAATGAATACTTTTGATATGAAAGACTTAGGAGAAATTAATACTTGTTTGGGTATTGAGTTTGAGAGAGATGATGAAAAGAGAGTATTTTTAAGTCAAAAAATGTATGTTGAAAAACTTTTAGACCGATATGGTATGTGTGAGTGTAAGCCTGCAAAAACTCCTATGGATGGTCTGTTAAAACTAGAAAAGCCGAAAGAGATTAAGACTGATGTTATGAGAAAGCTACCGTATCAGAATCTAATTGGTGCATTAATGTATTTATCAGTCTCTACAAGGCCTGATATTACTTACGCTGTAAATTATCTTAGTCAATTTAATACTAATTTTGATGTTCAGCATTGGCAGGCGGCTAAGCGAGTATTAAGGTACCTAAAAGGAACGGCTAATTATGGTTTAATGTATGAGAGGACTGGTTTACCATTGTTTGGGGTGGTTGATGCTGATTGGGGTACTAATGCAATCGACCGTAGGTCCTACTCTGGGTATGCATTTATTTTAGCAGGTGCTCCAGTAAGCTGGGAGGCCCGTAAGCAGAGAACCGTGGCTCTCTCTAGCACGGAAGCCGAGTATATGGCAATTTCTGAAGCGGCTAAAGAAGCTATGTATTTGCAGGATGTGTTGAGAAATGTGAGAATGGAATGCGAGGTTGTCACATTATTCAATGATAATCAAGGTGCTTTAAAACTTGCCCAAACTAGAAATTATCATTCGAGAACTAAACATGTAGACGTTAGACACCACTTTATTCGAGATATGTGCGAAAAAGGAGTTATTAATTTGAAATATTTGTGTACAGAGAGATTGCCAGCAGATGTTTTAACGAAGGGTTTAAGTGCAGCAAAACATTATGAATGCTTAGGTAATCTGGGTATGATAGACAAATCAGATTAGCTCACGACTTCGAGGGGAGGTATTGAGATATGCGAAGTTCGGTAAGCGTGTATTGCAGTCTATGATTATATTGTGTTCTGTGACACGCGCTGTCAGTCGCAAATAGGTAATACATTGTCGTTGCCGTATTTAAAACAATATACAATAAACTATCCTAAATGCTTTAAACCAGTGTGTTTAATCTATAACCTAACACTTTACACACATCTTGAGGCAAAGTATTTATCGAACACAGGTACAGGATGTGAAAAAGTTTGACACTTGGTTTATTACACTGTGTGCAAACAGAGTACCTACATGTATGCATCAAGTTCTTAAAATCCAGCTTTATGTCACGTGCAGCACTCTACAATGCCTCCGTAGTACAAGTAACGTAACTTCGGCCCATGTTCAAACAAATAACTCAAATGTTAACTATTTTAAACACTTGATTTTAAGTAAACCCGTCTCAAATCAAAAGATCCAAACGAGTAAAGATAAACGCTAAGTGAAGTTTGGAACGTCAAACTTTTTGCGTGACCTCACTAAAACTGACTGACTCAATCCACTGCTAGCTTTGATGAATATAAATGGTCTGAGTATGGCAAACTCGGCTGTTCCCGACGAGTGCCTGAAGGATTTTGCTGACAAACCCACTCTGATTCAATTTTTATCTTTAATACTGACAGAAAAAGCACGTATTCGCTTTGATATATGGATTATATTAGAGCGTTCGAACAAATGATTTCGAATCTATTATTGATTTATGGTTAAAACTAAAGCACTATTTTGCCATAAAATTATATTTACAAAACTCACCTGTAAATTTAATTTTCTTTGGTAATTGTATGATTCGCTGAAAATAAAAGGTATTTGGAGCAACACGAAGCTAAAAGAAGTTTTAATTAAGACTGACGTAGAAAACATGGGTCGAGTTCTTCATTTATTATAAGTTTTATTTTTAAAACTATATAAAGCCTAGGATGGTGGGCGAGCCGTGTTAAAACTTAGATTTCATCAAAGTTATGATTCATAAGATGATTGCAAAGAAAAAGAAATACGCTAGTAAAAAGAAAAGATATTTCTTGCGGGTGAGAATTTAATTAAATAAGATAACAAAAAATGAGTAACTTGTTTCGGTCCTTTTGAATGGAAATGTTATTTTCTTTAATGTATGTTTGGTTTACATCCTGATGTCAGATTTAAACTACCCGAACGCCTCTGATTTGTATCGTGATGTGGCTAAATGGCTTTTCACACCTTTGAAAAAAATGAGGTATGCCTGTTTCCTCACGATTTATTCCTTCACCGTTTTGAGAAATTAATAATAGTTGTAATGCGCACATGACTTCGAAAAGGCTTTGGAGGGTGCCTTGATTTGAGCTTAAGATCTTTGACTTCGGTCATACCACTAAGCCATCTTGCGTCTTTTGTTAATTTTATATTGTCTTCAAACAGGTCATCCCTCCCTCATCGGGTCTGATCGACCACGCAGTGAGTATGCGACCAGATTACCACCGAGCCATCGTGGACACCATTCTTTACTACGGATGGAAAGAAATCATTTACATGTATGATTCACACGATGGTAAGTAGCCTAATCACTATATTTTACAGTGATTACAGCAACTAATTTAGGCAACGTACCAAGCACCGTTAATTTTTAGCCCTGCTACCTGTTAAAGTATCCTCAAAACAAAGTTTAAAATTAGTCTTGCTTTTTAGCTATTCGAAAATAGCAAAGCCCTAGCCATTGTTGGCTTTTGAGCTACTAGAATAACAACTATCTATCTACAAAACATTTCATAAAGTATCATACCGTAAAATGTCAAAATATTCTCACTATAAAAAAGCGCGTCAGCCACACATTGTTCTGTGTTAGTAAAATGCTTTTACCATTTCCACGCTGGAGCTCGTACGTTAAAACAAATAAGAGAATGAAATCATCTCGTAGTGTATGAATGACTGGTAATGGAGCTACCATAGCAGCCCATTGTATGTTCCACGGTCAATAGATGAGCTGTCATCCGCACTCTGTTCGATACCAAACTATGTTTAAGCCAACATGCGTATAAGTTCAGTCAGCCGCGATAATCGTAGCACAGTTTTGTCCCCATTATAATTTTCAAGTGCCGACGTTGTGTGACTTTTGTGTTTTAGCTACTTATACTTGCAATATTACATATCATATTTAATTGTACTTGAGCGGGCTATGTAAATCTAAATCCGACAATTTACCCGCAGAAACCACTTCCAAAAAAAAAATAACAGAATCGTATAGTAATTGATATGTAAGTTACAGGTACATTTTAATTAATAAGTCATCATCATCTTACAAAATTATAAATATTATTACGGATATACCTAATTCTAATTTCTAATGATGATGATGGTCTTCCACCTGAAATCTTCAAATACACAACACTTATCTGTATGAAAGGAAAACGATTGCGCAAAATACATAACATACAAAACTCATCTCATATTCGGATAAGTACGCAGATAATGATAGCAATACCGTATCATCAACTTAGCTTATACTATTAACTAACTGAACGACCAACATGCACGCCGTTGAGTCCTTTAATCGCGCATTAAGCGCTTCGCGAGTCCAATAAAACTATTCATTTAGAATGCACATTGCGTTGCCGCATCATTTGAATGCTTGGAATATGGACCCCGAAACTAAACGTTCTTATTACATACATTGTAAAAGATCGATTTTATCTAAAAAGCGGCGTCACAGTTGCAACGTTTTGAGTTTTACTCTTAGTGCTAAAGGACTTGGTAAATATTACTGTAAAACTAGATATCGTAAATGTAGTAGGAAACTTGGCATTAGGTATATAACTTTTCGGCTTTTAATCTTAAAAATATTATATGAACATATTTATTACCTTGTTGATACAATTACTATTTAAAAACAGTCATATTAGATATCCAAAAAACTACAAATTACTGTAACATTTTCGAAAACTCCCTATAAAGCATTTTTCTTTTTAAAATCTCAATGTTTATTTTGAGTTTCCTTTGTAATGTTACTCAAACAATTATTCTATGTTCTGTGATTCACGTTACACAGTAATAAGACCGAGCCACCATCGTTCACTTCCTACATTTTAATTGGATTAAGGTTCTAACAAACATTAATCCTCAGTACTTTCCTAAGAACATTGATGACTTACCCCGACTTATTCATATTCATACACAGCGAACTAATAAGGAATAGTTTTGAAATACTTCTCAACTTGAGCAGTTGATATTTCCATTTGACTTTGATCTATGTATGTCAGCTTACACGTGTATAGTCGCGTAATTAATGTGTTTTACAACGTATTAATATTGGGAGGGTAAAGTTTGGGAACTTAACCACCATGGCGTAATGGAAAAGGTTATAGTGATGGTACCAACCTTTGTCGTTAGGACACAAGTTTTCATTAAATTACTAATTACTTAGTGAAGATTATTTTACATTCGTCTGATTACATTTATTTTTACGTAACTCTCGTTTTAATAATGGTAAGTAATGATGAACCAATTTGAGTAATTTTGTACTATTCAAATTAACGCCAATCTTATAAGAGATGATCTTTGCCTGTCAGTAGAATAGGTACGAATAAAAGGTACCATTTATTTTAGTCTTAATATAGACTATATTTTTCCACTACCTTAAAGTTTATATTTCAGCAAAGTCCTACCTTTATTTATTAAATTAGTTTTACGTTACCTAGACCCACTTAGAGCTCTGACGAGATGACACGAAAAAGTTCTAGAAATGAAGGAGGCTTGCGCGATGCCTCACTTAATACAATTAGCGCTGAACGTAATTAAGCCATCATTGTATTTCTGTCAATTGTTTTAAGTTTTAAAAAATATGATGTTTTTTTAATAGAATTTTATAAAGTCAATTTTGAGAATAAAACATAATTTCATTATAAATTCATTAAGTAACTTAATTCGATTTAATTGACTGAATTTATTTTCTCCTTATGAGTGGAATGTTATAAGCTACCTTACCTAAAATATGAAGTATAATAATGAAAGGATTTACAACTGATATCCTAATACGTGAATTATATCTACGTGCCTTGGAACGTTTCCAAAATACCTCGTTTTGTGCGGTGAAGGGTTTTCCTGGCTGAAGAGCCATGGAACCGTGACTGATGTGCACGTACAGCTCACCACAAGCTTGTTTATTTCCCTAATTTGCTAAGAGTGTATTGAAACATTTTCATTTTACAAACGTCAAATAGTTTCAAAGCCAGTACTTGCCTCGGTTTACCTTTCAGGAAAAATCCTTTTAGTGTTCTGTCTGACTAATAAGAATTTAATATTCTTATTAGTCAGACAAAACAAAAACTTTAAATTTATTTATTTCAGAGTTCTTTTGAAAAGATATATTTTATCCCAAGAGATATATTCTTAATCTACCCAAAAGTAAAAACCAATTATTAACAATTACTAGTTAAATATTCACGAACCGAAATTTCAGCGTTAATTTCTTTTAAATATCAATAATTATTTCATCTGTAAATTGGATGAGCATCGTCCGATATCTGAAAAAGAGAATAATAATTGCAACGTGAACATTTCGCAATTAAGATAATTTTATGAGCAATCAAATGTAGGTAATATCTCATTCATCATTTTCTCTGTGTGCTCTTTTAAGCTTTGTAATATCATAATGCGCTTATTCTGTATTGACATTGGTAGGTGAAGTCCTCGCGAATTGTAAATTAATCCTGCAACGATACGACGGAATAATTTACAAATATTGTATAATAGCTTGTACTTAACAGCTTTGAACTTACTCTTAAGTGAAAGGATCTAGGCAAAACCAGGATAAGCTCATTCAACAGCTAACTGCTTCAATTTCTAGTAAGAAAAAGAATATCTTAGCCAAAGTATAACTCAAAATAATCTATCAAACGATATACGAAGGAAAAAGAAAAAAAAGATAGATATTTAGTAGATTAATACATTTTATGATAAATTTTCACATTTTGGCGTACAATAAAATATATTTTTTCAAAAATATCTGAAATAAAATTCAAGCTTTATGTTAGTAGACACAGCTATAACAACAAAAAAAAATTTTGTTTCAAACAGATGAGACTGCGTCTACTTTTAATCAACAAAAAGTATCAGTTCTATAAATAAATGAAAATAAAAATATCTGATCTTTCATTTTGTTTACGGATTAAGGATTATACAAACGCAAATAGTAAAATGTAAATCGAAAAATGTGTCGTAGAAACGCTTACAGGTATAAACTTACCCATGTTCGATGTTTAAAGAGAATTCACCCCTTTCATGGCTTGACCTCTAGGAGCGGGGCTTAACCTCGCAAATCCAGCGATCTGTGGAGCCCACTTAACCACAAGCTACTCAAATATTAACTTTCCTTACTCCCAGCATTATCACCGAGGCGAAACGTTTATTCGTTTTGTTAGAAAAAGAAACAAGATAATAAATACTCTTTGAAAACTTCGCGATGTGATTAAAAACTGAAAGGTTCGCTTTGTACCTGAAACTTCACAATTCAGGACCGACGTTTTCCGGAATACTTTTAGATTTTTAACACACTTTGGATTGATTTTGAAAGGCTATGGCTAGGTTTTTATTAGAAGGCTTGAAACTGAGTTGCTATTGTAGTCCAGCTAGAAAAGTTTGAGTGCTTTTTGTAACGCAACTCGTTTAACATTCTTTTCATTTTACTTCTCACATAAAAAAAAACCTTTTGCATAATGTAATATGTAACGTCTCGGCATCATAATTCTGAGCACTGTTTATCTACTAATAAACCCTGGACTATTTTAGTGCAACCAAGCAAAAATAAAAAAAAATCACTGTAAAGGCGACTCAATTTCTGTTGTGTTTTCGGATTTACTTTTTAATATCAGTGAATATTAAGATAAAAGGGGAAAGAACGGGGTGAGCATCGCAAAGTCGAGCCTTACTATTCTCTTTATCGTTTTGCTTTACAACAGAAAATGGCGGTTTTATAAATCGTAAATTGTACCGCTCGCCGGGGATTACAACAGAGCTGACTCTACCGATAATAAAATGTCGACACGAAAGAGATTGCGGGGAAAACGTTGGTCGGGGCTAATAGCTGCTGCAGTCTCTTTAATGGTGTGCCTATCACCAATGGAAATGCGCCAATCTTAACTATTTTACGATTTAAATCTATATCCACCTGTATTAAATAAGCCCAAGTACCTAAAAGTTGACTTAAAAAAAATTAAAGTGTCTTTGCTAGTTCATTCCCAGTTCAAAAGTTTTTTCACCTACGAACCGTTATAATAGCACTTATTTCGCTTTGTATTATTTGAATGGGTCTTTTTGGATCCAGGAATCGATTTTTACATCCACTTAAATTCACATTCATTCAAATTACAAGAACAGTAAAATTTATAAGCATAAAAACCGGTTCCTTATTTACTGAAACGGTCAGCATACCCAAGGCAACTTCTCAAAAGACCCCTAAATAGCTCCTAACTACAGATGAAATACTGAAAGATTGGAATAGTTCCAGATTCCATCCCTATTCCTCCAAATGTGATCTGTATTCACTGAACAAATTGCTTTACTGGTTCTCGTTAGGTGTGTGATTGGACCGAAAAAAACGAATCGAATTGCGCTCAGTACGACGTACGGAATTTGTCATTGATATATTAACATTTCACAATCATCGTGAACATGTAAATAGTGCCACTTAATAATTCGTACTCGCTTAAAAGCTGCAGTTTAGGAACATCTTCCAACTTCTAAGCTGTTTCAACATTACATGAATATTGATGAACTTTAACAGCACTATCTACTCGAATATTTTCTTCCTATTTCGTATTCCCTGAGCTTTCGCAGGAGGCAATAAATAATATTTATAGTACGCGAGCCGAACACCTCATTCGGGGCCGCCCTACCGTCGAGTTATGAAACTTTCCCGGATTTATAAGCAAAGAGTTAGCTAACAACTAAACATGTATCACGAAACGATCAACTTTTGCGCAGGTTATATACCTGGAGAAATTTTCCTCTTGAAGAATTTTCATTTTATCGGCACCAAAACTGCGGGATTATGGCAGTTTCTCTTTAGTAGTGAACATAATATTACCGATTACAGACACATTATAGTATCCTGCCGAGGATGGGATACTTTTAATATATAAAAAGAGCAAGGCAAGGAGGTTTTCTTAATACCATCATAGAACGGTTTTTGGCCGCTACATCCCATAAAACCCGCAACATTTAAATCACGGCAAAATATTGCGGCAAAGCCTACATTAAGTGATATGTAAATCGTACCAAACTATTCAACGGTAAATAAAAGCGTGACACACAAAAAGCTGACACCAAAACGGTTTAAACTAGAATCCATAACTGGCATTTACGTAGGCCATTTGAAAATATTCGTCATGGCATTTTAGGTCGGCGTCCGTTCGAGTACATACGGCGGAATTTCATTCGATTATCACAGCGCGTTTGTCGGGTTGACCGTAAAGTTTTACGTTCTCTCGTAGGATTGCGGAACCACCGTACTAGAGCTGCACCTAATGATATTACTGAGTATTTCTTTCTCATTGCACAGGTTTGCTTTGCTCGTTTACCGCTAATCGGGATCACAAAAGGAAATTGCCAGAGTTAATCAAAATTGATACTGTTTAGCACCGCACTAAAAGGTTAAAGGTATTCTTAATTTCGATGACAGTTCAAATCGTTTACTAAAACTTTAACTTGATTTATACAGTATTTAAGTTGTTCAAAACTTCAAGGTCGTTATTTGGAATTAAATTCGTAACTTCGGCTTTCATAGGGACTATCCGAGCTTGACTTTGAATTTTGGTTTACACTGAAATAAAGGTGGAAGTTAGAAATGTGCTTTAATTTAGGATATTTATTTAACCGTTATTTTATAAGTAGAGTTTCTACTTTGGAGTAGTGTTTAATAGAACTTAGGTATTCAAAGTTTTTGGGCAAAAATGTGAAAATGAAGAAGTTGGTCATTACTTCTTTCTTGGCATAAATACAATTATCCTAAAAGTCCTAAAATATTTTATATTAAAAAAATGGGTTTGCAAGTATTATGTTTATGCAACACAGTCCTTAGGTTTAAATAAAAAAACACACAACAAAAATATGTCACATCACAGTTCTCCTAAGCTCAAGCGCCGTGGCTATACGACATGGCTTGTCAAGGCCTAAAGAAAAAAACCACACCAAGAATCTAGTTCACATGTGATTTATGGCCGTAATGAAAGCATTGCGATGTTGTATACTACCAGCATTCCGCATGGCTTTGCTCGAAACCACGCCGAGTGACACCGCATCGGAACAGTGCACGGTGTTGCATTCCCGATGTGTCGAGCGCAACGTGTAACCACCTAATTTGAATAGCTTTTATATTAATTACTAACAACGACATGACAGTAGTTAAGACGTGGTACATATTCCGTCTACCGTGAGTAGGAATATACTTTTATAGATTCATCATGCCCCTGCCCTTATCCCAATTTTTACTTGGGGTCGGCGCAACACGTCCTCTAGACGTGTTGCTTAAAGTTTTGGCTATGGTTTTATAGTCGGCCGCCTGCCTGACACTAACCCTCTTTGGGAATGCGATTGTTGGTTGTTTACCCGCCACCATTCGGGTGACCCAAGGTGCTTGGTACAGTGCACTGGGTCTTAAGGTCCATTAGTCGCCTTTTACGACACCCAGTGGAGGATATGGGGTGGTGCTATTCTTTATATCCGGACACCACACGGAAACACTTACATATACTTTTATAGATTCCCGTATATTTTTCATTTGACAAAGCCACTTTAATCAATTAATCTATAAAGTTTTAACGTCGGATATAAGAAACAGTTTTTATTTAATATTTTTACTTTTCATCCGGGTGTTAAGCAAAGATTTGTCTTACACTTATTACGTTTATAGTGAAGTAGTAGAGGTCGGGATCCGAAGGCCTCTTGGTCGCCTTTTTCCTGAATTGGGTTTACTTTGCGAGTGCCTAAAGATCGCGACGTGGCCGGCGAATATTGCGTAAAATCAATCACAACACTGAACCCGCCCTCCGTTCGGGGTTCTACGAAAAATGTTAAGAATTTTTCTTTCATGCCATCATGTATAAGATGGGTTCTAAGATTGCGTTTTAAAAGTAAACAAAACCTTTAACTTTTACAAGGAAAATAGCTATTTGTTTTCCGTGACATCTTTATGTATTTAGGCACGCAACGGTTTCCAAGTGAGAAAGCGGGTATTGTCATTAATTGGCCAATCATAAATTTCAAAGGATTACGAATTTAAATCTACGGTACTTTGATAGAGATTTAAAAGAGTTACTTTGTTTTAAAAAAGTTGTAAGGTAAATGGACTTGAAGACTTAAATCTTCGTAATCGATAAAATAATAAATGTGGGTTTTAAATTGTAGATTAAAATCTTCCTTAGCGAGTACGGCAAGGAGATCATATCCGTATTCAATTTATTCAAGCAGCCCGAACGACGACAGTCCACAGGTTTGCATGGCTGGGAAGTACGTCGTCCGCAACCGTCCAGCGCACTGCGCTTGCAAAACCACATAACTACACTCCGTAGGTAACGTGGACTCCTTACTATATCAAGGCAACATCGAATATTATATTGTTATGGCCAAATTACCTCCTTGATGTGTAAACTTTTTTTAAATGAATCATAACATAAGTCATTTGACAAATGACAATCCGATTGCTTTTAATGAGTTGTGTTGAGACGTTTGATAAATTTTCCTGGTAGATATTTCGTAAATAGCATAAAATAAATTAACCTTCTCATCACACCATTACCGTGTATTTCTACTGAAACATTTTCGTTTTTCAATTAAATACCATGTTATCTTTGCTGCACTGAAATGACACGTAGACAGACGGCTCGTTCAAAGCGCGCGGTGTTGACGTTTAAACATATTAATAGTGATACTTAATGTGCACCATATGTCAGAAAAATGACACGTTATAATGATTGAAATTATTTTTTTTGTCAGATACGGTATGTTTAGTATGTTTTGCTAAAGGCTTTACAGGATATAGTTAATTAAGGCAATCCCAATCTACAAATTGGAAGTTAATACACCTAGATACTCTAAAACATTAACAAAATTGAGCAATTCTTGAAAGACTGCTCTGTGGAAACTGTAAACGTGACTTAAAATAGTGGACATTTAATATTGTTACAATGATTTCTGTACTTCCAAGATTCTTACCTTTAATAAAAACTTTCATGAGATGCACAGAATTCATTCTTTTCTTCAAAAGAACTCGTTATACCGTTGCGGTTGAGCTGAGTCAGGATCTTATTTCACGAGCTGTTTGGAATAAGGAATAAGATTGATAGTCACCAAGAAAGCGATAGTTATGTCTTCGAGACATTCTCGATGCAAATTAAAATAATAATAAGTATTTTTTAAGCAATCTCTCTAATCTTGGATATTTAATTACCTGTAGATTCTGTACTTCATAAGGTGATTAGATGTATTAAATTCATAAACAAACTAGCTTACCGACTTACACAATCAAACTCAAAAACAAAATAAAAAAACGAAATCTTCGTCATTATTCAAATACCGTTTAAAGAGTATTTAAGAGTCAGGTAAGACCATTCATTCATAAAATTCTATTCATGATTTCGAACCAAGACACATTTTTGAATAAGGTAAAAAATATTGTGTCGGTCCGTGCACTCCTGTGAGGCAAATAGCCCGTAACATAAAAATGTAAATTTATTGCAAGTTACAGCCGAATTGATATTTATGCAATGTCGTAAATTGTTTTGGGGGAAGAAACCTTCATTTGAGTTCCCGTCGTACCCTAAAGTAAATAAGAGGGCAGCCAAGTGTTAGTCTACTTAACTGGCTTTAACAGGCCACCTCCTAATTATGACCGCCTGGTGCCCGTGCAAGCGGACGCTCGCTATTTTCATGTCTCCTAATTAAATTTATTTTTTAAAAATTTATACCCTTCGCAACTTACAAAAATACTTTGAAGTACCCCTACTTGTTTAAGGGAAAGAAAGAGTTAATGGAGTTACTCACTTCATAATGAAATCCGTAGCTGTTTCTTTACTTTGATATGGATAAGCAAATAATTCGTAATTATTTAAGGAAGCACTTTGTAGGGATAAAATGTAGCTTAAAGCATACAATCGGCAGTTACCGAGATCAAATGAGATCCGTCGAATCCCCTCTGAGATCTGGAACCCTAATTACGTAACGACATTCTCCATTAAATGCTATCAGTCGAATGCGATTGTTTTTATGTCATCGGGATTCGTAATTAATTCCACAAGTCATGAGTCTGATAGAACATTATTTACTTTGAGTTATTGGGGTCTCAGCCAATGGCCCCAAGGCGATTCAAGGGTTCGCTTCGTCTGAAGGGCTATTGAAGAAGTTGTATTAATTTTAACTCATAAACAATAATGAATATTAATGGCGTTTACTGTTCGCATGGAAAATGAGCTTTAACAACGTTTTCACGACTATACTAAGAACAAGTAACAACTTTTAATCATTAAGTGACGTCGGTAGCCTAGCCTCTACCTAATGAATTTATTAGGCTGTATGTTGTTTAGGTTTCCTCTGTGTTATGAAATGTTCTCGTATAATGAATATGGTGAAACTATTTTTAATTAACTGTACTACCTTCACACCATGAGGGTGTCTATCTTTATTGAACCAAACACACAGGCGTGTCACGTGTGTATTAAATCAAATTAATTACAAATGAGTTCATCACCGAAACTTCGAGGCAAGGAGTTTGAGCGTTGGTAAACATCTTGGTGTTAGAGTATATGCTGATACGTCGTAGTTGCTTTCCATAATAGATTTACTTATTAGGTTATTGATCTTATTGGGACTTTACTAGTTTGTGTTGTAATTTAAATTACCACTTTCATTTTTAATCGAATTTCAACACTCCTCTAATAGCCGTAACCCACTGCTTCTCATTTATCATCGTGAAAAATTGACAGCAAATTATTTAGATTGTAGTTTACAAGGGTATGGACTAAGGTCTGGGACTAGGACTAGGACTAAGACGAGTCACGGTGTGTTCAATGCCTGCAACCTTATAATCTTCTGGATATCATGAATTCCTTTGTTTCCATTAACGTGATTTAGGCAAGCGCTTGAATTAAAATTCATAAATTTTAATTGTACGACCCAATTGGCGCGGTTTCTTAGTAATTACATACCTTAATTGAGATTTGCTGGTTCATACTTACGGGACAATATTTTTCCGTAATCCGCTTCTATTTGTTATAGCTCTTTATGTTGCTAACGTATAATGAGATGTTCTAAATCAGTATAATGTGAAAGAACTAAAATCTAAGTTCATGGAAACGTATTACAAAATTTTATTAAAACTGGTTTACACACATTACCTGTTATAGTTATTAAGCATTCATAGACGTGGAAATTTAATCACAATTTCCAAGTAAACGCTTATATCCAGCGCACATCATTTGCCTTCAGGTAAACAATTAGTAGAAATCGTAGAGATAATCTATAAATTACGAAATTCGTCGGAAACAATAGACTATTTGTGGAGTGCTGCAACCAAATGTTTGTAGTAAAGATACTTATAGTGGATGAGGGCACATAATGGAGTAAGTTAATATTTAATTGGAACGTCTCCAAGTTGCCACGATGACTTTTAAGCGGGCTCTCTGTCACAAACTGGGAAAGTGCGCCATCCAGCGAGCAATTCCTTTGCCTTTTGATGTCTTTATTAAGTGAATCATGAACTTTAGTTGATGAAATTATAACAGAATTCGTATTACTCCTCGCTCCGTCATCGATCTCACTCGGCATTCTTTAAATTATTTATTAATTAAAGTTTCGTCTCTATTGTGTCGATCCAAATTGAGTTTTTGTCACTATTTTGAACTAATACAAAAGATGCTGTTTGTAACTTGCCGCTATACATTACTTAAATTAGGTATACTCCTGTCTTTCAATGGCTGAATATATAATTATATTATTTTTTAAAAGAAAAAGGGTCTAAATAAAAAGCGGCAATTGTAACTTTCAATGCCACATAAAATAAACCAGAGAAATATTCTCATCACTACAGCTTCTCCAGTAATTGATTTTCTTTTAATTACGTGTATAATAAAACCTCTAATATCTTGGGTCAAACTTAACTGTTCACTAAATTGTGTCTTGGGCAGGCAGCATTTCGCTTGCTGGCTATCTGCACGTATCTTCGCGGCGATATTGAATAAATTGAATTCCAATGCGTTTCTAGCTCGAGAAGTTTCCATGATACCAATTTAAAATGTCCCTACTTCGTGATAGCAATGCTTTTACAAAATAAATTAGTACAACACAAAATTAAAATACGAGGGTCTAATTTTAAACCGACTTAAAAAGGTAGAGGTTCTCAATTCTTTGTCATCTTTTATGCCAAAGACGCCTAGACCGATTTACAAAATTATATTTTGTTAATGAAATCTGTGACAATCTGTGACAAAACCTATACACAACCCGATTCATATGGGATATTTCACATACTAATTTGGCACCAACTTCATTCAGTACCACCTTCCAGATTCACTTGCACCTTTTTCAAGGAACAGAGTAAACATCAGTTTTATTCTAGATTCGTCAAGATAAATATTTCTCATAAAGTAAAATCTATCGGAATACCAAACCGCGGCTTCGTAATCCAATTTGTAACCTATAAGCAAGGATATTGGAAGACGGGGTTGGAATAGAAAGAAAAAACAAAAAGATACTATCAAATAAAATTGGTGCAAAAATAGGGGCGACAAAACGCAAACCGCGGATACGAACTCATGCCAGGGTCTTCGCGAGCCGGTTACAATGGAAGTGGGCTCTGTTTTACTAATAAGGTAATGCCAGTAACATGTTCACGTATTTTATCACTTTGACGGTTTGTTGTACCACACATGGGGCTTACTTGCTCCATGTATAGATTAAACACTTATTTAAAAATATACCAAAATGAAAAAAATAGACTAGCTAGTCTATACTGACTTGATTTTGTACTTATACTATATTTCTGTTGATTTCTGTGCTAGACAAGGAAAAGTTGTAAAATTGTCCCAACTAAGCATACATTTACATACAACATTGCTGTATAGAATACCTGAGAAGTAAACTTAAGTTCCCTACAACTTTAAGAACTCGAACTAACTATTAGCATTGCTCATAATCGTCGCGTTCGAAGACTCTGAAGTTTCGTAACAATTCTCGCAAAAGGTTAACAAAGCCGCAGAGCCGCTATCAGGGTGACAATCGAGAAGTTTTTAATTCTACCATTTCAAGCTGAAATTGTTTCCCGAACTTTGCCTGCAGAAATAGTAGTCATAATCAATCCTCCAATAAAAGGAACTGATGTAAAAAGTAACCTAAAACCTAATAAAAATACATGTCATGTAAAGCTACCCGAATTAGACAAGAGGTCATAAATCAGACGTTGGGATCCTACAGGATTCCAAGTTTTTACCTTTCGATATTTGAAAAAGTGCGCAGACATCACTCATATCGCGTTCGACAAGTTTATAATAGATTTCGGGACGCACACGGTAGTTCACGCAGCTGACGTCATAAGCCATTAGTCGACCGACGACAGAGGAAAACCTCAAGGGTCACGAGTTCAGACGCGACACATGGTGAGAATAGTCCGGGTGCGGACGAAACTTTCACCGCATCTCTCCCCGCACATTTATCTCTCTACAGCGAAACTGTTTTGGATATCCTTTTGCGCGTTTCCCGCGAAACGGCCCTAAGTAGGTCGCGATTCAATCTATTGCACATGTATGGCTTCTCTTCATTCGTATGCCTCGACACATTGCAGCAGGAATTCACATGTAATATTTAGAAAAAAAATCCAGAGCATAGTCTCCCTGCAACAAAATAAATTTGCCAAATAAGTGTAATTTGAATGTTTTGTAGTAATATTGTACTACAATTTTACTCAGTAACAAGGACATCAAAATATTTACCAAGAATTCCTGAAGAGCTTTCACAAAACAAGACTACTTTAGCAATTGATTGTTCTTAAAACATTCAAGTGTCCGTACTATCTGAGGACCTTTGAAACTCAATGCAACGTCTTGCACAATTGCACTGTAGGTGCTTTTTGTTACAGCGGAATTGTTTCTCGAGGCACATTAATAAAGCATGTTTATTTAAAATTTTTATTGTAAATCATATTATAATGTTCCCTCAGATTTTTATACCCGTATCGGTTCAATAAATGTATTAGGATGAAATAAATATTATGGATGAAAACACAAACATGTGTCATGGTCGATGGTTTATCGTCTCACTAGCATGTTTCGGGATCATATCCTGTCGAGAATCAGAGTCAGTATCAGAAGGCAAAACGCATAAAAATGTTTGAAGTTAGCGTTAGTAACATACAGTACGTACTAAAATAACATTTAGGTGAACTCAATATAATGAGAACCTATAGTACATTTTCTGGGCAATCCACCCACGCAGAGGAAAAGAGTTTTTATTTTTTTGCCTCTTCGGTCCACGCTTTGTCCCTTTTTCGTTCCGCTTGTTTTATATGGGGCGTTTAATTCGATAAAATTCGTGTGGACTCGAATTGGTTTAGGAGAGCTGGAATATATATGCTTCCACCGCTATCGACGTTACTATAATTATTTTCTTTGCTTCCTTTTGGAAAGTTAAAACCAGTATTATTATTTTAAGTGACGCGACGTATGTTAATTAATCTATTGTTACGTTTTATTTTGCAGACCTAGTCTAATTAGTTCTATATTCTATTCGGAGGACCATATTCACAGTTATTTCCATCTTAAAATGAAACGATTCTATTTACAACCACAAGTTCAAATTTCAATTCAATAACGTTTTTTCAATATTTATCGTGGTAAAATTATTTGAAAAGAATAAAGTCTCTAATATAATAGTAATCGACGGTAACCTGGGTTTCCGAAGCCGAGCTCTGAATCGCATTGAAGGAATGTTGTAAAAGCAAAATTAAGTAGCTCGGTAAAAGTGAATGCAAAATCGTATTTTAATACCAATCTTACTCAGGACATTGGTTTGCAAGAACGGAAAAAAGAGACCGCTTCGTTTGATTACTTATTTTCGTAGAATTGAAACTGTATTGAGTGAATTTTAAAGCAATATTTACGAAAAGAAAATTAGTTTTAATGTTATACTTAGACCGCATTAATAAATTGATAAAGCGCATTATTAAATGCAGCGCAGGATAATTGAAGATGTTTGCTATTGAAACTTCTGAGAAATAATTCTAGAATTAGACATTTTCTTGCCCTTAGGACTGCTAAGACTTCAACAACTGTACCAGACAATGCAGCCGGGCCGCACGGCGTTCCGTATCGCACTCGTGAAAAGAATTAATAACGCGTCTGATGCCATGGAATTCTTGTTGGCTTTAGAACAATATGACCGTTGGGGGAACAAGCGCATAGTACTAGATTGCAATGCAAAAAATGCCAAAAGCATATTGGTAGAACATGTTCGGAAAGTGCAATTGGGACGCAGGACCTATCACTACATGCTCAGCGGACTGGTGAGTATTGCTTGCTTTGACCTAGATACAAAATCCATTATCGATATTTCCAATCCTTTAAAAACAGCATTTCTTTCTGATTTTATGAACATTCAGCATTTTGAATACATATTTTTAGCATTAAAATTTTCAAAACATTTAACAGAATTTACACGAAAAAGTCGATGTATTATTTTTACATCAATGTTGAATGATAAGCACTTATATTTAAAAAAGCTTGCATTTTATTAACATTAAAGAAATATATCGAGCAAAATATGCTACGGCAAAATACAGTGTTCGTATATAAAATGTAAAGTGAGCTATAACACGTTAACAACATTTAACGAACAAATTGATGTGTATTGGTACATTAAAGATTGTGTCGGCTTTTATTATTCGCACCGGAACAACGCAATTATTTGAAACAAGAACTTAAATCGAGCCATTAACAGGTTATGGACGATCATTGGGAGAACGAAGTAACAGAATACGGCGCAGTCAATATAACTGGGTTCCGCATCGTCGACGACTCGCGCAAGATTGTACGCGATTTCATGGACGGTTTGCGGCGAATGGACCCTCGGTTCAAGGGGACCATATCGGTAAGTGCTTTCATTACCTCTCACCGCTAAGTGTTCAGATATATGTAGATTTTGCGAACTTTGATCATCGAGTGTTGATGATGTGTTCTCTCAGCCTGAAATTATTGGTTAGTCATTGATCAGATTAGCTACATGGCCTGCGTCACGACATGATTTTTGCACCGTGACATTAACAAAAATAAAGACATAAGTTTTGTAATTTAAATAAGCTGTTCAGAAGACTGCGCTTGTTAATATGAGTCTATAACGTCAACTTGTTTTAAAGTGAATAATAAAGACCTGTTAAGACAAAAGCTTCGGATAAAAAATAAGTTATATAATTTCCAGAAGAATTATTAAAACCCAAACTAGAAAGGTATTAAACCTTTTAAATGACCCCTAAAATCGTGGTAATATGACGCAACTAAGTACATGTCTCAACACTTAAGATCATAAAAACTCGCGGTATTTCAGTTTAGACATTATTAAAACTTTAATGTAAAATATGAAAGAGAGTTTAATGTAAAATGTTAGGGACATTTTATGATATCCAAGCGTAACATAAAGCATTCGAGAGTCGTGGTGTACTTGGCATATTACGAAGAAAATTTAAGCGTGAAGTAATAACGCGTTTATGTAGATTTCACTAACTTACGTACACCCTAATGAAACAGTGAGTGGGGTGGGCCTGCATAAATTATTATTCCATATGATCTCCCGTCTCTCTGTAAATACACTTAGGCCTTTTTCAACTCAACGCCGTATACTTAGGAGAATTCCTCTAAAGTGAACTTTACTCCGCATTGTTTGTACTTACTGACTGTTGCAATTGATCGAGCTAGTTTACTGTTTGTTATGCTTCACGTTAACGAATACAGACTTATTTTTGCATATTTAACAGCTGTAACCGTAGTTTATACTAGTAGGCAATAGGTCGAAATTCAAATCGCAAAAGTAAGTCGCTTCATGTTTTTTTCTATACCTACCTAATCATTCTAATACAAAGATATTGTTAAGGCGGAGACCGCACTTATGTACGATGGTGTACAAGTATTGATGGATGCTTTGGGCCGACTGTGGAGAAAAAAACCCGATGCGTTTAGAAGCGCCTTGCGACGTGCTGCAGGTCAAGCGAACTCTACCAAAGTTATTGACTGCAATCCTGGCAAAAGTTGGGTGATACCGTTTGAACATGGTGACAAAATATCTCGACTTATCAAAAAGGTATAATTACAAATGTGATGTTTTAATAATGTACTTTGATGTTGCAATTTAATTTTCAAGATTAATCGTTCATTTTCTGCTTTAGACGGATATTGAAGGTCTTACTGGAAATATTTCCTTTAACGAAGAAGGTCACCGTCACAACTTCTCCCTACACGTCGTTGAGATGACAGTGCAGAGTGCTATGCTAAAGGTTTGTAAAACTACGCTGTTGTATCAATTACTTCTTTTTCATAATATTCCGAACAAATAGCTGGAATGAAGAAAAAGGTTTTAATAACAAACTTATTTTGGACTGTAACTGGTATTTTTTTATAAAATGAGTTCTCATTAAAAAATAAAACCCGGTCCGAAACAATTTTTACTTTAAATCGCTCGATCTCTGTTCAGTAAATACCGAACAAGTGCCAACATACGACGTAGATCCATTTTATGAGCGTTATTAAATTTACGGTAAACTTTGCACATCCGTTAGCAGGTACTTTCGGCAAAGGTTAATTTTAACTTTATTTCGCCCTACTTCTGTTCCACAGCTCACTAATGATTTCTCGGCGTCCATAAATCAATGCGTACGAAACTTTTGGAACAATTCTTTCAGTCCTCACTTGGAACTTTCAAAATTTGTTTTTTGGCTGGACCTCTGTTTTTATGTGGACCATTGGCTTCGGCGAAGAGTGATTTATTTTTAAATGTTTATACCAAAATCTAATTTTGCTTAATGCTCCTGATATATAACATGTGGATATATTTTGTGTAGGTGGCTACATGGAGTGACGCTCATGGCTTGCAAGTAGCCTCACCTAGATTCGTTCAGCTCCGTTCGCCAGCTTCGTATGAAACCAACAGGACTTATGCGGTTACATCAGTCCTCAAAGATCCTTATCTCATGCAAAAGCCGATAGTGTACGGACAGAAGGAAGAATTCTTCGGATTTTGCAAGGATTTAATGGAACTTATTGCAAAGAAAATGGGAATCAAATGTCAGTAACTATTTGCTTTTTGGTCGTTTTACGTTAACGTAGTAAAATACTAGACGGCTTTTAAGATTTGCCACATTGCACGTTATATCTACTCTGATATTAATCACAAGTAATGTTTCAGATGAAATAAAATTATCTAAGGAAGTAAATTATGCAAAAGACGCTATGCCTGATATTTACACGGGTGTTGTAGGCGATATCGTAAGAAAGGTAAGAGCTAACTATAAAAACTACAGTATAAAAAACTAAACACATATGATATCCAAAGATTTTCATATCGAATCGTCATAAAATGCACACATAAATATCTAACCGACTGTAACATTTACAAATACTTTGTCACTTATGTCCGCTTTAGCTTCTAAATCTACCTACCCACAACAATAGTGAATAGACTTAAATTGCTGAATTGGTTTTTCACATAACAAACGGCATTTAATGCCAAGATACATTCAGACGAACACATTTAATAGAGCGTAAGTAAGAGGCCAGGATTATCGTAAACGATTCGAATCGGCGACCCTTCGATTTAACCCTTACTTTATATAATGCGAATAAATAAATTAATGCATTTCAGTCTTAGTGGTTTGCAACGAATTTGCTGAGCTGGGGCTTATACGTTTTAACACGTTACTTTTGGTTCGTCTTATGAAATATTTTACCTAAGAATTAAATAAACGTTGTTACAGATTAAAATTGTGTCTAATATGACTATAACACATTTGATGAGACAACACGAATACAATATCATTAAAAGTATAAGCCCTTTTTTTTCAAATGATCTATAAAAGCTCGTACTATTTAAGCATTTTGTAGTAGTATGTGGGTCAAAAACTTGATATTTGAATAACCTACGAAAGCAAATTGTGCTTGCTTATTTATAAGAAACTTAATGGTGATAGCTGTAAAAAGACAAAAACATATAAAATAACAAGAGCTCCTTACCGTTGATGTTTATTCACTCGAGTGCGAGAGCTTTAGGACGAAATCATATTAACTAACACGACAAACAAAGGAGACGGTTGATGTCTAGCTAATAGAAATATTATGACACATATACCCCAGTAATATAATAAGGCGTGGCAGTCGCAAACTTTACGACTGACGTTGGCATTGTATTACGTTATGACCAATGTTTCGTTGCTCTACAAAAATACACTGGCCAGTGTTCTTGCAACATTACAACATTAAATGGAAATAAATTAACAAACTATCACCTGACTATGGAAGCTCTACTTGTTTGCCACCATACTAGTTTTAAGGAGGTTAAAATGTAATAAGAAATATTAATTATATAGCTTATAAAGCTAGACCTTTCAATATCAAATCCTTAAATTATCACAATAACTTAAGGCTTAAGATCCTTTACCTGAAGAGTTTACTGTGATAATAAGCTAACACGCTTTTTGTTCGAAACCAATCTTTGTAAAGTATTAATACCGCACGAAGGAGACGCACAGACTCGCAACATTATCCTACAGTAGACTAGTAAACTTTTATTTGTTTCTTTTTTGCTGTCGTGGTACGGAGAAAATGGACGTTTGTGGCGGAAAAAAATGTTGCGCGGCGTTGTTGCACATTTATCCAAATCCCCGAATTTGGCGCATAGCACCTCGTGACTTTTTACATTCCGCAATGAATAACGGCACGAACGCATTGAGAGAGCCGGCGCACGACGGTAACTTATGCCCGCTTTGTGCGAACACGATCGCACTACCGTACACGGGATTATATTAGAACTTTATTTATTAAACCAACCCTAGCTGTATTTCTTGTTCATTAACATAGTGGCACTCAGGTTGTATTCGCAGATTTATATGTCCAATTAGATGTGAAACGTTAGAATACTCTTTAAACTGCTTGATAAATACCTGTCTGAAAATTGTTTTCTAGACAAGGTAATTTTGTATAGTTACAACTTCTAAAAGGTATATAAAACAGACCTTATAATCTAGCTTGGTCCAGAGACAAGCTTCTAAGAGTACCTACTTTGTTAGTTGAGTTCAAACGTATTATTGTAGTAACAAAGGTTTCTGCCGTCCTTGCTCCTTACAGACGATTTCGCTTAAGGTCACAAAGAAATTTGACGGCAAATCTAATATCAAGTGAAGATACACCCTTAAGTTCTTTGTCCCTATATAAGGTGCGCGTGTGTGCGCTTTATGTTATTTCATAGCTCGTCTCAATGTCTAATGAAATATTTGCGGGGGATAGTTTCCCTCATCTCGGGTGTTACTTTATGTTTTGAGAGAGACACGAGTATAACTATATTAACAAATGTATGAATGAATTAACACGGCCACTTAGTGTACGAATATCACACAAAAACCTTTAATTAAACTTTGGTATAATTTATTTTATGCATAGACTAGCTGTCCTTGCGAAATGTAGGTACATCGTTTTGCTAACAATAAAATTATGAAAATTATACCTTAATTTTTTCATGATATTAATGGTATACTAGGTAAATCTGTTCAAGATTATTTAACAGAATACTTTCTTACAAACAAAGGTTCCCAGTCAAAATAAAATGACCCATTTATAAGATCGTTTTCCAAATTTGGTGTGTGTAAGGCTGATTATGCACCTCATTATTAAGAGAGTGCATATACTGGAGCAACAAATCGAAATAATGTGATACACAGTATTAAAAACCTAAAAAAAGTTTACTTTTGTTTATTTCTCATAACCATTTAAATCCTTTACTTTTTGCGAGAAACAATGGCTTATTTACAAACGGTTTTAGGAAATACAGCATTAATATTTATTTACATAAGTACCCTAAATACATTTTGCATTTAATACAGGTCAAAGTGACCCATTACAACATGTACTATATATAAACTATTGTTGATGTTAAGACTATTATTTTTTTAATATTCTTGATACAAAAGTTAATTTAGGAGACAAAAATAAACAAATGTTTTTCTTTTTAGGAGGCCGATATAGCGATCGCGCCGTTAGCCGTGACACCCGAACGGGAACAGTTAGTAGACTTCAGCGAGCCGTTCCTCTCCGTGAACACACCCATCGCGTACACAAGAACCCCGAAACAGTTAACAGACACGTTCAGTTTCCTACGGCCCTTATCGAAAGAAATATGGGTAAGTACATAACTTATAGAGCCACTTAACATTGCTAAACTCCTAGGTATAACGTGTACCGAAATATTTTTACGCTCGTTTTACTTAATACAGGATACTTCAAGAAAAGAAAGCCGCTTCTTGGAAAGTTTATAAGGAGACACAGGTCTCATAAGTCAATTTACCCACCCCTAGCGAAAGGTGAAGCATTTATGACTATGCCGCTACTGCATTTGTATTAACTGTCCTAATTTTTGTATAAAACGTGAACCTGTAAATTTAGACAAGAAGACCCAAAATATTTAGGAGAAAACCCGGATTTTATCAAAAGAATATACGTATACAAGGATATAACTAAATATAAAACGTACAGGAATATTTAAAGATACAAGTACAAAGCGGAGGCAAAAGTTAGCTGCTCGATCTCCATAACAACTGACTTCACATGCCGCCCCAAGCGTATCCAAACATTCCACCGATAAAACCATGTTCGTTCGCCTACCACGTGTAGCTATATATACGTGTTTATGTCATTAACCTATATATAGACCTACTGTTTAACAATATCAGCTATCACTCAGCCACTGATTAATGCTCATTCCTTCTCTATATAAAAATAAACCTCAGTCTAACCAGAGAAGATTTATCATTAACATAATTAAAAATGATTACCTAAGTCGTCTAAATTACATCGCCTTTAAAACATTTAATATACATAGTTTGTTTTACCAAATGAGAACTCGGAAGGAGGATGCAGTTCATGTTATAATACCAACAAAATAGCGAGCTTAGAATTTCGCACGCGAATACATGAGACCCCACAAACAACGACCATTTGTAAACATTATGAGACCGACACTAAATGTGGGTGCACGTTATATCTATTAGTTTCAATTCTACGTAGCAATAACGTATATTCTAGTAATTATGTTGGTTTGCAGCTCTGTGTGTTATTCAGCTTCTTCGCCGTCAGTATAGTACTATTCTTAGTATCACGGTTCTCCCCACACGAATGGCGATCAGTTTCAATATCAGATACGCAATTGGATCACGCTATAAGCAGCACCAGCGAGGTAAGAATTCCTTTTAGGTATTTAAATTATTTCCGATTACAGAGGCATTACTCAATATTACTTTGTTTTTCTAGATAATTTTACACAACGAATTCAGTATTTGGAATTCGTTCTGGTTTTCGCTGGGATCTTTTATGCAACAAGGCAGCGATGTGGTGCCGAGGTACGTAATAAAGTCTCAGAATACACACTACTGTTCAGAACTATTCAGTATAAAAAAAACTAAATGGAAAACAACAGTGCCGGTTGCCAATGCGTGAACATTTTAAGTAATGCGGTCAATATTACGGTCCGGGCTTGGAATTCTAGATTAAATTCCATGTCGTGTGTTAAATTGCGCATACTTCGAATGCGAGATACTCAGGATAGAAGTATATTTAGACTGAGCGGTGGGTAACAACAGGTTTGATAAATACCTTATTATTGTGTCTTCTAATGCGCGAGTTCCTGTCCAAAAGTCCGTAATTTAGCCAGCCGTCTTTCCTAAGATATGGAATACGATTTTATAATATTCCTTGTTTAAAATTATCTCATTTCATAGCCTACATCCTAGAACAAAAAGAAAATTAATGGTGTCGTATATAATTGTTACATAAATACCAATTGTTGTTAGGAAATACATTTCATTATGGATAGCAAAATTAATAACTAATCTGTACCAGCAAGTGACAATGAAACAAGCTAGAACTGGCCTAAGCGATAACAATACTTCATTGGAACGCATCCAAGCTATTATCCAACAATCTCAGCATACAATCTGTTTGTTGGAGAACCTCCGTCGATTTGAAGCGGACACATTACTGCGCTGATAGACAGCACAATACCATTGTTGAACACGCAGCAATCGAATGATACGTGTATTAAACTGAAAATAAACTGTAACAGACACGTATTTGTGAGTGATGTACAATTGAACAAGCACTCAACATTCTAGAAGAAGATCTACCGAAGTTGAAGAACCGACTAAAATAATACTTAACACTAATTTAACAGGGTAGAGAAATATGCATTTTTGTTTTAAAATTTTAGAAGTTTAACATAAATTGAATTGTGTAGGTAATGATAAAGTTGGGGGCAAAATAAAATATTAATCAAGATATTAATATTTGTAGGCGGTTAAAACTGAACAGAATTTAGCTAACAATCAAAATACTATCAAACTATTAAAATGCCACAAAAAAAATATGTAAAGCGAATTCTAACGTTTATTGAGTTTAAAATCACAAAGGTAACTCTCGTGCCAATTATAAAGTCACCGGTTGAGATTGTGTGAAAAATGGAAAAGTATTAGGTACACAATTGTCTTTGTGTGTAATGAAAATATGCGGTACATTAAAAACCAACAATAGAAGTTTAATTATAAAAGTAGTTGTAAATGAAAACGTATTAAACCAATGTAGTAGTTTTACAATTTTGGGTTAGTAATTATTTTTTGCAAAAACGTAAGATAAATAATATTAATGGAAAATACTTCAATTTTTTCCAACAATCATGTTTAGACTTTGACTCTAAAGTAAATCCTTTCCAGGTCACTTTCGGGTAGAATTGTCGGGACGGTCTGGTGGTTCTTTGCTCTGATCTTAGTGTGTTCATATACCGCTAACCTGGCGGCTTATCTCATAGTGGAGCGCATCGCGGAGCCCGCACAATCCGTCAGCTTTGCGTCGAACATTGCTCATACCGAAGTAAGAACTACATGCACTTTTACAAGATACAGGTAACAAACAGTAAATGGTTATGGCGAGCGTCTGCCGGAGCGAATTGAGCATTTTCCATGCCACAATTGCTTACAAATTACACCAATTTAAGAACAAATATCAGCTATATTAATTACAGTAAATATAGCTTATACCGACCAATAATTAATTAATTAGTCCAGTTCCTTTAACTTTTAAACTGTTAATTAAATTTTAGAATAGGAACTAAGAAAACTACCGGTTAATTATTCCCTTTGTTCATCAGGATGTTGATAATATTCCAGTTCAAACTTAGCTTGCGGTAAAGCGATGTTGGCGTCCGATCTTTAATCTTTGACAGTGGAGCCCAAATGCTTGGAGGTGTCAAGTTAGTGATTAGGGGCCAAGACATTTGATCCCAAACTTTTGCAGCCGACAAATTCCATTTCCACCCTATCTCTTTGGTTTATATATATTTATATCTTGCTGTTTGTACAATAATGTTCAATTTCAGGGCGCAAACAGTGGTTTACGAAACAATTTCGTGAAAGAGCCTGTTTTGAATGAAGAAATTATATTAGCGTATACCGATGCAAGCGAAGCATGTGGTCCGTCGCGTGTTTGCCGATATAAGCTCGTCAATTTCGCTGTTGCCACGGCAAAGGGATCGCCTCTCAGGTATAATTTCCAATTATCAATTAATTATAATTGCATGGCTGTGATGGTCAAGAAGTTTGATGACCGGATTCGAATTCAAAAGGTTTGAACCGAGGCTTTTTTAGATTTCGAGGTGTTCTAAGTGGCAATTACTATACATGTGTTGCATGTAAATAAATGCTACGGCCCAAGTTGAGTCTACTCAATTTTATAATAAGTAATTAATTATAACAAAAAATGCTGTGTTTTGACGAATTCTACTATGATCTCCTTGGTTTTTTCAGTAGTAGGGCTTCTTGAGTAGTCTCCTCGTTAGTGTGTTGACTCGAACGGAGAAAACTAGACTAGCAATCAAGATTCGGTTCAAGTAGCTAGAGCTCTCCAATTAATAATCCAAAGATAAAGATACGCCTTATTAGTAGTAACAAAATAAGTTATGATGTTTATGATATCCATCCGATATGATTATGATGACTCCGTAAAGTGCACTAATGATATAAGGTTGTCTTTTCTGTGTTCTGAATAACAAGTACTAATAAACACAATTATTTAAACAGCGAAGGCTTATAAGACTTCTGTCTATTGTCAATATAAATAAACAGCGGGTTCGCAAGCGCTCACTTCCTACGTCTGGACGAATAAATAAATATAAACGACACTATGATACGTACGCCGGGGGATGAAAACAAACTCTGTGTAAATTTCCGTACAGACAAGAGCCCCTACTATCTATCTGAAATCTCAGTTCTATACGGTAATTCCCGGCGGAATACTGAAAACTCGTAAATTTACATGGTGCCCCGTCAGTAGGGAAAGCGGTGCAGTCCGCGTTTCGAATTTATACTACCCATTTTTATGGTATGCGATTTAGCGGACGTGATTTTTGACAACAAGTTAAAATTTACATTTTATATGATACGCCGGGTTTATGGCCCCCGCGATCAAGGAGATACTAGTCTAGTTTATTAAACAAAGAAAGTTGTTTCTGACTTCTTATCTTAGTATCTTTGTAAAAAAACAAATATTATAAGATTATTCGTATCAATGTTATGATATTGCCCAGATTTTATTAGTAGCTATGAATTTACAGCAGAACAAAGTTGGCTTTAAGATGCCTGTTTACGGATTTGAATATGTATCGATTCGGAAAACATTTATTATGGAGAGCAAAAGTTAATCTCATTTTTATTATCATCGTTCATTTCTTATTTGAGTAAAGTGACGGTCAATAACATTTAAATCGGTTCTCGATTTGAAAATAAGTGAGTAAAATATACCAACAGTTTCTCTAGCATATTTTAGACCAAAGTTTGGAATACTTTCCAGGGAAGCAATAAACTTGGCGATAGTAAATTTGAAAAAGGACGGAGTAATAAGTAAGCTTTGGCGCAAATGGGCAACGTATAACAAGAAGCCAGATTGTGAAGCGATCAAAAACGAGGTGACATTTTACTTTCAAAGTAGACTTTATTTTTATCTTTTGTTTTCAAATAACACCACAACCAGGTCTTCACTTATTTAGTTTTTTATAATACATTATGCATAACATTCTGACATAAATCCTACAATAAACAAAATTATTGCGTTTCAGGAAACGACTATAACAGAAATGAGTCTAAGCCAAGTGGCTGGTATATTCTACGTGTTAGTGGGCGGTCTAGCTTTGGCTCTGGGGGTTGCCCTGATAGAGTTTTGCCAGCACGGTCGTGCGGAAGCGGCGCGGGCTAACGTGCCGCTGCGGGCGGCCCTGCGAGCTAAGGCCCGCCTGGCCTCGCGGACGGAACGCAAGACTCCTCCGCAGCGCACGCAAAGTGATCACGAACGTCTTGGCTGGAATGGAGCTGCTTTTGCAGGGGTTCGTATTAAAACATTCATTCACACTTTTAATTTTGAATTCTTTTAATCGGGTTGGTTATTATTTAGAAGAATACTCAGGACAAAGTTGTGCTCTGGCTATTTGATCTTTACAAGCATTATATTGTTTTTAGTAAATAATGTGAAACAACAACTTAATCAGTTTTCATAAAAACAATTACATTAAACGACCATAATGTTGTATGGTTGTTTAATACGTTACACAAAGTATAATGAAAATACTTAAGCGTATGTTTTATGTCATAAGTTCTTCTTCTTCAAAAAATATAGACCAATCCGAAAAATATAAAAACAATTTGTTTACTGCTTGCCTAAAGAAAGTTATTTTACGACAATATACAGTTTATTTTTACTCACTTTTACTCAGTGGAAAATAATTTCATTATACATATTTGGGCAGATTACTTATTTGTTATTTTATTTTACGTTTAGTACAATGACTTTCTGCTTGGAAGGGAAATGTTGGGGCATATCCATCGCAAGATCTATTAATCATGGTACCGAAGTAAGTTTCAATTTGTAACCATGTTACCGTGACCCCTGTGTTATCCATACAATGTGGACCACCCGATATAACCCAACGCGACCTTGTGTTCGTACTCTTCACTTAAACAATGTGTGTACTCTGCGTAATTATTATTATGTACTTATATTAATACTAAGCACAAAACATTCAGTTTTTCAAAATGAGAATGTATAACCTACTTATGATCTTGGAATGAAACCAATCAAAATTAGTCTATAAGTTACGGCAATATTTTGGACAAGGTATTTTTCCTTTTGTTCACAAGATGCATTATACAATTATATAAGTAGGTATATGTAACACCTCTTGGAGTCGCTACAGACGGTTCACATTCGATCTCTGTTTTACCATCTGACCGATATTTTGTATTGTAGGAAGATGCTTATACAGCTCCATTAGCTATGTAAGAAAAACCTAATAAAATGGAGATCATACTTACAGCTCCATTAGCTTTCAATGGAATGACGTCTACAAATTTGTAAAAAAATCCAAATCATATTGCCCCATTTCCTTTGATGTTACAATGTGTGATCGGAGTTGTAGATTTAAAGTAGGTACCTTCAAACACAGGTATCTAAGAAAAATGTAACAACTCTATTTTTGCAACGGTATTTTACGCAGTCTAACCAGTTACTGTATAGCTAACGTTAGTTCTAAGATTCAAAGTCAGAGGAAATAGGTTAATGAGGTGCTCACCGCGTCGCGTCGGTGGCTTATTACTAAGATACTATTGTGATCATTCAGCAGATAGGATTGCAAATCTTTCTAGTCTTGGTGCTATTCAGTATGGACTATTTGGTTTTCACACTCACCACAGTCCAGGGAACAGTCTTGGCTTTTAGATCGGTCAGATTATTTTTTTATGCATTTTTGCCTATGAAATAGCTGTTATGACATGAATAATATTCTTTTTATTGTATTAGCCTTAAGTACCGACCGCAATAAGTAACCTAACAAAGAGTGTAATGTTTAATTAAGTGTTTAATTAAAAATCTGGCAGTAATGCAAAACTCACTTTACTTACGCGTGGTTATGCTACAACGCAGTCGCTCCTTAAGTTTAGTAGGACAGTTAGACAAAATACAAGTTAGCGTCATTATTAATTAATCAAAATGTCGCAGTTAAATTTCAGTTTCTCATAATAATATAAACTAAGGTAGGGTGTATCCAACAGGCAAATCTTAATTTAGAAGTATCTGTTAAACCTAATCACCAACCTAGAGTTCGATCTTGCATGTCTAAAACAATGAAAAATATGAATTTGTTACTTCTTTATGTTGATACTAACATTTGAATATTTGTGCGTTTTCAGTATTTTGCGTCGGGCACCCAGATCTCCCAGGAGGATGCTGTACACGCCAGCTTCACGCATGTCTGATCCGCGGAGACCGGCGCCAAGGTGCGCCAAACAACCACCACCAAGATACCAAACAACGGAGTAGATCTATACCAACTTTAATTAAACAACTTTGAGGTGCTTAGGACCTATCACATTCTAAATCAGGACATTGCCGAAACAGAAAAACGAAACAAAGCACTTCATTGTGCTTAGCGTGACTCTTTCATAACGGCAATAGTCCTCCTTTAAGGCTCTAGACAGACGGACTAAATTTTAAATGCAATCCAACAGTAAATTGCAGTTCAAGGGCAGTTTGCACAAGAACAGCACGTTTGATTTGCAGTTCTATTGCAGTCGTGTCAATTGGATTGAAACTGCAATTTGCGGTTGGGTTGCAGTTGAATGCAGTCGGTCTGTCTAGAGCCTAAGATTGCGATAGACCCTCTAAGCAGGTGATAGATGATTGACAGCCGTATAGAAATCACTCTTGGCTAAAACATAGTTCATAAAACTTCAAGGTATCAAGCATATAAATAACGGAAAAATATCACCTGAAGAAAAGAAGCGTACACGCAATAGTTGTCCAAATAGTAACCAGATAAAAAAATAAGAGTTTTATACCTATTGAAACGATTTTTTTAACGATTTTATTGTATACGTTACGTAAGATTGTTGTAGCCAACCGAGTATTGTTATAGAAAGCCAAAACTTAGAGGGTCTATCACTGCTAAAAGTAATATTATTACGAGGGTAAGCAAGAGAGATATCGCTATATGTCGTGTTGTGTGCATCTCGCTTCTACACTCGCAATAATAATGGTGGTAGGCCCTGATTTGTTGACAGGTAAAAAAGCCGAACATTATTTATTATTCTCATACTCATATTATAATTAGTGTAGTTGAATTCAACGGAGTGTTTCAGTGTCGCGTGTCCCTTCTAAATTGTTAATGTGGAATTGAGAAGTGTTTATTTTTGTTCAATATTACACTTTCCAATAAGTTGTTGCTTGTAGATATTTTATATGTGTAAAGTCTGTTACGGTAATACATTTACGTTTATTGACATATATGTAAATTTTAATACTATCAATTTAACAAAAAGTAGATTATGTTATTTTTAAGTAGTTAGTATAATCAGATAGTACTTAATTTAAAGGTGTCTACCAAAAGTTTTTATTTTTAGTAAATTGCAATTTTGTCCTTGAAACAAAATAATTAATACCTACCATTTATATTTATATATACAAGTAGGTATATAGCGTTTTTCTATAGTAGTCCACCTAAAACGAATGCATTATGGAATCAAGGCCGTTCGGTCTTAACTTAAAAGGCGACAGATGGCGCCCTGCATAGTAAAAAAGTGATAGCTAAACAAACCAGTTTCATAGATAAATTTTGATATTGCATACTAAATATTATAGAACTAGCTAAATACATTTACAAAAAATTAAGAATTCCATGAATCATTTGTATTGCATACAATATATATTATGTGCAAATGATGTAAACTTTTTCTATGTGTAGTAGGTAGCGTACTTTACTCTAAAATTATAATTAGGAGTAGTTAGGTGTTTGTACTAACTTCGAACTTAGACGATAATATTATTCAGTCACTAAAATAACGTTTATACTCGTACGGAAGGAAACATTCCAAATTAAATTAGGCCGGGTAACCTGCGACTGCCTCAAAAAGCAATACGGTCGCACGTGTGTGTGAAAGAGATAGCACACTATACGATGTATAGCGGTGTCTCTCTTCCAAGACTTCAAAATTGACACTTTAAGAGATCTCTCTCTAAAGTTATTTGTATAAGATCTCAAGATCTATCGGTTATAATATCAGTGTCTCAAAACCAGACAGCATTTGAAAACCTACAGAATAGATTTAAATATTGTAGATACGATGTTTATATAAAGTTCTTTATCGAAAAATTATTATAGTAAAACGATAATTGTTAGAGTTATGATGTATTTTATAATCAATGATAAATGTGTTATTGTGAAGACGGTAGAACTCTAAGGTAACGACGGCATTGGGTGCTGTTTTTTTCTATTAGATTCAATAGTCATTCAAGGATTTGACTGTTCATAAATCTATAACAGATTTGTCAGACATTCACGAGTTAGAAGCTTTATGGTTGACATTTTATACCTTTGTTGTGTAGTTCATTTTGCTCTCGATTAAGCAGACTCTTTAAAAACTATCAAACGACTCCACAAACTTATCGAACGTTTGAACTTTTGGTACAAACGTGTTTGATAATCTCGGTGACCCTTAATATGCAAGCGAATATCTATAAATATTTTGCAAGCACTTATTAAAGGTTCTTTCAACTGATCATCTTCATAATTGATAGAAAGTTGGGTGGTGTAAAGTCATGCGCTACCCAACTACCTACCAACCAAAGTCCTTAAAATCATGCAGCGCTAAAAGTTGTAATAGTTAAAGTAAGACCAAGATTTTTATCCTCGTAGAATAGGGAACCCATTGAAACTAGTATTTGCATTTTTTTCCCCATTTAGAACATCACCCTTCGTATTTACATAGTAATTTGAGATGTTAGTCCAAGTTGAATAATGCGAAATTTATAAAAGACTAGCTGTGCCCGCGACTTCGTCCGCGTGGAATAATTATTTTGGGCATCATTTATTTTTGCGGACAATCTTCTTAGCTTTATAAATTATAGCTGTTACCCACGACTTTGTCCTCGTCATATTCTGTTATTATTTTAGACAATTTAGTTTTAAATTTTTAAAAGAACATAATTATTTTGACTTCACAACCTGATACGTTGATACAACTCTTAACAAATGCATTAATTTCGACCGAATTTGATTACCATAAAAACGGTTCTAGTGAGTTAATCTTAAAAGATAGACATAATACTGTTCTGGACATTTTTTTAGATCATTTAAATAGGAATAATTCTTTCATACATATATTTTTGGTATCTTGAACCGTTTTCGCAGCGCACGCAACGGAAGCCCTCAAGGATGAATAATTTTCCCCATTTATTTCACATTTTCCATTATTTCTTCGCTCCTAAGAGTTGCAACGTGATGTTATATAGCCTAAAGCCTTCCTCGATAAGTGGTCTATTCAACACAAAAAGAATTTTTCGATTCGACCCAGTAGTTCCTGAGATTAGCGCGTTCAAACAAACACACAAACAAACTTTACAGCTTTATAATATTAGTATAGATTATATTTTATAATGAGAAATTAAACTAAACTTTGAATATACGTAGCCAGGGGCGTAAACTGGAATGTGACACTGGGCATGCATTGGAGAACTTACTTATAGGATCACAGTTTAAAGTTTAATAAAAAAAATAGATAAAAAAACTTTTTAAGAAAAAGCTTTTATTTAAACGCTCTAAAAAGAAGAAAATAAAATATTCCTTTTGGATTATAGTAACAACTCCTCATTATACACAATTTATATATAATAATAAAAGCTTGTCGCTCGATTTACCACAAATTATTATGATATAAAGGAATGTTGATAGGTATGTAAACCTCGCGACAAGCTTTTATTATTATATATAAATTGTGTATAATGAGGAGTTGTTAGTATAATCCAAAAGGAATATTTTATTTTCTTCTTTTTAGAGCGTTTAAATAAAAGCTTTTTCTTAAAAAGTTTTTTTATCTATTTTTTTTATTTTTTACTTTTTAGTTATCGCTGGATTTAGTATAACGACACATTCTTTTTTCAAGTTATTATTACTCTCAAAATGCCCTCTCATTTGATACCCATATTGTAGAGGTAGACTAAAGGTAACTATTCCGCCATCCTGCATGGTCCGCCATATTGGATTCAGAATGACGTCATATTCTTTTTCTAGTCACTCTTAACAAGCCCTTTCATTTGATACCCATATTGTAGAAGTAGACTAAAGGTAACTATTCCGCCATCCTGTATGGTCCGCCATATTGGATTCAGAATGACGTCATATGCTTTTCCTAGTTACTCTTAACAAGCCCTTTCATTTGATACCCATATTGTATAAGTGGATTAAATATAACTGTTCTGACATCTTGTATGATCCGCCATATTGAATTTAGAATAACGTCACATATCTTATCATATATTGTCATCCAAACAAAATGCGTCCACAAAATTTCAGCACAAACGGTTGAATATATCTACTTCAAAATTGAGTTCAAAGATTTCACCCGAACACACAAATATCCATACATTGCAAGTTAAATAAAAGCTTTTAATAATGATGCGACCTACCTTGTTAAATTAAAAACAGGAGCTGTACGAAACGAATAAATATTTTGACAGAGGTCATTAAATGCAGGAAAATCTTAACACCGCGATTCAGAAATATGACGTCATCGTGACTGCGCCATCTAGTATATCAAAACGGCAGTTTGTGGTGTTACTTTGGGCGTAGATAATAGATGGCGGTGGTAACTATTATTGACTATTATAGTATTTACGTTAGCCCTAGTTATTATTGACTATTATAGTATTTATGTTAGTGGTAACTATTATAGTATTTATGTTAGCCCGACCTTCGGCAATAATATAATGGTGTCAAATCTTAACACCGCGATTCAGAAAACGACGAAATTTGCACAACGCCATCTATCGGATTTAGAATTTATCTATCAACATTAGTTCTATTTTTTGTCATAAGATGTCGTTGCAAGTACTACACTGAATTGCGTAACGTAATTATTTTACTTCTTGAATTCACTTAACTAATCATATACCTATTTTGGTAGAGTGAACCGATTTTGATCAAACAAAGACTAAGTTATACCTCAAGTTGCGTATAATTTTTGTGTATAACCATTGTCTGCATTGAGTTCGTAGATTTTACGTGATGCGGGAGGGACTTTCACCTCTCCTCCCTCCCCCCCTGTATCGGTTTCCGGGATGAAAAGTAGATATGATCCTTCCTCGGAGTAGGTACTATAACCATACCAAATTTCATCAAAATCCATTCAGTAGTTTTTGCGTGATTCGCGTTCAAGATACAGACAGACAGACAGACAGACAGACAGACAAATTTTTTTTTAATTGCATTTTATACTTCAGTATCGATAATAAAACGCCCCCCACTAATTTTTTTTTAAATATCTTCAATGTACAGAATTTGACCCCGACCATTTTTATTATAGTATAGAAGTACCTACATTCACTTATACAGCAATATCAATACGCTTAGAACCAGATAAATTATATTTATTAGATTTATAATAAGAAAGAAGTAAGAAATGCTAGAATTAGAACACTTAAATGCAATATTTACCCTAATAGCCATTAATACTAGTCTTCCGAAATAACGCCAACACCAATTTAGATACCTACATTCTTATGTACTGATAAAAAAAGGTTCAATTTAATAAGCAATATTTGCATAATTGCGATTTAAATATAAGCATGTAACATTTTAATAAATTCCAATATATACCGTGCCAAAATAATAGATTTGCAGAAATAGACACCAATAAATGTTAAACATTAATAGCCTTGAAGGACTGTACCTATTAATTATTTTTATCTTAATAATATTAGAACAAACGCTTTAAGTAAAGAAATCACTTTTAAAATAAACAGACAGTTCTAAAAAAGTTTAGTTGGATTATTTAGAATTTTAGATAAGAATTATAAAATAAATTCAAATCAACGTTTAAACACAAATACTTCAGCTAGGTTTAATTACATTTTAGTATTTTATTTAGGTGTTCAACTGTTTTGTTCCTGTATGATTGAATAATTAATACTTCAGAATAATACTTCAGTAGATCTCTTTAACTTTAAATACTTCGGACTTAAGTAATTAGATTAAGCAACAACATGTGACCCTATTGTGCATACCAATTTGTGATGTCTTACGATAATCTTACGGTAAATGTCTTCATTCCGACACCAAGCAATTTAAAATGTAATAAAAAGAAGTTATATCTGTAGTTTTATAGCAATAAGTAAGAATGATAAAAATATTTCATACCTTTTGTAATAAATAAAAGCCCCCAATTTCTAAAAGGCCGCTTTTATAAAAAAAAAAACACTGACACTCACAAATCACCTACCTGGCTTATTCTTATCCAGCTATCTATCAAGCTTTTTTTATAATACCTTTCGTGAGGATGATTCATATTTGTAAATTTCAAGGACATTTTTTTGTAAATCGGCCATTCATAAACTGAGGGTTTAAAAATAGCTAGTATTGCTAGTACTACTTACAAAACTAGACTAGTAGGCTCACTGATCATAAGTGCACACTCACTAGTTCAAACGGGCACCTTCATAAGCTTCCTCTATCGAATTAGAGACTATACTATAATGTAGATAAACCGAAAATATGACAGAACCATAAAACTTGAATACTAGTTAGGTATTTAATTAAGTAACGTTAGTTCTTAGTGTTCTTACTCACGAAAATCTTTCTATAAAAATATTATTCTGCTATAACACTGCCAAGCAATAGTATCTATTTACTTATGTCATGTTTGTAACTAATAAATAATGTCAAGAATGTTTAGAGAATAGCTTACAGTTCCTTAATAATGTTAAAGTGATTATTTTGTTGTAATTTTACCCTTTCATGGGATTGTTCGTTGTGCCATTTAAACACTTGCTCTTTTGATTAACCACGTATGTGTTTAACTAGTCTACATATCAATATTTTTGTTGAAGGTGCTTCATCCACTAAGGCCGATTGCGCACTTTGTACGTTTATACGAGAAGACTAAAATCATCGGCGTTCAACAAAGACAGCAGAAAGCGCCTTCAAAACCCACTCAGTTTATACACACCTATAAGACGTAGAACGGCAACTCTCTGCTATAATCTTGCTTTACGAAGCAGTGGCAGACCCTGTACCAAAGGGTCAACTGAATGCGAATCAATTTTACCGACTTCACAGAATTCTGTCTGTATTTAGTCTTGTCATAAATCAAATAACAGACTTAGTGGAGGAAGCATTTATTTTGTTATCTCTTTAGAAAGTATGTAGGTATGCATTTCTAAAAAAGATGTTTTGATTGATATCAATATAGTAGATAATAATAATTATATATTGTGCGGTTAATACGTTGTTTTATTAATAGTTTTTTTTTTGTAACCTCATTTTTACATAAATATTTTTTTAAGTGTGACCCCAGTGCTTAGTTGGTGTGTGGTATTTACCTATATCGAAAGCGACATCTTGCGCTACCACCAAAGGAAAACTTATATCTACCTACTAATTCTGGCGGAACCAGTAGTCAAGAGAAGACTAAACTGGGAGAGCGAGTCTAGCCCTATAGAACTATTTTTTACATTGGGTAGACATGACTGACATTACCACATAATAAGTATTTACAATATAGTAGGTACCTATTCTATATCTGTGGTCATAGCTTGTTCGAGTTCAAGCTGGGCTATTTTTTATTGTATGGCTACTGTATTACGGAAGCTGCCGCACAGAGTAGGTAGGTACATTGTATAGACAGAAAGCATGAAAGGCTGCCGCACCTGTTTACGGTTGTACCTACTGTGCAAGTTTCGCGACCTTGTGCACAATAGTAATTACGACAATACTTGCATGAGGAAAGGCACGACTCCGCAACTTAGCAAGTTACTTAAAATTGAAAAATTTATTCCTAATTTTGCCAAGGAAAGACATTATATATTAACCACATTGTCTAGTAAAGGGTTAATAGTTATTTTTAATGTAACGCAATATTTTAGTGCATTAATTATAAATTGCACGAATTTATGGTAATTTCTTTACAAACGTTATTACCGTCGCATGTATAGTAGTGACATCTATGAACTAAGCGAGAACTTCAAAGGCAAGTAAGTAAAGCATTGTTTATAAAATTTACTCTAGGTGGCGCTTTACTAAAATGAGCCCAAATGTATATTTGCCTCGTAACAAGGTACAAAATAATTATAAAAGTTAAAAAAAAATGTGGTGTCATTGACATTGCTTTAAATAACAGCACGTGAATTTTTCGTTAGCTTTTTGGTGCAATCTCCGAATAACATTATTAAAAAAGTGGTAAGATAGACGCAAGATAATCTGTGGCTAATACCGATTTTTATTACAGGATGCAAAAATCACAACCCTAAATTTTCGATGTTTGTATAAAAAGTAAAGGCTTTAAATACTACATAAGTCCATAAATTAAGAGTTAGTTTTATTATGTTAATTTCAAACAACTTTTGGCCTATATAAAACGTTGTTTATTTATTACCACAGTAATAGTACCATACCATAGTTTCAGAAAAGTGGTATTTCAAATTTCAACGGAATCTGTCTCAATTTAACTGTTCGTCGCAATTATTTAACCACAAATTTTAATAACTCTTATACTCCTATCGATAGTGGATAGGTACACAGATATTAGTTAATAACTTAATATTACAAGAAGAAAGTGTTTTTTTTATTTTTATATTATTATAGGTATAAAGGAATAAAGTATATAATACAGCCAATGGTTTAGTCTTCTTGTAATGAAATTAAGTAGATTTCATTTCAATTTTATATTATAACTTTATTACTTTTTTCATGTGCTGGTTTGTTACAGCTGCAATGTTGTTTTATCATATTTAAAAAACCAGTGTAAGTATAAATAATAATCGATAAAACCGACAAAAACTTTCTCAATTGATTACGTATTGACGTGGCTCCGAGTCGCATCACTGTTTTGTGTTTGAAGGCAGAAGCATAGATTATGGCAGAAGAATCTGAATCTGCAATAATCAGCAATGGATGGCTGTTGCCTGTTGGGTGAGAATGGGTCGTCGAACTCGGTCAACGGATTCACAGATTGACAATTTGTTGTTAAATCGCTGCCGAATTCAATATCAAGATTAGCCAGTTTCCACGTTTCCCGCCCATTAACAAAACTAGGAAGTACGGAGTAGAATTTTACTCCGTTTTTGGATGTGTATGTAGCGTTTCTGAAGACAAGGATTTGAATTAGGTTGAAACTCATGTGAGAAAAGTTTGTCATATTACCCAAATCGCGTCTGTTTTCTGCGTAGCCTTGTTGATTACGCGATTTTTTTCTTGAGTTGAGGTAATCGTTTACTTTTCATAAATATATTCGGACACAATTTTGTTAGCATAATCTCAAAAAGTCGCATTTATATATTATTTAGCATCTCCCATAAATATTAGCAAATTGGTGTCGCGCTAGTGAAATCAGGAAAATCAATAAATTTGTTTTTTTTCTTATTGGGTGGAATTCATAAACTTCTGCTGGCAGTCAATCTTCATATTTCAATTGCTAGATTTTTATAAAAATTTAAAGCAATGTGTTTTTATATTAATAGTTTAGAAATTAGGACATCTTAGAAATGTGTAAACATTTTTTTTTATCGTGTTGACTGATTTTCTTGTTTCTTTACCATTTCTTTAGTTTGGATTTTTTGGTTGAAGTGAATTTTCATACTTAGTACAGTGTTTACTTCATTAATACAAGTCGGTTTCTCTGGTATCATTCAAAGTTATTGGTAGATTGGTTCCTTGGTATAAAAAAAAATTGTTTCTCCGGCATTGTTGTGATCTCTAAATCAGGTAAAATTTAAAGTTAATACAAGTGAAATTATGCATACTATGTGTACACAAAACTTATTCATAATTTAATATTGCCTGTCTACAATGAATTGGTAAGATTGGATTGTTGTATTCTGTAGTGTGTTGTTGTAGTGTTGTAGTATAAACAACTAAATATTCTTAGTTGTGTGTAACTTGTGTCAACACTTGTGTAATGTTGTTTCTCAATTCTTATTAAAAAAAGTACTCACCATAGTCTCCAAAGAAAAATAAAATTTAAACAAAAAAGCTAATAGAAAACAATTGTGATTCTCCTAAAATAGAATATTATTTTTTACTCAGAACACAAGTGGTTTATTGTATTTAAACAAACTTCACAGTCATGATTTAACTTAAATAACAAAACAGTTGTAGTCAAACATAAAATAAACAAAATTAGAGCAATAACTTTTAAATAACAAACTAGTGTCTTTTAAAAAATTGCCGCTACTTCCTCTGTTATAGAGTTAGAAATGTGGTTGTAAATATCTGGTGCAAGATGGTGATTTTTTGAGAATTTTCATTGAAGATGTTGGGGACAAAGTATTCTGTTTTATTCGCTGTTAGCCTATTAGGGAATTTGGTAAAAAAAAATAGCTTTTATTTTGCTGAGAGAGAAAATTAGTTTGGGTTGTTGTTTTTATTCATGGTGGAGAAGTACTAAAAGCCATTAGTGTATTCCATTGTTGTGTATAATTTTTACCTATTATATTTAAGTTCTGGTTGTCTCAATTACAATTTTGGTTGTACAAAATAGGGACTTTGGGAGAGATCCTCAAGAAACATTTGATAATTGCTTTATTTTTCATGGTTTAGCTAGGATGATAACATATGAATGTTTGTATATATTCTTTGATAAAATCTTTTAAATTATAAGCTACTTGGATTTTGTCTTCAATAATTTTTTCTAATGTTATAAAATTATTAATTTAAATACTCATAGTAATATTACATAGTTTGTGAATTGGTGTGTAATAAAATGGTGATATTTGAATAAATGGACACATGTCTTAATGTTTAAATGGGTAAACAGATTTTGAATAATTTGATATTCCTACAGCTGGCTGCTTTAGTGAGTTTAAAGTTGGAATAACACTTCACCTGATTGCATCAGAAGGGTAATTTTTGCAATTGTAACTGACATCCACGCGGGCGATGTCTTGGGAAAAAGCTTGCCGATATAACGAAATTGCCGATATAACGACAAATACTGAAAATAAAAAAATATTTAGGGGTCCAATAAACGTGATACGTGATAATCTATTATAGATGATAGTACGGAACCCTTTGTGCGCGAGTCCGACTCGCACTTGGCCGGTTTTTTATTTATTTTTAGGGTAGTAATAGAAGTACCGCAATCAAAGCCACCTCTTGAATTTTGAACATATTATCTTCAGATGTTGTAAGTTTTAAATGTGTAGGTAAAACATCCTTTCAATATTACTGAAGGATATGATGATCTGATGGCCTTCATAGCATATTAAATTAAATAGTCTTCATTTGTCACTGTACATACTGTCATGTTATTGCACTCTGCGCCAAGGGGGGACAAAGATAATATTTTGTTTTAATAGTGACGTGTCCACCGGAGGTGGCCATTGTGAATGTTAAAAAAAGTTGTAGACGTGTCCGCTAGCGGTGGTTACAGTGAATTATTTTAATAATGATTCTCACTGGCCACCCCCCAGGAACAGTGGGAATTATTTTTAAACGTTGTGACACTGACATACGGGGTCTACTCATTTGAGATACAAAAAGTGACTCTTAAATCGCTACGTACTTATCGCCAAAAGAAGTTGCGACGTCTATTTCTATTAATTACATGCTAACATTATATTATATAAAAATTACATTATTTTTTTAGCCGTTTTGTTTAACATTTATAGGAAAAAATGAAAAATGTTTTTAGTTTAACGATTTTTTAGACATAGGTATCTTAGCCTAATGACGGATCTTAAAAGACGTAGTATTCGACGTAATTCTGTGTTGAGCGACAAATACTAACATTTCTTTTATACTATTTAGTTGTACTATATTTTAGTGACAGAATATTATATAAAGATCTTAGCACTTAAATACAGAATATATTTGTGTTTCTTTACATCTGTCTTATTTACCTTCCGTTGAATTGTGCCAAGTATACAAGCCGGAGGGTGAATTTAGTTGGCACAGTCCCCACTCTTTTACACAGGGAATATCGCATACTTGGCAATAGGCCCACTAAACTTTCTGATATATAAAATTCGTATACAAAAAAGGGTAATTTGTTAGTTTTGTTATATAATGTTGTTTTGGTATCTCGATGTGAATCGGCGCGTGTGCGGCGCTCGTACGTCCAAAACTATTGATTTTATGAAAAAGTGAATAAGACATAAAGTGTAGGAAAATTTTTCTAGTTTAATTTTGTAGAAAACATTTTTTTCGTAAAATGCCTCAGAAAGGAGATATTCCCAAAAAAACAATTTCGGGCGCCATTTTTTCAAAATGGCGGCGCGAGCGGCGGTCGTACGAGGTGGCAAAGTTAAAATTCGAAAAGAGCATATCCAAATCTATAAAATACCCAATTTTCAAAACTCCCGGAAAACTTTCCAGGTAAAACTACCAAATGACTGGACTATATGTCGAATGTGATGAAAGTCGTGATCTGTTACCTTGATGAGCGATTTTTTTCGCGGAGGTGTTCTGGGAATCGTTTGATACTTTCACCAGTAGGTATTTTGAATTTATTAGTCGTAATTTGCAATAATAATATAGTTTAATTATATTTAATTAACAGTTGTATTTTATCTAATGACGAAAACCAATAGGTATACCTAGATACATATAAAACAATGGATATTAGATACCTTATATTGAGATTTTTACCAGTTTTGAAAGAGTATTACGAAAAAACACTTGAAAACATGATGAATAGCTTACCTGACCGATGTCAAAACATTAACAATAGACAATAATAACAGCACAAACCACAACACAATTACCTGGCACTCCGTTTTAAACTAATTCCAATCACAATAGTAATTTACAAATAATCAAGGAGAACTTAACAAAGAAGACTGCATATTTACTACGATGTATTCTAAGACATTGAACAATTGTCTTCAGGTTTTTTAGAGGCAAAACACGCATCGTTTTGGGAAGGGTCGATGGCCACTTTGCTACCCTGTCGGTTCTAGTAAACTGACCTATGTGTAGAGACAATATGTCTGTTGGTTATTTGATGTGTAGACCTACCGACTGACACTACGTCTACGGTTTATATTTAGTTTAATAGATGATGACTGCAGAAGAATGCGAAAGTTGACAATAGAGACTTGAAGACGTTTAAACAGTTTCATGTATAATTTGGCAAAAGGTTTCTTGTTATCAAATTAAGTTTAGGCATTTGACTCTTTACATCTCTACAAAAAATCCCCCATGAATTTATTCTAAAATATGTCCCGGTAGTTAGTCGAAGAAATTTCTATTTTGTTTGATAAATTAAGATTTTACCTATATATGGAACAATAGAATTTAAAACATTAGAATCCGGTAACGATAATCTGACATACCGTTTCAAATAGGTAATGCTTGTCACAATTACTGCATCCTTACTAAAATGCTTATAATGTAACCTAAGTTGAATGACCTAAAAATTCCTTGCATCGCGTGCACTGCTAATACTATTGATTATTGAATAGAAAAAGTACTACGACTTTGCGGAACATACACTTATCTACTAAAAATGACGCGACAACATAATAATAATGTGTAACTGTTACAATCACATCAAATGTTATAAGAAAATTTATTGAAATGTAGTTTCTGTACAAACCTTTTATGTTAATTCTTGTTAAAATAAAATATTTCACCATAAAAACTAATTTAGTACCTTTATATAGCTATTTGAATTATTCGGTTCGGGCATTCCATTCGGAAGATATTTAGAATTAAAAATGCAAGTATTGGAAAGTCTTTAAGGGTAACCAAACCTAACAACGTTTGGAGAAGTTGCGTTTGCGCGCTATGCTGCCAGTTGTCGGTTCTAGCAAAACTAGCCAAATAGAATTATAGAGGCAATGTATCTGTTGGGTCATTTATGCTTAGATCTAGTTATACCAACAGTAAATTCATCACTCCCTGTGTATGTTTGAAGTGAAATTATTAATATCGGTGTCGTTATTTTCTATAAAATGTTTGAAAAGCAGTGTTGGGCGGCGATCTTGTTCTTCGGGACTTTCAATAATTATTTTATTCGTTTTTATAATAATCGTATATACAACGTTGATAAAAGCGAGAGGCATTAAATGAAACCACATATTCTGTATATCATTATAAGGCTACACAACAAAAATCAAATCAATGTAAGCAATATTTTTATAATAACTTTCGTGAGGATGATTCATACTTAAAACGTTATAACGGTTTACTCACGCGTATTTATCGGGATAGCCCGACTAGTTTCGGACCCAACCGGAGCCAATTAGATAACTATGCCTATAAAACTTAGTCACCTAATCAGGAAGATACAGCATGTTCAAACTAAAAAAAAATTAAAAAAATATCCTGTGACTAAACTATTGCTTACATTGATTTGATTTTTGTTGTGTAGCCTTATAATGATATACAGAATATGTGGTTTCATTTAATGCCTCTCGCTTTTATCAACGTTGTATATTACAGAAAATTAAGAAAATATGTGACTCAACATGACGCTGTTTTTTCTGAGTGACGTTTAAATTTTTCCTCCGTGCGCGTCATGACGCCACATGTTACCGCCAGCGCCATCCAGTGTATTTATTATAATCCACTAAAATTTACAGTTTCAATGGCTCTGGTCGCGAAAATGCACCATGACAAATGGAAATCATGGTTATTCGTTTTTTTCATGTCACATTTTTTGCAATGTCATAATATTGAGATATCCGTGATCCCTGCGAGACGTAGCCTCATTTACGATGTTGGCAACGACACTATGAAAAGTTCTGTTTCAAAAAATAGACGCAGTCATTCTCATTTGACTTAAGAAATTGAGCTACTAGAGGAGAGTCTTACCGTGGTCTTACCAATTATCCATACATAATCTGTACCCTTTGTTTAGTAGAGGACTAATGAGCTTCTTCATAACTTCTGTACTTTTAAGTACACCGAGCAACTGCTCCGACTCAATTGTCCATATATTTTGAGTCCATTTCATGCGCGGCACTTCACCACCGGGAGCTGGAGCCCTGTTCGAAGCCGGTTAGCCTGAGGGCGCCAAGCTTCGCGGCGGCCGGCGCCTCCCCTGCCGACGCACAGGTGTTGGCGACGTCGGCGGGGAGTAGTACTCGTCCCTGGAGCTCAACGCGGCTGCAGGTGCCGGCGCTGGTCCTCGGTCCGGCAGCTGCGAGGCAGAGCTCTGCGACAAGCCCGGGGATGGTGGGCGTGCAGTTCTGCTTCTTGTCAACATTTGGTTCACGTTATTATATTTTCTAGTCTTTTCATTTTATGTTACGGTATTTTTCATTTTGACAAAAATACATTTTGATAACGTCATTGTGAATTATTTTTCACGGTTGGTATATAATTCTATGTAATTAAAATAAATATTATAAAATGAAAAGGAAAATTTTTGTGTTGACAGTTGACGTTTTTTTTTTCTTTTTTTTTACTCAATTGCTTTACCGCTGTAAACAATAAATGACCACAGGTAGCCAGAAGACGCTTCGCAAAACTTAGTAAGTACTAGGCTTAATGCCAGACTTAGAAGCTTTGCTCCGATTATACTGTTTTAAATTCAATCTTATTTTCCAAAGGGTCGTTTTACGTCTATGCAAATGTTTTGAATCAAAATATAATTATACAAATAACGCTAATTTCAATGAGTTAATATTGCGGTTGGATCCCCTGAACGGATCCCCTTCAGGTTATTATTACTATTTAGTTCCTGTCTGGTCCACTATAGTCTTTGTCATGCCGGTCTTATCTCCTAACATATGTTGGCGGGATCGAAATTTCAACGCTTTCCAAAACACTGAAGCTGTTAAATTTATTTCCGAAACATTCTAAGAAAAACGTATCAAATACCGGTTGCTCATTTAAATTTCATTCAATGGGTGTTCGAATTCCAGCGGCCAACAACCGTATTCCTGGAAGAAATAGTCTCACTGCAGTTAAAAGACCTTGGCCATGGCAGCCTTTACCTTGCAATGCTTTCTTTGAGTCTGTGCCTAGTCGGTCTATTCGTGAGTATACAAACTCCCACGCGCACTGTATCCTAGCACTTACCACCTCAAGGTCCACCCCTGACCCTTCTCACAATCCTTGTACTTCGTCCTTTATCACGCATCTCAGGGATTACATAAAGGTTGGGTATCAAGGATGTAAATTCAGGAGAAGCTTTCTATTCCTCGTTGCTCTCTTCGTTGATCTGGATCCCGTCGTTACTCTGATACTAGGCAAACAGGAGCAGGTGTACTGAGGAGGCTCCTCGCTGTCTAAGATTCTATTAACAATCGGCTTACTTCACAGAAATCTGTATTACGCAAAAAGCTTTACGTACTCGTACTTGCACTCCGCAACGAGAAATTTAAAATATTAACCTCGATTGGAGAAAAAAGAAGCAAACGCAACTGCCATACTTTGATACGTTTGTTTTGACGTGTCGATCATATCATATAATTGTGTTTAAGAAATTATGATTAGTGTTGCTTAGATCTAGTAGGGATTGATGTAAGCTGAAAAGCAAATTATCTTAACCTTAGCTTCAGTCGAGATGCGAGCTTCTGGCTGCACTGCTTCCTTTTCTTAAAAATATTTACGAGAACTAACCGCACCATTTTCATTGACAGTCTTCTTGGCAGGGGAGAGTTCTTTGGAAGCCTGAATTATTTCTTTCATAAATGTGGGATTCGGGCAGGAAAAGAAAAGCTTTCGTCTTGAATAAATTAATTTGTATTTCGTCTTTTTAAAATTCAACGTCTTACGGCTGTCACTCGTCGTCGTTCACTTTTTTCACTCTCCTCGTCTGTCACTTCAATTTGACATTCTACTATCATCCTCTCACTCGCACACATCATTCTATCTCACACTTACACTTACGTTCCGTTTCCCACATTCTCGCACACATACTTCTATCTCACACTTACACTTACGTTCCGTTTCCCACATTCGGCCTTCCTAACCCTTCAGCCATAACGCCGCCGTGCCCACTAGCGTTCTGCGCGCAATGATGAGTTTCTGCATAGCTGACCACTTGAAGATTTCGGCATTATCCTCCAGATCTTGCGCCCATCTAGTGGATGATATCGTCTTATCGTCTCCACTAAACTTCGGGATGCCGTCAACAAAAAGCGCCGCCATTCCAGGTTCACACTCAACGCCGCCCGCTGCACCGTATCGAGTCCTGGCCGAACTTTCTTCAGTCATCTTTTGTAATCGTCGTTGTTTTTCGTCGTAGGAACGTAGTAAACTTCTTTCGTCGTAGATTGGTAAGTATATTTTCGGTCAAGTGAAGTATTTTGTAAAAACATCTTCAAAGAAAAATCTTTTCCGTCGTGTCGTCGTTTTCGTCTTCTTGAAAATCCTTTCCCGCGCCTATCCCGGACGAGCCCCCGAATTTGTGGGATTCGGGCAGGAAAAGAAAAGCTTTCGTCTTGAATAAATTAATTTGTATTTCGTCTTTTTAAAATTCAACGTCTTACGGCTGTCACTCGTCGTCGTTCACTTTTTTCTCTCTCCTCGTCTGTCACTTCAATTTGACATTCTACTATCATCCTCTCACTCGCACACATACTTCTATCTCATACTTACACTTACGTTCCGTTTCCCACATAAATGCTCTTTCTTGCTCACAATTTGTGTGTCATCATTTTCTACTGTAGGTAGTATTTCCTTTATATTATTTAAATTATAAATTTTGTTATTTAACTTGCCATCATACCCGTATGTCTGTTCGGGTCTGTATGTTTGTTCGGGTGATATCTTGCCACTCTGTTATTGTCCCCACAAAAAACTAGTTTTTGACAGACCAAGGTCTTTGAGGTCACTTAGGTACTAATAGTACCTAATGTTAAAAACTTTTTTCATAAATTTTCGTTTTTGTGAATGCAGTGCAATTAATTTTATTATTTGAATATCATAATATGTATTTGTGTTTTTTAAACTAGAATCAGTCTAATAACCGAAAATAGTGATTTTTGTTGTAATGAAAACTCGGTAATCTAAAGCGTACGCCTAAAGTTCAAACGCAATATTCTCTTTTAACAAATTTATTAACGATATTTTAATAACAGGTCCAAACTTATTAAATATTATCAATGTTACAATTATATGTATTATCATGGATATCTTCGTTAGAAACAATTACAGTATCCTTCTGTTGCTTTGTAACAAACTTCTTCTGTTTTTTTCACATTCCCCGCCATCTTGACTTTTCTTTATTGTGTACCATAGTTTGTGCAGGGTTTTGGTATATAGATAGTTTAGGCACAAATATGAATTTAATCTGATGTACAAATGCTGCACGATTTTATAGTAGCATATAAGCAGTCATAACGGTAGCTCACTACTGTAACTACTCAGAACTTGCGGTGTGCAATTTTCCACTGAAGCACCAACATTAAACAACCATTCCGTAAAGTAAAATACGCCGCTTCATATATTACTTGTAACAGTAAGTTTCGATTCGACGGTGCAAACACAAAAAAAATGTGGTTAGTTCCAAACACTGCGGACGTAAAAGTAAATATGAGGGAAAAACTTCCATTGAACTGAGTATCATTTTATTACTTATTCCAAGTTCAATGTATTCGTTTTACTATACTATGCACGACGGAGTATGCAGTGTTACGGAAACTTTCAGCACCAAGTATAGCTCTATTGGTTTTGTGCAGCTTCGACTTGTAATGTATGCTTCTGTATATGGCGATGCAGTGGGACAACGATGTCTATCTACTAAGACGGACCTCTTGCAAGAGTGCTCGTTTATTTGACTGTGAATGACTTAGTGTAGCCTTAGTGAAATACTTGCGAAGAAAATAAAATAAGGTTAAACACTATCAGATTGCCTCGTTGCATTACTGACTTCCGGCCTTATATATAAGGCGTGGATGTAATTCATCGTGGATGGAAACCGGTGGTACAATCAATCAGCGGCATCTAACATCTATGACAGATGATTAAAATAGCAGCCGTGTTAGTTTATTGCTTTAACCGGTGGTACAAGAATTAAGTTTTTGCTCAAAGAGATCGTTTGCTTGTTTTGGGTATTCCTTTTCCAAATTTCAGACTCGAAAAAGATCCTCCCATCATTGTTAAAGTCAGATAGGCAAGCAAAACGCTTCAATACTGGCGTATTGATTTAACTATCTCCTCATTACAGACAGACTAATATGGTTATTAGTCTACTAGGATTTTAGAATGGTCACGTGATTAAACAAATTTTTTTTAAGTAGTATTTTTAAGTTCCAAAAATCATAAGCCCGCTGGTAAGCAGAAACTTTCACTAATATCTTTAACAAACGTGCTGCGAGTAATAAATTATAAGCCTAGTGTAACACTAGAAATAGGTCTGCTATATATAAATAAATAATTATTGCATGTAAGCTAACTGCAGTCTTTTTCTGCTTATGAAAAACTGTAAACTAATAATATCACAAATTACAATGTCATTTAGAGCTTATTATAAGCTACATGTACACGTGTATCGAAATACTTGTTATTTTTTTTTCATTCTACGCTAAATTTGATGAATTTGGGTTTATTGGCTATCCTGTAACTCGCTGTCCGTTGCAAAGTACAGTAATTGGAACAACTACCATCTTTCCTGTATTTTTTTGATTCGAAGCCAAATCTTGACTTAGTATTTTTAAAGTAAAATCCCTGGTATTGCAAGTCGGAGTCGCCCAGCTAGTGGTGTGTGCGATAGCGGATTTCTACTTGCTTTACGTTCTTTGCATACCTCTTTCGCTTCCCTCACTCTCATTACGTTCAGCATACTTCCACGTTTGCTACGGCTCTACACGTAGAGCTAGAAGCTAATTTAATCTCACCATTCATTCTTAGCCATGTATTTTTAAAATATACTCTATGCTGATTAGATTCACTAAATTCAGTATTCCGCAAACTGTGTCTTTAAGTTAATCTAGTAAAGTGCTTTTTTTTAAACTTAGTGATAACATTTTTTTTTAATATTCCTCAACATCCATCCATAAACTTATTGTAACTATTGATATTTCAAATCATTTAAATATTCTTAAGGCGTTATTAAAAATAATTAACCGTTATATACGTCGTTTGTGAGAAGTCGCGAAAGTAAATTGTTTCATTAGTTAATTTTATTAAAATCTTTACAAGTATAACTGAACAAATACCTACTGGGCCGAGTCCGAAACTTGATAACTTAAGATTTCTGTCGATTAATTTCTGATTTTTATCAAAGGTCAAAAAAACCTTCCTCTTGTTTATTTTTAGGCGCCATTAAAAAAATATAATCCCATGATTCTGTCAAATTCTCGAATATGTCGAAAATCGATCAAGCGAACAAATGAATATACGCTAGAAATATATTACCTACCCTCCTTTTGACGCAGTTGGGCTTAAAACCAGTCATCGTCTTTCCTAAATGCTGACCTCTTCTGAACAATCTTGTTTTAAAGTAAAGGTGGTAGTCGAGTGAGATACTCGTAGCGGAAGCGAGGGGCTGCAGATTGCCACTCGACTTAAGTGTTGACACTTTTTAACATAACAAATATGCCCATATCTTGTTCTTGATTTACCTTCTTAGGGTTCCGTAGCCAACTGACAAAAAACGAAACCCTTTAGATTCGTCATGTCTGTCTGTCCGACCATATGTCACAGCCACTTTTTTCCGAAACTATAAAACCTACACCGTTGAAACTTGGTAAATAGATGTATTCAGTTAACTGCATTAAGATTTAAAATAAAATAGAAAAAAAATAATTTGGGGGAGGGGGGCCTACGCGAGGCGGCACACAAATTGATAATATTTTTGGAAATATTTCTTGCCAACTGGACAAATATTAGCTTGTTTAGCTTTCACAAGACTATATGGGCCCGCTTATAGTTAGATTTTAATCCCATAATGTAGGTAATTGTAATGTTATTATTATATCATCGACCAAAGTTACAACGAACTTCAAGAAATTCTATATCTCTGCTTACTGCTACGGAACCTTTCATGGGCGAGTCCAACTCGCACTTGGCCGGATTTTTTAAATTAAATGGCTTTTATGTCATATTCGTTTAATTTATTTATTTTGTCCTTGAAATCACGCACACGTCGTAATCAATCTTAACATATTATTCGTGTTTTAAGTTATTAATATTAATTTGAAAGGAATTTTACGTTCGACTCTACAAATTTTGCCAAAAATAATAATATGCACAAGCTGTAGTAGAGTTTTAATTAAACATGGTTTGTTTCACCTATTTTTAAATTAAAATCTTCAGGAGTAATAACAACCGACTTCTAATAAGAATAAGCCCCGGAAAAAAGAACTTGCGCTATTTTTCTTCAATAAAGACCAGTAAATGATATTTATAACCGAGTTCAAAGTCTTCTACACATATTTTTTTATTTATTTATTTAAGGTCCCTTTGTAATAGTTAAGGTCATACATCGACCACAAAAGTTATCTATCTGGAATAGTAATCTAAAATCAATTTAAATAAATATAAACGTATCATTTCTAAAAAAGACAATGTTCTACTTGAACTTTCTTGGTATAAACAATCTACTAAATTAACATGGAGTTACATACACTTTTGTCATATTAATGAGCTCTACATTCTACCAAGAGGTGGTAAACTGATAGTTCTTGCCTACAATTAAGAATTGGGGTTCCGTACCCATGGGGTAAAACGGAACCTATTACTAAGCCTCCGCTGTCTGTCTGTCTCCAGGCTATATCTCATTAACTGTACCTAATAGCTAGAAAGCCGAAATTTTCACAAATAATGTATTTAACAAATACAAAAAATTACAAATGTAAAAACAATAAACTGTGACTTTTCGTATTTTTCCCCTCAATTTAAAAATGGTAACAGGTAGACGATAGCATGATAGTACGGAACCCTTCGTGCGCGAGTCCTACTCGCACTTGTCCGGTTTTTAATCCTTGAGAACAAATTGCTTTCATCATCAAAGAGTTAAATGTTTGTTTAAAGTGTATTTTTTCTTCATTTTATTTACGTGTTAACTATGGTTTGTATGAGAATTTAATGTTTTTTGAACCCATTTTTTTTAAGTTACAGTTCAGTAATTTGCGGTTCAATCAAAACACGTTGCAAATATCTGCCTGTATTTTGTACAAACCTTTTCAGCGAATTCCGATCATATTTTATGAGTAAACACCGTTTCATGGCATGGAAATAAACAAATAGTTCCAAGAAAAATCGTCTATTTCGTAAAATTAAAATTATTTCACCCTTACGAACGTGGATCAGCTGATTACTATTTTTCAGTGGAAATTGTTACGTTTTTCCATGAACAGAAGCAGTTTTTTAATATCGCTAGGGGCTTGTTTAAACACACGGACCCAAGCAGCTGGGTTCTTTTGAAAAAAGGGTACAATAGCATGTGCTCTATGCTATCCAGTAATTAAATTCAATAATTTCCTAAAGTAGTATTGGATTTAACTTCCGAGGTTTTTAATTTAATTATTTAAATTAAATGGTTGCTAGAGCCAGAATAAATAAAGTGCCGAGGTATTAATTAAATTTTGCAATGACTTGCAATTTTATAATTAACACAAAATGATTTAGCAATTAACGTTGGTAATTTACAACTATAAAATCAAACTGAGATTTATTTCCCGTGGAGTCGCGCGCAGGTTTGAAGTTTTAATGCGAAGGAGTCCGGTTGTGTAGTAATTAGGAGGTGAGTACGCGTCGCATCGGCTGCGACGGCGCGACGGTCGATAGCTGGAGCGACAGGCGGTGCCGGCCCGGGTCACGCCTGGCGCGATCGATAGCGGCGCGGCGGCGGCGGAGCAGTCGAGCCCCACGCCGCCACCGGACACGAGAGCAGCCAGTCCGCCTCGCGACACCGGCGACACCGGCGACACGGCGACGAGCGGCGAGCGCGGCCGCACACACACGCGCCAGCTCCCATGCGACTCCCGCTCGCAACATGAGCGGCGCTCGCCCCCGCTCCGCGCCGCTGCTGCTGGCGCTCGCGGCCGCCTTCCTGCCGCAAGCCAACCATGTCGCGTGAGTACCATCTTCACCAGCTCTTACCACTATTTACCAATGAATCGTAACCACATGCGCACTGCTCGCAGTAAATTCAGTTACAATCTCGATAAACTTGTCGCCAATCTTGGAACGTTAAAGTGAATTAAGTTATTTACAGATGAATTATCCTCTGATACAGTAATATTACAGAAATAAAATAGAACTGAAAGGCTTCTAGAGAATTAAAAGGGCTAAAAATATTTGTAGATTAATTAACATTTTGTCCCACACTTAGTAAGAATTAAATACGAATAGTGCAGTTGTAATAAAATTTGTAAATAACTCTAATATATATATACCCATTAATAATTTTAACCTGTAACTTTTTGGTATGTCATAATACTTTGTGGCGTTGCTCTTTGCTATGAAGAATACTTCTAATAATTCTATATTTCATCTTTTATTCTTAATTTCTCACTTCACATACAACGATAATTCACATCATCGATAACACCGTAAAAGATTTCGCTTAAGTTATTCTGATGTATTTTATACCGCATAGTATGTAGGTACCAGATGTACCCACCCTACTCAACATTCCTTCAATAAGTCGGGGGAATATGTAAATGTGGCCAAAAGCTCCGCACATAATGCGCCAAATCTAAATAGGACGTATGCACACGATCTGCTGCTCTTCGATAGTTGTATGTTACACTGCTGATATATTAATTAAAGGTATAAAAGAGTACTAACAACGGATGACGTCACGAGCACTCCTATTTAGTAATTTGCCTTTATAGGTGTGTGCGCACAAAGCTTAAGAATGCGAAGGAACTTATTACACAGACCACAGTCCTCGCCGTTGTTGTTGTAATGAACTCTGGCGTGTAACACGAATTTGCTATACAGCCTAGATCAAATAGCCATAGGGGAATAACCGATGGTATACGAGATAAATATTTCTTGTTATACAAAATTAAAAAAAGATGTGTGATGTGTTATCTTTTTTATTCAATTTTAAAAGACATAATGTTATGTCTTTAGTGGTAACTTTATTTTGCTAATATGGATGGATGAATATAGTTAATACTATTTACTTGATTCAAAGCATTTTACGGAATGTTGGAAATAATAAGCTCTTTTACAATTTATGTTTATAAATTAGATTCGTATTATTTACAAGCTTTATCTATATTTAACCTTGTGTATAGACGTATAACGTTAACTGACTATTTTTGTTAAAAGATTGGGGCAGATAATTAAAAGATATCGCTATAAAAAGACTTAAGTAGTTCCCTTGTTAAATTTGTAAAGTGATTCAACCATCTACTTTACTTTTTCTTCTCGCTATCGATTTCTTGTGTTTGTTGTAATGCCAAAATATTATAGTAGGTATGGTAGCGCCAATCTATTATCTTTGTTATATTGCGCTATATTAAGTAAGTATATAGTATTAAATGACATTGACAATGATCTGATAATTGATTAGTAATAATAGTCTTTTTTATGTTAAAACAACACCTTTCCATTTTAGCACGTATCAAGGAATATTTTTATGGTTCTTCGAGGTATCAGTTTCTTTCATCAACCATAACTTCTGAATGCCTAAACTGATTCGGTTTGACTATATTAATTTTACAATATAGAATGTTATTACTTAGTGACGCTATTTTCCAAGTCACGCGATGGTAGCAGTATTTAAAAAATTTCGATTATCCCGTCGTGTTTCGGCTTGTTTGATTTGTCTTCACGAGTAGTTACGATCTAGCTGATTGGAAAAGTTTGGGTTTAAAATTTCAGTTCCAATTAAAAATGTATTTATAGTTTTGGAATTTACAAATTTATACTGATTTGCTTTTGTTTCAGTATGTAGGTAATGAAAGCGGATTTATTAACATGGAACAAATAAAAATTTCTATAAATGCAAAGTCGTGGGTTTAAGGTTGAGTAAAGACTCTAAAAACAATTTAGATATGAATGAAACAGGGCAAAGCGTAACGCACCCTCATATTTTTTAATTATAATTTTCCGGAAGTCGAGTTGTGCGGTCACGTTTAGAGGCATCTGAGGCTTGAATTTCCACGTGATAGCCGTCGGCAACGATTTATTTAACACAGCGGCAAATGCAGTACTACTTAATTCAATTACATAAAATGTAATGTTAATTTTTTTTTTGTTTATAATATAAATTCAATTGTACCTATTGGAAAAAGCAATGTTAAAACTCAAGTGGATACATTGAAACAGGGTTGCCTTTGTTGTAAAGAAACGTTAATACGTACCTACCAGACGCAAAAAAAATGTATTTATATTACGACTAAGGTTTATTTATTAATGAAAGTTTCATCTAACTCAAACAACGGCACACTGGTTTTATCGTGGTATGGGGACAAAAAGTCTGCAACGCATCCTGTGTTGTTGCGGAAACTCGTGGGTGGGCGGACTATCATAAAAAAGTTTTAAGCCACTGAGGCTGCAGTCACAGCAAATTTAATATTTTTATAGAACACGGAAAGCGCTTTCGGATTCGTCCCGAGGGTATTAAGCTTTGTGGTTTTTACATTTCCAATTACCTAGCTTTATTATTATTTCTATGTGAAAGTAACATAAAAACATAACAGACGACTATATTAATAGTAAAAAAAAGTTACTTATTAATAGAGTGTATGGCGTAATTATTTCTACTATAAACTAGGTTATTATGTAATATTTCTAATAAAAACCTAACATGCAATGTTTACGTAATTAAACTTTAATTCTAGAAAAAGTATTGCGATCCGATTTTTTTCAGCCTCGACGAGTTGCTATAACGCGCAGAACTTGTATTTGCATAGGCGATGTAATACTCACGCGACGACCCACACGCGAGCCTGTATTTAACAGTCCAGCCTCATGAACCTTACTTATTCAACCAATTTTTAAGTAACTCACATGATACGGTGTTATACCTACAGCTAAGCTGTGCTTTATCATGCGCCTTCGTGACAAATGCGATTCTGGTTACAAGAAACAACGTCGTTTGCGGAGTAAAAGGATATTTCAGGTCTATGACCCGCTTGGTAACGTTACGCTTATGACTAAGTTGTACTCCGTTAATAACTTTGTGTAAGCGAGAAATTTGGGAACAACGGGCGACCGACGGTCGTTATAACTTTATCTGCACCACATCTTAGTGTTCAACTGTGAACAACAATCTCTTAATATTTGGGCTAGCAGTGGCGAAGGGTGAATTTTCTTAAAAGGGAAGCCCGTCCAAAAATTGCATTATTATCATGCAAAGATAAACAACAAGTACGGATATGTTTTTTTGTCTGAACATGTATTTTAGATGAATTAATAAGAGCATTAAACCCTGTGTAGCTCTATTCACTACTAATATTATAAACACCCTGAAAATTAAAAAAAAATAAGAGAAATACAGTAATAATTTATAATTTAAAACCTTTTTACAATCAAAATGCTACTATAAGTACAATACATGAATATCTAACTGATAGACAAATTAAAATGTTTACTATAAAATAAAATGCAACTAAATTATAGAATACAAAATATATGATAGTTAATGGCCACATAAACATGGACTTAAGTGCATATTATAATAAAAATATGAATATTTATATTGTTGTTAAGTTGCAAAACAACAATATACAACACTTCTAAATTACTTATATGTATATTGTCATATTGAGAAGATTATAATGTTAAAACAATAATATACAAATAGTATAAGTACATAAATATAGAAACTATAAACACAATATTTTAAGCCTTCCCACATATATGTATACTATGCTGTGCATATCTACTACTAACTTGTCCTACAGACAGGGTCCAAATTTTGATCTATATTACTATGTGGAATGAAATAAGATGTTGAGGATTGGATCTGAGAATTACAAAGCAAACAAAAGATTTTATTTAATTTAAAACTTCCTGTGAGCCAATGATATTTTGTCGTACAAAGAACTGTTAAAATGTTTGATCGTCATTTGTAATTAATTCAAATCATGTCAGGTCTTTTTCAAAACTCTTCTTTGAAAAAGATTTTTACTCAGTCAGCAAATAATCTGTTAGACAGCATTCTACGTTCACTAAAGCCGCTTTATTATCGAATTTACTTAATAATAACAAAAATAACTACTTTCTAATAGATCTACAAACTAAATCAACAATCTTAGTAATTCTGACTTACCTAAATATTTATTTTATTCGAATAGACGATAAACAAACAATAACACTGAACTGATGTATTTTGTTTTTACTGCACTATCACTACACTGATCAATCACAAGTAATAATACTATAAGATTCTAAATTATGATACGAATACACCTAATCTAATGCAAATGAACCGGTGAAAATAATAAATAAAACTTTTATAATATTAGCGCGAACGTAAACGTCAGCTGTCATGTTCAGTTGACGTACGAAGTTCATATTGCATCTCTTTCTGGCGTACGCATTTATATTTTCTGTCTTTGTCATAAGCCGCTCCGCACCGGCTTCCCTAAGTCCTTATTGGCCGCGGTTGTTCAATGTGTCAATGTATATAGTGTCTCACTTTTACTCGATGGAGTGAAAGAGATCGCACTATGAAGTAGATGTACTCGATTCCCGAATCGCGTCCCGGCTTACCTTTTAACCGGTAAAGCGAATCGTAGGTTTACAATGAAAGTTGTAGGCGTTTATTGCATGCGTTTTGCTCAAAAAAAAGTTTAGGCGTTTATTGTTATTTTCAAACAAAGGCTATACACGTACATTATTAATTTAAATTATTATAGTTATAGTTGATATTTTTAAATGCTACTTAAATAAACTGAATCTTAGTATTTGCCATATTTCAAAAGGGAAGCCGGTAGGAATCGAGTTATATGGACCCTTCGCCACTGTGGGCTAGATATGCTTATGAACGTTACATTATGTAAATATTAATTTACTTTAAAGTGCGAAGTCAGACCTAAAAATAACATAGGCGATCTAAAATACGGTTGGTAAAATTACACCTTTAGATTATTTTGCTCTTATACGGTAAAAAATCATTAAGTAGTAAGATAAAAATATATCACATAATATGTTAGTATCAATTCGCGTTAACAACGTCATACGTGGTAAAATAAATCGACCACAGTAATTACGGCCTAATTGGTTCTCAGAGATGTAATGTTTTCAACATTGTGTATTTTTTGAACCTTTAAAAAAACTTTAATGGATTTAGAATACTATTTCTTATACTATATGCGAATTAAGTAGGTACAGCCAACCAAAAAAAAAAAATTGTTAATCGAAAAAGTAACTTGAATTATTCGACTTCTTAATATTTTACCTGCCGACTGCCGTCGCCTTAAATATGCGAAGCAACCTTAGAAAAACATCTAACGGAATTGAAATTTACCTTCGGTTGACTTTTTACGTCAAAGTTTAAAACGGTTTTGTTACGTGTTAAGGTCGATACTAATCGGAATTAGTCTGGTAAAGGCACCACAAACGTTAACTCATATTGCAACGATCCGTAAATTGAGTAGGCGGAGCTTCTGTTAATGTAAATGTCAATATTGTAGTTAAGTACACAAGCTTACGCGAAGGCTATATTTAAGTGTATAAACATATAGTTTGACCTAATAAATGATAATGGAACTTAATAGACGATAATACTAATCGAAAATCATGAAACCTTATTCCGCTAGTTACATATTATAGTGATCACTCACGCAAATCGTTCCAACGTCCAAATTAAAAAGCAAATATTAATGTACAATCATTAGTATCTTATTGAAATTTTATGTAGGGCAGGATAATTAAAAATGATGATTAGAAATAATAAGTTATTTCTCTAACTTTCAGAGGCAGAATAAATAACAAAATAAATCAACAAATACAATAATTATTTTTTGCAATCTAAATCAAATAAATCAACCTTAAACATTTATTTTATTGAAAATTCAACAACATGGACCATAACTAGATTACAGCTCTTAAATCCAATCTATTTTATGTGTTATCTCGTATACGTCCCCGCACTAAGTTAAATATTTCACTGAAAAGCTTGAATATGCATTGAATGTCTGATAGCCTAAGGCCGTTACCGACAGAATGTTAAAGGAGCGCGGAAAATCGACTATACGGTGAATAAAACGAAACCATGTTCCTGAAAATACAAGGAGAACGATGTCCTATTGAGGGGAGCTCCGCGTACCGCGCAGGGTGGTTTGGCGTCACCCACACTCCGAGACACCGCGTCTATTTTTAGATTGCTGAAAAAGGCGCCAGGTCCCTTAAAAATTTAAGTTCAATGCGCACGCTAGCTGTAATGTTTGTCATTTATAGACACTGTGTTTTTAGATATTCTAAATATGGATACAAAATATTACTTATGTGAAAAATAATGATTTTTACTTCGAATTTGGCAAAAAGACGGAAAAAAGACGATCTTAAAAATGTTTCTAGACTTCAATTAAAAACCAGACGAATACTGTTTTAAGTTGAATGTGTTTAATCTGTAACTATCATAAAACCGGGGGTAAATAAACGTGAAAATAAAATTATTTGTCGTACTTTTTAACTACCAATTATTTGCAGTTAATGACGCGTTAAAGAAAACACGACAAAATTTAATTGAAAAGCGACCCTTGTCCACAAGTGCTTTATCAAAACAACTCAAGTATCTTACTTGAGCCCTCAACAGTGTCTCAAATTTGAATACAAAAGATTAAATTTAAAGGCGCTGTTAACATGTTTTATATTGTTTTATTGGCTATTAAGGTCGTTTTATGTATTTGATTTTTACTTCTAATAACATTTGATGGCAACTACCACTAATCACTGTAAATATGATAACAACCTTAGACAGGCTTAACTTATTGTGTAGCCACAATCATGTAGCGCATTCTATGGAACTATTACTAGTAACTTACTTCCGAGAACTGCCGTTCAGAACGTCAATTTAACTGTTGTTCTTCAATACGCCTTTCGATTGTAGGGATATAATGTACTTTACATAATGGATTATCAGTATGATGTATTATACAAATGGACTATCAGTTTTCTGACTTAGATTTTTTTCAAACGGCCTTCTCTTACAGGGGTATTTCTATATATTTATGTTCATGTTTTGCTAATCATGATGATTTGTACTCATAAGTTATTATTGTATGCATTTAAACCCGTATTCTGTCATAAAGTAGGCTTCGATCTTATATTATCCATTACCTGGCATAACTATGCATTTCTTTAGACTTTCACCTTATATCTATCTAGTTCTAGTATCTTCCTAAATAACAAAATATTTATTTAAATCTTCTATGAATAGACACAGAACACAATACCTGCACTAGGTAATGACAGGTCGGCATCTCTATATATATTGTGACTGAAGGCGGAAATTGACTTGAACAATAGAAGCCTACACTCGGCAATAGATATATTGAACCTCTGAATGAATGGATAAGATATTGGTCCAGACCCTGACTTCTGTGGATAATAATAGTCTTTCTTCTGAGCTAAAATAAACTCACACAACGCGAAGCCGGTTGAAATATTATGAATGACTTAAAAGATATTTCGAAAATGTTACGACACTAATATTATAACAGTCGATTATTTACTGATTGTAAACTCGTATACATCATGCATGCAACAATAGAAAAATACTCAAATATAAGTTAGAGGATTTTTACTATCTTTTTTAGGTACGCCGCACTTTATTAATGACCTAGGTATAAATAAGACACTTAATGATACTCAGTTTAGCTATTATTAGCTACACAATCACTAGTTATCGTCTGCTAAATTATAAAATAACGTAAGAATTTATTTGAAACTAAATGATAAACTTAACTAAGTAGGTAAAGCACCATGGGTGAGGAGCGACATCGATGACTCAGTGGCAATAATATCGAGAAGGTCTGCTGGGACTCCGTCCTTTGAAGTCGTTGCCGAAGAACGGAATTACGTATCGGTACTGTTCGAGGAGATGGTGATCGTCGGAGTCTACTTCTCCCCGAATAGACCTCTCGCCGACTTCAAGGACTGGTTGGAGGAACAAGGCATCGTTGTCGTTCGCAACCGCCCTCGCCCTGTCCTTGTACTCGGGAACTTTAAGGCTAAATCTAGCGTTTGGGGTTCCCCGATTACGAATGCTCGTGGCAGGGTGCTGGAGGAATTGGGCAGTTGAGAATGGTCTCGCTGTCCTTAACCAGGGCTCGGTGTAAACGTGCGTGCGTCAGTGGGGCGGCTCGATAGTGGACCTCACGTTTGCTAGCCCTGCTCTGGCGCGCCTTATCCAGGGTTGGCGTGTTATGGAGGGGGTAGAGACGTTGTCGGATCACCAATACATTTGTATCGACGTCTTTGCCCAGCCTTCAGCTCCTGCAACGGCCCTTCCGACCCTTAGTTCGATCAGCCCGCGCTGGGCGTTGAAACAGTTGGATCGGGAGCTGTTCATTGAAGCCGCAATCGTCCAGGCCTGGGTGACATCACCGGACAGGCCTGTCGACATTGACGAGGAGGCCGTTCCGTCCCGCCGACGGTGCGCTGGCTGGAGGAGAAGGGAGGCCGAGACCGATCCACTACCTCCATAACCAGAGGTCGACGGACTAAGGACTGGGGGAGTCCGACGTTCGTCATTTATGGCCGAAGTGAGCGTGTAGTGGCAGTTCCTAAACGCTTACCAGGAGGAGAGATTCGCTGATCTCGCACGGTAGGTCAAGGCCTGCCGGGGGCGTGGTAAATGTGAAAACGAACCCCCCCCGGCCGTAGGTAGATGAGGACGCTCCAGTGTTTTTAGCCGGTAAAAGTCCGGCACACCCCCTCTTCAACCCCTGACGAGGGCAGTCCATGATTATTTTCACTGGGTTACAGAATATAGTTCTGCATGTATGCTTGATTAGTAGTCGGAACAGAAATTGCCATTAGTGGTAACTATCATGTTCGTACTATTATCGTTGTTAATGAGACGCCCTGGCTTCAGGGTCGTAATAATATACCTATTGTATACGGCCTTAGCTTACGGTTCTTAGCTTAAATTAGTGCTGCTATGTTCATATTTAGTACTTATCACATTTTAATTTGGATTATTATCCGAAAACAAAACTTAAGTAATGGCGATAAACACTATACTCTCACTTTTTTGACTAGTGTAAAATCTGACTTCCTACGAAAACAATTTTAGGAAAAATAATCGCATTTGCATTGACTGAGCTGTATAGGCCTAATACCTACCGAGATTTTTAAAATTAAACTCTAGCTACGGTTTGCATATCTATGAGATAGTTAACCCTCTACTGAGCTAATATACAGGATTATATAATATTTTATATTTATGGATTTAAGATTTTTGTAAAAATATGCAATTTTGTTTCTTCATCATGGGTTTTTACAAAAACTGCTTGTCCAATGACGTTTATCTAACTTAATTCTTACTGGTAGAGGACTTCGTTACATATTTTATCCCCACGAAATGCCTATAAATACGAATCGAATTAATTTACGATGCTTCATTATTAATTTTATATTATTAGTTAGCTTAAAAAATCTCGCTATCTCGCAACTTAAAAATCGCACTAATCAGATATACAAAATTCTACTTTCGGCCATTCATAGGTAAATTGGTTACATTTGACTCCTTCTATCACGTCGTGGCGATTATGCGCCGAGTTGCCTGCAACCTTGTATAAATATGCTAGTTTATAACTTTCTGCAGGGCAACAACCTCGTCTCGACTTACAGTGACTATTGATCAATACGCCCTTGGAATTTGTGAAATGTTCTACTTGAATTTTAAAAGTATCGGCGTTCTAACTAACGATGACAGTCATAATGACAAAGAGTAGTTTGTACATAAAAAATACCTATATCGATTTGATGAAGGCAACTAATACCTTAAAAGTGGTTACGATGAAAATTAACTGCGAGGTATTAACGTAAAGCATATTTTTGAAAGTATTGGATCTACATACCGAGTCCAATCAACGTTAACCCTGTCAATTCGGCGTTTTCTGTTCGCACATTTGTTCATTGGCATCATGCAAAAATGTTTCAAATTTAACTCTTTTTTTTTTGTTTCAGAGGTGCCGGTGGAGGAGGCATGTTTGGTGATGTCAATATATCAGCCATTTTGGATTCATTTAGTATTAGTTACGACAAAAGAGTAAGGCCTAACTATGGAGGTTAGTACATTTTTGCGGGAATAGGTATTTCAATAAAATCGACCTTACTTAGGTTTAGGCAGGGCTTCAAAAAATGAAGATAAAGAGTGTGTCTGGTTATGCAGAGCTGACTCCCAACCTTCGCTATTCGAAGAAAAATTGTAGCAAATGAAACAAACTCGTGCCCGGTATTAATATTTCGACCGACATCACTTGTTTTGTAGGTTAATCAATTTCGTGTACAACATACCTAATACAATACTAAAAAGCTTAAAATCTATATTTCCTTAATTATTTAGGCTAATATATATTATGTCATTACTCTATGAAGACTATGTCTTTCAGTCATCGTAGGAAGTTTGCATTCTAATAAGATGGCACGATCGTTTATGTGACTAAAATCCTTTAACGCAGTATTATTACAAGTCACATCAGGGCTCACGCTAGGAAGTGAATTCACTATGGGTCGCCGTTATCGAAATCAATAATTCATATTACAAGTATATCAATTTTATATTATTTTGTCTGTATTGACAATTATACGGCCTCATCATCTGGCCCGTAGGTCGCAAATATTGTTACAAAAGTACTCAAGTGTGCCTCATGGTGTACGTGTATCTGTTAACGCTCGTTTCGCAAAGGTCTGGCACCGCGTCTGATATTGGCAAAAATATTTCCACTATTATGCCGTTAAAGAATTGATTCAAAGGTTTTTTTTAACGAAGCTAAATTTGAGACCGCGCATAAAACGTTTTGTCGACCCTGGGTTTGCCGGTTTGACTTTTGTTTTAAATTCTTATTTCATATAGGTTTCTGACAGTTATGAACATAGATAATAGCTAAGTGTTGCACTTTGACAGTCGGTCTATAACCGTTTTTGTTAGTGTCTCTGCATAACTAGGCAATTGTGATGATATAATTAGACACTTTCGCATAACGAATAAATTTATTTTCAGTACAAAATATTGGAGACTTTAAATATAAAAATAATAATGGGTGCTTGATTTTTTAGAACGTGTAGTTATAACAGAGAACAAAATGATTTTAATAATCCACGTAATCTTCTACCTTCAAATATTATTGAAATATCTTGATCTCGAATTAGATTAACAATATTTACAAATTCTTCTGTCCGATCGAATATCTTGTTTTGGGCTTACTGTGTCTTCTTTGCTGCCAGTTGTGTTATTTTAGTATTAGTATTAAATAATTAGGTGAGTAGTTTGTAACTGCTACTAACACAGAAAATATCAATGGTTTATTTGTATTAGTTGCAACTATTTGTAAAGAAGCAAATGAGAACCTTACTATAACTTTCTGTAAGCACCTGTAGTTTTCTTTCAATTTTCTAACAATCGACACGACCAATTGTATGTAGCATTCATAATTTCTGACTTAAAAGGTCTTATGAATGTAAATATATTGGTTTAGAAATATTTTCAACTTACCTGGAGAGCTAATTACGGTAACTCAGACACACAACTAATGCGAAGAAGGACTGACACTTGTTATGTGTTATATATTGTGTCGTTTTCAGGACCACCCGTGGAAGTGGGGGTTACCATGTACGTGCTCTCCATCAGCTCTCTGTCTGAAGTGAAAATGGTATCTTACTTTCAAAACAATATTAAAGACACAGCGCCTACATAGCAAGATTTTGTCCCTTAGCATTATCACCAGCATTAACCGTTCATCGTAGCACCCGTGTCCACGGTTCGATTGCATCTGATCTATATAGGCGCGACACTACCACGCGATCTGACGCTATTTCATCACGCAAGTTTCGCGTGATGCGTGCAGGTACCAAGGTCGCGTTATTTGGCGTGTATCAGTTGAAATTTTGAACATGACCTGCACGCACCCCGCGCCTCTCGCGTCCCTTCTGCTCCGCTCGCCCGGCGATGGGGCACGTCACCGTCCTCTGGTTTGGTTTTCACGGCGCGACGCGCGCGCGACTCACGATTGGGCTTGATTGCAGGTCCGCCAGTGGAGGTGGGCGTCACCATGTATGTGCTCTCTATCAGCTCCGTCTCCGAAGTGCTCATGGTACTCGCCACTGTCAGCTCACGCTTGTCTCGGTCGCTCCGGCCGCGCGCTGCGCCGCTGCGACCGAGCAGCCCCAGACACGAGGCTGCGAGCATGTCCGCGTTTGGTGGAGCAGATCGCCCTTTGTCCGCCCACTTGCTTTCTTATTATGTTTCCTGGTAAACTTGTTGTTATTGGAGAAACAAAATTTAATAATGAGATCATAATAAGAAAGGCAACTCGTTGAACCCTAAAGTTACCCAGTTGTGTCCTGCAGTACTCGTAATTCCAAAGTCGCTGCAAAGCCAAGTGATGACGTCTGCTGTTTAAAGTATCTTGTATTATACTTAAAATTAAAATAAATAATGATAAATATTTAGTTTTCTAAAACTATTAAAGTCTTTCACTATATTTATTATTTAACACCAAAGTGGGGAAAGATATGCACAAAACTTAATCTATGCATTATAGAAATTGCAAATAATAAGAGATCGAAATAAAAACAAATGGATGTTGCAAACAAATTCATAACTTAAGGTGTACTTTGTCAAATCTGTTTTCATGTGGTGTGCAATAAAGAATATTCTATCTATCTATCTATCTATTCTCCCAGTTAAGTTTTATCATAATTATTTTTCCCAACTACTGTCAGATTTGGCAATCAAATGTTGTACCACTTTCTTAACGTTTTCTATTTTCTGTCCTTTGGCAAGATCTTTATTTCATAGTTAATTCGTATAAAAAAATTGGTATCCTCATAGCATCATCATTAAAAGTATATGAAAATGCTGGTAAATAGGTATTTTGTTAAAATGCGGAGATGTATGTCTGCAATTTTCCATCACATAACGTTTTTCTTGCATTTCTCTGAAAAATTTCATTTCAAAAAGAATCCGACTCCTCTTATAAAACCTAAACAATTATTTACTTGCGCTAAGCCTGTTAGTATCCTGATGCACTAAAACTATCCACTTACTGGGGCTTTAAGTGTCCCCGTACCTACAAACTTGACGCATTATGTTGCAAATACCCACTATTTCTGAAAGTGTCTATACCAATTTATTTATTTCTTCTCTGGACTACTATAAATATCTTTCTTTTCAAGTGTATAATTAAATTCATATTTTTCTTGGCACTGAAGTGATTCATCATTAAGGAATAAGCTTTTTTTACGTATTCTTAAAGGTCTAGTTTTTATTCCCCAGTTCCCTACTTTCGCTACAGTAAAAATCTTTCCTTATACGTTGTTAAGATTTTTATCCCAGATAAAAGAAATTATCACCTATATATCAGTTTGTCAGGTATTCTCTCGTTTTCTTACATCGAGAAGTCTGTCGGATCGGTACACTATGTCTAATACATTACCAACTTGCATTAATTGTTATCATTTTTTAGGTTTCCAAACAAACAAATTTTAATTAACAAAAAAGAAAAACGATAATATAACAGAACTTCATCACTTGCTTTGCTTAGGTGTGACGTAAAATGCATAATAGATTTAACTCTTGGAACACAAACAAAATTTTCGTTTGAAGTGGCAATAAAAAGGCCTGCATAAAATAAGTATGATTCTATAATACATTTAATATTATAGAATCTCACATAAAAATGTAATTTGTTCGAGCTCTATGGACTTGCGACGACTGTTTATCTCTTATCGTGACTCATTTTGTAGTTTGTTGTGTATGAACGTATTATGTGTATTTACTGAAATATTGCCAATATAATTGTAACTTTCTATTCTCTCCAGTGACTTGGAACATCGACACTATCTGACCTTACTAAATTTATACACCTTTGTATCTATGTTTGCATTTTTTATTTTACTATGAGCCGTAATTTAAAGCGAAGATAACCGGTCAGAATATTAAACCGAATTCGGTTTTCCAATATGTCAAACTGTGTGAGCTTGCTAGGCGTATGTTTGGGCGAAGGACCCTGAAGTGGAAACCAAATCAAGGTTGGGAAGGTCACAATGAGACGTGACCCATGGCCCAGGGTGGGGAGGTTGCCTAATAAACTACTCGCAAACTCTCGATTCTACCTCATTAAAAGCGTTATTTTTCCACAAACCTGGTCCAAACTTAATTGATGGCAACTTGTATACGTGCCGGCTTCTTAGCTTGAGTCAAGAGACCAGCCTCTATCGAGCCGTGGGTGTTCGCCTGCGCCGCCCCCTCTTACCTCGCCCTGTCCTATCACTTAGTACACTCATCTCCCTGTTCATTCTTAGTCCTCACCTGTGTTCTGTAGGCTTCACGTCACTATCACAATCTCTGCACATTATGTTTTTTCTTGTTTTAAGCTTATCGCTCAATTTGTCTATCAATGTAGTGCAGTGTCTATATTACTCTCAAATGTTACTTCTGTTTGTAGTTACGAAAACCAGGCTTCGACTTACTGTGTTCCATTTTAAAATTGTATGTATTAGCATCGTGTGAGAAAATAGCTGTGTATGACAAAAAAAACTCCAACTAGATAATGGTCTTATTTGAAACATATTACTTCCTTTTACTTGCGCTTAGGTATGTTATTATGAGTAAGCTTTATATGGATAACCAATGGAGGATCTATTTTCAAACTTTAATATCTTTTAAAATGCTGACGTTTTGTTAAGCACTTCCAGCAAATTATGCTACTTATAAATAAGCGAATATACTCGTATTAATTCCGCCGATTTTTCCGGAAATTTTGTTAATCTAGATGCGAGGTCTAAACTAACCGCTATTGCACTGTTATTTCATCCTTCTTTTGCAGTAGCATTTGACATGTTGACTGTTATATAAAAAAAAGCTTAACGCCACGATAAAAAGCAATTTATACCTTGAAGAGGTTTTTCTTTCCTTCACTTAAAAGCTATTTAAAACCATTGTCTTGCCTTCAAAAGGTCGACTTCTAATTGATCTGGTTATCTGATAAAAAAATGGTGATTACCCGTTCCCAATGGCCAAATTTACATAAGACAATCAAATCAAAAATCAATAATTGTGATATTTGAGTCTGTCTAACCCGTCGTCTGTGTCACCGTGAAATTATGTACCATACACTATGACACTATGTAAATTAAAATATTTATTAACAAAGCATGCTGGTGTTAGATGTTTATGTCTAGTTACCCAATTGTGTACTGCTCTAATCGTACTTAGTACAAAAAAGTGATTTAATACCAAATTATTCGCGACATTTTATGTTCCTACTACATACTCCAAATTAAATTAAATGCGTAAATATTTGTTGCGTTTTCTGGTAAGTATTTAGTAGGAACTAAATAATTATATTCATCTTACATTTGACCATGTCAAAGAAGATATCTTATGATAACTTCCCTCATCGTAAATGTTATAATATATGGAACAACAATTTGATGCTCAAATTTCTCTCCTCAGGATTTCACACTGGACTTTTACTTCAGACAATTTTGGACCGACCCACGATTAGCATACAAGAAACGAACAGGAGTTGAGACACTATCTGTTGGCTCTGAATTCATAAAGAATATATGGGTGCCCGACACTTTCTTTGTGAACGAAAAACAATCTTATTTTCATATAGCCACAACCAGCAATGAATTCATACGTATACACTATTCTGGCTCTATCACTAGGAGTATCAGGTAATAAGACATTTGGTATCAGTGTGCGGCACAAGTCTCGAGGTTAAAAGTATTGTTCTAATTGTATTCAATATTACCAATTGTTACTGTTCCGTAAATTTCAGATTGACGATCACCGCTTCTTGTCCCATGAATCTGCAATATTTCCCAATGGATCGACAGTTGTGTCACATTGAAATCGAAAGTTGTAAGTATCTGAATTATTAGATATAATTATGTACTGCTATATTGTGTGTTGAAACTTGTACATTAATCACAAAATGCTAACTTTGATAATACAATATTGTTAATGTTTTAGCTGATATAAGAGTGTTGCTGGACAACCGCACGCTTTGTGTGTCAGTTGCAACAAACGTAATATTTGTTTTTATATACTGTCAAAATACTATTATCAACGAAAACTATTCGGAATTACATTTTTTATAAAATTTATTTTCAAAGCAAATTAATTCGTTACAGATGATAGAAAAATAATCGAAAACAATATTACTAATAATGTGTGTATTGTGCTCACCAAAGCAATCATTAATTTGATTCTTTACCACGATGCAAATTTATCACTAGGCTTACAGAAATTGTGTTGTGACCACTTTCTTGTATCACAGATGCTACTCAGGGGTACCCTGTGAGCACAAGCGTACAACATAAGCGTCGACACGTGCTGTGATTTCTCTCGTGTTTTCATAAATTGGAACGTCTCCTTCTCGCATACAGCACCCGCAGAAGGCAGACTCGTAAATAGTAAGCCTTTATTGTCACGAGCATCAAGCAAATGAAATGATACTGAGACATCGACGCTGCGATTTGCTGAGCGGGCCAAAGGAGGCGGGGTACGGTGGCGCCCGCAGGGTCTGCATAACCACCGAGGGCCGTGCCGCAGACAGGCATCGCACGCGCCCAGCGCCCGGCGAACACCCACACACCCTCGCACCACCGCTGCTTGCGCCCATCACTCGAACACTGACTGGTTGCATGTGCATCACCTAACATCTGGAACGCTTGCCCCGTACTCACTGTGCTATTCTCGTTATTTTTTTTGAGCTTAATATTTACTTATTCATTAGCTATATGATATATAGAATACATTGTTAGTTTTATGGTCTCTTTTCACGTAGGTAGAATTATATTTTTCTATCATCCAGATCGAGTCAATCCGAGCGTTATTAATTGTGCTGTATTTTGCCACACTATTCTCGGATTGGCTTATTCGTGTTTGTTGCCATATAGCCCGCGAGTCCCATCCTCGACGCAGCCGCAGCCGCGTGAGGGAAACGCGATGCTTCGCAGCGTAAGTGATAGCGTTTTGTGTGTTTGGCATGTCTCCGGAGTCGGGTACACAATGAGAGACATTCGGTACCATTGGAAAGATGGGCTGACCAGCGTCGGTATGAGCAACGAGGTGCAGCTGCCACAGTTCCGGGTGCTGGGCCACAGGCAGCGCGCCACTGTTGTTACACTGACGACAGGTAACCGATCGCAATAGCCGCTCTCCCAGCACAGTTCATCCATTGCCCGCCACCGACCCCGTCTCCCTCAGCCCGTGTGCAGACGATTGAAATCGCGACACTAGCACACACGCTAAACACGACACGATAATCGCACGACGAGATGCGCGAAACCGAACTCGCGACTCCCCCGCTCTTACCCCAACCGAAAGCGACTCGTGTTGTAAAACCCATTGCGATGGGCCTGGGGTTGTTTCATTTATAATGTCCGCTGCGCACAGTCGGCTACACCATGCGGGACATCCGCTACAAATGGAACGAGGGGCCCAACTCTGTGGGTGTTTCCAGCGAGGTGTCGCTGCCGCAGTTCAAGGTGCTGGGCCATCGTCAACGTGCTATGGAAATCTCCCTTACAACAGGTACTTGGGTTCGCGGGGGAATCTAAGAGTAGGAAACAAAGGCAATGATACTTAAACACCACTACGTGGAACACTGGACAGAAACAGCCACGATTCTTTCACGTCCTGCTTTTGTATTATTGCACAAAACACTATGAGTGGTGTGAAATAGTTTTATGTCATGTCATCTAAGTTTATACAACAGATATAAAATACATTGTTACTGTTGGATTTCTATAATGTTAATGTTGAAAATATCTTCCAAAAATATTCGCCGATACCATGTTTTGTTAAGATTCGAAATATTTATCATGTGCTCGTAATTATGTACGATTTACAAAAAAAAATGTAATGTAGTTACTGTCAAAAATTAATAAAAGGTCAAAATTAGTTATTATACGTTTCTAATTCTTCAACCTTTTGCAGGAAACTATTCAAGATTGGCATGTGAGATACAATTCGTACGATCTATGGGGTATTACCTCATCCAAATTTACATTCCGTCTGGTTTGATTGTCATCATATCTTGGGTGTCATTTTGGTTGAACCGAAATGCTACACCAGCCCGAGTGGCTCTAGGTGTCACCACTGTATTGACGATGACTACTCTCATGTCCTCTACGAACGCTGCTCTGCCCAAGATATCGTACGTCAAGTCTATTGATGTCTACCTGGGGACATGCTTCGTGATGGTCTTCGCCAGTCTTCTAGGTAATATTCTTGACCGTTTCATTCTGCCCAGCGAACAAATAAATTATGCGAATTTTAATAAGGTTTTAATTTATGTTATGCGAACGTCAAGGCAATGCAATAGTTCCAAAAATACCTCTCGAAATTTCGATACGAACACCTTTCTCTTATCTTTGCAGAATACGCCACGGTGGGTTATATGGCAAAAAGAATCCAAATGAGGAAGCAAAGATTTGTAGCTATACAAAAAATTGCATCGGAAAAGAAAATTCCCGTCGACTGCCCGCCTGTGGGTGATCCTCATACGTTATCTAAGATGGGCACTCTCAGCAGATGTCCGCCTGGAAGACCCTCGGTAAATTGCTCATCGGTACTTTATTCCCATTCACTCTTATTTTTTTATTTTTGTGTAAACAAATATTATTTATTCAATTACAAATTCCAGGAGGTTCGATTCAAAGTGCACGATCCAAAAGCACACTCTAAAGGAGGAACTTTGGAAAATACGATCAATGGCGGCAGAGGCGGTGCCGAAGAAGAAAACCCTGGCCCCCCACCCCACATCCTTCACCCCGGCAAGGTAAATATTTTTAAATTATACAATACATGTGTCACATAGCGTTGTTACTCTTGCGATTTTGATTATGTTGCACTGCGATAGGTGCGTTTTACTACTTGGATAAGCTATGCGTTAGCGAAATCATTGCTGTGATGATATATATGTACATTAAAATAATATATATTTATCTTAAATTCAATATATGTTTTGATTTCCAGGACATAAGCAAATTGCTCGGCATGACGCCTTCGGACATCGACAAGTACTCTCGCATAGTGTTCCCCGTCTGCTTCGTATGTTTTAACCTCATGTACTGGATCATATACCTACACGTATCTGACGTCGTGGCTGACGATCTGGTTCTACTGGAAGAGGATAAATAGAGGGCTCTGTACATGATCCACTTATTTTCCCACAATTCCTCCCAAAATAATAATTTGAAACAAGCTTTTGAACTAGTGACGTTTTTGTAAATTATTATTAATTGCTTCCCTCATTAGTTGGTAGAATTTAATACCTTGTGTAATTTTACTTAAATTCGGGAAAAATTATATTCGCAAAATGAGTTTGTACTTTGTAGATATAAACTAAACATAGAAATACTAAATGTAAAGTAACAAAGTTGTAAATACTTGAAGGTACGAATAATTATGGACGATTTAGTGTAAGATCTAGGTGTTTTTCTTGGAATCTAAAGTAGAATCCAAACGACTGAACTTTTTGTCATTTCGGCCAAATCGCAGGAAATGACGTGTACTGTATTATTTAGTTAAATACCAGTTTTAGGACGTAAGTTTCTTAGTCTGCCATAACTGTCAACTGAATGGTATAATAAAGTATTAAAACGATTATGAAACAGACTACACGAGTAGCCGTGGTTAAAAAATAAATTTAATAAAAAATGAAACTTATCGTTCCCGCCAAAAGATTTCGATTGATGATTCTGTATATTTTAGGCCTTTCTCGACTTAAATTGTGTGTACCCAGGAGATATAATGTACCTTAAAAAGTTCCTAAACTCAGAATGGGGGAATTTAATCTTTAATAATGTATTGAATAAAGTTTCAAATTATTATGTATGTGGTAAAATGAGTGGAATAGATAAACATTTTAGCAATACGAATCTGATGCTCAAACTCTGCTTGAATTCAATTAGTTTTAGTAAACTTTTGTAACTAAGTATGTCATAAAATTAGTGATTCGTTTATTCTTTGCTGATATCGTTGTAATAATATCATTAGGAGTTTTCTTTTAACAGTAGTTGCAGACCATTTTAATAATTCTGAACTATTTTATTTGAAATCGTAGCTTTATTTTTTAACTTGTTAATGATAATTAATGAATGTTCAAGCAAGTGACTTTGCTTTTCATCAAAGAATGCACGTTGAGTTTTGATAATTAATGTTTTCTAAAAAAAACCATTCTGTTCTTATGTCATCGTAATTGATAAAGTTGCGTAAATATATCAGAAATCAACTGCATTCTATTATTCTTATACATATCTTCTACACGAATCGGAACAGGTAAATATTCACCAGTTTCAATATCTATTATTATTTTTATCATTATAACGGAACATACCAGTTCTACTAGAGGCATGCAGTCGCCAAATGTAACAAGAATTGTAAACCCCAGCATGTATGTACCCATTTTCGTAACATTGAACTTTTTCCAAATATCAACAACTTGTTAAGTTTAGCTTATAATTTTATATTTATTTAAACATAAGAATAAAATTTGCCAGAAAACGGACGCAAGCATTGTTTTTAACTGACTCAATAGGTATATTCTCGTTTACCCTTGCTAATGTGTTTTATTGATCTAGTTCCATGTGACTCGTTTATTCTGCATTTAACTACTGATTTACGATTAACTACGCGACTTAACAATTAGAAACAAAACAGATTATTAACAACGTCCTTATGTCGTAATAAGCTTAACAGTAAATGTGTCATAATAGTTATATATTCCGTGTTATTGTACCCAAATGTATGAGTACCAACATATTTTACCAAGTACATAAAATAACGCCGTTTTCTCTTTGGCTCGGTTTATATCTGAAGGAAAATCCGTCGCGAGTTATATTTCACGTACCGCTAGAACAGGAGACATGTATAATAAAACATGAAATTGTGAAGCACATAACCACTAAACTGTTAGTGCGTCGGGAATGCGAATAGCCTCGTGAGCGATATTACGCGACGCATTTTCTATCGAATATGAACTGTACTAAATACTTGACAAGGAATTAGGCGCACTAAATGCTTATTCGTTTTCAGTGCGTTAAAAGAAGCGCGGATACAGATCATTGCGATAACAGTAATTTCTCTCCCCGGAGCATGTTAAGCTCTATTTTTTCTAAACATCTTAGCGACATAAAGATAAAAAAAAAATCATTGTGAATTCACTTATGTAAACATTACATCAGGCAGTCGTACAACTTTTTAATAATATGCTATACTCATTTCAATTGACTGTCATTTGTAATGATTTTCATTTCATAGTAAAACGTATATCTAGTTTAGTAAGGCCATTTAGTCCTGATTTTAAATAGTTTTACCTCTGAATATATTTGCTATTTCTTTACTAGCCGCACAATAGTCCATGCAATGCTTTCCTAAATTAGTTCGATTTAGATGAATTAGCTTTTTTGCTCGCTAGTAATCTACCAAAGCTCCAGTAGTTGAAGCGTAATTGAGCATTAGAATTGCGCTGTCAATGTGGGAATATTTTTGTGGAAAACTCACTGTTGTGATGAATATCAAATAAATGTTCCTATCTTCACAGCGTTCAATAACACCCCGACCCTCAAATATCTGACAAGCAGGGCTCCTGTCTTCAGCTACGACTCTGAAATCAGTTCAATGTGCTTTTTCGGGAAAAATGTGTGATTACGCAATTTAAAATACTGGACGTAGAGGTAAGACAGAATAATAGTTCAAAGTTAAGAGTGCCGAGCTCTAAAAAGCAATAATTTATCGAAAAAATCAAGTGTACTGTTAACCGACGTTAACTAAGCAAATGTTTTATATCTGTGACGCAGTCTTGTTGAATAAGTGAAAACAAAAGAGTGCAAAGAACTGTTGTGACGACCTGCTTATATTGAAACTGGTATAAAATATTTTATGGTATCGACTACTTTATCGGATTACTGATACTGTCTTGCAGATGTCCAGTTTCAATATTAGCAGTCATCCTCACAAGGGTGCTTAAGTATTACAACATGTCCGTATATTTTGATAGCGGTATTATTTTTTCTTATTTGGTGCATCTGTTTTTTTACCGAAACAAAAGTTCTGTTAAGGGAATGTGTTTTGCACCCAGACATCACATACTCTTTAAGGCAAATTGATTCCATTACATTAGATAAAATCGAGAGTCCGATTGTGTCAGAATATAATAAAGGCTTCGTTATATTGAATTTCAACTGAAATAGATAAATAAAAAAGTAGTCACTGTAAATTTTAGATGTTCCATATTAAGCTTAAAACTTGTACTATATTGGTACATTTTAGATGTTAATGTACACAAATATGATGTATTTAATATGACGTTATAGGGTGTTTTCAAATTAGACAAGAACTGCACAGCAGCGCAGTTGCAGTGACATTAGCGTGACGAGGTGCTGCCACTGCGCTTCTAGAAATTAAATGGGAACTGGCACAGGCAAAACCAGCGCACAGTGGCGCTGGCGCCATACCAGCGCTTATAACTCCTATAATTTGAAGGCGCCCTAAGAAAAGCACTTAAGGTATAATGGCACCGTGTAATCAGTGTTATCACTTTTATTTATTTATTGCAAATTATTAAGACTTTGGAGTCTATTGTAACACTTAGGAAAGATTATAGGATAAGATATAGGTGGCTGGTAGTAATATAAAAGTAGTAAATATTCAAAAGACGCGAAATATTAGTCACGTCTCCGAAACGAAATTCTAAAATAATTGTCTAGTGACTAGTTACTAAGTTCAAAACATAGGTCCAAAAGGATTTATCTTAGATATTGTCTAAATTTATGTATAGCTATGCACGTTCTAATAAAGAAGACAGAGTCACCAAATTCTAATTACCTTTTAACAAGATTAGCTTCATGGGTTGCGTAAATAAATATTTTTATGAGTTTAAAAACCGAGATTTACCTTGAGTGAAAATTATTGTTAAGATTTTTGAAATTATGAACGAAGAACGCATTGGAGGATATGAAAGTATAATATACTGACACATTAAACTATTAAAGTAAATTGAATAATTTGACTTAAAAATGAATACTTTGTCTCGTGTTTTGTTATGATAAAATAGTGTAATTTATGCTTTAATGACTTAAACGTTCAGAGAAGAGCACAGCAACAATATGCACATTACGTAATAAACATGTCTTCAAAATTGTGAAATGGTCACAAAATATATTATTACGAGAATTCGCTGGGTGGAACTAAAACAGATACCTTCAATGCGTCCGACGTTTTAAAATTCCAGTTCATTATACCGATATAAATTACTACTTATAAGAAACGATGCCTACTGTAGTGATGTTATTGAAACGTTGTTATAAATTTGTACATAATCGTATAACTGTCAAAGTTCACGAATGTGCAAAAAATAGATTAAATTTTTGTGTGTAGGTATGTCATAATTTGAAGAAAGATTTAATATGACTTGTATAAATTGATTAAATCCATATTTTTTACGCAAAAACCTACTTGAAAAATGGAACTACCTAGATTAAACACCAAAAGTCAAATGTGATTCACTAGATTAATGAAAGATTATGAATGATGCTATAAGAAATGATTAACACCACTCTTTCAAAATTTATTTTTGAAACATACCTTCGTCTTACCTACTTATATGATTTACTATACACATTATCGTGAGACATGACTCATCCACGGTAACCTTTCCTTATGAATTGAAAAAAATAGTTTTATTTACTGACTTAAATTTGACAATATTATGCCACCGGTAGAAATCAATAAATACCAGATTTATTTTACTACTGCAAAGTAGTAAAGAAATACTGCTGAACAAATTATATTGTGGCGTTCGATGGGTTTTTTGATGTTAATTACTTCCACATTTCAAAAAAATAAAACGTTATTACTAGTTCTATTACCCGTTTGATCTTCTACACAAAAACAACCAAATAAATGCTTAAAAATCACATGTGATAACAAAAGCAAAACCGGGTATGTTCTGTGAATTACAAATAGCTAATTACAAAATATATTAACAACTTACTCAATGAAAAAAACGTTTTGAAAGTAGTGGACGTAAATGCTCTAGTGTTATTGACAGTACATAAGAAATTTTAGCAGACAACTTATAATAGTTATTTCTAAAGTAAAATATGACATAAGTACCAGCACGAAATAATGCACCCAGTGATGCTCATACATGTTTTATTTCAAATAAGTATCTAATAAATTATTTAGCGAAGCATTTTTGATGGTACATATTCTATTTTGCCATATAAGACGTAACAATAGTACATATATAGCTACTAAATGAAAAGAAAGCAATAAAAAGAGACAACCGAATTTGTTAAAATGTTTTAACCACCATTACAATAATTATAATTGAACGAAGAAGAAGACCTTTCACACACAAAGCATTACAGAATCAATAATAAACAAAATGAAATGGTGCATGTGTTTACAAGAATGTGCTTTTACATGATTATTTTTTGTTTTGGAGAACATTTTATGTATTACCTTATGTTCTGACATATTTTTAGAAATATACATTTTATAAGTCACACAACTGTAGAGAATAAGTTTGGGAATAGTATAAAATGCAATAATCTTGCACGTGTATTAATATTATTAATAAAATTGTACCGTAATCATTTATACCTAATAGATCTTCTGAAGAGACGCTAGATAAACTTTGAAAATGTTACGGAATTAAACGAAAATATTGAACGCACGTGTCTTAGATATTATAGGATTTTATAAATAGATATACAATAGCTTAAATAACAACAATAATCGAGTATTTTGGTTATAATTTTTACACTAGATTTTGGAGTAGCACGAACAAATTGTTGTACTTCTAAACATAAAATCCAGATATTATATATGTGTTTGCTGAATACCTTTATTACCTTCTACGATTATTTTTAAATACGATAAGACAGATGTTTTCAAAATTTTATTCGCGTATTTCGAATACGTAGCTAAATGTTTGAATAACTTATCAGTTACGGATGTAGTAATTTTATTAATTAACTAAAAGACGTTATAAAAAATAAAATTATTGCATCCGAACTAAAAAAAGGACTGTGACGTTCCGAAAAGGTAATTCTAATTTATTTAGGTACAACTATTTGTTTTGACAGATATATATATATATATATTTAGAAGAAAGATATGTAAAACTTGAATGATAAGACGATTATAATCTGAATAGATTTAAATGCGTGTTAAATACTTGTAAGCTTAACACCGTTTACAATTATTGCATAAACATGTAGACTACTGACTGTAGGTACTACGTATACAGACCGTGCCATGAACGAAGTATATAGAACCCGACCTGATAAATGTTATCCTTTCTCCCACCTCCTTATTTAATGCATTTCGTTTTTCCTACAGTTGCAATTGTACTTATATGCAAATAATTAGATTAGAATTTAACAATTAACCTTAAGTTAATAATATTACTCGTAACTATCTTCCATTTCTTCCAAACTTTACTGAAATTTCCTCACAAAACTTAATCACCTTGAATAACTCTCGCACTATTGACTTAATTTAAAAACAAGTGATTATTAATTAGAATTTAGTAATATTAACTATATTGCTCACTTTAATAATAAGCAATAAGTATGTATTCAAAAGTCATCTTAACTCACTCACACCTTAAAACAAGCGTCTAACAAAATCTACTTTCAAAATAGTTGTAGGTTTTTCATTTAAAACCAAAATTGTTGATTTATAAGTTGTCGTTAGGCAGATGGATTGATTACAAGTTATGTTGTTTTATGTATTAAGTATCTTTTTTTTACAAAAAAACAAACCATACGGAATATACCTAACATTTAGATAGTTCAACACGCTTAGAGAACAATCATTATATATAATTGTAGAAAAAATATGAAAACTTATCTATAATAACAATTAAAACTTGTTCTTTTCACACTTCCCGGTTTTCGGCTAGCCACCGTCGTGTGATCAGTTCAGGATACAAAGCTATATCGCTCTCTGGTTACCGTCAAAACCTGCCTGTACTGGCTACACGACGACGACAAACTCAATTAGTCGACAGAAAGATCCTTAGAATATTTTTATTCCTAAGTGTGGGTCGATAACGAAAATCTTTGAGTTAATACTTTGTTATAACCCTACGAAAGAAGTTTCAACCTTTTTTAAGCTGCTGTTACACTTATATTTTTTATGCCCCTCTGCTCTTCTCATTATGGCAGATATCAAGAGAAAAACTTCTTAATTCACAATTTGGATTGATATCGGCTAGCCGGAATTCGTAACGTGTGCTTAATAAAGTAGTCAATGTGTCTTGATTTGATTTTTTATGTTCAAACCTATAACCTATTCAAACTGGATGTCAAGCGAAATACGTTTCAGTTAGTAGGAAATTAACATATTAACTATAACGAATCTTTAACAAATATACGTTGGAATAATACACGCCAGATTACTGTTACAGTCTATCAATATTTGCTGATTAGCAACTTGGACCTTCGTTCCTTGTGAACGTGGTTTTCTTTACGTAATATGGTAAACAAGTAATCGCAAATATAAGGTGATATAGAACGGTTAAAGCAGAACCCTCAGAAAACCGCTGAACTTTGTGGAGACTACCATATTCGGGAGGAGATGAAAAGTGTGCATAATCAAAGTTGATGCTGAAAATAATGTTTCTTGTCTTTACTCCTGTGTCTGAGATGAAAAAATAAATTAACACTCTTGGCCCTTATTACCCCGACTTCTTGGGCTTATGTCTGGCGAGTGTATAATTATTGTATGTTAACTTCTTACTAACCTAAAAAAAGTTATTTCTGCTTTTAACCATCTAGTCTTACTTTACCTGAAACACTGTTGATTTTTTGTGCTTTTACACAACATACAGGTTTGAAATTAATGATACATATTTTGTTTTGTCTTATATAATTATTATTGTTAGCTACACTGTAATTATAATTTGTGTACTTATGAACGACTATTAATATTTAAAATTGATAATGAAAATAAAAACATTTTTCAAATAATTGTTTTTTTTATTCCTCCTTGACCATATTTAAGTAAAAAAGCAACATTAATAATCGTAATTAATAAACTCATACACTCATATTTGAATGAATTTAAGTTATCGTTTTAATTGCCATCTGTACAATACAGTCGTTGAAAACTGTACATGATTTTTAGAGTTCCGTACCCTAAGGGTAAAACGGAACCCTATTACTAAGTCTTTGCTGTCTGTCTGTCTGTCTCCAGGCTGTATCTCATAAACCGTGATAGATAGCTGAAATTTTCACAAATGATGTATTTCCGTTGCCGCTATTACACTCAGTCTATCCATCCTTATGGTACAGCTACTTTTTTTCGGAACTATAAGAGATATATTGTTAAAACTCGGTAAGTATTCTGTGAACTGCATTGATATTTTTACACAAAAATGAAAAAATAACCATTAATTTTAGGGGTCCCCACTTATATACATGGAACTGAAACTGATATATTTTTTAACAACTTATACGTGTGTGGCATCAATGGATAAGTCTTCAATAACGATATTAAAGTTTCTAATAAAGTTTTTCTAAACTGAATAGTTTGCGCGAGACACACTTGGTGATAAGTGGTAAAATTGTGTGTCCCCAGACGTTTCGACTTTTGCTGAAAATGTACGCTGCGAGGGCCGTTTCGTGTGGGTGTGACGCATATTTCCCCTTATGTGTTCTCTTCTACTGGCTTTATGTTATTCTTGTTGTAGTTGTTTTTATTTACAGTCTACCTAATCTTTGTGTTGTCTTTGCATCATACCGGCGTGAATAAATGTATTTTCTTTCTTGCCCTCAAGATCATAATATGCAATATAGTTCTGTGCCATTAGAAAAATGGCATGAAAATGAAACTGCCTCGTTTATTTTACGGGCGGTATTATTTGTATCTTTCAAGTATCCAGGGACGGATTTCAAAGGATTAAATGAGTAAATGCCCGGTGCAGTGCTGTCTTTAGTTAACTTCTCTTATAGGGTAATACAAAAGTAACGGTTATGGTTACTTTTACGCGACTGCTAAGGAGTCGCTACACTTTATCATCGTCATCATCATTCCCCTGCCCTTGCCCCAATTATTATAAGAAGTCGCGACGTTTATCATGTACTTTGTATGTATATTTCGTCCTTCCTACGGACCTTCTAAACGGGTTGATGGATTTTGACCATTGATATTGACATAAATCAATATATCCGTGCATTGTCTTGCCATCCCACTCAATACGTTGTCTGATCGCCATTTCATCTAAGACCAAATTGCAAAGCAATTTGTAATTGGTATTTTGGGCTTTATGTTTAAGAGCTTTTAAAGACTCCTTTGTAAAACCTGGCTGAGCATCAACAGATTCGCACCATTATTTTATGGTGCGGTTGTGAGGTAAGCATGTGCGTTTTTTTTTTCTCACATATTCGTACGAATATTTGGTAAATAATAATGAAGAGTTGATGTGTATGCATGTGTGTGTGCGTGTATCTGTGTGAGTGTTACACCACTCTGGCGCCATATTGTTATAGAGCAGTAATAAACGAGCATCCATCGACAAGGGTTGTTTTAATTGTTAGCTGACAGATCACTGGCGACGAGTTTCCCGCGCATTTTGAAAAAAGAATTCAAAATTTTTCAAAAATATCGAATATAATTGGAAATATTTCGAGTTTCGATCACGATAGTCAAGAATGGCCTATATTTAAAGGCCGGCTATTACAATTTATTAAGTTAAATAGCGTAAAAAGCGAAAATAAAAGTGCTTTATTGTTAACACATCTGTCGGACAACAGTTACCGCCTTGCAAGGAACTTACTTCACCCTGAAGTACTCGAGGAAGTAAAGTTCGAGGATCTTATTACGAAATTGGACAAACATTTCACGCCGAAACGTTGTACTTTCGCCGATAGAGAGAAGTTTTACGAGGCGAAGAGATCTGATGGCGAGAGCGTAGAGGAGTGGGCGGCGCGTGTGAGAGGTCTAGCCGTCGACTGCGAGTTTGGTGAGGCATTGGATATGCTGCTGCGCGATCGATTCATACTCGGTCTGGCACCGTGTCGGGAACGTGACCGACTGTTTGAAGAGGATGCCAGCAAACTCACTTTCTCTAAGGCGTTAGAGGTAGCTCAACAGGCTGCGTACGCGCGATTAGCTCGATCCAGAGTCGTCGCGGGCGGTACCGCGGAAACGGACATCAAGGCCACGCAGATCAAGGAGGAACCTGTGTACCGGCTGGGCGGACAGCGCGCGCGCGGCGAAGCTGCCGCGGCCGTTCGCAGCTCGAACAACAGTGCTGAGCAGCGTCGGTGCACCGTGTGCGGTCTCAGGAATCATGATGCTGAAAAGTGTCGATTTAAAAACTATCGGTGTCAAGTGTGCGGTGTGAAAGGTCACCTAAAGAAAATATGTGGTGTAAAAAAAGGTGAATCGCGATTACATTCATTGAACACGGAGAACAATGTTTCGGAGAATAGTGACTGTGAGGAATGCGAGTTATACAATGTAAGGTATGTCGGTAGTTCGCCTATAATAATAAATGTGTCGGTCAACTCAGTAAAACTAGATATGGAGTTAGATTCCGGGTCGGGATCTAGTGTCATATCGGAAAAAAAATTTAATGAGTATTTCAAAGACTGTATTTTGATGAAAAGTAATTTAAAAATGTGTCTTTATAATGGGTATAGAATCTCGCCCTTGGGCTATTTCCAAGGTCGAATATCGTATTTAAATAATACTCACAATATTAAAATATTTGTTTTGTCAAACGGAGGTCCACCTTTGCTGGGACGAGATTTTATGTCAAAATTTAAAATATATTTTACCTCAGATATCAATAACATCCAAACCCAATCTGTATTAGAGTCCGACACGAAGGAAGTGCAGCAACTTTTAACTAAATACTCCGATTTGTTTACTGACGAGTTAGGTAGATTTACCAAGTTTAAGGTGAAACTTGTTTTGCGAGAGGGCGCCCAACCAAAATGTTTTAAGCCACGTTCTGTACCTTTCGCATTAAAAAAAAAGGTAGAGGAGGAGATAGACAGGCTAGTCGGTTTAGGTATATTGCAACCGGTTCAATTTCCTAAATACGGAACCCCTATTGTTCCAGTTCTAAAAGAGAACGGAAAAGTTAAGATAGCCGGTGACTTTTCAATAACTCTAAATAAAGATTTAGAAATTGATAAATATCCAATGCCTAGGATAGAAGAGGTTTTCGCCAAGTTAGGTGGTGGGGAGTGTTACAGCAAAATTGACCTGAGTAATGCTTATAACCAATTTGTCCTGGAGGAATCGTCGCAAGAACTGACCGCGATAAGCACATCTAAAGGCTATTTTAAATACACGCGACTTGTATATGGGTTAGCAAACGCTCCCGCTATTTTTCAAAGAGCGATGGAAGCACTATTGGTTGGTATAGAAGGTGTTAGCATATGGTTGGACGACGTTTGTGTAACTGCGCCGACTAAACAATTACACTTCAGCAGGCTAAATGAAGTTCTAAGGAAAATAAAAGAGGCCGGTTTAAAATTGCACAAGGAGAAATGTAGTTTTTTTCAAAATAATGTTACTTATCTAGGCTATATTATAGATAAACATGGTTTACGTGCGTGTCCTAAAAAAACAGAAGCAATTAAAAACGCGCCGCGGCCAACAAATGTCACGGAGGTTAAGCGATTTATAGGATTAATTAACTATTACAGAAATTTCGTACCAAATGCTTCATCCAAGTTGCACCCGCTGCATGAATTATTACGTAAAGGTGTACAGTGGCAGTGGGACGAGCGTCACGAACGTGCTTTCAATAGCGTTAAGACTGAGCTATCATCAGAAAGGGTGCTAGCTCACTTTGACCCCGCGGCACAGTTGGTGTTGACGGTGGACGCAGGCCCGGCCGGGCTGGGCGCGGTGCTGGCGCAGCGCGACAGGGCGCACGCGTCGCACGAGCGGCCGCTTGCGTTTGCGTCGAGATCATTGTCCATAAGTGAACGAAATTACAGTCAGATTCAGAAGGAGGCGACAGCTATTATTTTTGGCGTCAAATACTTTCACCAATATTTGTATGGGCGTCAGGAACCATTCGTACTTAAGACGGATCATCGGCCCTTACTTTCGATATTCGGGATGAAGACAGGCGTATCAGTAATGGCAGCATCGAGATTGCAGCGTTATGCAATCATATTATCGGCGTATAATTATAACGTACAATATATTAAAAGTGAAAATAATGTCGCAGCGGATTATTTGTCGCGCTCGCCCTTGCCTGAATCTGATAATAAAATGGAGGAACAAAATGATTTGTCATTCCTCAATTTTTTAGATACCAACGTCGCACCGCTAACTTTTGACGATATAAAAATTGCAACAAATAATGACGAACTTTTACAAACAGTGATTAAATATATCCAGAATGGCTGGCCGCGTAAAATTTCTTGCAAAATTGTTCAGCCTTATTTTAATTGTAAAACTGATTTGGAAATTGAAAACGGTTGTATTTTTCGGGGCCATAGAGTGGTGATACCAGCGGTTTACCGAAATAGTTTATTGAAGGAACTTCACACGGGTCATTTCGGAGTAGTTAAGACAAAAAGCGCAGCTCGTAGTAGATTTTGGTGGCCATCGATTGATAAGGACATAGAAGAATGGGTGGGCGCGTGCTACACATGCGCCGGCACACGAGCAGCGCCGCCGCGCGCGCCGCCCGCGCCTTGGCCGCGAGACTTAGCTCCATGGCAACGTTTGCATATCGACTATATGAGTATTAACCATAACGAATACTTGATCGTTGTAGATGCTTACAGTAAATGGTTGGAGTGTTTACATATGAGTTGCGGTACTTCAAGTCGGGCCCTTATAACTAAACTCAAAGAATTGTTTTCTAGATTCGGTTTACCAACTGTCATAGTTTCTGATAATGATGTGAAAATTAAGTCAAAAGAATTTGAACATTTTTGTAAAATGAACGGTATCCGATATGTAACGTCACCAATTTATCACCCTTCCAGTAACGGACAGGCCGAAAACTCTGTAAAAACATGTAAGAAAATGATTAAGTGTATTATAAGCGATAACACTCAGCAATCTATGATTAATGAAAAATTGTTAGGATTCTTGTTCGATTACCGTACCACCCCCCATTGTGCAACGGGTGAATGCCCCTCAAAGCTCATGTTTGGCCGAAATATTGTGTCTAGACTGGACTTATTATTGAGAGATAGCCGTAAATTTAAATCGGATATTGATAATTATCAACCATCTAAAACAATAAGGATTGGCGATAGGGTATGGTTAAAATGGTTTATAGCCAGAAAAGACAAATGGGTTTTAGGTAACGTAATTAAATTATTGGGTAATCGCATGTTTCTAATATCGGTTGAAAACTTTAATGTAGATTGTAAAAGACATATTGATCAGATTCGCAAATATACAGGTGCAACCGATACTAGAAAAGAGGTAAACGGCGCGCGCGCTGCGAGCCCCGCGCCGTCCGCGCTGCCGAGGCCGCGCTCGCGTCCCTCATCGCCCTTGTCAACCGAGGAGCCGCAGCCGCCATTACTGTCGTGTGACAAGGACTCGCAGCTAACACAGGGCGAGAGTAACGAGGTTGTGGAGGAGGATGAGCGGGCAGGGGCTAAGGGTGTAGCAGAAACTAGTCAACAAGATAATGTGGAAGCTAGTATTCCTACACCACAGCCTACAAGGCCGATTCGTAGTTGTAGACGAAATATTAATTATAAGATTTAAGTTGTAATTTTAATATAGAGGTAAATGTACTTAATATTTAGAATAGTTTTAATATTTCTACTTTTGTTAATAGTGTTGGAGGAGTGATGTGTATGCATGTGTGTGTGCGTGTATCTGTGTGAGTGTTACACCACTCTGGCGCCATATTGTTATAGAGCAGTAATAAACGAGCATCCATCGACAAGGGTTGTTTTAATTGTTAGCTGACAGATCAAGCAAACGTTCTTAAACCTGGTGAATATTTTTTCCTTATGATTTGATGTGATGAAAGAGTGCTTTTGTAACGGTCTATTAAATCGTCAACACCGATATTTTCTAAATGTATTTTATAGTCTGAACTAGCGGTTCCCGCGAACTTCGTTTCGCTGACAATAAAATTATGATAATTATACCTTATCTTTTTCATGATACTTATGAGATAGTAGGTTAGTCTAGTCTTATTTAGAATAGAATATAGAATAGTACTTGCATTACAAACGAAGGTCTCAGATTCCCAATCAAAATATGATAAACCATTTATAAGATCGTTTTCTAAATTTGGTTTGTGTAAGGCTGATTATGCACCTCATTATAATGCGCAATACTGGTGCACTCTTCTAAGTGCACCAAAGTATTGCGCACATACTGGAGCAACAAAACAAAATAACTTAATACACAGCATTAAACATCTAAAAGTTCACATAGACCCCACGATGATATTTTTTATCTATCTCAATATTTATACATATTATGTATCGGTATATCTACTTCTCTTAACCATTTATATCCTTTACTTTTTGTGAGAAATAATGGCTTACTTACAAACGGTTTTAAGCAATACAGAATTAATCCTTATCCACATAAGTACCCTAAATACATTTTGCATTGAATACAGGTCAATGTGACCCATTACAACATCGCTACATAGTATGAAACAAAGTCGCATGCTTTGCCCTCATGTCCCTTTGAGTTATTAAAACTACGCAAAGGATTTAGATACGGTTCTTTTTAATAGATACAATGATTCAAAACGAAGGTTTATATGTGTAATAACATCCATTACATAGTGGAGGAATACTGTTATTTTTGAAGTTTTCAATGTGATATCGTAAATTATCATTTTTTTCCGCTTACATTGCAAACGCAGGCTGAACCCTACGAAATTTATCAAAATAATATACTAATTATTTGTACACATTCAAAAGGTATACAGATAACTCCGCGATGGTATATGTATTTTTTTAACTAATTTAATACAGCATAAATCCTTGTCCAATTAGAGAGACCTTAAATACGTTGTTGAATTAATATAAATTTATATGGTCCATTACAGTAGGTACATGATTTCAATAAATATTTTCGAAAAAATTACAGATTTAAAATTGCGAAACGTAGCGTTTGCGGCGAAGCCGGAGCGGGTCACTATATGCAATGTTTTTATATGCAATGTTCACAGTTTTTCTGTATTATATTTAGGAACAGCATTGCACCCGTGCGAAGCCGGGCGAGTCGCTAGTATACTATAAACTGATGTTTTTGAAGACATTGTAGTGGTTATCGGTTATCTTTTACTTTCTTGTCGTAATGATCAATTATTTTTTTATTAGCCTATATTGTCCCACAGCTGGGCAAAGGCCCCCATTTCAATTTTAATTATTTATTTTTATTATAATTGCACAAAACGGATAACGTACCCTATAAAAATATTAATTTGTTATGCGTTGTGGATATTATTATTACTATGAATCGATAATATAATGTCGGAGCTCCCTCATTATTCAACACGCGTACTAAAAAAATCGACACTATGCGTACGGGGCTTTATAAAATAGTGACTGTGCGAAATGTAGGTGAATAGGAAAACATAACCGTTCTATTTCGATATATTTCTAAGTCCTTACCATTTTTTTTAACTTGATTAGAATTAACCTTTTAAAAATAAAAGACAAAAAATATTATTAGTTTAGCAAAAATAATTCGAGCTACAAATTGAACAAAAAGTATTAAAAAAAAATCAAAAAATAAAAAGGCGATACAGGATGTAGAATTGGAGTTGCCGAGTTTCGATCCCGGGTCCTTCCGCGTGCTAAGCGAACGCTCTACCAACTGAGCTACAACTCCGGTGAATGTATAGGCGAATTTCGGGTTCCTATGAAGTTGACTGGCTATTTTCGAAGTGGTTAATTTTGTGGAACTTCTGCGTAATATCTATCCTGTAAAATACATATGAAATGAAATAGTTTATTCTGCAAAAGGATAATAATTTGTATTCAAAAATTATTGAAAACTAAATTCAAAAGTGTATGTCGAAATGAAATTCGAACTTGAATTGAAAAAATACGAAGCTCGTATTTACCCAACCCGGCTATTTTAATTGCTATGCTGTAAGCTAAATAACATGTTAATACATGAAAACCTCAAGCGGCGCAAATATACTAAACTAGTTGGTAGTTATTTGTTTGAGCCGTTTGGGGTCGAAACTCTCGGACCGTGGGGCCCGAGTGCCAAGTCGCTTTTTAAAGATCTAGCAAAGCGACTTGTTGACACTTCTCGTGACCCAAAGGCTGGCGTTTACCTCGCACAGAGGATAAGCATTGCCATCCAACGTGGCAATGCCGCCAGCCTTTTGGGCACACTCCCAGCCGGCAATGATGCGGACGAATTTTTTGATGCGATTTTTTAAGCCTTGTATATAATATCTTTGTATATATATATGTTTGTAAATATTTTAATTTTAGTTTTATAAGTTTGTAAATATTGTGCATTTAATTTGAAATAAAAGTAAGTAATAATTAAAAAAAAAATGTTAATACATATATTAATGTAAAAACATAAAACCATAGCAACAGTATTTTGGTCGCTATGGTGACTCGTACACAGCTATAGTGACAGTAGAAAAGTTACGAAAATTCGTGATTGATCACCCCCCGTATAGGATAGCGTATTTATGTTAGCCCGACCTTCAGCAATAATATAATGGTGTCAAATTTTAACACCGCGATGCAGAAAATGACGAAATTTGCACAACGCTGTCTATCGGATTCGGAACTTAACCATCAACATTAGTTCTATTTTTTGTCTTAAGATGTCGTTGCAAGTACTACTAACACTGAATTACGTAACGTAATTATTTTACTTCTCGTATTCACTAAATTAATCATATCTTTTGGTAGAGTGAACCGATTTCGATCAAACAAAAACTAAGTTATACCTCAAGTTGCGTATAATTTTTGTATATAGACATTGTCTGCATTGAGTTCGTGGATTTTACGTGATGCGCGCACAAACAAACATACAAATGATGGAAATGGGTTCTGTTAGTTATCTTTTCACACCCTGGCTATTTTTTTTTCAATTTATTATATTTATAGATATTTTTATTATATTTATAGATTTATTATAATTGTATAGATGATTGTTGTTTTATTATCTATATACTATAATTAATAATAATTGAAATCCAATAATGCATTGACCTTTAATGAGCCTGATGGGGGAGGGACTTTCACCTCTCCTCCCTCCCCCCCCTATATCGGTTTCCGGGATGAAAAGTAGATATGATCCTTCCTCGGAGTAGGTACTATAACCGTACCAAGTTTCATCAAAATCCGTTCAGTAGTTTTTGCGTGATTCGCGTTCAAGGTACAGACAGACAGACAGACAGACAAAAATTTTTTTAATTGCCTTTTATTCTTCAGTATCGATAGTAAAACGCCCCCCACTCATTTTTTTTTTAATATCTTCAATGTACAGAATTTGACCCCGACCATTTTTATTATAGTATAGAAGAATATATTATAGATTAACAATGTTTTTTTCATTAAATTTTTCAAAAATTTTAACTTTTTTTTCGATACCGAGACACTTTACTTTGTAATCGATTAATTTGATTTTTTTTGCTTTCTTATCATATTTTTGTTTGCCTTTATTTTAATTCGCATTTTACGTTTTGAGGAGATTCCGTTATTTCAATATTATAAAGCACAGCTGGTTTCTGAAAAAAATAGAAATGTAACCTCAACAAAAAAGATACCCATTTAATCATTCGTGATGTGAGTTCGAAAATTATACATTGTGAAAAGAAAATTTTGCCACGGGTGAGGCTTGAAACCGTGACTATCGGTTTAAGTACTTCAACTTGAACCCATGACTATATTTTTATAGAGTACTTGTTCACTACATTTGATTAAAAAAGATTCATTAATATTAACTGCTTTCCACGTTCTGATTAGATTTAAGTTCATATATTGTCTCTTTTTTTTATCGATTACAGTTGTTGGTCGTTTTTGAGATGGCTCTTCAGTCAATGTTTCCAGTGACTCTAGGCGATTAGGCAATTCAAAACTATTTAAGTCTTCAGCTTTCTGAAGGTAAACAACACAAACACATATTCTTAAATAAATATTTTTTTCATAAATTATAAGATACATAAAGCATAACCTTATTTTTATCTCACGTAATTCTTTAGTTTTTAGTATGTAAATTTTTCAACAACATCGTAAATAATCGATAACTCGCGTAAGGGGTGACAGCGTTTGAGTTATTAATACAACTAGGTATTACAGGTTCTATATACTCCTGCAAAACCGAATACGTGACTTAATGCTCCGCAATCTAATAATCTCTGTAAATATTTAGGAAACGCCAATCAATTTTCAAGTTGCCTGTTCAAATACGCATTTAGTTTTGCTACTCATGTACCGAAAAATATAAATTGTTTTAGAAATGAAGCGCTTTCTTTTGTTTTATTTAATTGTATTTTCAATACATATTTGACTTGTTTCGTCCTTTTTACAAAGCACGTTTCTACACATGCACGCGTGATCTGCAACACCGCGTGTGAATGCGTTTTCAATGTACTGCGTTTATTATTTACAGATCTAATCTAATGTAAATAGGGAAAATAAAAGGACGGAGCTCAGAACAATGACATGACATTTTACTATTCAGAGAAGATAGAAGCGGCAAACAATGTAAGATCACGCAGTCCCACGAGTATATATCATCCTTTAATATTTGTTTATATCATTGAAAACAAGAAAGGCTCAATAAATAAATTATGATTATCTATTCGTAATATCCTTTATGAATAAATGAACATAAATAAACCTTTGTTCGTAGTCAGTCCTTGCGCTTTTATCAAATACCGATGTCTGTAATGAGATATTGGAATTATCAAATCATGTTTACTTATTGTAAAATGCTGTATTTTAAAGCTACATTTCTATTAGAACTAAGAGGACCGACAGGTTCTGTGTATGAAAGCGATCAACCAAATGTCTAGTCAGTATATCTCTTAATCTGTATACAGCTTAATTATTGTTATGAGCAACCTTTGAATAGGTTAACATAACACTGGTCATTGTATTGTCTTCCTAAACAGAATTTCGTCTTATCATTTTTAGATGGTAGATTTAAAAAGTATAATGTAAAAAAAAAACACATATTATTACAGTTTGTTTTTTAAGTTGATATTGTAAATGGATAAGAAGAGGACATGCTCCGCCGATCCCAAATAATAATTGGGATAATGACAGGGGAATGATGATTATTGTAAATGTATATGTCATTGAAATGAAGTTAGTCTCGTAAATACGTATAATATTGTTTTATTTATTAGCACAATAATACACATTAAATGACCAAAGTTTACGTAAGAAATAATTAAGAAGATTAAAATCCTTCGTCTCTTTATGGACAGCAACTGGACGGACAGCTCGTACAATAATTTTTATTAGTTTGGGTATACCTTGTTTTATCTGTAAATAAAAAAAAACAATAAATAATTTTAATATGTAGCAGTGTAGTGCAGTTTTTGTTAACTAAATCTTAATTTATACTTAAAGAATCAAATTGAATAAAGGTTCAAAATGACTAATGGGAGCTGTGGCTATAACACGAAAAATTCTTATTGTAGGAAATCATAATCGATCCTGTTGTTATAGGCATATTTTTTATTATTTTGTTACTTTTGTTGGTGTTTAGGTACTTCATACGCTACAATACATTCGCTGTGTTAAGAAACATACATATTTTTTGGAATTATTCGCCTTAGCAGTGTTAAATTAAAGTACCTATTAGATTGAATAAATAATAAGTAAAAATAGCAGTCGAATTTGTTATAACAACATATTTTCAAGAATAAATATTACATAAAAGTCGATAAAAGTAACAAAACTAATTTTGAGTTTTTGAAAGTTAAATCATGAAAATCGAAGGAAATCGACACAAAAATAGATTAATCATGTGTTAAAACTTATGCGCTGCGAGGTTACTTTTGACAATCACCACGTTAAAGTCGTGATCAGTAAACGTAAATTTTGTATTTCAGCCTCTCCCATACCGGGAGATAAAAGCGTAGAACTTTGTTGAAATCCAGATTTAATATTATGATATCAGACAACATAAACAAGAAGTGGAATGAGTAGTGTGCACTGTGCTGCATATTAGAACGTAGATATAATATACACAAACAATAAATGTGCGCTTGCAGAGAAAAATGAATACATACCTTTTATTTGATGAAAATTATAGTTCATCCACAGCATGAATGTGTTCTGGTTTATGACCATTCTCATATCGTTCCCACATTTTGTTATATAGTGATTCTAGGCCACGAGCATAATACTCACAATTAAATAACGTGCTATCTAAACGTGCTTTAGAAACTTTAGCTCTTACGTATCTGCGACTGCAAAAGAATGTTCAAAGATTAATATTGTGATATGTTCAGATTGACCATGCTGACGTTGTTATTAATTAAAATTTGTATCTAAAATATTTGATGTTTGGTTCGAAGCGGCACAAGATAGAGAATCTTGGAAGGCCTTGGGAGAGGTCTATGTCCAGCAGTGAAACACTACAGGCTAGGAAAAAAAAATAACAGATATAAATTATTATTATATGTCTCAAAAACGTCTACTTACTACTCCCTACTTGTTCCCAATTTAACAGCAATATCTTCGTATTGTCTTTTATTTTTGGCAATGAGTTCTGGGCAGCCCAGTGCTTGCAGCTGCGACGCCGCAACGCTAAAAGTTGCAAAAATTTTGTAAACAAATATTTCAATTTTTTTATTAGAAATTTATGTAACACTCATTACAATATGTCAATCAAACTTAGGCATTTGTTAGTATTTAAAAATGTATCCTGATACCGAGAGGCTAATGTTTCGCCAGGAAGGGTAATGACTGGCGTGCCAGCCCATAATACATCCATCGCAGTTGTATGCCCGTTGCATAAGGCTGTATCCAAACAAATATCTGCCAATTGACCCCTCCTCACGTGTTCTTCCTTGCATGCGATGTTAGAGAACACAATTCTCTTAGGTGATAATCCTGTGAAAAAAATAAATGTAAATTGTACGTATATCGAATAAATCCGAACAAAAAGAGCAATCAAAATCGGTACCTAATTTTTGGGCAAATTTATGTACATTCGGTTCGCCAGCAGCGGGAAAACTTAACAGCCAGAGAACGCTGTTCGGTACCTTTTTCAGGATGTTCACCCACATTTCCAAAATACTAGGATCAGTCTTGTACAATTGATTGAAATTACAGAATACTACAGAATTTTCTGAGAGACCGTACTGTTTTCTGGAAGTAAGTACTATGCTTTTGTTTATTGCTTCAGCCGCTGCAACTTTTTTATCACAACTGTTTACCGATAAACCATTCTGTATACATGTGCCGTCGACGATAACCTTCGGAAAAAAATGTGAAAATTAATAAGTTTAAAACTATGTATAATAATAGTATCTATGTCATTAATTAAATACCTGAAAATGTTTAGGATCTTGAGTATTTTCGATAACTTCATTTGGAATGTTTATTTCTCTAATGCATATTTCCATTGGTAACAACCCTTCATATTCGATCATTTCAATTCTTTCAGTAACATTTAATAAATTTTCTATTTTGATATTCTCAGCACAATTTATAACAGCTGCATATTGGTCAGAAATCTTCTCATCCGCAGTTATGACTTTAAACTGTTTTTTCAAATGTGGAAACATTTGTTTATGATCACCTATAAAGTACGTATGTGGCATAAGAGCAAACTTTTCAGTAAAATCTAAATCTGTTGACAGGGGTGATGAGATCGTATCGGTTATAATATAATCCATGTAATTTGCACCACTCGTTCCAGGATACCCCAACCACATTACTTGAATAGGTGCTGGACGTAAAGCAAAAATTTCGTTACGAGCTCCTTTCGTATAACCATTCATGTTAACCAAAATATCTATGTCATCGTTGTATATCTTTTTGGCTGCTTCAAAGTGACAATCTTCAGTTGAAAAATCGACAAAATGTTCTGAGCTTTCCACTATTCTACTTCGGAATGTTGTTCCATCATCAACATTTAGGGCATAGCAGAATATTTCAAATTTTCTACGGTCATGGAGTCCTGGTATAGACTGCATTAAGTGAGAAGTTGGATGGTTACCAAAATCACTGCTAACATATCCTATTCGTAACCGCCCTTTTCGTTCCTTATGATGTACAAATGTATGTCTGCTATGTAACATGGTAACTTTTTCCGTGTATAAATTTGCGTGTCTTGTAGCGATTTCTTTTCTGGCTTTATTTGATAACGGATATAAAATGGAATGGTGTGGGTGTACGGAGGACATTTTTTCAGTACGCAATTGCTCTTCTACAATCGACACGATATTGTACATTCGCTCATCGTAATCATCCCAGTTACAAATTATTTGGTAACAGTGAGTTAAATTACAATAGGCATCAGGAAAGTCTGGTTTCAATTGTAAAGACTTTTTGTATAATTCGATAGCTTTAGTTACATTTCCCAAATCTTTATAAATACTTGCTAAATTACAGTGCGCGTCGGCGAATGTTGGGTTTATCTCAATTGCTTTTTTGAAACACTCAAGAGCCCCAGCTATATCTTGCAATTCTCTTAATGTATTTCCCATATTGCTATAAGCGTCGGCAAAGTTTGGCTGAATACTGACAGCATGTTTATAATGCATTAACGCCTCATGAAGCTTACCTGTAATAGCAATAATTATGTGATGAAATGTTATTAAAATGGTCATAATGAAGTCTTTCTTTGTTGTTCGTCTCTTACGTACTATTATGATAATCGTATTAGTACCATTAAAATAGGTTTTTTTTATGTAGTTTGAACTCTATGCGTAGGTACTTATTTATTTATGCATCTTTCAGTTCATAAATGGTTGTACACTCAACTATTATCGCGACTATGCCACAAGATAATTGTTCTACATTTCCTCAAGGTAAAATCAATAAACACACATTAGAGTATACAAGGCATTGCGTGGTATTTCTCTTGAACGTCTTTAGGTGGTAAGCGTTTAAATATCAAATGTTTAAATATACGATAAGATCAGTTAAAAGGTAAAATGTATTATTATTGTTTTATTGCGAGGCCATTACCTACAGGTCTTGTATAAATAAAACAGAATTATGTTATTAAAATTATAACCAACCTTGATGCTGTAAAAGTGAAGCTAGATTACTGTGAGTTGCCGCAAAATTAGGAAATACTTCTAAAGCTTTCATGTACAGTTTGGTGGCTTCATCAATTTTCCCCTGTTCTCGTTTGACATTACCTAGGTTGTTTAGAGTATCAACGTGTGACGGGCATAATCGTAAAGCTTTGTTATAACACTCCTCCGCCTCGGAAACGAGGCCTTTTTCCTTGAGTGCATTAGCGAGATTGCAGTAGGCATCAGGGAAATTAGGCTGGAGTTCTATAGCTCGTCTGTACGTATCTATGGCTAGATCTATAAACCCTTGTTTGTAGTATAAGCATGCCAGATTTCCATGTATGATTCCACTGTTCGGAGTCAATTTTAGTGAATGAAGATACAATGCTACCGCTCTGGAACAAACAACATATTTTGTTTACACCGTTTTTAAGTATGAAAAATAAACTTGTGTGTCGTTTATTTGTGTAGTTTAAAATATAGGTTAAGGTCAATTACAGGTGTGTTTCAGTGCGATATTTATACGTTAACCTCAAGGATATTACATGGTCGTTTACTAGTATGTAACCTATCATTTGTTCAGGTAACTTAGTATAATTATAGTTCATGGAATCTAATATCTATATTACAATAGTCTTGACACTCAAAATAGTTTTGAAACACGGTGATCTGAGCTTTGCAGTATAGGTTTCTAATCAATGTGGCTAAAAGCGGGTAACCAGTAAATTATGAAATATGTATTTTCCAATAGAGAATTGCTTCTTTTGTGGATGTTAAAAAGACTTATAGTTTGAGAAGCTTCGCCTTGCTTACTTAGCCATAGAAAATAATTATAATTTACCATGTATTAGTAATGAAGGTATGGTAATTATGAAGGTAAAAATAAAAGAGGCTTAAGAGGCTTTCAAGGCTATCATTTACATGTAATAAATAGTTCCTGGTATATTGTAGAGTCGCATTTTTCTTTAGAAAGATTTTCTTTAATCCGCACTTTGGAAGCAAGAACTATATAAATATGTTTATTATTAGCTATTAGTTACCTATTAACCATTTATTTTTTAGATATATGCCAATCTGTGTAATCTAAATCAAGTTTAGAAAATGCTACTTTTACTAATATCATAGACCATACGCAGTGCGCACAAGTCTTAATAACTTATTGAACAGACATTGCATTGAAGCGTAGTGTATTATTTGTACACATTTTTTTTTTTTTACTAACATGTATAATATTACTGTTTTTAAATGTAGATCACTAAACAAAATCTTGCATTTAATACGGTATTACGTTTAAAATCAAGCAAGTGTTTCTTTTTGCTTATTTATAATAATTATGTCCATCATCTTAATTAGATGATGAACATATTGTAAGCAAAAAGAGAGATTATATATTTTAAAATAATGTAATTCATTTTCATATTTATTTAATTATTTCTATGTGTCAGTAAATTCAAATTAGATAATGTTTTTTCATTACAGACATTCTATATTCATTCAAAATTATGTCCGTTACTTCCTGTTTGACGCTGTGTTTAATGTATGTTGCGGTTTTATGATGTCTGTAAAACTGTTTAATAACCGTTTTTTTTTTTCTCGTGCATATCTCTGTTATTTACCTAACAAATTCCACATGTTACTTACCTCTTGATCTTATTTTTGAACCAGGTGACACATCCGTCGGAAACATCCGTCGCTTGCGCGGATTGCCGCGGTGGAGCGATGTTGATGACGGTGTACACGACGATGCATTGGTAATCCATAACACGGACATGTCCTCAGCGCGAGCAAGGTTGTACTGAGAGGGGCAGATGCCGGAGACACGGGCGAGTCTGCCCGCGCCGCGCCCGCGTCACGCCGCGCCCGCGCACCGTGCCAACTTCCCCGGAGCGACGCTACGTCGACGCAAGCCGCGGCCTTCGTTCACCCGCACGTTTATACACTCAAATCGTGAGCATATATCACAAGATCTATTAACGACGTGAAGACCATGCGCACACGCCATTTAGTCGCCTTCGCGATATATTTAAAGCATCATTCGTCTCACCATAAAACACTCGGGCCTCCGCTCTGGAAGACTTCATCGAATCGGTGACGGCATTAAAATAAGTTATCTATTAATTTACAACAAAGAGACTTTTATTTGAATCGTTTCAACGTGTATACGAAATCTAAATTTAAAATATGAGATTTCGTAGCACCGCACGTTATTCATAAAACCGATCAGCTGTTTCTACAAATATCAGCTGTTACGCGCTCTCGTTTGTTTTAGCGTCTATTGTTTACTTTGCGGCGGTAAGCTGTCACACAGGCAATAAACTGTTTAAAGACAAAAAGGACGTGACGAATTAAGATTACGTATTGAAGAAGCGCGCTATAAAAGTTTTTAAACAGCCGTAAAACTGTTTACGTAGTAATAAAAGCGTGCATGTGCGACGGTACAGTAAATACGGTAATATCGATTTGCGAGCAAGCAGGCAAGCGACGGCGGCGGCGTGGTGACGCGACGGAATCTCGACGCGACTGCGGCCGTGGGCCTACTTGCTGGAAGCTGGCGCGTCACCCTACTCCTACACGCTCCACGCTACTACTGTCAACGTCTGCCTAATTGTTAGCAACAACTTTTACGCTCGCCCGGAAAAACAAAACACAACTAAACTAAATCATATTGATTTTCGAGTTAGCTTTAGCTTCAACAGTCAAGTGACAAAGATCACGCCCGCCCTTGCGGTTACCACTGTTCTACTGACCTATTTTTGGTTATAATGTTTTGCGTAAAATTGTCAAATATTACGTTTCTAAGATAATTCCTGAAATGGTAAAATTATAATATTATTCGTTTTGTGTTCGATTTTTTACTTTAAAATCTTTATTATAATATATTTGTAGTCTCGATAAACAAGGCCGTAATATTAATATCTAAAACAGTCTTTGTCGTTATTTTTTTCTTTAAAATTGCATTTTTTATTTTCTTGTTAACACTTCTTAGCATTTGCTTCAAACAGACATTTTCGTCTAATGTACATTACTAATGCTTAATAAATTACCTGATACACGATCATTATGTAAACGGATAGGAATAAGACACTGGCACCTATTATGTAAGCGAGCCATTGACCTGGCAGATTCTATTGAAATGAAAACACATTCATCATACAAAACCACATACTTTCTTTCACTTAATAAATAAATGTTTGTAGCTGATGAATTATCGTTTCCGATACCGCAACATATCGCAATATCTTTTTTTTCATAGAAATGTGCCATTATTGTATTCATTGTTTCAAGGGCCTTATAAAACAAATATTATCTACTTGCGGTATCCCGCAAATTCCACAGATCCTCCAGCCTCTAATATCGAGGTTTTGGTATTCTGAGATTGGAAGGCCTATTATGAACTATCCTGTTAATGTACGAACTTGACTTTAAATAGAATTTATTCAAGATTAAAGTTAAGATATTAATCAGCTAGGTTTGAAATTCTTACTCGCAAAATAGTCCAGTCATTTGGTAGTTTTACCTGGAAAGTTTTCCGGGAGTTTTGAAAATTGGGTATTTTATAAATTTGGATATGCTCTTTTCGAATTTTAACTTTGCCACCTCGCACCACCGCCGCTCGCGCCGCCATTTTGAAAAAAAAGCGCCCAAAAACGGTTTTTTGGGAATAACTCCTTTCCGACGCATTTGACGAAAAAAATATTTTCTACAATATTAAACTAGAAAAAAATTCCTACATTTTATGTCTTATTCACTTTTTCATAAAATCAATAGTTTTGGACGTACGAGCGCCGCAAAGTATTATTCATTTGCACTGCGACGAGTGTTTCGTACGATTTTCTAAACTGTTCTATTACTGCCGCCGGTTTTCAAGAAGTAGGTATCAGGGTAATATGTCACCTTGAATCGGGCCCTTTCCCTCGACTTTGAACGAAACTTCAACGAAATATTTGTCGGTAGAAGCTATATTAAGAGAAATATTTCGTTTAGACTGAATCATCAGTGTACGTTTATTGTCGTACAGTGTTGTTTATGTTCTTAGAGCTATAGCTTCTTATACGGCAAATTGTTTAATTTGTGACAATTCACTTGAAAACCAGCGACAGTAATAGAACATTTTAGAAAAATATACGAAAAACACGTGGTGGTGCAGATGAATAAGTAATATTTTGCGGCGCTCGTACATCCAAAACTATTGATTTTATGGAAAAGTGACTAAGACATAAAGTGTAGGAAATTTTTTCTAGTTTATTTTTGTAGAAATTACTTTTGTCGTAAAATGCCTCAGAAAGGAGATATTCCCGAAAAACCGTTTTTGGGCGCCATTTTTTCAAAATGGCGGCGCGAGCGGCGGTGGTACGAGGTGGCAAAGTCAAAATTCGAAAAGAGCATATCCAAATCTATAAAATACCCAATTTTCAAAACTCCCGGAAAACTTTCCAGGTAACCCCCATATTTTCTACCAAATGACTGGACTAAAAAGCAAATCAAGTAATTGAAGATACGCCGTTGCGTAGTTTAGTTATACATAGAAGTGGGCTTTCACAGACACATTATGACTTTATCATTGGACTATTTCAAAAGTACTTAATACCTAAGCACCACATACTTTCGAAATTTAGGTGATTTTAGTATACAGCTCAGTTGTATTATGGTATGTGTTAAATAAGATTGCCACGTTTTATTACAGACCAACGGGTAGTCAAAACAAGATAAGAAAAAGCATATACACGTTACATATATGATGTGTTCTTTTATTGCTATTGGGAACTTTCTAAGTGAACGGTTGCAGACTGTAATGACAATTAACTTCTTTGTGCATTTATTAGCTTAATCATAAAAGTAGTAAACATACAATGTGCTTAAAGATATCCTAGTAAAATTTTAGTCGGGCTGTTGTGGATAAACAGCAATACATGCTGCACAATAACCTATTTCTTTATTTACACACTGACAATTTGAGCCACACACACGTCATCGTGAACCTAATGTGTAATTTAAGTCCTTGTGTTAGTTGAGCAGACATAAAAACGTACATACTACACATACAGGCAAAATCTTATCCCACTTTTCGATTTACCGCAGTGGGTAACAAGTCATAAAACAAAATCTCCAATCGTACTGTATTGGAGATTTTGTGCAATCATTAAAAAGGTCACAAGTATTTTAACCAAACGTAGTACTTGACAAACCTCTACAATGACTAGGTAAATAATGAATGGTCATTTAGTTCTTTCTAAAGATAACCGGAATAAAACAAAAATATGCAAACATGTGACATCCAAAATTTCAATGTTAAAAGCTAATTTTAACACTTCTCTTGTCGCTCACTTGCCAACTTTCATACGAATTTGACAGATACGTAAGTAGATATAATTAAATTCAAGAAGCATTGCCAAGGACTCCATTCCGATGGTTATCTATTGGACTACTACTTTCCGCGTATCATCAATATGCGGAAAGTATTAGTAAAATAATGTTGTTGTTGTAATATTGGTACTGAACTAAGTATAGTCAACAATTATCTACGATTATAACTCGCGTTCCGTTTTGATGTGTGGGGAAAATAATTCCGGTAACTAAATATTGATCTTATCTGAGGTTAAATCATTTTAGTTTTTTCTCGACCTCATTTTTACCCAGTTGCATCATTTTGTTTTAATAAATTAATGGTTTTATATTTTGGCTTGGTGCCAAACTGATGCTAGTCTCGACTGGTCAGTTATGTGTAAGTGGAAGCTGATAGATTCCGATCATTTGATTTGAAATCATTGGTGGTACTTGTAATTTACAAATACATGCTTGTATACCTACGGTTTGTTTTAGCAATTGGGGTTTTTGATAACTTCTAAAACTTGATTTGTATTAAGATTAAGTCCAAAAAACACTTGCTGGATTGAGTAAATGAAACAGTTTAGATATAGGTAAGAGATATTGATCGTTATTGTAACTAAATATATCCCAAACGAAAACAACATTAAGATGTGACAGGACAAAGAAAGTATCATTGGGTTCATACCGGCGAACAAAGAATTCTCTGGAGCTTTTTCTATTCATTCGTGTTATCTAAGTAAGTGTCCATTATCTGGTATTTCCAATATCATAAGTAGGTAAGTATTGTTAAGTGAAGCAAAAATAAGGCAATCTTTAAAAGATAATAACATTTATAGATATTGACGTCTTAGGTTTGTGTTACTGTTAAATATGTTTATTATCTGTCATACAAATTATGAAAATTCCCAACATACTCGTAAACAATACTGTTCGATAGATGAATGTGTTATGGTTAAATTAATGTTTTGGGTACAAATTACTAAATTAAGAAATATCTTTTAAACAATTTACATTCTGTCATTTCATAAATAAATGCTGACGTAATTTTTATGATTGTTTACATTAGGTAGGTACATTTTGATAGAAATAAAAAGAACCATTTTTCCAATTGTTTTATTTCAATACATTAATATTTTTAAGCCATTTTGTATTTGGTTAATACTTTGATATAACATTAAACATTATTCCACAACTATCACATAAACATCAATATAGAGAAGATGACGCGCTCGCCTACAAGCTAACGGCTACGATACAATACTAAGTATATTATATTGTCATACAGCATAATACATTATCATTAGTTAAGCGGAACGAACTGCTAAGGACAGTTTACAAGCGTTAGCAATTAAATTGAATTATGGATATTAAGTGTTTATTGTCAGTTACTTCGTCTCCGGTCGTGGTGAAGCACCGCGTTCGGAATTGGGCGTGCTACCGCCGGAAGTGCTTTGCGGGCTCCTCTCTTGAACCTAAACAAATAATCAAACCGTTAGTCATTGGCACAAAATAACTCCCGCACTATACACGAGTTGCGTGCAGTATCGATGGTCTGCTTGAGCATGTCCGTACTATGATTTCTAATAACGTAATAACGTAACCGGCTGGCTATTTCCACGCTAGTTGTTCCAAGAAATGGTAGCTAGTAACACGGATAACAGGAAGTACAGTGTCGTCCTTACTCCAGTTATTGTCGTGCTAGACCCTGGGTAATTCTGGCTTAAAATGTAATTCGACCACAACGAACAATGTCAAGACCGCATTCATTCAGCTACTCGTAGATATAAATATGAAACAGTTGGCGTGGTCTGTAGTTACTCTCTGAATTGATGAGATAGCGTTCAATTCTACTTTATCTTCTATTTTTAGTGTTTTCTCCCAACACGATTTAGTCCAGTCATTTGGTAGAAAATAAGGGGGTTACCTGGAAAGTTTTCCGGGAGTTTTGAAAATTGGGTATTTTATAGATTTAGATATGCTCTTTTCGAATTTTAACTTTGCCACCTCGCACGACCGCCGCTTGCGCCGCCATTTTGAAAAAATGGCGCCCAAAAACGGTTTTTTGAGAATATCTCCTTTCTGACGCATTTTACGAAAAAAATAAGTTCTACAAAATTAAACTAGAAAAAAATTCCTACACTTTATGTCTTATTCACTTTTTCATAAAATCAATAGTTTTGGATGTACGAGCACCGCAAAGTATTACTTATTCATCTGCACCACCACGTGTTTTTTGTATATTTTTCTAAAATGTTCCATTACTGCCGCCGGTTTTCAAGTGAATTGTCACAAATAAAACAATTTTCCGTATAAGAAGCCATAGATCTAAGAACATAATCAACACTGTACGTCAATAAACGTACATTGATGATTCAGTCTAAACTAAATATTTCTCGTAATATAGCTTCTACCAACAAATTTTTCGTTGAAGCTTCGTTCATAGTCGAGAGAAAGGGCCCGATTCAAAAGTGACATATTACCCTGACACCTACTTCTTAAAAACCGGCGGCAGTAATAGAATAGTTAAGAAAAATATACGAAACACTCGTAGTGGTGCAAAGGAACAATACTTTGCGGCGCTCGTACGTCCAAAACTATTGATTTTATGAAAAAGTGAATAAGACATAAAGTGTAGGAAATTTTTTCTAGTTTAATTTTGTAGAAATTATTTTTTTCATAAAATGCCTCAGAAAGGAGATATTCCCAAAAAACCGTTTTTGGGCGCCATTTTTTCAAAATGGCGGCGCGAGCGGCGGTCGTACGAGGTGGCAAAGTTAAAATTCGAAAAGAGCATATCGAAATCTATAAAATACCCAATTTTCAAAACTCCCGGAAAACTTTCCAGGTAAAACTACTAAATGACTGGACTAATTACTAAGTAAACTGGCCTAGAGTTGTATGTAGTTTTTTTAGTTTCTACTGTCGTAAAATGAAACGGTTCAATAAGATTTATCTTTATACCTCCTTTTTACTCGACAACACAGTCTAATAAAACTCCATTCTTTATTTACACCATTTTAACTGTTATCAAATCGACAAATGTATGCACATAAAATCATTTAATCACGTTATTTGCTTAAATCGTATCGACTGTTTTATTGCTATTAAATATTCTTAGTCGTTTATAAACGTCTGTAAATAAACCTTCAGACTCGCTCATACGATTTACAGTATTTGCTTCTCTCATATAAATCTTAACCAAAGAACAGAAAATACAGAATTTGAGTCCATTTGAGCTGTTTTGATAGTAAAAGTTTTTTTTTCTAAGTACAACAAATGATGACTTTCGTAGTCATTTATTTATAACCCGCCGAGTACCTAATCCGAAATACGGTTTACCGTTTTGATACATGGTAATACATCTATCAGCTCTATTAAAAAATGTATGTTGTTTATTTAACGCAGATCATTAATAAGGAAATCAAAATATACATATCTACAGTATCGTCTGTATATTTAGATGTTTAAGAGAGATGTCTTGTTAAATTATTCACGGTATGTAAACTGGCAAATTTTCCAATGGTATGCGCATAAAATCATTTGATAGCTTTATAGTTAGAATGTTTATTGCTCTATCGTACCGTAACTGCACAATACCTACTGGCAATGAGGTAGAACGCATCCTTGACTGAGCCAAAGTTTCTACAGTTAAAAAAAAACAAAACTATAAAATAATCATTTCCATATTTATTATTTAAATCATCGAATGTTAAAAGTGTAATATTAAATGTCGTTACAAGGATAGATTCATTAAAAAAGAAATAACTATTTTTTCACCCAGTAAATCATAAGGATATGACGTCAATGACCACAGAAACTTTCGGCCATGGCCGGAAACTAAACATGTTATGTTTTCATCACCACTGTGCCCTGTTCGTTACTATGTATTCTTGTATCTTTTATTAAACCAAGATCAATGTGACGTCGACTGCCTATTTTTTTTATAGCTGATTGAGCTCTACAAACGTATTGAAAACAAATATACTATTGATACTGCGTAACTGACATACCTTTTGGTCGTGTAAATAAACGTTGAATTGCGAATCCATCTAGTTCAATTTTATTTAAGACTAGCTGTCCCCGCGAACTTCGTTTCGCTGACAATAACATTATGAAAATTATACCTTAATTTTTTCATGCTACTTATAATACAGTAGATGTCTGTTATAGATTATTGTTATTATTTCTGGCGCATTTAAGAGAATACTTTAATTACAAACGAAGGTGTAAGATTCCCAATCAAATTATAAGATCGTTTTCCAAATTTGGCTTAAAATGGTTTACACCACGATAATATTTCTTTATCTATCTCAATATATATACCTACATATATGTATCGGTATGTCTATTTCTCATAACTATTTATATCCTTTACTTTTTGCGAGAAATAATGGCTTATACAAGCGGTTTTATGCAATACAGCATCTATCTATCTAAAATGTAAATACATTTTGCATTGAATACAGGTCAATGCGACCCATTACAACATGTGCTATAAACTGTTGTTTTTGAAGATATTGTAGTGGTTATGGGATATCTCTTACTTGCTTGTCGTAATGATTAATTGTAAGAAGTAAGGTAAAACCTTAGCTGTGTAGCTTATTAATATTTGAATTGAAACTTTAGCTAAATTTGTACAAATTGAGATTCCACCCTTTATTCAATCGATTAGAAATAGCTTCTTAAGTTTCTTACTTAACTGACCCCGATTTCTTTCGAGCAGAAAAAAGTTACAAATTGTACAAAAAGTATTAAAAAAAGAAATACAAAAGCGTCTATGAGGGGTGCCGAAAATAAAGTGCGTCAAGTATCGATCCCGGTTCCTTTAGCGCGCTAATTATTATATTTTATTTGATAAAAAATATATATTATTAGTTTAGCAAAAATAATTCGATTTACAAATTGAACAAAAAGTATTTAAAAAATATCAAGAAATACAAAAGCAAAAGCGAGAATTCCTATACACGAATGGAGTCGCCGAGTTTCGATCCCGGGTCCTTCCGCGTGCTAAGCGAACGCTCTACCAACTGAGCTACAACTCCGGTGAATGTAAGGGCGAATTTCGGGTTCCTATGAAGTTGACTGGCTATTTTCGAAGTGGTTAACTTTGCGAAACTTCTGCGTAACTATCCTATAAAATACATATGAAATTAAATGAAAAAGTTGATTCTGAAGTTAGGATAATTTATATAACTTTTGGATGACAATATTTCTGATAAATACTAGCTGACCCCGCAAACTTTATTTCCCTGACAGTAAAATTATGAAAATTATACCTCAATTTCAGCGACGGAAACAATTCGCGTTGTTTCGAGTTTCAATAAAACCGTCGAACTTATAAAATACAATTCTAAATATATTAAATATTTGTCCGATTATAATACTATAAAATACAATTCTATTCTTTACATGATGCCAATTAATATTTTAACATTTATTTGGATATGTAAGTATTAATAATGAATAAACCGAAAAAGCCCCACAAGTAGAAGGTAATTTGAAATATTTTTTTACGGTAGATATGGTTATTGTTAACCATACAAGATAGACGTATACTCTCGCGAACGTTTTTGTAGATAATAATGAATATTATAAATAAACAGAACATTTTTTTTATCTATGATCAATACTTTTTGCAGCGCGAGCGAAATAATGTATGGAATACGTACAGATTTTGCCCGTTTTTTTCTTATCTTATCTATTTTTTAAAATCTTTATGTCATTTCAGATCCGGAGAAGCTCTGTATATAATTCTTACTAACTTGATGTTGTCGACATAGACAAAAATACAAATGGTTTTACGTTCCTATTAGGGAATAACAAACTGATTTGTGCGAACTTGTCGTGCTTTCGGGCCTTGCCCGTCCATTATCGATTATTAAGAAAGTATGTTCATAGTGCAAGCGGCCGGAAGATCAATAAATAATTAGTAGGTATCTAAGTGGAACGTTGGAGTCATTAAAGTATATTATACCTACTTGCACGGAATACGTCGACGTCTTTATCAACTGAAGCAAAGTAATTAGTCTGCTGAAAGTATGCTCGGAATATTTTATATCCAATAATTAATTTGGGCTTCGCAGTTAAGTGGCAACTGACTAATTAAAAGTAAATTTTAAACTGAGTACCCTCCGCGTTTGAATATGTTGTATAATATTATAATAGGTATGTGTTTTATTTATTAAAATGTGATCAAATAATTACCAATGAAATCATAATAGCTCAAAATTCCCTAGCCTGGATTTAATAAAAAAATATTTCGCATTCAAATAATATTTACATCTGGCATTGTAACATTTAAATAGACGAACTTAAAGTATTATTTATATCTCTTTTAATTCACGGGCTAACTTCAAGGGTAGAAACCCGGTCCTTTTTAAAGGCTTACACGAAGACACAGGTCCAACATGCAGAGGCCTTATTGAGAACTTGAATCTAAAGTGTGATGGGACACCTACCAAGGGCCATCCATCCCTGCTCTATGGAAGAACAGACATGGACGTCCAAGGTAGCTGCAAAACTATTGTAAGTTAATTAGATGAAATTAATTTAGGCTATGGAAAGGATATGTTAGTGTGTTTACTTCCCTAACTCATTTATGTAAATGCAAATAAATTGGTAGGCGGTGACTCGCCGGTTTAAAGATGCGGCCCTCTATTATACCGCCACGATAGACAGCAGGTGGTCAACACCAGAGAGTAAGGCTAGAGGCGTAGATAGGTGCCATCGCGGGTCACAGACCCTGAGCGGGTTTCCTCGTTATTACACCATTAGAAACTTCTACCCCCGAGCATTATATAGCTCTCTCCCCCTCTCTAGCCAGCCAGTTAAGGCAAGAAAGAGCTGGGAGTCCTCATGAAGAGTGACCCCCTGGGGCATTCAGATCCCGTTGTGTCCCCACTCACAAACAGCTCGCCACAAGCTGCCCTACGGATGTATGCTCCTACATAGACTTTCAGATACATTTTTTATTTGTAGCTCAAAGATTGAAAAAGCAAGATAATACCCTCAGGTCTTGCGTTATCCCCATGATGAGGTAAGTACTTGCCCTGAAGGATGTATTATTTATCTTATAATAATATTTCTAGAAGATTGATTAGAGGTAAACTATTTTAGGTACCACTAAGATGATATGTTTTTTTCTTTAGTTTGAATAATCAATACGACATTACATAATATTAGGTACCTACCCGCTCTTGGTAGGTCATACCTGCAACCCAGTGTGAAGCATATTCGCAATGGTTTCCACGTCTAAAGTGGAATCTTGAGCAGAAATCTTCTTGATGGCCGACGACACAATGCAGATATCACCTCTGAGCTCGCGAACCAAAGCAGTAATCTTCTGAGCATTACTGAGCACTTCGACGCTTTGGGTGTACGGGTTGTAGCGTACTCCAAATGGACGCTGTATGCTCTCCGCGAAAGCCCTGAGAGAGAACAACTCATGAATCATATTTATCAGATCCCACCACTACTTCAATCTCGATGTTAAATATTTAACTTTAACAATACAACAATTACTATAAACCTATACCACACTCATGCTTCAAATAATATACGAGGAGAGACAACATAACTTCACAAACACAATACCTCATCTTCTCTTTTGCTTCTTCGAACGAGTCCGTATAATAATAAGCGTTCTGATAGGAGGTGATGATACATTCTTCGTTGACGGTAACATCCGGATCAAAGCGCTTGATCTTATCCGGCGTTGTCAAAGCGTGTTGCAACTCAGCAACGGAGGACAATAAACCGGCGCCGTACACTCGGAAACTTCCGTCCGTTTGCCGACACAATCCAAACTCGACGGTGAAAAAGTAGAGCTGAAATAATAATACACAATTACACTAGTTTTTGTGGAGTTTAGTGGTGCAATGAAAATTATTTATATTAGCGGGTAACGAGTAACAACCATTCACGCATGGTTTGCAACTGTTAAGAGATGTTGATCATACTTCTATTGCAGTACACTTAATCATGGAAATTGACAATTTTGTTTGAAATATTTTTACCGTTGCCAATTTGTCGATATCCTCGTCGGAAGCACCGAGAGATGCGAGGCCAAGCTCTTGCGAAAATTGGGCAAAGCTAGGGTTGGCAAGCAACGGCATGTGTCCTAACAGTTCATGACAGCAGTCACTGAAAGAAAACATAAATTCAATTTGCTTTAATATTAAAATTCTTAAATAACAGTATTGTTACCTAAAACCAATTATTTTACTATTTTTTTTGTTATGCTTTCGACATCTGTTTTGAATTTTGACTCACTTTATATTTAATATTATGCGACTTTACATAAAACGTCTCTCCATTTAAAGTTGTCACAGTTTTAAATGGTAGACCGTTTATGAGTAAAAAATCAGAAAGCTAAATACTTTTTTTTTAGAAAGTGTTAAATTTAGAAACTGCTTCTAAATATTAGATCATAAAATGTGTATAATTTCAACAAGAACGGAATGAACGTAGGTGAAACCGATGATCTAGACCAGTAAAAAAATATTAAAAAAAACTTTATTGTAATATTTTTATTACTTTGCTTGTTAAAGACATTTTTTCAAAGAGTCTACAAAGAGAACTGATTTAGGTGAGTGCTACTTTGCACGAGTACTTACGGTTCAGGGGTGTAGAAAGGGTCTGACGAGTGACGTATGTACTGAGTGCAGTGAAACACTCTAAAGGCTAAACCAGACAGAAAATCCCTTGGAGACAGGTAACCTGCGACGGGGCGCAGTTGGAATCCAGTTTTGCGCTTTAGAAAAATGCTCACATCCTCCAACTGTAAACAAACATACATATTCATATTTATTGAAGTAACACAGATCTGGCTGTAAAATATTGAGATACCTTATATGTCAACATCCATCTAGTCTTTTGAACGGTGGGGTATGCCAAAAAATTAGACGTATAGACACATACGAAGATACATATACCAACATACACTAAAAAACGTCACCCTTCTTTTAACGCAGTCGAAAAAAAAGCTTTTCCGGTTAGTATAGCTGGCTGTGCGCCAAAACATTCAATATTGTTATACGATGTCTTGATTTAATAAAAATGTAGCAGCTCAGTTTTGTGACAATATAGAAAGTTGTGAAGGAATCCATATTTTTTTTATATTTACGGCATAGCTTTCTTTGCTTGACTACTGACTATTCAGTCGCTTATTTATTACATACCCAATAATAAAATATAGTCTAATTTCAGTATTGATATTTTTTGTACTTTTTTATTATTATAAGATTAGGTTCAAATTCGTATGCACAAAATCTGTTTCAATGAATTCTACAGCGAGTAAGTCCAGTTTTTAATGCCGTTCCTTTATTTCGACTTATTAGGCAGGCATCATTGTTGATGTTCGAATAATAAAGTAAACAGTAACAACAGAAGCTAAACTAGTTCAAGCTATCAAAACTAATTTCAACACAAAGTTCGAACCTGTGGCAAATTATCCTCCCTGTAGCCGCAGTACTTGACGAGTTGCGGCCAGTTCTCGAGATACTCCTCGCATGCATGCTTCAGATAGAGTTTGTGGAGTTCACGGAACACGATGCCCCTGTAATTAAGTCACAACGTTCAATGGTAAACTAGAATAACGATATTTATAGCAAGTTTAGTCAAAACCAAAACGTTTTTATTTCGAGTAGGCCTTCTCAGGCACTTTCAAAAGGTTCCAAAATGTCATTTTTAATTCTTCATTTTGTGTCCTAAATGTAAAATTATGATATATACATTGATTTAATGTATAGTTAGTAATCCAAGTTATTAAGATTTAGTTTTGATTCTAAGACCATTAAGCAATACTAAAATCCATGCAATACAATAAGTATTAAATGTCTTTCAAAAGTTGTTACAAACTTTTTTTTACTGCTAAAATTTTAAAGATATCAAATACATAATATAATTACATTACTCAATAATTACTGCCTGAATTCAGCAATCACATCCAAACCTCTCTATACATATAAAGATGAAGCAATATAAGCGGCACAAGACGGGTTAGCAAAACTTTGCCGCCGACGACATACGCAATTAACTGTGATTGATGAATTTCCAAAGCAAATAACCGCAACAAGTAGGGATAATAAACAAAGAACGACAACATTCATGTTTTACATATTAATTATACAACATTCTCTCCGCATCCACGAAAATCCACTTGGAATATCTCATGGTTTTATGTCTTCAGTAAATCAAGTCAATAAATATAAATAGATAACAACTCTCTGCTTTATTTCAACGGCCGAGAGTTCATAAAATCACAATGAATAAACTTCCCACGCGAAGCTTTAAAATTATTAACATAGTTCGCAAAAATATGGTTTAAAACAAATGAGTTAGAATTTTAAAACATCGCCTCGGCATAGTAATCATTCGATACTACAATGCAATAGGGTTATAGAAACGCTATTATTAGATTAATACAAGTGGAAGTCAAAACAGAACGTGATTCCAAACAAACAAACTAATTGTAAGTTAGTAAACACTCACCAGGTCTTAATTTCCACGTCAGTGTATTGAACTTTGGGAATTGGCAGGCCACTGTAACAAGAAATATGAGTTATTGACGACTATGTAGTATTGTAAGTACTGTTTCCGATGTAAACTTGGCTTGTTATAACATCCTGTTTGTATTGTACATACAGTCCAGGACTTTCAATGCGGCTTTATCGTTGTTACTGACATTGATCTTGCATTTTCATTAGTTCTTGTTTAATATTAGTTCTTGTTTAATAAAAGGAATTAAGGACAGATTTCATTTTTACAGATTAGTATTTCTAAGTTTGATACTAGTCTTCAAAACGTGTATTATGAGCGTTGTAAGTCTTCATGGCTGTTTATAATAAATCTAAGATGACAGTGAAAAATACACAAAACAACTGTCTTAGCTACGGAGGAAGTTTGAAAAGATAAAAACAAACATAGGCATAAAAAAGTATCTAAAGTAAAGATATTTTTATACTTATGACATTTACGAGTATTGGGCAATCATACTAACTAATATATTAATACTCCGAGACTTGTACTAAAATTGTTTATATTTAACGCCACCCATCTTGCTATTAGATCGTACAAAATATGCTTTTGTCATATGTTGCTGATAAATGTAATAGAATGTCCATTACGTTCGCTATAATATTAGTAATAACAGTGAGTACGGCAAGTAATAGATTGTATCTTGGGTTGCTGGTACAGACAGCTCTATCCCTTTGCCGTTATAATGTATGATAGCATAAATTACGAGATACCATTATTTTATAGGTGTATATGAATGAATCGGTCGTAAAAGAATTACATAGTATTTAGTAGACCTATTACGGATTCTTCTTTGCGTGTCGATCAATAGCAATTAATTTTTAACAAACCAATTTATACAGAATTGGTTTGTTCTTTCAGCACGTAATAATCAAGTTCGTTAAATAATGAAAATCGACATTAAAATAACTTTCCTTGAAGTTGTTGAACATGTTTCAACTTCTCGAAAATGGAAGATTCGCTTTTTATCAAACAACTTTATTTCTATTTGTAATTTTATTAAAATTGTTTGACCATTTGTTTGACCATTACAACATGCTACAAACTACGGGCTCCACTTTTCTAATACAAATTTATGTTCACAAGTGCATTGCAGGAGGCATTCAATAAGCTGCCAGACTCGTTTCGTCTGCAGTTATGAGGAATAAATATTAATAGCCACCAACTAACGAGTCTCCGCTTTGCTGATGATATAGTGATATTCTCCGATTCACATTCGGAACTTGAGAGTAAGCTCTAAGACTTGAGCATAGCAAGTCTTGAGGTTAGACTTAAAATGAACCGACCAAAAACCCACCCTAACAGAACTGACCCTAAAAGAACACTGAAAACGTTTAATTTATGCATACTGTTAATAAAAACCTAACTAAAACTAACAAATTAACTTTTATGTAAAATGTATCGCGGACAAAGTCGTGGGTATAGCAAGTATAAAAATAAATTGTGGAGAAGCCAAGGCAGGCAGCTTACATTTCTGTTTAAATGTTGCGAGCGTTGTAAATTATGAAATAAAGCTTTGTAAATAATAATGTAATACTTCCTTAGAGTTTCCCAACCATGTACCTATAACATTATTAGCCACTGTTCGGCTGCTAGTTAAAAATATCCTAAAATCTTTACAATATGTTAATGTGTACCGATTGTCGATACTGGAATTTATAGGGGTTTTTATTTGTCGCCGAAACGCTGTTTGAGTTCACCCAATCACTTAACAAGGGTTGATTCAAAGAATTGATTATAGCTGGTACAATTTCGATAAAATGGTACTGTGGCTATTTCAAGGTGTTCTTGAATCACGTTACTGAGTTTTTTGTGTTTGCTAGATTTAAACGTTTGATATAATTAATGCATAGTTGATATTAATACAGTAATAAAAATAAAATGGACGTCAGATTTTTACGTTTTTACGGCTAAACAACGCAATAATTGTTTGATTGAATTTCGTTTTTTACAACAATCGATAATTAATTTTTTTTGACGGCATTATTTGCCATTCATGCGGGCGAAGTCGCAAATGACACCTAGTTATTATATTGTAACATTTAAACGTTCACTATTGACATGTGTATACTCTAATTATATTCAAGTAAATTATGTACAGTCACGAGCAAACACATGTATACACGACCAAACAATTGAGGTTTAAGTCCTAGTCAAATGATTTACGAAATCATGAAATTTTCTTTCAAATTTAACATTTTGTGTTTAACTTACAATATCAGGAATATTTCGTAACACTTACAGAAATTCCGTATAAGAAATTTACTCCAATTGTTTGGTCGTGTATATATGTTTTTGCTCGTGACTGTACGTATTATTATTGAAAAGGACTTACTATTTGTAATTGTTGGCAATGGCAGCAAATTGCTCCCTTCTTTTTCGGTACACAGGATCCTTGAAGCCGGGGTGATCAGCATCCAACTCGGCTCCGTACATCAGAACGTTTTGCGCCCGATCCAGGTCAGATATTTTCCTCGGGAACCACGGCATTTCACCAAAATCTATAAATACAACAAATTGTAAATATTTTTTTCAATTATTTTCCTTATACTCCCATAAAAGTTCCGTAAATTATTCAATCAACGAGATGGTATTACTTTAAATGAATTTCCAGTATTTGATTAGGACCATTGAGCTTCTTTTGTGTCTGTTTGAAGTAATACAAACTTTTTGATGTTAGAATTTTGTTAAATATTCAAAAAGATTTTATAACGATTTGGGGTTTGTTCAGTACCTCATGGAATAATTCACGTAACAGTAATGATTGTCCGGGCATATGCTATAAACGAATAACAATTTTTGAACTGCGCTTTTAGCTATTCCTCTTCTCTCGTAACTATATATTTTTGCCGTATTTATTCCTAACAAATTAAATTACAAAAGTTACTTACCGAAACTAGCAGCAGCGGACAATGGGGTTGGTGGTGGGAACTCCTCGCCAGTTGTCGATGAAACCACCTCGAAATCCTGAACCTCTCGCTTTAACATCCTCTTTAACTGCTCCATGCGTTGAGGATCACATTCCACGTCTACCAGGATATCGGACTACACAAAACAATTATGTATAAATTAGGAATGCAGCATATACAAATAGAATGAGCTGTAAATAGTATTTAAGAAGGATTTATATAAGTTTACTTCGTCAATTTGTTATATAGTTATTTTATAGCATGGTATTGAGATACTGAAACAAACATTATAAAATAACTATGCATATCAGCGTCAGAAATTGAAAAATTGCATTCAAAAACAATATTTTGTATATATTGGGTATACCTTTAGGTTAGTTATTTTAGTATTACAACTTACAGAAGAAACTTCAGTAACCGATTTCCGAGACTCAATGTGAAGCACATTAATCCCGAGGTCTTGGAAGACGGTGAGCGCTCGGACCAGTCCACCGACTTGGTTCCGTAAGGTAAATATCACTGAAATCCTCTCGCTCTCCGAAGCCTGAGCCTGCTGCTGCTGTGCTGCCATTTGGAGCTCCCGAAGTTTAGGATGGTGGTGAGCCTCGTTTTTAACTTCCCATTCTGATCCGTTTCTGTACAGCCAAAGTCCCAGAAGACCTTTACCCGAGCCACTCATTCTCTGAAAATTAATTTAATTAGCTCATAACGTAATAATTAAAACTAAAAAGTAATGATCATTCTTTAAATCTATTACATTTTAAGAAAGCACTATTTAAATTTCCCAGATAAGTTAATGTTAGATAACGTGATGAGTCGGAACTGATAAATTAAATTCGGTCTAATTAGGGGATGTTTCGCTGCAACGTCTGGGACATACTGCGCCTTTCCTCGGGATCTGTTCGCTTATAAAGAGAAGAGGCGCGGGAGACTCGACGGAGGGTGGGTATATTTGATTGGCTGAATCAAGTGTTCGGAGTAACTTGGAAAACGTTCTCTTTTCACACCGTAAAGTCACGGACACACTTTGGTAACGTTGTATTTGTTTTTAATCTTTTACAAACCTTAGAATGAAATGTCTTTGCGTCGCTCGCATAAATAGGTCAGAAAAATAAATTATACTTCAAAGTTAAAAGACAGTTTATAAAAAGGTATTTACTGGCTTTGAAGTGAAATGTTTCTTAAGTCTTCATTTACTTGAAGACTGAATTTTATGTGACGGTTTTCTAGTAATACTTTAAATTATCCTCAGTAACATAATTTAACAATTTATAATTATCTTCTTATCAACTTATTATAGAAAATTGTACTATAAATTAAACTTGTAGGTTACGTGGGTATTGTTAGAACATGACTATAAAGTGTAGAACTTAAAATTAAAATGTTCACTAAATTACTTCTTAATTTAGTGTCATATAAAAGACACCTGTTGCTAGAGCGAGAGCGACAACGGATAATAATGAGTCTATGGAGGTCTGTAAAGTCAAGTATTGACTACTTCTACGCACCGCAAAGCGTTCATTGAAACAAATCTTGAAACTAAAGTTTGTTTGAAATCTAAGCGTTAAATCCCGTTTTATAAATGTTCATCGTAAGTCTAAAGGTGCCATTACCGACTGCGTATACAAACGCTTATATGGTCGCTACTCACACTGGTATAGTTTTCTTTGTAAGTGTAGCTGTGAACACAAGTCTGCTACCTCGAAGTCGTTGGCTGACGGGCGCTAAGCGATCCAGTCACTGTATTTATTACCATTGTTTAGCGAAAAGAGCATCCCCTATCATTCATTACGAGAAAAGGGGCCCCACCATTTATTCACTGCTGCTGTTACTTTAGTCCGAGAATAGTAATAGTCGGGTTACCGTTTCAGAATATATCGAGCATAATAGTGTGTAAAAGGTCATTATTAACATCTTTATTGTAAAGCGAGTCTATTTGAATGCATTTTCACTTTTACATTTGTTAAGAAGAAGTATTATGACTACATTATTGTACGGTTGACGCTATGACTACGTCATTGTATGTGATAGTCGTTTTATTGTTGTACACTAATAATTACAGTGATTGTACTAAAAATATCGACCCTGCATCTATATACCTACCCCACAAAACTGTACTTTGAAAGTTCTTCAAATGAGAATTATAAACTCCGGTTAAAGAAATAATTACAGAAAGTTGCTTAAAGTCAAAACGATGACGAAGGAGTAAGAAATTAATATCTAAAGTATACTTTTGTGGGATGAATCTCCGCCCTCTTCAAAATGACGTCACTATTATCTAAATACGTACATAACGTACATATAAAATACGTGGACACAAGGAAATTAGATACGACCCTCATTTCGTTACAGCATGACAACCACAAAAGCTTATTCTAGTTTGACGTCCCATATAACTCGTATCTCGACTTGTTCACGCATCGTTACGCTCTGAAATTTACACGACGATCTAATTTACTTACTACTTACTATGCTACGTATAAATACACGAGCAAATGAAATGTACCCTGAATTATTCAATAGCCCTTATCTTTTTATTTAAGTATATTATCTAGACATTAATATTACCTCTATTTTCTTCGCGCGAGCCTAATGACGTGATTAAGTAGGTCCAATAACTGGTCATAATAGATAGAAGCATCTGAGTTCGAATATAAGCCTCCTGTTTACTCTGTGATAATGATACTTTATTCTGTTATGATTTAGGTTATTGTGATATCGATTGTAAAGGCCGCGCAGAGATTGAACTGGCATTATATAGGTCACCATGCCGGTGACCAATATGCGACACGTGCTCCGGGTTCGACCTCTGCATGAGACAAACATTTGTGTGGTCCTTAATTGTTCTGAGGTTTTCTTTGTTACTTGAAATTTGTGAACGTAAGCGGAATCCCGCGATAGAAGCTTAGGACTAACACAGCTTAAAACATAAAATGAATTAGATGTACTATAAAAATATCATGTTTTAAATCCTATATCCGTAAGTAGTCTTAGATACTGATTTAACGTCAATATTGCCGTATAATACGTACAAATATATTACTCAAAATAAAGCATTACATTTTATAAAGCAGACAAATAAATCGTTTACTTGAATCGCGAACGAAGACGCTTTTAATTCAATTTCCTCGGAGACGCGCCTCAAGCGTCTCTCTGATTTGCAACGAGTTGCCATTTATTGTTTGATACTATTTACATTTATTCAGATATAAACCTTATTTACAATGAATTAAACGTACTACGGTTTGAATAAAATAGCTTTTCTGCTTGCTTAAATTTAGGTTTTCGCTGTGCATGTTAAAAGTCTCCTATGATTTCACACTGTAAAGTCCATTAAGTACTAGTACTACTACTACTAAAAGTTAATGACTTTAAGATTAAGTACGTTGTATGATAGTTAGATTTTGTAAAGACATTATTTAACCTAAATTTATAAAACACTATGTTGGTATACCAGGTACAACTGCAACTGTAATACTATACATAAAATGGCTACATAAAATTCACTCCGAATAAGCATGTAAATGGGCTACGTAGCAAGGTATGGCACTCATTGTTGTGAGTGCTACAAACCGTAGCACAAGTGCACTCTTATTCTACAAGAGAGTGTACTTGTTAGCAAGCTAGAGCTACGAACTAATTAGGAAAACTGGGACCTGATTGTAGGCGCAGACAATAGAGATGGCTCGTTTCCAAGAGAGCAGTGATACGTGCTGATGTTTGTGATACGCCACGTATATCGATGACAATTAATTGCATGTTTGAACTTCAATGAGAAACTGAGTGACAAAGACTAGCTACATTCACGTTTAGAGATGCGGGTGAACCTTAGTTGAAATTAGATTAAGTAAGTGATTTATAACGATTCTATCGTTTTATTTTACTTAATTGTTGACGATAAAAAGAGGGTACAAATATTAATAATGCAGCAAAATCTTTTTTTGTTATAACGCGAAATGTATAATTATGTAGTGGGCATAAATTTCATAAAGCTTACTGTAATAGCTTGAAGCACTCAACGCATTTTAATAAACCTTTCACATACTAAGTTAATTTTAACTTTGTTTCCCCATTAGTGTCACAAATTGTATCATCATGGACCCACTTTAAACGTAACTCATTTACGGCCTCTGTATTAAAGCAAACTAGAGCGCTCTTTTAAATTATAGATTTTTTATCTGTTTTAATACAAAAATGGACGGATTATCTTTCACGAAAGTTTAAACGAACAGTATGATTACCTATATACTAGTTGTCCCCACGTTAAAATTTCACGGGATTTTCGTATCTGAGGTAACACCGTACACTAAAGTTATAATTACTCTACAAGCACTTACAATCGGTAACGAAAGCATAGCAAAAAATCTTAAATTCTTAAGTTTCTGTTTTATGAGCATTACGGTATAATATAGAATTTGGTGGGCAAACGAGATTGCCCACCTGTGGGACTTTACTGATACTATTACGATAGCGTGTATTTATAGTTAAAGGAAGCAAATAAAATCTGCTGAACTATGTGATAAAATGTAGAGCAAGCTGAGAGCGTTAGCTAAAAAAAGAAAAAGGTTGAGCAGATCGCATTATCTTCGGTAAAAGACAAATGCACGAAAAAGTCCGATTCGTGAATTTGCTGCCTACAAATTACCGACACCTACACCTAAGTTATACATTTCGTTTTCTATAATTGTAAGTGTTATCCAATATTGTATAGTAATAAGCTTCGTGTAGTACCTACAGTGTCAATACATTTTCTGACGCTTAGTCATAGCGTATTGATTATTATACTGATCGACTTTAATATTTTCGAATTTTCAAACTAATAAGATTTATTTTTATTCCTTAAAGCAACACTAACACTATCTTATAAGGTAACTAGCTATCAATTTTCTTTTATGGCACAGCAAAATGCCTATGTAGTATGGGGTACGTAAATTGTCCACGCATAAAATAACTGATACAGTAAACGCCAGATGGTATATTCGTACTGATACACTAGGTCAATGGTCTGTCGCAGTACTTGCGTATGAAATCCGGAAAATATTATAGCCGGCTGCGAGCAATTTGGACCACTGCCAACAATGAAAAACCTGCACTAGTTTTATAAACGAAGGTGTTACATCGCGGGAAGCAGCGTCCCAGATTCAGTTATAATTATTTGATTCAGATACAACATTATCAAGTTATATACGCTTTATAAGATAGCCTGAAATAATCTTAGAACTTAATCGTCGCTACTCGTAGTACCTGCATAAATAATAGCGAAACAAATCTGGACAGTCTCCAAAGCAAGAACGTTGCTCTCCTCTTATTCATCGTACAATCTATGTTTTATTGATAGCTAGTAATAAGTCTTTTGTAGCGCAATTCAACCTGAATTAAGGGCATATTATATTGTATGAATATTCAAATTAACAAAAATGTCTCAAAGCAGAAATAGTAGATACTCTACGTACTCGAAAATCTAATCATAAAAAATCTCATTTGATAAGCAATTTTCCCCGTTTTGAAACCAACGTGACCCATACAATTTATTAATAATATTTTAGACTATCCAGTAAAAATAAAGTTAAACTGAAGTAAGAAACAGCTAATAGTTTCATAAATCATTGTTCACATCGTAATAAACTAGACAACAGCATGCAACTAAAGTCCATTGGCTTCAAAAATAGTAAAGTTTAGCTCAAAACTGCTAACAGATACCTAAGTCTTTTCAGATAAAAGCTAAAGTTATACCTAAAAATAGGTGAAAAGCTAGAGTCTATAGTATTTGCGTTGGCTGGTAATCGTTCATCCTGACGGTCGGGAAGCGAGCACGTCCCGAGAGTTCTGTCAACACGCTAAGCCTCTCTGCAGACCACCACAATAGACGCTACCGACCTCAAACCCTTAAGTACCTCTCCGACTTAATGTTGTTTTATTACAGAAGAAGTTACCACTAAATATGTAAGTTGTCATGTTAATACATAAGGTAATTATAATTAAGTTCAACATAAAATATTAATTTAGAGAAAAAATATAATCAGAATTACTAGAATTTAAACGTCAAATAAGTACAATTCATTGAACACCTTTGTCAGAATTACAAAGATAACTTAAACTGTATAATATATTTATATTTCAAACGGTTTTTTATTAGATAAATATTGAGCTTAGATATGTTGTCGGTTTTACTGGAGAGGTACTCTCCCAAGTGGTTCAAGACACAATGTGACGGTTTTCTATTGTTTATTCTTTCAAGATGAAACTCTTATTCTTTTGTAACAATACTAGTTGAGTCAGGCGGTTTCATCTACCTGTCTTTGTATACAGTAGGTTTACATAATATATATAGAAGACATTTTCTTGTCTCCTGATTTAGTCTCATTGATTTATAGCAGTTCTTCTATACAAGACTGTAATTAATCCAACCACCTAAATCCGTAAATTTCATTTGTTGACTTATAAATAATTAAGCAACTAAACCGACTTTTTGTAGACATAAATAAAAGATATATTGCAAAAATAAGATATAAGTAAAATAAATAAACCAGCCCACTGTTGGGCACAGGCCTCTTCCCAGATAGGAAAGGTTTGAGCATTGATTAACACGCTAGCTCACTGCGGATAGGCGATTTCAGATTCCAATATTTGGGATCCAGGTTTCCTCACGATGCTTTCCTTCACCGTTTGTCAGTATTGTCTTAGAACTTGTAACTTTAAAAAAATTATATTGGTACTTGCCTGCGCTGGGGTTCGAACTTGCACTACGTGCATACAAATCCATACATAGAACCGCACGGCCGCCACGACGAAAAAATAATATAGTGAAAGACAAAAGGTACGCCGCAGAAAAAGTGGAATATTGCGGTACCCAGTAACGCAAGTTGTGGAGGTCAGATAGGCATTACCTACCCACTAGCATCCCGCTGAGACTAGTCGCTAACTTCAACGTGGGTTAGAAAGAACTTCTAAATGTTACGAATAATAAATGCGTACTATGACAGGACAAATATTTTTCTATCTTTTTTTTTTTTTTTTATTTATTTCGTAATTTATAACACCATTACAGACACTCCAAAGCGATGCTATATGTCTTGAATGTCTGGAATCTTGCAAATATGTACATTCCAAATATGGTTTATGTACATAAAAAAATCCTCAATATTAACACAACGGCTTCTAGTCTCAAGTTAAGTATTCTACTCGTAAGTAGCTTGTGTCGTGAGTACTAGACTTAGATATTTCTAAATACATACCTACATATTAAAGATAAAATACACTTAGACATATAACAAATGATTGTGCTCATCATACAAACATCTGCCCTGGGTGGGGATCGAACCCACGACCTCCGAAATAGCAGTCAGGGTCACCAACCACTAGACTAACAGGCCAGTCGAGTAATTAGAAAGCTTTTAACTTGTTTACCCTTACTGAATAAAAAAAAAATAGCATAATATTTTAAATAAAATGGTTTAAATTTTCTGCAAATAGGATAAACGCTATCACTTGTACATGTCACTATAAATAAAGCTCGCTAGAGTCGACTTAATTGCTTTCACGCAAAGAAAGGAGCATTTTTCACCACACTAAATTATTTTATCAGAATTAAATTTTCATAACCATTTGATGAAATATTAAAATCTAGTAATTGTTTTACTTGTTGGAGTATATTATGTGCCTGTGTAAAACGGTGACCTTTGTCTAGCTCTCGGGACTACAAGTGGGTATCACAGTTTTCATCGACATATTTCTCTGTTTGTTTAATATGGCCATTTAATTATCTTTAAGGTCAGTTTTATTTCGAAACCAGCGCTGCGTCGATTATTTTTTTTAACCTTATCCATCTTATTTCTTTCTTCAACCTTCTTGGTTTAAACAATCTACTAAATTAATAGAGACGTTACTGTCTGTCTGTTACTTTTTATCGATCTTTATTTTACTTGCAATGTTACAACTACTCGTACATGTATGTGAAAGAATATTTGTTAGTAACGCCACAGTAACGCTTAGTATTTAACGTACTTCATTAAACTTGTTTGTTTACTATAAATCTTACGTTTTTATTAATTTATAGTAATAGTGTGTAAAGCTCACGATAAAAATAAAATACGACGCTAATGATGTCAAGAGATATTTTTATCGTGACACTATAAGTTGTTGACCACATAACACCCCTTGACATTTTCATTAAACGTTCAACCCTAAGTTTAGATCGGATTTCCCGCTGATGCATCATAGGTAGCGTCACCCACACACTGGCATATGTGTAGACATGAAACATGCACACTTGCGCGTTGCAGGGGTGAAGCGGTGCGCGCACAAGGGTTGCACATGCGCAGTGCGCGCCCCGGCCCCTATGCGCGGTCAATACAGTCGCGGGGGGCTAGTCGCGCATGCGGCAGTCTCTCAACTCAACAATCAGGTGTAAAGCGACATGGCCGATAGCGAATTTGAAGAATTTCGCCGAGTATTCGATAGATTACCACAGCACATTAAGGCCCCGACGCCTTTTTACTCGTAAGTACAAGTTTTCTCATAGTTAATTTACCGATACGTAGCCGACCACTCAGCAAAACGTGTCCCATCCGGATTTATTTCTCACGTGAGTTCCGAAGAAAATCTTTAAAGGCGCAGTTTAAGTTAAAACCAAGTGTAGCAACGTATTTAATGTATGCACTAGACAGTATTAATTTAATTTATTTACATTGTATTGCAGATTGGTGCCAAATGTGGGACTGGAAGATGATTCGCCGTCAACAAAGAGTGAGTGTTCTCCGGAGGAGGACGGCAAAGATGATATGCATGCTTGCCTGGGGGACGGCGACACCTCCACACTAGTCAAGGAAGAAGTAGTGTCACCGCCTTCCCAGCCGGAGGTGACTGAAGCGCAGCGAAGCCCACAACACTACACATTTACAAATGGCGAGCGTAAAAGAAGAAAGCTACCAGAGATCCCTAAGAACAGGAAATGTAAGTACAATTATCTAAACGTATTTTTATAAATTCAATATAATATATAAACATGAAAGTCACCGGTCAATACAAGTGTACATGTAAATAGGCTCGCGCTTATGCCACGCGTGTTACGACTATTGCGCTCTTGCGATTGATAATAATGATAACATTTATATGATACATAGCGAAAGTATAAACAGAATAGGTACCTGGTGTACCTTATAATTATATCGAATGTAGATCTGACTGGTGACAAGTAGTTAAACTATAAAACCTGAACTTAAAATGATAAGGGTCACGATTACTATCAATGTATTTTCTACGTGATATCATCCATACGCTTACATACTACATACCATATTAACCAACGGAAATGATTGCTTTGTATAAAAAATGTGGTTTACAAAACTTTCATAGTACATTCTTCGCCTATGGTGAATGATTCCTTTATCTCATTTTATTCAATACAAATGATGGCAAAACAAAGTGCGCACTGATGTCGTTCATTTTTTTAGCTTTATTATTAAACGTTTGGTTTTTCTGTAAATTAAAATATGTTAAATAAACGTTTGATTTAATAGTTACACATAACTGCAATATAAATATAAATGGTCGTCGTAAAAAAAGCCAAAAAGGAATACAAAAGGAATGTTAAATAAAAATAATGTAAATTATTTTTGATATTACAATACGCACAGTCGCACACATACGGTTTGACATACATATTGTAACTAAAATGAGACATCTTGTAGCAGCTTTGGTTTATAAACGTTAAAGCAACATTTCCGCTTTTTACTACTCAGCCATAAACTCCAGAATCACATCACGCTGTCTATTCGAAGAAACATTCGTTTGTTTAAAACCTTTATTTTATAATCTCTTTTTACGTATTTATTTAGTAACTCGTTCATCTAATCCTTGATCCCTTAATCTTAGCAATAATAGCTGTATCAAGTTACAAAAATTTACGTGACTGTTACATTAGCTTTACTTCATCATCAGTGGTTAAAGACTGATGACGCGTTCAATATTTTCAGCGAAAATACTAGCATGCAATCAGCCTGCTTCGTTAGCAGACGAGCTCGGGGCACTGACCGGGCTCCTGATTCGGCCGGGATGCCAGACAAGGCCGCTCCTTGTACTCAAGTGTGGGTACCTCCTGGATGAAGACTCCAGTCCAGACTCGGAGCGACTGCAAAGCTTAGGCGATGTCGACAGCGGCCACAGTACCGCCCACTCGCCAATTGATACAGGCCCGAAAAGTATATCGCCGACACCGTTACAACAAAATGGTTAGTCGAATTAATTAAAATAATTTGCTTTTAGTTTATTTCTGAGTTCAATCGCTGGACCCCGAAGCTGCAGTCATTTACTTAGTACATTGTCAAATGTAGCAAGTCTAAATCCTATTTACATATTGGTAGACTGCAAATCCTTTTAAGCCAGTACCCGAAAACGTAATCCCTTAAAAACTTACGATTACGATAATCTTCGATATTCAAACTCTAACTAAAACTAAATTATTGCATGTAGAAAACAAATCACCCGGGTGCGAAGAAAAGTAAAGTAAAAATCGTCTAGCTTTAGTTCTTTGAATGTGCAATAATACGGCTAAGCGTTTTTGGCTCAGACATAAATATTGAGACAGACTATTATTGTTATTTCGTGTTGTTTGTAATACAAAGATAAATATTGTATTTAACGTATTCCTAAATGTAACTATTTTAAAACGGAGCGCCGTACGGTGTTTGAGCTTTAAACGAAAATAAAAAAGGTATTTACAGTTCGTTTATTGTTCACTCATTTTACTTTTGTCTTGTAGAAATTGTATATTTCTACATTCCTCTAAACATTTGAGCAATTTACTTTGTTTTAATTACCAAATGTTTATGTGCAGTATCACCATCATCAAGTTGCAGCATCAGTGGGATGAATTTTGCCGGAAACATGACAAATATTCCGCACAGTCAACTTGAAATGCTGGAAGCAACGCACAGAGGCCTACATAAATTTAACCCTAGACATCATGACGAAATCGAAGTTGAAATCGGAGACCCCATTTATGTCCAAAAGGAAGCTGAAGATTTATGGTGTGAAGGTTAGTTTTATTTACCCATCTATCCTAATATGGATAGTCTGTACATGTGTTGTTTTTAGCAACGAGTTTTGTGTTTATTTTGAAATTCTGATTTACAGGCGTTAATTTAAGGACAGGCCAACAAGGAATTTTCCCTTCAGCCTACGCAGTAGACATGGATTACAATGACTTCGATCCTGCAAATGCCAAAGTCAAAAAAGAACGATATTTACTGGCGTAAGTAATTTTAAATACTGTACTTTTTTATACATCAGGTGAAATTCCTAATATTTAAAATTGTTTTTGTTTATAACAGGTATATGGGCTCAGTGGAGACTTTAGCTCACAAGGGCACAGGAGTTGTTTGCCAAGCTGTTAAAAAGATTGTCGCAGAGTGTAACGGAGAGCCTACCATGCAACCCTGTATTCTTGAAGTATCAGACCAGGGACTTCGCATGGTAGATCGATCAAAACCCGAAGTAAGTATACGTTAACACTATGGTACATCGTCCTAATCTTAAGTAAATCATCAACATCATTCCCCTGCCCTTCTCCCTGCTTCCCAATTATTATTTGGGGTCGCCGCAGCATGTCTTCTTCTTCCACACGATCCTATCTGACGTCATCTCGCGAGTTACACTAAAGTAAATAAGTAAATTTTTCCAAACAATTTAAGTCAAATAACAAAAGGTAAAAAATAACGTTCCTGATTACGTTTTAGGTTTAAACGCACTGCTCCGTGGGTTGTCATGATTAAAAAATAAAAATAGTATGCATACTCATAAATTTTCCAATTCAGCTCGGAAATAATCTCCCAAAATAATCCTGTTAACACTCGCAGCCATTCCTACTAAACATTAAACTTCAGTTTATGTAGCAGTCAAACAATCAATCAACTTTTATGATTAAGTCATAAATTACGAATATGGTTTCTGTTGCGGGCAAAGTCATGTTTAGATTAACATAATTTTCGGTAACAGTCTAATTATATCTCTTACCTCAACATCGAATTTATTAGAAGCCAAACCAACACGGTATATCCTGAGTGTAGTTAATTAATAAAATTTAAGGAAACATACATTTGAAATCTCACGTTACCGTGTATTCGTAAAAATGTTAATTTTGTAGAAACAATCTAACTTTCTGACCTTCTGTCGGAGGATAAACGCCTGTTTATTTTTATTTTCAAAGATTATCTTATTGCTATAAGGAATATGTCAGGCGTTTTTCTAATTAATGATAATTTAATCGGGGTTTAGGTTATTCATTTACACTTTAAATAAACCTTAGTTCCTGAATGTAAAGGCAAAGGCTGTAATGAAATAAACTGAATCCTTAGTCATAAAATACTGCAACAAAATTATGTCTTGATATCGTCGATGTCACATTGTTTTGCAAGTGCTTTACCCCTGCAAATCTTTACTAAAACCATGTTACTCGATGTACCTACATTAATCTATTAATTATCACTCCTCGTCTTGTTTCCCTTATAGTTAATTACACAGTAATACACGCGTAAATGATTGCATTTAAATTTCAAAAAAATTGCCTTATTAATGATCTTTTAGGTAATTTTACTGGTAACTCATTTATTTTTATTTACAGAGAAATCGAAGCGGGCCCTGCATCGACTACTTCTATTCGTTAAAGAACGTGTCGTTCTGCGCGTTCCACCCGCGTGATCACAGATATTTAGGGTTCATCACCAAGCATCCGACGTTGCAGAGATTCGCTTGTCACGTATTCAGAGGCCAGGAGTCGACGAGGCCTGTAGCAGAAGCTGTGGGGTGAGCAAACTTTATTATCCAACCATTCATATCAGTTTTCATGATCCCTTTCTATATTATATTATCCCTTTCTCTATATTCAAACTTTCCATATTCTTGTATATCTCTAACCATTTTTAATATACAATATCAATCAAATCTACGTATTTTCTTTTGTTCTATCATGAACAAAAAGTAATTCAACGACGTCTTGCAAAGTAATTCAACATTGCAAGACGTCCTTTTGCAATGATGAATTGCTTGTTCCAGTCAGAGGTACAACAAACTAATAACATAATAGATCATAGCTGTAAATAAAATAACAAGTAGGCACTATTTTTTGTCCCTTATCCGACTGTACCCTCTAGGTTTTTTTTTTCTGCAAATAATACAAGTGCGTTTACCTCTTATATTTTGAAATGTAATTAATTAAACGATTTTTAATCCAAAAATACACCGGCGAACCTGATATTTCGCGTTCTGCTAGCAAAATAGACAATTCCAATGTTCTTTACGATTCTATGAAGGGCAGCAACCAGTTTTTTTTTGCTACCTACCATAAACTATTATTTTTATTACTTAATAACTATAAAATATTATTATATTTATTGGTACAAATTATTTCATTCTGTCTCATTTATTTCTTTTTTTTTTCAGGAGAGCATTCCAGAGGTTCTATCAGAAGTTTATAGAAACGGCGTACCCTATCGAAGATATTTATATAGAGTAGATCTTTCGGCAGATTCGTTAATCACTCTCTCATGTTTAGGAAACTCTAGTCAGGCATTCAACACAAGTCGAGGCCACGGCGAGAAGTGAAACAGTTGAACAGCGTACAGTTGCTGATTCTGTCCCATTATTTAAATTCTGCAGCTTATATTTTTCACAAACGTCTAAAGAAAATATGGGCCGAAGTTTACATGATCAGATTTTATACTTTTCGCAACCTTTTACGATCTGAATTGTGATGCATAGAATGGTAAAATTAAGATTGTAAAAGGTTGAAAGCATGAACGATAGAATCAGCGCCGGTACAGGTCTTGAATTTATAATATATATTACAGAGAAGGGTTAGTGTTAGACTACCATTCTACTGCATTTCATTTAATATCTGTAATATATCTAAATTCTTTGAACCCATTGCTGATCGCTGTTAGTATTTCACCTTCTCATAGGTTAAGAGCCAAAGAAACTGTATCAATACAATTTTTTATTAAAGTATGTGTAAGTTGTTACTAAGTTTTTTATGGAATATTAAATTTCACGTATACAACATGTAACCATTCGTTAGGTAAAGATACTGGCTTACCACCAGGCTTAATTATTTGCATTACTTAAGAAATAAATGTAACATAAATTTAAGGAGCATATCCATATTTCTTCAATTACTATAATTATAAAAGTATTTCGTAAGTTGACGCGTCGTGGCTCTTAACCTATTGTTTTTTTTATTGTCATATTGTATTATGATCACAGCGAGCGTATAGTCGAGCAAGTCTTACGGCTGTAAGAGCCTTAATGTTAAGAATATTATGGTGTGAGAGAGAATATATTACCCCGGGCTATTATAAAACCACATGTATGAAGTATATTTTATAGTCAAAGTAATATTTTAGTACATAAATAGGGTAAACAAGCTTCAAGGTTCCGAATATTTTCTAGCAATAACGTACGGACTCTAACCGACTCCGGTGTGCACTCGAAAACTTCCATGATTATGTTGTGATTTAAAATGTTTTTGCCGTTTTATACACATGTGTTTTATTTTTTGTGCATTATACGTAATGGATTAATTTAAATGAAATAGTTGTTAGGACTTAACAGTTAATAATCGGTAAACCTCTTAAGACATAAAAGTGACCTGTATTCTATTTGTGATATTTACATAATTTATATAGGAAACATATTGTGTATAAAACGCCAATAACAACAATAATTATTTTTGGCATTTGACTGATAATTATATATACAAATATACACATGCTTAGATAGGTATTTACATTCAAAGAAAGCAATCTTAATACATACCTATAATAATAAATGCATTGGTTCAACTCTTCGAGTCAACCTCGGTGGGGATTGGCCAATGATGCACTTACTGTCAACTTTATGCTCTGAAACTGAACTACAGGCTTTGTGGAGGTGAGACGCCGCGTCGTGAAATAATATGCGCTGTCTCTCTTCCTCAATTGCAACATATAGCTTTAAAAGCATGTTAGTACACAGGTACACGCCTTATGGTCAAAGCTAAAACTACCACAAATATAATTATTTTACGAAATTCATTATAACCTCACCATATCAATTACTAAATAATCTATCATAGAGAGTCTGTAATCATAATATTATTGAATCTCAACTACTGTGATATGTGTCTTACATACATTTATAAGAAATCACCTGATTACCGATTGGTTTCTTAAATATCTTTTATGTTACCGGCTAAACTAGTTAATCCTCGTGCTATGCTTGTAGGGAGGCACTAGTTTAACCCAGGGCTTTTACTTCAACAGGTAACATAAAATGGGTGTATCTACAAAGTACTTCAGCCCCTTCTCGGTCAGTAGAGGTATGATTGAATGGTAATTCGTATCTTACCTATTAAGTATTACTATCAATATGCTTAATCAAATTGTAACTATAATGATTGTAGCTATTAATATCGGTAAGGTAAATGTACAGATAATGAACGCACTTGAGCAAGATTCATTTCTTATTACGGTAGGTAGGTACTGATAGCCGCCATTGCTTACGCAATGTTAACTAATATATTCGCTGTATACACGTTACGTACCTACACTGTTATTATATAGCGCTTTATTTTGAATTGTAAATAGATGTAATCAGGAAACGTTCACATTGCGCTGTGAGATTTATTTGCGATACTTACTTTCGCATTGAGATTTAAATATTTTAAAATACCAAGAAGTATGTAATCAAATTCTTAGATAAGTTTCTTTATCAAAACTATAACTGAAAACAAACAATTATAAAACACAATTTTAACACTATTAAACGCTATTACCTTCTTTATAATCAATTTACATTCTACAAGTATTTGTACAGCATCCATTCCGGTTGCGATGTGTATGTTATTATTTATTCTGATAGGTATTGAATGTAATTATTATAATTATACTGATATTTTTTGTAATGTGAATGGGGTCCGCTACTTGTAAATAATAAAATAAATAGGCAGCAAGAGGCAAATAAATTTAACAAAGCTGAATAAAGCTGTGACTCAAACATAAACAAAAAAAAAATATTTATTTTTCCATTAAATGTCATATCGTATTCGACATAATATTGCGTACGGCATTAAATAATAAAATATTATTTGGGACTGATTTATGTGTTTATTTTCTAAGTCTTAAGTTGTTGCTGTAGTGGAGTATGATGCCGTGCACCGTGGTTACAGGTACAGCCCTACTCACTGCAGTTGTCAAACTCATACAGTGTACTAAGAGACCCCCCACACTAGCGTCGACGTCAGGTGGACGTTGCGCGGACGCTGGCACGACGACGACGCTCGAAAGACGCTAGTGTGGGGGGTCTCTAAACGGTTTATAGCGGCATCTCATTTTCTTACCCACAATTATTTAACTACTAACATGATTTGAACACTAATTCTTGAATCAGAGAGCGTACCCTATTTTTTGACGACGAAAGGATATGCCGGACTCCTATCGGCTAAAACCGCCGGAGTTATTCTCCGTTCCCTTTTTACCAGGGGCCAAGCGGGAACGTTTTTGCAAACTACTCTCTCTCCTGGTTTAAGATTTAAAGATAATTTAAGTACAGTGTAACGTGAATACAGACCTTTACAGTCAGTAACCATAAAGATTGTATGATTATTCTGAACCCTTGGACCTTGATATGGATCTATAAAATCAGAATGGCATGCAACGTGACTAAACTCGACAAGAACATCCATTACGCGTCTAAGTATTTACACCTAGTTTATACTCCTATTTACTTCATATAAAAAGGTTTTCTTTCTGGTTTTCGTCTCTATTAAATTATAATTTGTAATAATTCCTTACCACTACCATCACTACAATAACAGTAGATTGTTTGTTCAAATACCAACTAATTCAACGCAACAACGAAACGCTAAAATATTCAGAAGTGGAACCGCTTTACCCGACGATATTGACAGATAAGTAAATTACATTACTAGAGATGGAAACGCAAGTAAGTTAAAGTCAGATGTGCGTGCGGTCCTATCTTATGCTATTATGTACTATAATACTTAGGCTATTCGTCCTCTAAGCGATACATAGGTAACTAAAATTAAATGCTATCTATCGATAGGTCACTGCCATTTATGTAACATCTAGAAGATTTCTATACCTAGTGGCCAAAACCACAGCCGCACTTATTTTGTGCTACTACTGTGATAGATCATTGAAAACGACAGATAGACGCCTCTTACGACTCTCACGGAGAAGGTTCCATTCTCCGCCGATTCTTGTTAATGTAAACTCCATCTATTGGCTTGTACCAACGCTGTAAAAACTATTGCGGTCGGTAGGTGGCGTGGACGTCGGTGTTAGTTAGACAATTAGTGCACGCCGACCGTTACCAGATGGCGTTACCTACTCCTAGCCCTGCATTGCCTCTACCACTAATGTACTTTAAAGTTTTCAAGCGAAGTTTTGTTGATGCATTCTGCCGCGCACGTGCTCTCAAATAAACTTTAGTTTATGAACAAATCAGCGTAGTTGCACAGCAAGACTTGTTCAAAAGTTAAGGAAGTTTAAAAGAAAATGCTTTATTTAACAATAAATTGCACCGTTAGGGCTTTTTATAGTTCATCGAGAACTAGTTAACGTTCGCAGACAGCTCAGCTTAACACTTGCTATTTATTAAAGAGCTCTACGCCGTCACCATGTTTTAGATAAAAAGCACTTCTTTGTTTCTTATTGATTCTTATTTAATTCTGTGGATAAAGATAATTAACTTTTTATAACTACTTTACTTTTTTTGTAAAGTAGTTATAAAATTTGCCGACCCCAAGAAATAATTGGGATAAGGGCCGGGGAATGATGATTATGAATTACTTTAAATCAAAAACAATCGCTCTTGTCCAGAATTTCAATGAAAAAAATCTTAGGCCATAGTGACCTATAAGCGCTATAATAATAATAATTATGTCCGGATTGATTTCGGCCACGGCGGCTAGTGTTACTATGACACCAGCCAGCTACGCGGGACATATAATAGTGCACAAGCGTGTGCGCAAACACAGATGCACTCTCTATTCCTTTACTCTCATAGCCTTATAGGACGGTAATCCTACACGACCGGGGAAGGATCAGGCGCATGACCCACATTTTTACGTGCCTTCCTAAATACGGAAGCTGTGATATTTATATTTAAAACGCACACAAAATTGAAAAGTCGGTGCGTCCCGTTGGGATCGAACTCGAGACCTTGGACTAAGCAGTCCTATGGTCTTACCACTAAGCTATCACAAGCCTTCTACAGCGGCTCGTCGTTCACCGCATCAGAATATACTATGGAAATCTATGTTGATGACAGCTTTTTAAAGATACCACAGGTATTTCCTTATTTATATACGGATCATTAAAAAAGAGTTCAATATTTAACAAAACAATTCCCACAACCGCTTGCACTGGTTTGTTGTTTCTGCATAAACACAACACCAAAAGCGGCTAAAGTTGTAAAAATAAATCCATTGTTTTGAATTAACTGTAATCAAATGTGAGAATTCCAATCATTAATTAAACAAGTATTGTATAAAATTAAATAAAGTATTATTAAGTGGTACCTATCACTAGAAGCATTGCAGGAAACGAAGTACGCATTAGCGGTTAACCACATCAGGCCATTGACTACCTTTTACTATTTTGTATGCGACTCTTTCTTAACCACGTGTTGCTACAACAAGTGTTTGTGTACAAAAATAAAGACAGGAATCGTAATCGCGATTTGTGATTAGCGGCCAGAGCTAAAAGGAGGTTTCGCTATTGATAAAGACAGACATTCGAGTAAAGAAACAACTTCATGTCACAAAAAAGTTCGTAAAGGATCGAATGCTTCGGTCAAAAACAAAACATTTAAAGCTTAACTACAGGTTTTATACTGTGGTGTGACGGCTCGTTGCACGCTAAATTTCGCGCAACACACAGTACCAGTTGACGGCATGATTGCTTGACACGTGCCAATGTTACATTACTCCACATAACGTTGGCCAGTATGCACACTTACATTGTCGCGTAAAAATCCTAGGCTTGTACCAATGTAAAATATCAAAGTTATACCTACAACTACTTATAAATATTTCGACAAAACTGAAAACGAACGTGAGCTTTTCAGACTTATTATTTTTCTACAAGTCTTTACCCAGATATAGAATTTGCACAAGTTGGTATTTTTTTATCATTATAAGTACTTCATCACAAAGTACAATATGTTGTCAAGCAAATAAGCTCCTCAAGTTCGTCGAAAACAGAAAAAAATATTCTCAAGGTAATAGCAATCAATATTTATGTACTTGTATAACATGTTTCACTGATCTCGTAATAAAATAACTTTTTATATTACATCTCTAAAAGACTAAGCAAATACGATTTATTTGAGAGTCCACTAAGAGTGTCTTGTAATGATATGATAATTTATATTTTATTCCGACGATGTTACTGAATTCCTATTTTATATGAGAGAAATTAAATTACAAGAGGATATAAATTTGCCTAAGTGGGCCAGATCATAATTAGTAATAATATTCTCTAAAATTTAAATTTGAGTTAACTAACGTGATGATTTATGCAAATATTTGTATTGTTAGACCACTGAGCATAAATGTACCAGCTTATAAATTCGAACTAAAATTAAGTAACAGTGTGAATTAATTTCCATTGCTCTACAATTTTGTTCGGTAAACTAATATTTTCACGAAACTCGAACAAAATTTCCGCAAAATCGACAAAGAATCAAACGGTTGAAAACTAACAGTAGTCCAGCTACGAACTGGCAACTGCAGCGTTAGTGCCAGTAATGGACTTTAACTGTAGCGGCGGCACTATGTACTTAACAATCTGTTAAACAAACTGCCTTAACTAGAAAGCACCATGCTACCTAGTATTCCAACACCAGAAGCAAACATTGCACTGCACTTTATAAGGTAAGCGTAAAACTAGATCGTGGAATCTCAATCTCTTTCACCAAATATTATCCCGAACTATTTAAGTTTTGATACTCAAGCCCAAGATGTATACATACTTCTGAATGAATTGTTTGTATACCCCAGAATAATTTTATAATATTTTTTTACTAGGTATATAGAAGGGAACGATACAAAATAACAAAATGACGAAATAGAGCTATCTAACATCTGGACGTGAAGGTTATCGATTTTTCCAGTCAGAAATGAAAATAAAACATGAATAAAACGATTGAAGATGCAATTTATCAATCAAGGCTCGATTTGCCGACTAGTTGGCCAATTTTCAGTGTTAGTAAACAAATAGTGAAGTTCAAGTTCAAAGCTACAGCCGGCATATCAATTACAGGTATTGGCTCTGGAGGCAAAAAAACATCTATTTCGCTTTCAATATTTTCCATTGAATGTTTTATACTGAATGGTTGGAGCTGTGATAGGTCAGAGGGCAATTGAACGGATGCGGACAATACGATGCGAAATGAATGCATGTGTGTCTCGGATGTATGATGCTGATTGTGTAGGTTCGTGAGAGGATTTTTAAATCCATGCGTTATAATTAAATTGTGTGGGTGTGATTCTGCCCACACTAACCCGCTGGCGCTTTATATGTTGAACTCTATTTAAAGTAGCCGCACTCTCGAAATTACTCCTCTATTGTGAATGAATTTACATATTTTGCATCCACAGGAACAAAAGTCTATGTTTAGAATGTTGACCGAAATAGCATTTCATGTTGAATTTGAATATCTGCTCTGAAATTCTGACCAATGTGCCTTTAAATAAATCATTTGTGTAAATCATAACTATTTGAAACTACGAGTAGGTACTACTCTTATTCGCAGTCACAATGTAAAAAAACATATATCGTAACTTAATAAAATAACTTTCCTTTGATGTTTTATTTAATTGATACCTACATATTACGCTAAGCAATATACTTTATACTTTTACGTAGGCTTTCAGGTAATATCTTTATACAATAAGAAACCTCTCTCCAGGGTCCCTTAATATCATATATTTAGATTTCGTCTCACTCCAGGAAAAATTACCGGAAATCTCAAACAAATCCATATATTTCCATGTCGTTAAGTTGTTTTCAAGGTAAGTACACAAGTTGCTCAAAGACACTTTGATAAACGCAAAGGTCGTGGCCAATTAGCAAGCTAACAAGTGTTAGCATACAAAATGCAGCGAGGTTTAGTTTTCAAAGTGTCTACCGTTGAGTATCTTTGCTCACTAAGGTTTGAAAACGGAAACAGAATATCGCAATTACAGTAAGTACTACGTCATTAGTAGTGAAGTAGTCGCTATGAATGGTGCAATGCTGCCAGGGTTAAGTAATGATACCGTCTCAATGGAGAAGCATTCATTTTCAATTCATATCGCAATTAATATAAGCTGTAATAGCCTAGTGCTAAGACCGTAGGACTGCCAAGTCAAAGGAGTCGAATTTGATTCTAAAGGCGCACACCTACTTTTCAAATGTTGTGTGTATTTAAGAAATAAAAATATCAATGTGTTTTGGAACGTACGTAAAAATGTAGGTGCTGCGCTTGTTTCTCCGGTCGTGTCGGATTGCCGTCCCGTCGAGCTATGAGAATAAAAGAATAGAGAGTGCACCTGTGTTTGCGCACGCGCTTGTGCTCTAAAATATGACCAGCGTAACTGATTGATGTCTAAACCTAGCCGCCGTGGCCGAAATTGGACAGGATACTTTATATATGAATATTATTATATTAATGTAAGCGTATTTACTACCGTTTCATTAAATACATGTGTTGTCTAACTCAATTTATTTAGGAGTAGGTATTCTTAAAAGTGTAAAATTAGAGCAAAATACCTACCTTACTTGTTCATACAGAAATGGCGGCCAGATAAAGCTCTGCTATGATTTTGCATTCGGCATAACACGAAGTTGCTAACAAAGGGTTAATCTAAACAAAGCAAGGCCCAGAGTTATCCGAACCCGCAGTCGCAACTCGCCGAGATCATTGAATTTGACAGGCGTGCCTAGCAATCGGAACTATGACGTCTATTTGTAGTAATGCAAAAGGTCATTTGAGATGAGACTAAAAGCGGTATGATACTCGAATAATGATTTCCCGAAATGTCTAAAAATAGGTTCATCACGGGCCTATTGTTGAATTTCAGCTGCGTATGCATTCATTTCGTTGAAATGTATTCATCCGCCTACGTTTGCTGACTACATATTTACTGACAGTTGTGACAAGTAATTTTAATACAAAATAAATTGGAAATATCAGTTTGATATCAGTTTATTTTAATGACCTACTTGCTGAAAAGTTAAGTAGTTATAGACAAAGAATTGGGATTACAAAAACAACCTTAAAAATTTATTATTTTCTTAGGTAGGTATATAATGAATTGATTGCAAATAAAAACCTGTAGATAAGCTGTCCAGTGGCTTTCGGCAGGTAACCTTCTGCGGTTCCGGCCGTTTTTCAGGCCTGAAATCGAAAGTAATGTTGGACCTGGTCAATAGAAAGTTGAACATCAGAATATTCAATACCCGTATTTAGACATAAGCCTCAAGAATACTATAATAACTTTAATTTTCACCGAATACTTGTAATTGGACTTGCTTTCAATAACATGAGTTACGTAAGCAAAGTTTCTGTGGGAACAATTGTGGTGGGCGAGTGGCCGGCAGACTCCAGAACACCGCGGATGCGACCGTTCCGCTTCCGATCTAATCAGGTAATGCCGCACATGTGCACAGCTACTTAATTTCCGTTACATTTAACTGACTAGAAGTAGTTCTCTATAGGAAGCGCAAGATGACTAAAATTTTTATAATAACTTTCGTGAGAATGATTCATATTTAAGAGATATATAACGGTTTACTCACGCGTATTTATCGGGATAGCCCGACTAGTTTTGGACCCAACCGGAGTCCTTAATCATGAGCTGACGCGGCGGCGGGGTCGCGAGTCGAACTAATCGGGCTATCCCGATAAATACACGTGAGTAAACCGTTATATATCTCTTAAATATGACTAAAATTACTTTCACTTATTATAATTATGTCAACTAATTTCGCTAAATGCTCGCGTACGTCAGCACACAATAGGGTACTGCAGCCTTAAAGGGCGCACAGAAGAGCTTATCAAATAATAATTAAAAGAAGTCGCCATAGCCGAAATTGGCTGGGAACTATAATATATGTTGAATGAAAGTACACTGTTTAGAATCCAGTGAACTGTTTGCTCTTATTAAAATAAAGTTAAATATGCATAATTTTGAAATGTAAGGTTCATTATGACTAAAATTGCTTCAAGTTATTAAAGCGCGTCCGTGTCCATTATCCAGTTTCATCACTGAAGATAGAATGCAATTAAAGGCATAACTTATAGTTATTACAGACTCGCACGGTCGCACCATTCCATTCGATCTTATTCATTCACAGCTATTTCAATTTCAAAGGTTTATTTAAAATTGATATATCTTTGCATACCTTCGTACTCTCTCTTCATTATAGAGCGTTTTTAATTCTTCAGTATTTAATCATAAGTTACTTATAATACTAGATACAACAGATAAAATGCTCAATGTATGTACCAGTAGTATTTGACGAGTAGAGGGAGCAAGCACAGCTTGATTAAACGATGACTTATTTATCTCAATGTATGGTTTTAAATAAAACTTTTAATTCAGATATTTTTTTAACCATCGTGTTTGTAATTACAGATAGGTATATTGGAAAAAGTATTAATCAGACAAAATAAAATATTGATAAATTTAAAATGAACATGCGAATGTGGTATTCGGGTCATTGAATGCAAACAAACCACAATATTCCGAATAATTCTCAATATTAACGTAAATATTACTTTCAGTTATAATGAACTGATTGTTTCAATGATAAATTAATTTAACGAAAGATATTTTCAATTAATCTTGTAATCATTTTAATGGATTTCGTTCTTACAAATAACAGGAATATTTTCGTAAATTCATTTGTGATTTTATTACCATTACAGATAACCAATGTGATGTTTTAAAATATTAAGCATAACTTTCATAATTTCATATTATGACGTGATGGTGGGTACTAGTATTGCTCACAGATCATCGAAAGTATTTTATGGTGATACCACTACCGTTGAAACGGTATATTTGGTCTTCGTTGTTTTTAGTGTGATTCAGGGCTTATGCACTCTCGCCGACGATTTACGAATGCGCGCTCACAGAATCTGAAGCTGACCTAAAAGCAAATTGTCCCGCTTGTATCTATTGGAAACCCGTGTAAAAAGCAACGTAAACGCTTGCGATAAACGCGATCAAAGCTCCTCTGTATCGCGATGGTTTATGATCTAATTTGTGAACAAAAATAATATTTACATAATTTTCATTTTTTTTTTTCAGGAATAAATTTTACCTACATATCAAAGGAATCACAGTGTAAATATGTAAGCTTTCGTCAAAGGCTTTTCACAACATATTTTTAGTATATTTGTATTTCTATTTGCAGCGCAGCCACATTTGCTATTCGTTATACAGGAAACTAAAATCCGAACCGCTGCTGATATGCTTGAAAAGCTTCCAGGATTTTGCTTTTGCACGTTGGTTAAATATTAACTCTTTCCGCGTGATAAACGTGAGTAAACATCACATGTAAAAATATTTATCTTTCGGTGGATAGCAGTAGTTTAGTGATGATATAACTAGAGTCGTGTATTAACCAGCTGCGGTTATTAATCCGCACGAGTGGCCATATTACATGCTCCACCGATATTGCAATGAGATATCAATGCTGTATACAATATCAAAGTTACCCAGTACAAACAAACCAATTTTCATAAAAGCTTATCCATTACATCAGGCCGCTTCGATATGCGGGTAAAAGTTTCATATTTTATTTATTATTTGAATATTAATGCAACAGAAGTGTCTTCTAAAACGTTTCGGTAATAATTTTAAATACTGACAGCAATATTTTACTGTATAACCAAAAACTATTTGACTTTTTAAAATATTGCCTACCTTTAGCCGTTAAATTAAAAAGCCGCATCTGTTAATAACCGCACGTGGCTACATGTGAATTTGTAATAAAGTGTTATATGGAAAATACCTGTTTTATTTAAATACATAATAAGTCTAAATGCACCTAAACTTATTTTTGTCCTAAATAAATGCGATGCTTGTTAAAATGTGACTTCAAGCGGAAATTAAAATCGTCTGCAACGCCAACACCGAAGATCTTGTGACAGTGTTCCTAGAAAGTTTACTGAGCGTAGGAAAAATTCGAAATAAGCTTCTTCAAGCTGCGCGGTTGCTTTTCAATAGAATTTCTTTTAATATTTGCGCGAACTTATCAGGTACTCGGAAATTGTAATGAAACCACTTTCAAAGAACCCACCTCAAGCATTAATAAAACCGTCTAGAAATGATATTTATTTTCGTTCCAGCTATAAATATTGCAGTGAGCTGCAATGTAGAGGGTTTCTGTTTGATAACTTTGAGAAGAGGAAAATTATAAAGCTCACTATGCAAGTGATCTTACCTCCTGATTATGTGTATGTTGCCGTGCAATTAGCAGATACAGGCTTAATGAATCAGGTATTCGGGCTCTTTATTTTTATTTATTCTTTCGGGTATATATCATGTCTATATCACATACCTTTACTCGGTTTAGCCCCAATTAAGACAGTGGAGCTAATTCGATACAAATTTTAAACCTGGTAAGAAGACAGAAAGAAGACTAGAAAATAGACTTTTAACCTGCAGTTGGATATTAAACTGTCATCTTAAAACAAAATATAGTATGGAGAAGTAGACACTCGTAAGTATTTCAAGACAGTTTTCAATCTAAACTTATAAGTTAGTTCACGTCTATATTAGAAATAGCTGCAAGATCCCTTCAAGAACCCCATTTATTTATTACTTTTATTCCGAAGGCAGAGTTGGCCTCAAAATAGTTAAAACTGTAGAAATGGATCGATTCATCATTAAATCTATGAGGCTGTAGTGTACCAGTTCGAGGTCGTGCATCACTTAGCGCCCGTTCAAGGCCATTGCATAACATTTCCAATACTGGGCTGTAGATGCTGTGAATAATGTAGACTCCTCAAGCTACTTCCACTAGTTTGGTTAATTAGCTTAATTATAGCGACTTTTCATTACAATTCTGTTTGCGTAATATTTTATTAGATATTTGTTAAACAATATATTATTATAGTTAACTATGGACTAATTTGTACAATAATTAGTCTGTAAGTCTAATTGTGTAATTTGATTGTTAGTCAAGATGCCGGATATCATAATTGGATTGCGTCATTACCAGGAGAGTATCTATGATGCTTCCTGGAACCAGTCAATTGAACCAATTAGTACATGTATTGATAGCATAACAGTAAAGGCAGTTTCACAATACTTACGGCCGGCGTGATGCCGTCATTTGATTCGAAGTCCCTGAAATTTTCAGATATCACAGATGTAACGTGTTTCAAAAGAATATTTGTATAAATTCGTGTGCAAGGCGAGATAAGTGCATGAAACTTTACATATTCAGTGTGTATGTACAACATTTCGGTCGGAGTTACCTGAACTTGATCATATATTTAAAACTTACTTTGCGAGACTTCAGGTCAAGGTCAGGAACGTTTAGAACAGAAGCTAGGTTAGACTTCTTTAAATTATTGATTTGAGTTCAGAACTTAATACATTTAGGTTTCGTGGTCGAAATAACTTTGTAGTTTGAAAATAAAACCGTTACAGATTGACTGACAGTATTTAGACATGTCTAAGACAAATAAATGTGATTAATTATTTTAATTAAGTCACTACTCACGTGATTAAGAAATATTATAGGAGTGTTTTCATATAGATAAATAGGTAGGGTAGGTAGGTAACTGTAGGTGAGAATGCAGTTTATTTTCTGGATAGGTTCTACTATTTTTTCTGTGTTGTGGCTTTAGACCTAGCCTTAAAGGTAATTGTTTTAATTAAATTTTAGATACGAGAGTGGTTTAATGATTACAGTCACCTTCACCCTAATAGGCATTTGGTGCTGGCAAGGCAAGCGATGCGCAGAGTAAACTGCACAATTTAGCGATCAATATCCCAGCGGTAAACCGTTTGCCCTTCACATTGAGCGTTAAATCTATACAGTTCAGAGTTTCGATAGTGGGCGTTAAGGCGCTCGGCTTAACCGTAGGCACGGTCGGAGCTTGCATTTCGGGGAAAATTTATTTATAGGCCTAGCTAAAATCAAATTTTCTGCGAATATTGTCGGTGGTATACGTAGTTTGTTTACACATAGGTTGAGAGTCGTTATTTCTAAATCCCGACTCGTGTGGTAAAAATCCTGTAGTCTAATCCTGACTGTAGTTTATCCAATTTCTACCTACAGCATATCAAGCAAATTACCTTTTTCCTGACTATTGCTTCCGATTTCGATGTGTGAATTTAACAAAATAAAACACCAATACAGATCATATAATTTATTGGATCACAGAACTAAATTTCGTACAATGTAACTACTTGTTTTAAAGTTATTCAGTTTGAGCAACATCATTAACCACACCAATACCATAAAATTTAGTTTTGCACAAGGAAGATAGGTTAGTCACAGTTACAACTTATATCATAGACATTCCAATAAATCAATCGACTAACACAACTTGCTTACAGGTGGACACAACACTTTTAGACAACCGAAACATATACAGTAAACAACTTTCAGTCTCAAACAATAACAAATAATTTAGAATTGTTTATTGCTTAAGTATTATGATTAATAAATACTCTGGTTTTGATTAAATAAGTTATATAGGTACTTGTAGAAGCAAAGCTCTGCAAACAGCACATTTTGAATAACAACATAGGTATTTAATTTATTAGGAATATTTAGTTCTTCATGATCAAAGTCATTTGTTTAGGCTAATAAAGAGCATGTATATATTTCCAATATAGAGAATCGATTTGTATGTTATTAATTATAGCATTGCTGTTACTCAACACCCAAATGACCGGTCGTTTATTTATTTAAATGTTTTACTAATTAAAATGGTGCTAGATTAACCAGTAAACTTTGTAGACTATCATAAGGAACGATCACCAGAAAGTAAATGTTCTATCAAAGCTGAAGTTTCACCTTCAGCTAGAAACTGAGAATTCACCAAGAATCAGACTACGATAGTTCATATAATCCTTTATTTAAATATTCTACAAAACTCTATTTGTCTTAACAGTAAAATTCATAAACTCATTTAATAGGTAATAATAGTATTTTATCTGAACAACAAAGCGATGTAACATATTTAGAATATTGTCCTACGGATTAATATTTGATTGTACGATTATAATTTAAAACCTAATAACTTTGTTAGTATGTTATTAAATAAAAAGATACAACTATTAGGTATTACCTAGTTAAAGCTGTAAGGTATATTCCATTGAAATTGCAATCTAATAGTATGGTATTCAAGATCCGGACGGTGTAATGTAAAGCTGCACAACCGTTTACAGAAATCGTGTAATACAAACCGGCAGGGCGAGACTGCCAGCGGAGCCGTCGGAAATACTCGTAACCCGAGCTGGCAGATGCAGCGCGGAGAAACGGTCAACTTACCGTTTCCGAGAGATATTAAGTACTTCACAATCTTTACTTTTCATTTTTGCCACTTGAGCGAGTCACAAGCATTTCTGACGGCCCCCTTAGAGTTTCGTTGCACTTGTTTTTGACTTTCAATAGTTATCTCATAAAACTTTGATAATCAAGTTAAATGCTCGGTAATTTCAGTTGCAGCTATGATTTATACACTGTTTGTTTGTTCTCGTCATTCCCGCTGCAGGACAGAGCCTGTCTGACTTCTTTCCCTTGTGATTCTACAATGCGCTAATATGGTTTATCATAAACACTAATCAATGTATATTATTGTTGCCAAAAGAAATGACTATTACAGTTTATTTAACATTTAAAGATTTATATTTAACAACATTATTAATGACAATTGCTGTATATAGTCTATTCAGCAGTTAATTTAATTCGATGTTAAATTTCAGGCGTTGTTTTAGGTATCTTTGGTTTTTAATTATTGTCATTATCTTTTGGTCGTGTTGCTTTTATTGGACCTTTATGGAAAACATTATAAGATATTTTCTACAATTGATTTTATTGAGTTATTGTATCTTACTTTGAATAATCTGCTGAAACTACAAGTATATCCGAAGTATTATTACATCGACACCGGTAAAAATATAAATTACAAGCTTACAATTTTAATCACTTTTATTAGTGTATAGCTACATAAAATTGTTACACTTACTATAATGAGTCGTTGTGAAGATATCAGAGGCCCTCGATGGACTGTATTGAAAAGTTTATTTGAACTTGAACTGCATTACATTACACTGCCTGTGAGTTGATAGGTTATTGGTCAGTTCATGTTGGAAGTATTTAAGTACGAGTGTGTGTACATATTCGGGCACAACATTAAACCATAACAAGTACATATATTAAAGTACGTGAGTACTTACAATAATAACTAACGTTAACGGCTCTACATTTTTTATTTGAACATATTCAATGTATAACAAGACTGACAGTTTGACAGATAATAAACATCTTTCTAAAAAAAAATGATATAATTTAACAATAAATAAAACTTTTCATTTTTAACAACATACATCTTTGCTTATGAAGAAAACGATATGGTAGAAATACTCCTATAAAAAGCGAATAAGTGTTTAAAGCCTTTCATTTGGCACTATTCGAGTTTCTTAACGTTTACATTCAATTCTCATTTTTGACGTGGACATTACCTAGCAATCGTACCAAATTAAATTATATTTACGAAATTAGCAACGGATGTTATGTCATAACATCATTAATTAGGTGTGCTTTTTGCAGGCCCGATACTCCAATGTGTTGCGAAATGATATCAATGATTATTTGTCTATTAATTAGTACGCAAGGTACGACGCTATTGCATGTAACATAACAATGCCGTATGTGCAAGTGACGGCATGTGATCGTTGTTGCTTACAATAATCTAATTATCCATATTAGTTTAGAATATATCCTTTGAACAGCCTTTGTTGCTTATGGATGTTATACTCGTGTCTCTACTATTAGTACCTATATCGCCTGAACACTAACAGTCACTTGCCTGCACTGTACCTAACATCTCGACGTAGAAGTCTCCATAATATCAATAGTAATTAGTAATTACGAGTGCAACGAAAATATTTCATCGTGTTTTAGTTATACGAGATAAGGTAGTTGCTATCTGGGACACGTAATATATATGTGTATATATATTGATACCATATACATATAATAATAAATAATAATCTTAGTTTTTCTAAATTGATTTTACTCCCACAGTATAATTTGTTTAATTATGCTAGATTTTATTTAAATGTGATTTAGAATTTGGTTTCGCGATTGAGGTTTGCAGGCAAGGCGCGCTTCGAGCCCTCTCTGTATACGTAGTCGAGCACTCGCAGAATTCATATCAGCAGTTTAGCATCGAGTGCAGCCATCGCTTCACACGAGTCTTAGCAATAAGTTGAGCAAGCTGCCGCGCCCGCCTCGCCCGCTCCCCCGTACGCTAAGCTACGCTACTTACTTACTAACTAGGTGCAATATAATGCGAATTTCACATCTTATATAATTATTTATTTTTTCTTAATCATGTACATTTAATCCATAATTCATTTTGAAGTTTGACTAATAGTTAATCATTAAAGATACACTTATCAATTTTGGCTGATTGTAACTACTAATTTAAAGTAACATACTTATATATAATAAATTTATATTCAAACAAAAAAGTAATTTTCTAGTTTTGAACATAATATGTTAAGGTTAAATATGATAAACGATACATACGACACATTTTATACACGGTATCTGGAAACTGAAGACATTTTACAATCAAGTGAACTAATAGATGGCTGTCGTTTTCATTATAGCAGTAAGTTTAAGGAACCGAAAGGATACTGACTCAGTCTTTATACAATTGTTAGGATTAATTGTATTACTAAATGGATTTTAATATAATTTTAAATAAACAAATTTATTTTCAAACGATACAATTTATAAACGCTAGTCTTAATGCACAGTCTGAGATGTAGTTAAAAAATAGGAGGCAAATGATAATTACATCAAAATATAATTAACCTAACCTATTTATTACAATTCCTAAAGAAATCAACTATTTGCACTCCCTTATATATTTATAAATAGTGTCTTTGAAAAACGTTGAGCAAATTCAGAAATAAATAATTAGGGATATTTCTAATAAGAAATGGCTTGTAGCACAAATCTTAAAATACTCCAAAATGATATAAGTAGACATCTAAAAATGGAGTCACAACAAGGAAGTATCGTATAATGGAACATGACTACGTGTTCTCAATTAAAATGGAACGTGTAAACAATATCAATCAATATTTCTACAAGCCTTTAAATACAAAAACAGCGAAGAAATATTTCCCTTTTATTATTATTAAGTTAAGTTTCCCTAAGTTTATGTATAATTCAATTAATTGTGTGATCAAAACTTAGAATAGTCACAGCTCTAGTAACGGCACGCTACGAACTCTCTTCATTTCCTTTTTTTATCTTAATATCATTCATTCACTTATCGTTTATTGTACATACTAAGTATAATTTAAGACGTACATTAGGTTAACGGTATTATTGACCTTTCACCCGCGTATTATTATGACTAGCATTAACAGGTAAGTCTGATCGATTTCCATATCTGAAAGCTGCTATGCGTTGGGCTTACATCCAGACCAAGAAGTATGAACGCAAGTTATGAAGAACCAATCTTATTCGTTAGAAATAGTCGAGTAAGCGTCACCTGGACAGATCTCATACATTACAATCACTGATACATGTAAATTTTAAACTACGTACGTAGAAAAAGTGTTCCGTGCACTAGATTTAATTTGAAGTGTATTACCGGTGTATACATGTTAAATTGAACCAAATAACATTTTTTAAAAAACTAGAGCAATTGTGTATGTGTATCCTAATTGTATAAATATAATATTATTATGTATAATTATTTACATTACATTTCTTTGCCTTATTTAGACCCATGATTGTATTGGTTTCAAGTCCATTTAGAATTCCGTCGTTCGATCAGTTTTTAATTGTAAAATTGAAAGGATAGTGACGGAGGGAGCTACTGGCATTCATCAGGCGTGATTATGTAGACATCACTGCAGGAAGAGGCACTACAGTATAGGGGACTATGTCTCTAAAATATCTGCATCTAAATAAAGAATCTAGTCTTATGAATGATCATGAACTTACTAGACTTTATTCTTATTGATCTGCCTTGGTATTTAGATTTTTTTTTACGTTTAACCGCTAATGGGGTATTTTTTTTTTGTATAATAATTCACTAAAATGGTTATTTATTGGATAATAAACTTTTTTCTACTAAGTCCAGTAATAGAAATATGAATATGCGATTTATTATTTATTGATTTTTGGTTTCAAGATTACATAGCTAAATGTTCTAAGGGCACTGTTGGCTAGTATTCAAATACATGCCTCTTTAATTAAATGAATGTAATGTCAGTGTAATGGGTGTTATTCATAAAACTCTATAATAATTGCTATTTAATCGACTACAGAAGTAAAGACAGCCATCGTTTGAAGTTAGCAGAAATAGTGCTTATAACTTCTACCGCAGTTTGCCCTGTAAAGAAACTTGCATAAAATTGTTAACATTTTGAGTCTAAAAAAGGGAAATAACTTCGTGTTATAATCAACTGTGTAGACTCTTGATGTACATCTATCTACATGAATATTGATAAATATTATTGAAGATATAACATTTGTCTCTTAGACAGATTGACTTATATTTGAACTTTATATTATCTCTATTTTCTAAGAGAATTCAATATTACCAGTGCCAATATACACGACACATATCTATTATAATTATAGTGATTGTTACTGTTATTTTAATTAGAATATAGAACGCTAATAGATAACCGAGCGTTTCTAGGATTAAAAAGCACTTTACCGAAACTTGATGGATGGTAGTCGTTGAGCACCCTAAGATTGAACAAGTGCCGGTTAACGTTATTGAAGAGAACTTAGTTTTCCTCGCCTAGTAGTACCAGATCGTCAGCCACAACGTCGGAGACATGGAGATAAATGATCCAGTACATGAGATTAAAGCAAACGAAGCAGACGGGAAACACGATGCGTGAATACTTGTCGATGTCCGAAGGAGTCGTGCCGAGCAGTTTGTTGATGCCCTGAAAACATCGTTCACGTTCACTCCGATGAATAAAACGACTTCACTCGTTCCATTCATCATAAACCAACATTTCGCGTGAGCTACTATCGCGTTGCAAAGTTTTTAAAAATATGCACATCAGTCAAACCTAAAACTCGCAATTGCGTACCATCATTCAAGCGCTGGAACAATCGCGTTAGAAGGGATTAACTAACGTATTACAATAGGTACCTTAGAGGCGTGAATCAGATGTGGCGGTGGTCCGGCTTCCTCATCAGCGGGCGGGGCAGGTCCAGGGGCTGGTCCACGGGCGCCGTTAATGGTGTTCTCTAGGGTACCACCCTTAGAATAAGCCTTAGGATCGTGAACTTTGAATCGAACCTCCTAGACAAAATACTTTATTATTTACGGAACTTTGGATATGCAGTATACCTAGAAATTACCAGTGAAAATACTTACCGATGACCTGCTGGGTGGTGCTGGCCTGGTCAAAGTGCTGGTCCTCGGCGGGGGCAATGGTTCAGATGTACCGGGTGGACCATCAATTTGCATTTTCTTTTCAGCAGCCATTTTCTGAACCGCAGTAAATCTTTGTTTCCTCATCTGTATCCTTTTAGCCATATAGCCAACAGTCGCATATTCTGCAACGAATTTGCTAAGGTGAGTAGAATTTTAAATCAGTTTTAACTACATTATCGCAGAGCAAAAATTATATGAATGACGCAGCATTAAGGGGAAATGTGTAATAAAAATTTTGGTCATTTAAAAAACTGTCAGTTAATTAAGTACTAAGAAACATATCAAAACGGTACAATAAACGTGCGATTCGTTTTATTATCTGTTATAAAAAGTTTTTTAATTATTAATGTATGAATTATCCTTCCGAATATGTTACCTAGAAGACTGGCGAAGACCATCACGAAGCAAGTTCCCAGGTAGACATCAATAGACTTGACGTACGATATCTTGGGCAGAGCAGCGTTCGTAGAGGACATGAGAGTAGTCATCGTCAATACAGTGGTGACGCCAAGTGACACTCTAGCAGGTGTCGCATTTCGGTTCAACCAAAATGATACCCATGATATGATAACAATCAAGCCTGATGGAATGTATATCTGAATTAAATAGTATCCCATCGAACGCACAAATTGAATTTCACATGCCAATCGCGAGTAGTTTCCTGTAAAAAAAAGTCCATTATAATTTCCAATTAACTGATATATGTATCAGTGATGGTCAAAGTATAATAAAGTCGAAGTCAAAGCTCGATTTTACTTTACCAGGTCAACAAAGGAAAGTCATGATGGAAATGTTCTGGCTTAAGCGAATACATGCGGGTTCTCCGATAGTTGAAGTATACAAGAAGCATAATATTTAAGGTCGGTATTAGATAAATTGCTGAATGTTGCATCGGTGCTGTGTACCTGTCGTAAGAGAAATCTCCATGGCTCGCTGCCGGTGGCCCAGCACCTTGAATTGCGGCAGAGACACTTCGCTCGATACGCCCACAGAGTTGGGCCCCTCGTTCCACTTGTATCGGATGTCCCGCATGGTGTAGCCGACTGTACCATGCAGAGATATGGAACGATAAAATAAGCACCCATCGCACTGGGGTTTTTAAACTGTTGTACAGGTGAATGAATTTAAGTCTACCTTTCTACCGAGGGTGAGAAGTGTTATAAGTAACTGCGGCAACGGCGTCAGATACGAGTATGTGACAGACGTAATATAAATTCTCAAGCATTTTTAACTTTAAGTTAGATTTTAACTACCGAACATGAAAGCTTCATGAGTCTGCAGCTCAAGTTATAATACATAGTAATTATTATCTTAGATACGTCAATTGTTTCATAAAGCAAAAGACGTGAAATTTAGTTAAAAGGGCTTTCATTGTTGTCATAAATATTGTAAGCCAAAATAATATATCAAGTAAACAAATTAACTCACAGCTTTCGATTTCAATGTTGCATAATTGACGGTCCATAGGAAAGTACTGCAAATCCATCGGACAAGAAGCGGTAATAGTCAGTCTGCAAAATAATTGTAGGTTATATTATAATGCATATACGAATATATCAAACATGATTTCCGAAGTCAGTACTTGCCTTATACTCCTAGTAATAGATCCAGAATGATGAATGCGAATGAATTCGTTGCTTGTCGTAGCTATGTGGAAATAAGACTGTTTCTCGTTGACAAAAAAGGTGTCGGGTACCCATATGTTTCTAATAAATTCCGAGCCGACAGAGAGTGTCTCCACACCCGTTCGTTTTTTATAAGCAAGCCTGGGGTCTGTCCAAAACTGTCTGAAGTAGAAATCCAGGGTGAAATCCTGAAACATTTGCCATTGTTGTAGGAAATAATAGCGACACTTGATTGACTTACAGTAGCACAACAATGGATGTAATCCGGCAATCGAGCTCGTTTGTAAGGCTGATGCCGCCCGCTTAAAATACGAACTTGATATAATGAATGCAACGCAACGAAACGTTATCGCCGAGGCACATTCATTGTCTGCGCGAATCGGATGTTAGCGAAATGTCAGCGAGCAAACTTGGATTAATTCTCGATAGGGTTCATTTAAAATGCGTTCAATACTACTTAAACAGTTACCAAACGTTTGTAACGCTTTTTATATCACGCTAAACGAAATTATTACTAGGGGCTACATTTACTTTAGAAATAATAATGCTTCATTTATTAATTATTACATGATAGTTTTTGCATTTCATCAACTCTCAACAACTTTTATTCATATGATTCCTTATTTTGTTGACACAATAAATCTGAATGACTCATCAGTGCTGAAATTAAAAATACCATTTACTAAACTAGATCCATTTCCCCTATTCTGATCTGATATACTAGATATTAGAAAGTGCAGCATAATGTTATATTAGCCCAAGTTTGCGACGACGACAGTTAAAAATGTTATCTTGCATTACCAAAGTATAAAAAAAAATTGGTAATACAGAAAAACCATTATGAATACGTTCTGATTACTGTACAATTAAAGTTAATTTATCTTGCAATTGATGGGTAATTATTTAAGATTTTTGTTTATATTTAGAACTCAGCTTTTCTCACTTGCCTGCTGAAATTTTCTGAGTACTGGTTCCACTAAGTTTACATCTTTAACAATAATACACTTTACGTACTCGTACTTATATTTGTAAAACACCAAAGCAGGCATATGAATAAAGTTTGTCTTTTTTTTCAGCATATTATAATTATTTTCATATTAATATACACATTTTTACAATTCCAGAAGTACACGTAAAAGTATGACCAAGTACCAAGACTTATTAGTATTCAATTTTAGAATTTATGTTGTCAAATTTAAAGCTATACTTTCAATATTATTACCGATATAATGTAAAACAGAGCCATGCCATAATAATAGACAAAACATGGTATATACCGGTACGTGTACTCCCACTAATTATATAATGTTCTATATCTAGCATCCGGATAGGGTCACGTCCTGAAGTGACTTTAAGAGTCCCTTGATTTGGTTTCCACTAGGGGTCATACACCCTGGTCTCAGTCTGACATCTGTACTTTGGAACCGTTATCAAGGGTATTTCAGCGACTTGGCTTAGAAAATTTATTGCTCGGCCCAACAAAAATAGACTTCACATTATATAAATTAAAAAGGGCGATTATCTCGGACTGTACATTGGGAATGGTTACCTTTTCTGAATTCCTAACAGACCCCGTAGAATTAATCACTGATGGATTATCAATAATATCGATATTAAGAAGTAATGTTTTCCTACAAAGACAACAGGTGAAACATAACAGCAAGTGTTCCACGTATTTGGTTAATCGGAACGCACTGGACAACGTTACAAACATTAAATACATTCATAGCAAGACAACTAAAGTAAGAAATTTAAGGCGAGTGGCGAGTCGGAGGTGTTCGATGCTATTTGGAGAGACAATAGTAAGAAACCCACAGACACAACAAATACCTACTCAAGAACATAAAAAGCTTTAAACAAAAACAACAATGGCGCAATTTTACGACAGTGTCTTGCTTGGAGAGTTGCTTAATGGCAGAGTACAATTTAGTATGTCTTTTAGTAGACACACCCGGACGAGCACAGCACCACTTTTAACCGATACTCTTGAGAGCGAGACACATACAAGCGGTTGTCTGTGATTAAGTGAACAAGTATAGCGTGCGCCGCCGTCCGGGTGGTCGGCTCCATAACGCCGGCATGCTCGCAGCCTCGTGTCTGGGGCTGCTCGGTCGCAGCGGCGCAGCGCGCGGCCGGAGCGACCGAGACAAGCGTGAGCTGACAGTGGCGAGTACCATGAGCACTTCGGAGACGGAGCTGATAGAGAGCACATACATGGTGACGCCCACCTCCACTGGCGGACCTGCAATCAAGCCCAATCGTGAGTCGCGCGCGCGTCGCGCCGTGAAAACCAAACCAGAGGACGGTGACGTGACGGCCCGGGTCCCTCGATCGAACGCGGATACCGACCCGATTCAATAGCTTCGTTGTAAATATATTCTTCGCTCGATCGAGGGCTGCTATCCTAAACGCTATTTGTCATTTCTTGTTCTAAAAATGACAATCTACATAAAAGGAGTTTTGCAGCATTAAATACCATTTTCACTTCAGATAAGGAGCTGATGGAGAGCACGTACATGGTGACCCCAACATCCACTGGCGGTCCTGAAATAGTACATCGATAACATTACCTGCCTCTAACCTGACACTTTAACATATTCAGCCTTTATCAAATCACTACACATATACAATTGCGTCGCATTTTGCGACTACATTGTCAACGTTTGAAGTAAAACGTTTCGTGTTTCTCTTGATTCGCCACCATGATCAATAAAATACGATCAAATTGACGTCGACGTGCTCCACATCATTTGGCAGTTACTGTGACTAGGTATTTCCTGTACAATATTCACTATAATAATACATTTCTAGGAAGTCTTCATTTTGTTTTTTTCTTCGCGTAGCCATCGTAAAGCGCATTCTTATGTTTCCATCTAGAATATAGTGTGTCACCTGTTTTACAATATAGAAACATGACTAAAAGAAAATTAATAAAGTTGTTTTTAACTTAAATGGTGAAGTCAATGAAAGGAAACTGTCAAATCTATATTAATAGTCGTTTAAGCTTAGTTGTGATATTTTTGACGATAGAAAATGTATTAAATGTTATTTGAGGAAATTGTTTTCAATTCTAATTGGTGGCTTTTTAATATTTCCTATTAGAGGTGTGTTACTCAAGCGCAAGACCCTCTCGTCAGTTAAAATACCTAAAACATGTCATAATGTACATAATTATATTCTGACGATCATTAAAATCACAAACAAATTACTTGAATCTTCTGCAATTAACATTTCGAGTACATTTTATAAAAATCCAAAATATTGTGTTAATGTAACTTATGGAATAATTTTTATGCACAGGATTTGTATACACTAAAAATATTGAAAACATAAAAATACGATTGTATTAAGATAAAACTTAATGTAGATTCAATATGTAGTATGAGTAAGAATAAGTTTTACGTTGGCAAAATTAAGCCCTCTCTCAAACCGCAAAGCTGAATGGAAGAAAGTATTGATAGAATCACAGAATGTATAGAAAAGGCAAGTGTACAAACCTCCATAATTCGGCCTCACTCTCTTGTCGTAGCTTACACTTAGCGAATCCAAAATGGCTGAGATATTGACGTCACCAAACATCCCTCCTCCGCCCGCTCCTCTGAAACGCAAATCACGAAATATATCCAAATATTTAGTTCATTGCAGAGATTGTAACATCATCTACTGCAAGTCATTAAATATCCATTACAACTCTACATCGTAATGAATATTAGGATGAAGCTGTAGAGTGACTTGCACAAATATTTTCGATGAAAGGACGTATTGCTAATCTATCCCTAGTGTAAGTTAAAAAATATGCTATAAAAACATATTGATTAAAAATTTGCAATATCATTTCGACAGGCTCCGGGGAATATCGACAATGGGTAAATAATGCGACAGATTTATATTGTAAGATAATGGATTTGTAAGGAATCTCGGAACACCGACGGTGAATTATATTCGATTCCATTGTAGAGTTTGCTTAGATACGTATTTTGATTTGTTTATTTAAAATAAGGTTCTAATCGAAATATTTCGTCGAAAAAAAATAAAATGCACCCTACTCGTCGCGGGCATAGCTTGTTAATTTAGAAGCGTACTACCAATAAACGTTATATAAATATCGAGCCCACCCACATTGCTAGTGCTATCGTAAGGGAAAAAACCATAACCATATTTTAATAGCTGTAGAGTGAGATTCCAACACAATTAATAGTTATGAATGCAGACTAAAACTTATCGGTGTCGGTTTCGTGTGGGAACCGACGCGGGTGTTCTTAGTTTTGGAAGATACTCAATAAAAAAAGGATTTTGAATAATATAGACGACTCTTCTTCAGTTTATTTTTAAAGTGTAGTTTTTCTCCTATTAAAATACCTACGTTAATTTAATTAGGTCTCGAAATATGCAAAGCTTATTAACATGTATGTTTCAATGTTTCAACATTACAGTCCAACTTTGCGTGCAGTTGCAATAACCTGGTTTTTTTAAAATAAAGTGTGTTTCTCTTACCCCGCCTCATCATAAAGTTTTCTCACATTAACTGTTTTCCATGACATCTATATTTTTTTTCCATTTCTGTTATTACAGACTTACCAGTTATAATAACAAGTATTCTCTTTGTAGGCACTTTAAGATTCTACCACAATTGCCACGAATTTAAAGATATATTATATCAACATACGCCATTTGAGCTACAGGAACCGTCTCAAAGGTTACGTGTATGTGTACGTACACATGCAAACACTCGAAAAACAAGTCCTTCTAACGTAGTCGGGTACGTACACTCTCATCGCTGTCATGTTTCCTTTACCACAGGTCACCCTCGTCTATTCATGTTTATAAAGCTCCTAAATCGAGATTTAGCATGTCTATGTTCATTGACGATAAATTACTATCAAACATAGTTGAATGAACTGTATAAAGTTTATTTACTTTTCTTTATACCTTAATGTATACTCAGATAAAAGTTTCATGAAATCTGTCTAGTTTACGACCTTCATTGTAAAATTACATTCTTTAAATACCTTCTATTTTGTAACAGCCTCTTTCCTGCGTTCATGGAACTACACGTATGTAAGTGTCGTTTCAACAACGGGGCTTGAAATGCAAGTTGTACTAATTAAAGCCGACGTGACGACTTCACATTACGAGTTCCTGTACTGCCGTAACTAGTTAGTTCGCGGTCAGCGGCGAGCCGTTGCCTACATTGATTTTACTTATTTTGCTTCGGAACTTTTTGCTTTTACTAGCAATATTGTGTAAAAGGGGAAAGCATTCAAATCTAACAAAAAACTTTAAATATTTACTGCCAGGTGGTATATACTTCGATCCGAAAACAGTTGTAAGATCAAACGCCAATTTCCGTGCCTAAAAATATTTAAGTCAATCTTCTGAAGACTAATGTTAAAATTTTTAGACATAATACTCATAAAAACACGTGTTCTGTCACGTTTTATAAGTAGGTGAGTAAAGTTACTTGCAGCGGCAGTTTTTATCGAGTCGTTTTCCCGACAATAGGACAGATAGCAGACGCATGGCACTTGTCACCACAGATGCACTGTTTACTCCATGGATGTTATTGTGTGGGAGTTCTTATGTAACACCATTGGACGCAGCGTAAAAATGACACATGTTTTTTTTATTGCGGCACTAAATTTAATATATGAGCCCCCACCGATATACACAAGTACATAACTAATCACTATTAACCCGTAAATGTCAGCGACTAATTTTAGAACTTCCCCAATTGCTGCCATGAATAATTCCCAGAGTTAATATGATAATCGCAACGCTTGACTAGAGATTACGGATGCCACTATTTGGAGCTAGATTGACGCGCTGACAATCGGCCCGTAAAGTTCGCAGTTAGTTGCATTATACGCAACATTGAACAAATTATTGATTTTAGCAAAATTTTAGCACCCCGTTCCTTAATTAATATGATGTGTTACTTATTGAAAATTCTTATTTGTACTTTTAATATTAAAATAGTGCGTCTTAATTAAAGTTGCAGAAAACGGTTGAGAAGTAAATTGATATAACAATGGTTGTTTTGGTAGCGGCGCGCGGCGGGTATCTACAGCTATCTGGTGGCGGGAGGAAGGGCACCGCAGTGGTCAACTTCCTATAACTGTGAGCTTGGCCGCTGCCGCCGCCCGGACCTTGCCAAATTCGCCTCGGCTTACATAACAAAACATGTTATTTGAAATTAAATTCCCTTGCCGACATCGATAGGCTAATGTTTGTGAATATGCAAAATCAATTTACAGTATTGCAGAGCGGTGTGAATATTTCAAAATATAATACGATTGATGTGCTTTTTCGTTTCTGAATCGACGACGTGAAAAATAAAAGCGTATTTTTACGGCAGTCCACATTTATCTACGGAGAGGTGATTGGTAAATATATTATGATTTGCAGTTGGAGCGCTTTTTTTATTATTGTTCAATTTTCTGCTGGAAAATGCTTTATGTAGAAAGAATTCAGTAATGTTTTATGACAGTCATAGAACTACAATTATTTAAACCATATTCAAATTCCTAATAAGAGTTCATTTAGGCCACTGTTATAGATCAGATTACTATCTTTAGTTTACTGCAGAAGTATTATAGTTCATAGTGCGTCACTTTAACACCATTACTTTGCTTATTCTAAGAAATAATTATTTATTTCTTTTGAAGCTTATAATGAGATGTTAAGAACTATCAAAAATTCATGTTAAAACGAGCGAACTGGAGTTGTTTTACTAAGAATCTTTGTGAACAAAGAACTTTAATGGGTTCGAAGTTTCCAGTAAATCAGGCTTTAATAAAATCGAAGACTACGTATTGAACAGTAGTTAAGTTTTGTTCTTGTTTTAAGCAGCCGTGCGAGCTGGATTAGTAGATAATGGCTAACAGGTTTTGTCGTTTAATAAATGTTCTTTATATTTATTAACATTGGATTTGACGTAGTGGTTTTGGTTTTGGTACAAAAGGTTTTATTAAACCTTTTAAATACACGATGGTTTTCAATAACATGTAAAACCCATAAGCCTTATACAAATATTGAATTTGAAAACGAAGCTTTTAAGTAAAAAGGTAATCAATTTGAATATTATCATTAAAATGTCAATCGAACCTTTTAACTTACCGCAATGATCCATTAATTACTCCGATGGTTATTATATAATAATTGCAATAAACCCGAAACATGTCGATTGGATTGCAAAATAATATTATTCATGGCTGAAAATGCGCTATGATAATTAAAATGTTAAAACACGTATCCGATTAAACCATTAAACAAATGATGGAAACTTTATGATGAAATATTTATTAAAATATTATCATTGCACGGTTCATTTTAAACTCTGCGTATAATTTGAGTTATGGTAACTTAAAGGGAGGAATAACTTGAACTGTCTTAACTTGAGGCTTAAGCACGTACTTACAAGAAGAGCTCACACGTAAACTGTGTTACTGTTGCACCTACAAAAACAGATTAACGTCTGTTTCACTGCTAGCTTTGGCACTAACTTGCACTCTGACCTAGTTCGATCTTAATACTGCTAAGTTTGCGTCAATTTAACATGAATTAAGATTTAACGCTGCATAAGTTACAATTATGACAAATAGTAAAGATTCTTAATGTAATTTTCATCGCAACTTCTGTAAAATTTGCATGTAAAAAAAATGTAGAAGAGGGCTTGCAATTTGCGTTTTCAGTTCTAATGTTTCGCAATAATACAATTTAAAAATATTAAATACCGTAAAATAAACCTTTTCTTCAAAAGCGACTTATTACTTGTCGTTAAGATGCAGAACATAAAAAATCCTTTCCAATGACACATCGCTCGTTGCTTAAAATCCCCTTTTTTTCAATTCATTACAATCATTATTCTGCTTAAATTGTATCCGTTCGTAAAGTAAAAGCGGCCCTCGATCACTTCGTTATCGTATCAGAGCTCTTACCTTCAATCTCGTTTTGAGAGTCAATATTTCATGTCATTAGAAGAAAAAAGCTTAAGTCGAGTACAAGGGTTAATCGCGAGGCAAAGGAAGAGGCTCTCGATACAGGCACCCTCACTGAGTGGGCTATTCTGAACGCTCGACGCCGCTATTCTCAGTCGCCTCTTGAGAAACGTCTGCTCAATTTCTTTGAAAACATTTCTGTACTTTTGTACCCATTTTTTTATGATGAATGCCATTTTTTGTAGTCATTATTTTTGATCTGAATCACCTCTTGAAGACATTTAGATGATTAAATATCAAGTCATTTTTAATACCTAAGTTAATGTTTATATTGTGATAGCTTACTCAAATGCCATAACGTAAAATACAGCCTAAAATTGAAATTAATTTAATGTAGCAAAACCGTAATCACGCAAAATGTTACATAACATAATTTACGTATTGATTTTGCAGCCTACGCTGTCCATTTCCGAATAATGTACATTTCGCCGAAATGAAAAACAGCCAGTTTATAGACTTAAATAGATTTCCTAGTAAACTGTTTAATTTCATGTTTCCGAGTACCAACTATTTTCGTTCGCTTGAAATTTTGGTATAAATTCTAAAACCGATACATAAAGTTCAAACCATGTATCGATTTTGTTATGACGTAAGTAAATTATAATGAGTTTTGCGAAGCCTGGACATATTTTTAATACCATTTTCCAGGAAATAGAGTAACTCCAAGAATTTCCGACTATAGTAACATCCTATAAATATTGTGATCGGCTAATGGAAATTTCTATGGTAAAACCATTATTTTCAAGAACTAACTGGTTCTCTTAAAAAAAGTTGCTCATTTCCAAGCACTTAAGTAAAACCGGGTTCTGTTAAACACTTTGTGTATCGTATGCGTCAAAGACATTTAAACGGTTTGATATTTAAGTAGGTTTCTCCAACAGTAACTTAATAAAGCGAAAAAGTGATAAAGAAACTTTTTTAAAAGCAAAACACTTATAAGATGTAAGAGTATGTCTTGTGCCCTACTCATTTATGTTTGTGCATACTTAATTTTCGAAAATGAAATAATTTAATGAAAAATTCGTTGAAAACAATCATCCATGTTAAAAACAAGTTCGTTAAGGGATAACCTAACCACATTAGAACTAAGTGCTTCTAACGTAAAATTTCGGAACGAAATTGAAACTTGTTCAATGGCGTACTAACTAACCGGTAAACAAAGGTATTATGTAAACATTTAGACTGCGACCTATGCCAGTTTAGCTACAAGTGCAATATGGACCAACTCAGGAATACAACTAACTGTTGTTCTCCTCAACAATTATCTGTTCTAACTAATGCTATATTGTTGTCCCATCCAGGCCAAATTTATTTCCTACAAAGTTAGTTTTCGGTCTTTGTTTGCAACAGAGCTTAAACTATCACAAATAGAATTATGTGCTGATAAATGCTTCAAAGCATTCACCTGAAATGGTTGCACAAAGAAAGAACTTCAGGTTTTCGAATGCGAATAATAGAACAAGAATACGCGGAACCTATGTACAGACGGAATTGAAAAATATATTATCTATTTTCCGTTAACTTATTGGAATCTGCTGGAGTAGAAACCTGTAGGTGATGCTGTGAATGTGTCACCGCTTGCAACTCGGCAATCTTGAAACCTTATATTTCACACTTACACGCGAACTCTATATCGAGTCGCGACGCTCGCTATTTGATCTTCTGATTACCACCTAGCGAGGCAAATGCAATATCTGACACAGATACCTACACCTGCCGTGTATTACGTTATAAGCATTTTATTTGAATTTTATTGAAGAAATGCGTTTCATATGTGACTCTATAATACTGGTAAACATAGTTGCATATTTTTTAAATGATCGTGCCCATGGGTGGGTTTTGAACCCACGACCTCCATCTCGTATAGCAGTCAGGACTACTAACCACTATACGAACAGGTATGTCTAAAAAAAAACATCATAAATAAATCAGTTTGTTTTTTTTAAGTCTTTTGTATAAAAAGTGTTAAATAAAAATAAATAAATCATTTTCAATGGTTTTAACTTTTCCGTTCGATTTAAACAAAAATCCCGAATCATTTATTTAATAAAAACAGAATACAAATATTATGTTAACAGTTTGTTAAAGGATTACATTTTTTTTAATAATACCAACATAAATCCCGCTTACGGAAAATAGTAACTTGATTAATATTAACGTTGTTGAATACCTAAGGCACTAAATAATTAAATTAATTCAATATCCAATATTAATTTAGCTATCTTATTAAAGTATTATTAACTTCAACTCTTCATTATTTCAGAATAGAAAGGTATCTTGACAAAGACGAGTAATGAAGTATTAATTTAAAAAGATCTTTTACAATATCTTCGTAAGTCTTTTGTCTTCTAACAATCACACTAATATTATGTATGTTTGTACTTACATCTACAGTTGGACCGATTTTCTTGATATTTAAAGAATGCAGTCCCACCGGAGGCATGTTTTGTTTGTCCGCTGAACCGCGGGCTACAGCTAGTGTGTATATATTTTTTTATTTTACTAATGGTTTGGTAGTATCCTTCAAATTTTAATAAACAATTCGACGGAAATACTTAGTATTATAACTAATTTGCGTTTCCTTTTGTTTCATGACTATATCACCCTTATGTTTCTCAGTTTTAGCGTGTAGCAACAAGATCAAGTCAAAAAACAAGAAATATATTTTCGTGAAAGAACTCTTTCTACAAAATGGTAATACGCAGCGTAAAAATTAGCCGAGCTGACGCCCCCGTGACATTTGTAAGATTAAAGGGGAGGTAGAGACCCTCGACATCTAATCAAGAAAGTGCATCGTAGCGCATAAACCAAGTACCTGCAGTGACATGCTATTTATCTTATACATTTGTAACGCGGATACTTTACTAAGATTTTTTTCAATGCCGCTAGTATTTACTTTATACGTATTGTTATACGCCAATGTAATGTTTTGAGTGTTGTTTAAATAATGTAGGTACATAATAGTAGGTATTTATTTTAGAACACACGTATGCACGTATTTCACAATATTGCTCTACAATTTGAATGCGTCGGATTTATCATTTGCAGAATTAATTGTATTTATCCCGACATACAATACATCTGTTATCATCGCTCCTATAAAATCGTGTTACTCAAAATGGACACATAATTAAAGGTAACGAAGGCGAGTGAGCGAAAGCTACCGAATCGGATGGCTCGGTGCGAACAGGCGGCTTAATGGAAGGACTTCGGTCGCTATCGTCAAAGTTCGGGAATCCTCGGCACATTGGAGGAAAATAGAGCGGGCACTCAATCTGGATACACAGCCTGCCCAGTTTTATTTTCGTTTTCAGCTAAGCGAGCGCGTATTCCGCAAGGACATCAATGATCTGCAATGCTCTGCATACCGATCTGTAGATAATTAATTCCTAAGTGACGTTACGTAATTGAGATAATGTCGTTACATTGGATTACTATTGTGGCCGTTTAAGTGGCTACACTGATATCGTGGCTAACTAAATAATTGATACAATTATGATGTACATCCGTAATAGATACTAACCAAGATTTAATTAGTCTTAAGTAGAGAGTAACAGGCAATCACTGCATTGCATTTTATCAAGGAACAAGAAAATTGGTAGAGAATCGGTGATTTTACTAAGCAGGCTTTCAGCTTTATTTCGTCTAAACTAGAAATAAAACTGACGAATTCCAAATACCTTTCTCAAGCAGTCACATTGCATGTAATGAAAATTTTTCTTCAATTTAACTTGACAAGCAAGATAGGCACTGGAAAAGTGTTGGAACGTCATATCAAATAGAGATCTTTGTTTGCAGCCAAGCCACCGTAAAATAGTTACGTCTCGGAAATTCCTGCCGCGCTTTAAATAATAAAACAGAATTTACATTTGTATTTCGCATTTACATTTCGGGAATCTGTGATCGCTGCCTACTATTTGAAATACCAAACCGTAAAACTCGTGTTGATTTCACACGTCCAATGGTTTACTTTATGGATTATAAATATTGTGGTATGGAAAAAAACACGGCCTACATATTTTTAAAATAGCGCGTATGCAGTCCGGGAGAAAATCCGCAAAAAGGTTTCAGGTGAAAAATTAAAAGTGCTTTTAATCCCAATGCATATAAAAACGTTTTATTCAAATTCTACATTAATGCGCCGTGAATAAAGATTCGTGATGTACTTAAAAGGCCCGCATGATTCTGCAGAAATATTCGCTGATGCATTCAAATTCACTATCCCACCCTTTCTATAGAATACCATGTGTGACGATGGCGATAGGGGATGAAACGAAAGTCGCACGTGCGCAGTACAAAACCGATCGCGAGATTTTTTCATACGTGACTGCAAACTGTCCAGAGAAAGGAACAGCGAAGGATATGCTTTAAAATGGAACTCGAGCGAAACAAACTGAATGATAAAACACATTCTGCTAATTTATACTAGCAGACGTCCATCTCAGTTAATAAGCAAAGGATTTAGTGAGATCTCTTAGCTCTTACAACCGGAATTATTCAAAACAACGACCTTGTACGTACACTCTGAATACTATAAATAGAATACTATAGTATTAACATTTCCTCGTCCTTACCGACAAGACAAGAGAGAAACTATCACAAGATTGCTACGACGTAATAAAAGATGGTTTAATATTAAAACAGTAAAGTTCACAATATCTAGAGCTTCAAGCACGTATTCTTTGAACTTCTATTGGCTTTGAAGTATCTAATACTAGGTCTTCTTCTTATGTGTTTTATTGAATACAGAGCTATATTACTACTAAGGCTGAAGTAATATCAGTATTTTTAAGCGCTCTAAATCAGCGAATCGCATTAGTAGTGAAGTCAAATCCCACATCCTTAAATTACGCTGTTTCCTTATAGATTATGGCTATCTCCTGGTTCCGTCATCAGACCAGCGTGAAGGCAAAAAAACCCTCTTTTGACACCAAAAAACTTAAAAATTTCATCTCATTCGGGCAAGTGATACTAATTTAGTTTATAAAGTGTAACCTAAAGAACCCACTGCTAGTTAAATATAAATTGTAAAAACGAGAACCAACTAGCTGTACATTAATTTGCTATTCTTTTACAATAATAACGGTGTCCGAATACACTTAAAGTGTCAAAGTAAAACACAAAGCGACAGTAATTTAACGCTTATTGTAATTTAAAACAAAGAGAATATGACATATTGCATTTCTTTTTCTGAAACTCTAATAACGAACTTGTTCTTAGAACATTTTATGCATTATTGTATTTCAATGAGCTAAGTCTACTTTTCTTTTACAAACAGCATTCCGAAGCTTTAATGAATTTCGATCAAGTTAAAAATGCAAGGCTTTGTTATTAGACTACAGAAAGCTTTCTATTAAGATATAAGAATAGTAGAATGATATGTCAGTCAATTTTAGATATCAGACCCTTCTAATATTATAAATGTGAAATTTCGTGCTTATGAATGTTGGTTACTCTTTCACGCTTAAACGGATAAATAAATTAACACAAAATTTGGAGTTAGCTGACATTCTAGATTAACACATAGGATACTTTTTACCAGAATGCGTAAAGAAAGGTGAATGTTTTGAACCTATAACCGACATCCACACAGGCGATGCCGCGGGAAAACCCTAGTGTAAAATAAATATGTTATTTCACTTGATCGCTTCAACGTTCATCTTCATCAAATTAGTTACAAAATACATCATTAGTGAACTGAAGCAGACTCTGGATAAGGATAAAGTTAAGCTAATAAGAGAGACTTCAATAAATAAGTCATTACATCCAAGTGGGCCAATTTATATAACGATGAGCTAATTGGAATGAATTACGCAGAAATAATGTTTTCCATATTCTCTTTTATAACATTTTGGTGGCAGTACAAATTTGTCACGGAGACAGCCCAGATCCGTGGGTTATAAAAATCTGTCAGGCATTCGTATATCCGACTCTCACGTCAAACTTTGTCCGGCATCGAAAAAAAATGGTTTATTATTTCCTATAGCGTGTTTTAAAATAACATTTCTTCTTTGTTACATAGGACTGACACAGCGAAAAAAATACGGCTTCAAATTCATGTACGAGTATATTGAATAGTTATAGTAAGTCATACTTATTTTCAAAGTGTTTACGTCAGTTATGGTATCTATTTTTAATACTTTTTTCTGCGTAGCTACACTGCTTTAAATATCTATCTTACCATCAATATCATATTTACTAGATATAACAAGATACGACCTGACCCATTAATTTCCCGTTTGCTAGCATTCAAATGACATGTAACCTGACTATACTTGAACATAGGAGCTGCATAAAGCACTAGAGCCCGGGGAAATAAAGCCACCATAACAACATGCACAAAAGATTAGATACTCTTTCAAGCGAGCTAAACCGAGTTAAGTCGAGAACCTTTTGTGTTCTGGAGAGCTTGTTAAACCGTCGAACGCAGCTATCATATGCACATACAGTTGTGCATATTAAACTCATATCAAACCCGGATTTCCTGCTTTATAATGTTTAGAGAGCCTGAATAAGAGACTTTTCATAATTTAAAAATCGAGTAAGGAAAATCTTTTGTATTTTATAGTAAATTAAAGAAGCCGTGTTGTACATAGAAAGCTGCACAGACTACAGAGAAATCAGCTGATAAAATTGCAATTCAAAAAAGAATTTATAAATTGCAAAAAGATAAATTTTCTGCTCAAAATTGATAATGTGTGTATAAACGATTTAATAAAACGAAAGTCCACGATTGGTTTATGTGAATATGACAATACATGTCAACCTGACAATTCCGTGACCACCAATTTGCGTAGTGTGGGAACGACGCGCGGTGGTTACGACATTATTCCGATCACGACAATTACTGTCTCCACCCCAGCGGCGAGCGGTGGAAGTTAACCGCTGAACTTAATGAGCTATTATTAAATACGAATATAATGGTCAATGGCGAACTGTTTGTAGGGACTGCAATAATGTTGTTTACACGTAGGTAAGTTTTATAGCTTTACTAGTTTTGTTTTGAAGCTTTGTATGTCATGGTTGTCATTAAATAATGATTATTTGAGAGTATCAACTGATGATGGAGAAAAATGACTCGGCAAGGGCTACTAACAAGTCGGTATAGGCACAATTCGGTTTTTTTTTGCTAGTATCAATAAACTTGTCTCCTAAAAATTTGCCTTCTTGATCAGTATCAGTATTCAGTACGTATCATATTATAAAGCCTTCTTCATGTATTTCAAAGAGCACATGTGGACACATGTAACAAGAAACAATTGTTTTCATACCTTTGGATTAATACAGAGCCAGACGTACACGAGGTGTTTGCGAGCGTGAATATCGTCCCTGCATCTCTATGAACGGACCGGTTCTATTGATACAGCAAAACGACAAAATTAGACCACCGCAGCACTGGAAATAGGGCGATCACGTAACAGTGGCTATTTTCTTTCAAATGTTACCGTTTCGCAAGTTCATTGCCTTTTACAGTTTGCGGATATTTCGCTACCGATATTAAATAAATTATAGCAAAATATTTCACGTTCAAGCTTACAGGTTCCAATTGGCTTTTCGAGTTTTATACATAGGGGACTCGCCTGTCGTAAATTGAACAGAAGGTTGTTGTTTTAAGTACAATAATAAATGGGCGCATTGTAGGCCGTTACACAGATACTTGCATATCTTTATAATATGTTTACCATTGTAACCAAGCTGACGCATAGTAAAGACGGATAATAAGTTCTTCCAATGACGATGAGTAAAATCGGTTTGTATATTTGTAAGGATAAATAAATTACATTGTTCCCGGCAGCTATAACTAACATCCTTATATCTATAAAACTTTATTACTTCCTTTACAAAGGCTGAATAATGTAACGTAGGTAATCATTGTTTGTTAGAAATAGTTATTCGTAAAGTACTTTTACCTATTTTATTAAGATTGACCATAAAGGTCAATAGTCAAATAGCGTGTGTAAATGTTTGATACCTAATACCTATTATTACGAGCCGGGTTGGAGTTTGAATGATGACGGTAACCTTCGTTGTAATTATAAGTAAATTTGTTTAAACTTCAGTAGGAATAACAATCCACTACTTTTTCTTCCGTGCCTAGACGTACTTAAACAAAAATTGTTTGACAAGCCCATTATTATATAGGCTAGGAATGTAACTGTAGGTAGAGTGTTACCTAACCTAAAATTTCATAATAATCATTTAAATTTTAAAGGTCTCGTGGGTTGTCCAGTCTGTGCTGGCAGCGTCGGTGGCGCGGAGGAAACGGCTGCCACGGGACGCGCCTAGCGTCTCATAATATAAATTTAAAGCCATTTATTGGCAGCTTGTATTGAAACCAATATACCTAAAGAAAATTTGTTTATTTTCAAGGCCATTAAAGAACTCAAAATTAAAAAAAAAATATCAGCCTACCGTCATCAATTTTATATGTTCGCATAGAGTTCTAACAGGTTTCATTTAATTGAAAGTTAGAACCGCACGTTGTTGCTTTCAAAGGAAGCGCAACAGCAAAATCCATACTGCAGTCGAAACACAAATGAGATGAGATAAGACATAGTAACCGTTTATTAACATACACGACGTATTCAGTGATTACCTAAGAAAATGTAATTAAATACATGTCTCGGTGCCTACAGGCCGCTTTCTTCATTCACTTCTTACCCGCTATAGAGCTGGCTGTACTTCCTTCACACCTAACTAAGTAACGTAATAAGTTTAATTCGCGAGGCAGGAACTTATTTTTCAGTAGTTTATTATCACAGAAGCGAACCAAGCGAAGTTCAGGCGCTAACATTGAAAAAGTTGTCGATGCGGCAAGCGAGCGACCACAGACATGGCTTGTGATCGAAGTGCCGCTGTAACTTCGGTAAAGCGTCCTTTCTTTGTCTATTACGGCTGTCGGTTCTGAAGTAACTTTTGGTCACGGCTATTATAATTTTAAAGCTGCAGCCAAAGGCAGAGTTATTAACGTAGGTAGGTATCATTTTGAGTTAATTCTAAGAAGTCCGAATTTTAGAATTATATTCATTGCAATTCACGGTAACCTAAATGTAGCCAGGAATTGTTTTAGCAAACTAAAAGTTGATACGTTATTAAAGTATTCAGTTTTATTCTGAAAATCTATTTTAAATGTAGCGTTTGTATTTTAACCGTAAGTAATACATCAAACGTGCTCGCCGCTACGCGAAACTGTTTGTACGTTAAGTCTCTGAACGCCGCGTCGGTCACCTGCAAACAACAATTTCGATTGTGTCTACAGCACGGGGCTTAAAGTGTTAAATGTTATACGTCGCCCAAAATACAACAGTGTAACCTAAAAATACCCGAACCAGAATAACTAAAGTGACCATACCGCAGACGAAAACGTACGGCTGGAAAATTTCAGAAATATCTTTGACTGGTGGGGTCGACAAAAATATCACCGTCAGAATCTCGCTCAGGGGTAATCAATAAGAGGCAGTAATAGCACGACAGCTTCGACTTCGAGCAGCCCCGTCTAGACAAGCGGTGCACTATTTTAAAACAGCCTCGAACCGCTAGACTGTTTCTCTCATTTCAAAGTCTGACCTTCTAGGGTCTATCAATATGTTCAATACCAAGAATCATATAAATAAATACAACAGACGTTCTTCCAATCTCACCTATACACAACGGAATCGTTTTTTCTAAATGTTAGGCGCGACTTGATCCTTTTATGATTGATTTTTAAGTACAGACAAATAAAAACGAAATTATTTGTATTATTTGTGATTTCGAGGAATAAACTGAACAGCTTTTGTCTTTTGAAGGCCGTCACACTTAAAGCAAATACTTCAGATAAATCATAATGTAAAGAGCGACTTATGTTTCAATAGCTAAGGTAGTGCGCGGTAAATGGATTGTTTGTTGTTTTTTGGTGTGACTGAATTAAAAATCTATTGCTTTACGTAGACATTTTCATTAGTTTTTGGTGCTAGATTGACTATCAAGCCTATTTATAACGGGTTTTATCTGATTCTGAAAACACGTAGGAAATAATGTAGGTACATACGTTGCTATTAATTTTCGGAATCGATGACGATATTGCTGTACAAAACTAATTTCAAACAGCAACATTTGTAAAAGTGAATATTTTTCTATCGCTTTACATTTGCTAGAAACTTGATTGATTATATGGTGTACAATAAAGTATATTTTATTCTGGCAATTAGAATGTCAAAACTTCGATTGAAAATAATAAGTCGAGATTTACTAAGTGCCATGTAGGTAGAGAAACAATATTCATAATAAGGCTATTGGTCATGTGTTTATAACAAAAGTGAATTAACTATATCATGACCAGTTAACTTTATAATATAATTAGCTTTTGTTATTTATGCCAGTTCAACACGACATCTCGTGTGAACTTGACATAATAAATCATATAAATCCAGTAACAGTCTACATGTCGTTCTGCAAGGCTATAAAATAATAGAAAATAGCACGCGTTATGAAATGTTCATATTACTTTCTATCAACCTCAGAAACGAGTCCATGCTTACATGAGTAAGCCCCGAAAATATTTAATATAAGAAGATTAGGCGACGCTGGGTTATAATATAAGTTTTAAACAACAAACTTTACATTCTACGCCAGCCTAGCTATTGTACATACCTACATAGGTATAAAGTACCTGTTTTATATGTCGATAAGGGTGAACAGAAAACAGGTCTGTACATAAGAATAGATTATGTAGAGATCAATGTTAACGGCAAATTGGATGAAATAAGACAAGAAAATAACAAGAAGAAGGAAATCTGTTGCTATGTCAACGTATCTAAGCTCTACGGAACCGGTCCTTTTACAGCATGAAGAAGAAACTAAGAACTGACCTAGAGTGTAAAATGACATTGGTCGACTTGGGATGTTGATAGAAGATCATTACCCTGACGAGATCTTACAGAAACCTCTCTCAAGAACTTTAAAACATTTAAATCACTGCATAGTATAAAACGAATCGCTGTAGCTGTCTGTCTGTCTGTTTGGTTAAGTCTTTAAAACTACGCAACGGATTTTGAAGCTTTTTATAGATAAAGTTTTAATAGATAAAGTGATTCATAAGGAGGTTGTGTATGTATAATACATCAGTTCTCGCTAGTCGTATACAAAACAAATCCTATGACGAAACCGGAATTACAATTTACTGTGATTCAACAATTAATGGGATTTTTGCAGTTTATTAAGACAAAAAAAAATAGAACCTGTTATAATTCTCGCGCAAATATGGAGTTCAATATTCAATGTAAATAGCCGTGAGTACGATCATCAGTAAAAATCATGATAATGTAATTTTCGTTAACAAAATAAATAATAAGATTGTTGAGAAAATCACTGAATTCGACATTATAACGAATGGGTTTAGTAAGATGAAATGAACGAATTTAAAAGATTAGGCGTCAAAAAAATAAGGTTTGTTTAAATGGCATATGGATAAGTTTAAAGAGTGTTTTTTTTTTGCAGAATATAGAATACCCTATGTTATGATCCAAGGGGCTTTTATTCAGGAGTCAGTCGACAAAATCATATTTTCAGGAAATAATATTTTTAATATCGGCGTAGTCAAATGTGTTTATGATTAGCGTGAATCGTTTGTCGATGATATATTCAAATGAGTGGGTATATAACGAGTAACCAATTAGCTAATATATTCAAACATGTGTTTCAATTTAATTAGGCGTCTGACTTTGCTCTACTTAATATTAATAGTGAATAACATGCGAAGACACGTACATAGCGTACCTGTGTATTTGTGTATGGAGTATTTCTAACCTCAATATGTTATTTTTAATGTTTTGATCTCATATAATTGGCGGCGAACTTTAAAGTTGTAACGAAAAAAGTACGTAAAAATAATAATTTTAATATTTTAATTAAATTAATTGCCTGACGTGATTAAAAGCACGTTCTGTTAGTTAAAAAATATGGAGTATCAGACTAGCCTGTTGGTCTAGTGGTTGGTGGCCCTGACTGCTATAGCAAAGGTCGTGGGTTCGATTCCCACCCAGGACAAATGTTTGTGTCATGAGCACGATTATTTATTCTGTCTGGGTGTAATTTATCTATCTTGTATATAAAATTCGCGTATCACAATGTTAGTTACTGTACTCCTCTGACTTTTCTGTACCGATTCTTTTGAAATTTTGTACATGCATTCAGTAGGGCTGAGAATCGGCTACTATCTATTTTTCTTCCCCATTTTTTTTTGCGAACGAATTCGCGGGCTATAGCTAATAATTTGTATTCAAAAGTATATAAGTATGTTTATCAGTTATCTAGAACTTATAATACAAGCTCTGCTTAGTTTGAGACTAGAATATGATGTTGTGTGAAAGTCATGGAATATTTATTTATGTATCTAAATTATGAAAAGTAAAGTAAAAGTCGTGGTGATTTTGCGATTTTAAGTATGGATTTGTACGAGGTGCAGGTTCTATTCCAACGCTAGCAAGAACCAATGTGGCTTTATAAAGTTATTTATACTTTCTTAGCTATCCTGACAAACAGAGAAGAACAAGAAATCATGAGTTAACCGAATTTTGAATATTGAATGTGGTGATCAATGCTCAAACCTTCTCTACATGAGAAGAGGCTTGTCCAACAATGTGACGTACTCTGTTCTATTATTTTACTGTCAAAAATATTTAATATTTCCTTATTTTACACAGGCGACAACAGGCCAAGGACTAGAGGCTGTCCACTCTACTAGAATCGAAGAAAATGTTGCGTTATAAACGCCAAAAAATCTGAAATAACATTTGACTGCCATTTAGCGCGGCACGAACTATACCAGATTCATTTAACGAAAACTTACAATGCAGAACGCTCAAAACTGAGCCTTAAAGTACAGAAATGCGAGGTAATACTAGAACAACATTGGTTTCGACGAGTATACTAATAATAGAATGGAGAGCGCGTCAATAAACTTCTATACGTACATATATAGACTGCGTAGTGTCCTGCATATCCAGGTAAATGGGCTAGTAAATCAAGTTCAATAGCAATGTAACCGTGAAATAGATTTGTGTCGAGAGGCATAATTCCAGGAAGCCGGTGCTCTTGAAAACAATGCAGCAGACTCGAAGCGTTAGCTAGCTATCCTATTCTAACCAATTGCGTTTATTCCTCTCTGCTTTTACTTTCATCAACGGATAGTGAAAGTTTATAATATTCTAGAGTGAAAAGCTTCACGTTATGTGCATCGTTTTCCCATTCATTTAATGAATCCTTTGTCAGAGTAGACGTAGTCCAGGGAACGTTTATACTTCATATGTCGTATGTTTGTACGAGTTCCCCTTTGTAGAAAGATAGCGAAAGTTCAAAATATACGAAATATAAATAGGTTACGTTGCTGTCGTAATTAAAATACTATATTGTTTATAATCTGTAATACCGTAAATTACATTTAAAACAACATAAACATAAATGGATAACACTGAAATTCAATATGGCAAGCATTTATTATTCTCCGTCGTAAATCGTTAAAATGACGCGCAATAATAATTATCATTGAGGCTGTCGGTCAAAGTTCATCCCGCTGATGTTAATTTAAATTCGTGTGACCTTGCAAGCTATAGATAGTATCGATTCCGAAAATTGTTAAATAAATACTGCTTTGAAATCTTCTATCCCATATCTGGGCATAAAGCTTTGGCAGACAAAAAATTACCTGTCTCTCTCACTTCTAAAGTTTACTGTCCTTGTCTTTTACTTCCATTGCGCTCAATTAGGTAGCTATTTAGTTCTGCTATCATATAGTAAATCATAACGTTTAACAAACGAAATCACTTTTAGATAATTACAAAATTTGTAACCCCTCTTTCAAAGAATGACAAGAAGATAAGATAAATCAGCGTAACGACGAAAAATCGTTTACAGTGGGCCTAATGGCGGTCCCAATTTCTTCGATATTGTTCTCATGAGTTTCGTGCCAACGTCCGATGTATTCCGATGATAAAATCTTAAACTTGGGCGTTTAAATCATGTTAGAGATCCTTCCAAAACTTTAATAAGGTTATATACTCAAATAAAATACGTCTGCGTTAATTTGTAAAGTAATAAAATTAAATTAGATTTAGGTGAGCTCAAACAGGGATTGTTATTTTTTGCCTGAATATTATTATAATAAACGAACAACTAAGCTCTGGAAGCCTTGAACCCCAACCCTTTTCCTTATTAGCTTATTTGCGAGGGATTATCATGGAGGCCTTGTTATAAACAAATCAGACGCGCGTCGAGCAATGTGAACTCTCGGCTTTAAGAGATTTACGCGCACGCTATGGCTTCCCAAATGCGTGCAAGGCGCGCGGAGCTAAACAGCGTGACGCTTGGCCGGCGGGACCTGCAGGCGGCGGGGATACTCACGCGGCGTGGTCGGCATGGGGCAGCCAGGCGATCGCGAGCGACAGCACAAGAGCGAGGCTGTGCACGCCGCGCGGACGACTCGTATGCATGTTTTGCGCGTCCGCGTGCGCCCTTGCGGACGCTGGCTGCCGGCGGCCGCGTATCAGCCTGCCGGCGGACTGACGTGTTCTCCGAGCCCCTCCGGCAGCGAGGGCCCGCGCCTGCGCCCCGGCGTCTATCGACCGCGGCCCGGCCGCCTCCTTCCGCTCGCAACGACTACGTTCAGATCCTCACTGGGAGCCTTATTGAGCGACAAACGCTCTAAACGCTCTATCTTGACGCCGGCACGATACGACTTTACGCCACCGCTCATGTTTTATTAACACCTCGATATTTTCAATTTCACTTCTTAATTTAAAATTCTGTAAAAGGGAATCGATTTAAGGAATATAATTGCTGTATATTGACTACCTTCAGAAACCAATCATCTCAATTTTAAGTTCCTACTTGGAAAATATAGACATATTAATAGAATCTGGAAGGGTAGTTACTGTTAATTTACAAACAGTTATTTTATTAAGTTAAGTTACAACTATAAACAATAAATACGTTAGATACTCTACTTCCAAAATTGTACACCTTGTTGCTAAAATTGATAGCAAGGTCACTAGCCATTGGTAAGAGGCGTCATTTAACGTCCCATATATGTACGTAAAACATTTCGATATGTTTATTAATGATACAAGCGTCGACACAGGAAAGCATGATAGAAATCTGGAACAGTTCCTCTTCCTTGCGTGTCTAATTGTCTATTGAAGGAGTCGTAGCATGAATTCATTCAAAATGCAGGTAATTTAGCGAGCTCATTGTGTTTGATTGTTAGTATTGTGGCAAGAAACATTCATCCGAGTCGGAGACGTTTCTCGCTGCGCTGGCAGCCCTCCGTGCCGCGCCGCCGCGCCGCGCGTCGCCGCGTGCCGCTGCATGCCGCCATGAGCCGCCGCATGCCGCACCAACGCACTGACGAATCATGTTATGCAAATATATTTTAGTGGACCTATTTCCCACATTAAACGACATTCAAATGCATCTCAAAGTGAAATACGTCTCGTGTGTCGTAACCAAAAACTTTTATTATTTCTAATGATTGACAAATTAAATAATTGGGTTTGATAGTAATCAATCAATCAAAAAGAATACTTTTATTTTTAACTTAATAAGTTAAATTTTTGTATCACTATCAGATTTTTCAAGAAATACTAAGTTGCTAGATACGGAATGGAATAAAAATACGTAGGTAGATGAGATTCAAAATGCACTACGGAACACTACATACTAACGATTTTTTTTAACAAGACAAATCACAGGGTTTTCCATAATTGTACTGTTCTTAACACTCTTTCCGATTCTCTGTTTTAGCGTATTTATTTTATAGCGTTAATTCTATGTCCTATTCAAATCTCTTAGGTGCAAAGAACTCAGTATTTAAGTCAGTCGATAATAATGACATTTCAATGGTAGTTTTTAACACTCTTCGTTATAACTAATTATTCGTCGTTAATTAGTTTTGATTTTATCGAAAGTACTTGCAAAATATTAGCACGTTGACAACATTGCACTCTCCTACTACGCCCACACACTTATCAATTTATTTATCAATTTATTTATATTTTTTACTTAAGAGGAATAAAAAAACTACCTCGCGCTGCCTCGCGCCGTCTTGCAATAGCCGCGCCGTCGGCATCGCCGAATGCCGACTGCGGCTGTGACAATCGGAACAATAATATAATTGTGCAATAACGATGGCCAATATAAACAATATACGGCGGTCAGTGCGTTAAAAACTTATTGGCTTCTTTAACTTTGAACTTTCAAGTGTATAATAATTATTACAGTAGAAGCAGCGAGTAGGATTCCCTTCACTAATTTGTCGGTCTAGACAATGCGTGTAGGACGGTGAAAGCTTTCTAAAGTTTTTTTCAAAATTAGCCTTCTGTCGTGACGTGAAAATAAGTATGTTTATGCTTATTTTTAAGCATCGAAAATACGTTAATTCGTAAAGGTTTGCCATAATGTAAATGTGAAGAGTCCACCGCCATCTTTTAATGCGTTTTGTGAATGGGAGACGGTGTGGCGTGTCGTGCGCCACTCTTCCGGTACTGCAACACCTTTACTTTTAGTAGCCAGCATTACAATGAAATAGTACCTATATATACCTAGTGTTTTGCTATAGAATATTGTATACATTGTGCGTATGAATGGATCCATTCAGAAATACGTCATCAGGTGAATTGCGGTATCCTCAATTCGCCTACATTCGTGACGTAGCTTCAGACATGTGTTGTATGGGATTACCAATCAAGCTAAGTGGAGATCAGGGAAAGCTATTCCACTACTAAATCAAACAAGTGTTGCGGCGTCATTCATGAAATGTGGTATCAGTTTGCGTAGAGGTTAGTTTGAGACATGATCCTGTAACTCAAAGGGTCATCTGATACAAGCAGCTGATCGGAGTGCAATGCCTTATGTGTTATTGTCAACAAATACAACTAGCTAGCTGTGCGGAGCGCTGCGTTAGATCATGATATGGTCTAAACATTTGCTTACTGATTAACTAAGTACAGTCTTTCAAAAGAGATTCCCTCTTTTGAATAAGTACTACACAGATACTATATTTAATTTCTGAACTGAGTTTTCTTTTATACATCATTTTGTACATTTTTAGTCCTTCATCATAATTCACACAAAACTTCTTCTTACGTGACATAGCTCTCCGTGTAGCCAAAACGTCTACGATATAAAGTTAATATTTTACAAGATATTCTATACACTAAGGCATTTGAAGTTATAAAAGACATGTGCCCAAGTTGTATCTGTTGCCCCCGCGGCCCGGTGCTGTGGACGTGTGCGCGATGACACATGCGCTTGGCGTCGAGCACGTGCCCTCGTCCTGTATTGCACATGGCTAGTTATAATGGATCCGAGTGCATCATCGAAAAGAACCGCTCAAGCGAGAGGGTTTAGCGCGCCCCACGCTGCGCTCACACGAGAATATACGAACATTTCAGTGCTTCTTTGCTACGTTTTTCATTTTTCATATTTTACCGTGTTTCAGTTGTAGGTATTTAAAGTTGTTTTATTGTTTGATTTCCATTGAAAATATAAAACAATATTTGTGTGAATTATTAAATTTACAATTAGTGCCACATGTCCTGTTCAATTGTATATAAACCACCAGAGGACTTCTTGTTATTTCGTTGTTTTTATGTATTTTTCTTAAGTTTCATCAATCAATGTGTATTTGTCACTTTATATATGTAAAAAAAACAACGGCCACATAGCGTTCATCATTATAAGAATAATCCTGACAGTACAAATCCACCTCCTCATATTAAAAGCATGCCCAAGATAAGAAATTAAGTGATATCAAACTTTGTTATGATAAAACAGAATAAAAAATACCAATTTAGGTTTTATCAATGGTCAGGAACACATTCGCCTAGTGGAGAGGAGTCAACTATCAAATACGAAGCTGGTCTTGACCTTAGTCAAAGTTACTGCTCATAATTACTTTTGGCCATCCAATTAGTACTCCTTTTAACAGGATGCGGGCGCCATTGTGATTTGGAGAGCACGCTAGTCTCAAATAAAGTACCTACCCATCTTAATAAGTTTTTAAAGTTAATTTAAATATAATTATGTGACCTGATAAAAAATATCGTACGTCGTCGAGAGCCTGTCCTAAATTTTAAACGTTGAACCATACTTCAATATACACTTTACACTCTTTGCATTCCAGAAAAGTACGTCTAAATTGTAATTCGTTAAAAAAAAGAAATGTACTCGTTTGGGCATCTTGTACGATCTGTTGTCTCTAAGTTCACGTTTCTAATACATACATATTTTCAGTTGAAGAAAGCCTATATTTTTTTTTAGTTTGTCATGTTTACGCTAATGATACAATACTAGTCTCCTTGTTATTTTGACAAAACCTTTTTCTATTAAGGATTAAAAATCAAAGTAGGTAGGCACTATTAGGATTAATAATGTTACAAATACAAAAACAAAAAAAATACGTAAAAAAAATGTATATTTCTAACAAACAAACGCTTAAAAACAACATATATAAAATGATGGATTGTTTAAGTTGGTGAATGAGGAGACAATGTGCCTATGCTCCGTAATCGGCTTGAGGTCTTAGCATCGTAAATATTTAATAAAGATGCCTCCGAACTAGACGATGACAGACTTGTTTTGTTACTTAGAGATATTGATTGATGGTTACAATCGAACCATTCCTGGAAATAAAACGTATAGAAACATGATTAAAAATATCAACGGAATATGATCCTACGGGATGTGGCGAGGCGGTGATAATCCTGAATATCGAACAGGCTCTTATCGAGACAAACTCCGTAACTCGTTGAGGCGGAGTCGTCGCAGTTCCCACGGTTTAAGATCGGCGCCGTCTTATACTAATAGTGTATGCAATATTTTAGCTTCGTTTATCTTAGTACGAAAATCACTTTTACATAAAGATTGGAAGAAGTACGTAAAAGGGTTTAAATAGTACTTTGAAATGACCTCAAAGTTACTAAGGTTAGCAACAGGAGCAACTTTAACAGATTTAATTATAAATAGCATGTGAACTGCTGCTACAATCAATATTTAATGACAAATGAAGAGTAACGTTTTAAAGATTTGTTGGCTGGCTACAAATTATAATTATTCTTTCTCACAATCTAAAATCGTAATATTATCTTGAAATTAAAAAAGGTTAGAACGATTTCAGATTCCATGTAATTGCACATTGAGATAACCGTTTCGAAAATTGCTAGTTACGATAAGTAAAAACTGATAACGCGTATCTAAGTTATTCAATCATAGGTATAGCAAGAAGCGATAACATTAGACAACAATTTTCGTTTATTCTGAAGCTAACCTGAAACTGTCACCCAGTAATAGGTTAGGAACATGAAGTATATAATATTTGTTCTAAACATATGTAACCCCAGTTCTTAGGCAACGTAGGTATCTTTCCTATCATATCCCGAAATACTGCCATCACAATAACAAAAAATGGTAAAATGAACGAAAAAATATTGTACAGTTGAACACTTGTGAGTTGGTCACACTGAAAACTAGGGCATGTTTTACCAGAATCAGACAGGTGAAACCGCGTGATATCGCTAATTACCAATATAAACAACAATACAATTTGTAAGATTTGGTAAATTCATAATGTGACAAGTAAAACACTTACATCTATGACTAAACAATTGTGTCTACATTTTCGTAGTCGTGTAAATTCACTGTAATACAACCTCCTTTTACGATCTTCTGTGTCGGGTGGTCCGTAATGTTTATTTGATTTAAACAAACTTGTTAAATTCTGAAATCAAATAAAAAAAAATGCTTCTTATTTAATTTGATTAGGTATAGTAATCTCTTACGTTCTAATCGTTTTTTTTTCCTTATTGTTAGTGTTATAAAGTAGTTAATTTAAAATATCATAAACTATCGACCAAGAGGCTTAATAAGACAGCTGTCTCGGACGGAATCATATTATTAGTTATCATGTCACGGCGTCACTCGCCACGTAGGTACATATATATTATAAAGTTCGTGGCGCACAATGGCCAATCAACCTATCTGAACATGCTTGGGGATGGCGCGTCCCCACAATACTTCTAATTAAACATTCAGCTAACGTCCAACATCGTACAGAATAAAAAATAGTTGAATTATGATATTCTCGAATACTCACATTGTTCATTAAAAATCCCACCATAACTCTAACATTCATGATAGCTACAACCACTAGTGTTAACACCATCCAAGCAACTGCAGTCCATTTGAGTATTTCATTATCAAGTGTAAGTATTTCAACTAGTTTTGCTATCGTTAGTGCCTGAAAACAATGTGATATTAACAAGACTTAAAACCCAATAAACACTTAAAAAAACGGTAAAACCTACTGCTATGCAACACTTTTTTATTTGAATATTATGATCGATGAAGTCTAATAAAACAGTCAAACTAACAATCTTACGACAGTATGGAATGACCTAAATTAGAATAGAATACTCTTAATTTCGCCGTTTTTATTGCTGTGAAAATTAAACTATATGCAGTAGGTGAAAATTAACAGTGCCTAGAGCCTGCAGACCGTACAGTTAATACGTCATACTCACAAAAAGCGCGACAGGTAGCAATGCCCAAGATATTGTCCAAAACCTTGTCGGCCTGAAAGCGAGCCAAAACTGTATATCGGTTGCAAACTTTTCCAATCCGTACAACCACATGACAATAGCTACGAAAAAACCTCCCAGATAAGCCATCATTATGTCTATGCCGTGAGTTAACGTATTAGCAGCATGTACTTGAGAAATTAGCTGCAACAAAAATACTAGTCAAGTAGTCATGTGTATATATCACACTAATATTACAAATGTGAAAGTTTGTTTGTTTGTCCGTCAATCACGCTGCAACTATAGAATGGATTTGGATAAACTTTGGTATACAGACAGGGTATGAGTAGATAGGGTACTTTTCGTACCGATTAAATGCTCTTCCTCTCAGCTCTCCCTCTAACCTGTTCATACTGGCAAATAATAAAAAAAAAAACTAAAAATATTGTTTTCAAGGAAGTCCTGTAAGGCCTCTTCGTCTTATTTTTGAGGCGATGTTTTTAGCCTTTGAAAAAAAGCATTGTCGAGATCATTAAAAAACGCTACATAACTAAATTATACGTACGCAAAGCCGCGAGCGGAAAGCAAGTAAGCTTCTAATTCAACCTACTAATTTGTCACCGACTTCAGTGAGTCAGACCTACCTTGCTGACATGATAATATTTTTTTATTTTGATTATTTTGAAGATTTTAGTGCAGCTGTTGTGGATGTTGGTTATAATTTTTTGATAAAAAAAAAATATTACTTCATGCATATGAAAAGATCGGTGTTTAAAATATCCGCGATGGAGATTGGGAGTACAATCACAGCCGCTTGCTTGTGTAGCAGTTCTCTTTGAGTTAATCTATTAAAACATAACCGTCTCGGAATCGTGCGCTTGTCAGTTCATCTCTGGTTTTCAATATTTATATGGTCACTAACCACTTCGAAAAAAGCCAGTCAACTTCATAGGAACCTGAAATACGCCCATACTTTCACCGGAGTTGTAGCTCAGGTGGGAGAGCATTCGCCTGACGAGCGAAAGGACCCGGGATCAAAACTCGGCAACTCCATTCGCGAAAATGGCACGAGCTTTTGCATTTTTTATTTTAGGGACTTTTTTTGCAACAACATGTAAGAAAGTTAAAAAGCTAATTCTAATAAAATTAAAAAAACGGTCAATACTTAAAAAAAAAACAAAAATACATCGAGATAAAATAGGTACTTGATGATGACGTGATGTCTTATCCACCTACATTTCGCACGAGTTACTCTTTTTTTAAGCCCCGTCCGTATAGCGACGAAGATTTTTTAGTGCGCGTGTCGAATAATGACCCCACTTTTACATCAGATTATCGATAGTCATATCTACAATGCATAACAAATTAATATTTTTAAAGGATACTTTATCCGTTGTGTGCAATGTAGTAAAAAAAAAATAATTAGCGCGCGAAAGGAACCGGGATCGATACTCGGCGCACTCCATTTTCGGCACATTTTCATAGACGCTTTTGGATTATTATTTTTTTCAACTTTTTGTTCAATTTGTAACTTCTTTCTGCTTAAAAATAATCCGGGATAGTTAAGTAAGAAACTTAAAAAGCTATTTCTAATCGAATGAATAAAGGGTGAAATCTCAATTTGTACGAATTTAGTTATAGTTTTAATTTAAGTAGATATTACCAAGCTCCACAGCTAAGATTTTACCTTACTTCTTAAAATTACGACTTCTTACATTACGACAAGAAAGTAAGAGATATTCCATAACTACTACAATATCTTCAAAAACAACAGTTTATAGTAACTACATGTTGTAATGGGTCACATTGACATGTATTCAATGCAAAATGTATTTAGGTTACTTATGTGGATAAGGATTAATTCTCAATACGTAAATAATTCTGCATTGCTTAAAACCGTTTGTAAATAAGCCATTATTTCACGCAAAAAGTTAATGATAGGTATAAATTGTTATGAGAAATAGACATACCGATACATATATGTATATACATCGAGATAGATAAAGAAATATCATCGTGGACTCTATGTGAACCTTTTAGGTGTTTAATACTGTGTATTACATTATTTTGATTTGTTTGTCCAGTATGTGTGCAATACTGCGGCACTCTCTTAATAATGAGGTGCATAATAATTAGCCTTACACAGACCAAATTTGGAAAACGATCTTATTAATGGGTTATTATATTTTGATTAAGAATCTTACACCTTCGCTTGTAATGAAAGTATTCTCTTAAATGCGCCAGAAATAATAATAATAATCTTAAACAGACTTACCTACTATATGATATCATAAGTATTTTCATAATTTTATTGTCAACGAAACGAAGTTTGCGGGGACAGCTAGTTTTTTTTTATATCTATCTAAACTTATAAACTGTTTAACTGTAGTGAGGTATAATATCTTTTTAAAATTTCGATTTTAAATGTATGAACTAAAATTTCAACAGGCGTATGGGTTTCCATACAAGAATTTTTTACCGGCTGATGTCAGTAACCGAACAAAACCTGTGCTAGCCGATGGCCAAATATCTAAAAATGAATATTCATGTTTTTCTGTATCCAGTGGCAATAATCCTGTTGATATTTAAAAACCCTGCAGCAATAAGCCAACTGTCATTTTTTGAAACCTAAAAATCATATAACCTTTTGAATCAACTCCTATCAAGGTTTTTTTTTTAATGTATGTCAAAAGCGTTGTATAAACTTGTAATAAAACGCGTTCGATTTTCGATCTCCCCTCGCAAGCGACAGCTCAAAGAATGTTTCGTACTACGTGCTAGTGAATCTTTAATGGCACTTAAATTGTTGAAGAGAAATAACAGGGCATTATGTTCCCAGTCGCAGGTACCCGTTAAATTGTTTGTCAATTAAGTTGTTTACTTTCCTGTTCTGAGTTCCTGCATTTTTCTGTTTTTCCAAAATGTACCATGATATCTAATTAATCATACAAACATTATGATTCATAAACAGAGAGAGATAATTGGTAATACCTAGTAAATTGCAATTTCCATATTAAATATTTTTTCATATTTTTGTAGCCCGACTAGTTACTACTAAATAGCTCCTAGTTTCGGACTCTGGTTGGGTCCGAAACAAGTCGGGTTATCCTAATAAATACGCGTGAGTAAACCGTTATATCATTTAAATAAAAATGTTAGCATTGAGGTCAAAAACTATTTCCGTCATTCACATAAAGGTGAAAACCAGAATCGATTCTTGATATACAAAACAAACATTATCTAACGCAGCTTACTTAGTATATATATAATACTTACTATTAACAGAGGTATTGAGAATGCTAAACCTCCACAACATAGTAGACCAACAATGTAAACTTGTTTCACTGATCGGAACTCATAGCTTAAAAACTTCGATAGAACTAATACCAGATTTGTCTGAAACAAAGATACTTTACAAAACAATACAACACTACACTTTATATATAAGAAATATTGAAATAGCCACCAAGCTCTGATGTTTTCATAAGGAGACGGGGAAGAATATTATCTTTTGAAATTACAAGTATTTTCATATTATATTTTTAGTCCAGTCAAATTATGTGTTATTGGAAACTAGAATGAAAGCAACAATACAATTTTGAAATCTTTTGTTCCTAAGTATGTCATCTAACTAAATCTCTAGTATTAAATATTTTTGTTGTTAGTAACTAAATTGCCTTCGCCTCTTACCGAAAAACATATGAGGTGGAAAGCCAGCTTGGAATGGGCTACGGTACTTCTTAATTTACTCTCATTTCCTTTTTTACTCAAATATAATGAAATTAATAAATCTATTCCTACCTTCATTGTTAAAGTACTCATATTTTTTTTTATGCCCGGATTATGTTTTTGAACTTTTTGAAATTAGACTAATAAGATATCGTGATATAAAATAAACTATTAAGTTCTAGGTTAAATGTTAGTTTTGACTTTCGCTAATTGCTTCTTCTTGTGCATCGTTCCACAATCGATGAAATAATAGGATGAACAAAATCTTATAATAATCAAAATTTCACACAAAACGCTACAGCTTGCGAGTTAACACTATGTTATAATAATTTGACTGGACTGTTATAGATATTTTTAAAATAAAACCAAACGAAACTCACTACGAAAAATAACGTGCCAATTAACAGATTTCCATACAAATAAAAAATATACAACTTGTGAGCATGTAAAAATTCTGTACCAAATGGTAACATTGCAAAGAGTAGTGCATGAGTACTATAATGTTTCGTCTCAACCACAATGCATCTTGTCAAAACTGAAAATAATGTGTTCACTATCCACGATCTTATGAAAGCGAAAAATGTGAACGTTGCTGAGAATATTATCGCTGCTGTATCTATCATGGTGTATGGAGACATTAAGCCGAAATCATAAGGGCCCATTAAGCCAATACCATAAGCATAAGCCACGTAACGGAGAGATAGCATCTGCAACAATTGAACAGAATATTAGTCCCTTAATTACCTTGGTAACTTCTATAGGACTTGTAAACGCAGCGGTGTAGAGTACAAGCCCTGTTAAAAAGCTTAGTGAACTAACGTAAGTCGTTAAGGAAATTAAGGATGATGTGCATAAATGTATGGAACCTGCTACTAAGTCCAAGCACAATGAATGATGCACCGTCGCAGAGGGCTTCTGAGTATACAAAGCCTAGTTAGTTCTGATTCAGTGTCCGATGCAGGTGGAACAACATAAAGTCTTGTTTACCCAAACGTGGAAAACACAACCCATTATAACAACAGTAACTGGAAATTTCTCCTATAATATACGTGTTTTTCTTCTAATTGTAATGTGCCACTCATTCAAGTATACATACTTTTTAGACATTTATAGTACCTAAGCAACTAGTATATTAGACTTTATCATCAGCTTTTTAGTTTAAATATAACTTAGGTATCTTTTTACCCGACTGCCAAGGAAGGGTTATGTTTTTCGCGCGTATCTTGTATGTATGTATGTATGTATGTATGAGCATAATATTCTTTATTACCTCATATCTTCGAAACGGCTTGATGGATTTCGACAATCAGGGCATCGTTGGATTCGTCTTAATTACCCAAGTGTTCTTAGATATGTGACGTCAAACAAAAACCAACATGGCGGCCGTGAGGCGCCGTAGATAGAAGTAAAAAAAAAAAAAAAAAATTTGCTACAATATGGGTATCAAATTAAAGAGCTCATCATGAGGATTCCAAAATGGTATACCACTGACATATAGAAAAAACATACTATGTGCAATTGTTTCTTTATTATCCAAACTAAATACTCGTATATTATGCGACGCGGTTGACTAGCGGTTTCTGAACTTAAAAGTGATAATAAAAGTACGTCTAAACTAAATTATTTACAATGAATTTATTTTTCTAATTCCTTTACTCTCTTTGTGTTACGCAATCAATCTAAAATAACTGGATCGACGTGTGTTACTTTTTTATTATCTTGGTATTGGAAGTAGTTCTCTCGTGTCGCGGGTGAAATCTTGAGAAACACATAGCCGTATTATAACTAACTAAAAAGTGTTAAATAAAAATAAATAAATTAAAAAATTAAAAAACCCGACTGCATAAAAAACACTTTAAATAAAAACTGAAAAGTAAAAAACAAGCTTAGTCTAAAAGTGTAGATAGCAATGCTATTACCACAAAATTAAATAATTTCATAATCAATACACAAAAAATAATAATCTTATGCGAAACATAATTGAGTGTAACAGTCGGGACCCATTAAATAAACTAGACTAAAATCATTCAATATGGGTCCCGACTGTTATACTCAATTATCTATCTACACTTTTAGACTAAGCTTGTTTTTTACTTTTCAGTTTTTATTTAAAGTGTTTTTTATGCAGTCGGGTTTTTTAATTTTTTAATTTATTTATTTTTTTTATATTATTTGCTAAGATAATGGTCATACGTTATCTTGTACAGAATCATGTGTGTCGATAAGTAGGTACTGAAATAAATAACCACTTACTCAGAACATGAAAAAAATATATTTTTAACATGTAGTGATAACGGCATCGTTGTGGAACGTAGTAACAAACCAGCAACTATGATAGGTATGTTATATCATCGTACCTATTTGCGACGATAATATCGATTAACATTAGAACTCCCAGTGATTAACGGACAATCATTTAGGACAAGTTGCTCTACTAAATATTTTTCAAATGCAATGATTTCAAATTGTGATTGCAGCCAGTACCAAAATTTCCATTCTCCTTTGGTATACTCTTAAATTTTGAATGTAATTCTATATTTATTAATTTTAAGGAAGGCTTTCAGACTAATAGCATCTTTTAGATAGTATCTAACTATATTTTTAACAAATTGCTAATAATTAGCCTCCACATGTGGGATGATTGATGATAATTTGCTTGAAAACATAATAATTGCAAGACTTACGAACGTATTAGGTCCAGAAATATCCAATATTACAGAAAATCCTTTCTTGGCTTCTGCTTCGACAGACAATAGCAGAAAGCCCATTGTGATCAAAGTAGACAACGCCCTAAACATAAAGGCTAATCTGAAAATCTGAAAAATGAACGTCCGTCTTATTACATCTAATAAATAAACATAGTAAGGAAAGGGGGGTGAGATTTCCATATACATGCAATGTGATACTTTTGGTAGTTTTTAATACAAACAGTAAAAAAAAATGCAAGTATTAGTATTAAATTTCAGCTACTTTCCAAAGTGCTACATGGATCTTTGTTGATAATGATTTTTTTTTTATATTTAAAAAGCTTCGATGCTCTGCGACTATACTGAAGTAAATATTGACCTTAAGTGTACCTTTACAATTGATTCTTCAGAGACCGACGCAATAAAGAACACGAGCATCCAGATCACGAAAGTCATAAACAGTCTTGTTGTCAAAGCGTTTCTGTCCATAACACTAAATGCCTCTCTGGAAGTTTATATTTTTATTAGAATATTATTATACATTCAAGCGCAGCTTGTGGCCAGCTGTTTGTGAGCGCCACGGCGGACCTGAATGCCCCAGGGGGTCACTCTTTATGAGGACTTCCAGCTCGTACTTACCTTAACTAGCTAGAGAGGAGTCGCTTGAGCTATATGCTCGAGGGAGGAAGTGTCCAATGGCGCGGAGGAAGACACCACCTACCAATTTATTTTCACTGTCATGTTTAGAAAGCTCGGTGCCTGTACTTTCCAGCAATTTATTAAACTAGTTCACACAACACATTCAGAACGGCAATTAAAAATGCCTGGCATTTTCGTCCATGAAATGCAATACTTGTGCATTAACGATTTTTCAAGCCGGCTCTCCCATAAAGCGAGGCGGATAGTATGAAACCTTTTGAATGACCCGTCACATTCTAGATTAAAATTAAAAAAAGCTTTAAGCCAGCTTTTAAAAAGGACCGGGTTTCTTTCATTAACGTCATACCGTGAATTCAAAGAGAAAAAATAATTAACAATACCAACATAACATAGTTTCGCCTATGCATAGCAATTATACTCTGTCTGTTCTTAAAGTTTCCTTTTGACATTTTTCATTGTTTTTTTTTTGTATTCAATCAGAAAATTGTATTTAGTATTTTAAGGAAGTTTAACGCTATCAATGCATCACATTTTTTTTGCATTCAATAGCCAGATATGGTAAAAGCTAATTAACATAATAGTCAAGTTAGGATACGCAAAAATAATAGAGCTAAAACACTTACATATAATAGTAGGAAGCGGAAGTTGTACCAAACCATGTAGTTATATTGTCATGGCACTTGTACAACACATCTTGAGCTGATAGACAACTTGAATTAGAATTTTCACACATTGACCAGGGCGGCACTTCACGGAAACTCCCGATGAAGAAACGTAAGCAGTCAACAACATAGTTGATATTCTAAAATCAATCGAACAATTATATAAATCTATAAAAAGGTTAGAAAATAGTCATTATCTATATTTTACATGATCACTTAGACATTGGAATGTCTCCGAACCGATTCCGGCCAAGGCGGCTAGTGTTACTATGACACCAGCCAGCTAAGCAGGACATATTATAGTGCACAAGCGTGGGCGCAAACACAGGTGCACTCTCTATTCCTTTACTCTCATAGCCCAATGGGACGGCAATCTGACACGACCGGTGAGAGATCAGACGCAGGACCCACATTTTTACGTGCCTTCCGAAACACGGAAGCTGTGATATTTTAATTCTAAACCGCATACAACATTCGAAAAGTCGGTGCTCCCCATGGGGATCGAACTCGAGACCTTTGTCTTGGAAGTTCTATGGTCTTACCACTAGGCTATCACAGCTTTTAGACACTTAGACATTATATTTCAAATGATCACATACTTTACTTAGACCACGATTAGCGTACAAGTAGAGTTTATCAAATGCCCTGAGAATCATGAGGTTATAGGTACTTAAGACAGTATGATGAGTATTAAAACAAAAAAAACCTAGAGCTATTCGATTAAAAGTATTTCAATTACCAAATTATGCCTACCAGCAATAAAAAGTATATTGTTTGCAAAAATCGACCATAGGATATTCCTCTGAGAAGTGGATTCAAAAACCAATAGCAATCATATCGTCTTGTGAATTGCTTAATGAAGCTATCCATGCACATGTACGACAAGCCAACTGTCGCTTCCATTAGAATAAAATCGATTAGTCTCACTGAAAAATAAACAACAGATAAAATAGAATTAAAAGTCATTAAATATTAAAGAACAAAATATGCTCATGGTGATTCTAATAATACACAATAAACATATTTTAGATCATTACTAGCAGTTGTCCACGACTTCGTTCGCGAAAAAAAATTGGGATGAAAAATAGATAGTACCCGATTCTCAGACCTATTGAATCCCTATACTGAAGAATTCTGAGAATCGGTCCAGCCTTTCGAAGAAGTACAGTTACAACTTGAAGAAGAAGCTCAACTATCTCTATATCTATATTGTTTATTAGTACCATTAAATTACGAGCTCGTTATTTAAAAACAATTAATATTAATAAAACACATCTAGGTACCGTTATGGCACACCTTTGAAAATATATCGAAATTATATATAGAGGCCGAATATGTAAATCCGAAATATATAAACTTCATTATGCTCTGCCATCTAAAGTGGCTGTCTTCTGATTCCTGAAAAAAATAAGCAAAATTCAATTTTTATTTCACCTACAATTACTTAAATAATATTTTAGTATGGTCCGAACGGAGCGAACTAGTATTTAAAAAGCCCCTAAATTGTAATTTATCTTGGATCCAGCCCTCTTGTGCTGCTACCTTGGTAAGATTTCATTGTATGAAGCACAAGCTGCACTGGCAGTTCTAGCTGGGGCTTAAAAAATCTCCGCAATTAGTCCGGTAAACCGATCCGGGTATACCGAGTGTAGGAATCGTCAAAAACCGTGCATAGTGCTGCCTTTCAAATATTCTGAGTAAGCGCGCTTACTTGTAGCTGAGCGTTGGGATGTAATGGGAGTAATTTTATAATACTGATATATCGATTTTCTACTCCTTTTTTTACTTTTGTAACTTAAACTACAAAAAGAAAGCCCTTCTTTTAATAGTATTTAAGAAAACTTAAATAAACAATTCAGTGTTCAAAAATGTGGGTAAATGCTTATTGCCGAAATAACAACAATTATCTTTCATGCCTGTTGCCCAGGCGTCGCCTGAGCCACATGCCGGCTTCAATGAGTCCCACCTCTATGTATAGTCATTCAAACTAAACTGACCGCTGCACGGCGCTTACAGCACACTGCAATACGCTTTACTCCTTGAATAAGTCTAGACGCCACACAAGCGTACCATCTCGGCTCTTATTTGTACCGTTTACATCATACTACTCAGACGACGGCGTTTCTCTATTCGAGTGTAACTATTTATGTTTTTGTAACAAACAAATAAAGGCTATTAAAAGAAGGACTATTTCAAGAGCATTGCTCCCAAAAACTATTAGATATAAGTAACTATTTGCGTATTATATTATTCATACAGATTATACTTACTCTTTTTCCGGATATAAGTGACAAACTGGAAGAGCCCATTTCTAAAAGAGCCGTATTTGTTCGCGACATGATTACAGGTTTTGATTATATCACTTGCACTTTTGATATGTTACGTAGAATCTAGAAAAAGCTGAAATTAATTGGAGTGTGTATAGTTCGTATCAAAATTGACTATTTTGAGTTATTATGAATGAACAGAATTAATTAAACACAAAATTTGTATATATTTGCATGCTACAATAGGTCAAATATGAATTTCGTGCACACAAAATGTTCTGTCTCGAAAATAGGTCACACATTATACACATTACAAGTATGATTGGATGACGAGATTCGTTCAACTGTGCATTTATACCATCGAACAAGAAGCAGTCGTCTTTCATTACATCTTTAGCAAATTATTGAAGTATAACAGTATCAGACTAGGTCAGTAACTTTAATTTACTTACTTATGCTACTGGTAAAGTTTTTGCCTAGAGCTAAAAGTGTACATAATACAAGGAATAACTTAAAAATTCAAAATATTTGCACAGATTTGTACCGCCAATGATTATAAATTAAAATATTTTATTGCTAACAGTGATATGCTACGTGTCTGTCAAACCCGTGGTCCAAAAGACGTTGACATCTTGGCAGTTAATTAAAATAATCAAATCATATCTATGGCATCGATATCTTACTATGAGCACACTTTTGTATTTATGGTATACACAATGAGTAACTTATAATAAGGTTTTATTTTAATCGTTTTCTAGTTAAAAACAAGTTCTATACTTCGAGAGCTGACTCAAATTATAATCATATTATTATGGGAAACTGTAATGTTGAAGTGGGACTGGTCAGGACTCTCCTGCCGAATAGGTTAGAATGTTAGACAGATGGATCATTACTATTAAGTAATTGATTGAGAAATAGGATTAGAAATAACAATTGTTTTCATTTCGGAATCTATAGGCGATCCCACTATACGCATATTTTTTAACCGAGTAGATAGTCCGGATGTAGTATTAGGCATTCCTCGAATACTAGCCCAGTTGCAGCTAGACGCTACACGTGGTGACCTCTTGGATTCCAGTGCTAACGGTGGTTATATACTTACGAATATACATTCTTTTTTCACTTCTTTAAGACAACAAAGAACTGCACTAGAATAATAATTAATATTTGTTTTCTACGAGTGTATTTCGAAAGTAAAACTTACTTGCATTCAGTCTCTCAATGGTCACAAAATACAAGGTAGTATCAAGCCACACGTAGATGTAAGTAATAATAGAAAAAAATAATCGTTATTCAAACTTTATTTCTTTTACATATTACATAATACATTCATTGGTGCATCCTTCCACCCAGATAACCGAGATATTACCTAAATCCTCCTTACTGTCTTAATTTGAATTCAGCCGTGTAGGGTTTCGGCGAAGACAATATCCCTATCAAAGGTACGTCTGACGGCATAGTACCGTTACTGCATTGGATTCTGTACATCTGAAGTATTCCCACTAAGGTAATAAATATAAATGACTTCGCCAACGAGTCACCAGGGCAGCGTCTGCGACCTGGAAATTATATTTGTAAATGTTTAACCACCTAAGCTCTGTGACTCCTTTGATTGCTCTGTTTTGAATCCAACCTAACGCATGAGATTTTATTGAAACATCTGAAATAAGTTTTAGTTTGTTCCTTGGAATCCTCGAAATATGGAAAATTCAATTGAAACTGATAACCCTTTCAGGTAAAAGTGTGACAGACGTTATTTTATTGGTTATTGTGTTTTTGCTGTTCAAATTATTCCTGTTATTTAATTTAATACCTAGTTATCGCGAATATTATCAGCTATGCGCTGTCAATTATCGAAACCATTATTGAAAAATCTCACAAGTAACGATTAACCTCTAAGTGGCAGTTAATATAAAGTCTGTCATAGTTCAAAGTGTAATAGGGTTAAAAATATGGTCGCGTGACACTAATCACTATAGTTAATCACTTCATTTGTTTTTATAAATCACAACCAGCTACAGGGCTGGCTCAATACGAAAACAGCAAACAAATAAGAACGAATGAGAATAGAATAACTCAAAATATGTTATTGGCACCCACCTAATCCAAACGGGTATATATGATCTGAATTTTTCAGCATTCCTCGCTCATCAATGAATCTTTCAGGTCTAAACACATGCGGGTCGCCCCACAATTCCGGGTCGTGGAATATATCAGCCAGCGAGATGAGGATTGTGGACCCTTCGGGTACTAAATACCCGTCGATACAAGTGTCCTTCTGCAGCAGTCTGGGCCCCGCCATGGGAACTATCGTGTAGTACCTATGGACCTCTTGTATGAACGCCGAAGTGTAAACCAATCTGAGAACGAAAGAAATCAATTATTAGATTTGTACTGTCAGCTAGGGATGGGTTGTAACGCAAGTATTTGCAAAATATATTGTGAAAGATTTCATATTAATTAACCTATTGCTTATTGCATTCCACACAGTAAACATTATATTATAATCGCTTTGCTTAGGTATATAAAAAATTGTTCAAATATGAAAATGTATTCGCTTCAGAAATAGTCGTGAGAGGACCATGACTTCATGCTTGCAGAGGCCCCATACACATAATTAATGTGAACTCTTCATATATACATATACAAAATTATGTCTACACGTATATTAAAAATGTAATGCCGGTCAAATTACGGCCAAAACCATAACCTTATTCCTAAAAAAAAATACTTCTTGTACGAGTATGTTTTATTTGACTTCTTCAGCGGGTCTTGAGCTTCCCACTTCAACTTAAGAATATATTGCACCTTTTTGATCGGAATAGTATAAATGAGAAAAAATCGGACTTAATTTGTTAATTTAGGTAAAAAAATCTCTGAAACATTGTTAAAAAAACCCTTCTTCCTATCAATTTCAAGCACTAGGGAGAACTTAGGTATAGACCTAAATGTAAAATAACAAAAGAACAAAACTGAACAAGACTGCTATCAAAGGAGCCGGGTATCTATTTCCGTTAGCTCTCAGCGAGCGCTTTGCCATCATACATGTGCAGTGGTTTCATACAAAAATCGAAGCTAAGATTAAAACTTTAAAAGCTATGGAACCATTTATCTTTATAATCGTTGAAAACAACAAATAGTAAAGCACGGTGGCGTTATATTTGAATTGACTCGGATAGTTTACTATGACGGCAGCGACGCGGCGACGCGGTAACGCGGTAAAATCACGAACCGCTGCGAATCCTTAGGGCTCTCCCCCATAGGCGCGTTATTATAGGTCGATGATATCGCATGCGGTATTGCGATATATGTTTTTAGTACATTTTGTATTACGATGGTCATGTAGTTACTCACTGCTACGATAATAACGCCGCAATGGAAGTAAGACGTTAACGTTTCTCTGTTCTGCGACATTCCGGTATGAGTTCTAGGATGTTTCGTATCAAGACGCAAACGACCCTATACTTACCTGCGATAATAACGTTGCTAATAACGTCAGTACTTGTAGGACTCTCGTAAGAAATATCGGGCGATAAAAACGCAGTTGTGTGCAAGGAATCGGGCCTTATTATCGTAATACCGCTTGTGATATTTTCGACCTATAGCAACGCGCCTATGGGAGAGAGGCTTTAGTTGGCAGCGCGCATCCTCATCGGAGCGGGCAAGTTAGTTGGCCCGTTATTAGAGCGACCACTTTTTGAGTAATAAATAATGAGCGTCGCAACAAAGGTTAATGAAGTAGGGAGAGTTTTAACATATTCAGTTACTGTCAATATGAGGCCTTAGCATAAACATTATTAATGTAAACTTTATATTTAAGTCAGAGTTTCATAAAGCAACAGGGAACATCTATAAAAATAAATGTAAAATTTAACATTTACCTATAATTCAGGTACAACAAGAGTAGTGAAGTCACACAAGGTGGTTATCGATCAGAAGATTGGTGAAACAACATGCAGAAACGTTTTAAATTTAAATTTACAAATCAACACTTCCGTGCAGTTTTAAACCCGCATCATTTATTGTGATTGACAATTCATATAACGTGCACTTCTTAATAATAATGCAAAGCAGATTGAATATTAAATTAATCACGTTGTAATTATAACACGGCTGTGTTTATTACGAGTAAATACGTTCGCGTTAATGCGCAAATATTATAACAAACATTCGCTATTTTGATACAGTATTTCGATATAATTCCGAAATTCGCTTTACATGTTACAGAACAAAAAGGCTTGTTGTGTATTTACCGGTTGCTGTCATTCCAACACGGCATTCGATCTCCAATTAGTGAATTTATTTCACTGTAAATTTTCTCTTGAATGTCGGGAGATATCAAGGCTTTGAGGAAAGCAAAACCAAGGAAGTTACTGGTCGTGTGTGATCCCGCAATCAATAAATCCAAACATACTATTTTTAGCTGCTCCTCTGAAAAGATAAGGATAAATTACAATACTGAAATAACTATGTTGAGAACAAAAAGCAATGTAAAATAAGAATTCACTATCACTATTTAATCAAGCTTCTTTCGAAACATACTCGTCGAGTTTGAATAAGGCTGTTTAACTGAACAAAGTCCAAGAACTAGTCTTTCTAGTGGCCTGGAAAGATCTAACTCTACATAAATGAACATACCCGTAAAAGTTGGACTCTTGCTGGTATTCATTTCTTCTAAAAATAAATAAATAAAATCATTTCCTTCCACTTGTTTGTTTTTGTGTTTTTCAATAGCTTCCTGGAAATTATAGTAAAAACTCAGTTAAAATTTAAGTATAAATGAGGTCAAGTCATTTAAAAACTAGTAATGAAGGTTTTTGTATCCTAAGAAAAAAATGGTAATAACGTCCAACCTTATATTCACATGTTTGACTGACTGTTAGTCTTATGGTCAACTCTTGACAGTTGTAATCACTAGATTGGACAACACGGCGGTTGAAATCAACTAGTCTTTTAATAACACGTGACAAAACAAGGTACATATACAAATCCTTACCTCAATAATTAAAGAGATTTCTTGATTTATCTTAGTTATGAGTGTGTACCCACTCATTTCAGGTATTATAAACCTAGACCACGGGATCTGATTCAACAGTCCTCCACCGACAGAGAAAGCCTTTCCTCGTTTTCTAAAAAGGTCTAATAAATATTTCAGCTTGTCTTCTTTTATAGGCTCTCCTAAAAAACGAAAATTTTAAGAATTAATTTACTGTGAAAGCAAAACACGCCTTGTCTTTTAAATCAAGTTGTAGGCTTGTTGAATAGTTTATCAATATACTAGCAAGAACGTTTTAATATTCGCATCGTACTCACACTAAATCGTGTCTAAATAATTATAATACCTAATTGAATATTTTGTGATACTCTCTTAAAAAAAGAACGAACATCGATTATTGCATGTACATTTTAACTTGCTATTTCCGGACACAAAACAATAATACATTTGTTAACATCAAATGAATAAGTACTGCAAACTTCCTAATTGAAAGCTCTCTACTATGTCAAAACATTTCCAATTGAAATTTACAGTCAAAATAGATTAATATAGCAAAAGCTTTAAACATGAAATTTGTTCAAAACGAGACACATTCAATTACAGCAATGTCAGTTCCGAAACGGACAATGGACATAAATCAAACATTTTTACATCTGATAAACAATGTTACTCACTGATTGATGCGATTCCGGTAAAATTTGCATATTACTCAGCATCACTCAGCAAATTAAAATTCATATTGTAAAGGGACTACACAATTTATGTATTGGTAAAGCAACGAAGAGAAAAGCGTTTAATTTGAAACTTTCATTAAATATTTGTAATAGCCACTCTCTGGTATCTAACAGCTAGAGCAGGTGAGGCAGCTAACATGTGAGTTTATTCAGATATAAAGTGCTTTAATCTCTTTATTATGAAATCCTGAAGCTTCCATGGAAGGAATGTTGATTACAATCAACATATTTGTCAGGAACGGTACGTGATTAATGGTCGCAGGCCGACAATAGGTTTAATTATATTAAGTAGGTATATCTATTGGCTTAGCGTATAGTTCTTAAACACTGCCTTCCATGACTACTTTTGATTACCATTAGATTACATTCTAGATTTTCGATAACTATTATTAAATTATTTATAATTATATTTCCACAGATGTCTGTCCAAGCATATTAATTATGTTTCCTATGAATGTCCGTCTTAAGCTATTATAAAACATCTCAATCTCTTTGGTATCTTAATAACTCTACATAATAACACAATCAATAACTATAACTCGAAGACATAATGGCACAAAAGAATGTCAATGAAACAATTCATCATACCTGCTACGTATGTCCACAGCACATTCATGACTGACTCACTTAATAAATTAACTAAATTTATTGGCTGGTTGTTATTCCTTTTTATAAACTCCAGTGTTTTCGACAGTTCATTTTGAATTTCCATTTCCATCCTAGTTTTACCGTATCCGACGTGTTTTAAGTTTTTTACTGTGAACTGTCTGTGTTCTTTCCATATTTCCCCGTTAGCAAATGTTATACCTGAAATTGAAAACAAGGAAATAGTGAACGTTTTGAATTCTAGCTATCGTAGTCTGCTACGAGCTTCCTATTTAATATCCGACATTTTCTGTTTATGCAATTGTCTCTTAAAGTCGGTAAACATTGAACGTATACACATAAAACTTATAGTAAGACTACATACAACTTTTTTCCTATTTGAAGTCGGTTACAATTAATTCTCATTGAAAATAATCACCAAGAAAATGTTTTTGAAATAAATCCTTACCTCTATTCGTAAGTCCGAGACAGCGTAAACGTGAGAAGAAGTTATGTGGTCGGGCATCAAACTCGCTGTTGTTGAATACCTGGCGTACATTCTTTTCACCGAACACTACTATTAATAGTTCTGAACTTGTTTTCAAACCTAGAACATTTGTGGAATATTGTCTGGATAGTTCAATACATGCTTTGAATTCCGATCCCAATTGTTTGCTCATCTTCTGCAAGATGCCACTGCTTCCGATAAACGGATACCATACGGGGCCTGGAATTAAGTAAATAAACAGATTAAATTACACTGTATATTTTAAACTAGCTTATTCCCGCGGCTTCGACCGCGTGGAGGTCGTTAATGGCTACAAAAGACTTCAATCTCCTTTTACACATTCAGGTAAAAAGTGATCTTACTGTTAATCCAGGTTGTCAGCTGACTCCATACCAAATTTCATTTAAATATCTATCTATCCATTCATCCTCACAAACCGTTGCAGTTGTAATATTAATAGGATCTAATCGTTAACAGACAGGGAGCTGAATAATCCGCTTAGCTGTAGATTTAGTTCACGTATGCCTTAAGCCATTAATTGCTGCTCTCGAACTGTTATGAACAATTGATATTTGCTGAAACTCCAAACTGAGCTGCCATCGGCAAATGCACGTTCAATTTACGCAGCACTACGGGGAGAACACTCAAGTTACACGTTGCAGAAATTGAAATACACACAGAAATGTACAATGTTCAAAATTTTACACTGAATTTCTGTCGAAACCACAATTCCACACTGTACGTTCAATCGGCCAGTTTCAATTAGAGTAGAATATTACTTTATGTCTCAAAGTATCTCGGAAACAAAAGTGTTCTCCCGTCTTAGATATTTAAAAATATCTCGATAAATAGGTACTGAAAATTGTTACATCCTTGACAATTCTAATTATAGACAACTAACTGCAGAAAGTTGCGGAACGACCGATAAAATTACGTACCAATGGTAATTTTATCACGCATCTCAGTAAATGCAGTGATGAACACCTATGTATCCCATCCTTCATTATTTTCACGTTAAGAAGCTAAGTTTCTTATTTCCACGTTAGTTTTTCGCTACTACACACTAGCCACTATACCGCGTGACTGAATATACAATTTTTATATGCAACCGCTTCTTAACCGCATGTGGTCCTTACAAGCAGCACGTTACGGTTAGTGCGTAAGCGCGCTAAGTCTAGTTTACAGGCACCGTAAAACAAATTAGATGCTTGCATATTGCTATTATACAGGAAGTGAGACAAGCAAAGTTCTAACTCATCATATTCAAACCAATTTTAAAAACACATTATTTATCATAACAAAGCTAATTCGTTTAGTTCGTTCGTTTATTTTACAACTACGTTAATAAGATTGTATTTTATGAACAAAACTAGATTTTGCAAAAAAGAATATTAGAAACAGGAAACCGTAGAAAGACTATAGGACCTGTATGGTTTAAATCTTTTTACTAGGAACGGAGAAACATAACCAGGGGTATCCTAGTTAAGTTATAAATGATATGTGGCGGTGCTGCCTCCGCACAGATTTGGGTTTACAAACTCATCGGTGGCAGCCTCATTAATTGTAAATATTTTATCATCGATTTTCGAATTTGACATCTGTCACAAAATTTTCTCATGTCATAAAAAATTTTCATCTTAGATTGTAATGTTCATGTTTCGCCTTCAATGTAAATAATTATATTCACTGTAAATAATTCAAGTTTTTATTGTACATAGTTGTAGGTAACCCCTAAATTGGTAATCCCTAAATTGGTGACCCCGTACAGAACACTGTAAGTACGTGAACAATATTACGTAGCAGATAATATGAACGAAGAGGTGGCGCTAGACACAATGGCCAGGAGCATTACGGAGCTCTCTAAACAATTCAGCTCCATCGCCGCGATAGTCCATGGTTGGTCCCGCCCACGCAAAAAAGACGCTTCCCGGGGTGGACAAGGTCAGCGAACACCATCTAGACGTTCGCACTCGGACTTCCGGAAATTTCCCCTGTGCTGGTACCATTTCAAGTTTGGTGAGCGCGCGACCAAGTGTGTTCGGCCCTGCGACTATAAAGAGGAAAACTTCCGGGGCAATCAGTAATGGCGACTGATGATTGCCTACCTCGGTCTGCAGGTCGCCTGTTCGTCACTGACCAAAAATCTAAACTGCAGTTTTTGGTGGACACCGGGAGTGATTTATGTGTTTTCCCCCGTACCGCGCTACGGGATCGTCGTGAAAAAACGAACTATGAGCTGTGCGCGGCTAACGGGTCTACCATTCATACTTACGGTTTTGTAAATATATGTTTAAATTTAGGTTTAAGACGAAACTTTACGTGGCGTTTTGTTGTAGCCGATGTAAATAGACCAATAATAGGAGTGGATTTTTTATGTTTTTATAATTTGTCAGTGGATTGTCGTCATCAGCGCCTCATTGACAATACCACAAATGTAAATACATGCGCTTCATCAGTCATGCAATCCACATCCATCTCATCAGTAAAGGTTGTCACTGGTGAGTCTGGCTACCACAGAATTCTGGATAGTTTCCCGGAGATAACACGACCTTCCGGTAAGTTCCGCCACATTCCTCACAATACCGTGCACTTCATTCGCACGACTCCAGGTCCTCCAGTTTCCTCGACCCCTCGGCGGCTGGCGCCGGATAAACTCAAGATCGCCAGGCAAGAGTTCGAGGCAATGTTAGCGGATGGTACAGCCCGACCATCTGATAGTCCTTGGTCATCACCACTCCACCTAGCGCCCAAGCCGAACAACTGCTGGCGGCCTTGTGGAGATTACAGACGACTTAATGCACGGACGGTACCTGACCGGTATCCGATTAGGCATATTCACGATTTTTCTCATAGTATTGCAGGGTGTACAATCTTTAGCACCATCGATCTTACCAAGGCGTACAATCAGATACCGGTTAATCCGGACGATATTGCAAAGACTGCAATCACTACTCCGTTCGGGATGTTCGAGTTTCCTTATATGACGTTTGGTTTACGCAACGCCGCGCAGACCTTTCAGCGTTTCGTGGACGAGATTGTTCGGGGACTTGACTTCTGCTACGCCTACCTCGACGATTTTTTAATTTTCAGTCGAGATGAAGCCCAGCACAAGGAGCACCTCCGTAAAGTTTTCGCCCGGCTAAAGCAATATGGCATGGTGATTAATACTGCCAAATGCATTTTCGGCGTACCGGAAGTGACCTTTTTGGGGTACCACATATCAAAGCACGGTACCAAACCATTAGACCACAAAGCTCAGGCTATTAGGGACTTCCCTCAGCCTAAAGACGTGCGCCAGCTAAGACGTTTCTTGGGTATGATAAACTTTTATAGAAGATTTTTACCCAATGCTGCCCAAATACAAGGACCGTTAAATGCTTTGTTGACAGGCGCTGTAAAAGGATCACATCCTATTACGCTGTCCGGAGATACCCTTAAGGCTTTTCAGAACTGTAAGGAAAGCCTATCCAATGCAGTGCTGTTGGCTCATCCGGATTTAGATGCCCAGCTCGCATTAGTGACCGACGCTTCGGACACAGCGATTGGGGCAGTCTTACAGCAGCGCAAGGATGAAGAGTGGCAACCGCTTGCTTTCTTTTCACGAAAGCTTGCCACTTCTCAACGGAAGTATTCTCCCTATGATAGAGAGTTGTTGGCTATTTATGAGGCCATCAAATATTTCAGGCACATGCTTGAAGCTAGACATTTTATTATATATACTGACCACAAGCCGATCAGTTTCGCCTTTCATGAGCGAAAGGCCAACTGTTCGCCTAGGCAGTTTCGCCACTTGGACTTCATAGCCCAGTTTACCACCGACATAAGGCACATTTCTGGCAAAGATAATGTTGTTGCCGACACCTTATCTCGGGTGGACGAGTTACAGGCTCCAGTAAGTCTTGAGGCATTGGCCGAAGCTCAGGCGTCAGATCCTGAGTTGGCTCGTTTTTTAAATGAGGAGTCTTCTCTCCGATTACAGCGGACTGTATTACCTGGAAGTCGTCTCACACTGTACTGCGACGTCAGTACAACGACACCCAGGCCGTTTGTCCCGAAAATTTTTCGCAAGCAAATATTTAATAGCTTGCATTCTCTTAGCCATCCTGGTGTCAGCGCCTCAGCTAAGCTTGTTTCTGAGCGATTCGTTTGGCCTGGCATCAGGAAAGATTGCAGGTTATGGGCACAATCTTGCCTCTCCTGCCAACGCGCACAGGTGAGTCGTCACGTGTCTGCACCCTTAGGCACGTATAGCTTGCCCCGAGCGCGCTTTAAGGACATCCACTTAGATATTGTGGGTCCCTTGCCGATATCTGAAGGATTTCGGTACGTTTTGACAGTCATCGACCGTTTTACGCGCTGGCCTGAGGCCATTCCTATGGTTGATATAACTGCTGACACCACTGCCAAGGCATTGCTGTCGGGTTGGATAACCAGGTTCGGTTGTCCAGAGTCTATAACTACGGATAGAGGACGGCAGTTTGAGTCTGCTTTATTTGCCTTCCTTTCCAGAGTAGCTGGTTTTCACCACAAGAAGACGACAGCATACCACCCGGCATGTAATGGAATTATAGAACGTTTCCATAGGCAACTCAAGGCGTCTATAATATGTCATGCAAATGACAAATGGACTGAGTCTTTGCCATGGGTACTTCTGGGGATTAGGAGCGCCTTTAGAGAGGATCTCCAGGCTTCGTCCGCCGAACTTTTGTACGGCGAGACACTAAGGCTCCCTGGAGAATTTTTCCATTCTGGTACTGGTGGCACAACCGATGTAACAGAATTTACTGCTCGGTTACGCTCGTTCGCTGAGAAGTTACAACCAGTACCAGCTTCGCGACATTGCAGGAACAAGGTGTTTATATTTAAAGACCTGTCCCACTCTAGCCACGTATTCCTAAGGCAAGACGCTGTACGCACGTCCTTTACAGCCCGCTTATACCGGCCCACACAAGGTATTGGACCGAAATTACAAAACTTTCAGGATTCTCTGCAATGGCCGTGAAGTCAGAGTGTCCATCGACCGTCTTAAGCCGGCATATATACTGACAGACGTCTTAACCACAACTGGCGCCCTCCCATCGGACCTACCATCACCTGCGGTCCAAGGAACTCGAGAGTACAGGACTCGTTCTGGGCGAAGAGTCAGGTTCATAACCTAACCGCCCTGGCGGTCTCTGGAGGGGGGTGATGTGGCGGTGCTGCCTCCGCACAGATTTGGGTTTACAAACTCATCGGTGGCAGCCTCATTAATTGTAAATATTTTATCATCGATTTTCGAATTTGACATCTGTCACAAAATTTTCTCATGTCATAAAAAATTTTCATCTTAGATTGTAATGTTCATGTTTCGCCTTCAATGTAAATAATTATATTCACTGTAAATAATTCAAGTTTTTATTGTACATAGTTGTAGGTAACCCCTAAATTGGTAATCCCTAAAGATATTACACTTGAATCTGTTTTATTAATAATTTATCGATATCGTTCACTTCATTAGATTAGCAGATTCGGGGGCCGGATCAATTGTATGAACAGTTACAGTCTAGAATTGGGAGTGACCTTGGCAGGCTTTGCTTAACCCTGATCGATTACCGATCAGTGGTTTAACTAGATAAACTCTTAGTGTATCACACTTACATATGTCTAACATTACGTTAAATATAACCTTATTTTACAAAAACATTTTATCGATGTATTTTAAGTACATCTATAATTAAATGTGCACGTTAATGAAAAACCTTTCTGAAAAGTAAACATTTGTGAGAGAAAGTGACCGCAGTGATGTATAGTGTATACTCGCCTCACAATTTCATGCAATTAACAGCGTCCTTGAATTTATTACAGTTGCAATTTATTTATAGAATTTCGGCCTAGAGACGACCTTGACACGAAAGCCGTGTCAATACATCCGCACGCTTAAGGGTACGCGTAGCGACACCTGTTGCGAGTTGGTTGTCGGCCGGGAACAGCTTCAAACGATCACAACGTTCCAAATGTTGGGTTTGAATATGAACAGGATCGGGAGCGGTACACATAACAGAGAGGTCAGGTTTCCCTTAAAGTGAACTAGATGGCGTTGCAAAGGTCCGTTGAAAATTGGTTAATTGCGTATTCTGATATTCCAGAACTCTACATTTATTTGGTCTGGAAAGACTTTTCTGACAGCAGTATGTTACTTATCTGAGGTTTGATAAAATGTTATTTAATATCGTTAGAGGAAACCCTAAATATTAAAATTGATTTGGATATAGCACCGTAAGTGTAACAGTTAATTATTGCCTAATTATTACTTTTCTCAATATTTTCGAGATAACTTTGGTGAGGAATCACGATTATTCTCCCGGGTCTCGAGTTCTCCTTAAACCTTCTATAACCTTCTAGTTAGGACTTCTGACTCTATCAAAACAATTTAGAACTATTTCTTCGAGAGCTCGTTTCTAGTGCTTGTGGAAGGAAGACGGCAATAAGCGCAGTATTCATTCAAATAATTTCAATTATACAAATAACAACAGAAATCATTTAATGTCGCTTGATGAGAATACGCGCAAGTTACTGTCATTAAAATAATTGATTATCGCTCTATTTAACAAATAACACTGGTATGTTACTGACTTAAGAGCCTTAAGATCACAAATGGCATTAGTTCCACGAACTGATTGACAACATCCGCTATTTTTTCGATTGAACAATTTACATTTCTGATACAAAAAACGATTTGCATAAACATTACTTTTTTATAGGTTAAGTATCTACATTTATGGACAGACTTAATTATTGAAATTGCATGAACGCTAGTGTACGGGGGTGGATAATAAAATATATTAGAGGCACTAAACACAAATAATAAAGAGTAGTAGGTAGTTTATAAATAGCTTTATCAGAACATTTTCAAAAGGTAAAATGAATCTAGCGGAACTCTCTAGTTTTCATTCATTGTGTTTAGTTGTCCGCCTGTCTATCTGTCTGTCAAGACCCCTTATATCGAAAATGCGTAGATTTATCCACATACTTAGGTCATCGGTCCAATGGTTTTGGACAAAAACTTCTAAGTTTACTAGAAAAAACAGCCGTTTATTCACAAAGCAGCCCATATTTCGACACTCACAAGCTAATCAAAACATGTAGGGTTCTGGGACAAAAGTTTACGATTTGATTTCTAAACTTTTCATAATATAATATACGGAACCCTCAATATGCGAGCCAAATTCGCAATATCCCGGTTTTTAAGTAGAGTCTATTTACTCTAAACTCTGTTTTATAAACTTAGAATATTATACTTTCAAAGTTCAATGAATTTACGTAAATGTAAGACAAGTAAGTAGTAGCAAGTTAATAAATGAATTGAAGTAAATTTTGCACTACACCGGGTAAACAATGGTACATTAGGGTAGTATTACAAGTGAATCGCTGGTGCGGCCGTACGCCACTGTCCTGTGAATGCCAGTGTTAAATTACTAATGATTTATTGCAAATTGTTTCGAGGCCGCCGTCTCGAAGGCTGAAATTATCAGACAAACCCAATTGATTCAATTCACTCGTGTTTTCAACACGCCTATCTTAAAATTTTCGCTTATTTGTTCAACCAGTTAGCAGTAAAAGATTATGAAACGTATTTAACTGATTTACTATTACTAGACATATGTTTTTAGTTTAATCTTTACGTCATGTTATATACTACTCATAGTAGAAATATAGCCAAAAGACACTGTAGCCCAAATAAACAAATTTGTTACAAAAACTTCGTAAATAGCGACACTAAATTGTAGAAAAATGAGTGAACAAACATCAATTAAAATTAGTAAACATTGGCTTCAGTTGATTTCGCATTATGGATATTTGATGCGGCAGCAAACACTCTTGCATAGAGCAAGTTCATGTTATAGTACACTTAACATTAGCGTAACAGGACACATTTACAAGTAACTCTAGCTATACACAGATTAATCAAAATCACTTCCGGGTAATCTGTCCCGGCGTTCATTGCCTTTCCCGCTACATTTGATAACATAAAGACCAGATAAATTTTGTAGTCTAGCCATAATCTACAATGATAATGTCATTCAAATAACTAAAATAGGCCAACTTTGAATATCAAATACGTTTTTAACACTCAAAAAACGTATTACATAAAAATTCAACAAGCGTTTTGGTTTCATAACCAAAACTCTATAAACAATGTGCTCTTTTTGTTATGGCAGGAATAAGTATCGACATTATTCTGCATAATCGTAAAATCTGTATTGTGTGTAATAATAGTAAAAATTTAATTACATAATTTATTATTATAACACTACGGAATACATTAAGTATTGACTTTTGAGTTACAACCACAACGGACCTTGATTTCATGAAGATTTTCTTAAAAGCCGAACTCGTAAATCAAGGTTATACTTACCCGGTGGAAATCTCTTCGGTTTTATCGTCGAGAAGAACATGTATAAAATCAATGTCACAGCGAACAGTACTAAAAACGTTGAGATCATTTTGAATGATCGATTTTTACAGAGCACAGAATACCGCGTGCGGTATAAATATCCACTGGCCTACTCGGCAACCGAAACGCAACTGTCCGATGCGGACGAACAACGACAATTTTTGTATGATTGATCAGTGTGCCTATCTATGGATCTGTTGTATCTGTGTATAACAAGCACAATCATTAATTACGACACCATTTAAAAATATTACACTTCAATTGTTATGTGTTGCGAATTGTACCTTAAAAATATATTTATTATACAATTAATCAGCATAATGCTCATGTTATTTGTTACGTATTCTGCTACCGCGCCGACAATAGACACAAACTTATTGACAATATCTAATAAATTAACCAAATTAATTAGTCTGTAGATAATGTTTTAGGAATGGAATTTCTAATTGCATAATATTAACCTGCTGTGACATCACAAGCGTGATTGATACAATTTTATCATGCAGAGTTAAAAGTTTAGTATTTAATAATTATAATTACAGGAACTAGGGAACTTAGACGTTATTTTTTATTAATCTATTTATTAATTTTAAAAGGCACAAGTTATATCTATATAATATAAAAAGTCCAACAAAACTATATTTACATAGTTTGTCTGTTGGATCGTTTGAACCACCTATTCTCTTAAAGAAGTTTCAAAAAGTATTTTTTGTAATCGGTAAAGCAAGTGCGCCCCACGCTGCATAGTGCGGATCGTTTCTCTTCCAAATCTGCAAAAGTCTTATATAGCGGTGCTAAGCCTACTGCTTAGGTATAAGCTTAGGCTTAGGTGTAAGAACTCCCAAGTCAATTCAAAATTGAAGTCAATGACTAAATATTTCACAGAACTCCCTGCTTTAGTCCTCTCTTCAAAACTTACTCAGAGTTTATTCAATTCAAATACAACGCCATCTATCAGTATTTATAAGCATTTATATGAAAAGTTAAGAATTCAAAGACAAAAATATGACATAACCGATGTATGTAGGAACATTATCCGCTCAAAAGAAAACAGGGGCCTACAACCACCACTTATAGTAATACTATACATACATTTATAACTATACATTTTTAATCCAACATCTATCTCAACGGAAAGAGGATTTTTTGTTTTTATAAAATCATTTTTTATAAAACATTTACGTCATGAAAATACTTTTCAATGAAAGAAAATATTCCGAGTTGATATAAAATTCATTCAGGGATACATTTACTAAATATCAGAGATAAATGTAGCCTTTTCTTTTCGTCAGACTCCCACCGACAAAAAGACGCAAGGGGGCCTGCGTGTTTTACTACTGCCTAAGCTAGAGTCACGGGATCGCTCGCGAATGCGCTGCGCGATTCTAGCTATTAGACTATAGCCTGTCATATATGATAAGATGGTATAATATTCCCATAGCTCTTCAAACATACTGTATTATCGGTTAACATATATCCGTTTCTCCGCTCTACTTTGATGGAAAGGCAACTTAAAACTGCAAGCAATAAAGCTCCTTGCCAGATTAAAAGTACGTCCTAGATAATATGTACTGCACTTACAAAATGCTGGGACAGCTAGTAGGTATTTAATAAATATTGACATAAAAAAATAATAAAAATTTTCCTAATTGCAGAATTAACCATTTCATATGTATTTTAAACAGGATAGATAAGCAGAAATTCCGCAAAGTTAACCAATTCGAAAATAGTCAACCTCATAGGAACCTGAAATCCGCCCATACTTTCACCGGAGTTGTAGCTCAGGTGGGAGAGCATTCGCCTGACGAGCGAAAGGACCCGGGATCAAAACTCGGCAACTCCATTCGCGGAAATGTCACGAACTTTTGCATTTTTTATTTTAGGGACTTTTGTTGCATGTAAGAAACTTAAAAAACTAATTCGGGCTCAGAAATATATCGAGATAGAATGGTTACGATGTCTTATTCACCTATATTTCGCACGAATCACTATTTTATTTAGCTGCAAATATTTTTAGTGCGCTGGTCGAAGAATGAGGGGACTGCAATGATAATGAAATAAATAGAGACACTGGGATCGATACTTGGCGCACTCCATTTTCGGCATCCTTATGAACGCTTTAGTATTTCTAGTTTTTTTAAATACTTTTTGTTCAATATGTAGTTTCTTTATATTTTTATTTATTCATTTAATTCAGGCAACTAGGGATTTATACTTGAAAGTAATTGGGGTTAGTTAAGTAAGAAACTTAAAAAGTAATTTCTAATTGAATGAAAAAAGGGTAAAAATCGCAACTTTTACGAATTCAGTTTTAATTTAAATATTAAGAGGCTCCACAGCTAAGCTAAGATCTTAAAATTGATCATTACGGCAAGAAAGTAAGAGATATCCGATAACCACATATATGTATTTAGGTTACTTATGTCGGTAAGGATTAATGCTGTATTGCATGAAACCGTTTGTAAATAAGCCATTATTTCTCACAACTAAATAATTATTAAAAAACAAAAAACCCGACTGCAAAAAATAACCACTAACTAAAAAGAGAAAAACAAGCTTTATAATGTAGTGTGAAGAGTATACAGTACACCGTAAATTAAAATAAATGCAGGCGGGACAAACAAATCTACAATCAGTCCAATCTGTATCTAGCATTAGTCGAACCTTAATAGAATTAATAATATAATAATAGTAACCCTTCCGTAGAAATCTAAGTAAACTATTGTCAAATAAATTATTATTATGAAAATTATATTAATTCATTTTACATGAAAAATTAAGTTATAATTTTCATAATTTTATTGTCAGCGAAAGGAAATTCGCGGGGCCAGCTAGTCAATACATAAATTGCATCAGTTTTATTTTATTTTTCAATTCATTGCATCACACCGTTTTAAATTGATTTATGTGATAGTTTTCTAAATTGTTTGAGCTAAAAAAAAAAACCTAATCTATGTACAGTAATCATATTTACCTTCATTGTTTAACTGACTGCGTTTGAAATGTTTTTGCAGCTATAACCGAGACATGCGCGGGCGAGGTCGCAAGCATCAGCTAGTAAGTAGTAGTAAGTACACAATATAATCTATACATATCTTTGCATGTTGTGGTCTCCTATAGTAGAACGTGAACAAATAAATCACGGCAAAAAAAATGTTTGTAGTACGGGACCCTCTTAAACATTTATTTTATTCTGTTTAGTCTTGCAATTATATCGCTGATAAAACTACATTGTAAAAATCACAGTTCATGTGATACAGTCGGTGCTCGGAAATCGGGAAAGAACAGACAACGGAGTCTTTTTATAGAATTTATGGAACTCTAAACTTATGTTAAAACAAATTTAAACGTACTGAAACCATTTTGTAACTTCTTTACGTAAAAAATAACTACACCGACTCTTTTCGAGTGACATTTTGTATTACACTTGGCTTTACTACATTTTTATACCCATAAAGTCGTTGCTACACAACACACTAGATCTGATGAAAGGACTATTGTCCAAAACACTATATTCAGGGATGTATTGCCTTTTTTTCTCTATCCCCATGATGATATAATACCCCACTGCCGGTCAAAAACCTCCTCCAAATCCTGCCTTCAACAATTTATACCAAAAAGAACGAAATGTTTTTACCCCGAGTAAAATATAAATAAAATCATAAGTATCATAACACAATCTTATGCAACGGAAACGAAGAACTAGTAGATATGTTAGTAATCTGCGCTATTGATGCATTAAAAAATACAATGTTAATGCGTCTCAATTGAATAATAAAGCCATATATCATAGACATGATACATAGTAGTAACGATGAAAAGTATAAAATCAAGATGGCCTGGAAGTAAATATGTTGCAGAAGAGAACGTGAGACACCGCTCTGTACCACATAGTTTACTATCACGCTTCTTCAGCTGCAACGGTCTTACTTTAAGAGGCAGTGGTAGGTACCGGGAATGCAAGGCATGCGAGTAGTTAGATAGTAATTATACTTAATTGAACATAAATCTCAACGTAGTAAACAAGGATGTGTAATACAACCCAGATATTCTTGAAACTTCGATATTTCTTGGTTAAACTCCATCTTTCTAGGGACCACCAGTTTTTTAAGTATCGAGATTTTTTGGCATTTAGATAAAATGCTGTTTGGAATCGCTTTTAAGATTTTACTGATATAAATAAAGCATTGTATCTTTTGAAACGAGTAGGTATATGTCCTGTCGATCTATCTAACCTGGATGACAGGCGTATTACTCTCAAGGCTAGTCTACCGATAGCCATAGTCTACAACTACGTAGATGGTGTGCTTACGTGCGCTGAATATGCTCGTACGTTATCCAGCAAGATTGGCTATTTTAGTCATCACAGGGTGCAACAAAAGCAAGACACTAAAGCGATAGCAGTCGCCGTAGCCGAAATCTATATAGATATATATATATATATATTGTACTAGCTGACCTGGCAGAGTTTTTACTTCCCCAATCGATAAAACTTTATTTAGAAAACGTTTATATGGGAAAAGAAGAAGGGCTGTTTTTAGGGTTTTCCCGGCAATTATTCGATTTTTTCTCACCTTTTTAACCTTCCCTAGACCTCCACGAACATTTCAAGACCAGGATAAGATAAATCCGTTCAGCCGTTCTTGAGTTTATCGAGACTAACGAACAGCAATTGATTTTTATATTCATAGATTTTGCCTGTCGACTTATTTTTAATTGTCGGCTGTCTTAGCTTAGACAGATAATCGTTTCCCAAGAACACAACGTGCATAAATACTAGGTGGTATTAGTGGGCTTCATTGTAGATCCTGTCTTACAAGAGTTGCAATGATGGGCATGTGTGGTGGGCTTATTCCATTTTGAAATGACGACTGTTTTCAATATTATATCTATAGATGGGTTTGGCAACTAGTAGGCCAAACAGGCAGTGAGATGGTATTGCAAAGTTGTAACGGACAGTTTTGTAGCTCTTGTGACTCTGAGTAATAAAGTCAGGGAATTTAATAATTATTTGCTTGTAAATTTTATAGAAAAGAATATTTATTTGTTAGTACATGGTTATAATAGGTCTTACATAAAATAAGGTCTATAATATTCTGCTGTTCCCAGCATCCAAATATTTAAAAGTCTAAAAGTGTAAGTGGCTGGAGACTCCTGATGTCTCGCTAATAAGTCCGGTGAAGCAGACAAAGCCTGCGCTCAAACTAACTGTAGATAACTTTAAATAACAATTTGTAAGTCAATTTCAGAAGAAAAAGTGTAATCACAAATCTATACTTGCAGTTAATAAGATTCGAAAGATGATTGTTAAAATGTACGCTTGCCTCTCTGTTGTTAATTATATCTTTACACTGCAGTAATGATGAAATGCCTATTTTTTTTTTCTTTGCCATATTATTGGCTTTATAATTAGCCTCACAAAAGCCCTAAAAGGAAATGTTAATGTTGAGGTAACCGCGTTGCAAAGTCCAGCTGCCCGTTGCCATATACGTAATACCTACCTACACTACCTACCCAAAATATTCAGCAATATGTAAATTTAAATATAAAAAAGGTAAACACAAGAATAAAATAAATTACGATGTCTCGAACTGCTAATATAGGTAGCCACAAATAGTAGTATTTTCTTTATTGCGTTCAGGCGAGCACATCGTGAAAAAAACAGTACCTAATTACGATAATTTTTCACGACACTTTGCCATACCTAGCATGGAAATAATAATGATCGTAGTGATTATTCACGCTTTATAAAGTTGACGTGTTTATTATTATTCATTTTTTTAGGGTTCCCTACATTAAAGGATCCCAAGATCACTTTGTTTTCAGTTCGTCTTGCGGAAAAATCAAATGCTATCAAGATGGGCCCTAACAGCGCATTTGCCATACCTACATTTGCAAAGTGAATCAACACGTAGAAAAAGGGTAATTAATTCTCGTTAATTTATCATGAACCTACAATCATGAAAATTGGCAAGAAACGATATGAAAGTATCCTATAGAGCAAAATAAACAAAACCGTTTCAAAGTATTTTGTTCCTTATGTAGTGACTAAAGGCATAACGAATGCGACTTAAAATTCTTTCAATGTCTTTAGTGTTACAGCACCCTTAGTGTTACAGTCCGACTCGCACATGGCTAGTTATTTTTATCTTGGACAAATTATAGTGTAGCTAACAGTAATGTCTTAGGTCATGATACCCATAATTTATTTTAAAGATATTAGAAGCCAAAGGTGGCATGCTTAACCAGCTACGTTTGCTGTGACGAATGTTTAGGTAAGCCATTACACAAACATTTACTACACACAATGTACATTGCTAAGTCTCGTCAGAACGAACCTAGGCATAAATTCGTCATTGCGTAGTGACCGTCGCGTGGTTAGATCAATGACATTTTAAACTAAGAGGTTTACAGCCGCATTGATTAAGGTTATAATTGTAGACAATAAAATTTTGAAACAAAGCAATAACATCAGCGGGTTAGTGAGTTCAAATAGATCGATCAGCGCTAGACACCTTATTTACCTTATATCTACCGAATAATAAAGATGTGCTTACACTCATACCTACGCTTAGAAAACATTATCCTGCTTCTGACACAGCTGGGTAAAGTAAGTATACCTACTATATTTCAGCAATCTGGATTTTATTCGAATGAATTAATTACTCGATCCCACTGTTAGCTTTAGGACTCTCCTAAAAAGTCTTTACTGACTTTCTGCCTAGATAGCTTTGTGCGACAGTAATGTTTTCTAAAAAGTGCGAATTAGCTGTGATTTTTTGCGGCATCAACATACTACAAGACCATTATTTTCATCTGCTCTCAAATTATTAATCTAAGTACTAAAGCAGTCCTAGGAATGCTTAGTACTTGATGACTTCACTTGATTGGTCAAATAATAATGATAATATTTTGTCAAAAGTCAAATTATAATCGAAGGATAATAAAATTTGACTTTTGAAACCAATCAAGTCTTTTTAAGTCAAATTAGCACTTTCATTATACCTAGTCTATTTACATAAATCATACAATGGGCCCCGATTCCGCTAACTTCGACAAAATTCAATGAGCGATTTCCGATTTGGTTTGATTTATGATTGTGCATTCTATTTACCTCGTTCATGCAGTAGTCGACCACTGTGACCAGATTGTAGAGGCTATTACAAGTAATGGGAAGAGAGTAAGTCGTTTGCCGTGCGAATGGTCTATAGGAATTCGAAACTTTAACCCCAGGTGTGATTCAACTCGAGACTTGACTAAACCGCTAAAGACTCGCGTCGCTTAGCAATGGGTTTCGCAAAGGCTGACAGTACCTATGATTTTAATAAGTGTGCCTCGGAAAAATGAGGATTTTTAGCAACTTCAAAGTTAGTGTTAACCATGTTTCCCATTACATAGGTGCCTACGCCCTTTATGCAATTCAAAGTTTAAATAGGTTGTTGATGAGGACTGAGTGTACGAAAAAAAACTAAAAACGCATTTTAATATTAAATATATTTAATTATAATCATATTTATTTACATTAAATTGATATAAACTTGTAAGTAGCTTATTTAAATTATTTAAAAAAAATGATTATTATTAGTGTTATATTAAGAGAATTCATTTTGCATTGTAGATGTATAATAGTATCAAATGTTCACAATTTGCGACCGCTTCGGTTTCGTCGAACACAATAAAGGCACATGGGTAGATGTACTGTTACACATTCCTACAATAAGACTATTTCGCAATCACAGTCGCTGTTATACAATCCTCTGTATCTACAATAACTTTATAAATGATAAAAACTAATCAATAATGGACAGAATAACATTTCGGAGCAAATAAATACAAATAAACATGCATGATGACTGTACTTTAAAACAATAATATAGACTTAAAAATAATCAAATAATACATCGATTGTATCTTCGTCAATATATTAATTCTAGTCTTAAAACAAAATGCATTTAAAAGCAACGGTGATGTACAAATATATATAGTCCTATTCAAGTCGTAACAAAATTGATATGTTTTAGAGGTTTTTTTATGATTTAACGTACAGGTATGAGGATATCCATATAAACATTTATTAGCAGCTTTAACGTCTACACCATTCTATCGTAGATACCTTTATTTGCGTTATAACATGATTTATTAAATTCTCAAACATTACTGTAAACATACTTATTTTGATTTCTAAGAAGCAGAATTATAAATAATAGTCAGTAATCGAATATCAATGTACTAAGAATATGTGTCGAATTGTATTCGAGAAAAAACACTTTCACCAAAAAATACTTAACATCATAAAACATTATTTAAAAGTAGTTTCATTGCGAGTGTGTACAACAGGTGCTAGTGTTAGTGCGCACGCGCACATTATGTCATACTGTCATCATTCATTGGACTAACAGCGTTTCTCTCCACAGAAAAGACAACTCTTACGAATCGAAATACTGTCGCAAATTTATAAAGGAGCATTACAAAAATATGATATAGTTTATTTATTATGTAGAATACTTCAATTTGATTTGAGTGTTTACTTAATCTAAAAAATGAAAATAACTATAAACTCGACATTACAACAACAATAAAAAGAAACAATTTAAGAGCATTTTCGAAGATCACTTGCTGCTTTTCACACCGTTTTGTTGTTTTTTGTATTCTTTGAACAAGTCTTGCACGTCTTTCAAAGATCTCTCGATTTGTTTCACGAAATTTGAGGAGCTCTGAAAAAAGAAACACACACAATTATACACTACCCTTTGAGTTGTTAACTAGAATAATTTATATGAAATATGGTGTAACTTACAGCCACAAAATCCATTGTGAGCTAAACAAAATGCTTGATTTAATGTCAGTGTTTTAATGTAACGTATATTCTATGCCTCTTCAATTACGCAATTAAACGTATTTTCTTTCTTTGAATAAATAAATAACATAAATATCTTGGGACAATATCCACACACGGCCATCTGATCCCAAGCTAGGCAGAGCTTGTGTTATGGTAATCAGACAGCTGATAAACATACTTATATATAAATATTTCTAAATATAAACATACTATAGATAAATCACACCCAGACACAGAACAAATGATCGTGCTCATCACACAAATATTTGTCCTGGGTGGGAATCGAACCCACGACCTCCGGCTTAGCAGTCAAGGACACTAACCACTAGACCAACAGGCCTGTCAATATTATGGAGGAATGTGTAGTAGGCTTACCGTAATGGGGCAACTCTTCTTGCTTGAGACGTGGAAGAAGAGCAAATCTTCGCCGACGATGACGTAGGACACGCCGTAGCCGTCGTCAGCTACCGGCCCGAAGCCGCCACCCGCGCTCACACACTTCGGGTGCTTCTTTAGATCCAACATCGAGGTTTGGCCTGATGATACAAGAAAAAGACACTGAGTTATGGTGTAACTTAGTTTTTGAAGGTTAATTTTACATTATCTTTACATTGAACTATGAAAGCAAGGGAATGCGACTGCACCGGTGTTTGCTAGCTATGTCCAGTAACACTAGCCGCCTTAGCCAAACCAGTTTCAACATTATTATTATTTTAAGCTTACTAGTTTTATAAATGTACAAGTAACTGTCTGTTTGGCTAAAGATAACTTATCTTACTAATACAATCAGTTGTATGAGTGGTGCTTAGTTAGATCACCAACCAAATAGCCTGTTTTCAAAAACTAACACTGACTATACAATCTGTAATACTCAATTAATTTAAGTTAGGTAAATGAAATGTAATAAAGTTTGAGTCTTAAAAATATTTTACGAAAGTCTTTATACGTGGCCAAAACAAACAGATGAATTGATTTAATTCAGATTAAGAGAAATATAACGGTTTACTCACGCGTATTTATCGGGATAGCCCGACTAGTTTCGGACCCAACCGGAGTCCTTAATCATGAGCTGACGCGGCGGCGGACTCCGGTTAAGTCCGAAACTTGTCGGGCTATCCCGATAAATACGCGTGAGTAAACCGTTATATACCTCTTAAATATGAATCATTCTCTCGAAAGTTATTACAATAATTAATTCAGATTGCCGAAAGTTAAACTGGTTAAATATACTGACCGTGAGGAGTTTGACTTGTAGACAGCCGCCAGGGTTCGTTGAAGACCTCCTGTAGGAAGGGCGACTCTAGTTCCAGATACTTGGAGACGACGTACAGACAGAAGAGGTGGCGGTCGATGCCGCGCCCCGCCATCGCGTCCTGGTACCCCAGCTGGTGGCGGTGGCTGGCCTTCACAAACAACTCCATACGCTCCTGAATCTGTAAACACCAATTATCAGCATTATTTTTTGTTCTTTTCTGTAATTTCTGTTTTTAAAAGAGTAACCTATGGAGTTTCTTGCCGGTTCTTCTCCTATAAACACCAATTGTTAGTATTAAAGTATTTTCTGTTATTACAAGAGTAACTTATGGAGTTTCTTAACGGTTTTTCTCCATAAGAATGATATTTTGGAACCGCGCAACAAGAGTCAGTAAGCTTTTGAATGTGCCTGAAGAGGCCTACTCAAAATAAAAACTTTTTGATTTTGATTTTAAAAGAAATTGTATATTATAACACCAGGCTTGGTGAACAAATGCGACGCGGTGCAATATTTTGGGCAAGTCACTGATGACAAAACCTTTTACTCAGTAAAAAAATACGTAAAGCATCTATGTAAGCACTACTCTTTCGAACTCGCACGTTGACCCGTAAAGAATAGCTGTACTTGTTTTACAGATTGGTCTAAACGTGGTGAAAACTAAAATACCGTGGTGTGTATAATTGAGATACTTCTACTCTATTTTATTAACTTAACATGTCACTGCTAACTTATAAATGATTTAACAGGAATGTGCTATGTAGACACATTCATGTTCAGCATCTATAAGTGTCGCTTATAGGTGCTGGACATAAATGTAGATGGATATAGGGGAAGAGGACGACCAAAGAAACGATGGATGGGTTGTGTGAAAGATGGCATGGCTGCAAAGAGTGTTACTTGAGAAATGACGTCAGATAGGAACGTGATAGACATGCTGCGCTGACCCTAAATAATAAATGGGATAAGGGAAGAGGAATGATGATAATGATGAGATGTCATACTGTACTTGTACTTCCAAATAAAATATAGAAAGAAGTATCGGCTCTACATACGGCCACTACACGACACTGGCAAAAAAAATGTAAAAGACAGCAGATAAAAGAAAAAGGTATCGTACCGTAGAATTAGGGTTCTCCATAGACTTGACCCACTCCGAGCTTTCTATGGTACAAGAGCGCACGGTTTCAGTCCGGCCCTCGCGGAAGAGACGTGTCATGGACGCTTCGTAGGTCAGACAGAAGCGGCCGGCGTCGCGGTAGTACGACAGCTGCAACACTAACTGAATGAACGCGTCGGGGGATACGCGGCAACTCTTCATGAATCCTGTAGGGAGAACGATAATTATAATTAGGTATCATCACAACAAAGTTAAAATAAAATCGCTGGGTGTTTGAATGTCTGCTTAAATCTTTAAACCTGCGCTACGGATTTTAATGCGGTTTTTTAATACCAAAGTTTTGTTTTTTTTTACAACTCCTTTTTATGAATTTATTCCTTATGTCATGCACTAAGACCTCCAGACTCAGAACAAGCATCTGTGGGTCCCACAAATACTTGACCTATGCGGGGTTCGAACTCGCGACACATCGGGCACGGTGGTAACTGGCTTGGTGACCTATACCACCTTAGCTCTCCTTGCAGTCATTTAAGAGCCAGAGTGATTCAAGGAGAACGTTTATATGTATAAAACAACAGTACTTCACCCGTGCAAAGCTGGGGCTAGTCACTAGTTATACTAATAATACTGAATAGCACAGTAAGATAGGTAGTTGAAGTTAAATACATTTTTCAGTGCAAGTTTTTTTTTCTGGTAGAAGATTCATCGCCATTTTATTTTAATTACTAAGTACTAACCAAACTGCTGTAAAATGAAAAAGCAATCTAACTTTAAAGCATTTTAAAGTTTGTTGATTTAAAGATTATGTCGTGAATGTACCAATGCACAAGAAGTAGAAGCCCGTTAACACAATTCGAATATCAAAATGCCAATATTTTTCTATGAATCATACGTATTGGTATTTAGTATGATCCAACTACACTCGTGAGTTGATCTTATCAGTTACCTCATAACAAAATTTTAATTACAATTGTTTTTAAATGTAAGAATCTCATTATATTAACCGACTTTTGTTACTGAAATTAAAACAAACAAACCTTTGCCATAGTTGGTGTACATGAGTATTCTGAGGTCGACATCATTGAGCAGCTTCTGTGCGATGTTGTAAGACACGTCGATGGATTTCAACAGGTCTTCGTGGCCCAGGTCCCACTGCAGGCGGATAGGTGCGGGCGGGGGCGAGTCCACTGAGCCCAAAGTGTTGCCATCCGGAGAGTACCTTAAAAATTACCGGTACAATTCAAATCATTTATTCTGTAAATAGGATAAATTTTATCACTTTTACATGTCATCTTCTTAAATATAAGCTCGCTGGAATCGACATTTCCTAACTGGCTACCCTGAGAAGAAACGTCGAAACAAACTCAGGGGTCATTTTTTTAAAGTCTAGACATATTTAGTGAGTAAACAATATGCAGGGTCTGGACTGACCTTTAGATCAATTAACGTACTCATTAGTTTGTTTAATAAACTACCTTTTTAAAAGAACAACCCCCTTGAATGGTTGCTGAGTATTAATACATAGTTTGGAAAATTCTTGGCAAAAATAAAATGAATATCAGAGATCATAAGACAAATTAGTAGTTTATGCAAATTCTGAATTTAACTACGTAAGGAAAGGCTTATTTCACATATTTTTTCCTTAGCATCACACGGATAAAACACATCAGTAGCTTAAGCAAATTCAGATTTTTACTGTGTAAGGAAAGGCAAAAGTCTTATCTCATTCTTTTTCCAATCATCACAAATGGATATTTAATTCTGGACTTGAGTCATTGAAGACTATAAATTAAGATTTTATTTAAGACATGTTCTTTTTTGTAACAAAGTAACTCACCCAATTTCTAATTCACACCAAATAACGTATTCCCATAAGTGACCCATGACAGGTGCGTCCGCCCTGCAACATAAACATATCATAATTTTTTGTTTATACATAATATTATATTCAATCAAAAAATAAATCACGACGTTTTTTAACACCCGGTTATATTTTAAGGACCAATTTTTTTAAAGAAACTAGTCAATTCTTCATACTTTACAAAATTCTTCAGTCATGTAATCAGTAATTTACAAGCATAAATGTGGTTTTTAAAATATGTCCGGGTTCTGTAAATAACTATTTTTAATTTTCAATTCTCTTCAATAACTTACCATGTATGTTCCGAATTGAAACCGACCTGCAGACAATGAAAACAAACATTTTTAATAACAGTTCGAATAATTTACCTTTGATATTCTTCATTAAAAATAAACTCTTGGTCGACAATATTTTACTGTTCATTGTTAAGCAATTTGATATATTCATGGTAAACTGACATATTTATTGCTAATAAGCAATTAGTTTGCTGTCTTCGCCTTGATTACAGCTGTATATATAAATCTTAAAACTCATTTGATAGTTAATTACAAAGTAATTAAAATTAGATCTCATGTCTATTGTATTCTGGTATTTATATGTCTATAGAGTAGTATAGAGATTGTTGAAAAAAGTTACATTTTCAGGGGCATCAATATGCCTAATAATCTAAGGCAACAAATGTAATATAACAAGCTGTTGCCGGCGACTTCGTACGCGATAGTAAAACTCACGCGGAAGTTAAAAAAAAGAAGAATTTTACTTATTATACTCACAAAATTTTAAAATAATCAGTCTCGGAGGAGTACGGGCACGAACTAACGAACGAGAATATAAGAAGATATACTTTTTTGGAAGTACACTGTTAGGTAAAAACCTTCTTCCAGAAGTAGAGTAAAGATAAACGTTGATAATGAAGATATTTAAGAATACTTATGAGGTTGTACTTACGAAGCCGTTTTTACTGAAGCAGAGGTTGAAGGATTTGTCGAACCAGCGGTCGTGACCCTTGCCGTGGAGGAGAACGCGCCCAAACTCGTCCAACTTCGACGGGTCCTTCTCATCGTAGCCATAATCAAAATCATCTGAAAATATAAATAATTATTATAAGAATATTATTTTACAAAGAAAATTTGAGGTACAGGGTGGCTAGAAGAAATAATTTTTCTCCAGGGATGATATAGGCATGGTAGCAATATATTTACGATGATCTGTTATTTCGGTACGAGCGTTATTTTCATCAATTACTATTTTAGGTTCGGCTTTATCCATACAAGGTGACTAGAAGAAATGACTTTTCCTCGCAGGGATAATATAAGCATAGGTTACAGTGTATTTAATAATGATATTAAATGTAATGTTGTAACAGTTTCCTACACGATACAGTGATTGATGTAAAGTGTGGTTACAGTAGGTTTTTTTTTTTTTAATTAAATTAGAAGACATTTTCTACAAATATATTACACATAAGCATGATAATTTGCTGACGGTCGCTGAATATTCGAACAACTTAAGTTTGTCTTGAGGTATCAAAGATGATTATTAAAAAGTAAGTTAATATACTCTCACAAGGTCATCGACCTCTGGTTCAATAATCTTCAGATTACAATTACATACCTACTATCATTTAAAAATACACTACATAATCATATTTAATTCCATGCGCGTTGCAAAATAGTGCAATTGCTTACTTAGTAACAAATTATTTGAATTTCAAATGTAGAGCAGTCAACGACCTCTACTTACCTAGAAATCGGTTTTCAACATTAGTATTGTCCTGTGTTTGCATTTGAATATAAAGTGTGTACTTATAGATAATGGTAAACTAGCTGACAGTCGCGAATTTACTGGCACTACTGTCACTATCCGACAAGACCATGACTTCTACTTAGCCTTTATTTTCTATTCTAGTGGAAATCCTAATGGATTATAATTCCTAAGTTAGGAAGTTGATGGGGCGGAGTGGCCTGGACTTTAACAGGCTAAACCTAGTGGAAGTCCTCACCTGCTTAGTTATTGCCTCTTCACGTAACTTAACTATCTCCCAGTAAAAGATAACTAAAATTGCTTTGTCGGTGACAAAAAGTAGCCAGAATTTCCCGACAGACATAAGTTTATAATTATAAATGATAAAATACTTGTTTACTGATATACAAATCGTTATACCAACAGACTTTAAATATTTATTTTTGTAAATTAAATAATATATTTTACTATTCGTGTTCATAAGCGAGAAGTTTCGAAAGTGCCTAACTTTCCTAAGTGATTCGGTAAGTGAATCTCACAAGATTATATAAACCATTTTTATTTGGGAATTGATGACGAACTTCTTTTAAAATGAACGTCTTCTATTTGTTGGTTTTACGATTTGATGATTTATAAAAAAAATAACAATGTAAAACCTATTTAAGTACCAGGGACATTAGTTGAAGGTTACTTGGCCAATGTAACATGATTGAGCTCGTGAGTATAAATAGGTCCTGAAGGGAGCCAGACCGCGTGCCCTCACACATGACCCACATTCAGGCTAGTACCCCACCAGATACCTATTAAGCAATACCGCTGATACAATAAAACAGAGGACGGAGACAAAACATTTAAATTGATAACGTTATGACGTCAATGCCACACGGTTTGTCTGACCAGTACAGGGTTCAGGATAAATCGTCTCGACTTCAACTGATAACGCACTTAGTATCTATTCAAATTATTGTGACGGTCGTGAAGCGGATTTGTATATCTTTTGGCGTAAATGTCATTTGTTTATCTACGCTCGTGTTTAAAGACTCGTATACAGATTTCTTAACGCCTAGTAGAGTAACATAATTATGTAGTAGCTTTATGATATGAATCACCTTTTTATTTTACTTATTAGCCCTACTCATGAATTATGTTTAATTTTTTGGTACTGAAATTAGTAAATACTGTTAATAATGCTTTCAAATTCTACCATTTACAAACCACACAAGTAGTGTAAAGTTTTGCTTGACACTTTTTTACGCCTGTCAAAAGATCACTCCTAAAACGGATAGAATAGAGTTCTATAAAAGTTACACAGTTAAGTATCAATAAATAACTGTGAAACTCGTTGCAAGATGAACTACAACTGCATACAATTTCTGTAGCGGCCCTGAACGTAAGGACATACGTAACGTCTTAAGTGGATTAATTTGTTAAATTGTTTATCCTGTGCCAGTAACTGCGTTGTGTGGAATGTAAAACAGCTGATGTCAAAAGCCTAAGTATAATATTATGAGAGTTTCGAAAGGGCATGCTATATTATTGTTATGCTTTAGTGTCATGATCATTTGATGACTGCATATTAGAACTGTTGTAATTAAAATGGCACAGTTTTGTCCAGTAAGTGCAGTAGATTAAGGACCGCAATTTATGAAATTTGTGCAGATATCTGTGAGTGAGCGTAGTCTTAAATGCTTGATACTTAAGTGATAGTGAGAGGATGACGAATAACGTAGATGACAACAAAAGATTCGGTAATATTACAAGTGATTCAATAAAATCGATTAACTTTGTGTAGTAATTCGTTTAAACGGCTATAATTACTTTCGATCCGCTTCAAAATTATGTTTACGTTACGCTGATAAGGTTAGTTTATTGATGAATAGGTATTCGATGATTTTTACGCAAACGTTTTACAATACATATAACTAGATAAACTGCTACGTGATAAACAAAAATTAAGGCCAATGAGATCCACAATCTCCGTTCAAGGTCCCTCTGTTATCGCTGTGACGGAACTGATTTACAGTTCCGCATTGAATTTAGTTGGTTCAAATATAGCTTCTCTTAATATATTCACCGGGTTCGTTCACCAATTGTATTATAATTATAGCCTAATTAAAGATCATTTGAATGTCTTCTTTACTTTGTGTCAATGTATTGTTTTGACCTATCGGTTTACTGACCTATTATGACAAATGTGGAAGTTTTTAAAATAAAATCGACTTGGAACTGGATAAAGGATATAATTAAACCGCTTTGTACACTAGCATACCTGTAATTTCCGTTTAAAACAGAAGCAATACAAAATAAATCGTATAGAAGTCAAAGGCGAATTATTGTAAAATAAGACTGTCAATCAAAGAACATTATTTTATAAGTTGGTCAATTCAATAGATAACATGATGTATTGTTCACCTCAGAGCAATTCACACAATTAACTCTTGAACTGACACTTCATGAGCAAATAATGTAGGGATCAAAAATAACGACCTGCGACCGTATCGAATGATGTGCCGACTATTGAGTACGAGGTGTGTTAATACTACTACAATATGCTTTATTCATTGATTCATTCCTAATGTTTAGGGATTGCGTTTTATTAAACTAGTTCGTTTAGTATTCAATTGTATTATATTTTATACTGTATTAGGTACTCCATCTCTAATTCTAGGATATATTTCTAAAATTGCTTTTAAGTTTCTAAATGAATTAAAAAAAAAGTCTTTCCTTCTTAATTTGATTGTTACTTCCCTTATTAATTTGAACATCTGATTATTACTTTCGGACCACCTTCAAAACGGAAGTAGTTTACAGTTGTTAATTGATTGAGACTTCCTTAAAGAAAGCTATACGGCCGTTTAGCTTCCATATACAGGAGCGGTAGTTAAAAGTGACCTCACATTGACTACGCCTTGTATGTTGTTGTCATGGCCTGCGAACGTCCCAGGAAACTTCTACGCTTTTAAAGGGCGTTGGGCTGGCTGGACTGACCACCCCCAACACCACTATATGCACAACGGACCCACCACCAAGTACCTAGTACCATATTGTTGTCATATAAGTTCGTACCTAGGCATACGTTGAAGGCAGCTCGTTCGATGCAGTGCAGCGACGTGCGGTTGTTGCCGCGGTTGAACATGGACTGGCGTATGTGCGCCCAGTGGGACCGCTCGCCCGCAGTCAGAGCCGCGACGCGCTCCTCACCCACTAGCGGTTCGGACTTGTCGTCTAATATCTGTTGGATTTGTCTGTGGAAATAAAATACAGTATGAGCACCTGAGGTTTATATCCTTGAGTTGTCATCATCATCTTCCTGCCATTAGTAAAATGGGATAACATTTTACTTAGGGTCGGCGCAACAGTTTTTTTTACCATTCTCCTCTATCAGACGTCACACTATCTCTTTTTCATTCATAGTTCTCTTAGTCATTCACAGTTTCTCCTTTCATTCATACCATTCCTTATACAATCCATCCTTCTTTTCTTTAGTCTGTCCCTTCCTCTCCATCTATCAACATTCATACTCATCACTTATACTTCGAGTTGTATTCATCTTACATATAATATAAAACTAGCTGTTGACTGGACTTCGTTCGTGAAAAATAGATGTTAGCCGATTCTCAGACCTACTGAATGCATATACAAAATTTCAAGAGAATCGGTCCCGCTGTTTTGTAATGGCCGAAGTCGCAAAGTTCAAACAAACCCTGGTCAAATATGAAATTCCTTCTGCTTATCTGTATTGCATAGAAGTGAATTGAACGAAGCTTTTTTGAAGAATGTTTTTCTGTTACAGGAACAGAAGATGTTTGTTAATTGTTACCAGCAGCGTGAGTTACTTAATTTACAAGAGTACCACAAAGATATCTCGGTTAAATGTTACTCTTGCAAGTTAAAGTACATTATAAAGTTCAGGCTTTTCCACAAAACGTCGTATATACCGTTATAACCGTTTCGCACCGCTGCTATATTTAATTGCGCATTATTACATTTGACTGCCAAGTCTCAAAATATTAATACTAATTATCTTTGCTCCAAGTCCATTTTATTACGTTTAATGATTTTCACGTCTGGGTGAATCCAAAACGTATAAAACAAACTTATTGAAGTATAATTTTATTGCTAAGGTAAATGATAAATGTTAAGGAAATAATATGTTTTGAATAGTACGAGGCGGGATTCCTAATTTGTTTCCCTACTTGTTCCTCGTTGCTGTGTTTTAGAATATCCCAATGAACTGTGTTTATATGCATGTAGGTCGATTCAGCATTGAATAACGACCTCAATTATCTTGATTGGTATACAGTCGGATGCCTGACACTACTTATTAAGCGTATTCGTTCGCAGTGGATCAAAATTGCATAACGTGTTAGTGTTTCATTGCATGTCGATGACAGTGCATTCGATGAATGATCGCGTTAACGCGAGTTAGTTAACGATTGTATTATACAATAAACACGGATTGTTTGAGGAAAAATGTAAAATTTTGTAATAAAATTAGAAGGATATGTATGTTCCCACATTAATAAATTAGAAAAATACAATTACTATGAATGTATGTATACCTACACGCGATTACATGTAGCTTGTCTTGTGTGCATGTGTCCTACTTTACTCAGACAATTTAAATCTAGATTTATGAGCGAAACGTTGTTTCCACGAATTTAAGTCTACTCCAATTCTATGTTCAAATCTAAATTTGAAAGAGACTAATTCGTATCTGCGACAACCCTTAAAAATGTCCTAAGACGCCAATCAACACCTCTTCAAAGTAAGACCTTTTTTCCGTGGTAAAACGCTAATGACTTCAACCCACGCCGAGGGCACGGCGTGGGGATATATCGGACTCCCACCGACTAAAAACACCCCGGGACCTACTACCCAAGCCAGCGTCACGGGATCGCTCGCGCATGCTCTGCGTGACCCTGGCTGTGTTAAGTAAGACCTGCGTTGTAGATCCGAAACAACGTGAAACAGTGCACAGAGCGCTAATTCACTTTCTCAAATGTAATGATCACATTTTAAGAGCGGTAAGGTTCTGGTAATATAATACAGTAACTTACACTTGTATCTCAGCAGGTTTCAAAAGTCGTCCTCTGGAATAGACGAGCACTTTGAAATATCTGCCTTTGTGGTACACGGTGATGTGCGTGGAGTCCTGGTAGTGCACGATCTTGTCGCGTTCGATGCCCGGCACACGAACAGTGTTGAACAGCCGCTCGTATTGCCACGAACATAAAGGCACCATGTTTTGAAGCATTATCTAATGAGGATACATATTTAATTGCATTTTTTTTACTATATAGGATAAGTTGTTTGAGAAAATTTGAGAAGGGCGATAAGTTAGATAAATTTTACAGATCTAGAGAGATTCTGTAATCTGCGAATGTAACAATAAGCGAACTGAGATATGAGACGTCTAAAGACAAGTATCTACAAACAGCACTTAAGGTACGGCAGACATTTTTGAGACCTTATTTAACATGCATAGGTCTAAAAAATTTAATGGGTCATACCGGTTCCAATTCCTGTCTATCAATAAGTCTTCTGAACTTCAGGCACAGATGGATGATGACGCCGGCCCTTGCAGCTTGGATTTGAGTCGGCCTTAACAAGATGGCGTCCGTTCCATAGAAGTTGGAGTTCACCATCAGGGGCGACCGACCACGCAGGTACACGTACTCCTCCCACCAATCCGACACGTAGTTACTGGACCACCTTCACATAAAAACCATTCATAGTTATTGTTCTTCTTCTCATATCGTTTGGTTAAAGTCAGCATCAGAAATCGATCAACACAAACCAATTTACAAAGTGTCATTAATGTTCTATGACATGTAGGAATTGGTGCTTAGTATGTTTTAACTGTACTAGGTGTCAAGCCTATTTTGTTACCTAATAGCACAACAGTAATTCATTGAATTCGATTGTGTACAGTTCGTTTGAAAATCTAAATGTGTTAATCGATATTTGTCTGGCCGACTGTTGTCAGAGTTTTAGAGCCGCCATTAAGACTTTGACTTAACACACACCCTTAAACATTTTTTCAGGTGTGTAGGTTTCCTTTACCGATTTTAGCATGTGATCATTTACTTTTTAATACGCACATTAGTTCGAAAAAGCATTGGGGCGTCCCGGGATTTGAACCCACTTTTGACTTGGCAGTCTAACGACTATACCGCTTAGCTAATTTAAAAAAGACTTTGGTAGATTCAGGGGATATTTTAACTGTCTTTTAAGAAAACAATTAATAAATATTGAATCAAAAAACATGCTGGACTTGGCGATGATACTCATTCTACAAGTCAGTCAATATCAATGCTTGTTCTTATAGGAACAGGCCAAGTCCAGTAGCAGGTCATTCACATGCCTGCATTTTTGAAATATTAATGTCTTTGATAATTACCATGACTTCAATACGAGGTATCTCTGTAATTTCACAGCAATAGTCTCTTCAAACTCCTTAGCTAAACTTTCTACTCTCTTATAGTTGTCGTCGTCCAATAGGGGGCGAACACTAGTCAGGTACTGAAAACAAACAAGAATTGTTAGGTATTCAGCTATTAATATGAACAGGTTATAGCCAGGTTAAATAGTCTTAAAATGGTGCTAATAACTACTTGTCTCGGCTTCCTGCCAAGATTTATAAATTACTAGCGACCTGCCCCAGCTTTGTACGGGTTTAATACTGATGTATTGTACATATAAACCTTCCTCTTATATCACTCTATCTATCAAAAATCGCTTCGATCGTTGCGTGGTTTTAAAGATTTAAGCGAACAGACAGACAGCAACATCGACTTTGTTTTATACTATGTAGTGAAAATAATTGGCGATGAGAGAAGTTAAATGGAATTGAAACCAATAGGTACTGAAAGTAAACAAACATACATGAAAAAGTCAAAAATAACATGTCAGATGCTGTTCAAGATTTACATTTAGTGATATGTCACTTGACACAGATATATATTAATAGATAATAGCAAGATATGATTGATAGACGTGTGTAAACAAGGTACTTGTGTAAATTGTTTTAGCAAATATTATTCTTACCCGTTTCATAGTATCATTAACTGCAGGTAGCGGTAGTCTTGGTAGAGATCCTTGGAAACTATACAATTTGGGCTTGTTCCACCCAGACAGCACTTTTACTACACTTATCCATAGCATAGTTTTTAAAGATATCTTTGATCCGGGGGCACGAGATTCGTACATCCATCCCTACAAAAATACCAAATACCAGTAAAATACAAGATTTATTGAGGAAAACAATAGAAATCTTTAGGAAATATGAGTTATTTTACCTTGTACATTAATAGCAGTTTGAGAAGATATCTCATGAGGAATATAACGGTAAGCCACATGGTGAGAGCTGCCAGTAAACATGCGATGACTTGCCACATCGTTGAGTTGCTAAAACCAATTGAATACTTACATAACATATTAAATTCAATTATATCATATATTCAAGTGCACGTGGATAACCAGAATGATTGCGTGTGAATTAGTCAGCGTATTCGTCGACAATATCCTTGAATAGCGGCTTTGTATGTTGCGCCGCAGTTAAATGCCCAAGAGTGTAGCTGATGCTAACATTGTCATTGTGTTGATGGCTACTTGTTGCTCAATTTAAGGCTTACAATAGCCTTTCCTTCCCTCTTATTACTGGTTGTCTTTATTCTGTAGTGTTATTTTATTGGACTTCAGCAAGCTTTGTTTTCTATGATAGAAAGCTTTGCTATTGTGAAACAAAGACGCACTTAGCTTTGCGCTGCCCTGCTTCCACATTGGAAACAGTCCTGCTTTAATCTTTTTTTGTAATACGAGTAATAGTAACTCTTATCTTAATCTATTTTTGGTCAGCCGCAGTTCGTAACATCCAGTGTTGTTTATGGACACCAAATAAGGAAAAGTGCCATCAAATAACTAACTGCGAAGCCAGTGCCATAAAACTATATTTGCTACAAGTACCTACTGTTTTAAAGCACTTGACTGTTCAAACACTTTGAGCGGATAAGTGGATTTTATGTAATCAGCACTTTGTTTCGGTTTAGTCATTTGTGATTGTGAAATCATATTCGAAGGCAGGCAATTCTGTACACTGGGCTAAATATTTTGTACTGTTACTTAGTAATTTCATTTTATAAAAACGTTAATGAGCGGTAATACCAAAGCTTTAGGTGGGCGGGGCTGATAGCGACGCGTAACCCTTCAAGATAAAGACAAACTTATCGAATGTAATTAATTAAAATATTTTGAATTAGATTAATGGATACGGATGCGATTTATCTGCTATCTACTGGCAAGATAGGCAAGATAATCGTCACGCAGAACATTACGGATTACTAGACTTATAAAATTGATAAGTAACAAAGTCTTGGTTATTGATATGGTTAATCAAATTGCATTTGTCGCTGTAGTACAGCTGCAAGAGTAACGTAATGATATTAGCTAGACCATTTATTAGTTTATTTTATTTTAAGGGAATTCCCGGGATAGTATTCTCGCCATGTACAGTCGAGTCTAGCAACGATAAGGCTGGCAATAAAATAGTATCGATTAAGATCGTTTAAAGATTAAATTTAGTTATTATAAGATAACTCGTTATACTCTGATTTTTACAAGTAAGGACTAAAATTACATTTGGTACATAACATTTCTGGTTTACTCTATTTCACTATTGATAAGTTTTCTCAATACGAAATTTGATTATTTTATAAGCTACTAGCTGTTGCCCGCGACTTTGTTCGCGAAAAAAATAGATGTTGGCCGATTCTCAGACCTACTGAATGCATGTACAAAATTTCAAGAGAATCGGTCCAGCCGTTTCGGAGGAGTATGGCAACGAAAACTGTGACACGAGAATTTTATATATTAGACTAGCTGTTGCCCGCGACTTCGTCCGCAAAAAAACGCGATGAAAAATAGATGTTGGCCGATTCTCAGACCTACTGAATGCATATACAAAATTTTAAGAGAATCGGTCAAGCCGTTTCGGAGGAGTATGGCAACGAAAACTGTGACACGAGAATTTTATATATTAGATAATATTTAAACTATTTCCTACATGTTTAGTCGTGAGCAAGCTAAATTACGAGATGATCAGGAATAAGGAAGGAAATATAAAGACTGAACAATAAGAACAAATAGTTAAAAAATAAATATTAATATCAATTAATATTTCGCGCAAAGAATTGGTATTGCCATTCAGCGTGGTAATGCGGCCAGTCTCCTGGGCACGTTTCCCGCCATTGACGGAGATGAGGATATTTTTTTCGACGCTTTGTAAATATGTAATTTTTTTAGTTACATAAGTTTAGTCATAAATGTAGATATTTCTTGTTTTAGTATTGTTTCTGTTAAATAAATTCATTAAATACAAAAAAAATATCAAATCTATTCAGAATAAATGTCGTAACTTTTTTCTTGAGTAATGTGATTTAATGAAATCAGTCTTGTTTTTATATTCGACTAGTGACTTGTGATTTCGACTTCAAAATCCAACTGTGTGATATGTATAACGATGCCAAATTATTTCTTGTCCTATGGTGTCCTTTGTAAATTTATTATACCTACATGTATTAATTGATAAAAACATAAAACCTCTAGATGTCATTGTACTTTTTTATCTAAGCGGCAAAAAAGAGAAACAGAATGGTTACATGTACGTTAAACAAAAACCAATCGTATCGCAAATAGAAATAAAATAGTTTCAAATATTTAGTCGTTATTTAATAGTTATTAATGAGAAGTTGTGTTTTGTATTGCCAGACCAACCGTACCCACATTTTAACCTTTGGTCTGAAACGGTAACAGCTACAAAAACACGTTTCAATGGTTGATGACATAATTCCTCTATTCAAATCTTATCCAGTGATTTTTTTAACAGAGTGTATTTTAAGTACAGAGTCCGTGCGCAAAAATACTAAATATCAGTTCAATTTGAGGTGCAGGCGCATTTATTGACACTTAACAAGCACAAAAAAGAGACTACTAAAACCAAAATTACAATTTAAGAGTCTTAAAGTTATTTTAGACTTACCTAGGTAAAACAGCTAATGCTTTTTGTACTAATCCGAACGGGACGCTGAAACCGGCGAAATGCGCGGCAACAAGCAACGTCCACAATACGTATAGGGATTGCAGGTGACCGGGGTACACGCCATTATGGACGCTATTCTGTGAAAAAAGGGGTCATATTAGAACGATACTGAGCTGAGCTATGAATGTCATGGTCATGATTGTAAAACAGACCACTCTTGACTTTGACAGCGGGACGCGACGGAAGTTGTTTAGCAATTTAGGAGCGCTATAGGCTTCATGCGTGGCCTAGATTTTATGTCTAGTTGGCTTACTGATAGTGGATTGACGTTGTATACGATGCATTCATATTTAGGTCAACTTTACGAATTGGTGGAACCACAGATTATTCGAAAATGAAGTATTTTTTGGAGATTTTTGAGCAAGCTGTTTTATTATTTTTAATGTTATTAAAGTATAATTAATTCGAATATAAAGCATATTGTTTTAAATGTTTTTGTTCTATTTACTTAATTTATCATTAAAGTACAAAGGTGGGAACAGATAAAAACTAATTGTCGTAAACAATACTTGGTTTTTTACTTAGCACTGATAATGTACCAGCACAGTGAGTTAAGTTTTGTAATAGAATAGAGGAAATCGTCTATGTGGACGTAATTACAATACAAATTTACATAGACGAATATATTATAAGTACTATCAACTGTTTATAGGAATAAAACTAACAGGAAACTGTTGATATTATGCAGTTGGCTAAGCAACGCAATTTAAACCGGTGGTTTAAGTTTTTATTTAAGAATTATATTATAGAATAGAATAGAATACTCTTTATTGTACACCATAGTTATAGCTGTGAAAAAGTAAATTATATACTATTATATATTATAACTAGCCAAGAAACATTTTTTTATCGATTTTCTACACTTGGGAATTCAAGCATATGTCTTTGTAGCAGTTTTTCACGGACATCAAAAACACTCATGACTTTGAACAAGCATTGGTGGTTCCAACAAATGTTTTCTCTCGTATAAAATCCAGCACGTTGCATAGACACAGTGGTCACTGGCGTGATGACCTAATACCATTCGCTATCCATGCAGTCATTAGCATAGGTATCTTTATGACATCTTGGAACATTATATTGATAACTCAGTGAACTTTCTCACAAGTGCAGATGTACTACGAGATAGGCGGCGGATTTTCTACGCCTGTGCGTCTACGAACTCACAATTTGTGTAACTGGTGATATAACTGTCAGTCATCGTGATTTGACTACAAAGAAAAACGTGTATTATTCGTAGTTTTCAGCTCCCTTCGAAGGAAATTAGACACGTCGATTCATTACGCCTATTCAACACAATAACACTGATGAACAGTGTGGTTACCTTCCTTAATATATATCTATTGTAGGTACTTACCCACTATATTATATAATGTGTCAACTGGTTTAGGTACAGTAGAATACTGCTTTTAGGCATAACCTACAGAAATAAAATTGAGTCGAGACCCTGATTCGCAGTTAATACCAGAATATTGTTATGATCAGTATAAACTTAAAAAATTACAAGTTTTTCATTTAGATAAGATTACATATATTATGTTTAGGTATACTAACCCTGAATCGCGCCAGACGTTTCTTCCACGATCGTATTCCAGATTCCCAGACAAGATAGAGCACCTCACGGTCAAAGTTCACATCCCACCCGTCGTGAGTGATCGCGAACGAAAACGCGACGGCGGAGTGCGCTTCCGCCATGTTGCCTTACCAGCCTACAACCAAACAAAAGAATAAAGAACAAACGAATTTAAAACAAAAACTTTCCACAGTAAATTATACACTGGCACAAAATAATCAATTAAGCATAAATTTCTTACAAGTAACTTTAGTAACCGCGCTGATTACGTACGACCACTACGAGATACAATGTAGCACTAATTTTCAAGGCATGTAGGTAGAACGTAATGTGCCGGTAGTTTTATTTTTACAACTATTACACTGGAAACACATTCGCTTTTGTGTTTTATTCATAAACCATTTGAAAATCAATCAAAACAATGATAAGATATCCGATAAATGTGTCTAAATACAAATATGGATAAACTTTATAAGACTAGGATTACTAAACCTTTCTAATAATTTAAAAGCGAAAATTTTCATTACTAAAAGGATTTTGATTCTAGATTATTATAACTTTTACTTCAGCACAGCACATTGGTTCTTTTTACTACTATAACAAATTAACAAATAAGAAACTTCTTTCGTGGTAACCAATACCCACGCAGGTAGAGTCGCTAGCAAGAGATAGTTGTTTACAAAGATACATAAGCAGATGTAGTCGCGAGAGCATGCTAGCGGCAAACATCGCAAGCACATCAACAAAGATACTTTCACTAGCTTTATGTAAATTGGCTAGATTTTATTTATGATGACATAAAATAAGTTTACATAGTGATATCGTTTTTGATAAACAATTAACAAATAGGGAATAACTACTGGATATAGCCATCAAGCATCAAGAAGTAAGAAAATTCTTGTTGAAATCAATTTAAACATCCAGGATTTATCATTGGCTATAAAAACTCATTTACATAAACTTAAAACATTACACTGTTTTTGGCAGACTTGTAATTATGATAGGTTAGCATTATAATATACTCTATAATAGATTGGTCTACACTTTTTGTAGACGGTTAGCAGCGTACGCTTACTAAATGACCTTAATGTCCTTCCTTCTGATCAACGGAAGATCATATAAATGCCAATTCACATTAATTTTCTTCTGACAAGATTCAATTGGCATAACTTGATGTAGAGAACAATGTTTACCAATAATGATTGTATAAAAACGAGACAACAGTAAGGTGCAACTGTTAACTAATAGTTCATCTATTTGTTGGCCATAAGTGCTCATTTAGCAGTGTAGCATAATACTAGAAGAATGCCATTAAAGAGTGATGAATTTGGATATATGGTACAAAATTGGAAACAGTTTTGCCTAGTTTACATGATATCTTGATAAAAAGTATTTATGGATTTCGAACTAACCAAATTAATAATAAACTCTACTTTTGTTGTTGTAACCAAAGCAAAGGGTGCCCAGCAATAGTACACTAACCAGCTCATATTAATATTAGCCAATAAAAATAAAATTTCATGCTGTTAGTTCTACTTGAAAATATTTTAAACTACAAGAAAGCTGTAATTGATTTGTTTAATGGGTTTGTCGCTCAGCAATAAAGTTTTCTATGTATGTGAATATTAGAATTTACTTGAATTGTTGCAGACATGTAAAAAGATATCAGAACTTTTAGAAGGTAATTTTTTTGTCAAAGTTCACAAGCCCTAATTACAGTGATGTGTGATTTAAGTGTTAATTAGGTATAATAGACCGTGATAATTTTGTTTTAAAGTTACACTATCAGCTGTTGATTAATTTATATCCTGTAGTGATAGGCATAAAATGTAAAAAGAAATGTTTTGATGCAGAAGGTAAACATGTTGAAATTAAATGATCAACTAGAGAAATAAATCAAAACTTCACTGTAACAAGGACCTTATAAGAAAAAAAGTCCGATAATACTACTAGTTCACCTTATAATTTTAAAATATGTAGGTAAATAAAATAAATGAAAGTAGATTTAAATGTAGGTGAATAGAACACTTGAAAATGTAGTCACGGCTTTGCCGATTAGACTGGCGATCCCAATTACAATCAGTGGATTGTACTGAATGACAAACGTTATAGTTAAAGTATTAATAATATTAAAAATGCGTTTGAAAATATAAGAGAAATCTTCTCACACATTCGCATCGCATAGGATATAAATACGCGTTCGCTTATACACGCACACACGCCAAGCAGGCAGGTGTCAAAGTCTAATTTGAGGAACGCGACGGTTTTACGTAAAATCGCAGCATTGTTTAACCTACAATTGCATAGAATGAAAGCCCTAAGTTCATAAATATTGGTATGCAACAACAGCCGTGTAAATCTATAGCTATATTAGCAGGGTCAAGTCACATGCTAACCAGTAACCACGTATTATCAAGTACAAGTTCAGCGCGTGAACGTACTACGAACATTTTCAAGTTTTAAACTCGAGTTATGAATTAATTCTCAAATATAATCGTAATTACAATTAATCTTAGTTAAAAAATAAAATAATCGTTCACATTTCTCTTACCTTGAAAATTAAAACAGTTAAATAGCACCAATATGCAGTACGCTGGCAGGTACTGGCACACACTGTTTAGTAACAGTACCTTGCTGCTTATTTCATTTACACACCACCTTTTCGCATTTTGATGGTTTTGATTTTAATATAACTATATAATTTTTTACAAGGAATAAATCTAATAATTATTATATCGATAAGTATTTATTAACATCCACAATAAATAATACGCAAATATTACGTGCCATATAACCAAAGAGTGAGCCTACAGTATTACTGCGAACGCAAAGTGCGAGTCGAGTCGACACGTACTTTGCCTACCTTCACTACATACGTACAATACTACAACTTGTGATTGTGAGTGTGATAGATTAAGGATGCGAACACTCGACACGCAGGTATCGATATTTTAATTTGTTTTAATAGCGCCTTAGAAAATAGCATAATAATATTATAAGTTACTAAAATTGTAACAACAGTAACTTGGTTTCAACAAAATTTTCGTTACTTCTAGTCCAAATAATTTCGTCCGGCTAGATTATTCCAAATTAACAAGGTCATAAAAATATATTTATGAAACAGGTATGTACATAGTAAAATCCATGTTGTTCTTTCTAGTTTCATTTTTTTTTTCATTACGCCTAAGAATGCACTGTAGTGACTATATATAATTATTTACAATCCTTTAATTTCTAGGTGAAAAAAAAAATAAAAAAAAGAATCTATAGGTTTCTCTCATATGTTTTTTTTTTTTAATGAAACAAGTAAAAGCATTTATCTTCCTTTAAAGATTTAATATCTTTATAGTAAGATGCTAATAAAACTAATAAGCTAATGAAGTATAATACATCTACACAGTTAATGATGCATAACAAAATATCGTATTGACTCGATAAAAAGAAAGTACTTAATGATAATTTTTCTACAATGTCTTTTTTTTTGTTAGTAAATTAATCAATCTGTAAAACCTCTGCTCATAAAAAATATACGGCTATTACTTTCAGTTAAGATAACATATCTCGTTTCTACAAAGTAATTCATGACCTTTAAGTCTACTGTCTAAGTTTTGCTTAAAAAATGTATTGGTTTTGTACAAGAAAGATGTTGTGGTTAGAGTTCATATTTTTATACTTCTTCCAAAAATTCGTAAAAGTTACGTCTTCATACCTAAGATATAGTATCAACTTTGTCGATATTTTATTGTAGGCAAAAACAGAGTCTCATTTGTGACACAGTTCAACGTCATACCTATTTAAAAAAATTACAATATGCATAGTGCATATGCCACCTAAAAGGTACTGTGCAATTTAGTAAGAACAATTATAAGTTATTATGTCTACGTTTATGTCTACCCATCACACTACATTTATGTCTACGTTTTATCGATATATCCATAACAAGCACTTAGGACACGCACTTACAAAAAGATCTTGCTATTTCATTCTTTAATTATCATTCATTCATTCATTCAGTACTCATTCTATCCTATTTGATTGGTCAGCTGCCCAACCATTTGACTGAAGTTGATCATTTTGTTGCCAGTGTGTATCTTTTCTCTTTGTCGTATACATAAATGTCTTAATCTTGGTCAATGTCAAATGTTACCAAAAAATAAAATCAGAGATGGTGAAAATATTAAACGGGGATTATGAAGTAAATTTGTAAAAATTTGTTAAGATAGCAATTAAAATTTCATTTAATATTAGTATTTTTGTTTTGCACCTTTCCATTGTTTACCAGCAACAAAAAACTGTCAAATTGCGACGGATAGTGCTACAGAACTGTCAGTTTTGCAAATAATGTTTTGTTGAAAGTTTATTAATTATCATATTTGTGATCTAATATTAATTGTAATAGACTACGTACTGGCGTTTAAATTAAGAAATTAATAATTATATGTCATGCTTAAGGCTATACCAAAAATACAATAGTTATTCATACAGATATTGAAACAGTGGCATGATAATTTAAGGGTGTTAGCAGCTCTTATAAAAATGATAATATCAATTCCATTATTTAAACTCAAGGAGAAAGTGACAATATTCATAGTGTTATTATTTTTGTTTGCGAGTGTGTACTTCTATTTAAATCACTTGCAGCAAAATTACAACAGTGCGCAGTGGTCTGGCGAGCGGTGTTTATCGGAACTCACTTCTATTAAATATCAACTAAATGGTAAGAAACCGATTTTATAAAAATAACATCAATGAATTTTCTGGCGACAGGTTTAATTTTAACCCCTACCTGTGGTTTTTAGACACAACAAACATGCACACAGTTCTTAAATTCAAGTAGATAATCAACTCTCATCAACACATTATTCTGTTTCTCAATGACATCCAAACTAATATGTTAAAAAAAGACAGTGTGCTGCTGGGGAGTATATTGCGCCATCTCCCGTAGAGAAAACACTGGAAGCGGTAAAGGATGACCCTGTTGCGATGTTAAAAAAGTGATACATTTTAGCCTAATTTGAATATATGACTTGATTTTTAATGGTGGATTTCAGTCAAAGTGGCAATTAAGTAAACAGTTATACTGTACACTCCAAGTTGTAGTCCTCCAAGCCTCGGTAAGCATGTAAAGCTGTTGTGACTTTGCCCTGTCTCTCTCCACTCTTGTTGGCTGCTATCCCTTTAAAAGTAATATGGATGAGGATAGAATGTGCAATTATTGCAAAAGATATTTATCTAGGTTTTTCAGGGTAGGCAACATCTTTTTGTCTCTAAGGACTGCACACCACTGCTAGAGTTCCCATCCCACATCCCCAGTCAATGTTGATGTCAGAGAGGAAAAATGCAACAAAATTTTCCCTTTGCTTGCTGTCTGATCATCTTCATTCATAATGCAATACAATTGAGATGCTTACAGCACTAAAGCACAGTATTCATCTACACCTCCATAGCCATGAAAATCTTAGCGTCACAGACATCAATCCTATCATCCAATCTACCATCAGATGCAACAAAACATGCCATTACCTATATTCCAAGTTCTTCTCAATACTTTATTAGCATTCCACATGTTATACAGGTGGTACAGTTATGAGCAAAAACGTATACATGACCAAACAGTTGCATTAGATTTTTTATGCAAATTGAAATTGAAGCTGTTATGGAATAATACTGATATTGTAAGCTTAACATAAAATCTTTAATTTGAAAGGAAATTTCACGATTTCATAAATCATTTGACAAGGATTTTTACATTAATTGTTTGATTGTGTGTACATGTTTTTGCTTATGACTGTACATTTTATGGTCTAGAATCAATATGGACCCTATAGGGCAAATCTTAAAGAGGTTGGAGCTTATTACTAGGTTAATAGTTATTATACATATTTAACAATATTTACATGTGAGTTTGTGTGTGACTGGTTATTAGTTGTGTCAAATGAGGTTTCTTAAAAAAAGGCCCTACCCAAGATCAGAACAGTTATTTGTGGATTGCACAAATTCTCTAATTTGTGTGGCTAAACTAGCGGGATATGACAATAATTAATAGTCCACCTAACATTTCAGTTGTTACGGAATACAAAAACCGCATCGACAAGCTACTTACAGACACCCAGAAAGCACATGAAGCAGACAAGGAGAGATATAAAGATGTTATGGACAGCTGTGTAGCTATGAAACAGCAGACGACTATATGTCAGGTTAGTAGTATTACCACGATATGTACATATTACTGTAACACAAGACTTCTTGATCCTTGCCTTGAATTCACTGCAGCTATAGCTGATAGCAGCCTGATAGGCATCCTCTTGTTTATGCTATCATCGGCCAAACTAGTGATATTGCTGTCCAAGTGTTGGCCACCATTTTATTATTGCTTAGTTCGATCTACCATTAGAATACTAAACCCTGGTTTTTGGAATGCTGACCAATGCCAAAATTTGTTAATTGTCAGTTGAATCTCATGTTGAGCTTGGTGTTTGGTTGTAAGTTTTGTGGTCAACCAATCAGTCATCAGTCATGATCTGTTTATTTAACAGCAGATTCAATTGATAAATTTTTCGGAAACCGAGGGTTAGTATGTATACTATGTGCGTAAACTCTTCTCGCTATTCGTATGATTCTGTCAAAAGAATCCTTGTTGCTCTAGTCATACTATAACATTCTCCTAAATACTAACAAAGCGTGAACTGGCTTTATAATAGTGTTAAGGAAAGTTAAGGACTATTCTAGTTTGATAGTTCTGATGGGTTCATTATTTAGTACGTCAACTTTCTATTTGTAAACATAGATATGCAAAAATTGAATGTTTCTATTTTAAAAGCTTTTTATTGATTGAGGTATATTTTCGGGCATTTCAGAGTCAATTTGAAGATCTGCAGATTGAATGCAAAAAGGTCAGAGAAGACTACAATAAGGCACTCAAGGAATTAGAAAAGTATAAGTCGACAGGGTAAAGTAAGGATGTTATGTGTAAAGCATATCTGAACTGTTTAATTAATATTGATAATTTGATACCAACCATTGTGTATTAAAACCACAATCATTTATTAATAAATGTCTGAGATTGATCAGTAATATAATTACCCATTGTGTATACCGATAGCGTAGTAAGTCATATTTATTATCAATGTTCGGTATTAATGATTGTAAACTTGTAGGTACTTAATATTTTAATTCAATGTTAACACAAGCTTAAGTGTATCTTGTTTTGCTGAACGAATAATTGATGCAACATACCATATACCCATAGTTTCTAGTACTAGTTTTTAGCAGTACAAGGCTGTAGCCATTAGGAAGTCTTAAACCGTTTACTCATTTAAATACGAATAGAACAGACTGATTTAACAAGTCTAAATATTAGCGGTCATTTTACAAAATGTTGCATGTTACATTTGATTTTTGAAACAGAACTCCTTGCAGATAAACTTGTCTTATACTTACCGGTACTCCATGATGACTAGTCAAGTAAGACAGACATTGTATTGACTTCTGATGCTGTGATTCTGTTGCTTAAAACACATCCCTCAATACCTATTACTCGTAGAAAAACAGTATATTTGTAATATTCCATTTTAACATTGTATAATAACATTTGAAGACATGCTGCGCCGACCCCAAATAATAATAATTGGGATAAGGGCAGGGGAATGATGATGATAATAATATTTGTAAAAGATAGTTAACTCAGTAATATTGTAAAAGATTGCTTTATAGTAAGTAATGAAGTCTATTTAATTTATATTGTTGTCAGATTGGTACCTTGATAAATGTAAGTCAAGTGTTTTCTATTGTTTATTGTTAAAAAAAAATATTTTGCGAAACGTCACGATTGATTACATATTGTGCTACAATGTAATGTCATTATCCACATTCCTTTTTTTAGTTATTTGGTTTTCTGTCTAATACTTTTTTATTCTCTAATTGGTGGGCTAAATGGTATTTGTTTTCTTTTTTTTATACACTGTAATAAGGCCTATTGAGCAAGACAAATTAATATATCATTGGTCAGGTCTATTTCTATAATGTTATCTTTTCCATCTCTAAAGAAATGACTTATAAAAAATAAAACTAAAAATAACGCAAAGCAATGATACAGTTTCATAAATGTTGTGTAACCAAAGATTAAAAGTTCTTTTCTGAGTACAATATAATGTCTTCCATTATTATTTTCTATTTAAGTGTAAATGTTATTGTTATTTGAAGATTTATGTATATTTGTGAATATTTGTGAATATTTATTATGTGATTATGGCTGAAAGCATGGTTTTTTATTTATTATAAATTCAGAGCACAGAACTAGAATCTAAAACAGACAATATTTTACATATTGTGGTACTAGCTAATAAAGTTATATATTGTGGCATGTTGCAATGTGTGTAATTATATCCTAAACCTAAACGATTAATTTATGTTACATTACCATCTTATCATAAGCGAAAACTCAAGATCAAGTTATTTAAGCTTCTTATTATTGCAACACTTTTAAATCCATTCTATAAACTTAGACTGTTCTTAAAATTAGGTAACTTCCAGATACTGATGTAATTGATTATAGTAATGTGTTAAATACAATGACATATTAGTTGTGTAGTTAGTAACAGAAGTCGGTTACTCGTCTGTGGGATTGAATTAGTATTTAATATGTGCAACTATTTGTGGTATCGAGCTTATTACGTGTAAACGCACAACAGTAACACATGGCATTTGTATATTGTTTGCAAATCTGATTGTGTTATCCAACTTTGGACGCTAACCATACGCGTATACCTGTATTCTATTGGCTACTATGTCACATTTTTATTAGTATCTCCTGATATGATATATTTATTATATTAAGATCTGTAATGAATTAATTTTGCTCTATGCTCTATTATAGACAGTATTAATTATGATAATGTAAATGCTTTACAGTCAAGTTCATGAACATATGGCCATCATTATATTGTGGTCAAGATTTATATTCGACGAGCGAGGATATTTTCTAAGTGATATGTTGTACAGCCCTTATTAAACCTTGTACATAGTATTGATATACAAGTTATAAAGAATTTATGCACTTTCTAACGCTTACAATATTTTGAATTCTTGACATTGCCATATATTAATGAACTCAATTGTATTTTCCTCTATTCTATATTAACTGTGTACGCTAAGAATTGTTACCGCATAAATGTGAAATAGGAATCACTTTGCTTTTTAAACTACGTTCAAAAGTTCTGACGGCACTATCTTTTATGTGTAAATGTGACATCTCCGAACACCTACATTATGTACAATGTATTGCATAAATGTCACTACAAATAGAAGTTATGGATTTTGGTTCCACGAAACATAAGTGGGTAAAGACATTTTGTAAGTACTTTTAGTACTAATCTATACCTATTACTTACTATTTATAACATAGGTGCTGCCTCACCGAGAGCATTACAATAGTGAAGTAGGACAACCAAGAATTACAATGCGGACTTTTTAATTATACCTACTAAGTGCAATATCTTGACACAAATTGCGCGTCACTGCCTCGCACACATGGTATCTACTAAAAACTAAACCTCAATGTAGAATCGAATGTTCATCAGGTAGGGTTATTGTAATTGGCTTTAAGTCGAATCTATAACGTTACATTACTCGCGAATACTCCCAGTGAGAGAGCATTTTTATAATTATTTAAAATCTATGATGTTGTGATGTAAATTATATGAAATTGAGATACAATACAATAATGTCACGGCAGTGTATTAACTTACAATGTGTAATAAAAAGTCGTGACTTCTGTACCTACGCTTGTTTATGAACAATTGTGTTCTTTTGTTTTATCGTCATCTCTTCAGTATTTATCATTTGTCGTTTGCTGTTTATATTGTAAATACACCGGACTTTAAGGCTGTACGTTACAACGTCGCGTTAGAATAGAGGCCGTGCGAATTCTAAAAGGCTGTTGAACTAATCTACTGTTAAATATAATGTCGAGAAAGTGTACCAACAATTTTGAGATACTTTTATTAGTCAAAGTTCGCCACTGAATGCATGCACTTTAGAAAACAGCCCGTAAGAAATCGCATATCTACTAAATGCACTCTGAATTCCAAGGATGAATAAAAGGACTGAATCGGTGGTGTTATTTTATATTAATGTATTCGAGATAAAAATCTAAATGTAAAAAGAAAAGAAGTTTTTATTATATTTTTTTTAATTATTTTATTTAGAAATTTATTCTTATTTATAATTAAGTAAGTCATGTTGTATTTACTATTTAAATAAATGTTATATGTGAAATTGTTTTAGTTTTCATTAGAAAGTAGAATTGCTCTTGTCCAATTACCTAACCGTTTTCGTACTAAAGGCGAAGCGGTTCACCAACGTTGAACCGCCGTAAAGAAAAGATCCTTTTATTAGTTAGGCCTTAGTTAGGTCCTAAAGGTCTTCCATCTGTGAGTAATGTTATAGCAGATACGGAAGTCACAGTTATGGAAGTGTAAACGAACACACTTCAAAAACTGACAATATTATTTTGAGACTGCGATGACCGGGCCCCTCTCCCCGGTAAGCTCATTGTGGCACACCTTGAAAAAAATAATATCGAGCGAACATTTATTAAAGCTTTGGACTTACCACAGGACTTACTATGCTTGAGCTTGATGTCATTAGGAAAGACAATTTTAAGTAACCCCGGCAAGAACTGACAACATTACCTTTTAAAGCGCCATCTATGATAACATTCCTGTACGAGTTCGAGATGAGTTGCTGACTCTTTAGTTATGTTACTAGGCCTAGATGGCGTAAAGAGTCCAGAGCCGGTGTAGTCGTTTGTCCGGATCGGAGATGCATTGGTCCAGGTAGGCAGATATATATTATAATGTATCTCGGCCTCATTCTGGATAGTCGATGGAGTTTCGTTGAACATTTTAACCGCTTGATTCCTCGAGTAGAAACGGCAGTAAGTGCGTTGCACAGATTGCTGCCTAACACTTTTGGACCTTTACTGTGGATCCACAATTTTCAAATGGCTATTCGCTATGCACGCGGATACCGTACCATAACGTTTAAGGCCACAACTTTATTGGCACACTTTCCGCCTTTGGTACTTTGGCAAAAATGGGTATAATGTTTTACGAATAAATTCGGTCCATTCGACAAGAATAGTAGGCAAATATACCAAATAATGGCTTATTAAAGTTGAGGCAGCATGCGCAAAGACTTCCGTGAGAGGTTCCAACAACCGCAGTAGGTACTTGCACAATTGCGTTGTCGAAGCCATCTCATTGCATGTTGAAGTCTGGCTGAATAGAGGAGAGCGTGTGTCGACTCAATCAGGTAGTTGACACATAGGTACAGGTATAGTTGTTTCGTTGACTATCTGTATAGAATAGAACGAGAAGTCACAGCGAATTGCCACCATAGAAAAGTAATTAATTAACTTTTTGCTAATCACCACGCGGATGTCATACCACACGAAGTCGCGGGAACGTCTAATGCCTAGTGCTTATTATATCCTACCGCATCCTCCTACCTATACCATATCTAGTGTCCAAAATATTCACCTAAGTCTAAATCGAATATTCCAAGAGATGGCAACTTAATCTTTAAAAGTAATAAAATATTATTTTACTAAGATTTAAGTGAGTAGTGCCTGTTAGTAATATACCTAACGGTATTTTTACCAGTCTAGTTGGTAGTAAAATGAAGTCTAACTAAACTAAGAGTTTTTTATAATTTCTATAACGTAGTTTCGACGACGGTCTTCAGTGATCATCAGCTTTAAGATTTAATAAAATGTAAAGACACAGTAATTACGCTATGTCCCATTTAACCTGAGCCTTAAACAAGATTTGTTTATACTTACAATGCTTACCTATAAGATGTCTAACAGGCAAAGGTGATCTAGTTAGATGCCAATTCGTCTAATAAGATATATTTTTTTTCCGCTGGACAAATGTCTCCTCCGTTGAATTTCAGCTCTCTCAATGAAAAGCCCTTTCTGCAATCATCTTACTACAATTCTACCTAAATCGTTGAACATGTTTACTGGCCCTTCCTTTGCAGTTTTTTTTTTATGATCGAAGACCTACGCTCATGAGATGCGACGCACTCTATAACCGATAGAATGTTAGGCCTTTCGCTGTTGGAGAGTAAAGTAAAGGAAAGGAAATGATCAAGCTTTTAAAAATAAAATTGTGACACAGCAAGAATCAAATGAATACAACTTACAAACTTTTCAGAGGCCTAATAGGAAATAACAAGAATAAAGAGATCTTCGTTAACAGGTTTCTTGTTTCAGAGTAGATTGCTAAGCTCGGCGTAAAGCGGACGGTATCTCGCTCTCACAACTATAACGGTATTACTTTAGGCGATGGTGGTAGGCCCCCAGAAATTACTAGTATGAAACGAACGAAATCTATTGTGCTAGGAACGGCAAGGATATCCGCTATAAGCGAGACGTTAACAATCACGTGTACGCAAACACTGTCACACTCACAAACTTTAGTCTTTAGGAAAATAGTAATTAAACCCATAATATTAGGTCGGGGAAAAAGTTTTTCCCCGACCTAATATTTTCGTATTATAGTATGTATGAACTTGTAATAAATCTTTTTGGCTATAGTATTTGTATCTGGCTGGTTTTGGTATAATTAAAAGTTAAAATTTTAAAGAACATAATTCCAAATTCTAATTTTATTAGAGAGAGAAAGATTTTATTACAAGTTCATACATACTATAATGCGAAAAGACTTTTTCCCCGAACTATTATTAATGTGATGTCTAGGATATCATACCTTTAATTAAACTCAGCTTCTTGCGCGTCAGCCTCTCCTCCTCTCGGCCTAATTTCCTTTTTGATATTACTATTATTTTGAAAGATTTGATGTTGATTTGATGAGCTAATTTCTTTAGCGTGAATTTTACTCAATTAGTAATACTTATCTAGGTGTTGGTAATCTGTATAAGATTGGTGGACTTTAGTGTCATTCTACCTACTGCTTTATTTCCGCAACGGAAAAGTATGTAAATACCAGTTGTTTGTTTTTTTCTCATCGTTGCTACAGTTCCTAAGTCAGGGGCGTTAAAACAAACTCGAACAAAAACGACATCAATATTATTCACAGTTTGAAGGAGAAAAAGTTCCGTTGAAGGGACAAGTAATTAATGATGTGTGACATATGAAACGCTACCGACTGTCCCTCTAACACATTTCCCCATAAATTATAAATGAGACAACGTTTCTATGCGTTCTTAGTATCCTTATGGCGTCTTCTTAAAGATGTGTTTTACAGCTTTGATCTTTCCTTCGGATAATAGTGATTCAGTTGACATAAGGAGCACGATTGTGTTTTTTTACTGGATTGGCAGACAGCATGTCGCCTACGCCGGATGTATGGAAACGGAGGTGGCTTTGGTTTTAAACGTTTTAATATTTATTCGACAGGAGGCGCGCAGTAGTTATTATAAAAAAATGCAAATATTGCTTATGCTGAGAATCGTTGCACGGATTTTTATTCGTTAAGTACGGTAGTTTTGTGATGGCTTCCCGCAACTCCTCGTACGAGGGTAGAAAAAATATGCTTTTGGAAACGATTTCTCCATACTTGGTTTGATCGTATAGTTAGTTGTGACAGAGGTTGAGGTCAGTGGAGAGCCGCATAAACACGCATCAAAATCGTTTATAACTAAAAAAGTAACGTATCCTGGCATTATCTTTTTCTGAACAAAATTAAAATTCATATATATAGGTATAGCAAGTCACATAAATTCTAAAATAATTTTTAGGTATTATTTTCAAAATAGTATAAGAGACTGGCTGTAAAAAAAACAATCTCCAAAAACTCAGTCAAAACTAAACCGTTACAGAATAGTGGCAACAAGTTTAACAATTATTGCCCTTCAGCCCGGTCTTTCATCACATTTACGAAAGCATAGAAACCAAAAAGGTTGTACCGTGTTGTATTTCTTCAGCATCTTCATATTTAGGCGTTTATCATAACCATAATAAGTTTTTACCAGATAAATCGAATGGATTTTGATTTCATTATCCTGTCTTTTCACCGGTTTTGTTTTTCAGTTTATTTCGAATTTTCCCCGACTACTTTACGGTTTTACAAGTAAAGAACGTTTCAGAGTGGGACGTGGAATACAATTACTTAATCCATTTGGAATTTATCCGGTGCAGTTACCCTCGAGGTTCAATTAAAATGTAAATGGGTGGTGGGTAGGGCGCGTCGTTATCGTGCCCGCCAGCACCACCGCACTCACCCTGTGAATAGCTCGTACTTTTCAGCTAATTGAAACTTGTGAATTTAAAACATCAGTCGCCAAACACAGAGGAATTATGTAAATTGAATAAAAACGGTAGCAAATAACTAGACGGGTATGTGAGATGACGTAGGTGTAGCATGAAATGATAGCTTGCTGTATAATTAGGCACCTACCTGCCTAGGTACTAAGGTTAAAAACACAGCCTGTCTTTTAAATAATTAATTAATTAAAATTACGTAAACACTTTTTGTTCGAGTATCTACTCCACTCCAGTCTGTAAAGTCCCCAATACAGCACGAACTCCTTTTGTTCAGAGTTATAACGACGACGTATGCTCCGTTTGGTAACTCAATATGACATTCTTTATTTTACGTTGAAGATCAAAAACAAGTCGCGAGTAGTTACTGTAGGTATACGCGCATAATACAATTCTGATTATATAAAAAAATGTAAAGGAATTTGTGCTCCACAAGGAATTCTACTGAGCGACAGCCCCATTTAATGGCCCGATAGTAATATGGCCTAAAACGTTTATAAGTAGCTCGTACAATTTTTGTGTTGGAAATTGCACTTTTTCCATTTCAGCACATTGTTACATAAATTCTGTGCATTTCACCTAGGTAGACTTGCAAAATGTGTAGTCCATTTGAAAAACGTCTACCTTTGCTGTACCGGTCAGCATAAAGATAGACAGGAACACAAGACTATCATTTAAATTTTCCGTTATCTAACCGTAAAAAAAAAATTGTTCTTTTTCTAATGTTTGTGTGGACTAATAATTATTGGGCTATGAACTTCTTTTATGCATGCAATCGTAATATACATTTCGATATACATATTTAAATAAAAAAATACATAAACATAAATAGATGACAGTTTCAATTAAGTTTAACATTTGTAGAGGCCGAAAACTCAAACAGTTTTATGTTAAAACCGAATAAATTAAAATACATATTGTGTAGACTTTTTTTGTATCATGTCTTATAGCGTCAAGACGTGCACAATGCCGGAAGTAGGGCTCAAATCAATAACGTTTGTGAGAGTGGGATAGAAAGTTTGATAGAGTTGAAAGGGGCGCGGTCGCTCCGCCCCTTACCCCTGTCGCACCCCCCCCCCCCCCCTCCTACTCAAACCCGCTGTGTGTCAACCCCTAACCCCAATCCACAATGGTTTTCTACAACTCAATTTAGGGGACATTAAATGTAGACATCTACATATTGAAGTAGATACCTAAGTGTAGACGATAGCAAGCCATGGATAAACGATCAGAGAAAACTTTATCTACTTTTGAAAATTATGTACCTAACCATTTTCCTGTTGGATTCAAAATTTCAATTTTTAGGAATTGGTCCTTCCTTTAAATTGGTAATCCCAATTAATGAAGCATGGCCTCGTAGTTAAATTTTTGTACTTAATGATAGATGCCGGTTCAGTTAATAATTTCGTAAGTTCAACCATCAAGACAAATATTTAATTACATCTAGGTATTGATTTGGGGACATAGTTTTAAAAATAACATTAGCCAAGTAATATGTTCGACTTCTTGTGAATAACCTATAGAGGATGCGAGTTAATTTGGGGAAAAAACGTGACAAGCATTAATCTTTAACGAGAGCGAGTAATTATTTGATAAGTGTTAAAGTGTTAATAAAATTATAATTTTATAGTTCTCAGCCGACTAGTAGTGTTGTGGTTAGGGTTAAGGCCGAAGACGAGAATGAGACGAATAGTTTAATTGAAAATTGAATCAGAAATGCAAATCCCGAAGGTTTTTGGTTTACGTGACTGTGGAGGGTATAGGGAACTGTTACTCTGTAATGGGATACTACGAGAACAGGTAAATGCCTCCAAGTGGTTTTATAAAAACCTCATAATCATCGTCTCTACAAAGAAGTGCGAATTAGATAAACTGATCAATAAGAGGACAAATTGTTCTTGTTTAATCTCGAGATATGAATGATTAGCCGAAAATAATCGACTTGTTTTTTATAAGCCGAAATTGTGGACTTCCCTTACATATGAACTTATATTAGGAGGTACAGTGACGTTGATATCAGTCGAAGAAAGTAACTGAAATGGGACGATCTTGGATTTTGTTATGGTTTTTAAACCCAAGTGAGTATTTTGTTTAAATATGATTTTAGTCAAAGAATCTGTTAGGTATAAATTACGACAAAAAATTCCAAATTTCTATTTGACAGTACAAACACCGGAATTTGTAGTAGTTACTCATTGTGACTTTATGTTGTACGGAAAATGATAAATTCTAAAGAAATGATAAAGACAGTGCAGTACGTAAATGCTTGAAGGTCATGGGTTTGGAGGATTTCTTTTTGATGTCATCTTTCTCTACCGTGTGAAGAGATAACATCAATACTCGCTAAAAGTACCACTCAGACTAACTGATAATGAAAGAATGAGAATTGTCAATCTGTTTTCTTCTCACGATACATGCAAGTCTATATTACCGAATATTACGTTTTTCATCTTAAACCCAGTCCCAAAGCTAACAGAATTTAAGCGTTAAGTTTTTTAACGAATTTTTCTCTATACCTATTTATTTTATAAGTTTATTTCTAACCAAATTAGATCGCATTCATAAGAAGGAGCGGAAAAAATCTTAATTCACCAATTTTTCATATTAAATATCGAAGTAACAAAACTATTGTGATTAATGTGGTTTTCTTTCAACGATTGTATCTCACGCGCGTAAGTACCACGTCTCGTCTGTTGATTATACATTCAATAATAAAAAATAATTTACAGTTCTATGGAATCCTTGTGAATCGGTGTACAAGGAGTTAACCATCGAGAGAATAGTAAAGAAGCTTACTCGTATGGCCTGGGAATTAATAATAGATGCCGATTCTAAGGTTAACGTTGTAGAGAGCTTTAGAAAAGTTCATTCTAATCAGAGAGAGTACCAAACCGGACAGCTGATGGCCACCGTAAGAGCTGACTTCCAAAAAATGATAGCTATACGTGATGAAGCAGTGAACGATATGGAAAATGGAAATTCTGATGAGGATAGGGTAGGTGTTAATATATGTTACATCCTTCTGGTTACCTACATCTAAGTTAAAGTGACAATAGTTTTAATATCAAGTGTAAATGAAAACTAACCGAACGACTAGCTATAGGTAATAGCTTAGAAAATAACGAATGAATAGACAGTATAATTTCAAGTAATGACGATGAGCCTCCATTTGTTTCGAGATTGTTCGATTTCGTTAGATAGATAGAATATTCTTTATTGCACACCACATGACAAAGAAACTTGACAAAAGTAAAAGTTACATTTCGTTAATATTGTACTGTAATCATTTGACTGTGGTTTTTTTCCTTAGTAACGAATAATCTGTTTTCATTTAGGATGCTGGTAGACTTGCTGAAATGGAAATATTATCGCGTGAAATCGATAATGATCTTTCTATAATAGAGAATTCAAACAATAGAAAACAAAAAGGCCCGAAATCGCTAAGATTTTTACGAAACTCTGAAGGTGAGATTATAGAGCACCCAATGAACACTGATGACTTAGATCTAAAGTTTATTCCCTCTGAGGACGAGGAAGGAGGGACAGGGATGAAACGGGTTAATCAGAAGTGGGAGGCCGCCGTTCAAAATGATTTTGATAAATAATTGTTTTACTAATTGTAATGAATGAAAGTTTACATAATCGGTTGGGTAATTGCCATCACCACGTCCATTTCATCGTTGTTTTGGAGAACAAGAAACTAGCATGCTGCATACGCCCAATTATTCCAAAGACGTTTTGGTATTAAATACAAAATTTGGAAAACTTTTAGTTAAATTAGTAATTCGGTGAAACAGTCAGTCTGCGCTCCGGATGTACCAGTTAATTGTTAAACACTTTTTGTACTTATTTAGACGAATTGCTTTAATTAAAGTTTAAATTACTAACGACTGACTTTTATTACCTACCTTTTATATGACTTTCTGCAGGTAATCACTTAATGCAAAATTTTTGAGTTTAATTTCCTACGATATCCTACGATTCAAAACGTCGATTTACCTAATAAACCGTATGTAGAATATGGATTAATTAAGATAAATCAGAGCCTCAAAGGCAGCACAATGAGAGGGAGTCGCTTATGATTTATGAACACAAATACCTATTTGCTTCATTTCCGCAACCAATAATGACGGGAAGCCTCTTTTAACTAAAAATTACGTACTTGCTTGAAGTACCTTTAACAGGTGACGAGTTTCACTTAAAATATTATTATTACGATGCACAAAATGCATTACCTAATAGAGCAAGTGAAGTACTTAGTAGAGTAGTTTACTAAAATCACCCTAACTACGTTGGATTCAAACAAAAATAAAAAGCACTTCAAGGCTTCGTAAATGAAAGCACTCGAGAAGTTTATGCCATTTTCGGCGTCGCATGCAACAGACTAACTAAAAGCGGAACGCGAGGATACATTGGTTTACTTTTGGTTAAGAATTTGTTATTGTAAGCCATATGGGCGCAGGGCGGCAGCGCGGGGTTTTTTTTCTATTACGACGAATCTGAGGCCATCGTTAAACAATGGGACACATGCTTGCTTACATGCCTGTACATCTGTACACCAGTACACCCTTGGACCGTGGACCGAGTGCGGTCATTGTCAGTAGCATACCATGCGCTGATCCTCTCGCACTGATTTGCCAGATTTAGAAAACCATTAGCGGTTCTTATTCTTCGTTACAGTAGTCGTTAAATATTCCAAAATAAAGCTACGTTACTTCAATTACCTTGGAAAAGGAATATTCTGTTTTATCTTTAATTTATCTCAGCTAATGTAAAGCAGGAAATAAAGCTGTAGGTACAAATTGTGATACCTAGTGGAGCATAATCTTGTTACCCAAAGAAGCAAAGTAGGTATAATCCTTACCAAGCTGAATAACACCGCCAAGTTTGGCGGACGTCTAATGAATATCGAATTATGAATATTGAAAAGCAAGTTAGTACGAGAGCCCCGGGTCATCCCGGCTTAACTGCAACTTCTTCAATCTACTTACTTAAAGTTGAAAACTAATTATTTTGAGAGCTCTCAGGATTATATTATGAAACTTAATAAATTTAATCGTCTTCGTTGATTTAATTGATACGCCTTTTAGATCTCAAGATTGGCTAACCAATAATTCTAGCGAGCTGAGTTTTTAAACCGCACTTAGCTAATTCAATATTTACAGACCTACTAAATTCAAAAAATATCTTGCTAGTTCATATGTTCACAGTTCTCCTCGCACTGTTTAATGGTAAACTACACGAGCAATGAGCATACTAGATTCTTATAAACTAAATTACTTAGGTACCTATATACCATCTTAAAAGGCTTATTTGATGTTTGGTAATTGAGCCAGGCAGTAGGTAAGTACATATGCTAAGATAGGTAGAGTAACTTTACATGTAATCAGAAAAATACATATTTTTAAACGAACTTTACCGTAATGAATGTAAAATATAACAACAGCCTAAGAAATTACACAAAACAAGTTGCTGGCCGAACTTTTTAAATAATAAAGAACTGAATTAATTAGCTGGAAAATTTTAATATTGAAACCTTTATTCACGATAAATTGAAAATAAACTCTATAAAATATATTCAGATACTACACAAATGTGAAGGCAGCGTGGGCAGTTCCAGTGACAAAGCTACATTCTGCTTAATGAAAATACAACTTTAGGGGATATTCAATAGAGTTTCATTTACTATGGCAGGTTGTAATCAGATCCTAAGCCACTCCACTACGAATGTGACGGATCAAATCGACAATAAATGTTAAGTATTTACTTTACATTTACTCTTTAATTGTACGTCCATAATGACGGACCAAGTGTTCGCTCGAATTCTGTCGATGACAATGCACGTTCGTCAGTAGGCAGTGTTATTTTATAAAACTTACCAGTAACTTTATAATACTTTAGTGCACCGTCATGACTTATACTCACTGAATACATGTATTCAATGTAATTTAATACGCAGGTAAATGCTCCAATCTAATGGATTTTTCCTTATGCATGAAACCTTAGATATGCGCTAAAGTTAAATCGGCAAATAATATGTGAAAACTAAATTAATGATTGCATTAAATTCTATCCAACCTAACAGAAATAATATAACTTTTTATTAGTAGTAGAAATACTTGATCTTCCACGGATTTTTAGGTTTTGGACTGTCTCACCGATCTATCCTTTTTATTAAATTCAACCTGTATAGGTATCTACCTAAAATAAATTTAGAATTTTAAGACTATTAGGTGTACTTTTTTTCTGAAACCATATTGTTATAGATTTTTACTCTTATTCTATTTTTATATAAGCCAAATTGATATTCATCATTTAATTGCGAACTACTCTATTTATACGTCAGCAGTGCATGTAAGAAATGGTATCTATCCTATAGGAACATGCATAGTTTCGTGTGTTGTGAGCGTTGTACACCCGGAGGGAGCCACCTGTATACATAATAAGTACAATAGTATATAACGTGTACAATACATGGCCGGTAAATGGTTGGCAAGATACAAGGTGGGGAAAGCTGGCCGGTCGATAATAGAAGGCGAAGGACGCATGCGCCGAGGCCTGGCCACCGACCTGAAACCGCCACCAAACATTACGATGCGCCATTGTAGCAAAATGATGTACCCTAGCTATCCTACCTTTGTACGCAAAGAAGTCCTTGCTTGTATCTATACTCTCAGATGAAACGTTCAAATCGCAAAATATTGATCTAAATATATTTTTCGAATTGTTAAATCTATCAGGAAAAAATAAGGAAAGGGTTTAGTTTTGACTTAGAACATTTTTTTGTGTACAAATACATATGAATAATTATTCATATAAGTCTACACTTAATATATCATGAAGGAATATGTATAGGGTTTAATTTTGTTTAAAAAGGAAAAAGGTTTAATTCTATCTTAAACATAGAATATAATCGTTTTCCGCCATAAATAATTTCCATTCTAAAAAAAAAATCTTCCATAAAGAATGAGTAACGACTACATATTGTATGCTGATAAGAATTCAAATTACATATTTTATTGGTTCTTTATGATCTCGTGTTAATTCGGAATTAAATGATTGGGACATATTTCAAAACGCAATTTCTAATCAGAAATATGTGTAGTCGTAAACACTTTTATTTTCAGACGTCTTACTGTCTCTTATTTCATGCTTTCAACAAAATTTTATAGACATGTAATAATGGATTAAAAGGCCATACATTATTCAAAATGATGATATAATTGCTTGACAATACGAGTTGTTCAGAATGAATTTGCTTTAGCTCTGCACACATACCGCGGCTTCCCGGGGGGTCTGACCACAGACAGAGATGTTACAGTACCTAACACCCCATTTTCACACAAAATCAATTCATACAAAGGGATGACGTCCCTTGCTGTTTAACAAACAAGCTGAATAAATTACTACCTTATTCCTTGACAACACGGTCCATATTTATAAAATTATATCCCCATCCACTAAATATTTCAGAATAGAGGTACTTCAACATATTATTTTTTTATTTTTATAAGGAATAACAATAGAGGGTTTTATTGGTCTCTTTGTAGATCAGTAACTGTCACAAAGCGTTTAGTCATCGCCCTATCGGCTGTGTAAACATTTCAAAATAAAAAAAATAAGTTAAGAGTAGCCGTCGGATGTCTGATATTTGCGTGATAGGTATTTTTTTTATTACACCGCGTTTGTGCCTGAGTTCTAAGTTAAAATGGTATGCAAGTACGCAAGAAACAAACCTAGGTTAGGTAATAACGTGCGTGAAATAGGTATTAAAGTGTTTTTGCTACTTCATTTTGATAATATGATGATACAATTTTAATTGACTGACTTCATAATTTTAGGGTGGAACTTTTGCTTCAGCGTACAATTATATATTTATGTCAATGCATCATATTTAAACTGCCCCTAGATAATAATAGAATTAGCTAATTACTCTGCAAAAACGCAGGTAGGTAAGCCAATTATACAATAAAGTAAAAAGTCACACGAAACAGGATGAGCAAATATCTTTTCCCGTCACAACTCCCACCAAAAACTAAAGTCATTTGAACAAATAATGCTTAATCCGCATTGTGAGGCGCATCGCAATAACACCAAGACGTAAATTCGTAATCTCCACAATAGGAATTAGAAGTGTACGCCTTTGTGGCAAATTGGGCAGCCCTCGGTAATGCCGTCGTCGAGGAAGCATTGACAGCGGCCGTATATAAAAACATGACAACATGTCAAAACTGACCAGTTTTGGAGCCTAGGCGACAAGTGACGCGCATTGTTACAACTCCATTGAAATTTGTGTGGGCCATAGTAACACCACCGGAGCGTGGAGATGGCGGGAATGCGATGACAGTGTTTACATATCGGATAGTTCTGCCGGATAATCATCCAGTCACAGAATTGAGCACGCCCTCCATTCATAAAACGTAGAGCGAGGATATTTCATATATTCATTATAACTTATTTGTCAAGTCACGTTTTTAATTATAAAGTACAAATAGTTGAAGGAGGTTCATGCTTTAGTTGCCAATAACCCGAGTAGAAAAATAGTTTAGCAATAAACGTCGCGCGACGGCAATAGATACCAACATAATTCTTATTTGAATTACGTCAAAGTTAAGCTTAATTTGTCATTAAAACTGGTAAATGTAATGCCTAAGCTTGTTAACAGTAAAATAGTTTGTAGACATAATAGCCCTAAAGTGTTAAAGGTAACCCCGTTTATTTTAATTAACTGCTATGAATATTGACGTGCGACAGTCAGAACTCAACGGCTTAATATGCTGTCTAAAATAAAGAGGATTTAATCATCGCCAATCTTCTTTTCCAACACTACAGTGGTCACCTGGGATGATTTTGATATTTTGACTAACAATTACTACGTAAAGGCCTAGAAAGCCAAAGTTTGGTGTAAAAGCTAGGATGTATCTAAAGTACACAAAAATAACAAAGTAGGCGATGAATTTATGATTGCTAGACCTCCCAACTTCTTACATGGGGGGCATAGTTGGCACCTTGTTATGACCCAATACAAATTTAGAGACATGTAGCATCAAAGTTGGTTATCAACAATTTCAGGATTTTTAGTTAATCACTTCCCCAGCTCTTTAAACTTTGACTCGTTACTAGAAACTTAGTTCTGTAACGAAACGGCAAAGCTACACAGCTCAAGATGTAAAGTGTAAAGTCCTTGTAGTCTGAGCCAATATATGTAGTTAGAAGATCTAGTTGGAGTAACGAGATATAATATGTATGTATATTGTATGATCTTGGCAACATTTTGTTTTGAGCCCTAGGTGAATACAGATGATACAAAGGTTGCAAACGTTATAAACTTAAAAATAATCACAATGAGTATAGTTTTTTCGGTGTAGTTTTATTTTTTAGGGTCCCGTACCTAAAGGTAAAGTGGAACCCTATCACTAAGCCTCCGCTGTCTGTCTGCCTGTCTCCAGGCTGTATCTCATTAACCGTGATAGCTAGAAAGCTGAAATTTTCACAAATGATGTATTTCCGTTGCCGCTATAACAAAAAATACTAAACATAAATAAAATATTAAGAGGATCCAACAAACCTAATTTTTAAGCAACTTTTACCTACTACGTCTCTACAATTGTTTTAAATAAATTGCTAGTATTTTACATGTTGTGGATGTGCCATAAATATATTTAGTTTTAAATGCTAGGCACTTCTTGTTTTAGCAACTTCTATTAGTCTCTATCTAATACTAGCTCTTTGACCTTTCTGTATGCTTCCACTCCTGCCCATTTCTTTATCTTGTCTAGTTATCATCATATCTATCATACATTGTTCTTGGTGTGCCATATTGATACTTTAACTAAGTAGTACCTATAACGCTGTGCTTACTACTGCTTACCTATAAGAGATTGTTACACAAGTATTGTATTATGATGAATGTATTTAATATTTTTGTATGGTACATGACTAAATTTTATCTACAAGATTCTATTTATTTGGCTAACAATAGGCTATTTGAATAAAAAATCGAATTAGTTCGTCAGAGAGATTTCCAAAAAATTGGATACGTATTTTTTATTTTATCACGTTAACAAATGAGTTGAAATCTCGTGTGACGTCACATACAAGTACACTTTTTACTGTCGTTGACAGCCCTCACTTCCGAAGGTTTCACCACCTTTGTTTCGTTTTATCGTTGTATTTGTATTGATTTAATAAAATAAAAAATACGTATCCATTATCTTTGTGAAATCTACCTGACGGACGAATTAGATTTCATTAGTGAAATAGCCTATTGTTGGTGAGCCAAATAAATAAAGTTCCCGTGTGACAGTGTTAATTACCGTACTCCTCAAAAAAGGCTGGACCGATTCTCTTAAAATTTTGTATATGCATTCAGTAGGTCTAAGAATCGGCTACTATCTATTTTTCTTCCCTAATTTTATGTTTTTTTTGCGAGCAACAGCTATTAAAATATTTTATAAATTCAGTGACATCCGATGTATTCCGCTTTTACGCGCAGTGTGGCCGCACCCGCGCTCGCGTCGCCCGTAGCAGGCGGGCGGGCGTCCCCGTCACGCGTTCGGCTTATCTAAACAAACGCCACTAAGTTTAACCGCGGCTAAGCCGGCCGCCACTTTAACTTTCCTCTGACAAATTTTATTAAAACTCGCCTTTATAAATAGCCTCGAATACATACCTTGACAACAGACTGTCAAGGTATTTTGTAATTGCAAGGCTGGTTGTCTGATTGTACTGTTTTCAGTTTTGTATCAATAGTTTTGGCTGTTTAAAGAGGATAAGATATTGGATTGTTCTCTAATCTTATAATAATCATAATATTAATTTAGATTTACATAGAATATATAAATAATCAGCATAACCTTATCGACTGAGCAGGTATCCAAAACGACAAGATGCAGATTTTTTGTGACGAAAAAGATTTAATGAAAACTTTATAAGCACAAATCACACATTTTACAGAATAGAAGCGCAAGAAGCTTCTGAACTTTAGTTAGTATTTATGTAAGCAACTTCATCGGTAAATGATACCGACATTGATATCGGCAACAGTCAGGAGTTATTCAATAAATAAAACGTTATTTATCTAAAAAGTTAGACAAATAAACACGATTCGAGTCCCGAGAGTGTACTGACACCGTTCTGTTTATCTTGTATTTAAACCACGCCGAGACCAGAACGTCCCCGGTTTAATAACAAAATGGATTAACCATTAAAAATATAGTAGTCGTTTCATATTAGTCTTGTATTTGGACTTCGAAATAATCTGTGATTCGCAGAATTAATTCGAATCACACCGATCTGATCGCTGATCAATTCTGTGATAAGTATTTGTCACGATTAAACTTTTAAATCGTGGATTAAGTATTATTGTCAAATCATCAACATCCAAATAACTACTACACTTGCAAATTTACCTAGTGACAAAGATAACAAAAACCAAAAACAAAAAAAGATCATCGTGTGAAACAAAACAAATCAAGTCGAAACAAATAAGTAACGCTATAAAAAGTTTAAAGTTTTTACTGAAATAATTGTTTATCCCGCAACAAAGACATTAGGGTATAGTTGATAAGCTCGTTAATAACGCTGTAAAGAGTTATGATGGCTCGGGCAAGTTGCGGCGAGCATGCCTCACGACCAAGTGTGAAGGGCCACCACACTTACTAAACTAATGAGACACGATTCTGTCAGCTGACTGTGATTTTATTTGACTAATTAATTTATTGAGAACTTAGTATGACAATGTGGAAATGTACCATTTCACGGCAAATTTTTAAAGTAGGTACCTAAAATTTAAAATTTTCTTTAAGCCTAAGTGCAAGGATTAAAATATTTTATGGTTTATTAAATATGGTATGCCCTGTAAAATATGTAGTTATCCCTCCAATTAGGTTCTGCACTTACCTAATGTTTTGAAAATTCTTTGCGCGAAATCATATCTACATTTTTAAAACTTAAAGAATTTGTAAGTAGTATATTAGGCCAATCATCAATTATTACTGCAACTATTTTTTCCTTTTTGTGTTTGCGAGATATTACTGATAGGTTCTAGGAGAACTAACTAAACGGTAGTATTTTTTACTTTTTCAGGACAATTATTTTGAATAAAAACAAAAACCTTCGTTTTTCCGTCGGATCGGAGATGGCAATGTCCCGAGTGTTTGTACATTCATGGATACTGCACACGCCCATGTGCTCGCCACATTGCACGCCGCCCGCGTTAACGGCCAACGTATTGAAAGGTAAAACCAAATACTGTCCGTCATTTGTTTATTAAGATCGGCCGCATGAGAAAGGATTGGGGATACTCAACGTAGACGATATCTTTATTAGAGCAAGCATCTCATCATCTTCTTGAGGTGCTGTTATCAAACTTCTATCATAAGTAGAGTCGATATTGTTTACTTTATCACTTACCTATACCTATTTGCAGATCTACTGCAATCTGCAGATCTCTAATTAATATATGCTGTTGTGTCTCCGGTCTTTACTTCTTGATGAATATATTCTGGATGCATTGTTTTAGTACTTAATTAGGTTTAAAAATGTGTCAATGATATTATTTTTTGTATAGAATTTAAACGAAGTTCAGGCCCATGTTATTGAAACTAGATGCTGGTAAAAATGTATTTGAACCCCAATTCAAAAGAAATCAAAAGTTTATCCATTAAATACATTAAAAATACAATTGTTTTCAATAGTACTTAATTAATATGCTATGTATTACAAACACACAAACCGTTTTGCGTAAAGAGAGCATTTCTCTGCGAGTCAGTGACTCAACAAATAGATAAATGTTTTAACTAACGTAAATATATCTATACCTATATAATACTAAAATTAACAAATACTATCTTAGCATAAATACAATAAGAAATTCTAAAACAATTTGTGTTAGCTGAATAATACAAGTACTTGAACTGTGGCAATTAAACCTGCCTTTAGGCGTTGCAATAGAGGCGAAATTAGCAAACCAAATTTAATTCAAGTTAAGCTGTTTCTTCCAGCGATGCCAATATTAGGGGCGATGTGTTTATAAAAGGGATATTTGTGTGTGTATTTAATGTTAAAATAAGTCTACCAACCGAAATTAGGCGTGGAGGCTAAATCCAAATTGCAGCTGTTTGCTTTTTGAGTCGTTTGCGGTTGTTACTTACTGTATCGATAAGTGCTTGATCATTGATTCACTTCTACATTATTATTATTATTGTTTTAAAGTTATTTTCAATAAAATCAAAATCTAAAACATAAAATGTCCTAATAATCAACGTTTGCAAGTTGTTAGGTTCGAGTCATTAAATCACAAAAGCACATATCTATTATTCGCCTTATGCAAAACCATACAACAGACGCATACTTGAGGTTGACGCAAATACACATTACGAAGGTGAAAACAAAAGCAAAACGCACGTGTCAGTACAAATTGACCGTGAGTCCGTGATGTCAGGCGGCGCATGAGCGAGGGAGCTTTGACGCTTGCCCCCGATGATTGCTCAATTAATCGCGTTTCCTTTGATGTATTTATTACGAATCTATATGCAGTGGACACATTAGATTGTAGAACGATTCTTAAAAAATAATTTTAGTATCTACTTACAGTCGATCAGAAAAAGTGTTGTAAGAATCAGAAATAGGCCTAACTTGTAAAATATTTGCAAGTATTTTTCTATATTTTTTTCAACAGATTCTTCTTTATCTTTTTTTTTTCGAAGATATATTATGTTGGGGTTGACTGCTAGATACACAAACGCCGTTTTTAAACTGAGCAATTGTGTATTTGCTTTCACAAACACTTATTGGTTGGTGATACAATATCCGTAGCGCGTTCTTTCAGTATTTATTAATAAATTGTATTTAACGACAAATGGTATAAGTAATAGTTACTGCGAAGCAATTAATTAGTCAATCAAGCCCTGGCACATCCGTTCAGGTGGAGGTATATCGCGATAAAAAACTCTTTGAAGCGTCTTCATTATGTTGTGTCAGATGTCATCGCGCCCTGTGACCGGCTGATTCGCGACAAACGTTTGATCAAGCCGTCCAGATGATAGATTGATGAGCGGCTTCAGTCCAGAAATCGATCCTCCGTTTCCGTCCGAGATTATTTATGCGTTAGGTTTGGCAGACGCCCCGGTAGCATCCGGATCCGCTGAAAATAAATACCATTATGAATTCTTCTGGTTACAGTTGATAATGAATTTAAAACATTTACGCTCAAGGAAGTGCTACATAAAATTATCTTTCAGCAGCTTTTGTAGTAAAGATACCTTTTAAATAAAATAAATAATCTAACTCTACATTCCGTAGTCACACTTTATTTCTTTACAATATGTCTGATTATAAATTCCACTTATAAAATATTACTATTCCCAAGAGCATATTTAAATATGACAATACGTTCATCCCTATCATTCGATAGCAGATTGAATTCAACTTCATTACAAAAAAGCCGTGAGTAAATTATGCTTATCCGCAAACAGTTTCAAATTGAAACCGCATCGAAAATAGAGTTGAAAGGGGTGGTGGACGTGTAGCGGCGTGATAACGCGGCGCCAGCGATGCGTGAGCGCTGATCCCTAGTTGCATGCTGTATAAACCGTGAGCAGGGAACAATGTGAACAAAAATGAACAAACGTGCACTAATCCTGGCATTGTTCGGCCGCGGCCCGCCCACGACACGTCATCCTTCCACCGCGATGCTCCGCGCTCTGCTACCACTTGCTCGGCACATTTTTTTAAATTGTTTAATTGCTACCTGTCATATTTCTGAATCCTTAAAGACAGTATTTTATATTTTTGACGTCTTTAAGGTTTTTTGGGACATTTTTAGGTAACTTCAATTAATTATGGCGAACACAGCAAATAAAATTACTAAGTCCGATTTTTTCTCAATTGTTATAAGTGTCATCTTAGGTACACATCGATGATCTCAGTTAAACCTTATTTCCTTTCCAAACTATCGTTGAAAATTGAATTATATTTGATAAAGGTCTGTGTTTACTCAGCAAATGACATGAATGGACGCCGGAGGAATTCATTAAGACATATTGCTGCGAAAAAACTACTCACGTTGGGAAGCGAGCAGTCCTGCTTTTGCATTTTAAACTTAACCGGGTTGTGATAAGTGCTATAAGGATTTTATGCCTAATGGACAAAAAATCAGGGTCCGGGCTAACTGAATGAATGGTGTCAAAATGACAAGGCAGTTTCGATTTTTTGCAATGTTTATGATAGACCCAGTGGCGGATCGTTTATCCGCCCATCAACTTGTCTTAGGGAATACAATTACCTGCTAGGAAGTCTCATAATTACATTTTAACAGAAGTGATAAAATTCTGTTAGATATGTCCTGAATAAGCTTTTTAATTGTAATATTTTTGTGCACTAACTCTTCTTCTGTCTGCCATAATAAGATACTTTCAAGGTACAAATACTTAAATAAGTGTTCGAACAATTGACCTTTTTATCATTTCTTCATAAATAAAGGTATCTACTACGTAATAGTAAATTAAAGCACAATAAAGCTTAATTTCGTATTAGTACTCCATAACTACCTGTATTTTAGCAAAAAACCTTCACAACAATGCAAAATAAAACATCAAATTAAAAACCATCAAAAAAATTAAAGCTTCAACCGTTTTTTACCGGAGACCACCTATAACAGAGTAAAAATGTCGTTTCATTGTTGCCAAATTGAATTAAATCGGCTGCGAAAAATATATTGAGAACAAATTGTAGACAAATGTTTTTTTTATTATGGAAACGTTCTTGCAAAAATATTGTACTGACACTGCCACTAAACTAGTCCGCTTGGGGGAAGCCAGAAGGTCGAAAGTTATCGATATGATGGTTTGGAAAATATTGGAGTTTATTTGGTTATTGGGGCATTGTTAGTTTTTGCAGATTATAGGTATCCGCGTATTGTGTTGGCCGCGGGCACAGTGGCGCGCGAGGTGGATTACGCGCCGCATTACCCCGCGGGTGCGTGCGGATTCTATTCTCGATGCGGGCATGATCTCCACCTTCCAAATGTTGCGCATTTACATTATTAGTTTGGTAAGCCTGTTCACTTTGAGCAAGTAGTTTTTGTGTGATACCAATTATACGCTTGCCTATTATAATCTGCCGTATTGGGCCTATTGAGAAATTTCTCACAATATAATCTAGTCAATCTTTCCATTTTGAAAACACATAACAAAACAAATTGAATTAGATATATGTTATAAGAGTTTACCACTGTCACTTGATATTTCTTGAATCAAAGGACTATCAAAATCACTTACATAGTATTCAAGGCGAGTGTTTATAAAGATGTTTCGCTATTTAAAACAGATGCAATATACTGTTGAAATCTAAATGGTTTTAATGTAATTAAAATGCAGTAAACACACTGTTTCTAATGAAAAGCTAGATCACTGAATTACTGCGAAAAATGCCAAAAGAGATTTGTGTCTCTTGTATTTTTACGTATTTTAAGGCCCTAAAATTTTATTTATTTGGCAAGCGGTTCATCATCGCTAGGTGGTCTGATTGGAAATCTCGTTCTACTACTCCATCGCCGCAAATTTCAGGGAGGATAGGATACGGAGCGACGTCTCTTTTCCTCAACTACAATAGCCTGCTAAGCCCTCAAGGCCATAATAGTAAGGGGTGAACTTTCTGGTCGAGTTAAAGATCTGGACAGCCAACTGGCCTTAGTATTTGTGTAATACCTTATTTCGTAAGTAAGACATAAAATGGGATGCACTGCCTGCTGTCATGAATAAATAATTTCTAAAGAGTTTCGTAAGAAATATTGCATCTACCATGAACCATGAATCTACCAAATTGTACCTGTTCTTTCCACTATAACGCTTTGCATATACCTAGTCGAAAGAACAGGTAACAGGTAATGCCATACTATGGTATGCGTGTAGGTTATTTTAATATGCTCCTTCTTTTTGACCTTCCAGATATCTGGCTAGATCCCATAAGCAGCAGCAATATTTTTGATTCGAAGTAGTAAGCCTGGTCGCGTGTCCCTACATGCAGGTCATTCATGAAAAAGGCAAAAGAAATGTCCTTAGGCAGTATTGGCGTCATAACAGTCCGTCATTCGGCTCTCCCTGAGGCAGTTGGAGTCTTGGAAATAAGATAACTTCTATTAAAAAGAACTACAAAGTTAACAAACGAAAAACATAACTAGTTGTGTATTTTTTTCATTTGTGGTTTCCGCATTGTAACTGTAATAGAAAGCTGTCCATAAAGGTGAAACGAAGTCAAAACCTAAAAAATAAAAACGAGGAAAGGTAACCTCACTCTAGTGAACGACATAATTTGGTGTTCACAATTTACGACTTCCAGATTGCGTAAAAACACATATATAACAAACTAAACAAACACAGGCGCGCGCAGCCGTCTATAAAGCGCAAGTTATCCACATTTAATTACATTCTGGTATTTTTGTAAGTACGCCCGGACCGCCGGCGGCGACTCGCCCTGGTGGTCACCTTACACTAGCCTAGTAATGCAGTTCCTTTTTTAATCAATTAGACATCTATTAGTCGGCGACTAGATTACACATTCGATTTATAAATGGTTAGTAACGCAAGCGTTAGACCGAATTTGAAACACCTTCGTCCGATATCAGAATTTCGCAGTAATTTATGCGAATGGTGGTTGTATTTCATTGTCTAGTTTCAATTCAATATACAGATACATGTAATAAATCTGTAACTACTCCATTAACAATTCAAGATCAACGATTTTAAGTTTTTCTAGTAAAATAAATAAATACTAAATATCTAATTTTGTGAAATATTTATCGACGACATAAAATTCGAGATCGCATAGTTCGCGGTAAAAGACTAACGAGATGTTATTTTAAAAGAAATCAAAACATTGTCGGCATTTAATCTCTTGTAAAACAGCATTAAAATACAGCCGGCCAACTCGGATCCCGACTAATCTTTATGTCACAATATCAAGTAAACCACGTTTTAGAGATGCTTTCGTCATGTCAAATGTGTTCAACATTTGCTTACCATTCAAAATAAGACACTTTGTTTTTTATACTTAAGATAACTAATTAAGAGTTTTTATTTTAATAGGTTAAGGCCATATTGATGGTGCAGAATTTAAAATGTACGAAGTAACTGTGCTATATTTTGATAAATGTTTTCAATTAGAAAAAAAGTACTGAACTTGTATTAGCTTAAATAATTCCGGTACTTACACCAAAATTCGATCAAAATTTCCATGACGACAGTAGAATGTAAATTATGATTACTGGAGCTGTCAGAAGAGGAAGTTTACTTATAGCTAAGTACATTGGGGAGAGCGGGCAAACATTTAGCTATAAACCGTTTCCAACGACGCCCGAGGCGGCATTGGCCCAAACGAGGGTTGGCGGGAATAGGCAAATATTTGCCCTGAGGGCTGGGAAGCAGCCGACTAATTGTTCTTTAAATACCTCGGGCCCACCCTTCAACAAACAATTTCCAAATCGATTTATTGATGCCGACTCCCTATTTTTTATTTTTTCTGGGAGAACATCTATGTATATATTGGTTCTTGATGCATGTGCATGTAACCTATACGAGGTTACCGGACAAACATTTTTGGAACTCGATAAATATTTGTTCATTTCAAAACCAACGATAGGACCGTCCCCGTACTGCCCATTTTTCATGTCAAATACCCTGCCTATTGCTTAACCAACCGTATTTTAAATGCATTACATATTTACATTATGATGATCGCTAGATAATGTTTTAGAATATATTCTCGAGTTATGTTCAACGACGTCTTCCTGTAACATTTCAACATAATGTACCTATTATTACACACGGACAAAAACATAGTTCCCACTATTTTAAATTTAACATGAAAAATGGAATGTGAAGCCAGCATTAGCACGCGAACAGATCGACGTGTGTTCCACTGTCAGCGTTTCTATTTCCATCACATCTATTTGTCACGAATGTCTAATTTGTGTTAATGTTGATGTAAAGATTTATTGTCGGGATACAAATGCTTCGTGAACGTGTAAGGTAATGTTAGAATCAAGTGGAACATATCGCATTGTTTAGTAAAACCTGAGCCTAGAATACAAGCGAGTAAACAGGCAGAACAATACGAGGACGTTGAGAACAACGGGATTGTTAACAAAAGAACGTGCGAATTGATCAAAGTGATCGGAATCATAACGTAAATCTGCCGGAGATCGCTTGTAACATTTACTTTTTGTTTAAAAACTTATTCGACAGTTAGCCGACCGACACGTTGCGTATGTAAACTAAATAACTTTTGAAAGATCTCCTCGCTTTTCGAAACAGTAAGCAAATAACCCACGCACCAGTAAAGTCGCAACACAAGTTTTAATATTTTTTGTTTGTTGCCTTTATTATGGTCTTTAAATATGTAATTAAGTAGTACTTATTATCTCGCCTTGGATAGACTTAGTCAAAGGTGAGCTGTAAATTTGTCTGTAATGTAAATACAAACGAATCCATCACATTAACAAAACAATATCGTGACCTTCTACTAGTATGCACTAACATGGTCTAAAAGGACTGTAGAGAATAGGTGGCCTTCGTATTTATCATCACATCTAAACAATGTGTTCACAACGATATGAATCCAAACGGAGAGCTGTTGTGCGGCAATGAAAGAAGTTAAAATAACTTGCGGCATTGCACTCGGGTCCATATGGGACATGTCTCGGACTACCCTTTCTGGGGCCACTATTTTTGTAATGACAGTTCGCAGGCGGTCGAACGACGCGGACGGCGCGATCGCTTCAGGGAAACACCTAATTGTGTTGTAGCCGCCACACTTGATGAATGAGCAGATATTTACATTTTGTTTTATTTATAACAAATCGTCGAACACCCAACTACCGGCGGCCACGATTAATTGTGCCTGTAATGTAATTAGTTCGCTGTAAATGTTGACATGGTATAACATTGTAAGTTTTTACAGAATTCTTTACGCCACCTTTGTGTTTGGTGCAAACGATTAAAACACATTTTAATAACTAAAAGGTATGACTAGCGCCACTTGAATTAAGATATGGAGAATTATTTTGTAGGTTTGTGTTAAGCTTGTTTCTTACCGCAATCTGAGTATTTAGCGAGGAAGACCACCACCAGGAAAACACACAGGGTTGCGCGGCGAAATATTAGCGGCGTATTAACGACGGACGAGTGTGGTAAAGCTGTGTACTGTATTGCGTGTCTGTCCATACCCATCACCGATCTCACGGTTATGTAAACGTTACTAAGTCACGGATTAATAGTAAAGTTTATTTTAAAACGTCTTTATTTATTTACTCAACAAGTGCTTAGTAATGTAAACGTAAACTAAAACGTGTATACGGTAAGATACCCGAGCCGAGAGCCGAACCCGGTGGCATGCCGGCGCGCCGCACACCGCCGGCTGTGCCCTGTCATTTCCGACATGTGTTATACTTTTTAACATTTTAAATATCATTTGTATAGATATCCCATCAGTCCATCACATTCGGGACCAATTCTCACTGACGTAGAAAGCGACGAAACTGTTTTATTAACATCGTAAATGTTTAACTATAAGTTCACACATTTGGGATTTACTTTCGTTGTTTTACTTTAATTCATTCAATTTTGTATTAGAAACATTTTGGCCGAAAGGGCGGCGATCTGGAGCCAGTTTCGTGCCAAATTAGATTCGATAAAATAAATATTTATCTAGCTTTCGATATAAACGTAGTAGGAGGTGAGATAGCCGTCAAATCAAATTGCTTTTCGACTAGACTGCGGGTGGTTGCCGCTCGCGTTTCTCGGATTTCCAATGTTGAGATTTTAATGCGATTAGAAATAGGAAATCTATCGGAAAACGCCACGGAACTAGATTTAATTAAAACTTTCACATTTAAAATCTTAGTTCGAATGAAATTGTGGTTCACTTTAAAATCGATTCTAGATTTTCAGCTATGTCGCTTTATATTTCAAATCTTTAAAACATAAAATAGGTTTTCCCTTTAATTTCCGAAACCGCGCTGAAAGGTTAATGTGGCATCGCCTTCAATATACAGACTGACAGTTGTGACAAGAGGGGCGGACTCAGGAGGGGAACAATGCCAAAGGGCGGGACGCCATTTTGACAGATATTTGTTTTCTAGGGGTTTGTATTCCATTTCACCAATTGACTAGTGAAACGGCTTTCGGAGCTCTAATTCAACGATAAAACCACATAACGCAACCATAACACTCAACAAACAAGATTACTTAGGAATACATCTAAATTTAGAATTTATAGGTACTTTAAGAACAACAAAATTTTAGATGCTATAACTTATTCTTTAATTGAGACTTTCTTGAAACGTCGAAGCTCGTTGTAATATCAACCCCCGGCCATAATTCAAGCGGATGGATTATTTTCTTATATGTTGGAGTATGATACATGACTGTGCTCAGATGCTTACCGTTCCGGTGCATCGGGACTATTAGAGGCATTGGATAAACAAAAGATTAAATTATCGCGTTAAGACAGAGATAATCCATACAGATGAGTTGGTTGTTGACCTCCGATCTCCGAGAAAGTAATGCTCTGACTCATTTTGTCTTATTTTAAAGTTGCCAACTTAAAGTATACGTTAGGAACGCCTAACTCATATTTTTTTTGTTAGAAACTCATGTTTATTGTTTATTTTGGTTTACTTTACATATTTTGCTAGTAATTTCACTGAGTTTAGCTCGTTATTTCTGCTTAATTTCATGTACTAACAACGTTATGTTAAGTAGTAGATAAAGGGAGAAAAACTTTAAATGTTAAGCTAATTAAGAAGAAATCCGAGGACTCCTATGGGTAAGTCATTCACATTTAAAAATACATAATCGTACACAGATCTGGCGCAACGTGGCTCGGGTTCGTATTGTGTTATTATAAGGCCATGGTTACGTAAATCTACCTGTTTGTACGAGACTTAACATTTTAAACAAATAGAATTTGTGCCAATATCAACACCACTGTTGTAGAAAAACAATAAACATCGGTTCATTGACCGATACAGTGATGTTCTGCCAAAATAAGCACCCCTTACCTTCCACAATGTCTACACAAATGTGAATGTGGATTTACGAAATAATTATTTGTAAACAAATGAGTCTGAGTGCATAGAGAAACTAATTAGAACAAGTCTGTCGACAGACAATCCGCTGCTACTTGAGTAGATGTATAAAGACTAAGTTGTTGAAACCTATCTAGGAAAGGAGGCGAAAACTCATCTGGAACAAAACCACGCAATCTCTACTAGTCTAATGTATAATCTCAAACCCTATTCCTTCAATGCAGCTCCCACACAAGAATTACACTTTCGATAAAAATAAATAACAAAAACGCTGAAGCGGTTGACATCAACGCGGGCGGTGGCATGTCATTTAGGAATCCGCCACTTTAAGTGGTAGCCTGACATCTCGAAGGGACTGCAGTTACAAAGACCTCTTCGGTGTGGCCAGCCAGAAGGAGCGAAGGGTCTCCGAAGCTAGACTTAGTGGGTGTAAGTCCATTATAGTGGCCAACAGTGCCAGCAGCTCCTTGAGACACTTGAGGTTTTTTAGTCAACCTTCATGGAATGTAGGCGGGATATCATCTGTTTAACACTGATATTTTAATAATTGGACATTTTAAACTTGATTTTGTAATCTTTACCACACTTATTGGTTTATTTGGAGCTTCGTGAGCTATTATTGTTATGCTTTTAATATTTTTGGAAAGTTTTAGTTTCTAACCTACGTACTTTGTCCGTCTTATTTGATTAAAATATTTTTCATAAATATACAGTTTTCCTTCTTTCTAAGTGTTTATGTTGATCTACAATTAGCATTAGCACAGGTTTTAGATATTGTTTAGGTATTACTTCAAAGTAAAACTTACTTTTAATCTACTTACATCTTCATTAAGAACTTCCCGTCACCACTAAAAACTAGCAAATTCGACAACACTAAATACCTAGCACTCATTACAGTACAAAATCTTTGTAGTTCAATCCCAACGAAGCTCAGACATATTAACAATGGACTAAAATAACAAAACACATCGTTCTAACCTAAAAAACAACGCCACGCTTAGGAGTCTAAAGGCAGCACGTTTCAGCGCAGCCTATTCATTTAAACACACTTGAACTACCTACTTGCCTGCCTAATTTTATTGACATGTATTTTCAATGGGTCTGCTTCAACTAAAAAATGTGTGTACCTACCTACCTGCGTTTGATTGAGTGATGATTCGATAAAATCAGTTCCGTATCCAATCGGTCGAGAGGCCACTTGTGCGTTTCGTTTCATTCACACTACAAACAAGCTAAAATTATTACTCACTAACGAACGGCTGACACACGCTTTTATTTTATTTTTGTTGAATTTGTGAGTAGGTCTATAATGAAATTTTTACTTATCAATGTTCAATGTTCATTATGCTTTGGGACTTCTTTTTTTGGAATTTTGTTGTGATCAGAAATTAATATATAATTATCTAAGATAAATTATTACATTTATTAATCTATATAAGAATTGGCAAATGACTAAGCTGATTTTAAATTAATCAAAATCAAAAGGTTTTTATTTTGAGTAGGCCTTTTCAGGCAATTTCAAAACGTTACTGACTCTAGTTGCGCTGTCCCAAAATATTATTCTTATGGAGAAGAACCGGCAAGAAACTCCATAAGTTACTCTTTAGAAAAATAAACTATGCAATATTTATAACCAACTTATTATAAAGAGGACGTTCTCAAATTGTCTTTTATGGAATAAGTGAAACAAAATACAAAATTTGTATCAATTCAAAGTTTTGTTACCTTATGATTACACGTAAGCAAATGAAAAACTGATGATAAATTTTGGGAAGGGTTACACAAAAAAAAAACATTCAAGTCGATATGCTAAATACATATAAACATTTATTATTATTAAATACAGGTATATACACACGATTACGATAATTATCACAAAGTTATCAGCTAATAGGTAGGTCATCTAACAATTCACTAAGTATTTGCGACGATACAGTAATGCAATGACAGGCTATCAAGTTTTCTGACTTTATTAGTAAGTTGTGTTAACTGGAAAGTCAGCAAAAATGTACGGGATACAAGAACAGTGAAAAATGAAACAAAAAATGTTTTCCCTCCTCTTCTGAAAGTAAGATTTGCAATTGTGAAAGAGAGACGCCAACGCTGGGTGCTGCAGGCGTTGCTCTACATTTTGTAATGCCTTGTCGTGCTTCCAAAATTGCAGCACTCTCACTACAAGAGTTCATAGGCAATATGCTCAGTTTTCATAGTATAAGACCATTGAAATTCACTACTACTAATTATATTTATGTTACGAATATTTTGTTGATTCCTTGCTTGCTCTCCAGTTTTATGGCATCCTAAAGAAGTAAAAAACATTTGTAGAGCAGTAACTATCTTACTTAAGTTTACGGTTTTTATACATTATCAAGTGTTTGTGAACGCCGAGAAATATGTTTCCTATTTTAACTTAATATACAAACTTTTAGCCCCCAAAACCTTCTTTAATGCATGCACATCACATGAGAAATATTTTATTGTACTGTAACCACATACCTACTCAATTGTTATGTGTTACGTAAGTCTGAAATTGATTGATTAAAAAAAACAGAGTATTTATTCTTTTAATTCTTTACTGCACAAATTACATTTGTATTTACAAAACACTCCAACCAGTGGAAAATGTGAAAATCTCGCTCTCCGTGACAAAGATTTGAATCTACAATGATAGTGAAACGTAGCAAAATTAATTTTATTAAACTATCAGATCCTTTTATTAAAACGGTTGATCGTTTCCTTAGACTTATTTACAAATGAGTTCTATTTCTCTAACCTACCAAAATTTTATCATTTATAGACTAAGATTGTGATGCGGATATTACAATAGTACTTATTCTTCTCCTTTCACAGATTTTTGAAAGCTACATTTCCAATACGACACCTATTGACCAATATAAAAAAAAAAACTATTAAGCCGCAAAACTTCTTGTGAAAACACCAGTAAAAAAATATTTAAATTAAGGAGTGAAGTGGCTTGGTGCATCACAAACCCACATTGTAGCGGTTTCGCGAAAAGTGGAGAAAGGAAAAAAAATATCTAGAATATCATTCTACCTGAGGGATATCAAAATTATATTGTCAACATATCTGTTGCGATACATAACTTTTTACGTAACAACACTTATTGCGTACAGATTGTGGCTGCATCGCGCAATAATTGCTCACTCTCGGATACTCTCACACACTCGTATCTAACAAAGGTCTACAGGCACATTCGGTTTACTAAACTGAATGTATTACGAATATCGTAAATGTAGCTTTCAGTATTGTATGACTTATGATACCCTACGTGTACTTTACAAATTTTGTTGTTAAAAGAGACAGGCAACTATCGGCATTATATGATTGAAATATTTCTTTAAGTATGCTTACGTTATGAAGAATCTCTTAAGGCGTAAAGACAAACCACACGAAAAACCTTGAAGGGTTATCATCATCAGTATCTAGCTATTACTCTTAATGATGGGTGTTAAAAAGAATAAAAAGTCAAAGATGCGAAAAGCAATTTATGCCAAAACAATCGTTATAGTTATTTCTTTTGAGCGCCCATAAAAAGTTGGTGGTAAAAAATGACTGTAGTCACGATAATTTCCTGTGTTAAGTTGTAAAGTTTTAGGTACATATACAATTGTATCCCCTAGATGGTCGAGAAACCAAGCAAAATCAGGTCGAAGTTTAATAAGACATAGTCCTGTATTCTTCATAAACTTACACTACTTCTGCTAACATATGATTTGACAACTGTCTCTATTGTTTTGAGATAAAGAATGATTATTTAACTATTTTTATTCCTCGTAGTAATAAATTGGTGTCCGTCGCTATTACACAAACATTTTGCCCAAAAGTAGCAGACTAGAATAACAGCACATCCCCTCATACTTTCACTAACTGGGGCCACTACAATTAATAGAAAAACTAGTTATTTATAACTATTTACATTTTAACTAACTTGTTTACATATTAAGTTAAATCGACGTACGTTTTATGTAGATCATAATACTGTGATTGTTTAATACTGAAATATCGGTACGTCGTGGCCTACATCAATAAATTGAAAACTACTTCGGAATTTTCGGATTTCGTTATTAAGTACTAATTATATTAAGTTCATAGGTGAACGAATATACATACTAAAATAAGTCTTCTGGCACTATCATTCGGTATCTCGAGTCGAGATACGTGACAGCGTGAATAGCGTTCGTGAAGTTGCACACTCATAAGAACTGAGTCCTCACATCATTACGTGGACATGTCTTCCAGGAACGTTAAATACTCTCGCTTCGCCCAGCACTCAGCCTCCCGCTGTCTTCTTATCTCGTCATACCTGCGACAAAAGAAACATTCATTCAAAACAAATCTAGATAATATTGACTCGTACATTCAATTATAACTTGTGTCAATTAATCAAATATTTTATATGGCACGATTCCTATATAAATTAAAATCTTAGAATATTGTAACTCAAAAGACAACGTGCTGCTGGGGAGTTTCTTGCGCCCTTTCTTCTTCCGTAGCAATAGCATTGGAAGCATTAAAGGGTCTAAAATTAATGTATCTTGATCTTTAAAAAGTGCTACATTGTAGCCTAATTTGAATAAATGGCTTTGATCTTTTGATTTAGTGATTTTGAATCAGTGAAACTACATTATTTCAGCGAAACTATTGAGATAAAACGCTGATACTCAGCTCTACCTACCATTCAAATTCTTACAGCTTCGCTAAAAAGTTATCAATATCGGATAGCAGAGATAAAAATTTTAGTCAGACCTCTCTATTCTTTTATACAGAGACGTCCGGATGTCTTTAAGAGATTATTTTTTGCTGTCTTTAATCTCTTTAGGATTAATGTAGATAGCTGAAGACGTGCTGACATCTTGCTCAACGTTTTACCTTTTAAATTAAGCTGCCGGATACAATTGTTTGGGGAGAACTTAAAATTCGTACAACTAATATTTTAGGTAGAAGTCGTGGAAGAGGATACGTTTTATAAGTTATCAAAGATGCCTGTGTATATTACCTATTTTTAATAATTTTGAATGAAATTATGTTTTATAAAAAAACATTGTGTTGTCGCTCGCTTTGAGCAGCTTTTTGAAGGAATTCATCTAAATGATAAAGTGTAAGTCCATCGGTTATGTTCAACTTGGTATTGTTTAAAGGATTTCCGTTACATTTTAAAGAGTTTTCTATACATCTATAGAAGAAGTATCCTCCTTTGAAATCAGACTAATAGAATTTAGTAATTTTGACCCAAGTGTCCAAATGTGTGCCTGTACTTAACACACATATCTAAACTTGGAAAAGTAAAACACTCTGCTATAGGAAATAACTAAAACTTTCAGATTCGGGATTTGATTAAGTCCCGAAAATTAATTTTAAAATTGTGTGTTTTTTACATGAAAATTCGTATGGAGTTAGCTGACACCCTGAATTGACACGTATGCTTCATTTTAACCGACAGCGTGCGAGGGAGATGTTTTGCAGACATTCGCACGGGCGATGTCGCGGGCAACAGCTTGTTTATAAATGCTGCTTTAATAAAGTTACGCATACCTCAGAAAATGAAAGGAAACTAAGCTAACAAGCTTCTTCAATAAGCCAATAGGAAATACCACGGCAAACTTTATTATCATAGACGCAATATCCTGAGGAATCGTAAATTCGTAAGCAATGGATTAAACGTCTTGAAGCCCCACACTAAACGCTGTACCGACTGATGTTGTCATTCAAAATGGCTTCGCACTAAACACGAAATCAAATGTTTCTATTCTCAGTACATTAGACCAGTGATTCCAGGGTAGCGTCAAAATCTGATTGAGTTATCAATCAATACGTGATAATAGATGCTGTTACTCATCAGTTTACCTTTGACCGGCATCAACAAGTAAAAGTACATATACAGACCGATTGATTCAGCTCATATCTGTGAATAGGATTTGTACTTATGGAGGTAGGAAACGAACATGTAGTCAACAAGGGAAATCCATGAACACAATCAGATTTATAAAGTGCAAGAGATGTCTGGGAATTAGTTTTAAGTATATCTTAACTATATAAGAAGAAGATTTTGGTAGAAAATTTTGTTATCTAATAGTTCAGCAGCAATCATTTGAATCTGATACTTGATTTAAAAATCGGATTGTGTAAGCTGAAAGTACATGGTATACTATGATTGGTTAATAAAATTTCAAAACAAAGAACTTGAAAGTTGGTTTGCCTAAATAGTGATACTAAATTCAAATAAGCGTTTAATCTTCTCAAAAACTGAAGCCTTCATCAGTCTAGCCACGAAAGATAATGAAATTTATAACACACTTAATCGTCAGCAAAAACAGAAAAAGAATTGTCAAACACAACAAATTGTCAAAGAGAAATTACTAGACTGTCATCTCTTTACGATCTAAATTAAGTTACATTTAAGTGCAAGGAACTTAAATACATGTTATTTAGCTTTTGATACCTTTCCCGAGTGTAATTATTTAATGTCCTATATAACACTACCTACTTTTACTACTTTAAATATCGAAATGTTTAATTTAATAGCTCGTAAAAAACGAGGGCATACCTACTACGTCAACGGGTTAAAAAAATCAACTAGGTTTTACAGAGAAGCTACATGATAATCTTTTATTTTCGGTTAGAATAACAACAATAAACTATATATTGCATACAAAATAAACTGGTGTTTACTCGATAAGTATTGGCCGACACCTAATAAATAAAACAGTATGTACATATCTATGTTTTATGGAATACAGTGGGATGTTAACATATTTATAGCTTTCAATCGTAATGTATCGTTTACGACATTGATGTTTATGAGGTACTCCGGTCCTCCTACTGATGTTTCGACACTCCCAACTTTTTTATAGTTCTAATGTACCACCTAACACTTAGATAACACATAAGTTGATGTGTAAAATGAAGGCACATGCAGTTTAATGTCCCTATTCTATCATTATTTTTACAGCACTTTCGGAATCAAAAGCTTTTAACCATGCTCAACATATGAAAGTGTAATTGAAACTATGACGTCTGTTAATACTACCGGTATCAGAATTGCCAACTTAAGTTTCTACTTTTGTTGTCAAATTAATTTAAATCTAAACGAAACTATTAAATATTGTAAATAACATAGATCAAGCGGGCTTATAACCTTATTGGAGAAGAACACTGAGATTAATGTCACCCTTATCATGCTTTCTTTGGCATTGTCAAGTGGAATGTGAACAAATACGTCACTAAGCAAAGTATTGTTTTTGAATACATAGTTTGTTTATGATAAGGTTTGGCTTGCGCATTGCATCCCTGCAACTTATAGATTTTTTTTATTTACGATGAAAACTATTACTTTTTGTAGGTTTGTGCTGCAACCGTAACGTAACGTTAGAGCTTTCAGTCGATTTCGGATAGACTTCCCACGAGAGGAAAATATCTCTTGTGTCTGTTTTCCGGAAAACCTAAAATTTTACTGCCTGATAAATATATGTACTTACAAAGTCTATAGGTAGATAATGCTTAATTAAACAAGTGATGTTACAAACAGGTATAATATTAGGCACAAGGCGATGCGAGCGTTGCTGCTTAAGGAATTTTAAATTGGCATAATCTTTAAAAAAGAAGAAGCTTTTGAGCAATGTACTAAAAGTTATGGAACTTGAGCTTGAATGAAACTATCCGTTAGATGTGGTAAAATAATGATTTTGAAAGATAGTAAATTATAAAGGCGCTAATAGGTATTTTAAAGGATTCCATACTAATTAGACATGACAGGTCTTGTTGGTAACAAACGTTGGAAAAAAACCATCTCGGTACTTTTTACAAAATCGAGGTACGTTATGCTTTAATCGTAATCGATTATATTGTTTTTTTCGATACTTTTTGTATGCAAATATTTTGAACCTGGAATTCACATGAAATAATCTAAGAATGATGTATGAAGGTGTAAAAACTTTTGATAATACCTAATTATTACTAATTTTATGTTCATAGGTATATATGGTTTGTTGCTGTTTTGTCGCAAGCAATCGTTATTTTGGACGGACACATATTTAGCTGGTTAAGTAAATTCGATTCCCTCCGGGGTACATGTTAGTTTGCCGTTAGCAGCAGGTTCCCAAGCATGCTTTGTTATTTTTTCCTGTGGTTAAGCACTTGGTCACCAGATGGTCAGTTGTTTGACAGAATATTAAACAACAGACAGTGCCTCGGAAACTTCCAACATTTTTTGCTAAAATTTGTTTAACTTTGCATCGATCCTACCTAGGCATAAATTGCTCTGTTTGTTTATTATTTGCAATTTTATATTGAAAATATACATTTAGACCTATCTATCCGGTTCATGAATGTATTCAAATATTTTGAACGAGTAAATCATTTTGCAAAATGTTTCGTTTTTTTTTGAGAATTCGCTGACTTAATGAAAAAAGTGTTTCATTATGATTGATTTAATATTTTTAGGTTTCTTTATTACCTGGCTCTTATAAATTAATCCGCTAATTTACCTTTAAAACCGTCATAAACTCAAAAGGCATTAATTGTTTAGGTGATATATGTATAGGGCTAATGGAAACGATTAGAATTGTCATCTATGCAAGAGATAAGAGCGCGAGTAAGACGACGGTAGTGGCGGTAGTGGCGCCCGACTGCGGCAGCGGTTACCACGACCACGCTAGTGATTGCATTTCAAGTTGACGGGGTGGAAGCCCATGGCTTAACCCATGACGAGTCCACGATGACGATATAATTATGTGGGACTGTCAACCACTCACGCACTCCAGGTTCGTCCTTGCCTTTGCTAGAACGGCTGCACCTCTTGCAAGCACAGTGCGGCGACGACGGAGCTCAGCCTGCCAGCGTCGCCTAGCATTGTTACATCTAGCATTCCAACACATGTTCACTTTCGACATACCTATAGGTGTGAACGGAGCGGGAGGCGGCAGGGTCGGCCGCCGATCTGTAAACAGTGGTTATCGACGCGCCGCCACTTGCCTCCACGGCATCTCCGGCTACTGCGCTATATTTATCCGCTCTGGAACTGACGCGTGCGGCTAAATCCGTTCGGCGCCGAGCGATGCCGGCCTCCTGCAACCACAACCACGTCACGAAGTGTCTCGATGCACACCGGCGCTCCCTCCTCGCACCGACAGAGCAGCCGACCAACACGCACAGCTAAATTCGCGAACGCTAAACCACACAGGAAAGAACATCGCAAGAGCGCAAGCATTCAAAGAAAAATGTAGGTATCTCACCTGAGGGCATGGTCTCAGTAGGACTTGTGAGCTGGTGCAGGTCCGGCGGCGACGCACGCCTGGTGGTGGTAGTAGGAGGGCGCAGGAGCTCGGTAGTGATGGTGCGGCGGGGGCGAGGCCCGGTACGCGTCCGGGCCCGGAGAGCCTCCGCGGAAGCCCGCCAGCTGGCAGCTGGGTGGCTCGAACAGGTCGCGGAACGCCGGCGGCAGCTGCTCCGCCGGCGGCTCGGGCGCCGCGTACCAGCCGGACGTGGCCGCGCGGAACTCCTCGGCCGCCAGCGAGTACGGCTGCGGCGAGCAGTACACGGCTGAAGCGGGCAGCCGAGGCTCGCTGAAGTCGTCCAGGTTGTCGACCGGTTTGTCGTAGCGCGCGCAGTCAGCGCCCGGCTCACGCTTCGGCCGGCATTCGAAAATGCGCGGCTTCACGTCGGGCTTTACATCCCGCTGCTGTGCCAGCGCGTCTGCTGCGCTCAGAGCCTCCTGCGCCGCCAGCGCTTCTTGAGCTTGTTGTAGCTGTTGTTGCCTCTTCAAAGCTTCTTCCTTTTCTCTAAGCGCATCTTTTTTCTTGAAACGACGCCGCCGACGCAAATAAGAACCATTGTCAAACATGTTATAGGAATCTGGATCGAGAGTCCAATAGCTTCCTTTACCCGGTTTTTTATCATCTCTAGCCACTTTCACGAAGCATTCGTTAAGACTTAAATTATGCCTTATGGAATTTTGCCAGCCTTGTTTATTTTCTCTGTAGTAAGGAAACCGTTCCATTATAAATTGGTAAATACCGTTTAGTGTGATGCGACGTTCTGGCGCGTTTTGAATGGCCATTGCTATCAACGCTATGTAGGAGTACGGTGGCTTGACCATGTCCTTAGGAGCACCGACATGCTGCTGATGGGGATGGAGATAGGGGGCTCCATATCCGTAACGATACTGTTCGTAGGCATAGGGGGTAACACCGGCTGAGTAGCCACCGCCAGCTCCTCCACGGTACGCATACGGACTCTGTTCACCGAACAACGCGTGCATTTTGGCCGGCTACGTTCACTGACGCAACATGCTCAACCCGAAAGCCCGGAACCTCCGACGCGTTACTCTCACGGCAACAAAACGACGACTGACCGATTTTGTTTAGATTCACAACAAGGCCGGTTTACATAGCGGAGGCTAAGCGAGAGACGAATGAGAGGTGGTGTCTGGCGATGGCGGCCCCGCCTCCGGGCGGGCGCGCGGCCTGGCGCGGCGTCTCGCTCCCGCGGGCGCGCGCACGCCGCCTCTCTGTCCCACGCCCGGGGGGCGGCGCGCGACCAGCGACACTCCTCGACGCGCGCCCTAGCCCGACCTGACCCATTGTCCACACATCTGTCGAGTACTCAACCATATACTCTATTCACTATGTTTCGCTGGTCTAATTATGAAGTTAAGAAAAACCTTTTGCAACCTAGTTAAACCATAAAATTGTTCATACATGAAATACTTCAGTTACCGCTAAGTGAATCTTGATGAGCAGCCTAAACAGTATGGTAAAGCCGGGATTAGGTAGGTATGGTATCTCCTTTTTTTTAATAGTGTTCCTGTTTTTTAAATCAGTTATAACACTTAATCACTTTACGATATTGACTATGCGTTATGCGACGAATTGAGTATGTGTAGACTAATATACGAAAAAGCGTTATTTTTTAAGGAAATATGTTATAAATCCAAAGGCAATTAACAGTAACCGCTGGCTTGGTAAAGCGAAACTATTAAACATCTTGAAAGCTAACACTTAGTGCGTTCAAACTTTTGAATCCATAATTTTTGAATTGTGAAAAAAAATATTTTACCACAACATCCACAAAAATAATTTCTAAAGACAAAAATTACCTGACCTTTGACGAATCTTAACACATCCTTGAAAAAATTTTGGTGTTTTCATGAGGAAATCAGTTTCCTCATAACGTTTTCCTTCAACAGTTTTAGTAATAACAATTATTATTTTTACTTTGTTACACCAAGTCGAAAAGACATACGTGCGTGACGGGATTCAAACCTACGTTCTTTGACGTAGCAGTCCAACGGGCATACTTATCATACTACTAGGCATCGCTGCTTGTAGATACGTTATCCTTAAAAATTCACTTTAGATTAGGCCATAGTGGTTTTTTATTCCCTAAGTATTCAAGAAGGGATATTATTAGTTTGACACTTATCTGACTCGTATGTGTGTCTTCCCGATTTCAATGCATTTTGCACGTGAATAAGAGTTGGTAGAATATATCTTGTAATAATCAAAAGCTCTTTACTAAATTATAGTGATTGGGAGTTTTGGTCATGGGCTCCCTTTTGCATACTTATCCTCTTGTTGATTCGCTATACGACTATACATTCGAGGTTCGGGAGGTCAGTTTAGCCATCCAAACTCCTTCCAGAGGTTCAAAAGTTTATTGAGCAACTCGCAGGCATAGGCAGTTACTCTGTGCATTCCATGATCACATGTCTAGCTCCGGTTTACATCCACCACAGGCTACTAGTATTTCTGAAGAGATGGTTGTTGAGCGCTGCTCTCTTTATTATAAACGTACTTCAATATCGCGTTCCAAACTTAGAGCAATAAAAAAAGGAATGTATATTGAATCGTAGGATGTAGACTCAGATGTCATTTTTGCATAACTGTTAAGATCACGTAAATATCAATTACTGCAACTACAATGAGCAGGATATAGTGAAGTAAACCCGGCTCGTGAGCTTTCGACTCTTCGAAGTTTTGTTTTAGGTAGATTTTGCCTGTAACTCTTATTTTAAGACGTGTCAGTAATGGTACAAGATATACTGGCATAAGATTTAAGAGGTGTGCGTCAGTGATAATACGAATTGAAAATGATATGTGTTCAAGTGCGGTATTAAATTAAAGATCAGGTAAAATGTGACTATAAAATAATTAAAAATCATCAATATTTTTGTAGAGTAACTCAGATTAAATTCAAGGGGATGCTTCACAGGGAGCATTCGCCTGCTATGTATTTATTATTGATTCCACTTTGAGCACTACAATACTATGTCCCTAACTGACGGGAATTTGCTGGTAACGTAATATTATAGATTCGACTTCTTCGTAATGTCAAACGCATAAATGTTACAACTTGTGTCATTACAAGGTGCGTATTGTAAAGCTCGGGTTTTCTACTTCACTTATGTATTGCTCAATTCTGTAAAGTTACATTCACGCAAATGCTCCCGGTGAGGGAGCACCTATTGATTTTTTTCGACATGAACATGTTCTTTTTGTTTTAGCAAACGATTGTTCCGGTCCATAAAGTCGTAACGTTACTTCTTAGTATGACAGTATGTAATCTTTCTTATTAGGTAATTGGCTGGCCAACATAAATTAAGCAACCAGTAGTTATAAGATTACCGACTGGATCCAAACCTATTAGCTATCGTGCATTAATTGCATATTTGTGAAGGCGCTTAAAATAATAAGTGTACAATTCGACGAAAATATACAGTTTTAAAACAAATTGATATATTTTTAATAAATAAAGCCTATTGTTTGGCTGACGAAAATCCGTTGAACGGTTTAGTGTATCAGGCAGGCAGACAAAATGCAACTGTTTATTTTTCATTATTTCCATTGAACCGTATTTTCAGAAGGACATATATTTTTTCTAATTACAATTGGAGTTGCCTATTGTGAATTTCATTAAAAAAATAGTTAACTTACCAGTATAGGGAATAGTGGTTTTATAAGATGACTTTGATGTCCATACACCTTTATGTCTGTCCATCGCGACTTTTTGTCAAAATTGATGTATGCCATCGCCCTTACCTGTGAAAATATCCGTTTCTCATTTCATACACACCCAAAACGGATATCAAAACGTGGGGCACTTCTTGTTTATACTTACCTAAGTTGTGTCTGTTGATTGTTGTTGTGTCGACTTAGATCCACCACAATTTGCAATAATTAGCATCAAACACCTAATTGACTTCAGCTCAACCCTCATTGCACAGGTGCTACTTACATGCACCGGTTTTTTGTCCCAATGAATTCCGTCCTTGGGTCATAAGATTCTTGTGGAAGTGAGACTTCGCTCTATACGGTGTAGAGTGGCACCTCGTTTTCACAAGAGCCTCAGTCTTAACGCAAGAAACAGTTTTAAACCCACTGGTGTCGAAGGCTTCAAATGACATCACAAACATGAACACCTCGATAGATCACACGAATTCAAAGATCGAACCCCAACAGTTCTGTCGCATGACAACTGACAAGTGGTCGCGCATCGTGTGTTTTGACACTGACTTATATATGACTAGCGACCTGCCCCAGCTTCGCACGGGTGAAATACTGATGAATTATACATTTCTTCACCACCGCCTTCCTTTTGAATCACTATCTATTAAAAAAAAACCGCTTTAAAATCCGTTGGGTAGTTTCAAAGATTTAAGCGAACAGACAGACAGATAGACAGCGACAGCGACATTGTTTTATACTATGTAGTGATAGTGATTATACTTATTTAACTGATCTGGCCAGCATCAATGCTGGTAGCCCGTTTGTCTTAGAACTTCATGGTTACAAACAATGAAGCTCATATAATTTTCTCTGTTCGTTCATCGATAAAAGTTAGATGAAGCATTGATGCGCTACGACTAACTTATAAACTGTTAACAAAGTATCTGTTATCATAGTAAGTACTATGATGATAAACAATATCCAGCATCAAGTGTTCTTATATGACGGTGTTTATCTAAACGACATGTAATATCTGAATCAACTAATATTAATTTTCATACCACTTTTGTCGAAGTAAATTGTCAGCTACCCATTTCCCAAATTGCTTTAGGTAGCAGTGAAAACGAAAGATAGCAATAGACATACTTACAAACACTTTCACATTTTTTAGCCTTTATAATATTAGTATGTTCTAATAGATTAACATACTTATACACAGGAATACAACACATCTGATAACGTTAACGTTTCATCACGGATGACTACCGTACATAGCTCACTGTCTTATTTAATATCTACTTTCATTTCGCAATTTGTAGAAATGATGTCGTAAAAAATCTCTACAGAAGTACAGACACCACACACCGTCTTACACTTACCTTTAAATAACAGAAACTTACCTAACTTAAAATTCACAGAGCTCTTATCTTGTTGGACGAGTTCCTTCCTTTTTTCTCTTCTTCGCGATAACTTTTGGAGCTCGTTAAGATCTTGTGTTGATGGCTCCTTTCGACTCCTTCCCTCTATTTTGCAAACTATTTTATTACAACTCATAATTTCATTAGTGTTGTGGAATAGAGACGCCGCAATATGACTTTAAAATTTGGCATCTACCAGGAAAGAGGTGACATCGAGGTTGCAAATAAAATATATATTTTTTTACAATAATCCTCCACTTTTCCACAACGCCATCTAGTCTCAAATTAAGTATACGAGAGTAACTCGTGTTATGAGTACCTACTAGATAATTGATAAACATACTTATTCATTTCTAAATACGTACCTACATATTATTGTAGATAAATTACACCCAGACACAGAACAAAAGGGCTCACACAAACATTTTTCCTGGGTGAGAATCAAACCTACGACCTCCGGTATAGCAGACAGGGCTACTAAACACTAGACCAACAGGCCCGTCAAATATGTATTTTAAATGATGATACCGAACTCATGAATAAGCTGCCTTAGTTTTTTCTGGAGTTTCAAACAATAAATGCATATAGAGAATTTAAAAAAATACAGCAACGACTTTTTCTTTGAATGGGACGATGTACTTGTTCATAATTATGGAGACTACTGCATCAATGAACTAAATTGACTCAACCGCGCTAACTGTGTGACCGCGTATTAATTTTGCTAATTTTATATACAGGGTGTGCAGGAAAGTTGAAAGTAAGGACGAGTGGGTTGCCCAGTGATAGACGACTTTAGAAGTACACGAATTTTCCCCCAAGAATTCCGCGATTGTGTTTTATTTTCCAGATATGTGACTGTTCGTGAATTTTAACTATTCTCACCTTGCATAACATTTCTGCTCATTGTGACATGGCATCACTTATTACGTATAATTGTTTTCCTACAAGAATATTTAACCATATTGGGGTAAAAACTAAGGAAATCTTGAATAGTTTTTCGTACTTTCGAGAGTCAATCTACGTTTTGTTGGCAACTTGTCCTATTTATTGGATAGGGCTGTAACATAGACATCAAATTTAAAATTGATCTTTAAGCAATTAGCAGCGAAAACAGTAGGTATATTTCGTTTCGTACGCGTAGTAAAGTTAGATGTTTAAATGAAAATTACTTTATTGCTATGTGTATTGAAAGTAATATTAAAATTACAAAATTAACACAGAACTACTTTTTACCCGACTGCCAAGGAAGGGTTATGTTTTTCGCGCGTATCTTGTATGTATGTATGTATGTATGTATGTATGAGCATAATATTCTTTATTACCTCATTTCTTCGAAACGGCTTGATGGATTTCGACAATCAGGGCATCGTTGGATTCGTCTTAATTACCCAAGTGTTCTTAGATATGTGACGTCAAACAAAAACCAACATGGCGGCCGTGAGGCGCCGTAGATAGAAGTAAAAAAAAAAAAAATATTTGCTACAATATGGGTATCAAATTAAAGAGCTCATCATGAGGATTCCAAAATGGTATATCACTGACATATAGAAAAAAAATACTATGTGCAATTGTTTCTTTATTATCCAAACTAAATACTCGTATATTATGCGACGCGGTTGACTAGCGGTTTCTGAACTTAAAAGTGAAAAGTGATAATAAAAGTACGTCTAAACTAAATTATTTACAATGAATTTATTTATAAATAAAGGACTAGCGACCCGCCCTCGCTTTGCTGAACGTTAAATAGGGAATCTATCTACATAGCCCATACATGCGTCGCTGATACAGTCGTTTACCAATAGCCCACGCGACGCGTCAACTGTAAAGACCGTTTTTTCTCTAAAACTAGTAGAAATTTTAAAACAGTGTAAACAGCAAATTTTATTATCTTGGTATTGGAAGTAGTTCTCTCGTGTCGCGGGTGAAATCTTAAGAAACACATAGCCGTATTATAACTAACTAAAAAGTGTTAAATAAAAATAAATAAATTAAAAAAATTAAAAAAACCCGACTGCATAAAAAACACTTTAAATAAAAACTGAAAAGTAAAAAACAAGCTTAGTCTAAAAGTGTAGATAGCAATGCTATTACCACAAAATTAAATAATTTCATAATCAATACACAAAAACATAATAATCTTATGCGAAACATAATTGAGTGTAACAGTCGGGACCCATATTGAATGATTTTAGTCTAGTTTATTTAATGGACCCCGACTGTTACACTCAATTATGTTTCGCATAAGATTATTATTTTTTTGTGTATTGATTATGAAATTATTTAATTTTGTGGTAATAGCATTGCTATCTACACTTTTAGACTAAGCTTGTTTTTTACTTTTCAGTTTTTATTTAAAGTGTTTTTTATGCAGTCGGGTTTTTTAATTTATTTATTTTTATTACTTGTGGTTCTGCATTGCATGTTTGTGTACACAATTCTGCTAGATGGTTAGTTTCTTAAATGAATAGGATGAAAATGTATCTGATGTATTGCTTCGATTCGTGTCTGAATACACCTGAATGATCCAGATCCCTTTTTAATTATTCGAAATAGCATCAGTTAAAATTAAATCTAGATAATTGCAAAGGACGTCCGACACTTTTGGGCTAGGTACTTCTACCTAGCACAAAGTCAAAGTCAAGCCAAAGTCTCTTCTACTACATATAGGCTTGGTATAGGTACTTCTTAGTTTTCGGCGATCGGAAATCCTGTTCAGTCGAGGTTCACCGCTTCATATCATATGTTGCCTAAATACCTTGTAAAATAAATACCTTTGCTGCGTTTAATCTTGCAGTAAAAGTTGTAAGTGTAAGTTGAGTGCAGTTGAGCATAATATCTATTATTAGAAGATTATTGAGCATTCTCTGCCGAAGCTAATGTCACTGTCAAGCTTCTTTTTTTTAATAATAAAGAAAACACTTTATTGGTTTCTTTAATATTTTTATTACAGTTCAAATTCTTTGGTAACGAAATATTTTATACATAAGGTGTTAGAATAACGAAAGAATCAACACATTTGGCCTTTCAACAGGTACATTATGTAAAAAAAAGATTAAAAACTAAGGACTAATAGAATCAGCAATACCTACTTAATTCACTAAAATGCAAGTTATCATTTCAATGTCTACTTTCAAGCGATTATTTGATAAGGGATACTTGATATTTTGAGAAATTACTGTAATTTTGTCTCCGTTTTATTATTGGAGCATTATTTCTATCATACTTTAGAACTAGTACGATTTTTACCCCAACATCTTATTTTTTAACTAATCGAACAACAATGAATACTAGATACGGGTTTTTGATAACGTTTGCACAAGTACGTACTAAGTTACATACATATATGTAGTCGAAAGACTAAGCGAATTTGGTAAAAAGATGAAAGATATAGGGCTAAAATCGTGATGCCCATTAAAGTTTTTTAACTATTAAGATTCTATAAGTTTCTACTTTAAAATGGTTCTGTTTATTGTATCAAATACTGATATGATAAATTCACCTATTGACCAAAAAAAAACACTCATGTCACTTATCATCGGCAGTTTAAGCAAGAATGTTATAGAATCTAACTCGTTATAGTTTGGATAAAAGTCCCGAAAATCTCTTAACTGCCAAAAAACTCACAATCGCGGTTCAATTTGAGGGCAATTCGGGTACCTCAAGTGTCCTGTATTACTGGGCAGCTGCTCGATCGTCCTTCCCCAGACACTATACAATATACCAAAAAATAATATAATAATATTATATTCCTCAACACCCTGTACAATAGACATTTGTGGTGCTCACCGTCACCCTTCTTTTTACACCAAACACGTTATGCTGTTTCGGTAGGCCCCCCTCCCAAGACGATGTAATACTCACAGAGACTTATGTACAACTTTGTGCAAATGCCCAACATGGTAGATAAGATACACCAAAATCGCGAAATACTCAAGGAAGTAATCCCCTCTAAGCGATCTAAAAAAAATGTCCGCGACAGTATATGTTTTAAGATTAACTCACATGAACCGTTTGTATGGGTTATCAAATTGAGTCGAAACTAATGCATTATTAGCAATTATTTGTTAGACTTGTATCAACATGTTAATATTGATGTTTCCTTGGAAAACAGTGTTGTTGATCAAGAATATTTAATTGTGGAAAAAATGTCTTTGACATTACTGAATTTCAATTAACTTCTTAGAAGATATTAGGTACAATTTTAAAATAACTCCGATTCACACGCGCCGCATGACATGCAAGACAAGACGAGACTTTTATTGGTAGGTTGCTAATGTAAAAAGGAGTAACTTAGACTATTTTTATTTTGGTTTTTGTGTTCCTATTTCAGAAAATAACAAACTTTTTCGTTAAATTCCACGCGAAGAATGAGGAAAAAGTCGCGGGAACGGTTATAATAAAAGTTGTAAATTAAAAAACTCTTATTTGTATCTATTATAGTATAGAAATATTCCATTTTATTTAGTGGAATATATAGTCCTACTCGACCCTCGATTTAATTACGAAGGTTGGTTACGTACAGTAGGTCCTGTAAACTGTAGTAGTAAACCTACAGTACGGTAGGTGAAAGAACGAGTTGTTTAATTTAAGACTAGATGGCGTTGTGTGAAAGTCGTGGAACGTGTCAAAAATAAAACTTTTAGCTTCTCTACTTGTTTGATTTTAATATAAGTACTTGTTGTCATGAAATTAAAGGAACCTAGACTCGATTGGATCGCCATCTTACAGCTACGGCTGATGCTGTAGTGTAAGATGGCTATCACATACATTGTCATACATGGACTAATCCGATGATCAGTCCGTGTTATAAAAATATTTTACTGTCACAAGATTTGATTACAGATAAAGTTGCAGGTGAAACTAAACAAAAGTTAAACTAAACAATATTGCGATGATTTCATCTAAAATAATCTGGAAATAATTGCTTTTCGTGTGGAAAGGGTGGTGTGGCTTGCAAAAATAACTCAGGATTTATTCAGCAGCAGCTCTTCGCCCTTTGTGCAATAACCTTTAGCAGACTTACGTACTATCTAAAATAAGTATCCAGCCATTGGGCCAGCCGTTTCAGAGACACACAGACGGACAAAAAAATTATAAATGGTATTTAGGTATATGTACTGTAATCAGGTCGTGCCAAAGAGGAATGGTAAGGAGTATGCTAAAAATTAGAAGAGTCCAAAAAATACCCCATAATTTAATCCGGACAGTGACAAAAGTCAGTCGCTCTGAATCAAAGCAAAAGACTTAAATGACGTTGGGCTGGTCACATAGCCAGACTAAAGGATAACCGATGGATGGACCGATGGAGCCATGTTAACATCCTGGAAGGGCCCATCAGGCACCAGAAAGAGAGGTAGGCCAGCTGCCAGGTGGACCGACGGCATTGTATCAGCGGCCGGCAAACGATAGATGAAAACAGCGAAGAACAGCTGGGATGAATGGAAATCTCTAGAGAGACCTTCGCCTTCGAGAACGAGGGGTTCTTGCACTAATAGCAAATTTAATAAAACTGATCATTTTAGATTTTTAAATTAGGAATAGATGTATAAAATTAGAAACAAGTTTATTTTTGTATTTTTTTGTAAGAAATAAGGTTTTTTATTGATTTATTACTGTATTCATATACACTTTAGTTTTACAAACAGACACTCGAATTGTATTTATATGAATAAATTTTGTCAGTTTATCGATAAAAATATGAAACTTTTATTGTGGTCGAGGGAATACGGTAAAGTGGCTTAACGCTAGTGATGTGCAGTACTTGCGATTGCGTTCCGCACACGCCGCTCCGCTGTCATGCGTTACTACGCACGTCTAAATTGGCCGAGATAAATGTTTATCAGTGGTTTAATGCTCTGAAGTAGTACCAAATCGTGTACATACGCTGTAGTAATTACTCAAAATCCTTTTAAAAGTTTAATTCAGGCTTCAGAATCGAATAATAATCATGATTAAGACTGAACTAAGTTCCTTACTAAAGGACATTTTAGTTGAAAATGATTTACTTTAAAAATTCATGTCCTAGTCAATTAAGCAATATCTTAAATATAATAGTTTAATAAGAAATTGTAAATAATCACGTAATCATAAAATCAATAATTCATTCCTGAACATTATCCTTCCTTGATTTCATAATGTGGCAACACTACACATTTAGAGTTTTTATTTCGCTTTCTCGCACATTATTATTTACAAAATGACAATCAATGTGGATATTGTTGATAATAAATTTATACCATATGTAAATCACCCAATTTATAATTTGTTTAGATCATAATATGAAAAAGATCAGTTAATCTACGCAAATATATTTACTAAACATTGAGACATGTATCACATACTTAGGATTATTCTTTATAGATTGTGGGTTGTGTCGACGTTAACTTTATTTTCTGGAGTAGTGGTGTTTTGGTATTATGGGTTTATAACGGCATTTATTGTTTTCACCTTGGGCATCTCAGGTAAGACTCTACCAAACTATATATTTTTTATACAATTTCGATACTTCCTTGGCAGTTTGCAACTTGCATAACAGAGACCTCTGCATAGATCTAAGGTTTACTAGCACTGGGTATTTCCAAATCGCAAGGCCTTAAAATTATTGTTATTTAGACAAAGTTTCCTGTCTTTGTTTGATTCACTATTCCCATAAGTAAGGCGATTAATTGAACGTAAATTATTTCTATTTAGTTTTTAACCTTATTGACAAAATAAGGTTTCGTTGGGTTCCTCTTACACATTTATTATACAAAGCTTAATCACACTGTAGGCTGTAGGCCATGGAATATTTATGTGTAATTTACTAATTTCCTGCAAGGAAAATAAAGACGCCTATCATTGATAAAATCACTTAACTATGCTGTCCAGAAATGACCAATAAAGTTTATCTTTTCTCATAATTGACACCGTCTAACACCTTGCTTATATTTTAGTTTACAAACTATATAAGCATTTTCTCAGCTTCTAATTTATAATATTTACTGCACTTACATATGATTTGCAATAGGTACCAATAACAATCATGATATAAAACCCTCTCGACCATTCTTGCAAGATACACCAAAGTTTCATGACTATCTCTGCATTGTGAACACACAAGCGGCAAAAAATATCAACATACACATGTATACACATTCTTTATTCATTATATGAATGTTAAACAAGTAGTTAGCAACAGACACAAGCTTTGTTATCAATATTTTTCCTTGATTCATATTATTGATTTTGATTGATATTAATTTTGTTGATTGATTTGATATTGATCGCAGTCAATGTCTGGAAGTCTCAGTAATAAAATATATATTTTTGATAAAACTTAGTTTATCTTAGCTCTTATTATTTGTCTACAGGGATTCTATTCAATGCACAAGACCTATTGCTGTACTATCCCAATGACCCACCAGACTCGAGAGTGTTTGTTCTCCAGCCAAGCAACTACAAACTACCTTATGAAAGTATAAAAATAAACAACAAAGATGGTATAAAAATTCATATGTTTTTGATAAAACAGTCAGTCAATAGCAATCACAAACCCACAATGATATTCTTCCATGGCAACGCCGGCAACATGGGGCAGAGGTTAGTAATCCCTGTGACACACCCATTATCATTCTTTCACTAGATATTATCATATGTAGCACACCAGCAGTTGTGTGTTATCTTTTATCTCTGTACTTTTTGATACCAGAGTTTAAACGTGGCCTGGATGATTAAATTACACTGAATTTTGGTCATACCTACTAGTTAAAATATACAATGGTATTTGAATTTCAAAATACATGTAACCTATTTACTGTGGCTGAAGAATATTTTGCATTTGTCCTATCATGGAGCGAATAATAATAGTTAAAGTGAAATAGACACGAACTAAAGAAACTTAGTCCACGTAACGGCTTTGGTTTGCAAATAGTAAATTGATGTTGTTATAGTTCATTGCTCCGTCTATTATTGGTTCAAGAGGGATGTAGTCAATTGCCATTTGTATCAAAATGTTTACGATTTGAACATCAAAATGCTACTACATTTCAAATATGTATAATATAAATCATTTTAACATATCAATTCCTTTTTTTTTTTATTATGCAGCTAGAGGTTTAATAAAGCAACCAAATCCTGCGCTAGATATCCTTTTAACAGAAATTTAATAGAAATTGTTATTGAACATTTTAATATAATAGGCTATGTATATTTTCAGACTCTCCAATGTATCTGGTTTCTATCACAAATTAAACATAAATATCCTAATGGTTGAGTACCGAGGCTATGGTTTGTCTGAAGGTTCGCCCACAGAAAAAGGACTTTACGTAGATGCACAGTCGGCCCTCGATTACATAATGCAGAGGACAGACATTGATGTCAGCAAACTCATAGTGTTTGGGAGATCCCTTGGTAAGAAGTATTTCTTTTAAGCTGATGCTTGCGACTTGGCGTTAATCTTAGAATTTAAGTTGCCAATTTGCGCAATGCGAGTTCCATATGTATAGCTGAAGTAATCTGCGCCTATTTCAATTGAAGTCCTTGACGTGCAGTACAGTAAGAACATTAGTCAATTTAAATGTATACTGCAATTTACAGGGGGAGCGATAGCGATTGACCTAGCCTCGAGACTGGAGTACAGGAACAAGATATGGGCTCTCGTCGTAGAGAATACATTCACCAGTATACCCGACATGGCACAAGTCATACTCAAATGGAAGTGTTTGAACTGGCTGCCAATGTTTTGCCACAAAAACAAGGTTAGATTTCATGTTATGGTTATAATAAAATACTTATGAATATTTGACTAAATATTAGTTTTTACGAATTATGATTGTTGTAACTTTCAGTACATGTCACTGCACAAAATGGGGCGCGTTATGACTCCTACACTTGTGCTGTGCGGGTCTAATGACTCTTTGGTCCCGCCGGCGATGGCCAAAGAGTTGTACATGCGGTGCGGGGCGGTGTGCAAGAAGATAGTGGTGATGCCGGGCGGCGGCCACGACGACACGTGGACCTGCAGGGACTACTACTCGTCCGTACAACAGTTCCTGCTAAATGTCCCACCGTTACCAGACGAAATAGGCCCATTCTTCGATGACGATAACAATACAACTAGACACACTATAGTGCATACAGTATAGAATGTACAAACTGCTATTGTTAAATTAGACAAAATATAGTATGTATTTAATTATAATTTTACAAATTTTTATATAGAAATATATTTTAATAGGTTTTTAAATTTCTGTAGTAATTACATAGGTAATAATTCCAAATTATCAAAGTGTTAGGTACAAATGGCGATGCTAATGACTAAGATATGTTTTCTTGATAGTCAGGGTTGTCGGGTGCTAGCGGGACTGTCTGTCTGGCTTTTCCAGAATGCTGTCCTTATTTTGGTGATTGCCTCTCTGTACAATAAGCTTCCACGCGATTGACATGTGATTTATACGTTGTTTGCTATTTTTATTCTATATTATAAAAGCTGCGTCGGAGCATAAGTAATTATTTTATATTATACTTACCTGGCAATCCTGAGTATTCTCCTTTTACTACCGACTAAAGTTTAAAAATCTAGATGTATATTTACACTTCCTTGTCTTAAGGACAGAATACTAAGCTGCCACTAACTGCGACAGAATAGCTGGATCCTCGAGCATGTTATCATTCTTCCATTTAAATAGAGTAATAAACTTTGGAACTCAAAGCTGTTGGAGTAATCTCTGGATATCACAACAGCTGTTATTAAGTATACACCTACGTCTTCTGTGCTCGGAGATACGCTATTATGTTGTAGTCCAAAATTCATATAAGTCAGGCATATTCAACCTTATACATTGCCATGCGTTCGACTGATTTTGTTGTCGCCAGTATTAATAAGTAACGTCTTTCTAAGAAATGCCTTAGTGTGAAGGGGCTGTAGTTAAATCAATTCGTTATAGAATTATCATATTTTTATAGCCAAAGCAATCGGTTTGTTGTTATTAGAGACATGCATTAGTACCTATATATTTAGCTAGCACAATAACTGACTTGGTACCTCTTTGTTTCGTCGATGTCTGGTACTCGTTATACTTGGGTTTCATAGCCGGAAAGTGCGGCTTTCGCTCATAAAGATCGTGGCTTAAAGCTGTCGCTTGCCCGAAGTGAAACTCGCCCAAGGCCGTTCGGTTCTGTGGCGTGAAGTCGGTATTTATCACAAGTTGCATCGGTGTGATCTCCTAGGCCATCCAGGCGAAGCAATCTTAGCAGTATCTAGCCCTGCACAAATTGGACAAGCCTATCTCGATCTCATGAGGCTGTACCATTCTCCTGGGCTCTCATACTAATACAATATGTTGTGATAGTATGTCCGTGCTGACTGAGATATGGATTTTGCGTAGCTTGTCTACGGCTTTGAAATCTGATTCTACTAAATGAATGAAGCCTGCTGCGTCTGCTTCGAATTACTTTGAAGAGCTCATCTGCGATCATTCTTTGGTCGGTTCTTTGGTCTCATATACTGTTTCTACTTGAAAGCTCGTGCTTTGCATCGTTTTACGTCTTCCGCTAAAGAGGTCCATGCAGATTTACCATAAAGGTACCTATTTATTCCATATACCAGATTGGTAATTACTGGCATTGTTATATTAATAGTTGAACATAGTATTTACTCAGTTATACCATATTAAGGCGTTTTAAAGCTGTTTGGCGATCGTCCGTCCCTACGGTTACAGGTTCATACCTTATGAACAGACATTTTCATAGTTAATCGTTCTTCCGACAATATAATGATCCATCGTTATTGAATACAGCCCAAAACCGTTTTTTGATTTGTATTTTTGTCAAGCTTTAGCAATAAATACATGTTAGCGTATTTTATGATAATTATTAATTATGTAATTCGTTATTAACTTTTCGTATTTATATAAAAGACACTCTTTGGGAGTCCTTAAATTACGTCGGACGATAAAAAAGTTACCTTTCGTATATTAATTATTTTTTACACAACATTAAGACGTCTACCTAGTAACTTGTAGAAAAAATGTGGCCACTGTGCAATAGACGTCTAAGAAACCATTTGTTTTTATTGTGACGTAATTTACAGACAACCCCAATAGAGAATATGCATGAAACACCAAAATTAATGTTATTTTATATCGGATGCTATTATAGTCCTTATTCATAAAATATAGGTTAGTATCTTAATTTTTATTATTAAATTAATGACAAAAATATGATAATGTGTAATTAAATCGTAAAGTATACGCGGGATTTATGAATCACTAGAATGCAATGCCATAGTTCGGATTATTGATGTCTAAATCCACGCTGCTCATGTGTGTAAATGGTTCAGTTTTGCGGAGACAATACAAAAATTGTTCATCCGAAAAAACTGGCTCGCCCTCTATGTTAAAGAAGACCAAGCAAACTGTCAATTTCCTCAAAAACATTAGTTCTAATTGCTCTTTATTGATTTATGTTAATACATATCAGAAGTACACTAAGTACGAACTGTTTTACTTGTAATTATTTTCTATGTTATAGCTGCTGCTGTGATGTATGCCTTATGGCTGTTGAGCTATCACCTTACTTGATGGTACAAAATCGATGTTAATTTGTTTAAGATAAAGTAAATTGTGAATCTTTGTGAAATTTATTACACTGAAGCGGCGTCGGCAGATTGATATGGCATCTCAAACATGTAAAGGTAACTGCCGTACATTAGAGTGATGAGAAAATAGATTTCTGATATAATAGTTCAACTAACATTCGGAATCCTCGTAAAATATAACATTAATTACGAAGACTGCCTATTCCCTCATTGTAAGGCTCTGTCTAAAACTAAATCAAGTTTTGTAGCGTAAGCAATTCATACAGAAAATTGCTTAGCAAATTTGGAAAATAAGTAAATACTAAGGACTTTGACGATCTTGCTAAATTTTATTCATTTGTAGCTGTGTTTGTGCTCTGATGAATAATGCCTCGTCTGCCGACGCCCAATAAATTTATCAAATAAAATTAAATGCTGCTATGTGATTATTTATTGACAATGGTTTATTAAATCATTAAGCAAATATGAATAGCATAACATTGATTATACTCTTTATAACTTTAGTATAAGATTTGCCTTTTATTGAGAAATTAACTATAATGCACGTTGAAAAGCAATATCACTTATTTACATTATGTGTTTTACTTACTATTAACCGTTTGTGGTCTTGTTTTTCGTATCAATAAAGTGTTAAACTGCTTCCATTTGTCTTGGGTAGTGCCATGATCATACTTTATTATATGACGTAGTATACAATGGTTGATTGATTCCCGTTTAAAGTTTGTACTTGTTCATTAATATTTCCAGTGTTTAGTGGTACTATAGCAGTTACTACGATGTCTTTTTGTTCTGCCTCGAGTTTGAGCTTCTTATTTTAAAGGGAAGCTGGCATTGTTGATTAATACTTGTTTTATATGTATTTAGATGTAACAAAAACAATATATTTACCACAGGTGATACTGTAACGAAATATAAATGCATGACTTCGTAAAGCTCGTTCTTCCACTGCTATGCATAATAATGTTAGCTGTGTAGTCTGTTAGACTACGCTAGTTTCCAACAAGTTAATAAATAAAATACGCTCTAATTTTATTATTAAATTATATTTTGTAACATTGTGTATTATTTTTAAACCTGAGCACCTTTTGCAAGAACGATCTGTAAAACTCAATTATACTGGCATACCTGTCAGGTACACCCTTACGTGTATCTGTGTACATTTATTCTTACGGACCCTTTGGACCTTCCTTTTCCTTTTAACTTTGGCTTCCCTTATACTTTTTACAACAAATCTAGTACTGGCAAGTAGGTATCTTCTTTTCCTGCCTGATAGCTGGAAATCCCGGGTTATCATTTCCATCTTCAGAACTCCCCGACATGCAACAGGGCGGAGCAATAGGTATCACCCAGTTACACTTTTACCAATATAGGGAAAATATTGACGGTCGGAATAGTTTGCAATGAAAAGGCTGGACTAGTTTATGAACGAGTCTTAATTCGGCTTCTCTAAAGGATTCTGCACGATTGATACAATTGGCAGTTTTACAAACGTTTTAACACCTGACGCAGAATACGCGGATCGCTTTTCCGTAAACGAGTACATTTAATCCTACGAGACTTTCCGGTACTGAGTACTAAATATCGTTACCATTAGCAGAGCTTCCTGTATTAAATGTGACGGTATATCTGCATGTCTTGTCGCTATGCCATGCTTTACATCCCCGTTGATAAACTTGACCCTAGAACTATTTGGAGGAAACTCCTTCAAGTCTTCATTCTGTCCCATACTCAACAACTTATTTAGGCCTGAACTACATACTTCAGTAGTGGCTATAACCTAACCCATCTCTCAACTCCCAAATCAGTGGCTTGACTCTCGGTAGTTTGTCTGTCAGATCCTAAAACAGATATACTTTGAAACGTGGTATCATCTTAGAATCAATTTTACTGGTGTTCTACATGAACAGATAAAGCTGAACTATTTGCGAGCTCTCGGAGGGCCTCTAGCGGAATGTCCATCCATGTGTACTAAAATACATTTACAATTTGCCACAATAAGGAGTTTACTGGATGAGCTTTCTTCTAGCTCGAACCATATATATGGTAATTAATATCTATTAGATACCTGTCGTATGTAGTTAGGTACTATTTTATTCTGTTATCTATATTTGTGTTGTTTCAGGCATCGAAACATCGCCGTAAACAGTATAATTCGGGTTACTACACGACACTGGCAGAAATTGGCAGACAGCGGCAAAGCATGGTATAACATAACATACATATATACATTTGCTTTCCAATAAGTACCTACCCTGCAATGAAGCCCTTGAGCTCTAGCTGCTTTCTGATACATGTAGTACGTAGTCATTATTTTACTACATAGTACATCATTTACAAGTGTATAAATCGAACTTATTCAATTAATCATTTTGCATCAGAATCGGAACGCTGTCACTTAGTAAACTTAGGTATTAAAATCATTACTACATGATGTTCGATTTGGCCTGTTTACCACAATTTGTGGACAAAATCAAGTCTACCACATTGTAGCAAAATTTGATTATGTATTTATTTCATATTTCTTTGCAAGTAAAATTTGAAGAATTATTAAAATTAACATACAGTTGATTATAATATAGTTGTTGTACATTGTAAAGACTAGAAGGGGTAGAAAAACAACAATGACTTCCTAAAATATTTATTTAATATACGAAGTTTATTTAACATTCCTCCACGTATGGTACCCTAATGAATGTATGTAAAATTAAAGTCTATAAACATCTCAAGGAGAGAGGTAGGTCATACAATATTCTTAAAAGCACGAAATACGAAGCTATTATATGTTATTGGAATCCCAAGACACTCATACAGTTATCCAAATATGAATACAAATGAAACATTTCAGTATACTCACTGCTACATTTTGATATTTTCTAGATTAATACATAGTAATTTACATCAATGCATGGATACAAATATACAGTTTAAATTGTTAATAGACATTAAAACGACGGTTATTGGAATATAACAACAATAGAAAGATCAAGTATAAAATCAAAAAAATCATACTAATGATAAAATTCATAATGGATTGTGTATAACTAAAATAATGAAATTAACAACGAAATATAATGTTCTTTTTCGGATATACAAAACTGTAAAAAAATTGTAAATAGATCAACAATTTGTATTAATTACCATAAGTATTAAGTTAAAAAATATTAATAGATATTATTTTATGTATAATTATTATACGTTGCTTAAACCTGATAATAATAATTATTATAACATTTGCTGAAATACAAATTTTAGCGGCAGCTTGCCACGAGTATCATATTACGCGAAGTGTTCAAAAGTTCTGTATACCGGCTCTTACTCACGATGCACGTCATACACTATATTACCGATTAGTCATATATTTGCCCAATAATATTTTTAATCACGATTTCTAAGGATTGAACATGTATTAAACGGATTATTTCCGATGGAAATGAGTTCGTAAATACAATAAGGAGAGACGTTAGAGTGATAGTATCGATACGTATTAGAAATCGGTTAAATATTATGAACGAATTCACAGAAATGGGAAGATGACTTTGTAAACGATAAAATGAATGTGTAGTGACGACCAGCACGTTGCGCAATTCAAGCGGTGCGTGAGTGAGGCCGTGGCGTCCAGCTAGCGACGCGCACCGAACTCCACCGCGTCGTCGTCGGTGATGTCTCCGTGCCGCCACAGGCTCAGGCGCGAGCTCTTGGCGTGCTCCTGGGCGGCACGGTACTCCGCCACCAGCCCGGCCAGGCGGTGGTCGCGCAGGGACTCCATCAGCACCAGACCCTCCTTGATCAGGTTCTACATGGAAACAAACATTACATTAGCTTACTATACACACTTGTGATTTGAAATTTATTACGGGCTCATCCATTTCCGGGACTCCACAACCACCCTGGAGAAATCATAAATAGAAATTATAGTCATCATGTCAAGAAATTTATCATTAACCTTTTATACCCAAATTTAATAAACCAGATATTTGTTACCTTGCCAACATCGACGTTGGAGTTAGGATCGACAAGGGTGACACCTTGAGGAGAGCCACGAGTCTCAACGTTCAGGAGCAGTTTCCTGTTAAGCGTGTCGGCAGAGAAGACGGCAACGGCCTCAGATCGGTCATCAGGATCTGACGGGAACTTAACACAGCATAGCACATACTCGTTGACGTATGGCGGCTCAAGCTCTGTACCGGCAGGTAAAGCCGCCAGTCTGGCGGTGCTCAGCACCTATGCAAAAATACATTAAATTAATATTTTTTTACTTCTAAAGCACACTTACAAAGCAGTCACTTTTATAATTCCTCGCTTACCTCGCGGTTTCCGTAATCGATGTAGAACACATGAGCTAGTTTATCTTCAGTGATCTTCTCCACCTTAGCCCTGTACCATTGATCATCCAAACTGAATCGAGCTGCACAGATGTTGCCTCTCCTTGGCATGTAAGCTCCTGCTAGCGGAGGATTTGATTTAAATTCTTGATGAATTTTTTCCATCAAACTTTCAAGTCGAGTGCCCATATCAATATTTTGAGCATAGAAGTTGCCTTCTGGTGTGACTTCAGTGATTATCACCTTCTCGTATTTGACAGTGCGGTCCTGTATCGGGGCATTCCTTTCTTTTTCAGTTTCCTTCTCAACCTCTACGAAATCTTTCCATAAGCCCAAACGATTCTTGCTCGCATTTTCTTCAGCATTCTTTATCTGTCTGGCGAATTCAGAGGTTTCGGCAGTGTGGTGCATTGTTGCAAGACCATTTTCAACAAGAGCGACCGACAAATTCTCATTCTCCACCCACAACCATCCAATGAAATTGCCAGCCTTGTCCATTTCTTCAATGGTGACAACTACGTCACGTTGCAAGCACTTTTCCTTGGTGAATAGTAGAGCTTCCTCGCCGAATGGCTCTGCGTTTTGCATGCCACCGCCACCTCCGACGGCTGGGCGAGAACCTCTGGGGCAGTTGATGCCAGCTAGTAAGAATGTGACCAGGACGGATTCCTTCGGTATGTATATGCGCATGCGAGATCCACTGGCAACGAATTCAACAGTTGCCTCAGTCTTTTGTGCACGCTTAAGGAAGGGGAAGAACTTCTTAGCTTTGGCGGAGTCGCCACTGGTATCCTGGATGCGGTGAGTGGGTATGTCTTTCTTGGCGTGAACACCAATGCCAGCTTTCTGTGCTTTAAGTTCTGCTTCCAAAAGTTTGTCATAGTGAGAGCTCCTCTGGTCATTATCGTTCCTGTATCTCACGACGGTAGCATAGCCCTTGGAAACTAATGCTTCCGCCAAATTGCTAAAACCATAAAAAATTCATTAATTTAAGTTAAGTAAACACATTATTATTGGATATAATATTTCAGATACTCACACTCCTCCTGAAATAACGGTGCAGCAACTCTTTTCTGGGAAATTATCTTTTGCGGGTTGAATGTAATCGACAGTGACATTGACTTTCTTGCCCACCACTTTCTTCCTAAGGAACTCACGTGCTTCGTACATCCAAGGAATGTCATATAGTGGTTTGAAACCTTTGGGGCGGGGTGAGTTCTTGCCCTCTTCATCTGGACTGTTCCTGTACAAAAAAAGAACATGAGTGCTTCAAAGTCATTTTGCATATACAGGGTGACTTCGAAGTCGTGGGCAATATTTTAATCTAAGACACTATTAATGACACTAATTGACCACCTTGAACAGGTCACGGGAAACGAAGAGGATTACTTCCGCGACCCCTCCGGCGCCTGGCCGGGCGTAGAATGCCCGACCCCGCCGGGGGGAACTAGGTAACTACCTACATTATTATTATTTTTTTTACGTAAAAATAGCCCTAACGCAATTAGTATCATTAATAGTGTCTTAGTTTAAAATATTGCCCACGACTTCGAAGTCACCCTGTAGATATTATTTGGACTTCACACTTACTTCTCACGCGGTGGCCTGATGCTAGCCAAGAAAATTTTCTTCTGGGTGTTGTTGGGCATCTTGACAACAAGTGCGTCACCATTTACCACTTCCATTACGGTCGCAGTGAATTCTTTGTCTTTAGCCGCAATAATAGGGGCATTGCTGGTATAGTTGGTCCAAATGCGGAGCCTGGCATCCTTAGCCTGTCTTTCAGCGGCCCTCAGAGTGCTGGCACCTAAATCATAAAACTCTTGTGAATATGTGTGTCGTAATAATTCAATTAGATATCACAATAAAACATTTGTATAGTTATCGTCTACTATTAATTGTTTAAAAATTATACCTATTCAATCATGTAATTGATCGACAACTAGACGGTGATCTCCCTAATGTGGAAAATACATCGAATATTGTGTATTGCAGTTATTGTTAGTGATTTATCATGCTAGAATTCGTCAATAAGCAATTCATGTAAGTGCCAAGTATTCTATTCTTAACCATTGAGGACAACACATGCAGTTTTAATTGATCATTTCAAATTTACGTAATAAGTAGCCAAAGTACACTGAAATTCGGTATTTTTTTAAAATTAATTTCAAGTAAAATGATTTGTTTTCTTTAAGTGTTCATGAGTAGGAGCATTATATTATCAAATTATATTTAATAATGGACTAACCCTGTTTCATAACAGCAAGAGACCAATCTACGCATCTGGCGAAACCCTGTCTCAATAGAGCTTCCGCGATGTTTCCTTGAGGGTGTAAAATAGTCCCTACAAAGTTGTTGTTATTGACAGATTCCAAAATGACTTCTACATCCTTCTGGAGCAGTTTGGACTCGAGGAAGAAGCGAGCCTCTTCAGCGTAGGGTTCGGATTCACCATCTTGCCTGACTGATGGGCACTATAGAAACATAAAAAAAATTATATCCATAAAATGCATAAATCTTATACTCTCAGTGATAAAGAAGTTCTAAATAGCATATTTAGAGTCCTCTGTAAGTTTTACTTACTCTGATACCAGACAACATAAGTGTGATCTGATGGAACTCCGGTAGCAGGCAGAGCCGGACTGTGGAACCATCACGGACATACTCAATGATGGCCTTAATTGGCAGATTGTTGAATTTATTCACAAACTGCTTCGGGCTCTCAACACTCCATTTGATGTCTCGAACGTGATCCTGTATTATAATAAAGTTATGCAAAATATCACACAAATAAACATTCATAATAGTTAAACTGTTAACTTGAAATATTTCTTAATTCATACTATTAACCTATTGCAATGTGTTAAAATAAGTTTAATTTAATGTTTTCATTTTCCTATATTCATCCAAGTACAAAAGTTTTTGTGATTTTATCATAACCTTCTGTTATTTTCCTACTTAGAAAAATACAGGTCGTATTTTGACATTAGTACCATACAAAATACTTCACAATTCTATCTTCAAACTAGGCCTTGAATTACAAATAGCTAAGAGGTTTTTTGAATTAATTTTCATTGTTAACTTCTATATTTACATTTATAAAGATGGTTTGAGTGTACAATGTATAAAAGAGAAGCACAGGCCAGATGCTGATCAGTGATTGTGATTTCATTTCAAGAATATAAATTAAGCAAGCTCTGACTGTATTATTAGCTTTTAATATCTAGTGCAGATAAAATATTAATTGTATAGCATATCAATGCACTGTTATTTTAATTGTGTACATGCACTGAACCATACAGATAATGATAGACAATTAAATAAGATAAATACATATTGAATTGAAATATCTTCATTTTAAATTTGTAGTTTGTAAGAAAACAACATAAGATTAATTAATTACCTGCAGATCAGTTCCCCAGATACCTTTTCCCTGTGATTTAGCCACATCTTCAATTTCGACAAGCCTCTTCAGTTGGGGAATGTTTCTGCCGCCATCCCTGACTTTGGCCAATCCCTCAGCAAGAAGGGCTTCAGTCAAGTTTTCATCTTTGGTGGGGTCCTTTCCGGCCCACACACTACCATACTCCCTGGTGGCTGAGTTAGGAGGTTTCTCAGCTGTAAAAATGACCTCCCTGCCTACTAACTTCCTGAGGAATTCACGAGCCTCCCAAGCGTAGGGCTCATCCTTGGTTTCGATATCACTGTCAAGATAAAACTCTATGTAGGAACTGTATATAATTTTTGGTAACTAGATAAATTTAATTACAACAACAACTATAAATTACAACGCTTAGCAATTTATAAATAGTTGCATAAATATTGCTAATAGATAAGATGTTCATCGCTTTGCAGATTTTAAATTAAAGCATTCTTAGTACTAAAACAACATTAATGGCATAGCAAAAATACCTACTTGAAGAACTTCATGCGCGTCCTATATTAGGCATGAAAGATAAAATGAACAATGTTATATAACTTTAAGTATATTATCATAAAAATAGAATAATTACATCAGGTTAAATATTAATTAAATTAAAACTTTAATTCCCATTACTTTGATAATGCACTCAAGTTATTCTGATGGCTTACATTATTGCAAGTACCTGTATGTACTAGCAGATGATTTGATGACCTATACAGCCTTTGAACGTAATTTCATTTAATGAGAAAGCAATGCAATGTTCATGTTTTATTAAATATGCAAACTATTCCCTTTTTTATACCCAGATTGATATGTAGCTACTTATTTTATAAATTACATTTGATTCAAGTAACATTAATTGAAACATTGAGAAACAATATATATTAATATTCACAAAAAAATATAAATTTATTGTTTGTATTTTTGATTCCCAGGTCAATACTAAGACTGTGTAAAAAAACCAAATTACACCTTGGAGATTTGGTTAGTTTTTATTAAACCAGCAGGTTGATCAACTTTTAGATTGATGTCCATAAACCAAATTAAATCAAAATGAAAATGTAACTAAATTGATATACATACATTTTGAATGGAATGTCAAAACCACAATCAAAGGTGTAGTTATAGAGCAGCTGATAATGAGCAGCTTGAATATCAGTATTATTTAAATTATCTAAGCTAAACTGGCATTACAGAGAGCTTTAATGCTTTATAACCTAGCACTATGTATTAATGAATGTACTTGTTTGTAATTTACATGTATGGAGTGATTTATGTACATACAGTCCTTAATAAATAGAGAAAAGAAAGTAACCTTTAAGTGTGTGATTCTAACAGGAAATTAAATGAATTTGTCATATTTGTGCAAAATAGTGGTATGACAATTGTAAATGTTTTCTAAAAAGCTGTGTTCTACCCTGTTTCGCATGTCACAGTTTTGTTAGAAGTGTACAAATGAGAACTAACCTAAATCATGTTAACTGTGGTTTTGGAACTATATCACATACTCATTACACACAAAATAGTGTATTATGGTAGTAAAGCTTATTATTGGTACAATTGTAGATGCTGGCAGGCAAAATAAAGTAGGTGAAAACATTCTACTACCCTTTTGTAGTAGCATTTATTAGAATTTAAAACTTCAGCTGTTTTTTAATTTAAGTAGGTGTTATAGATAAGACTAACATTAAGTCTTAATAGCTGAAGTAGGTAATTATTTTTATCAAGGCCAAAGAATTGTAGAAATTATAGAGTAATTGATGTTATTACCTGCTCTTTAGAAAAATTAACAAAAGAAATAATCACATTCACATTATCGTTGTATGTATACAATAAATCCTGTTTTATCACAACTTACACTAGTTACCATGTAAACTCTTTAGTCCACTAAGAATGCAGAGATAATATGAGTAAAATGTTAGCATCAAGCTGTGTGCTACGTTAGGTGGTTAGGTTAGGTACAGTAGATCATATTTAACCACTAAACGCTTCTTATAATACAGCAGCTACCACTGAAGGCTTCTTATAATACCTCTCACAGCATAAGCTATAAAATTAAGAATCCAATGTTAACCTTTTGACCACCACCCATGTATTTTTGAGGAAGAGGCAAGAAGAAGAGGAGAAGGGTTAAGTTTGCCTAATTTATGACTAAGACAGACTTTAGGGTGTAAATCTTATATATAGCATTGATTTCTGTATTGCTATAGTGAGGTATTTATGTAGGACTTATTATAATTTACATTATATGAACTGCTTTCACTATAATTCATTCATATTGGAAAAAGACCACAGAAACAAGCACTAGTTGTAAGGTCCACAAATATACAGCTTTTAATGCCAGGGTAGCACCTAATTATCATTATATGTAGCTTTATATTCAAACTAGACTGAAACATATGTTATCTTTAAATATGCTAGAATGAGTGTGTTATCCTACAATTTGATGTGGCAGTCAAAAGGTTAAATCGCTGGACTCATTTTTTACATGAAGTGATTTGCCGGCAGAAGCTTTGATATTATGATGACAATTGGTAACTGCCATATGTGAAGATAATTGCTGGAATCACAGTTAAAGAATGCCATATTGAAGCTACCAAATCTTTGGACTTAGTGACATTTATTGAGTATTATACTTATGATAATGTACATGAATTCAAGGTGTTCAGTTAAGCCATATTGCGAGAATTTGCATGTAACTGTAAAGCTTTAGTTTGACCGAGCTTAGTAGCAAAGCTAAAGCTTTTAAGAGATATTTTGCTTTCATATTTTAACTAGGCAATTTTAATTACTAAGGATTGTAATATTAAGGAAATTGCCCCTCATGAATTGGCTATATTCACTATTGCATTATCAGATACATAAGTTCATTATACATATATTGCCTAAGATGAAATATGAGATTCTTATATTATGATTTATTAGAACTGTGTTATCAAGGTAAATACATTGCCTTGTAAGTTAGACCACTGTAATTCAGCTGAATTAATTTGATCCATATTTAAGATATAAACTTATATTGAAATGAGTGTTATTGTTAGTGTTCCACATTAAAATAGCTCAAATTTTAAGATATTGTAAGTCTTTATTAGAATGTTAACTGAAGCAACAATCAATTCGAACTAGGGCGCAACACTCACTTGTTGGCAGTCCTCTGGCGCGCTAGTTTAGGCGCGGTGATTCCAGAAAGCGCGATTATTTTCTCTGGAGGTGGCCCACCCTGTGGCTGTCTTCTTATCACAATCGTATCTCCCGATAGTACCTGGTTCGCACAAAATGGTTCATTTTGTAGTGCGCAAGTTCATACATAAATATATATACCGACGTGCATTTCTAGCGACCATTTTAAGAACCAGTTGGCACAAAAGGGATGAGTTACAGTTATCGATCCAATTCAATATTCTAAACAAATCAAAGGAAACAAACAAGAATCACACTGTTTGGTATTTCTACATATATTAGGCTCAATGTGGTGCCAACGGGGCAAATTATGCTAGATCGGCACGAGGCATCTTGGCTTATGAGCTAAGGAGATTTTATAAAAACATATTTGTTGTATTACCTGCTTCACTATGCCAATTTTGTAAGCAGGCGCCGGTGCTGGAGCACTCATTTTTGATATATTTCTTTAGAAATATTCCGGCAAAAGAAGATTTTATAAAATTACTGATGAGTGAACAACTAACAAGACTGGGCGAAACGTGGCGGTGGCGCGCAGCTAGTGTTTCCACATTTGAGGAGTGTAAAATTTATAGATTAAATTGATACTTTCTCTAGAACACACGGTCTGATATTCTCGCCTGTACACGAGTAAATCGACTAAAACGATTATTGATCAGATAAATTAGTTTTTGTACTTCTTAATTTTAAACTTGTGAATTAATTTCTTTTAAATTTAAATAGTTGTTTGTAACCTCAATTTTAATCACAATTAAAATAAAAAAGGTTTAGTTAATCCGCATAAAACACTTTCAAGTTAGAAAACAATTATATCCGAATATTTCCTTTACTTTAAGTGCCTGGAGGACTGCTGCAAATAATTTTGACTGTATGTGGCTTACCCGCTATATTAAAATGGAATATAAATTAGGGATTCTGGAAAGACGCACAATGCCCCTTCGATAAACTTATTGAAAGTAAAATCATTGGAAATATTGCAACAGGTTACAGTACTTATCAGTCACTATTGAGATTTGAATAAAATCAGTTATTTCGAGATAATTTCTCATTTTCTTATTTTTGTAATGGTTTTATTCGGGTATAGATATATTTAAAACCAGCCGTAAAATGGAACTTTCGTTATTAAGCTTGTCAAGAATATCGTCCTCTCTGAATACACGTATAATCGACTAGAATGTAGTGATGCACACTAAAAATCAACTAAATTGACATTTAGTTGGATTTGACGCCACATAATAAAAAAAAATGCACACGTGATACAACGTGGAACATGTAATCTCGTCGTTTTATTTAGGTTTACCATAAACCATTCACTCCCTATATTAATTAACGTTAAGGTACATACCTTTCCTTTTTTTAGAATCAACTTAGCATGAATGAAGGAATATTTTATCAAAACCAACTTTAGTTAAAAGCTTGTTTTATGAGCACCAAAGCGTTATTTGATTATGCCGGTCGAATCTATTTAGGATTTTTTGGGTATGGTTGATCTAAAGCTAAATAAGAAACATTGATAAAATAATAGGTTTGTTAATGCAAGATATTAGAATAATAAGAATTACACCTTTGCTTATGATTATTGCACCAATGTTTTGTTAGAAATCAGGAAAGCTTGACAAAATTGGTATGCAATATACTGCAGATTATGGTTTGCTCGCTAACTAAGCAAGATGTAGGTACAAGTACAAATCAAAATAATAATTTTTGACAAAATAATATCTTAAAAGGACAGTTTTTATACAGCATTTATCTCAGAAACAAATGTACGAATTAAAAAAGTTTTTGTATTGAATAAAATATTGAAGAGAGCCGTAAATACTAATAAGATGGAAGCATGAATGAAAACATTGCAAAAACGTGAAGATTTAATATTTTTAAGATGTTACTGAGATTTTTTGCACTGCGCACATGGTTAAAGTTTCGAAAAATCATAACAAAGTCGTTCCTCTAATAGTGTTAAAAAAGTTAACAGCTGTGCATGTCTGTTATGGTTGACTCACGATTGTTCTAGAGGTACCTTCTGCATTATTTATGAAGCAGTAAACACGTAATGTATCAAAAGTATTCAATTTTGACCAGATAATCATTGACACCAACTAGTTTCAATAAATTTATGCTAATGCTTTGTAAAATGTATTATTGTTTCAAGTCTACGTTCGTCGTGAACGACAGCTAGTCTTTAATATCGCTTGAAGTAGGTATCATTTCACAAAATACCTTACTTAACTTACATTATTTATCTACGAGCAACTAATATAACAGTTGAAGGGGGAAAATTAGACCTGGTCTAGCCGTTGAAATATCTAAATGTTGTTAAGATATAGCATAATAATTATTATGCTTCTCTTTTAACGATCTATATTTCGCCCGGGGCATAGGCCAGAATAGGTGACACCATACTACTCTAAGGGACCCCCCACACTAGCGTCTTTCGAGCGTCGTCGTCGTGCCAGCGTCCGCGCGGCGTCGACGCGACGTCGACGCCGCGGCGACGCGACGCCATTGCGGCGTCAGTTCAACGTTTTTTGTTAACAACGGCGACGCGTTGCCAGCGCCGCGCACGCTCGGCGTTCACAAAAAACGTTGAACTGACGCCGCGTCGACATCGCGTCGCCGCGGCGTCGACGTCGCGCGGACGCTGGCACGACGACGACGCTCGAAAGACGCTAGTGTGGGGGGTCCCTAAATAAGCATAGACGACTAGTTATAAGTCTATGGTGTTAAACACCCGCCGAAAGCTGAACTTTTATAAAAAAAAGTAGAATAATAATTGGGAAAACAGTATTACTCAACTTCATTTTACTTGGACTATGGACTCCGATCTTTGAAATCGACAGAAAGTAAATGATGCATCTGTTGCACCTATTCGTATTGCGAAAGTGCAGGCTCTTTGTCATCTTAATGACATCTTCTCTATGGATCATGATTGGCTAGACATTTTTAGGGTGTCGTAGCCAAATGGCAAAAAGGAACCATTATAGATATTACCATGTTTGTTTGTATCCGTATGTTCCAGCCCCTTTTTTACTACACAGTTTAAACTTAGATGTATGTTATGAACCGCATTATTATTTTTACAAAAAATGATTTTATGGCAAAAACAACGGAAGCCTGTGCCCTACAGTCGCTAATTCTAACTTCTTCTTCTTCTTAAGGATGATAATGAGCCAATATACTTAGTAAATATGTTACTAAATAAATAATAATACAAACATATACCTACATAAGGGAACTAGGGGCATGATGGGGCCATGAGGTAAGACGAGGTCACGCACTCATACGAAAATCCCAACGTTCCTATGACACGGCGCATTAGCCAATCAGAAGCTGCTATCGAACAATACTCAGTGCGGCCATAACAGTCGGTGAGAGTGCGTGCGTTCTTCGTTTATAAACTAATTACTGCTACAGTGCATCTAATAATCTAATTAATATAATATTATGTGCACGTGAACGACATCAGAAAAAGGTAAGAAAAACAGTTGAACTCATTGTGTTTATGCACTTTGTTTTTACATTTTACTTGCTGTTGATAGGCACATCCAAAATCATTCTAGTCCCAAGCACTTATTTAAAAAATTTAAATATTTAAAAAATAGTGACAGGGGCAAGATGGTGTAGGTCCTACGGGGCATAATGAGATTCATCATGGCCCATCGATTTTCAAACAAGTTATTACTTAAACATTACTAGGTTGTGTTTTGTTTTTCAATTTACAGCTAGATTGATTCACAAAAAGAAATTCATCATCACAGCCTAAAATATTGACCTCATTACATTTTTCTTTTTCAGATAAAAATGGTTAGAAATTACAAGAAAAAGACAAAAAGTCTTAATAGATAAAGTTATGACAAAAAAGTCAGGATACAGGAAAGCGGCCTTAGACCATAGTACCCTAGACCCATCTTGCCGCATTTATCGTAAACCATCTTACCCCGTACGTGGGGTAAGATGGTTTTTTTATGTGTTATTAAAAAATAATTAATAATGAAAAATTGTGATGACATGTCCGTCCAAAGAATATGCCAATTTGTAGTTGATTAAGTAACTAACGTGCCATAAATAAATGAAAACATTGTATTAATTAGATCTGTGTATTTTTGTAGTTTTCCCTTAGCGTCCCCATCATGCCCCTAGTTCCCCTATATACGCAACTGGGCATAATAAATACCTCATCCCATATAGGGAAGGTCTGAGTATCGATCGCTTCGATAACTCACTCTGGATTGGAGATTTCAGAATCCAATAATTAGAATCTAGGTTTCTTTAAGATATTTTCCTCCACCGTTGCCTAATAACCACGATTTGTGACTGCATCGCATCTTTAGCATCCCTTAGTTAACTTGCAACTTAAGGGAAATAAATTCTGTATGAAATGGAACTTTACAGATTGTAGAGAAAGTACAAATTCTAGGAATAAATGTTGTCGTCTGCTTTAGAAGATAAGCATACCTACAAATACACATTTTCACAGATTTATCCTAGTTTAGATTCTGTTAGGAAAATCGTATCTGTTAACCAATTTAATTAAAAATAAGTCAATGAACTGATAGGACCTGTGTCTTAAAAAAAGAACTGAATTTGGTCAGTTTTTATAATATAATTTTAATAATTGAGAAAGTAATCGAAATATCAATTGTTTTTGGGATTTCGTACCTCGAACGAAAATACGGAATCCGTACAGCATCACTTTGTGGTCTGTCCGTCCGTCTGCCAGACAACTCTGTCAAAAACGGTTATATCAGGAACGTGTAGAGCTATCAAGCTGGAATTTATATTTAATACTCAGGTCTACTGTTCCTTAAAACTATAAAAAAAAAACAAACTTCCAACGCAATCAAAAGATACAGTATTTCTGTATCTTCATTTCTTCAACTTTTGAAAGCGTATTTATCTATCTTATCATGTAGGTATTAAAAAAATATTATTTCTTTTTTGCACAGATTTCTTTTTCTTTAGAATATTTGTACGGAACCTTCAGTGTGGCGATCGGGCTCGCACTTGACCTGTTTTTTATTGATTTCTATCTTGTCAGTAAAACAACGGTTTCAATATTTTTTAATACCTACTCTAGACTAACGCTAAGAACTCACGGAGCGATTTCTTACCGTGCCCGCAGCGGTTGCGGAACCGCGAATTTATTTCCAAACTCACGAGACCGGTTATTCGCGCGGTCCCGCAGCCGCTGCGGCTGCGATCATCGCCCGCCACGTTTGCGGGCGACTATCGCAACCGCAGCGGTACCACAGTTTTCTGTACCTCCTCCCCGCGCGCGCCGTCTGCGCCACTGCGATCGCCCGCCAATCGACCGCAGAGCACGCGGGCGCAAACCGCAGAGCTTGCGGGCGACCGCGGCCCGCGCGATTCTACAAGTTGCCCGCCGGTGCCGCGGGAGCCGCAAACAATCGCACGGTCTGCGGGCGTAAACCGCGTCGTGAGTTGTGCTTTAATTTTTTACATGTAAATCTGCATACTACAGAGTCTGCGGGCCCGCCACCGCGGCGGGCGCGGGAAAAAATCGCTCCGTGAGTTCTTAGCCATACACACCTAAGTAGGTAAGACTAAGTACGTACATAGATAACAAACAACGAAAATAATAAAGCTAAGTATAATTATATTTTTTTAATACTCGTAAGATTCGATTTCGATTCAATTTTTAAAGAAAGAGACCGGTGTCAATATATTATTATGTCCTGATTTATAATTAATTTAGATAAATGATAATTGGTTAGGTGTGAATGTTGCTAGGCAGAAATTAGATAGCTAATTATCAACCTACTTAATAAATGGTTGATTATCTATGGGTGGCATTGTGCAAGCGAGATGGCATTCAACGCAGCGTAGTGGCGCACAGTGGTCCGGATTTTCAAAAAGGTGGACATAGGATTGAAAATGCATATTTAACTCAACTAAAAATTGTTTCGTATAGGAAATTTAACACTGATTAATACTTATTACTACAACTTTTCAAAAAAAATGCTCCTTCACGTAAAAAAAAAATATCGAAAATAAAAATGTATGGGAGAAAATCTATTTTATTTTTTTTCTCCGTTCAGTATCAAAGTATAGCAACTAAATCTTATATTCTGGTAAGTACCTATCGTTCTTAATACGACAACATATAAATTGCTTGCGTATCCCTGCGGTCTTGACGCCTACGATGCTTCAAAGTTCAAAATTTTAAAGTTGAATTATCTTAACATTATTAACGAGTTTTTCTGAGTTTTTCTATTCAAATTAATACAAAATATCATTTTTAATAAAAAAGCTCCCCGCGCGGACCAACCATGTATTAGGTTCGCCTCCTACTACTTGGGACTTAAATATACTACTGGCGAAATTATTATTATTGACCATATAACGAAGAACCCTGATAGTGTTCCTATTGTTCAAGCCACATTGTTTAAGAAAAATAGGAAAAAAACTTTTGACGAAGATCATGCTCTTGTGTTTAAAGGAAGTGCTGTTAGATTGTGAGGTTCCAGTGTTACCATCGTATCACAAACTCCTTGAAGCTAAAAAGAAATGCTATCCACATGATTTAGAAATTAGTGAGAGAGGACCCAGAGTGAAGCTTCAAGCCCTATTGGATCTGACAGTCCAGAAGATTCTTCAGATTACCGGTACCCAGATTGATTCGTCAACTGAAGGATTGAAGTTAATCAGCAAATGGGGTTTCGATGGAGCTTCTTCACAAAGCACCTATAAGCAAAGGACTGAAAATGTAGACCTTTGTGCATTTATACCCATGGTTTTATATGCCCGCAAGTGTACACAAGCTACTCATACACGGTGCAGACATTTGTCATCACTTTGGCCTCCTACCAATTGGCATTCTTTCCGAAGAAGCGGGAGAAGCAAGAAATAAAGAATTTCGAAGAGTTCGTGAATATCATACAAGGAAATTTAACAGGATGAAGACCAACGAGGACTTACTCCATAATTTTTTGATTAGTTCAGACCCATATTTATCCCATATTCGCCCAAAATACAGCAACTCTAAACAATTCGATTTTTTTCCAGATGTTAAAGAGCTTTTGTTGTTGCCTGAGGTAGTCACAGAAGAAACAGAGAATATGGATCTACAGGAGTTGCAGCCTGAACATGATCCATTAATGTAAACGTGTCAGATTTAGTAATTTGGTTATTGTCCGAATTGAGTTTGTTAGTTAGTAAAAAATTATATATTTTTTAATCTATTTCTTGTTACGTAAAAAATATTAGGTCGTGGTGGCCTTGTGGGTAAAGAACCAGCCTTTCGAGTATGAGGGTGTTGATTCGATTCCAGGCCAGGCAAGTACCAATGCAACTTTTCTAAGTTTGTATGTACTTTCTAAGTATATCTTGAATACCAACGACTGTGTTTCGGATGGCACGTTAAACTGTAGGTCCCGGCTGTCATTGAACATCTTTGGCAGTCGTTACGGGTAGTCAGAAGCCAGTAATTCTGACACCAGTCTTACCAAGGGATATTGTGTTGCCCGGGTAACTGGGTTGAGGAGGTCACGCTCCTTGTAAAACAAACACACACTACACTGCTACATCCGGTTAGACTGGAAACCGACCCCAACAAAGTTGGAAAAAGGCTCGAAAGATGGTGACTGTTATATAAAAAATGTAATATATTTCTTGTAATATAACAAATATGCCTATTTTGTCATAACATCACGCTTTATATTCCCCGAAGGGTTCGGCAAAGTTGTATACTACACAAAAGTATACTGTCATTTCGCCAGTAGTATATTTAAGTCTCAAGTAGTAGGGGGCGAAACTAATACATGGTTGGTGCGCGCGGGGGCCTTTTTTTATTAAAAATGATATTTTGTATTAATTTCAATAGAAAAACTCAGAAAAACTCGTTAATAATGTTAAGATAATTCAACTTTAAAATTTTGAACTTTGAAGCATCGTAGGCGTCAAGACCGCAGGGACACGCAAGCAATTTATATGTTGTCGTATTAAGAACGATAGGTACTTACCAGAATATAAGATTTAGTTGCTATACTTTGATACTGAACGGAGAAAAAAAATAAAATAGATTTTCTCCCATACATTTTTATTTTCGATATTTTTTTTTTACGTGAAGGAGCAGTTTTTTTGAAAAGTTGTAGTAATAAGTATTAATCAGTGTTAAATTTCCTATACGAAACAATTTTTAGTTGAGTTAAATATGCATTTTCGATCCTATGTCCACCTTTTTGAAAATCCGGACCACTGTGTGGCGTCTCGCTTTCACATCGTCAGATCTATAACTACTTTCTTAAAAACTCAGGAAAACATTACAACGACCCTAATTTTAAAACGTGAGGTAGACCGTAGAGGTTAGTTATCCTGGCTTCGTAATATCAGACAGTGGACCGGTATGACCACGGTATGATCAACGTGGATAACTCTTTGGTTTGCCTGGAGATAGAGAGCGGTATGCTGAGCTGACAGCCAACCTCCAGTAGCCGAGTGGCACCAGAAGAAGAAGAAGAAGCACCCCATAAAATAATGAAGAACCCATTAATGTCTATATCTATTTCTACGCCTAAAATATTTAGTAAATATTTTTTTCCCACTTTTGTTTCTAAGTGATTTATTGGATGTTATGATAGTTTATCTTTGTAAGTAAGTAAACATATAGAATGTCACTTATTTCCAAAATATCTTGATCACCTAAAGGCACTATCAAATGTCCAAAAATGTTTATCTTTGCTATTGTAAACATTAAGGCGTCCTTGTTAATAAATGCCAGCCATATCAGATAATCATAAACCCACTGGCGAATGTTAAGGGGGGGGGGAGGACACATAGTCCTATCCAACGGTCTCTCACCTTTGACTTGGGTATCTCCCCCAAATATAAATGTTAAAAATCCTTAAGTGCATATTGTGTTTAGTACCCATAAGCACATTTTTTCCGCGTGTATGTCAATACCGCCTGGAAAACGGTAGCTTAGGTAGTTCTTTTTCGGGTAAGTAACCCCTATGCCTAATTTCATAAAAAACTGGCCAAGTGCTAGTTGGACTCACGCTCGAAGAGTTCCATACTATATCATCTGTACACAGCGAAAATTTGAAACGTCTACCTGTTACCCTTTTAATATTGAGCAAAAAAATACGAAAAAAACACGTTTATTGTTTTTAGACCCCCTTTAATTTTTTTTAAAGTTTTAGTATTTGTTGTTATAGCGGCAACGGAAATACATTATTTTTGAAAATTTAACTTTTCTAGCTGTTACGGTTTTTAAGATACAGCCTGGAGACAGACAGACAGCGGAGGCTAAGTAATAGGGTTCCATTTTACCCTTTGGGTACGGAACCCTTAAAATCTTGCGGGTCAAAAAGTTGGTAAAATCGTACAAACCTATTTACATTCTCCTTTGTAATTAGTCCCAAATTACTTGAACGGTGTCGAACAAGATTCCCAAAAAGGTTTGGATATAGTGGCCAGTATTAATTTTGAATATAAAGTCATCGCCATAGAGAAGTAAATTGAATTTCGAACAAGGAAAAAATAAATGACAAATGACTTCTTCCATAAGTTCGCAACCGTGAAGTATGATTTATATTATGTAGCATTTTCCAGTGTCGATAGTCACTGTTGTTCATGTATTTTTTAAAATAGTGTATAAACCTTAACAGTTATAAGTTGAAGAAGTATTAAAATGGCAAATGCAGATTTTAGAAAGGATGTGACTATGCCTGTCCGACCAAGAAGTGTCTATACAGCGCACTCCTACAATCAGGTGATGTGACCCATAAAATCATGCCCCTACTTGAGCGATAACGTTTGGTTTTTATGAACACCTATCACTATTATAGTCTTATATTACGGTTTCATTCGAAATTTCTTCAAGAAAACGTATTTTATAGGTTTTTTTTAGTTAATTTAACGTCCTATATTTAATATCACCTACACGCTTTCTGATTAAGAAGTGTAAACGAATAAACAGGAAAAGTATATTATTATGCAAGAAAATACTATCATGAAAGCTTACCTATACAAATGTCGCTTATTAAATAACGAGACTAATAATAAAATACGTAGGTTGCTAAATATATAATTTTCCCCATATGTAGGAGACCATTGTAAGACATTTGGATGTTTCATACTTTGTGCTTTCGTTGCGGGTTGATCTAAACATCCAGCTATAAATGTATGGACGGGGGGATATTTCACGACTACGTCATTGCAGTATTTTCTCATGTCGCATTGTTTGGGCGTAATTTGCAACGGTGATAGGAGGAGTCGAACCTGTCCGCCTTCCAAGACTACAGCAAGTTTCTCGAGGGTGGTCTCGGCCAAGCTGAGCTGGTGGGCGCGGCAGGTTGGCAGCCGCCATGGCGCGCGCCCCTCCAGCGCAAAGCCCCTTTCTACCCGGGGGATGACATCTACCATGCCGATACTTGGCGAGAGCTGGAGGTAAGAGTTTAAGTCTTATCTTATACGTTGAATGAACTCATGAATAATGCCATTCTCGTAACCAGCTTCTGAGCCTTTCATTGCTTTCAATTCAGAAAAAAAGTTTTATAAGAGGACATACTGCTGATGCTGAAGTTTCTCATCTACCAATATTTTGTTGGTCATAAATATGACAAATATTGAATATGCAATTAACATAATATAAAGAAGTAGGCAATTTAAAGAATTAGGTACTGTTCTTTGAAAATGAAACGTGGTTTAATAGAAATATCGTAAGGTTCACATATTATGTAATTAATATAATGTAGCAAGCTCGTGTAAGTCTAAAACAAAGATAAAAATCTACTAACTACTTAAGTGTGAGTAGACGTACCTATTATGCAAAAAGATTCAATGTTCTACATATCCAATTATGCAAATCATCTCTCAGCCTGGTCGCATAAAAATTGTAAATATGAGTATCCTACTTCAATCTCCATAATTAACCAGATAAGGGAAATTCTATTGTTTTCTACGAATTTGTTGTAGATGACTGACGTGGTGGGAGGCGCCGGATACAATGCCTCGGTGACACCTCACGGTACGGTCTGCCTTCGCCTGAGAGACAGAGTCAAGTAAGCATCTGGATTTTGTCTAATATTATATCCAGTATCCTGGATCTATTTTTTTAGTTATTTCTTTTTGTCTCTGGATTTAAAAGACTTGAAATCCGCGGGATATGGTTTTGCAGATAAAAATCTTGAATGACTTATCAGGTCATTTAAAATCAATCTCAAGCTGCAAGTTATAATAAGATTTTAAATGATATTATAGTAAAAGTTTAGAGCATACATACTTTTAAATGTCACACAGCTGTGCAGACACATAGACCCTAAATAGACCGAAATAGAGGATGCAGCATTGGACAGCACGCTCGCTGCGTGTAACGAATCCTTATTTTAGAGAACTTACCAAATATACAGATTTCTGCATCAATTCTAGAGAGAGAACCTATAAGCAATACTATAATCAAATATCGTTCGCTGCCGCCAGGAAAATATTCGGAGAATCAGTCAAAGCTTGCGCTCCGGGCAAACTACATGCATATTTAAAATTCAACGATGGAAAAGTCAAGGAATTTTGTAGGAAATGGAATTTCAATAAGATTATTGTTCCAGAGTGGATATGACGATCGACGGTGCTGTGCGCGTCACTAACGCGAAGAACAATATAATTCTGGCGTTGTCGCGGTCCGGCGCGGCCGCGGCCCTCATCCATCCCAACGGACGCGTCTACCATTACGGATCGCGAGTCGAGATCCAGGCCCGTCACCAGCAGGGCAACAACAAGTTAGTCACTAACTATTCAATATTTCAATTAACCGCTTTGTAAATTCTGCTCCAGGCCAATTTTAGTTTTATTTTCCATATACAGACACAAGTAAGTGTCAATGTAGTCTTCTTAAAATCAATTTGTATAATTTATTTTTTTGAGTTGTCGTTCAATTCTTGAACTACATGTTTTTGTTTAATATAAGCTTAGTAAGGAAATTGCTGGGAGTGGTGGAAGGCAGTAAGTTTTCCATTTACCAACTAGGGCCCGCTCTGATCCCGAGTGCAATTTTCTTATTTCCCGTCTTCGCAATAAACTTGTTACTTCAGAATTTATAATAATGTTCCAGTAAGAGGATGCCTGCAGCTAAGTGCTTTCAGTATGGTGACCTAGTTTCAAGCTAATGCCTTTACGGCCCGAGACAGCTTTGACGTGCATTGTTGTCTTGTGTCGTTGTAATACCATGCCGGCGTTTTAATTGCACGAAATATGCATAAAATAGATTAAAAATGATCCTGTTATTTAATCTATTCGAGTTAAATAAGGCTGTTAGAATCCAAAGTTTGACTTTATGCTCCTATTGTACTAAGTATGTCTTGTCCGAAATCCAATTTAAACCTGAATTCTCCAAGGTATACATAAGCAGTTGGTGCAATTGAAGGTTAAGGGTGTGAACTAAGATTTAATTTTAACTAATCCAAATAATATGCATCCATGATTCATACCCGAAGACTTTAGTATCCACGCGTCTACGCATCGTTGGAATCAAAAGTAGTTGGGTACCGGAGACGCGTTGTCTCTTGCATGATCCACATGACCCTCAAATACTGTCAAGTACAAATTTAAGAACGTCACTTAGAAAAGTATACGTACATACATAAACGTTACGCCTCTTTCCCTTGGGGGTAGGCAGAGATCACATCTTTCCATTTGCTACGATCCTGGCATACCACTTTAGCTCATCCACAGTCATCAATCGCTTTATACACGCCCGTCGGTTTAGGGTACTCCTGACCTGACCCTTTTTCAGGACTTTCCCTTTTTGGAAATCAAAGCAAAGTATCATTAATGAAAACGGCTGTAATAATAATTCATTGTAGATACGCGAAGATGTGGTACAAGGGAGTGTCGTTCACGGCGGAGCAGTGCGCGCTCGTGTACCTGGTGGACGCCGCCGGCACGCGCACCACCACCGACACCTTCCTCGACATGAGTCAGGACTTCACACTCAACGTGTTCTACAAGTAATCAACCATTATAACTATGCCCTCATTGCCCTCTTACCTATAATCCCTTAGGTGTTTACTGTGGCCCTAATGTCTTCGAAAGAGAACTTTTCGAATATGTTCGTTGCGGAATCCAAGATTCAATAGTTTCTCTGGGAAGCGCTGGGTTCAAGTGATGGACCAGGATCTACCATGCTAACCAACGTCGCTACGTCGGTTAATATTGTAGATCCCGGTTTACAATAGTTGTAATGATGGCCATACATTGCGGGCTTATCCAAAAAAGAACTTAAGTTCTTGTGCACAACCCAATTTCACCCCAAACGTAGAATCATAAAATGACATTAAAAATAAGAGCCTTAAAATTTTCGATCCTGCAAAATACACTTGTAAAACCGCAACATATATTGAAAACCACTTACCAAAGACTGGAGAAGAATACCGTTCTTTTGAAAATTACATTACACTCAAATTGCTATATTAATTATGTTAGCAGCTTGCCATTTAACGCTTTGTTCTCACGGTCCACTTTTTTCCTAGTCTACTATTAAAGTACTTGGAAACGTAATAATTAATTGGATTGTCATGCAGCGAGTCTCGCCACGGTCCGTCGTATGTGAACGAAGCGCTGTCGCTGCTGCAGACGGCTCAATATTGGCTTACCGATGACGGCATCGACAACTGGATAATCAACAACGTTCGTGTCAGCCAAACTGCTGATGGACTGGTCAGGTAAAGAGTATTGAATAATTAAATATTAATACGAATATGGATCTGGAAATTGAAGTGGAATTGTAGTATTACATTGTAGGTTTAATCAATACTAAGTTGTGTTCTACGATCACACGTGTATTTATATTTAAAGGTTGCATTATTCATTTCTATATGCATCTACTATCTGATCAGGGGCATTAGTGGCATTATACTTTGTAACTAAGTATGATCAAAACTTATCATCGTCGTTTTGTTTCACTACCAGTTCCGTTACCGTGTTATCTAAAAAAAATGCCTGATACCCAGAAATGATTGTTGTGTTACTGTAGCCATTCATTAAGGATGAATGGTTTTATGGCGCTGTATTTTAACCTAGGTAACGTCACTGTCTGCTACTGCAGATAATTGCATTTATGCTCCACCTAAGTACAAATTAGATCTCATTATTCTACAAACTTTACCGTTCTCCTTGCAAAACAAAATAAGCAGTTGCATAGTATGAATATGACAAAATTTTCGAGTCCTGTGACCACATAACTCATTAGTGAGTGTACAAGCTATTTAATCCTCTTTCCTCAACCATGTAGCTATAGCACTTTGCTAACACATACCTTCATAATACGTCGTCGTGGCAGCTGCCTGCGAGTAGCGCACGAGTGGGAAAACGTGCCGTTGCGTATAAAAGCTCGCGTTGAATTGTCTCATCATTTCCGGACTGTGTGAAACTGAAAAGAGCTGGCGTTGTACAGTACAAGTGGCAACACTATTCTAAGATTTTAAAGCAAATTATTTTGTGCCGTAAAATGAGAACCTATTTACGAGCGGAAACTTTGACCTTTATCATTAGGTAAACTACTTTAGTCACGCTATGGTTAACTGCTGATAACTTTCTTTTGCCAAATTTAGAACAAAACAGTTAAGCAGATTTACTTGGAACGACGAAAAAAAAAACGATCCTGTAGAAAAAAAACTGATACTATAAAATTTGTTTTTCTGACCTGTACATTTCTCCTATATAGGTATACAGTCATGATCATTTGGGCTAAAAAAATCACTTTAAGACTCAGTGTTAGACATTTTTTTTTTGCCAAATTTCGTAGAAATCGGCAACTCTTGGAGAACTTTGAATCTTAAGACGGTATGCGACTTGCACGTCCGCCATATCGTATGCGAAACGTTTTCCATACTCGCATTCATACATGATGGTGTCGTGAGACTTGAGAAAAAGAAGCCTCCTCACGAGACGTGCCGTGTCTCGAGTAGGTTTGTTTCTTCACGAGCCTCTTGACCCATCCGCCTAACGAGAGATGTAACGAAGAATCTATTAACTAACAAAATGAATGATGGTAGTCGATTGAAATAGAATACAGTAAAATGTGGTGAATAAGGGGTGAACAGAGAAATAATATATAAGTAGCTTCCGGGGTGTCACATAAGTTTGTTTACATGAACTCTCATCTACTTGTATTATATCACACGGTTTAGAATCTTGAAATAATATTTTTGTATTGTAAAACATACTGTGTATGTAGAAACTGTGTTTCTATTCACCCCGTTTTAGGTTTTAAGCTAAATTTGTTTTTCAACTGCCATGTTAGGAAATTAAATGTTATTGCGTTTAGTAGGCATTTGCCTTGAAATTGTTTCCTAGACGCTACAAGTACCCCTATGAGACATTTTTAACTAGATATTTTCATGAGAGCAGCTTTTCCAAAGCTATTTCACTATCGGGGTTTACTATTGTTCTCTTTACATTTTTTTCTAGTTTTCTAGTACTTTGTTAAGTATGTACAGCAATTATTTGGTATGGTCAGGATCCACCGGTGCAGCCACAAGTACCAGCTCCGCACGAGCCCCAGCAATGGGTCCGCGTCCATCACGAGCCCCTTCCTCCACTGCACCGCGTCACTCGGCCAGACCCAACATCTGTTTGTACGGTATGTGCATATTTAATATTATAATCAAGACATTTTTAGTACGGAGATTATGACAAAATATCAAGTAGCCAATCTCAAGTCCATCGTAAGATAGAATATTGTAAATGGTCATAAAAGATGATATGTTTATCCCTCAGGATAGTAGATCAGAAAGAATCGTTGATATGGCCTGGAACGAAAATCTGTTTACAAATGCAGATTAATGGACGGCCAACTCTCGAAAATTTTAAGTATTTATTAATGGATGTAATATAAAATGACGAATTTAATATTTTTAAGATTATCAGCCTTCTCTTCGTAGTCTTTTAGGTAAGTGTCCCTATAACTCGTTAATAGCGCATCGTGTTTGCATACAGACGTGGCGAAAGGCGGATGCACTTCGACGGCAACTCGTTCATAGTTCGCAACGCCGGCCACTCCGCCGGCTTCGACGACAAGAATCAACTGAAAGTGTACTGAAGTTCCTCCTCCCACATCTACAATAGCAATATAATATAGTAACAACTGCGACTCAAAAAGCTGTATCAACGTCTTGGTACTCATCACCGTCGAATGTTGTATAGAACGTTATAGACCATTCCGTAATTTGTTACTGTATGTAGTGCCATTTTATAAACACTGCCAATGTGCCTCTATATTCTCTTTTCCTCTAGATTTGTACGAAACTCGTGGACAAGTCGTACATAAAGTTGACGGTGTAACTGCTTTTCTTTTTTATCGATGCCAGTGTGTAAAGCTTGTCAAAGTTTTTGAGATTTTTAATTTCTATCGCCCACATGTTTATAGCTGCCAAGCTGCTGTTTTTTATTTGCTGAACTTCGACTAGCGCCCGCGGTGTCATAGTGATTAAGATTACAGTTTCATGATTAAGTGTTAGATCATCAAAGTGCCATATTGTTATGCCGTAACACATTGAGCATTTTGTAATTCATTTTTTTATAGTTTTAACAGATTTACAATAGTTACAACAGACGAAAGCAGTGTTAATCTTCAACTGTTTATATTTTCATATACATCATTAAGATGCAATATTTTTTTGTAATGCATATTATTTGTCTATTTAAGAACTTGTGCGTTGTATAAGAAACAATAACAATCCGATTTATGGGTAAACATCAAATAGAAAATAAATCAGATTGTTGAACTAGATTACATATTTTCAACGCAAAGTGTTACCTAGGTATCAACGGTTGCGTCAACGGTGAATATGAATTCATACAATGAACATAGTTTTCTGCAACTTCAGTAGGTTTTATTATTTATTATCGCTTTTTGAAGATATTAATAGTATAATGAAATGACGTCTAGTCTAGTCTTGAGCTTGGCAGTGATGATAAAAACGTTCAGTTTTTTATAATCTTTTTGGAATTTGCGACTTGTCCTCATTTGTTTCTTTGTGTATAAAAGTTCAAGTAAGTAGTTATGAAGTAATAAAGCAATGCCTGCTTTGAAATTGTATTTGATTTTGATTGTAGATAAGATTACACCTGCCGTTACACATGTTTAACTTTTATTGTCACGAAATAAAAACAATGTATCAATCCCACAATTTGGTGCATGAGGAAGTCTTGGCGCAGTTTCTTATTCAAAGATATTATTTTTATTATGGAAGTATGACCTGATTCATGAAAGGCTTGCGATGGAATATGGATCATCTGCAAACAGTGTCAACCAAAACGTTAAAAAGTTTTTCACACGACTTCATTCTATCCGTCATAAATGCTTGTCACAACCTGTTTGATGTTGACTATAGGGTCTAATTAGTGTCTACTTATGAAACCTGAAGTGGCTTCTGAACTCATACTGCTCTGCAGATTAGAATTCTCTCGGCGTTGCATCAGCTGTACCGCTCCGGCCGCTCGTCTAGGCGTAATTGCATTTTTTTGCATTTAGAACGGCTGGATGTTATTTGCTTAAAGTCAGAAATAACTGAATCCTTGCGAAATATAATAACAAATGAAATTAACGATATACATGAAAATTTTCCAGACTATTGTGCCTTTTAAAATAGCGAAGTCCTAGAAATGACAAGTTTTTGTTTTCTTGTTCTTTGTAAAGTTTATGAAACTTTTAATTGGCCCAATGTTACATTCAGTACCCAGTTTGCCTCACGTTGCTACTGAAGCCATATTGCTCTCGAGTTATAGGCTAGTTAATTCTTCAAACTTTCAATAGCTATTATTTGTTTTCGCAAAATTCAAAGAATAGAAATTCTTCAGACTTTCTCCTTTCCGTATAAGATTACGTAGGTAAGGTACCTACTCTGATACAATTTTCTTAAAAACAAATAAAATGGATGCAAATTCATTAGAATAAATTGATGAGGTACGTGTTTATTAAGAATTTTACAAAGAGTCGTTTTGCGGTCGTATTTATTTTTAATAACCACAAAATGAAGAGCAAAACGGCCAAAAACATTCAAAAACTAAAAAAAAGTTTTAGCTACTTTCTAAACTTTTTCGGATAGTTGCCAGGATCCTTGTATTCCTCAACCTCATGCGCCTGATGATGAAATCTCCAGAAAGTGAATACCACTCCTCTTCAATTGCGATTCGCAGCTCTGGTGTCCTCATTGGAGCCGGGGTCCGTGCTTAAATACATCGTTTTAACTCGTCTCATAAGTGTGCCATTGGGTTTAAGTAAAGGGTTTGAGCTGGCCCATCTTCTGGCTACATCAGCAGCAGATGATCGTTCAGTTCTACGAGCTTTTCGCCAAAAAACAGTTCAAGTCTAATAAGGACTGCCTATTGAACACCAAAAAGCTAAAAATTTGGTTACAGTCAGAAAAATACTAGTTGTAGGCAACCTGACTCCCAAAAAGTGCTGCAACAGGCCCGTAGTTTACGGCAGTTCACTGTCAAACAAGATTTGTCTTTTCACGAGAGCGAAGGATTAGACGATAGAGCAGTAGAGTTATTTACTTTTACCGTTTCTATCGAATTTTTAACCTGTCTTTCGATACCATACCTAATAAAACCACCCCGATTAGATACCTACGGATGGCTACGGATAATAGGGAGAAAAAAAGACTGGCTAGACAAACTGTTAGGTTTCCGTACTCTAAATGAAAAGGGAACTTTATAAAATGGCTTAAATTCGTTGTCCATGTGCTATCCCTGTGTGTTCTTCGTCATAGAAAAGCATAGGCATGATACCATAGACTGATTCATTATTTTATATCCGATAAACACCAATATAGGAAAAAGATATACTTCATGTCAAAAATGCGATGATCATCAGTTGATTTTGGTTGTACGGAATCCTTAGCACGCCAGACCGACACGTACTTGATTCTACAAGTACGTACGGCACGTACGAGATTTTTCTATTTAATGTAAGGAATACTAGACGTATCCATTTTCCACCTTAAAATGTGGGTTGGCTAACCGCCTATAAACCAACGCATTAGTAATCATTTCATCTTAGAAACTTCCTAATTATAATATTGTAGGTAGAGTTTCGAGTGAACTATATTAAGCAAATTGTAATGGTCTGTGGTATCTGATTTCGTAAATAGGGAAAATGCTTTGAGTATTTGGAACAATGACGTTGAGTTAGAATTAGCAAGGCATCAGGCGGGCGGTGGTAGCGCGCGGCGATGGCGTCCCGTGTCCGCTGCGCGGCGGCGCGCGGCGCACCACGCAGCCGGCCGCGCTCGGGACGCGGCGCGGCGCGCGGCGCTATTGATCGCGCGACGGTGGCGCCGCGGCGCGGCCCCTCTCGCCGGCTCGCGCTCGCGCTCGCGTACCTCGTGCGCCAGCTGTCAAAGCCGCGTGACGTAACCGCTAGGGCGGCGCGCACACGGCCGCCGCCAGCCGCCCGCTCAGTACGTTCGTGTGATCGCTCTCGCTGCGTTGCACTCGACGCCTTGCGTCTGCGGTCCAGTGCACTCTATTATCTACGCCGCTGATTCCGCGAGGCAGGTGAGGTTGGGGCCCGGCGTGGCCCCGGCCGCTTAGATTTTGTGCCCGTCTCGGTATTGATCGTCTATTCGTCTGACTATTTCAATGTTTATAAACAGCCGGCCGCATCCATTCGCTCCCTGTTGTTTTTGATACGTCCGCCTGACAGCGCGCGATCCGGACGGCTGATCCTGAATGCACCGGCCGCACCGGCGGCGGCTACGCACCGATCGGATTCAGTGCACGTATGTACGCTTGCACTTGTTTATCCTGAATGCATTTCTTATACTTCACTGACGACAACGCGTTTACGTAGGCATGGTTCAGCTATAAATAATACATAATATCGTTAGTGTTCACAACACAATATGTAAACAGAAAAACAGTGTCGAGAAACAATCGTAAAACAAACCAAAATTCATATTTTAACAGTTTCAAACGGTTCTAAATAACAAAATGATTTGCATCCGGTCCATTCAGTGTCACCAGCGGAGGTGGATGTTGCAGGTTACTGCATACTGCCTGCAATTGCACTGCTCTAATGAACTGTCTCTTAGTTTGGTCTGTCAATTGGTTGATTGCCCAACTGAGGTAGGTGCCTGCCTAGGTAACGGGTGCAGGATTGCAGAATGTGTACTTATACATTTTATTTATGTAATGCCATTAAATTGTTTGAGAGGACATCAGTGTAGCTGTAGACACAGTTAAAGGCAAATAATCTATCGTAACCTATACTTACACCAGTAATCACAATAATCGTTGTTCCTGAACGCGTTAACCTACTTGGCATTGCTTTTTCAAGACGACCTCAAAACTACACCGATAGCAGTAGGGATAACAATGTAGCTTTCATGATAATCTACTAATCTTATAATACGAGAAAGAGTTATGTTTACTTTTTTTATTTGTATGATGTATCGGACTAATGAGAGTAGAAAACTTGATCTATTACAGTTTCGCTTTGTCATCAATCATAGTTATATGATTATTGAACCAACCTCCCCTCACGTCCCAATTTTACTAATTTCATAACAAATTAGAACGCCCCAGTTTTAGCAGATGATTACGTGAGGTCATATTTCAAATTCTAGTTCTGTATTATAACAGGAAATGTGCATTTTCTTGTGTTCACGACTTCGGGCTCCTAAACGTAGGACATCCTGTATTTGTTGAGTTCGCAATTCATGACGGAAACGATGAAAGTGGAACAACAAGGCTGTTTATAACTTGATTCTTTCGGCAGCTCTAAACTGCCTGTACTTCAGACAAAAATGTGTATTGGCCTCAATCCAAAAGTATGAAATAACAAAGCTGTTTATTTAATAAAATTAGATTTAGCTCCCAAACAAGATATACTAAAATAGGGTAAATATTTTATATGATTTCGACAGGTATAATGTATAAATAACCGCGTTTGCGAACATAAATAGAGAGCGATGACAGGAGATGGAAAATGCTAGGATCTTTTTACCTTAACGGAGGCAAGGAGTCTTTTTATGAAAAGTCAATGACCTCACGGCAGAGGTAGCGCGCTTGTTTTGACAACAATAAAATGTTTCGGAATCTTTTATCATAGCATTAATATTTAATAACGTTGATCTCAAACAACGCTTTCAATGAGACGGTAATGATTATACATAAATACTTTCTGTTTAATAATAATCCAAATTGAACGATGAGCTTGCTCTACAAGTAAGATTAACAATATTGTTTAAAGTGTGAAGCAATTCATGACAAGGAATTAGTCACAGTTTAGAGATCCATAGCTGTTATTGGAGAAGAAAACTTAACGAGAAACAATACACTTTGAAACAGGTAAAAATACAAAAGCGGAGATTTTTATTTGTTGTCTTACGTAGTGTCGGACTTTTTATCTTTCTACGTTCTTTGAAAACGTAAGATCTTAACACACTTGCCATAATAATGTACAATTAGTTAAAAGCTGCGAAATAGTAGATCACTGAACCTTTTTATTCTAGCGATTTAAACCCTGACCCATTACCTTTTGAATCAAAAGCTATAAAGTAAGTGCATTATTCCGTATCCTATCAATGACATCATACATACAAACAAACATTGAATGTCGGACTACACTGAGTCAGGCAACGTCACCTGGGTGCGCCGAATCTATGTCCAATGTCCACCTACACGACACAGGGGCAAGGTGGGCACAATACGAAGATAGGTCACAACGCTTCAATTATAAACGTCACTTAACACAAAGAGAAATACTATAGCTTAATTAAAAAATATTCTCCGTTAACACTCTCATTTACCGGCTCATGTCATGTCATTAAACATTTGAGTAAATTCATGTTGAATACCTAAGTTCTATGTTCAATAAGCCGCTCCTCCGAGACGTACAGCTGGATGGATCGCGATGTAATTGCATTATAACTTAGAGCAGTTTATGTAACTATGATAGCACAGCGTACATCTTGTTAGAACGCTATCCGAAGTAGAAACGCTCTACATTTTCTTGCTGATTGACAAGGCCAGGCCCTAAACCGTGTTAGGTGAAATGTTGGGGCAATTATACCTATTACTGCCTTCTGAACGCGACTTGCCTTACGGTCAAAAAGTGGGGCGAGTCTAATGATACGTTTTCTCAGTGTTATAAAAGTAAAACCTATTCATAACTCTACCAATTGTTTTATAATGTTTGATTAAGCATAAAATAATGAAAAAATGATAATAGCCTTTTCACAATCCAGAAATTAAGACGTTATTTGGTATAATATTTCTAACTTAAATTAGTGAAGACATCTCTGACAGGTTAAGCCCCGATTTTATCACATTGAATTTCAGCTTAGCGTCAAAATATGACTGTCAAAGCTCATCTATCCTGGTTTGAGACATAAATTCTATAGGTTGGGCGAATTAATTACGTTAGGCTTTGTGTGCAAAATCACTATTGATTTGGGATTCAATTATAATTTCTAGTCAGGGACCTGCCACCTCCCTAAGTGAGACTACTGCAGTTGTGTAAGCGAGACGGCGAGCTGCATGGCTATAGGAGGTGGTAGGACGTAGGACCCCCCAGACCTAAGTCTACTTTGTCTAGATATTCAGAAGCACCTGAGCTTTAAGTTTGGCGATAATTAATTATACATCGCGTGTACCTCGTGGGACATTTATTGTGCTATCCAGATAAAGTGTTGTTTCGTGAACTGTGTCCGGCATTTTGTGCAGCAATAAGTTTCAGTGTACGGATTCCCAGACATAGTCAATACGTTTTGTGGAGCTATTTTGGAAAATAAGTTACGAATTGCTGTAAAACATGCATTAAACTTTGACAGTAGGATTTTCGTTTTGGCCGCTTTCAAGTGAGCGTTATTTAATAAATCGCAGATTTTTGTTAAGAAATCTATAAGCCTCATGTGTACTTAGAATCAATCAGAACTAGTAGCAATAATTCTTGGAGCTAGAACAAGCAACAATTCGTTTCACGTGTACGATCACGTTGTTAGTCGCGTGTTTCGTTTTCCTCATCTTAATTCTGGATTTGCTTACCTAACACTTTTCCTTGATTGAAATACAAAACATTTTAACTTACATAATTAAGTGATGTCTAAGGAAAAATATAACTGAGAAAATGTTGCGTTGACAGTTATAAAAGTGAAGAAAAAGTTGTAAATAATAATATGGCATTATTTATTTAGCCTCCGTAAGTAGTTATTACAGATCATTGTAAAACATGCTTGCCCGAGTGAAATTAATTTACTTACGCAATACTTACTGTGCATATTTGCGTTACAACCTAGATTCGGATAATGTCATTGGAGTGGCGACATAATTAATACGTTAACGTTTGTAGGTTTCGTACGGCAGAACACAATGATCCATTGAATCGAGTTGAATAATTTCGTGTCCTCTAGATGTTATGCACACAAGAACATTCGTTTAAGTAATCACGGAAGTCGAATAACAACACACACGTTCGATCCGACCGGAAATAAATTGTAATGTATCGGCTGTCCACAAAAATATATATCTCATTCCTAAATTGAACACACAATGTGAAGCGAACTCATTTTTTGTTCCGGTATATTTAAAATAATTGTTTATTCAGTTTTTGTTTTTAATGTAGTATTGAGTGCATTCAGCCGGTGCCTCTGTACCAATAATTTTATTCTATTTTTAGTTGTTACACCATTAAATGATCGATACTTTCTGTTACTTTAAACCAACCTCAAATGATTTTAATACGGTTGATTTTTTTAGCACGTTTGTTACACAAATTTGTACGGGGGGTTGTGTACTTACATATTGTAGGGAAAAAAATCAATGGGGATTAAAAAAATGTGGGGTCGCCTGCGCCGCACTCCCTCGTGATTTTTATACACATCAAAATCTCTATTTTCATTTGGTATTTTAATTCATAGAAACCAAAAATGTAATCTCCTCAATTTAACTATACAGAAGAGCTATCCAAAATATAGCTTTATAGTCGTGTGCGACAAATAACAGTTTTCGTCAATTCAATTTTCAGACTTTAGCAAAAATATTTTTGTTCAACTTAAAACCAGCTTTTAAGACTTATTTAATACATTATCCCTAAAGATCACATTAGAAAGAGATACTTGATCGAGCAGGCATGCGGCAAAGTTCGTAGGTAATACACAACCAGCGGTACCTGACATGGTCTGTTTAACAAACGTCTTTCTCCCTAGATGTCAATAATACCGGTCTCAACAAACATGTAGAAACCGTTATAAATATCTGATCTTGTAACTTAAGTTAACTCTATGCCCAGCAGTGGGAACGACTTTAATCATCATTACAATTGCTTGAACATTCATAATTTTGAGAGTCTTAACATTTTCAGTCAAGATAACACAAAGCATACAAGTTAAGTAAAATCTAAATTCAATGAAGGTTTAAGTAACCTTTACCGATGACATTTTAAGTAAAAGCATAAACTCATTTGAATAAGTTTAATGGAATAGCTTGTTACGCAAGTTGAATGCAACCAGCAAAGCAATTTCAGTTGTCAAACATTGTATATTCCAATGTGAAACTATATCACACAAACTTTATTCTAGTTAATACGAAGCGGAATAGAGTTGGTTTACTAACGAAAGTGTTGTTAGACGACTGACGATAATTATCTAATTCTGTATATCTAGTACCAGCAAACAATCAATAATCCACACTCCGCAGCCTTAGTGATACATAGATACAATCAAATAGAAACAGACCAGATACACTTAGTTATCTAAGCGACCATCTAAGTGGACCTACCAAACAGGTTTATTAGAGATCACCTTAGGAATCCTAAAACAGAAACAGTTACACCATCTCTTACGAATGCTGTAAACAAATCATCTCCAAAGGTCAAACTGACCGTGTCATTGAATTAAATAGACTGTCTGAGTCCCACTCAAGCTTTTATTGTTCCGTTCTATGAATATTCATATTTTTGGTCTGCGGAGCCGTGAGCGATGTGCTGTAAACCGATTTGAGTGCGTTAGGAATATGGCATTGTGTGCGGTGCTTTTACGCTATAGATTTTTTTAAATTTTTTATTTGATCCTTTGTACGTGAGGTTTTGTGAGTTTTCGGTATTCGAGGATTTTAGTTTTTAAGCACTGGTGCTCCTATACAAGTTTATGGGGTTTTGTTGATCGAAGGGTAGATAGGTAGCACAGAAGTCTGTAAATTCGATTAGCTTAACCAAAGCTTCAGATTTAATCAAAATGTCTAGAATGTGATGGATAGTTTTAGGTTTCATTTACATAAAAGTGCTCGTTGTTGCTAAGTATCAAATGTTTACGTCAGCAACATTGTATAGATAAGTGCGTACAAAGTCAATAGGTTTTAAAGTAGATCCAGAATAGGCACGATTCTCTCACTAATCTTGCATAACTTATCATGTTTATAAACATGAGAATGTTAGGTTCAAACTTGAAATTGTTATCATTGAATGCGAGCTGTAAACCTTATCAGGCAATAAATATTCTAGCGATTGATATAGGTAACTTATGTCGTAACATTTCTTCAATTTTCTGTTTTTCCATGAATATACAATATGAATGAATTATCCTGACACATGAAACATTTTTTTTTATTTAGAGTGTACCAAAAGAAGTGAAGATCAGTTAATATGCTTTATTTTTATAATCGTCAGTTTGTAAAACTATCCAGAAACAACAAATAATGAGATGAGTTAAGATAACAAATCCAAAACAGATAAATACTTGGTCAAGTAAATATGAACCGAATTTTAATGATAATTTTTGCATTTTTTTTAGATGTAGGTACCTAAATCGATAGCTCACTTAAATAGTCTCTGTGTATATTATAAAATACATTATACATAGATATTATACCTCATTAAAGCTAACTCAAATAATAACAAATTGTCAAATTGGCTTCGACTCATCTCATTGTCGGTTCTGTTTAATATTATGAAAAGCGGCATAAGTTAAAGGCATACATCGCGGCATCGGTCGTCAAATTGCACGTGCAAGGCGTATCACTGCGAATGTCTTTTGGCCAATCTTGTGCTATCAATAATGTGTTTGAGCATCAAACGAACCTTCGTGACTCCTCGCTGTTCAATCTACCAGACGGCTGATGTTTGGTTAGTTTCAGTGTATATATCTAAAACAGTATACTGTATAGACTAACGGCCGAGTGCAGGACCGAAACTTAGCTAAATGAAGTTTAAAATGTATTTTGTCCTCTTCATTCTGATTGACAATGAAAGAGACAGAATGGCACCTAACTATGCGTCGTTTTACTACCGACGTTTAACTATGAGTCGTTCTTCATTACGGCTGTTACAGCCATGTTCAAAAATGGTAAGGTCAAAAAAGTCGCCTTAAACTGTCTTGCTGTCTTTCCCACTGTCAAATGGAATGTAGAGATGAATAGAGGTTTAAGAACGGCACTTAGGAAGGTATCATTCTTGAATTCATCCGTCAGTGTATTATATCAGGTTATCAGGAAAATCTTCACAATTTTCTGAAATAAAATGTCTCAAGTAAACCCTTTCTTTGGCTATGAAATAATATTTCGTGAAGGACTCTACATCTGTATTTAATTTGTTTATTACTAAAAGCAATCATTGTACTATAACACTTAAAATCATTGTTCATGTGCATTAAACGACACATTTTAATGTGTCGACCTAGTTTAAAATCTTGGATGGATTTTATAAACAGCACACAAGTTGCATCACTTCAATGAAAATACGACAAATGTCTCTATTTACCTTGCGAAAATTTTAGTCGCTAGAAAACAAAAAGCTATCTACCGACCTTTGATCCTACTTACTCTACTCAAATACAACAAAGCCAAAACGTCTAATAGTATCTATCGAATGATAGAGAAGATATGAGATTAACTTAAGCTTAATTAATAATATTCAATTGTATGTCGGTCAGAAATAGTTCATGGAGAGATTTAAAATACTGTGAAGAGTCTTAAGCTTTACTCAAGGGAGCAGCTGATTGCACTCTTTGATCAAAGTAATCCCCTTAGGCTTTGCTGAAGGCTTAGGTCTTATTGCGTTCAAGACTCTACTTTTTGTATTAACGACAATATTTTGCGCTAATTCCGTTCCTATCATCTCCCAGTTAAAAGGAATAGTATTTTTGTTTGTATTCGTGTTTAATTCAGCCTATCTTAACCTGCCTACTATAATCTATACTTATATTATAAACGTGAAAGTTTGTAAGTATGGATGTATGGATGTTTGTTACTCTTTCACGCTCAAACGGCTAAATCAATTTTGATGAAATTTGGTATGAAGTTAACTGGCGCCGTGGAATAACACATAGGCTACTTTTTAACCGACTGCGTCAGAGAGGGGTTATGCTTTTGCCACTAAATTTGATATTTGCGCGAGCGAAGTCGCGGGCAACAGCTAGTAATAACATAAATGCGAAAGGAAATGTAAGGATGTATGTTTGTTACTCTTTCGCGGTCAAACCACTGGAACAATTTTAATGAAATTTGGTACAGAGTTAGTTGACACTCTGGATTAGCACATAGGGTACTTTTAACCGACTGCGTCAAACGGGTTTTCACGCGGGTGAAGTCGTGGGAAACAGCTAGTGTGTTATATGTCATGTTTTATACCATTGTGTTCCTGTCATTTGCGTTTTGTTTCAGTTCCGTGATCGCATAGAACGAAGATTTCGAGATTGTTTCGAAGGAATCAAATATTAAGAGAGATTAAAATTTGGGTAAGCTCATCTTTATTATTTAGAGTGCTTGTCAAAACCAAAAGTAGCTAGGGTTACATTACTTTTAACAGCTGTTAGGTAAAACGGAAATAAACAATTATTAATATCCAAGTCCAAATCCAGGAAAATAAAATAATGTTTTATAAAACCGCTTAAAATGACATGAAAACAAAAGAAAAAGACGTCATTTTTAGTAATTATATAGTTAGTTTTTCATAAAATGCATTTTTTAAACGCTCGTCGGTGTAAGATAAAAATTATTCTCAAGATAGTTATGGCGAGCATACCGGTTGCAGACGCACGCTGTAATCTAACGTAATAAAAAAATGTGCCACATGTGTATTTAACATCATGAATAGTAAATCATAGCACAAGCGCCAGCGAGATGATGTACGCAGTATATTTAGATAATTATATAAAATCATGCGTGCGTAATTATTGTTTGACCTTGGCAAAGGCAAGATGTGGAACAATAGTGATGTGAGCTCATTGGTGCATGTCCACTGCATGTCGTAACTAAATTGAAACATTTGAAACATCACTTTTTAATTAAACGTTCAATTTGTCTCATATACCTACCTATGTATCAAGTAATTGCTACCAAGCAATCACTGAACTAACAAAAGTGCAATGTAGAGTCATTACTTCACTAACTGTACATTCTATATCTATACCGATTTCATTCAAACGAACATCTTTGATTTCTATAACAGTATGTGTGGGTATTAGTGTCGATTTATTTATCTGCAGTTATAGAAATAGATTAGAACTAGGCAGAGCTTACGTAGGTGCCTTCCTACGTAGCATGCGAATCATTTCGCTCATTCAAGATCAAGGTTGGGTGCTGTGAAACGCATGAAATAGTTTTATGATCAATAAAATCGCCAAACTGCGAGTACTGCGACGCAATTGACAACTAGCGGACATTATGTATGTTAAAACCTACATACTAAAATAAAAACTGGGTGAGGTTGAAGTTTATAGTGTTGGCAAACTAGCTGACTTGCACTGATAGAGGTCAACATTATAGAACATTTACCGTCATAATTATAGATAAGATTTAAAGTATTTGCTGTACTAAATGAGGTTCAATCCATATTCAAGTGTAGAGGTATATCTCAAATTCTTAATTACACTGTCCGAGTTAAATTCTAACTAAATTAGCAATTAAGTGTGAGTTTGTTGGAATTGGTACACCACTCCAATAAACTGTCATTAATCGCGAGGAAACCGCAACGCGAGCCGCAAATGTTATAAGGCGAAGGTGTAAGTTTTCAAGGTCATGCGAAAATACGTATTATGCAATATTATGCTCTTCTACGAAGAACAAGTTGGCACACAGATATCATGCTGTCGTCAAGGCCAATGATTTCATGTACTTACATTCAAATTGCAAGCGTTGCCACTTGCCACTGATTTTCAAGTACGAAAAAAAACGCAATATCGTTCGCGGATTTTTTAAAGAGTAACCTCATTAATTAGTATATTATGTTGTAGAATATAGAAAAAAAATCTCCCAAACTATACATTATAAATTATTGCTATTACAGGTGACTATCATATGCACAAGTTAGTTTTAAAGTCACCATAAACTCAAATACTTACGGGAATATACTTTAATTTCTGATATCTGTGAACCAAAAAAGTTTGGAAAATCCCTAGAGATCAAGTTGGGCAAAAAAATCAAGGTTATAGGTCAATAAAATTGGGTTTTTGTCTGTGATTTAACTCGATAAGTCTATTTTGACTGCTATGGCCTCGGCCTTCTTCAAATAACAATACGTTGTAAAGCAACATTGAAGATGTCATAGCACACACAGATATGAGATTAAAGTAATCGATCGATACGGTAATCTCCTTTAAAAATATGTTCGTGTTAACTGTCATGATAATAATTTTAATACACAACAGTAACTTTCGATTTGCTTATAATTTAAAAATATTAAGATCGTTCCCAAGGAGAGAAGGAAGAAGAATGCATCAAATATTATCTAAAGCCCGATGTTTTTGTAAATGAATTTCAATGCATGTTCACATAAAACAATCAATAATGATGTCCAAACCGTATATTATAATGTATTATCATAACAATCGTCTTTCAGATCTCTTCCGAGTGTCAAGATATTAACAGCGTTCAGTGGTAAAGAATAGAACGTTGAAAAATAATTTTGTAAATATGGACAGTGTTATTCTGGAAGTTTGCAACACGTGAATTTAGAGGAGTCTACTTAGATTTTGATGTGGTTGGAGAGGAGGGAATAGGCAGCGATGCTGTCATACATGGTGCCGGTGGAGGAGAAGCCGCCGCCAGCGCCGGGGAAAGGGCGGCTGGCGCTGGAGCTGGTGGGCAGCCCGGCCAGCCCCGAGCCGGCCGCACGACGCGCTCGCTCCACCATCACTAACATCTCCAAGGAGTCCTCAACCAGCTCATTCGCCAGTGATCTCACGATATCCTCGTCCACGCCCACTGGGGCACACGAAAAACCAAAGCATAAACTACTCGGAAATGGAACTAAACACACATCGCTGAAGAGGTAAGTGCTATTTTATAAGGTAACTTAATATTTCCAATTCTGTGATGAACATTAAACTGATTAAATATCATCAAATCCATAATAGGTATAGCTAGCGCACAGATATTTAAGACATCAAAAAGCTCAATCATTTTGTGTTTGTCACGTTTGTAGTATATAATATAACATATCATATCTAATTTCCGTCTCCATCATCGGGTATCGCATCGTCACTGTAATAAGTATGTTAAATTTCCACTCAATCGGACTAGAGCCAATTGAAAGTTAAAAAAAAGCGTTATAATAACTTACAGTCGCGTGTTATTTATTGCAAAATACTCTACGATCACTTGGCAATTTAAATATTTGACATTGAGCTACAATTACCGTTGCTCTACCACCGTTATTGTTGTAGCCTATTATTATGTATAACACTTGTAAGCTATCATTTGAATGATAGGAAACAAGGAGTTACAAATAAAAACTATTATTAATGGTATTAAAAATCTACCGTCCGTCATATTTTAAATACAAAGATCCTTTCTTCAACAAAGAAAACAAAATTATCTTTAAAAGTATTACGTAAATACAAGCGCCAGGCACTTGTCAATGTAACTTTTCCATCTTTCTTGATCCATCTTTTTCCACCTATGTACTTCCGCATACGTCGTCACTTCTGTACTTTTTTCAGTTTGGTCTGATTACTTCCTTTTGGATCTTTCGTTCCATCCTCTCCTAGCAACTATCTATCATATTTGTTACGAATATTATTCTCCCGTTAGCTCTACACTGCACCTCCTCACCAGAAACTAATTTTCTTGCAACACCATATCCCTGGCGTTTTAGCTACGTATAATTTCACGCGGTGCACAGAAGCGGTATTTTCAATATGACTGTAGTCTGGTTGTATATGTGAAAATGTACAACACAAACTAAACTTGCTAAACAATCAAGCCATTGCAAATCTCAAGAGCACGTAGTCTCGCCGCGATTAGATTTATCCGCTTCCGTAAGAATACGCTGTTCCGTTCTGGAGGTCCGACGCGTCTATTATCCTGCCCACCATCAGACCTTAAAGTAATACTGTAGTCGTTGTGGAAAAGAGACGGTGCACTACCGTGTAGAGCGTTGTCTCTCTTCGCAACTGGCCTCTAAAATAAATAAATACCTACTCCTGTGTTACTAATTAACTTCACAAACGCAACATTAAAAAATAAACTATTTGGATTTTAAAAATTTCAAGTGTATCGCTTTTTACGTAATACCTCTTGATGTAATGAGTATCATAAAATACTTAGTGAGGATTATACATTGTTATAATGAGCGTAATCCTAAAGATCGGTTTAGTCCCTTCTTTCATTTTACTTGTAAAGCGAGTCTCGTTGTGTTTTGTTACGGATTAACCAAATTTTGTACCGTAATTATTACGTACAAAGCAATTTAAAACATGATTACGTAAAGTAGAGCGCTTTGATTCGGAACTAATACTAACATTAGGCTGTCATGGGAAGTGATCGTCAAGTACCTATTGAGTTAGCGCATGAAGAAAGCTTAAAGTGTTTTTATAGAGCATTTAAGGAGCATCAAAATTGCTTTTCAAGCAGTATAATAATATCTTTCATTCTTTTCTGAACTTACAATTCCTTGACCAACTACAACTTTAGAATAAACATGTACTAATAATTAAAAAACTGAACCATAATTTAATAAAATCATAAAGGTAAAGGTAACAATAAAATTAATGCAGTTAAACAAAGAGTTTCAATTTTAAAATATATCACTATTAAAGTAAAACACCAATAAAACAAGCAGTAGTTCACGCTAACCACTGGGGCATACAGCAATCAAACATACGTAGTTAACTTTAATTGCTTAACCAATTATCAAGAGGCGTCAATTATGTGGTGTGAACTGCCATAACAAGTTTTGTTGCTAAAAGTCTAGGGTGGATTTAATTGACCAGCCTTTACCGTTTGCCGCGACTTTGTTTGCACGGCGCATTTTTCATTTGATTTTTTGCGTTGTGGTTGAAGAGTAACAGCTCTACAATTTGTATTGCGCTGTCTCTTTTCCTCAACTGCTACAATTCTACTTTAGGTGATGGATGGTAGGCATATTGATATCTGGAATTTCATCTAGAATAATATATTTTATGTTGAATATCGGGTATTTAACTAAGACAATCGCTTTTAATTTCGATCGCTAGATCAAATTTACTTGCTGTGTAAATTAAATGTAATTTTATTTCAATTTCATTGTAATCTAATCATCCATGTACTTATGTATCGTGAAAATAAACGCATGTTGATGTGGACATTTCAGTCTTTTAGGTCTCTCTTTTTCAAATTGACCTTATAATAATTTACATATTAGAATAAAGGATTTAAACTAGTTTCCATACTTCCATATAAATATCATAAAAGTATGTAAATAAAGTCTTTTAAAGCTTTTTCCTTTCAGGTTCATTGCTATGACGCAACTTGTTACGTAACACAAAATGCAGCTCTCGTTTTGGGTTCCTTTGCATATGTCTGCTTAAAAAACACATTATTTTGGTCTAAGTTAACGGTTATTAAATGAAAACACTATAAATAAATTTTAAGGATTTAGTTGTGTATTTTCATATTGATACAATGTCCATTTCAATTTTCTTATCAATATAGTACATTATGCTGATGTATAGACAAGACAAAAAATATGAACGGTCATTCTCCAATTCGTCGTTCTTTACCTAATTACCGTAACCATTTTTATTTTTCACTAATTTGACTTAAAACCATTAAAATATGAAACAAATCAAAGATATGAATTCAATAATTAATATGGTATGAAATTATTATTTGTAGTTTTCGAGTTATTGAGACTTATTTTTTTTATGAGTACGGTAATTAGAAAATAGTAAAAACTAACGGAACGGTAATTAGAAAATAATATCAAGTGTATGTTTAATATGATATAATGGATTTATAATAACAAACATAAATAATTTATACACACATAATTATAATTGCTGCTTCTTTAAAACCGGCGGCAGTCATAGAACATTTTACGAACGTAAAAATACTTATACGAACAGCCCGTGGTGGTGCAGATGAATAATACTTTGCGGCGCTCGTACGTCCAAAACTATTGATTTTATGAAAAAAGTTAAAAAGACATAAATTGTAGGAAATTTATTTTAGTTTAATTTTGTAGAAAATATTTTTTTCGTAAAATGCGACGGAAAGGAGGTATTTCCAAAAAACCGTTTTTGGGCGCCATTTTTTCAAAATGGCGACGCGAGTGGCGGTTGTACGAGGTGGCAAAGTTGAAATTCGAAAAGAGCATACCCAAATCTAAAAAATACCCAATTTTCATAACTCCCGGACAACTTTTCATGTAACCCCCATATTTTCTACCAATTTACTGGACTACTATTACTATTGGAACATTTGTCATAGTGTTGAAGGAAGGCATTATAAGACCGCAATCAACAGGAGATACAGGAGCCTAAAAACTATCTGTGTCAGATAAATTTAAACTAAGTACTTTCCGCTTTTTCGAACTTCTCAAACTTTTAACAATATCTTATTTAGAAATAAGAGACTTCGAAGACCCAGGAAACACATTAGCAGGCTTGACTAGCCGATTACATAAAATTATAGGTTTGTCTGAAGATTTAGCACTAACAGACCGTGATGTGTCGCAATTACATGTATTTCCGGAAGGTGCAGATATAATAAATCTGGAAGGCGGGGAAAGTCCAGCCTTTTCTAAATTCAAAGAGTAAAATCCATGATGTCTACCATGTTCACATTTAGTAGCTTGATACATACACTGTTGCGCATTACAGCTGTTCGGTTTCGATGAATTCCAAATAACTTGATGGACTTTCATTGTGACCTTACACTCCCGTATCTCTTTAGGGGTCAGCAGATCTTTTTGAAGTATATCTACTTCTTGTACCTACTATATCTATAAGGACTCCCTTGACGTTGGCTTTCAGTTTTTCAGAAAGAGTATTGATATCGACAATATCACAGCCTTGAGCCACGATTCTATTTATCGTTGCAGTTGCCGTTGCAGTTCTTTTTATCGTTGCTCCTACGCCATCTGCTGAACTTTTGCCATGACCACTCTTTTTAGGTGTTCCCATCCTACAAATGAAATAACTATATTAATGATTATATTTACGGACAATGTTAACAATAATCTACGAAAATCGCGGGAAAACTTGCCATTGGTACGACATTGTGGCTATAGTTTGTATTTAAACAAGAGTTATTTTTTCATACAACGGTAATTATAAAGATATGGTAATTAGTGTACGGTAACTAGAAAACGATCGATTTTTTTTAAAATATCGAATTCAGACACAGTAAGCTCATACTAGTTTATAACAACTTACGGAGGCCAAAGCACTGTCTCCATTTACATGATCAACTTAGGTCTAACTTAAAAAAACAAGTATTAACACAAGCATAACGGTAATTAGAAAAGTTTGTAACCAAGGTTACGGTAATTATATACTCACATGCTTCAATGGCGGTACACAAACGCTGGAGACGTGCAACTGCTGATGGGCTGTGGCACCCACTGTGGAGACTCGAAGCGCGCGGTAGGAATGTGCCAAATACTATTATTTAGAGATGTGCACCCGAAAACAGATTATGTTACGGCAATTATAACTTACGAACGGACATCCGGTTATTTAATGATAATTATTTATAGACTGGTTCTATTGAGTCGATATTTTGGTATGCAATACACGTTACTCAACACCGTTTAAAACGTTGAAAGGATCGAAGTAAATTTGTAAGTTATAAAAATTACAAGCAAGTTTTAACATAAAGTTAGTGTGCGGACACGTTACGGTAATTAGAGAACAAAGGGTTTTTGAACATACTTAAATTAATTTGGTCTTAAATACTTAAAAACGGGTGCTAATTTTTTGTTTATGGCTAGATACCGATGTTATCTAACATATAAATAAATAATAATTGTCGAATATGATAATAGTACGGATTATACAAGCCCGGACACGTAAAAATTGCTGATCGGAGAATGGCCGTGAAGTGATCATTAGAATAATCATTTTCATTTCTACATATGAAATATTCAAGTTAATGAATACATCACTACATAGTATAAAACAAAGTCGCTTTTTCTGTCATGTTGTTGTATGTCCCTATGAACGCTCAAATCTTTAAAACTACGCAACGGATTTTGATGCGGTTTTTTTTAATAGATAGAGTAACTCATGAGGAAGGTTTTTATGTATAATATCATCCATTAAATAGTGGACAAATACTGTTATTTTTGAGGTTTCTAATGTGATGTCGCAAATAATTACATTTTTTCCGCTTACATTGCAAACGCAGGCTGAATCCTACGAGATTTATCAAAATAATGTACTAAGTATTGTACACAATGAAAAGGTCTACAGAAAACTCCGCGATGGTATATGTCTATCTCTTATGGATATCCCACAATAACATTTTTTTGTCATTTACTTTTTACGACAAATAATGACTAATATTCGAAGCGATTTTAACCAATACAGCATTAATCCTTATCCAATTAAATACCTTAAATACATTGTTGATTTAATATAGATCTATTTGGCCTTTTACAGTATCTGATTTAAATGAATATTTTTGAAGATGTACAGATTTAAAAATTGCGGAACGTAGCGTTTACGGCGACGCGGCGCGGCGGCAGCGTGCCTATAAATAGCGCGTCGGAGGTAAATGTAAAAAACATGTAAAAAAAAGTAAAAATGTAAAAAAAAGTAAAAATGTTAAAAAATTGTAAAAATGTAAAAAAAAAGGAAAAATGTAAAAAAAAGTGAAAATATTGTGTATAAAAGATATTCCAAAGATAAAGAAAGGGGAATTGTTTTAAGTACTCCAAAAACGCGTGCGGGCTACGGGCAGTAAATGAATAAATCAAATCTACTGGATTGATTTTAACCTTTTTTTTTAGTGAGTTACATATTTTAAACCCGTGCAAAGCCGGAGCGGGCCGCTATGTTTTTTTATAAACAACGTTCACAGTTTTTCTGTAGCGTATTTAGGATTGATTTTAAACTTTTTTTTAGTGAGTTACATATTTTAAACCCGTGCAAAGCCGGAGCGGGCCGCTATGTTTTTTTATAAACAACGTTCACAGTTTTTCTGTAGCGTATTTAGTATATCAGCATTGCACCCGTGCGAAGCCGGGGCGGGTCGCTAGTAAAGGTAATAAAACAATAATTCCATGGTGATCATTTATGATAAGTCTAATAAAAATAAATCTTTATCACAATAGTAAAGACTTGCGCTATTTTTTTCTCACGTAGTTGGGCTCTTCCCATGCGTCAGGCAATCGAATGGGCGGTTTGCACATCCACGATGTATATATTTCTAGCTGGCAATCAGGCCTGTGGAAAGCAAATAAGTTATCTATATGCGCTATGTAAGTGCGAAGTTGAGTATAGCGTGAGAGTTTACGTAACATGTCCTTTTCATAAGCTGCTCTACATTTTCTTTACAGAATCACTGCAGAGCCGCGCGAGGCGGCAATTATTTTCATAGTGCGAGCTTTTCATGTAGATTACTAACGTACTTCCTAGAGTCTTCTTTATGAAACGCTTTCAATGAGGATTTAGGATACAAGCCTCTTAAAGGGTCTTTTGAGTCAGAAACTGTGTAGGGAGTTAATATTTAATTAATCTACTTTTGAATACACTAAAGACTAATAATTTTCTTAACTCCGTCCTGAAAAACGTGACAATATAAATGACGACACTACCTGTCTATAATTTATAAGGGTATAAAATAACGTCACCTGCTCGCGAGCCATCCTATGAACCCAGTAGATGTGACCGGCACTGGTTTGAGACTCTTCGTATCTTCAGACTTGATGGCTACTTGAGGCAGAGCTTCGGCTGCTTCGCGACGAATGTCATTCGCTTTATCCAATGCGTCTCTGAATACATCAAGCACACTTGTCTGTATCGACTTCTGTCAAGGTTAGGTCACAAAGTGGTCGATAAAGTTATCGAGCAAGTGCTGCTAGGGGTACGCTCACTTTGATTTCTAAATACGTCCGACATACGCCATAAACACACACGTTATTGATTGAATGTCTGCACTATTACATTAGTTAGAAAAGTAAACAAGTCGAGCTTTTAAAATTATGAATCCTGCTTCTTGAAGTTATACAAGTTCAACATTTTTAATAATGATTTCGTCTGTTAGAGAGTTTTGTTCGTGAACGGGGTTTGGTCGTGTTCGACATTGGTTTCGCACGAAACTCCAGTGCTCACGATAAATTTGATCCCCGTGGCGAATTCTGCCGCTTTGAAGCAATGCTGACGTCAGAAACCGTGCTACTGCACTAACAGTTGTACGACATTGTTTATAGTACGACTGTACGAATCAAAGCGACCGAACACAATATTGCCGAGGTTTTAGACTATAGCGTACCTAATCCACTTCGATTTGGAATACAGCGTATAGAAGAATGTATGTGTCTGCAGTAAGTTCATGGATGCTTTTATTCCGTGTTTCAATTTTAGTAATGAACTAAAAATGTTAACGCAAAAATGTAAAGATCTGATTACGACATGAACATAAATGTATTATGGACTTTGATACAAGCTTCAATATAAATTAATCATCATATCAATTAAGTTTAATAAATCAAGGTACTTGTTCAATCGAAAGATCATCAATTAAAAGTAGTATCATTTCGATATGTCTTAAGTCGATTGCATTCAGACGACGACACTAATTTGGAAATAAATAAAAATAATCAATTTTCAACAAAGATTTATCTGTGATCGATGGATTTCAATGGTACCATTAACTATTCGTTCGACTGAATACTAAAACTTTTACGTTGAACTACAGAATGTAGTCGTAAACATAACTTATTTGGTGTTTATCGAGGGAACTACTAAATATAATTGCAGTTGGCGACTTACTCAGAATAGTCGCGCCATACCTTGCCTACCCATAGCAGCACACACGCCAATTTCATGTAATACATGTATTAGAAGAGGTCGTAATTCTAAAATCGGTAGTTTCAAAGTTTATGAACTCTTTATGAAGATTGAATTAAGATTGTTATGTGGGTTGTCACTTAGTGTGCTCCACTTACTGTCTCTCGTCAAGCAGCCAACTCCAGCGCTCAAACCACTGCTTCCTACAGTTCTCCGCCTTTTTCAACTGAGCCCGCATTTGGAACGCCTCCGTGTTGGGGTCAAACTTCAGAGTCTTTCCTTCGATCGCCATTGTTCCTACAAAAACAATTCCAGAAATAGCGGTCAAACTATAAAATGAGGTTCTATCTATAAAAGGAAAATAACATATGATCTCACTGTAGGAGCAAAACAAGGTAGTAATCGGGCGATATCTGGCACCCCGCCAACACAACGTCTTTGTTCCAGTGATGACGTTTGGTTTTATTGGGAAACCTAAGAGCTGCGAGAGGAGAGTCTCTTGTCTAAAAACTAGACAACTAAGCAATATAAAGCTTGTTATAATTTGTATAGGCTAAATTTGTAAACCGACAAAGCAGAGTTCACATGAGTCCAATTAACTATAATAAAGTATTACTTTTTTGAAATAAGAGTTATAGATAAGTTAGTTAAAAAGATAAAGTTAATTGACTAACAGCTTAAGTGAATACACACCAAGTAAATTGAAATAACAATTAGTTAGTCATCGGTACGATTGCACAATCAATTTAATATTGGGATAATGGTATTATCTCCTGACCACCGTGGGATGGGGAGAATTGAAATTATTAACTAATGGCATGTCCATTAGCGAAACCAAACACTTCATAAAACATGAAATAAGTTATTATACAAACACTACGTCCAAATGGAATTGCAGTGGCTCCATTGTTTAATGTTTTAAATTAATTATATTAGCTCAATGCTTTATGAGAGTCCTAAATCATTTTAAAACTGACTGACCCGAAATTTAAATGGTGCGACACCTTAATATTAAAATTATACGAACATGACTTACATAATTGTGTGCAACGAACCAAAGAATGCTAGAGGCTAAAGGCTAGAGTCAGTTATAGCTAAAGTGGGGCAAGCTTAACCAAGAATGTTAAGTAGCTCCTTAGCCGTGGATCCGGAACTAAATTGAACGTAAAAACTACGTGACTGTAGTGTCGTCATCTTGTCGCAACAAAAGGATCTTTTAGAAAGTTTAAAGATTTTTGACTTGCAGTAGTTGCAATACTATACTCTCCAAAATTACTTGTCTTACAGTAATAATATCTGTATATTTTGGGTTTCGCAGATAAATAGTAAAAACCGGAACCCTTATAGATTCATCATGTCTGTCTGTATGTTCATATGTCACAGCCACTTTTTTGTATGTATTCAGTGAACCGCGTAAAGATTTTCACACAGCAATTGAAAAAAGAAATCTGAGTAGATTTCTTTTTTCAATTGCTGAACTAAAACTATTTTTTTTCATCAGTCTCATTCGTATTTATAGATAGGGTATTAAAATGATAATAGGTTCTTAAAGTAGAAGATCATGCATAAGCATAAGCAGTTTCTAAACTGAAAAGTGTGTGTGAGAGACACCTGCAAAGTAGTAAAATATATGATGCGAATATACCAACATACATGAAATATACCATGAAAACTTCCAACGAAGATAGGTTAAAACGAGATCTAGTCACCAGTTTTTTTTTAATACGCTATAGATCGTAAACCGTAACTTGCTGCCGCGAATCCCTCATGGCCGAGTTCGACTCGCACTTGGCCGGATTTTAAGGTTACATAATTATTTCAACTAGTTTAAATTACTACATTAATTTGCTATAGTATGACATACCGTAATATTCGGATACCTCTAAAAATGTGTAAATAATAAAAATATGAATAAATTGTTCAAACTTCGCTCAAATCGTTTCGTATACTGACAGTGACGAGAAAAAAAAAACTGCTCTAATCATAAACCAAATCAAAAGGAGGAAGGCTATCGATTACAGAATTTAATTTAGCGAACAGGTTTCATTATAAAGATTATGTATTATGCATTCATAAGATAATAACAATCAATAGATCACTTTGCATTTAATATTTTGTATATTAAATGCAAAATTTTAGACGCCTTTGCAGTGCCATGGTTGCGAGTAGAGCACTTTACAAATTATATTGCTTGATCAACCCTGGCAATATCCTTAGCAGGAATCATGGATCTTTATTTAATTGCTTATTGTGTTCGATTAATGCAAGTTTTGTATTAGGTAATATTTACTCGAATCTTAACTCACCATAGTAATAATTAAAATTGTAATATAAGTCTAGTATCACATACTTCTACTGCATACTTTACAAGTCGTAGAATTTCAATTTTATTTGTTCGGAATTTACGTGCTCACGGGTGGCTGGATACAATAATAATGTTAAAGTAAGGGACTGATCCGAAGCGGCGCAAGATAGAGAATCGTGGAAGGACTTGGGGTAGGCCTTTGCCCAGCTGTGGGACACTACAGGCTAGGCTAGACTAACAACTCTTAGAAATCCTGAATTTTATTGAAACGTATTTTATTAAGCTCATACAAGCACATGTTACTTTTTAATAGCCAGCTTTCTGTGAAACAGTGAGCATTTAAGGTAACAAATGGTAGATACCTTATAAAGTTTCGAAATGGACATTGGTATCTAAGTTTATCATCTTGCTCGTCACAACAGTAGGTATTCTTTTATACCGAGTTGTCAGCCAAACAAGTTGACATGCTATTTCGCCAACTTCCAAGTAAATAACTGTAAATTAAGTTTTAGTGTTCAGATACATACCGTCAGTGGCAATTTCGCACGGTGCCGTATAAGAGGAACGACCTCCGTTTACCTACGTACCAATTTTTTTTCATTGCCTGATAAACAAAACAATGTCACTGTCAAGGAAATGTCAGTTAGTGCCAGTCAAATAGGTGAAGCGGGCTTTGTGTCGGACTAAATATCAAAAAAATCGGATTTTATCTCGATGACTGTAACGATATCGGGGGCCATGAACAAAGCAAGACTATTTCCTTCAAGTTTGGTACATCGCTGATAGTAATATTGATATGACTTTCACTGCACTGTATAAGACAGCGACACCAATCCAAGGTACTTTATTGTATGAGATCGATACCTACTTATTTTTAAAGGTGAAGTATTTTAATTGTTTTTAATTGTTACATAACCGTACCTGTCACGTATAATGAGAAATTTGAAATTGAGACTAGTATGACGTGTACTTGTACCTTGTACAGTGGACGTAATTTAATCTTTAGAGAGCTGCTACACTGCTCGTATTTACTGCAGCCGTAGGGTTTATATTGGTATAATAGGAACCTATCTGGTCACGTGATCACCACCACTTTTGAATAGGTATTGCTACCGTGGAAGTTTAAAACTGCGCCACGTCGTCTCCCTTCCACCACTTCCTTTGAGAGTTAGTGGCCCCCTGCACTTAATTCGATGTAATCAATTATTAAAACCTCTTATCAAATATTTTTATTGAACCAAATAAATACAGAAATGCATGTTTTATAATATTTTACCAACACCTAAAACTTTTGTTTGCATTGTACGATTTTTTACTCTTTTTTGTCATTCCTATATCACGTCGCGAGCGTGCTACGAGACATGAATGATCATTATAGTGCTTTTACTGTATACAACGTTTTTGCTCACCGGGATCATTCGCTCTGCATTATTTTTTGCAAGCATTCGCTACGCGAATCTTTGACCTGATACAAAAGCAACTTAGCTCGTGAATACTCGTGTAAAAGTATTCACGTGCAAAACTTTTAGGAATCTTTCGGTGTAAATTTGTTTCACAAAGTTCATAAAGGTCAGCCCTTCATAATATTGTAACACACGTTTAAGCCTCTGTAGTAAATTCTCAGAGATTATTTCTTGAAAAAATGAGCTTGAGTTTGATCAAGATAATTAAGAAACTGGTGCAACAAAAACTTATTCGTGAGTCGTGACACAAAATGCTCCGTCTGTGTGCTATACTCGAAAGTTTACCTACTTATATTCACAGCCTTATTCACTTTACTGCGGACTAAATCTTTATACTAAAGTTATAAATGTTTTTATTTAAAGTTTACAGTTGTATGAAATTAATTTAACAAATTATTGCCTTCTCTTTCTATTCACTACAAACCTATTTTAATAAAACTCGCACCTTTGCTCGCCACGCCGCTTGCCCTCCTATTTGTAAATTAATGTACTACAATTATTTTATTTTCGTAGGGTGTCGTTCGGGAGCTCAAAGGGGTCGATGGTGGAGACCCTAATTTACGAGAGTCCCCTACAAGAGGAGCCGGAAAGCAGCCCGCCGCCGAAAGTGCAGGAGACGGCGTTCCCCTACACACCCGTAGAAGACGAGTACGTTTTGTTCATTTGAGTATGTTAATTATTCATTTTGTTTCAAATTCATGCGAATTTTATCATTATTTTATTATTTTTATTTATTTACTTTATCTAGCTCTACCATGGTGATCTGACTCGTAAGGTTACAGTATGTGTGCAAAAATACTTTCGCCTTGAACATTTTTTATCATAGTCTAGAATTATTCAGAGTTAGCGCATACATTCATAATAGTTGTACAAAATGATATTGTAATTTTTATTATACTGAAATGATTTATTACAATGACATTTGTACACAGAAGGTAGAAAACAATGTTAGTACAATGCATAGTTAAAACTCGATTCTCAAAAGCATTGGCCTAATAGGTGAGTCGAAATGAACAGAGCATGCGCTAATTAAGGGCAACAATTGACCGAAATACTTACTCTATAATGGAAATTTCGCACAAACGTAGTAGAAGCTCAACATGAATAAATAACAGTCTGCAATTAAAAATAAACGATTATAGGTGTAATTTTATTATATTATTATAAACGTTATGAACAAGAATTGCTCTTTAATAATACCTGGCTTTGTACTCTACATTTCGTAAGCTATGGTTAGTTTTTTTTCTTGGTCCTTTTGACAAGGAATGGCATTGAATAAACCGATTCTAATTTCAATGTCGCTCCCAAATGTTCCATAGACAAAACGCAGCCGTGTGCATAGAACAGCATACGCAAGCCCCCTCCTGTTTTCCGCAATCAATAAAGAGCATCGAGAACATCTCCCCTCTTTATTTTCTTTACGTAAGTAACAGGCTATCTGTATGAACACTGTGAACGATCTCGTCACTAGACATTATCGGTATAGGGGATCTATTATTTTGTTAAGTTAGTTTAGTTTAGACGATTGTTATTGTTATTTATTGTAAGTAGTTTCCTTGACCGTTGCCATAACGGGTTTTTTATGGATCACTATTAAAGATACCGATTATTATAATTGATACAAAGATATCTTAGTATAAAATTATATACCTGCTATAAAATGTAAACTAATCAATATATTTTAGCTGGAAAATGGAAGTCCAGGGACTTCAGTGTAGGGCTGCACTGCACTAATTTCCATAATAGAACGCCGATAACTGCTCAGTGGCTTCCTGACCCATTTAATTGAACATCATCAATAGGTCAGTGTGGTTCCTTTTAGCAGACTGGCTACTTAGGCACGTTACGAATAGGTACCTAATTCTATTTACTGAATAATTTTTATGGCTCGTTGCTATGCATGGCATTGGAGCCTAGTATTTAAGATTATTGTGTACCTACGTTATGAAGTCGTCTCTTTGTGCTGAATAGATACATTTAGTTGATTCTTAGTTGCCGTATAAAAGTAATGTAATATGACTTTGCCACCAGTCATCATTTTAGTTAAACCAAACAGAAACGATAGCATTGAATTTCACGATATTCCGTAGTCAGTACATGTACCTATACTAGTAGTGTATACTACTAGTTGTCAGTATATGTACACGACTCTTATCATCATACCCCTGCCCTTATCCCAATTATTTATTTGGGGTCGGCGCAACACGTCCTCTAGACGTGTTGCTTAAAGTTTTGGCTATGGTTTTATAGTCGGCCGCCTGCCTGACACTAACCCTCTTTGGGAATGCGATTGTTGGTTGTTTACCCGCCACCATTCGGGTGACCCAAGGTGCTTGGTACAGTGCACTGGGTCTTAAGGTCCATTAGTCGCCTTTTACGACACCCAGTGGAGGATATGGGGTGGTGCTATTCTTTATATCCGGACACCACACGGAAATACACGACTACGTACACGACTCTTAAAAAACCTAAATTTATTCTTGCAGAAGAGCAATGGTGTAGGGTGTCTATTTTTAAATTTCTATATGCATATAGGGTCAAGGTTAAAGATAGTCCAAGATAGAAATATACGCGGCTTACTTTAACCTTTAACGCAACGATTAAGTAGCAACTTTATTTTATTCTATTGTGTGACCAGTCTGCCGATTAGTTTGTCCTTTTTCAATTGCATATAGAAATAGTCTATCGTAATAGTATAAATTGCTGGATGTTATTCATTGACGTTAGCCGGCCAACGTAACTCATGATTAAAAAGGGGAAAACAGTCTCGTAGAACGAGCGTTTCAATTTAAAAGTAGCGCCATCTGTTGGCCAGCGCTCTTCGCTGATTAAGTCTTGTAAGTAAAATTTTGTTGTGATCTAAGTTACTTAAGTTACATAAATAATCTATAAGTAAAATAACCAATTCTATAATAAAGTACTACTGAAAAAACATTCCATGTTCAGCAATAATGTCTCGTTAAAATGTTATCGTGAACGCCAACGCATTACGTCACTGGGCGAGCGGGCTGCGTGCTCCGCTCGCTTCGTTCCGTTCCATTCCATTCGCCACGGAGCCGCGCGCGACTTCCGAGATCGATGTAGTGGGAAACATTTTTGTGAAGCGTCGAATGGACCAAACCCTACAGCGCCAATTGCGCCGATGTTTTTATTAAATTGTTTTAACGAAGTCACATAAATAATTGTAGTGATTTATTAATTAGTATAACGTGAACAGTGTTTCAATTTGTGAGTGGTGACTATCAAGGTATGTTATTTACAATAATCACGTCATATTTGTTGTGTTTCAAACTGGGTGTTCACTGTTCCCTTGCCGATGGTTTCTAGAATTTACATTTTGATTAGAACAAAGGTAATTTTTAATAGAATTTCATGGTGCTGTCAATTTCTAATAATTTTGCGATTATGTCAGAAGCTGTGTTATTTTGTCTTTTCATAATCTGCGAGATTTGTGCGGATAATTCGGTCACAATGACGTCATGAGTACTGATTTATAAACATAAAACGACTTTCGGTGGCATCCAGCAGTCGGGAACACAAGGTCATTACTCAGCGCGTACCTACATGTAGTAAACATGCACTGGCAATAGTTTTAAAAGCTCTATTTTTAATGACACTATCAGCGGTCGCCTCCATTCATAGCGGGCCCGCCCTATGCCGCCTCGAGGCGACACCAGAACATCCCGAACTACATTACTCATATACCAATTATACTTAATTTCTCATACACCTTGTTACAATTTGATGTCAATTGTCTGTCATCCAATGTATTGTTCGATCTAATCATTAGGACATAACTTCTTGACAGTAATGTCAACATTGTAAACAGCTCCTCACATTAGACTAAATACTATTTAAAATTATGACACAACTTAAGTAACACTACAATCTTAATACAAAATGATGTATGCAGTCAGTGTCAAATTAATAAAATTCTATTTTACATTATGATTATATATGGGTAACTAGGTCTTAGCCTGGTTAAGCCCCACCCCATATGCCAGAAAGTCAGTTGCATGTCAATATGTAGGGCTGCATTGGGTGTGACCTACATTGTGCATTATATACTGATGTCCAATTAAGTTACACTTATGTGTGCCCAAGTGAATTGAAACCTGTTAGGTAGTACAAAGGTGATTCTATAAAAGCTGACCAATTGTCTATTGATAGTATAAAACTACTCATTTTAAACAAACATACTGTGGAATGCTATTAGTAATCAAGGCCATTCATGGTAGCTGTTCAATATATTTACTAAATTCTTCAATACGAGATCAATCAATATACATTTAGCGAATCAGCAAACTTCAGTGACCATGCAGAGTTGATATTGTTAAAACAATTTTATAAATATCAAGACTGAGAGTAAAAGTATAATTAGAAGCTGATTCATAAATATTTGTTTGTTTTTGTGTTTGACCTGTTGTGTGACTTACATGACAGTTGTGTGAGTTTGGTTTACATAGTATGTGACCTTGGGACAGTGTCAATTAAGCAGTGCGAAGATATTTTCTATTTTTATCATCTGCTGAATCATGTTGTTAGGAAAATTGTATGATGTCAGTATTCAGACATGTTCATGATATTATCAAATATTATGATGGTGCTTCCATGTAATATCTTGCCGCTCGCTGAAATCAACTCATTGTTATGCCCAGAAAAGCAGTCTTAAAATTAATTCTATAGAATCAAGTTTTTTACCAATACAAGTTTTTGTTGAAAATTGAAAGTGTATGATGTCATATTAAATTTGGTGAGAGATTGTTTATTTGGGTGTGACTTTGTACATTCTCATAGTCAATTATGCAATTATATAATTGCTATTGTAAAGTCTGTTGCACATCCAAGATTAGTATAATTATGTCACTACCAATTAAATGCAGTCATCTTAATAAAACACAAATTCATCTATTTAACAAGTCAAAATGTTAAGTATGTGCTCAAGATTGGAGTTAAATAGCATGTGGGTGTTGAGTATAGTCATCTACTAATAAAAGAGGTACCATAATTGAGTCACCTTCAATGCCAGCGTCCCAGCAATGCGAATATATTCATGACATATTGCAAGGCAAATGTTGCTTAGCATGAACATTTTGAATGAAATTATACTTTCAATTCTTGCGATCTAGATTATGGCTGAGCTTAATATGTCAATGGATTCATTATTGATATCCAGGTAACATGAAAGTTGCCTGCATACTAATAGAAAGCGGTGGTGGTCTTTGAAAACATTGGTTTGTAATTAAAATAAGAAGTGATGAAATAAAGTACTCCTAAATGAAATTAAATCAATATTATATCATGACCAATGATCATGAACTAGTGTGACACTATGTTTAAAAATTTATTCTGACTGAAAAGGGCTGTGCGTATCATCATTCATTTTATTCAAAGATTCTCAAACAAGGTAGTGTTTATGGTCTTCATTTTAAACAACAACATACTTTGCAATCATATTTGCATTATAATTACATTGCACAATGACAAAACTACATAAATAACCTTGGAAAAAAAAAACAAAAATGTCTAGGCGTCTCAGATTCCTAGATGATGTGATATTGTTTATTCATAAGACAATCATATACGCCTAATCAATATACAATAGTTTCCCAGTGTTTTACCTGCATATTTTCCTTAGATGTAAACATTCTTGTATTGAAGTTAAATTACACACACTGTAGTCGATTTTAATACTTACTTGCTTACAAAGAGGAAAACAATTTAAATGTCATGGTCAATGAAAGTATAACCTTCTAAGTATTGAAGAAATACATCATACATAATAATAGAAAGAAATTACCCGTTATCAAAGGTTTAATGTAATACTTAATTTTATAGTTTTTTGTTATTTTCGTTATAATTATGGTTTCCTATTGTGTGTGGTTTAATAATATTGAAGTTATATTTTTGTAATAATTATAGTTTGTAATTGTGTGCCTGCGTTTTAACGTCAATTGTATTTGAGTATTGAAGGTTTACTTGGTGTTTTCAGTTCGGAGCGCTCTAAGGTTCGCGTGTCGTTTTACCAAGGGGCGCGGCCGCAGTGCTTGTCCCCCCCGCCGCCGGTCCCGCAGGCAGATTCCCACGTTCTGTACGCGGCCCTGCTCTCAGCCGCGGCTAACGCAGACATGGCGGATCACACTATGTATAACAGACAGATCAGGTAAATACTAGTTTTAAGACCACCTTGACGACACTTTAATACAGCCCACAGATCAGGTAAATGAGTTTTGTTTCCAACTTGACAGTTTACCAACACTTTATAAACCCGGTTGTAATAATTTGTTCTGCTTTCAATTCCATTTCAATAACGAGTATTGATTAGTGTTATCGGAATTCTTTTAGTGCTTATGCTGAATTAGTTTCTTTTAATATTTCTTATGATAAAAATGGACTATACTTGGTCCAATTTTTATGAATTTAAGTACCAAATAATGTTGGTTATCGTAATTTAACACTCACAAATAAATACAATGAATTTTCTTGCATTTTCGTTGTCAAATAATTTATCATTTGTTAAAACTCAATGGATCCATATCAACTTGAATGAATAAGTCAAACCAGATATAGGTTTTAACATTGTAAATGCACTAAGTCCGAACGGACATTATCTTTAAGTATTTTTTATATGGAAGAGAAGCAAACGACGAGGATAGCTCAGTATAATAGTTTTGTACATTATGACATGATGAGATCAAGATTAAATACAAGTAAATCGGCCTTTAATCATGCCTTCAATTAACCAATGATTACTTGCGCTGATTTTCCTGTCACGCTGGCCACACGTTTGCCGGCGTACGATAAACGTGACAAGAAAATCACAACAACAAGTGGAATACACAAAACTTTACCCTCCAATCTCTTTTTAAAAACCAAAACCCATTACGATTGTCTTGTATAAAACTGCGTAGCTAGATCTCCAAGGAAGGATCGACCAAGCTGTGCTGGTTGCTACATTACTAAAACAAGTAATAAGAATAATTGTAAAAAATATAAAATTTTGCAGCACACGCGATCGTAACATCCAGCATAATGACATGAATTATTTGACTTAAAACAATGTCAACTAAATCCATGCTTTAAAATTAAGCTGGAACGATTTGTTCCAAATTCCGGAAAGCGGATTCAATGATTACATTACATTTTACGGCTGTGTGCACTGAGCCGGTGAACAATTTATTGATAATTATAATTTGTAGGAAATGTTTTGTGATGTGTTGTCCATCACGCTTTGACTGACATTTTTATTGCAGTTTTACGTAATGTTCTATAGTTATACTGGTTATTTAACTAAAAAATTGAGTGCGTACCTACAATGTTACAAAAATAACATCGTAATTGCTGCGTTTATACAAAGTCAACAAATTGCTCTTTTATAGTACTTTCTCATTACATTGAAGAATATCTCGTATCATCAATTCATTTGTTTTAATCAACTATCAGATTTGAGTTTCAAATGATAATTTGTAATGATAGATATAATAAATCATTATTAGCATATTTCGTCGAACATGTGTATGTAGTGAGTACAGTAAATATACAAGTAGCGATAGAGATAAGAGTCGCAAAGTGATAAACTTAATCTGTAGCGAATGCATTTACGTTATTTGTTATCACAATCAGGAACCAAAACGGTTACCCGAATAACTTTATCAATCCGTTTATTTTCTTAAAGCTTACGTTTCAAATACTTGGGTTGGGTTTAACCTATATCGCTAGCAAAAAATGTTATGACGTTATACATAAATGTTTGCAGATATAGTATATATAATAATATAGATTACGTGACGGTCTCGAAAGGATTATTTGCAGTATTCATTACCATTGCAATGAAGACGTGTTTGGAGAACGAATAATGTATTTCCCAGGGGCGCGGTTACGTCATACTGAACTCTCGTACTATAAGAATCTGACCTTTTACTTAAACCATATTCAACACGGCTTCTGTTTACCTGATCGTCGAGAGTGATATTATTCACGTGTATTTTAAGAACGTCTGTTCAAACCCTATCAGCTATTATCGGAGATATTGCGACTTTAAATAACAAATACTTGATAAATAAATGTTAGCGATCCAACTATGTAATTTATTCACACTATTATTGTGGATATACAATAGGCACAATATATACATACAAGTGATGTCATCAGCTTGACACATGTTCATGCGAACGTGAACATCATTGTTGCAATATTCGAACGAGTTTTAAAGTATTTAGTAGGCTTACACATACTTCATTCTCATCGTCTCATGCATGATGCATGGTACTAGATCCGAAAGTGAAGTTACACATGAACAACTCTCACATAATTCAATTAACATTTCTATTTCGAGATAGAAATGCACTAAGTAATGACAAAACATCTGTTTTATAATGTAGTTCGTTAATTCGTTTTCACGGTTGAACGCAAACTATACAGATAATTTGTAAGAACCATTCATATTCAATTTGTCTAGTCGGTCTGAACTAGAGTAATGCATCTGCATTTATATTGTTGGGAGGTAATCATGTGGGCATTGTTGTTACGTTGATCATATGGCATACATCTGTTGAACAGTGTATTTTGCGTTTACAGTACGGAAAGCGGATGGGACAACCCGTTCCGTCCGGACGGCGATCTGAGCCGCGAGGCCGACGAGATCGTGTCGCTGATCAAAGGCGGGAAGCCGATCACCCCCACCCCGCCGCCCGCCGCCGTGCCGCAGCTGCCCGTCTGCGAGGAGAAGGAGGAGAAGACACAAGCGAATAACGTTAACGTAAGATATTGCCATGTCATCCAGTACCCGGGTACTTCCTATTGTGTTGATATCCGGCAAACAGGGCATTTACATGCACAATACGCATTATATACGCTGGAAAACTACAATGGCAGTACAATGGAAGTACGGCTTCGGTTTTAGCGCTCAAAACTAGAGGATTAGCCTAATTGATATAGGATGAAATAGTGTTACGTAATATATGTTCCTCGACCGATTTCGACCACGGCGACCTCTTCAAACTCCGTTTTGCACTTCCATTTGTCGGTGGTGTGCTGGTGCACGGCTTACATAGCTGATCTTATTACTAAATGTTCGCGCACAATGTGGGCAGGTGAGTACACCATTGAAAAAATTGTATGGTACGGCATCCAGTTCGGAACAGCGTTTGTCTTCAAAGTCTTTGACTCTGGTTTTTACCAAAGTCCTCCATTCTGGTCGTCAATCAGCCGTTTGTTCCCATTCTGAAGGCTCAATATCGCAGTTTTTCATATGGTGCGTCAGCACAGTACGTAATAGTGATATGGTTGTTGTGTTGGTTGCAGGCGAACGCTCCATCATCGCCGGTGGGCAAGGCGGCGTCGCCGGTGCAGACTAGCGCGGGGAAGGCCATGAACGGCGCGCAGAAGGGCGTCGCGGGGCCGGTGGAGGTGCAGCGCAGCGCGCCGCAGGAGCCGCAGCAGCCCGAGCACGTCACCATCCGCAAGAAGCCCAAGTGCAAGTGCTGCGCCATACAGTAGGCACACCCCCACCACCCCCCACCAACAACCCCGCTCGCTTCACACCGGTAACACGCTCGCGCTATGCTTCCTACAGCGTACCACAACCTTGGTGTTTACTCGGTGCTAAGTATTTCATCTCAAACATGTCATTATGTTCATTGAAATATTTATACTACCATAGGTACTATTTACAAATTATAGGTTGATCGTACCTACTATTTACAAAATTCATTGCAAGTATGGCAGCTATTTTTATGTAACCTTTACATATTGTCGTGTTAGTTTCAGTGTTTCATTAATTACTATGTAGATAGCAGTGTCATTGTATCTGTTATCTTAATTAATGTTTTTGATATGATTTTACGTACTAAGTTTTTATTAAACTTTATTAGGGTACAAACATTAAAGTATTTATTTTGTTTAGCTAGTCTGAGGAAATTGTAGTTTGAAATGTTGATTAGTTTTCAGGCTATTTAAATTATTGTTTATACCTTTAAAGACGAGTGTGCACTCTGTGCATGGAAGGCAAGAACGTATTTCGGTAATTCGTAGAGAATCTCAAAACTTATTGAGACGAGGGAGAGAAATGTAAAGCTCTATATCAAAACAAATCATCATAATGTTATTTCCAGGTTTGCTCATTTTAATCAATTGATTGATTCATAAAAATATCATGACTTTAAAAGTAATCATTTATTTAAAAATCTGTTACTTTAAGAGTTGACTATATGTTGAATAATATTAAAATACATAATTTAAATGTATATTTTTATATCTTTATTTATAAAAAAAGTATTATAAACCGTACGAAGTGGATAAACCGTATCGAAGTTGTCATTGATGGTAGGTAATAGATGATTCGACAAATGTATTTTTTCCTGTTAATGTCAGCCGCGAATACCATTGGCATTTACAACCAGATAGCAGTTCAGTTTTACTCTTTTGTTTTTTAAGGGCGACTTAATAGAATGATGTTGTTGATAAGACATTTTATGCAGCTATAGAGATAATATAATTGTGGTTGATCCTCAAAGTACTGCTTTGCAAAGAAAACCTTACAGAAGTGAGAATAAGGCGAGTAATGCAATAAGGCAGCTTTTAGTCATATTTTTATTGTTATAAACACACGTTTGAGAGCGTGTAACTGGAGGTCATCTGCCAATGGCGTTCGTGGGTGGCGTACGTAAATACCTATAGATTACGTGTAGCTAAATGTTATAACTGTTATATTATTAAAGTAGCCTCCTACATAATTCCACGCTTGCGTCCAGTAGTGTTGACACTCAACCTTTTTAGATGATGACGATATTGTGGTCACTGAGCAGACGATGAGATAATTTTAATGAGCCTATTTAAATTACATATTGAATTTCTTCTACAGAAACAACAAGACTGTATTTATTTGCTAATTATACTTGGCAGCGTAATGGATAACTGGTTAGTGAAAGTGGTGACTGGCTATTACTATACAAAATTAAAGGCTAAACGGCTTTATTGTTTTATAGTAGTCGCTGGCGGTAAAGTGTGACGGAGTCATATTTGTATACATGACGAATTTGAATAACTAAGGTAGTTTCTGCTGAGAAATAGAATTTAAATAAAATTACGTATATTACAAAGAGCATTTTTTCTGATAAACCAAAAAGAACGAAATTAAATCGACTTGTAATATAAATTACGAAGGAAAGAACAACGGCGGCTGGATAACATTTCCAGAATGGTCATAGTTAGTAATGTGTATAAAATCGATAGGTTCCAAACGGATAGAGTTTTTAAGGTAGCTAGAAGTAATTAGTGAGGAAATAGGATATCTGCGTTATAAACTTTGTTACTAAACAGATAAATTATTTTTGACTTTTAGGTTTCGTATTTAGTAGGTGAAGCTTAGGGGGTGCTGCTGCTGAACATCAGCGGATCATATATCACGAGCGCCAAACAGTTGTAGAGGAATTCGTGGAGCTCTTGCCAACAACTCATCGTCAATTATAACAAGATAGCGCTCGTAGCGCCACGTTGCGGAGAACTTAGGTAACTCTCGTCCAGGCCAAGTTCAATCGACGAATTCCTCTACGGGGCGTCATCAGATTTCATTAAAGCAAACAGGATTGCCGATATAATGTCGTGTTCCCACCCGCAAGTCCACCTATGGCTTGTCATATCACTTATTATCGCAATCAAAATAGCTTTGTGGTGTTATTGCAAGTTTGTATTGGTGTTAATTGTTATCCTATAGTTAAATGTTTCCATAGAAGAGTTAACAGAATGTATGACATACTATAAGCACTAGAATGTTAGATGTCTTTCTATTTTCGATCGCCAAGCTGCAGGTGGTTCATCTCATTGTAGATACTATTGGATTTCCATAACTTTCTTTGTTTAAAATTAGGAGGCTTTCCTATTCAGCCCCAATTTTTAAATCTCATATATTTCTGTAAGTGCTTCTAACATCTTGTTATTTTTTATTACATTATATTTTTAAGTGCGTTTATTCGGGCACAAAATTATGTTCATAATAATTCCTATAATGTAAAGAGTATGAGAGTTGTAACATTTTATGATTGAAAACATAGATATATTTTTCTTTTGGTTGAAACGATATCAGCGCGCGATATGTATAATTATAGAATTTGTTACAACCGCCAATTGTAGACATGCAAAACAAATAAAATACAAAAATCTAAATTGTTGACCGATAGTTTGGTTTTGATCAGGATAGCATAAATAATAATATAATCAAAGGTGCTTTTATACTTTATTCAATGTAATTTATTTTTTTAATCTAAGTGCACTGCCGACGTAACTATAGTTACTACTAAATTGATTTACATATCTTTAACGATAACAAAATTATAGGCATATGAATTCCGTCTGTTGCTACTTCAGTTATCTGCCAATGGTGGTCAAACAAAAAGCAGTATTATTGTTGGGTGTCTATGAGGAACATAAATGTTACGACTCTCATACGCCTTCGTGTAATTATATGTATTAGTAATAAAACGAAATTCGTGTCTATCACCTTTTACGATTCCAATTGCTGAAAGTATGTTCCTTAATAAAGTTTTTTATTTCTAAGTAAAATACTGGCATTAAGGTTCCATATATTTGAAAGTGTATTGTTCCAAGCGGCGACCAACAAAATTCATCTATAAATTTATTTATGAATGTATCCTTGACGTGAAAATATACATACAATTTCTAAAATATAAATGTGAAGTATGTTCTTATTTTTCAATATTTAATGTATCTATTGGATCTAGCCGTTATTTGTAATACATACCTAAAATGACATTATATTTGTATAAAATCTTTACTTTCTATTATTATTGTCAATGGATATGTACAAATTGATTACATTGTAATTATTTATATTAAATCTTTAAAGGCGACATTGTATTTTTCTTTTGTCGGGTTTCGCTTCTATTTAGTTTCCTCATCCCGTTTTGATAACCTTAACGCCGAGTTTAGAATATCATAATGGAAATGACATTCGTGTTCATAATTTTGTCTACAATGTACTCAAAGCTTCTGAATTACTATAATAAATGAAAAATATATTATTTTAATCTCCTACATTCTGGAAATCAATAGTGCATTGGTAAAACTCTAATAATATTAATGTTAAACTTTGTAAGCATGGATGAGTATCCATTACTCTTTCCCGCACATACGATTGGAGCAATTTTGATGAAAGTTGGTTTGAAGTTAACACCAGGGCTACTTTTTAACTGACTGTACCAGTGGAGGGCTTTTGCAGCTATCGACAATCGCACGGGCAGTTCTACATTAATGAGGTGCTATAATATACAGAGACAGCTTTGCTGTAACATACGCGTTACTGTTATTCACGGTACATTACATTTGAGAGATCACTAAATACTTGCGCCACTTATGAAGCAATAGATTGGCGTTAGGATCAAGAAAATTTGCCCCGGCGTTTGGGTTGTTGACTACCGCAAAGAAAAGTAATAAAGACCTAAAACAAAAAACTCGCGCGTCGCAGTGTTAAAACAATTGTGTGTCTTATATCCCGATTGTAATAAGTTACTGTTCTTGACGTAACGGTAATTATATTATAGTGTGACAAAGATATATTTTGCAAAAACAATAGTCGGGCTAGACGTACGGGGAATTTGGAAGAAGGGTAAAGAAATGAATACTCACATTTATTCCCTCGTTTTTTTACTATAGTAAATTAACATCATGTTGGTACAGAGAGAAGGTTTACATCGAGATACGTATTTCTTATTTCATAACTGTCACTACGTTCCTACGGATTTGATTAAAATGCTCTACGGTACAATATGATTTGATTATTTTTATTAATTATATAAGATTAAAACACTGATAAAATTACTGTATAACACCATAAAGAGCGACAATCTACTTTTTTATGTTGAGTTATTACGAAGTTTAAATATGAAAGTGGAATGCAAGTATATATTATTGAGATTAAGTAATACCCTAATATAAATCAGGCTAGACCAGTGTGCGTATGGATTACAAATTACATTATTTATCGAATATTGGCAAAAGTCGGCCGAGGCCTATCTCACTTAGTTATGTAACAATTAAAAGTACTTAGCTACTGGGAAACTTACAGTGTAACCCGGATTGAAATTTTACGATAAAGGCAAACCAACTCACTCGACTAGTGACAGAATTTTGATAACTTCTACATCAATCTTAAATAGTATACATATATAAGTAGTTTAATAAGTATTATACCAAACAATTTCTCCAGCCTTTTATCCTAAAATATTGGGATCGACTCACAGTCTTGCTACTTTACACCTTTGCGCTATCCACATCTAAGGGTACACAAATGATTATAACATGAAAGAGAAAACATGTTTAGAAATACGTCAGAGATATTTTTACGATATTCATAACATACAGAACATCCTACATCTACATTATAATTAATCAGACATAATATATTAGAGCTTCATATCTAGTGGAATATTTATTTTAAATAATAACTAGAGTAAATAAATCTGAACTTAAAATAAATCAATTCTTGGATGAATTCGACAGGATCAGATCGTCTTTTTTGTCAATATACAATTGACATACTTAAATGCCAGTTTTATCAGCACCTATATATAATTTTATCGTAATTACTATAAATTCAGTCATGTATAGTTAAAGCCGAAAGTTATTTTTATATCTCTAGTATCTGATAATTGGATACGACATTTTAACCATACTTATACGCATATAGGCTGACTGGAAGGAGTTCTACGTGTCTTTTAAGACGACCATGATATTAAAACTTATTGGGCTTTTGTCGACAGATTTTTAGTCCAGGAATATGTAGTCTTTATGAAATAACATCAATACATAAATCAGAACGAAATAATAACTCCCATTTTTTCAAACACTGTTTTTCTTAAGGTACTGTAAAATGATCAGGTAACTAAATTAATATGGCCATAAAAAAAATGTTTAACTGCCATGACACGTAAATGAACTTATATAAAATAACATTTGAACACAAATGAATTGTAATACTTATCCTAAATAATTGATTTTTAGTAATTCGGGAGTGAATAGTTTCACAACATACATTAGGCCTAAAAATACGTTTCATTCCATTATACATTAAAAGAAAATGTACGTCAAAAAGTTACATTCAAAAAGTTGTTCTAAATGTCTGCTTTTTTAATAACAACACCAGATATACAAACATGTAGTAAATGTATATTCTAAGTATAAAAGGTATGGACATCAAAAGTTAATACAATAGTTACGAAAAAGATTGTTAAGCAGCGAGAGATATTTCAACAGCTTTGTTTAATATCAGAGAGACATCCATCGGCGGGAAGTTCTGAAGTAATTTCACATTCGATGCAAAATCTCCATTAAGCAGCTCCTGTCTCACCAGCCTATTGTGAAAAAAATATAATGTTTATTTCTGTGCCACATCAAAATAACCTAGATTAATTCATTCTGGAGCGTGTTGGATATGCAGACAATTTTAGGCTAACATTTGGGATGCCACTTCTGCGTTAAGTAGCTCCCCTCTCACCCCCCTATGTTATAAAATAAAAAACATTATTTTCTTGACATCAAAAACACAATTTATGATTAATCATGTGTTCAGGGTGAGACTAACGTAAAACATAATCGGTATATCCATAAAAAATAGGTTTACATACATGTATGTATTTTAAATAAATAAATGAAGTATGTATACATTACAAGCAAGTAAGCACGTTACAAGCAAGAGACGTTATTAGATCTGCAAATTCTAAATAACAGTTAATACTCACAGTATCATTGCACAGCATATGTAAATGAAGAACTCAAATCTATCAGAGTCTGCAAATATAGAGTCCCAAATCCTCTCGACATCTGGCAGCGCAAACTCTTGAGAGAGCAACAGAGTTAACCACCTAGAAACAAACAAAACATTACTCCGTCTCAGACCATTTATATCTTTTAGGCATAGTATGTGTTCTGTCGTGGTGGCCTTGCGGTTCTATGTGTGGATTTGTATGCACGAGGTGCAACTTCGATCCCCAGCGCAGGCAAGTAACAACGTGACTTTTTCAAAGTTAAACGTACTTTCTTAATCATTCTAAGACACTACTGATAAACGGTGAAGAAAAACAGCGTGAGGAAACCTGGATTCCAATATTGAAATCGCGAATACGCAGTGAGCTAGCGTGGTGATCCTTGCTCAAACCTTCCCTATATGGGAAGAGGCTTGTGCCCAGCAGTGGCACACAGTTTATTATAGTATCTGTTGATTTATAGTAAATACCTGAAGCTGTAGTACTGCGGCTTCAACTCTTGCTTCTCAAGCAAGTCCCATACAACGGGATCAAACTTCTTCAGGCAGTCACTGAGTTTCCCCATGACATAGTTGATACCGCTGTCAGACTCGTCCAGAGTACGTATGAAGAAATCACGTATCTCAGCCATCAGGTTTGTGAAGCAGAAGAAGCAATCTGGTTCAGCGTTCACTGTGAAGAAAAAAAACAATCAAAATCAAAAGTCATTTATTCAAATTAGGCTACGATGTAGCACTTTTCGAACGTCAAAATTATAATAGTCAGCACCCCATCGCCCACCCTTCACTCACTTATAATGATAACATATCAACATTTTGTTTTTACATGGATCATCAACCTATCTGATCTTTAAAAACCGTTTAACTGGGTAAGAAAGTATATCTAGTCCTGTAGCTTAGCTAGTCAAAGATAACATGACAGTTGAGACTAATTATAACATAAACCCATTTATCAAGATTAGTCAAAACTGGGTAATCATAAGTTGTGTATAAACTCACTGCGGTACTCCTTGTTGGGGTCAATAGCAAAAGTGTGGTAAATGGGTCCGATGATCTCGTTCATGCCCTGGACGTAGCCCTGGCCAGGGTTCAGCTTGGCGTACAGGAACAGCATGCGCTCCACCACCTCCCAGTGCGCCTCGCGGCCCTCGTGCAGCGGCGCGTAGTCACCGCTCTGCGTGCTGTCCGACCGACGAGATTCGTCGCTCAACTGTTCACATAAAATTAAAGCTATTGAAATTCAACTTTCATTCCAAAAGAAATTGAAAAAGAGCTGATAGTCCTAATTTTCATGTTTATTTATTAATCAAGAGGTAAGGAAGGTGCTGGACATGAATGTGGATGGATATAGGGGAAGAGGACGACGTGTGTGAAAGATATGGCTGCAAAGAGTGTCACTTCCGAAATGACGTCAGATAGAAACATGTGCAAGAAGAAGACATGCTGCACCGACTTCAAATAATAATTGGGAGAAGGGCAGGGAAATGATGATTATGATCAATCAATGACAATGTCACTGTATCACATGAAACTCACATGGAACGGGCACTGACAAATATGTAAAAACCAAACTTACCTTGGCTACTCCGAGACCCCTTCGTTCCAAAGTTGAGAACTTCAGAACAGACTGCTCCACCCGCTTGTGCAAACGCTTGGCACCACCGCTGTATACTACCTATAAATATTAAACATTGAGGTAAAAAGTAAATAAATGTCATGGAAATTAAAACAATGACTGGCTATTTTTCAGCTGTATCTATTAAAAAGTGATTTAAAAAACATAAGTACTTACCTTATGGCACGGAAATTCAGTAGCATTCTGGAAGAATGATATATCAGGGCACAGCCTGCGAACATCCTTGTCAATCTGTAGCAAGACCTCGTTGTCTTTGAAGTAGGTGCTCCAGGAGCTATCCGGGCTGTTATTCAGAGGATGGTCAGTCTCTCCACCCGGAGACACTATAATCTCATCTGAAAATATGCAATATGATAGTATAACATTGAATTTAACTCGTTTAAAAACAGGATAAGACTGTTTTGTCATTTCTGTCCCATTGTGCGGCAATGGACTTAACGCTACTGTAAGAATACTTTATTTCATCATCATAACAATGTTACCTATGTAGTGTTTGTAGAGATTCCGTTTTTCGGTTAGGGTTGATTGCCAGGAGTTTTTGTCGCTGGGAAGGTAATTCAGTAGGATTCGCCACACAAGAGATCTCAACCCTTTATCATCTGGTATGCCTGTACAAACAAGAACATTTTTTATTACTTCTACATAATATTATCATCTCAAATTACTTATAATAATGTTTATGTTACTTTTGTAATTGACAGTACCTAATGATATCGATGTCTGACATAAAAAATAATAAGAGACAAAAACTAGTCTTTGCTGATAGAAGGTCAAAAACACTCAACCATAACATCTGTCAGTGTTTAATACTGTTTAATGGCGAATATCATTGAATTTTGCAATAATACAAGATATATTTACAGCACTTGCACCATATCCTTACCATTAAAGGCAAGGCTTCGCAGCGTAACCATGTCGATTGTTGAGTCTTCTTCTAATATATCTTCGAATGCTCTTATTCTGTTAACAAAGTAATTGAACGTATATTATTGTGAAGTACATCAATGTAAGCTAAGACGGTATTATACACTACACTAAATAGGATTACGGTTGGTTGTGGCCCCTAACAGGGGTGTTAATCAGCTATGAATAGTAAAACTATATATTACCCTTGGGCTACGGCATAAAACAGTTTTTGTTATAAAGAAGTGTATAACTGATCGCAGTTTTTTAATTTTTTATTGGACTTCTTGTCGTGACTTAACGAATCTACAACCAGAGCAAAGACAAGAACTAACATCGTTAGGAACGTTCACTAAGGGCACTTAAGCTGGTTTCTGGCTTCGACTCAGTTCGTTACAAACAATATACTAAGACAAGCAAGTCTAAGTTTCATTATTCAGGAGTCTTTGTTTAGGTAGTTAAGTCGAGCAGGTGTAAGTCATTGCAACTGTGAGTTATTAACGTTAGGTGGATCACGCGGTATAGCCCTGGGTGTTAACTTAGACCAAGCCCTTTAATTTTCTCCTAGGGTTTCTTATTATGACCAGGTAGTAGCAGATTACGCCTCTACTGTAAGTTAAGATGTGATGTAATTAGATAGCGATCTCGAATATTGACCATATATGGCCCACTCATGGAAAAACGATGCAAATTATCAATACGACGCGAATTCACTGATACAACGCTGCGACCGGAACATACTGCCGGCATCCTTGTCGTATAGTATAAGTTCTTAAAATTATTAAAACATAGCTCAGACTCAGATGTTCTAACACTCAAGCTATGGTAGCTACAATCCACAAAATGATGTTAAAATCACTCCTCTAACTGTAAGTATGCATGAACAATTTACATTCTACTTTAGTACAAGCTTATTTGTATATTATAATCTCTAGTCGGAGGATATGGTAATTTGAGACAAATAAGTATTGTATCTGTAATGTGGTGAATCTGGTGGTTATTTATACGGAAATCTTGATATAATGTTGACCACTTGTATAATTCTAGACATAGAACACTTTGTTAATGGGAGTTATGAGATTTGTACTAAGATTAGGAATAATTGCATGAGGCCTTCCAGTAAGGTGATAGGTGGGTGTTAAAAGAATCATCACAGCTAATATTTAGCTTTTATATATTATATTAAAACTAAATATTAGCTTAATATTACTTAACAATCAAGTAAGTTTAGCACAATTTATGAAACAATTTTTTTAATAAACGACTACCGCACTTTTATTAAAAAGTATCACAGTCCATTAAAATGCTGTGATCATCAGAGCAACACGCATCAATAAATATGAATTACAGATGCAATATTATTTATGAATGCAGCCAATTTATTTCCATCAAGTTCATTACCATCTAAATTGACAATCTGTTTTAAGTGGCCTTGGCATTTTGCTTGTAGAATATGCAATATCTTGTTGATATGAATCTGTTTTTATTCATTGGATTTGATGCAGTTAACTTTGCAGCACTCCTATTGTAACCCTATCAGTCCAAACGCAAGTCTAACAAATACATCCGAGATATGTTAGCTCTACAAGACATTCAAGTAGTTCAATGTAATGCCCCAAGGTTGTAACAATATCCTTATCAAGGAATAAAAGATGGTTTTAGCTTTGTGTCCGGATTATTTGATTTTGAATGGAATATGCTGTTCAATTCGTAACAGCTACATAATTGGCGGACGGCATTACTTCTACATTAGCTTTGAGAGACTGAAGTCTGGGTTCAAGTAGGATCAGGAGAGGCACAACTTTTGTCATTAGGTACTGTAGACTACCTATAAATTTCAATTTCACCTAATTTATAAGGCCAAGCTAAAGAGAGAGGGTTAATGCTTGTGATACATGTTGATATAACTCGGGAAATTATTATTTGTAACTCGCTAAACGAGATTGTCTTTACTGTTTTTTCTGACCTAAAGTGTTGAAAGAAAACAATATAAATTGTACTTTTATTTATTGCCAGGGTTTGATATCAATAATTCCCAAGTGTGTAAAAGAGGTTTCTCCATTTTAATTCCAGCCATTGCATGACCTAGTAATCAAATGATGAATAAATTTCACCTTAATTAATCATGAATAGCTATGAATATATTAATTTTGATATTGCCTGCACTCTTCAGCTAATCACTAAAGATTGTGGTTCTGTGCTATGAGCATTAGTCCTCAATAAGTAGGCTACCATTGTGTTGAATACTATAGTTGTGTATAATATCACAGAAGTAATGGAGATACAAGCAACAGTTAACGAACTATAAGTGAATTAGTAATCTCTCCTTATCATGAGAAAATTAAGGAATGCAAGATTTATTGATTTTAGAGTATCTTTAAGGTATATGAAATTATTGTTCATATTAATGATTAGAATGGTATTTAATTAAATTGGACATTGATTTCATCTATTTATTTGTCCTTATACGTTTCATAGAAATTTATATCAAGTATAAATCTGATTGGAATACGCCTTCTTGTTTTTGTCAGCCATACTTATAATACTCAATTTAGGTAAGTTGGCCAATACTATAATAAATAAATATTTTATGGAACACTTACCGTGCTTTGTGTAACCCCATGTTTGTTTCACGTTAATACTTTTATCAAATCACAAAATATCAAAACTTTTAACTAAGCGAATGCTGATCAGTCACCGCTGCAAGTACAATACAGATTATATTATAATCTGACATAGGTATGTACTTTGCGTCTATGATTTAGTTTATGCTTCGTTACTTCCGTGGTGGCGCTTATTGCAGTATTGATTTGTTTTCCTATTTTAGTATTCAATAAAAATAACAAACTTCAACATTTTCGTTTATTTCCTTGTGATTTAGACTATAATAAAAATAATCAGTCAAGTATAAACGATTGTATATTAATAAATACTAGCGACATCTGTGATCCTAATGTTGTACTATATGACATTTCAATGTCTTGAAGTCTCCACGAGATGGCTTTAGCTGCATTCGAATGTATGTAACGAAATTTAAAGGCTGAGTACAGTAGTCAGTACACTGAAAATTTATCACTGTTGGCTGAATGGCTTTAATGAGGAATTTGTACCCGGACGTGTTTTTTGTTGAATCTACACAAAATGTCAAAGCTAACAAAAACTATTAAAAAATCCGGTGTAGCGAATTTGATTTATTATAAATAGGTAAGGAATAGTTTAACAACAATTGCTCTCACATCACTCTTCCTTTTCAGTCATAGGTGACATAAATAAAAACACTGTATGAATACAATAACACGGCACATATTAAGATCAGCCACTGTTAGTACATAACCAAAGCATCTATTTCATTAGCCCGTACAATGTAAAACAGACAAATCAATTAGGAAAAGCACAATAATCGAAATGGAGACGAAACCTTTATTCATAGTATCCTGGCTTGGCGACACTAATGAGTAGTACTCGTAGAATGCAACAGTCGTTGTCGTCAGATTGAATATAATACCCAACACTAAGAAGAAACTCTCAATAAATTCATCTGTGTATATTCCTAAGCCCGCCTCTATCATGAGGCCCAAAGTGACTACCATGAAACTGCCGTACACTCCAGTCATCAAGAAGTGGGTCATCGACGTCAGGTTTGTGCTTTCCGAGTTGTAGAACAGTCCCAGAGTGCACAGCATAAGAGAAAAGCCTCGAATCATCATCTGGACTATCTTGAAGCTCATTGTGGTTTATTTCACAATGACGCCTTTTATTCAAGAAATCTTGAGTGTAAATATGTATAAAATAAAAATATACAAAACAGAGTTTTACAAATTCATGATAATGAAGTGACATAATGCTGTCAATGTTCTAGTCACAGACCTAGTATTTACTTTACGCTAGTTCTAGTGTTGGTTATAGAGCTACAAAGTTTATTTGCTTACGGCATAGACCTATACCACTATACTTAGTATCTATCCAAAGAGTTAGTCTACGGTTACAATAATGTTTTAGCTCAGGGATGACGATGATGTCTATATTTGCAACAATAATCAACTGTCCGCCAAAAGCGTAAAAATCGATGGTCTTTCAACCGTTGCCTTGATGACCATAAGGGTTCGTTCAATCAAACCGGCACTAGGGGAGACCAAATTTTTATCATATTAGAAACAGTTTTGAATAATTTAAGTAAGGTTTGTTTTTGCATGTGAACTTCTTTTGTAATTAAGAATGCTTAAACGGGCTTCCCGTGAAATAATAAGAGGTATCGACCGACTCCGATCGCGTGCTCTTTGTCGCTCGCGCAGCTGATCGGCAGAAAACAAAGCTTGGATTGCGCGGCATACTGGTACTGCCTTTGCAGTGCTACCGGCTGCAAGCGCAAACGATCGGTTCCGAGCGAATCCGCACTTTCCGATCTCTTCCAGCCGGTCTATGTAAACGGGCCCTAAGAATCAGTTAGTGATGAGAATAGACAGAAATGTAAAAAAAACTTTAATCTGTGAATAATCTTTAATCATATTCTGTCAAATTATTATTACTCAGATTCTGATAGCTGACTTACTTACGTAGATTTTTATAATACATTTCCGTTTCAAAATGTATATTTATTTCTTGCTTTGTAGTTGTTTTATTTTAGAAAACGTCTTTTGTGATGAAAATCCATCTAAAAAATATGTCAATATTGACTATTGTTCTCATCCAGACTGTTCTATGGAAAACCAGCACACTATGTGTGTAGCAGCCAACAAGCAAAGCTCTAGACTTTATGCTTCAGGAATGACGTCTTGGATGCGGTACCAAATCCTGTTACTGCATAACAGACACAGAGATAACATAGCTCTGGGGCTGGAACCTGGTCAGCCCCCAGCCACCAACATGCGCAAGATGTATTGGGACTATGAGCTGGAGCACATGGCTGAAGTGTGGGCTCGGCAGTGCCAGAAGCGTCACGATGAGTGCAGGAACACTATTCGGTTTAACGTTTTGCAAAATATGGATGTGCGAGCGGTTGTTAGTAGGGTAACAGAGGCTCAATTACTAGCAGATGCAGTGGGAGCATGGTTTTCTGGCTCCAGAGTCCTGCCGCCCGAGCATGTGTGGTCCTTCAAGTTGAGTAATTGTAGTGCCCCCGGCGGCTGTAACGCTCACTGGTACTCGGCGGCAGCCTGGGCTTCTACTTGGAGGCTTGGTTGTTCTCAATCTTTGTGTACTGCTAAAAAACCGTCATGTGCACTCTTTCGTAAACGCAGGACAATCGAGGCGGATCCATTTGAATACGATGTAGTCAATGCTACAACGACTTCTATGCCAACCTCCCCCAACATTCTGCGGCGTACAAGAAACATGGCGCCGATGAGAAGTGTGAGGTTCGAAGATTTTGCAACAACTGACAATCTTTATAGAACTAGGGACTCACCATTACATCGTGGGATTGTAGTGGAAGAAAACAGATCAGAGAAAAGGCGAAAGGAGTCCAAAATCTTGGCGTACACGTTTTGTAATTACGGGCCGGCTGGGAATATCGATGGCTTTCCTATCTACGAAGCAGGTTCTACCTGCTCCAATTGCCCTCAAGGTACCCAGTGTGGTGATCGCACTCATAGAGCACTTTGTTCCGTAGTTGGTGACCCTGATTGTAGACAGTAATGATATTATTAAACTGTATGTATCACATTTACTTTGTTTCTTTTAATGGGGATGACTAGGTAAGAAAAAATCTAATTTGTCGAGATTGTATTTAATGAAAAATGTTTATCGGAGTAACAACAAAAAAGTCTTAAAACTAAATTGTTATTATATCTTAATATTTATCTATTATTTAAGTGAGTATCTAGTTTCAAACAGTTTCAAATAAATTAAAATGTATTCTATTGTACTGGGAAGTGTGCAGCTGGAGAGTTTGTGGCGTTACTTCTCCATAACAAGAACTGTTAGAAAGCGGTGAGAGGTGAGCGAATTAGGGAACTGGCCATAGTGTTTCGAATACATTTAAATGCGTCACTTGGTCGCTTAACTTGAATAAATGATTTTTGAATTTCCTCCGATAGAACCTTTGTATTTCGCGTTAAAGCTTCGGTATCCATAGTTAAACGTGCACTCTTTATATCATGACTCATAGGCTTAGATTTACAAAGACCGCATTAGTACTCCATTTATCGCAATTTGTAGCTACCTTTATAAAAACAAAAAAAATTGCAAATTTTTAATTCAGATAATACTAAGTTTGACTTCATAACTAAGGTAGCCAATACAGAACTGTTTTTTGTTTGTTAGCGCCTGTTCTTTTGGGTCGAGTCGAGATAATTGACATCTTAATAAGTCTAGTAGATAAAATCAACACGGTCATTCGCACAATATTTAGGTCATGGAATGCGCAAGGGGCCCGACTTTAGCCGCTGCTATAGCGCATATCGGTAAATGTTGACATGGGCAACTGACACCCTCGGCAAGGCCTCGAAATCGGGTCAATTGCCGACATCTGCATGAACCTTCGCCGCATTAAAACATGATGTATTTCTATACTTTGCGCTAAAATTTTGAACACAAAATTATGTATGATATATTCGATATTCAGTACCTTCTAAGACTAGGGTACAAGAAGTTTATTCAAGACCTTTCCTACAGTTGATTGATGTGTTGGGGAGTTTGTTGCGCTGTTTCTTCTCCCATAGCAAGAGCACAGGAAGTGGTGAAGGGTGGGCGATGGGGTGCAATCCATTATATTTTGACCTTTCAAAAGTGCTACTTAGTAGCCTTTGGATAAACAACTTTTAGTTTTGATTTTGTGAGTTTTAAAGTCGTAAGGGTCGTATTATAAACACTACACTCGGAATTGAAGCAAGTGCATTGAACGTTACCTCCACTCCGAAAGTTATATATACTTACTTGCTGTGAATCTCGAAGATTTTTTATCAAATTTCAGGTGAAGTATATTGAAAAAGGATGCATAAAAAAGCTCGATACTTTCGTGTGGAATAGAAGTTTGTATTCCTCGGAGATTATGTCCTCCATGTGTGAGCTATAACGGGAGACATGTAATGGAATGGAAACAAAGTTTTATGAGTTTGTTAACGGTGTTACAGAATTGCACTTGTTCTTTAGTTTCATACAACATAATGCTGTTTACATTTAATACTGTGAGGGAAATGACGCGCAATGTCTCTATAAGTACTGATGGACACTAAGAAATAGTATTTTGTCAGGAATTAAATCTGAGTGCTTAAAACAATTGAATAGAACGGTGTAGTCCACATTTGTCAGCTTGAGTAAGTTAAGCTTAATCTTCCTATCCTAAAATCAAGACAGGTTCGTAGCGGCACAAGATAGAGATTCGTGGAAGAACTCAAAAAAGACCTTTACCCAGAAGTGGGATACTAGGATACGGATACGGGATACGGGCTAGGAAAAAAAAGACGATGTCCAGTATGTCGTATTACGGGTGAATATATTATTATAATATCTTGCAATGACTCCTCAAGGTTAGGTAAAAATCTTTAACAAGCATCGGTCACCAGACCGCATCAAGCGATGTGGTCGAGGCTCATTCACTTCCTGTCACGGAACCGTGGACTGTTATTGTTATATTAATTGTAACATTATTTCAGCTTCGGAAGCGACCAAAGCGATAAATTCTAGATTCGGTAAGCTGTCTAAAGGAAGTCCGCTCCGTTTTATTGGCAGTTTCCAATTTGTGCACAGGTGTGTCGACTTAAGTAGCTAATACCCAAAATTTAAGCATATTGTAATTGCCCACTGTTTACAGTGTGAGCATCTTTTAATACCAGCTTTAGCAAATACAACGAAATTTATTGCGCTTGATTGCAAACATTAGTAAACTCAAATCTAAGTACCATATCCCAGCTACTATGCTAAAAATATACATTCTGTGGTTTATGGAAATGGAACGCCAGCCCTTTGGATGCCGCCTAATGGAAATAAATGATCGTAACGATACCTCGAGATCTGTGCCGCACATCGGTTATATGCAAACCATTTGTCACACGCTAGTTCACATCAATTTTTCTTTCCTGTAGAGGTAAACTAATGTATGCTTTGATGATGTCAAAATATGGCTATTGAAGCTAAATGGTCTCTGTTTAAATCCAGATTGGTACAACCACTAGTAAGATACCAAATTGATATTTTTCTTGTAAATTGTAACAATATTATGTAGGTATCATCCGAGAATGATTCTCGGTTCCATCCACATTGCTGTCGATGCTTGTAACAAGTGTCTATTATATTCTAATCTTTATAAATCCGAAAGAAAAGGGTAATTGCTACTTCTAAAAAGGTGCAAAACAGAACTGTATTCGTTGTTTGAGTTTTGTGAACAGGGTTTAAAACTGGGACTAAGATGTCTGTCCGTCTGTCTTTCACCAGACTTTATCTCAAGAACTGCGATAGTTAGACTGCTGGAATTTTCGCAATTTTTTTAATTTACGTTGGCGCTATAACAACAAATAAAGACAAAATAAAGTATTTTGCTAAAGGTTAGTATTTATACCCCATACTCCTAACTCTTTTTTACTCTTTCTCAATAATGGCAACAGGTAGGCTCTTAAAATAAACACAAAATAGTTAGTTGTATTTTTACTATTACAATTTTATACATCTAATAACCTGAATGCCCCAGGGAGTCAGTCTTTACGAGGACTTCCAGCTCTTTATTGCCTTAACTGGCTTGTGAGGGGTCGCTAAAGCTTCATGCTCGGGGTGGAAGTGTCTAATGGCGTATTAACGAGGAAGCGTGTTCCGGGTGTGTGACCCGAGATGGCGAATCCGTACCGAGACTACCCCCCTAGGCAAGGACACAACTGTTGAGCCGGCGAGTTACGGCTACCATACTATTTGGACTCTGCTGTGTTATAAGGCAAGTGCGATAATCTAGTTATCCATAGTATAATCCAAACATCAGTAGCTCACACTAGTTCCGAGGAAGGTTTGCCTATGAGGTGGACTGCCCAGATAAAAACGGTAGAAACTAACTGACTCACCATCAATACATGAGTATTTGAGGAAGGCGGCCTCCAGAGAGGAACGGTGATGTGTTGTGAAGCTTGCCACCATCACCATACCATGACCACGACCATTCTGTTAAGAATGATAACAAAAAGAAAAGTAGATATTAGTTTTATCTACATCATTTACAACAGTTTTAAATTTTAAAGCTCCTTTGGGCTCTCCATGTCTGTTCTCCCATGGAGCAGAGGTGAATGGCCCTTGGTAGATGCCGCTCCATCACATTCTTTATTAAAGTTCTCAACAAGGCCTCTGCATGTTGGACGTGTAAGCCTTTATAATCATATTATTATGAAGTCATTCTAAGATTATAATTGCCATTTTTAATTGTCATACAAAAAACACTTATAATTTTGCTTGAAATTAATAAATGAAATGAACAAGTAAAAAGGTTACAATATTTTTTTGTGTTACAGGTGACATAAACAGAAAAAGTAATTTATTTTGACTTTTGTCAAGAAATTGTATATTTTGTAATGTCGTGATTTGTTATTGAAAACTTGTTAAATACTTTATAAAGCTTTCAAGATGTTATCTGCAGCGAAAGTGCGTATTCATGGGATGCAAGATGATAGCTGGGTCATTAAAGACAAAATCAACCAGTATCGGGGACTTATCAAGTTATATGGTCAGTATCATTAAAATATCGTTGAACTTACTGTGGTTTTCTAAGTATTAGAAGTTTTTTCTTCGCAGCTCTTTAATACAGGATGTTAACAAAATTTAAGCAAGTAAATTCTAGCACCGTGCTGCGAAAGAAGAAATCCCTACTCGCTGTATCGTCTTTTCATCCATTATAAATAAACGCGGGATAACCGCTGGTTCTTGGTTGATTTTGTACCAACTTGTAAAGTTTTAGCAAATTAGATGATCTAAATTTCCGCATCCGCTTCACAAAGACGGTGACACAATTAATGGTTAAACTAAGTACAGTAAACGGTAGATACAAGTATCTATTAATTCTCCGTATATTATCCGGGTAAACGGTTTCATTAAGACGAGCAAACGAGGCTGTAGATAAAGCTACCATAAGTGAAGTATAAAACGCTTCAAAATATTTAGTCGACCCTTCTTAAGGACAGCGGTGGAGAAAGACATTTTTAGCTTAAATTTTTGCCTTCCCTTTGCACATTCAGCAGATGTGAACTTTACTGATATTTGACTTGACGATTTTCAAACGGGTTCACTCTCTCGATTTACAGGTGTTGGAAGGCGGAAATCGAATAACATTTGACGTCTTGATTGGCGCCTCGCCAGTCGCTAGAATACTCGTAACTGCTTAGCATACTGTGTTGTTTTTAGCCTAGGGTGTGATCTTTTGATAGAAAATGAACTTCTTATTAAGTTACCAAAAAGACAAAGGACTAATAATATCACTATTAGTACAAATAACCTGGTCATTTTTTATCGATGCTGCAGTGATGTTACTCCTAAATAATTAAAGTTTGTAACCACAGTTCGAAACGATACTTTCATATATTAGCTTGTCATCGACCTAGTACTCACAATACAAAATATTTTAATAGCACTTTTAATAATATGTTTTTTTGCTCCACTAGAACGTGACCGCAAGATCCATGAGGGTGATTTGGCAAAGCAGAAGAAGCGGTATTCCCGCGACATTCGACAGCTCCGCAAGGAAATAGCCGCGAAACGTGAGGAGCTCGGGGTCGCTGTGTATGGAGACAAACAGTTCCTCAGGAATGCCTTCCAGGAGCATCGAAGGCTTCAGCTCACGTACATGAACAGCCAGGCTGACGTTAGTATATTCTTTACGTATGGTTGATAGCATGATAGGAGTCTAGACTTGAATCCCTCTGTGGGTGTGTGAATTCCTCTGATATGGCTTTACACACCCTTTAAGAATCCTTAGGTGCTAGAGGGTGCCAAATGATAGTGATTTTTTTATTTATACTATTCACCAGGTATTAGAGTTTCTTGTAGCGGTATTCAGATATTAGACTCAAATAATGCCTACGTGAACCATTAAAGTATTATACTGTAAAATGCAAAAAACACAAGTAAAAATATCCTCCAAATTTAATTAAAATTGCATTCGTTGCATTCTTTAATTAACAAATATAAAATTACATACGATATTAATATTACAAGTATTTGTTGTATAATTTCATTTCATATTGCATACTTTGATAAGGTATGAGTTGATTTCATTGGTTTAAAATTATTTAAATTCCTTGCATTTTTATAATTGAGTAGGCAAACGTAACGAATTGACTTTTGATTGTTTATTAAAAATAAACGGCTCTTTGCAAGGTTTGTTTTACAACTATACCTAATATAATAATAATAAATCATTCATTTTCAAGTAACAGTGACTCTAGTTGTTAGTAAGACATAAACCTATGTTAGTATTTACATTTCATGAAGAATCCTGTCGCAACAATCTACTATGTATTATATATTTAAGCCTACCGGTATGTGGCAAGCTCGGTATATATACATGATACTCAGCTTTCAGCGGCCTTCTAGGCCATAGCTATGATTAACGCTGAACTACATATTTTACCGCACTTTATAGTCTAATTTTAAATATTAATTTCTTTATATATCCCGATAAAAGAGTAAAGTATGAAATATTTGAATGTTAGTTAAATGCCTTCGTGGGAGTATCCAGTATCCAGAGTAATAAGTTTCACATAAAAACGTTAGGAATCTAAACATTTACTATCTATTCACGGTAATCGAAGTGGAGTATGTGGAGGTTTAATACAACTGTAGATAACTATAGTAAATTGTTGCAGAAAGTCTTGGAGAGTATACACCAAGAGAATTTCAACAAGCGCAAGCAACTAGATAGAATCCGTTATACAAAAAAGAAGAAAATGGAAAAATTCCGCTTGGCTCAGGTATGAACTACACGACTGTTTCTCCAAACGCTACTTTATAAAACGAGGTTGTGGTATTTGATGAAGAGAGATGACGCTCTACGGCTTGTAGTGCGTCTTTTCGTTTCCACAAGGGTTAGCTTTACTTTAAGAGGTGGAGAGGTCCACTGGTCTCTGGCGAAAAAAGTGCTGCGCAATACTTTCAGTAACAATGCGAGCGAGAAAGCGAAAGGGTCTATACTTTCACTTCCTCAAGGTTTTAAAATAGATTAGATGTTCTGGTACAAAAGCAGGGAACTATATTGCATATTCTGCATATTTTGGGCCTGATTTTCACGAAATAATCTACACGAAATTTCGAAGACCATCGCAAAATTCTTCAAATTCAAATCATTTTCTTTTTTAAATTGAAATAAGTAGATTTAGCGGCAGTAATAATTTTTGTCCTTCAAAAGGCTTATTGCAGATACCTATATTGACAATCGAATTGTCTTGGTTTTATTCAATGAACATCAAAGTTAGAACCGCTACAATTTAAAGTATTCGTAAACAAAACGTAGGACATTGGTGAGTGTGAATGTACCGTTAGATTTCACAACAGCCTAGTGGATACTGTAGAACTATGGAGATTACATTAAAATAACATCTCAGTTCGTCAGACTCATCGTAACATTACTTATTGACAGTATGAGTGCGGAGCGGGCAGTGTATCGTGAAAGTGTTTATTTCGGGAACTGCTGAATGAATAAATAATTATGTTGGGTCGTTACAACCGAGCGTAGGCCGTCCGAGATGAAAACTGAATACTTTGGACTTATTGCGATGTTAACAATCCAAATCTTGTCTTACACATGTGAAACTAATACAAGTGAACAATTCACTTAAAAAGAGGTTTAATTAAACTTTTTAGTTGTGTCAGCGGTATAGAAGTATACTGACAGTCGTACTTTCATATTCAAAATACATATTTGTCTTTGTGTGAATGTCATTGACCTCAGATTATCTCTGTTCACAGTTAGAGGCCGCAGAACTTCGGGATCGAGTTATATACGAGGTGGGCGGGAAGTTGCCACCCGAGAAGAAGGAACAAACCGTGGCCAACTATGTCCAGCGAGCCAATATAAAGAAGAATGCTGCTCTTGCCATCAAAGTTATGTACAAGAAGATCCTTGACATACTCAAAAAGGTAATATGTGTATCTGATTTTCACGAATTAGAGGTCTGTTTACCGATGACTAATGTTAAACTTTAAGCATGTAAAATAGTAACTGCAGGTTTTGCAGCCAAACATCGATAGGAAAATAAAATAACATTCAACAAAATTATTTAAACAATACCCGCGGTAATTCTGCTCTTATTTGAATCTCGACATAATAGGGTGCTGGTCGGCCGAGGGGCGCCATTGACATTTCTCATTTTTCCGGTTCTGTATTATAGACAAAAGTACTCGAAACTTGGCAGTAATTAAGCTAAAAATACTCCATTCGTTCATTTTACTGCGCCCCAATGTTAAATCATGATGTTCACTTTAAACTTTTGATAACTCTTTGTTCATAATGAGGTTAGAAATTAGATAATTTAAATTAATTGTGCTTACTTGTTACCTTCTTATGAACTAACATCATCTTCCTGCCCTTATCCCATTTCACTTGGGGTCGGCGCAACACGTCTTCTAGACATGTTGCTTAAAGATTTGGCTATGGTTTTATAGTCGGCCGCCTGCCTGACACTAACCCGCTTTGGGAATGCGTTTGTTGATGGCTTACCCGCCACCATTCGGGCGACCCAAGGTACAGTGCACTGGGTCTTAAGGTACATTAGTCGCCTTTTACGACACCAAGTGGAGGATATGGGGTGGTGCTATTCTTTATATCCGGACACCACACGGTTGATATCCGGACACCACACGGTTGATATCCGGACACCACACGGTTCAATACACGGTACAACTAACATCCCGATCGTAAACAAAATATCGATCACGTGAACACAAATATTATTCACTTTATGGCAAGTCCAGGCAACTATCGGACACTTTTTGATATAATATAGTTAAATGGAAATATTTCTGAAATGATAACTTCTTATGTATTTCTGATGCTTAAAGGAAAATGGTTGTTTTAACTTTTATTACTAAGTTTATATGGATCTTGGACCAAGGGCCACCCAGGACGAAAACAATGCAATTTATACCTTGCCTTAAAATTAATCCATAAATTGATTTCAATTTATTCACATCGACATCGACATCAATTCTATTTTTGCCGCCATGAGAAAAACTCATTTTTTGTAAATTAATTGACCAAAACTGGACTTAGTAACAAGTGAATAGGCTTTTTTAGTCGTTTAAATATAAAAAAAACTCATTAAATATACAACGATCACAGTTTTTCTTTAGCATATTTAGTAAGAGAATTGAGAATTGCACCCGTGCGAAGCCGGGGCGGGTCGCTAATGTACTATAAACTGAAGTTTTTGAAGATATTGTGTTGGTTATCGGATATCTCTTACTCTCTTGCCGTAATGATCAATTTTAGATGTAAGATAAAATCTTAGCTGTGGAGCCTGTTAATATATAAATTAAAACTATAACTAAATTCGTGCAAATCGAGATTCCACCCTTTTTTATTCGATTAGAAATAGCTTAACTTTTTGGTATCTTACTTAATTATTCCCGATAATTTTCAAGCAGTAAGAAGCTACAAATTGAACAAAAAGTATTCAAACAAAAGTGCGCTGAGTATCGATCCCGGTTCCTTTCGCGAATTATAATATTTTTTTAATTATTTATTTTTATTATTTATTACACAAAACGGATAACATACCCTATAAAAATATTATTTTTTTATGCGTTGTAGATGTGACTATCGATAATCTAATGTGAGAGTCCCCTCATTAGTCGACATGACCGCTAAAAAAAATTTGACACTATGCGGACAGGGCTTGAAAGACATCGTAACCATTCTATTTCGATATATTTCTGAGTCCTTGCCGTTTTTTTATTTGAATAGAACAAGCCTTTAAAAAAAAAGAACAATAATATATTATTAGTTTAAAAAAATATGAACAAAAATAAAGTAATTAAAAAAAAACAAAAGCGTGAATGGTGCCGAAATCTACTGATAACCGAAATCCACGCTTGACCCTGCATTACCTCATACATTATAATAATATGACTGTACGCTGCACACTCGTCGCGAAAAAAGTTTAGACAAAAGTTGTAGAGAATTTTATACTCTACAACTTTGATATGGTGAAAATATCATTTAAGCAATAGGAACCGAGATAATCGCAAAAAAATGTTTTTCGTGACCTTTGACCTTGAATATCTTAAGACGCGGACACGATAGAATTTGTGACTTTTGAGACAATATTTAGAGCGACCAAACAAAGGTTCTCACCAATTTTCAGCTAATTATCTTTCATTCCGAGGTGAAACCCCTAATTTGACTGGGCTATCTCATTATTCAACAAGTGGACTAAAAAAATTTCGTCACCATGCGAATATCGTCTTAAAAAAGTAGTGACTCGTTTGAAATGTAGGTGAATAAGACATTGTAACCATTCTATTTCAATATATTTCTGAGTCCTTACCGTTTTTTAATTTGATTAGCCTTTTAAAAATAAAAGATAAAAAAATATATATTATTAGTTTAGCAAAAATAATTCGATTTACAAATTGAACAAAAAGTATTTAAAAAATATCAAGAAATACAAAAGCAAAAGCGAGAATACCTATCCACGAATGGAGTCGCCGAGTTTCGATCCCGGGTCCTTCCGCGTGCTAAGCGAACGCTCTACCAACTGAGCTACAACTCCGGTGAATGTAAGGGCGAATTTCGGGTTCCTATGAAGTTGATAATTTTCGAAGTGGTTAACTTTGCGGAACTTCTGCGTATCTATCCTGTATAATACATATGAAATTAAATTAAATAGTTTATTCTGCAATTAGGATATTTTTTATCACTTTTACATGTCAATATTAATTAGATACCTGCTGTCCCCGCAAACTTCGTTTCGCTGAGAATAAAATTATACATACATACATAAACGTCACGCCTCTTTCCCTTGGGGGTAGGCAGAGATCAGATCTTTCCATTTGCTTCGATCCTGGCATACCACTTTAGCTTCATCCACATATCATTCCCCTGCCCCCATCCCAATTTTTACCTGGGGTCGGCGCCTTTTAGACATGTTGCTTAAAGTTTTGGCTATGGTTTTATAGTCGGCCGCCTGCCTGACACTAACCCTCTTTGGGAATGCGATTGTTGGTTGTTTACCCGCCACCATTCGGGTGACCCAAGGTGCTTGGTACAGTGCACTGGGTCTTCAGGTCCATTAGTCGCCTTTTACGACACCCAGTGGAGGATATGGGGTGGTGCTATTCTTTATATCCGGACACCACACGGACACTTAGCTTCATCCACACTCATACACAATGAATAAAATTATGACAAAAATAATTATACCTTAGTCTAAGCGGCGGAAACAATTCGCGTTGTTTCCTAACTTCTAAAATATTTGTCCGATTGTAGTACTATAAAAAATCTATTCTTTACATTATGAAAATTAATATTTGAACATTTATTTAGATATGGATTAATAATGAAAAAGCCAAAAAAGCGATTCTTTTTTGGCTTATTCATTAGTAAGGTTATTTAAAATATTTTTTTTTTAACAAAAGAAATGGTTATTGTCCGTTAACCATACAGGATAGACGTATACTCTCCCGAACTTTTTTGTAGGTGATAATGAATACTATAAATATACAGAACATTATTTTTATTTTATTTATGAACTATACTTTTTGCAGCGCCAGCGAAATAATGTATAGAATAATAGGTACAGATTTTGCCCATTTGTGCAACATTTTTAACAGTTGACTCGCTCCTATTGGTCTTAGTATGATGTTATATAGCTTAAAGCCTTCCTCGGTAAATGGTCTATCCGACACAAAAAGATGACGCAGTGATTTTTTGAATTCGAACCAGTAGTTCCTGAGATTAGCGCGTTCAAACAAACAAACTCTTCAGCTTTATAAAACTTTATTTATTAGTATAAATTTCTCATTATCACTGAAGTAACACATGATGTCTTAATAGAAACGAACTGATATTGTGTTTTTTGGTGATTTTAGGTCTACGATCAGATATTAGCGTAAGGTAAATATGTGAAGACCTCATTAATACTAAAAATAAAAAATAGTTAAAAAAAGGTTCCATAAATTTACAACTAAAAAGCATTTTTGAAGAGATATAATTTTGAGAGCTTGGATTGGGAATAAAATGTACTATGTCTTCACTGCAGCCAACACTTGCTCCAACTCTGTATATATCCTTGCATTTAAATCGTGCTATACTTTTTTTTCGTGGCAAAATCATCAAATGGCCCCGCCCGCTGTGGGTGCAGCGGGAGAGAGTGTCAGACTTTTACTGACTAAAACCCACTATGTTCCTTCTGGAGCCCTTTGGGTGCCGGGGTCGCGGTAATTCTCACGAACATCCCGCAGCCCCGGCAAATCGCGATCGAACTATACTCGCATCGAATATAAAGTAAATACACGTGGATAAATAAACCCGAAAATACCTGAACTACATTTAGCATGAAACTGTGCACACGTGTATGGATAAATATTTACCTTTCGAAACATTCACAACTTCGGCTTGAATTTTCCCTTTGCATGTAAATTTAGTTAGGTATCAGTATTTTAAGTAAAAACTTCTGAGGTTTATGAAGCCTGTCTTTTTTTACAAAGGTATGAGAAATTGATAAAAGAAAATATTTTACAACTTGAGGCGGTAACAAACGGCATTAATGTGAAAATATGATTCGAACTCCAGATCTTAACGTTTTGACTATTGTAAAACTTAAACTTATAATTTTTTGCGTCATAACGTAGTTATGTTTAGTTACTTTATTCCTATTTCTAAACACAAACTGTAACAACTTAGAGATATCGCTATAAGATCGCCATTATACCTTGGCTGCATATAGTTTATTTAAATCCTGTAATTATGGAATAACTAAATATCTTGGGACAATATCCACACTCGGCCATCTGATCCTAATCTAAGCAGAGCTTGTGTTATGTAAGAAAGTAATCAGACAGCTGATAAACATAATCAAAATCAAAATCAAAATCAAAATCAAAATCAAAATCAAAAGTCATTTATTCAAATTAGGCTACAATGTAGCACTTTTCGAACGTCAAAATTTGGACATTATAGACAGCACCCCATCACCCACCCTTCACCGCTTCCTGTGCTTTCGCTACGGGAGAAGAAACGGCGCAACAAACTCCCCAGCAGCACGCTGTCTTTCTAATACATTATAATAATATTATAGAAAGGTAGGAACCGTGCCAGATAAATCAATGTTTTAGGTCGATAAAACTACAAAAAAAAAAAAGAAAAACAAAAACAAAACTCTTAACTACTGAGCCCAAGGTCAGCAGACCGACCAGCCACCGCAAGCAGCACCCGTTCACGAGTATGACGCAGGGGTCAGCCATCACCTCCCTCGCCATATTTGAGGGAAGGAGGTGACCCGACCCAAGACGCCACCGCAGGCAGTGGCGACTAAGGGAGCATGACGAATCTGCTGCCGGCCTAATAAATGAATACAAAGTAAATCTATACCCAAACACTGATTCAATGCATAATTCCTAACCATTATTAACAAGTTAGGTACATAATTAAATTTTATAATCAATATAATTATACATTCCAAGATAATAATGTCAAACAATACGTATAATCGTATTAAAAATAAAACAAAATAGGTAACACTAAGTTACATACACAGAGTATGCCTATCAAATTAATTAATAAATAGGTAACTAAATAATACATGTCAAGTATCCATCCAGAGCCGTCTTGTGCATGTCATAGTGGCCAACTATTTTTATCATTCAAATAATCGTTTACCGTATAATAAGCCTTTTTACAAAGATTATTTTTAATTGTAGACTTGAATGAGTTAAACGGTAATTCTAATAACCTGAGAGGCAGTTTATTGTAAAACCGAATACTGAGTCCTACAAATGAGTTGTGAACCCTGTGTAATCGGTGTGAGGAGGCACATAATTTATGTTTATTACGAGTATGGATGCCATGGATATCGCTTTTCTTTGTATATAAGTGTAAATTTTGTCTTATAAATAATATGTTGGTCAAAATAAATTGCGATGCTACAGTTAGTATGCCTATCTCTTTAAACTGTTCCCTTAGAGAATCTCTAGAGCCTAGTTGGTAGATGGATCTGATGGCACGTTTTTGCAAAATAAAAATTGACTCTATATCTGCCGCCTTGCCCCACAGCAGTATGCCATACGACATGATACTATGAAAGTAGCTGAAGTAAACAAGGCGAGCTGTGTCCACATCAGTAATCTGTCTAACCTTTCTAACTGCATAAGCCGCTGAGCTTAGCTTACCCGCGAGGCACGCAATATGTGCTGACCATTTCAGTTTGGTATCTACTGTAATACCCAGAAAAACCGTTGACTCTACTGCCTCAAGCACTTCACCATTTATAAAAATATTTGGACCAAGATTTTTTACATTAGGCATTACAAATTTAACACATTTGGTTTTTTTCGCATTTAATACTAAATTGTTAGCTGAAAACCATTGTGTCACCCGAGTGAGAGCACTATTTACTTCATTAAAATCATCACTATTCCGATTTACTTTAAAAATTAAGGAAGTGTCATCTGCAAATAAAACTACGTTACAAGTTTCTTTTAAAAAAAATGGTAGGTCATTAATATAGACTAGGAACAAGAATGGGCCGAGTATTGAGCCCTGCGGTACCCCTAGTTTAACAGGAAGGCCAGTGGACTTACTTCCTTTAACATCAACGCATTGATACCTATCACTTAAATATGAATAAATTAAATCCAGTGATCTACTTCTTAAACCGTAGTACTTAAGTTTACAAATTAGCGTATTATGATGGACGCAGTCAAATGCCTTGGATAGGTCACAGAACACTCCAATAGCATTCTGCGAGTTCTCCCAGGCATCATAAACATGCCTAAGTAAAGCTACACCGGCGTCGGTAGTAGAGCGTCCCTTAGTAAAACCATATTGCTCACTATGAAGGAGGCTTCAGATTAAAATGTATTAAGAGCTGTTTTAATATCAATTTTTCATAAATCTTGCTGAACGCGGGTAAAATTGATATCGGTCTAAAATTACTAATGTCGCTTTTATTACCTGACTTAAATAATGGTATAACTTTACTATGCTTCATAAGGTCAGGGAAGACCCCTGCGTCTACGCATTTATTGAAAATTATAGCTAAAGACGGTGCAACAATGTTTATTATGTTAGCTAAAAGTTTAACGGAGAGGCCCCAGAAATCTTCGGTTTTCTTTTGATTGAGTGACTTAAACGCGTTTATAATATCTAACGGAGTCACGTGTTCAAAACTGAAAGTAGCATCACATCCAGGCGCACTATCACGTAGTAAGTTTTCAGCGTCAATTGTCGATGAGTTAAGAGAACTAGTTGTTATTACTGGTATATTAGCAAAGAATTCATTAAATATTGAGGCGATCTCTTCGGCTTTGTTTATTAATTTATTATTACAAATGATCTCTATATCATTGTCACGTCTCGTAGTCTTACCAGTTTCTTGGTTAATGACATTCCACGTGGCTTTTATTTTATTTGAGGATCTTTTTATTTTCTCGCTAATATATTTAGACTTTGCTGCGTTACAAACCTTTTTAAAAATTTTAGAATAATTCTTAACATAGTTTAAAAAAATTACATCAAATTTATATTTTTTCATACCATATAACTCATAGAGCCTAGTTCTACTTTTGTAAATACCAGCCGTGGCCCATTGGTTAAATGAGGCAGAACTGCATTTGACCTGCTTGGTTTTACACTTAAAATTAGCTTCAAACTCACTCTTGACAACATCCAGAAGTGCTCCATAACCGACATTAGGATTAGCAGATTTAAAAATCGATGGCCTTAGCTTTGACATGATATTGTTTTTAAAACGGGTACACTGATGCGCTGTGTAGGGCCTACTGACTACATTACAATGTTTGTAACTTATTAAACGTGGAAAAGTTGCAAGTTGACCATAATGGTCAGAGGTAACATCAGTTAGAATTGTTTGTTTATTTACTTTAACATTACTGTAAATATTGTCTAAACAAGTCGCAGAAGAGGCTGTAATCCTAGTCGGTTCGTAAAAAAGGTTCTTTAAATTGAAAGATTTAAATAAATTTAAAAGTCTAATGGACACAGGAGTAGTTTCTAAAATATTTACGTTGAAGTCCCCACAGACTATAATCTGTTTTTTATTATGTATTATTTTTGCAAGGGAATCCTCCATGACTGATTCAAATAGGGTATAATCACCTAAAGGCGGCCTATACACACAAATTACCACAAATTCCTCTAGTTCTACACAAGACAGCTCGATAGTGCGCTCGATAGAAAGGTTAACAATATCTAGACGTTCTTTACATTTTAATTTGTTAGAAACAATAATAAGTGACCCTCCTCGAATAGCACACTTTCTTACAAACGCACTCTGTATGGAATAATAAACTTTGTTGAATCCCGCCACCTCATACTCTTTCAACCAGTGTTCAGTTAAACATAATACCTGAACATCATAGTTTTCTATAAACAAACTTAATTCTAATTCCTTGCCGGAGAGACCTTGCATGTTTTGATGAACAACATTCAATTCATGCTGCCTCCCCGTTGTCCCATCTTGTAGTTTAAATTACAAGAGGATGAGTATAAACTGTTAGTACTATTACTAACATTATCTACATATTTAGGTACTGAAGTACCTATGTCTTGAATATTGTATGCTAACAATTTAGCAATTCGTCTCTTACATACAACTGGGATGTACATAGTGTACTGCGTCAATTTAAAAGAAGTACAAAAATTATTTGTATCAAAGTACAAAATTTCATTTTCATTGTAATGACTTATATTATAAATTAACATATTTAAATTATAAATGTGCATATTCTGCTCATAGGTTAGAGTCTTTGAGTAAGGCAGGGCGCAGAAAATAAATTTACAACTATTATTCCTACCTAATTTTATCATTAAGTCAGCACAATCAATAATATCTGCTCTACTGACAGCAAGACCATCACCATACAATAATATGCCTGTGGAGCCAGCAGTCAATTCCGACAAAGCAATATGTCGCGTTAATTTATTTAAACTGGCGCCAGGCAAGCAAGTATTTAGCACACGCTGCTGGGAATAGGAACTAATAGTACTACCTAAACCTTGACCTAGTTTATCTGAAAACATGTATATATTTTTATTATTTTGTGGCTTAGAACTAGGCAAACTAACAGTTTCCAAAAGTGGTTCAGCGAGCACCGGTGAGGGATCAACACTTTGAGTATTGGCAGGAGGCGGAGAGCAGGAACAGGTACAGCACAGATTGTTGGTCAGGGACTCATATCTTTCTGCGTTGTACCTCACCAGGTCGACTAACTCACCAGCCTCTACCATGCGTTCACTTAGTTCTTTTTGAGACGCTTGATATTTGTAAAAAATATCCTGCAAAGAGTTTTCCCTGGACTCAAGCTGTTCCTGAAGGAAGGCTGTATCTTGATCATAAGATAACCTACTCTGTTCAAGTTTGGTATTTAGGTCTAGTACCTGACTACTTAAATTAACACGTTTTTTTCTTAGGGCATTAATAGTTATCTGAGTATTGTGTTGTTTTAAACATTTGTGGTATTTATTAATAATTTTGTTTAACTTTATATATTTTTTTATCTTATTGTGACTCTTAAATATTGGTTTATTTGCTATTGAGTCATCGCCTGTCAAGTCTATAGTTACAGTATTCCTATTACAAATAAGAGCAGAGCCACTATCCACTAACTCATTATAAAGATTACTGGTGGAAGCGGACTGTTCCTGGAACTTAGCTAACTCCATTGAAGTTATGATATTATGAGCCTCTTTCAATTCCAATTCTAAATTAGATATGCGATTCAAGGCCTGCTCATGTGTGCCCATACATTGTTGGAATTCCGCAACCATTTGACGCAGGTTCTGATGTTCATTAAGAACTTCACTGTGGTGTGAGTGTAACTCTGATAACTCATTCTTTAAGCTAGTGTTTTTGTCTATTATTTTCTTAACTTCTATTTCACTATCGTCCCTTTCCCTAAGCAGCTCACTACATAAGTTTTTGGCCGACTCCAACTCCTTCAACGTAGCCCTCAGCTTCTCCTCCATGGATGCGGCTCTGCGGGTCAGCATGTCTACAAGCTGGCCTCAAGTCCTCCTGGAATGTTTTAAGTTGGAGTTAAGTGTAAGGGAAGAATTCGAGAGAAATGGGAGTGAAAGTTAGAGATGTTAATTCAAGCAGGGAAATTAAAAAAAGCTAGATGAAATACAGTTTAAGTATTTAATTTTTAAGAAGTATAAAGTATAGAAAATTGTGTAAAGTTACACTTAACAACATTCAATTTATGAGGGGGTAGGTGTGTCAATACTTTAATGTGATATACGATAATCCTTTAATTTTGTAACTTTAATACCGTAACTTAACTTTGAAATATCGTATATATTGGACTAACGTAAGAAGCAATAATAAAACAGCTGAAGTTAATCAGTGTCGTTCGTAGAACAGATGAATATTTTTAAAATTTGCTTTTGACGTTTCGTACTTTGATCAATCGTCAAGGTGTAATACAGCGAATTGTTGTAGCAAATTAATAGTCCTACACAAAAGAAACATTAAATAGCCCGTAATCAATTATATTATCGCTGAGATATATAATTAAAACAAGATACTCATCTGGTTCAAGTGATGATTTCAAATCCAATCCGTTGCGATGACAGCCGGGATATTTTTTATCACTTTTAGAGTTATTTTGTGCGGATAACTTTCACTAACACAATCACGTAGTGAATATGGATATAAATTATTATTTAAAGTAATATTTACTCATTTAAATCAATAATTATTAATTAAAATTTATAATATTTACGAGACACGGCTTTTGACACAACCGGTCGTCAGTGTTGCCAATGCAAAAAAAAAAAAAAAAAAAAACATAAACATACTTATATATTTTTAAATATATGCATATTATAGATAAATCACACCCAAAGACACAGAACAAATGATCGTGCATCGCACAAACATTTGTTCTGGATGGGAATCGAACCCACGACCTCCGGCTTAGCAGTCAGTTAGTGGTTAGTGACCACTAACCACTAGACTAATAGGCCCGTCTTACCAATAAACCAACAGGCAGGAATACCATAATTAATAATATACTATTTTATTTAACTTATGTTTGAAGGATTCGTCGTACTTCACGGTGGTGCTGGAGGCGTTGAAGCTGGACTGTCGGGCGCAGGGCAAGTGCCTGATGGGCGCCACCGAGATGGGACAACTGGCCATGGAGTACCTCGACGATAGGAAATTCGAATACAGTAAACTAGAAAAGGAGATCAAAGCGAATATGAAAGAGAGAGAAAGAACCCTCAAGTTGGCTCGGCGGGAGGTCGCCTACTTGACAGATTCATTTCCTAGTCTTATAAGGAAAGAGGTACGACTTTTGTAATATACGCCAAGCCTGAACTCGTGAACTTGAACTAGTTGTAAATTATAATGGGAAAGGAATAGGCACACGTGCGTCGTACAGTCTTTATTAAATCCAGTTTTCCGTATTGAAGTTCACATTACAGATCGGTTTTCTGTCAATACGTCTCATTTAGCTGTTTGCCAAGGCAATTTCAAATAGAATATCAAACGCTATTTAACCCTATGAATTGCACACAGGCTTTAATTGGTTCCTTTGGCCGTGATATGAGATTGCTGCTGCGTCAAAATACAAATGCTTATGTCATTCACAAACCATTGCCGTTCGGTTATTGTGCAAGCAAATCATAAATAGGCTTTGTATTATGCTTTGTTAAAGTGATCCAAGTTTAAACATAAGTACAGTTCTATAAATATTAAATTCTGATACTAGTAAACCTAATTATTAAAAAAAATATTGCTAATTTGTTTATCATGTGGCTTGTTCGTAGAGGCTACGGCTACGCCTTCGAAGCGTCGTAGAGGATACAGTAAGAGTGAGATAGATAAAATATAAGCTCATGTTGTTTTGAACTTTTACAGAAAAACACTTGAGCAGCCTTATTAAACAAGCCGACGTTATTTAATAAAACAAAAAAAGAGTACTTCAAAATCTGACGAAAAGTTTTAGTTAACGTTTTTAAAGCAAAACTTTTTTATAGGAAGCAACAAATTTAGACGATTTATATGAAGATGAAGAAGTCCGAAGTCAGCATTCCGTGCACTGGGAACTTGAGGAAGTAATGGGGATTTGCAAACGTTTGCAAACAGCAACGCTCGTTTCATCTTTTGAGGATATTATACTAAGGTAAGTTTTACTGCGCAAACGGACGGCACGAACTTTTCATTGAATTATGAAGATAGAGTAACTAATTCACTGGGGGTTTCGTCTTGTTAGTTCAACAAAAAAGGAATAAAATATTTTCGTTTCAGTGTATTTTACCGATTTAAAAGTACTATAAGTGTACGAGTAGAGCACAGTCGGGTTAACAATTCAAAAATAAAAGTACCTACATCTACTTTCTTTTAATAAATTATTTATTTATCACCTAAAAACAGACGAATAGATAGAAAAACTATTGTTAGTCAATTTTGATACTTACCCTTTTGTAATAAGGTTGAAAGAGCAACGTTACCAGACGGGACGGCTTACGATGGCAATGACCTTGAACAGCGGGAAAAGAGACTCTCTGTTGGAAGACCGTAAGCACGCCATTTTGATGCTCGACACATTGAAAAACGTCGGACAAGAGAGAACAGCGCAGTGAGTAAACAAGCCCCCTTTAAGCTTTGTATTAGGATACCACATAGTAACGAAACGCGACAGAACAAAATATATGATTTTAATTTGAATACGTCTCTTTGCTTTTTATCAATTCAATGTATCATCTGTTTAACACGTGAATGTTTCAAATGACAGTTCGCTATTAGCGTCTCCGATCGCCACTCTTTAAAACGTCGTCCATTTGCAAAGCAAATCACTCCATCTGTCAACTAGACCCACGTATTGAATAGTAAAAAGGACACCAAGTGTCTACCTGATTATCTTTTTATGGTATGGTTGATCTACAACTTGACATCAAATTTTTAAACCGCACGAAGGCCTCTGATTTATTTTAACACACCCTTAAAAAATTCTCAGGGGTGCTGGTTTTCCCTCATCGATTTTAGCAAGTGATAATTAGCCAGTAATACACACATGAAATCAAAAAGATATTAATGCGTGCCGGGATTTGATCGCATGACTGCTGACTTGACCAACGGTCTACCTGATAAAAGTTACAAAAACATGACTACGACGAAATCGATCGACATTCTGAAATTAATACTCTAAAAACCATTTTAAATAACTGAATAAATTTACATATACGTATACTACATTAAATATAAAGGCCCTCAAGCTATTTGTAGTCAAATATTGTACGACAGTTAATTATAAGTATTTTTATAATAACTTTCGTGAGAATTATTCATATTTAAGAGATATATAACGGTTTACTCACGCGTATTTATCGGGATAGCCCGACTAGTTTCGGACCCAACCGGAGTCCTTAATCATGAGCTGACGCGGCGGCTATCGGCTATCCCGATAAATACGCGTGAGTAAACCGTTATATATCTCTTAAATATAATTATAAGTAGTTATTTGATGTAGCGCATAAATAGAGGTGTTTTAGCTATTGAAAACGTGGTTTTGCGTGCTTTTTGACGTTTTGATAGGGATAATAGATTTTACACTTTGGGTAACTATTGAAACATACAACAGTATACGTATTGCGGGACGCCTTTAGGCTCAGAGGAGTGACGATTCCCCCATGATAGCTGGCTGAATGCGTGAAGCTAAAAATGGATCAAAGTGGCATGCGATTGGAAAGGTCTATGGATCATAGTGGACAACGCTGGCTGTGCATTCAAACGTAGTTATTGTACTGAACGCGTAAATAAAACCATTTTCCGGATGTGATAGATAGATAGACTTAAAATTCCGTGTTCCATATTTCTATCTTCAGAATACTCGTATCAAATAAGCATTAAGAAAAACCCTATAACCTATACGACCTTTTCCATAATAAGACATGTCTGGGCTCTATTACGTTCAATGTTGTCTGATGTCTGTTACTATGTTGTCTCCCCAATACTAATTATATTCCAGACAGTTTGAGAGCTAATCAAAATAGCCGTAAAGGTAATAACTTGATTACCTGTGATTGGCTATTCATCTTCGACAATCAAGTCTGATGTTTTCGAAACCATCCAAAACACGTGGCACGTTCAGCTTAGTTATTTTCTTTGAAAAGATTGGTACCTAATGGTTACGTGAATTATTTTTATTATAAAATTTATTTATTAAAAGTAGATTATATAGGACGTCCAAAACGAAACGATGGATGGTGTTAAAGATGATGTAGCTGCAAAGAGTGTTGCTAGCAAGGTGACGTCAGTTAGGAACGGGTGGAAGAAGAAGACATGCTGCGCCGGACCCAAATAATAATTGGAATAAAGACAGGGGAATGATGATTATGAGTAGATTATAATAAGACATAATAAGTGTATCGCGCAAAATACTTATGCGAAAGTGTGTTGCGAGCGTAATTTCGCACCGCAGTATTGTAACAAAGAATTTATCTCATACAATCTCTTTGGCGTTAAGTGTGCATATAATAATTTAAAATTCTTTAACCAACTTCAAAGGTTGAAATTATATTCGATGACCTCGATTTAGTTAAAATGAAATGACGTCCTTAGAAGTCATTTAATAATTTCCTCTCCTTTTAATTTCCTATCTGCAGCGTTCATAATTACTAAAGATTATGAGATGTTTTTATCATTTTATGGTCCAGTGCTTTCAATCAAGCACTCTACAATAGATTAATTCTGTTATAGTTGATTCTTCGAAAATATTATTTAATGTTTATCAAGCTGGTTCTATCTCAGATTGCTAAACCACTTGCGTCTTCGGTTTTCATTCTGCAATTTTCGTTTCGAATCAATTTCTCATCAGGGATTACGTGAAGGAAATGTTTTCTAAAGTGTATTCTTATTTTTAATCTTTATTAAATATTTTTAATGCAAGTAAGGGAAATCCGGGACGTTTTATTTGCCACAGTTTGTTAAAATAAGTATAACAAGTAATAGTAGATGGTTTTTTTGTACATTTTATGTTCAGTTGTGTAGTAAAATAGTATTGAAAGTGTGGTCTGAATTTTATCTCGGCTTTTGAATCAGTAAATATGTAGACTAGACTACAAGTGACAAAGGCGGTGTAAGTGGCTTCTGCCTGCCTGGTATAGCGGGCGCTCCTCGCGTTCACTCGTGCACTCTACTCCGTCTCATAGTTTTACATAATCGCGAGGTTTAAGATGAGAAAGCCACGCTCATAAAGTAACGCGAACAAAGGGAATAAAACATCGAAGCATCGAAGGATTGTTTAGTGTTAAAGTTTTTATTAAAATACAATTCTTACACACATGCTTATTTTAGACGGCAAACAGCACTTATTCGCAATATAATTCGATATTTTTTTTTAGCAACTTCGACAAGACACTTCACTTGATGGTGTCGAGGTAAACGATCCCCTTTATTTTGAACTGCAGCCAAATTAATCTGAAGTAGTGAATAGAAGGTCCGAAAAATATTTTCTACTTTCCATAACTGCGAGGAGAGGAAAATTCATTAAATTGTAAATGCACAATTCAATTATTGTTTGCCCCAATTTGCACAATTGGGTACTTGACTGGCTTCGTATTTAAAAAACTAATTAATCAGTCAGATAGATTTCCTAAAAATAGTGGACAAGCATTTTTTCGTTTAGTGCGTAAATAAAAATGGAGTGAGTTGAAATCTCGTGTGATGTCACATCACAATGCAATTTTTAAGGATAAGTGACATTACTACACCATACTTTCATAGGATTTACCATCTCCGATATGTTATATCTTTGTATTTTTTTAGTTCGATAATGGAATAAATACGCACACAATGTTTTTCTGGAAATCTAACTTATGACCGACTAATTACATTTTTAAGTGAAGAACAATTTTTTAATTCAATTTGATCAAAATTTTCTTCCTATTTTTGACTTAGATCTGGTACTGATTAGGCCTAGTAACAAGTCGATAACTATTAGGTACAATGTTCTAAAACTATCAATCACACAGTTGATTTGAGAGTAAAGTGTACTACTAAGTACAAAGGTACTTCTTCGATACCCCAGTTATGTAAAAATACAATGCCCACGAAGAAATCTTTAGGTCGGAACGTGGCTTGGCGCCATTTTAATGCATTAAAACACCGGCAGCTGACAAAAAGCTTTTGAAACAAAAAAAAAGACAGTTCTTTCCTTTCACTCTGCCTGAAGATTCAAGGTCCTAATAAAAGTCAAACTCGCTGCACCTGGCTTCTATTTTGTGTAGTCCATTACCATAATATTCTTATATTCAATTTTAAATTATCGATTTTAGCTTTCTAGATTATTTTCTCAAAAGCAATGCGCCTGCTTGTAAATAAATTTTACACTATTTTGATAGAGTAGTTTAAAGTGTGAATTAATTTTTGCCTTCTTAGTTATTATTCGCTGTATAGTCGTGTTCGTCCGATTCTTTTGCCACTTAATTATTATTTATTGAAAATGTTATTTACGTTATTTACTTGGTTTTTATTTGTTTATTTTGTATGCAGAATGACAGAGACAGTAGGCAGAGAAAAACGAGAAGTTTACTGCTCATTTTTAAAACTGTAATCCGTATAGTACCTCGCTTTTGTGACTAAGTAACAGTAAGGCTCTATACAAACGGACTGCATTTCAACTGCGATCCAACTGCAAATTGCAGTCCAAGGGCAGTTTGAATGCTGTTGACACGACTGCAATATAACTGCAAATCAAACGTGTTCACACAACTGCACGCCGACTACAATTCAACTGCAATCGGACTGCACGTTTGATTAGTCCGACCGTCTGTTTAAATTTGCAAATGTTTTGTAATATATATGTTATGGACCAAGTGATAAATTGAGCAGTATACATAATGCCCGGGCACTATGAAAAATGCCCAATATGAGAGTGCACTTTGATAATAATTATTCAAATAATCAAATTGACCGGGCCCTATACATATGGCCTATCACCTTTTGGGCAAAGTAATACAAATGTTACAGCCAAAGTGATCAATCTGGATATTATAGATACTGTTTAGCTTATTATATATAATATCTTCGAAGAAATAGATAAAGTAATAAAACAAGTAGATATTCGGTTCAGAATTAATTTGTATTTTAATTTGCCTTAAGCGTACATATCATAAAGATTATTTTAACAATTAAGATAACATAAGATGATGTTTTCACCTCAATAAATATAGATTTTGACAAATAAAAAAAAAAACCTCACCTCACCTAATTTAGGTTAGGTTAGGTTAGGTTTTTTTTTTATTTCTTCCAACATTACGACCGCAATCAACATCGGAACTCGAACTCTTACGGTGTCCTCAATTGCAGCCATGGTTTATTTAGCGCTTGATACAACTTAAATATAGCATTAGTATCAAATTGCCCAACTATCATTTAGCAATATAATAATGACCTAGCGATATGATAATAATGAAGTTAAGATAGTAATTAATCACTTAGCCCGATAATGCTAGGCATTATTCATAATGCCCAAGCATTATAAATAATGCCCGCATTAATCACTTGGTCCATAACATATACGAAATTCAGAGTATTCTATTCTGTCATCATATAATGTTGAATGTTGAAGGAGGATGCATTAATAAGCAGATTGTCATGTGTATTGTGTAAGGTAACTTCATTTTGCCCATTCGTATGCAAACCAAGTTAATTAGGTACGAAGTTGTTACCACAATTGGTACATCGGTATTGCGGCGCCCGTCCGCTAAATTAATTTAAATGGATGATGCGATTAATTAAAATGGTACGTGATTACAAGTCAGGTTAATACTATTGTGTCACACGGTGACATAATGTGGCATCTAGTTTGCGTTTCACAAGGATATTCCATGATGTAGCACAAAACAACTACAATTTTTGTAGCCATATTAACGCTACTACGATCTTAAACTGCTACGCATTTCGTAGTAAAACTTGATCTCGTAGCGGTATATCATTCACCACTAGCGAATGCACTTCACACACACATTTTATTCATTTACGTAACAATACTGTAGCTGCTTATAAAATTGCGACTAGAACCATGGGGGAGGTAGGTGATGAGGTTCATACTACAATTTTTTTTGACTTATCAAAATTTTAAAGTAAACCTTATATTATAACCTAATGTTTAAATTGCCATTATTAGTTCTCAATTTAATAAATATTTTTTTTAAGTTTCACCCTTTGACGTGTTTGGTCTTTGTGCCAAAATACCCTTTTGCACTGATCTGTTGGCCTTAAACGACAATCCTAGTACAATTGATTCTTAAGTTTAACTTACATTCAAATACCCAAGCGTTCTTCCAAGAAAACTTTTTCTATACGTTCCGCCGTACCTTTTCCGTCATCGTTATCGATTCGGCTGTAATGAGCCTTTCATTACGTTCAGAGATCTCGGAGGTAGCTCGAAACGTCGATTAGAATCGAATAAGATCGATCAGTTTGTGCTTCGAATTCCTGATAGGACATAGACAAGTAAATTACATAAGTATACAAAAGTGTACAGGGTTCCCTTATCTTCAAAGTTTTGGGTCGCTGCTTCTCGGAAGAGGGCCGCGATGTGTACAAGTAACAAAAAATATGTTTTATTTTTTTTCATTATATTAATGTTTGGGTTGTTCGTACGAGTACATAAGTTTTGTTTCTTAAATGTTCAGTTCGATAGATTTGTTTGCCTTTTCATGAGAGATTTTAATTTCGACAAACCTATTTGCAGTTATTAACGTATGGTGCATACATAAAATTCAAAAATATAATCGACCAAATTGAAATCAACCTTCAAAGCAGGTCCAATCAATTGCAGCTCAAACTCTGTTAAAAAGAGCTTTTGTTAGCAATGCGCCCGGAAGGCTTATGCGCAGGCTTTTAGCTCCGGCCGTTAATGTTTGTTCACCGAAACAACTAATCGGATCACAGGTCAATACTGTTGGGCTTGATTGCACCGCAAGACTGCGTTTGTTGTTGTCCAATACCTGGTAAAAGGTAATACTACTGGAGATTACTGACTAAACATTTGGCAATATGGCTTCAGTTATTGTATTAGGAAAGTATATTCATTGTTAAATTAAATTTTATTTAAGTTTTCATTATTACCTACGAGGTCTGCTGACCATGCCTTCAGGTTTTCAGTCAAGTTTAATTTATAAGTAGTTTGTGTCAACCTCAAAAATCGATTTACCTGGCACGTTTTTTTTTATATTGTTAAATAAAGGACAGCGTGCTGCTGAGGAGTTCATTGCGCTGTTTCTTCTCCTGTAGCAAGGGCACAGGAAGCAGCAAAGGGTGGGCGATTGGGTGCTGTCCATCACATTTTGATCTTCAAAAAGTGCTAATTAGTAACCTATTTTAAATAAAAAAAAAATAATTATAAGATATTTTTGAATGCAAACTTATCTCAAGAATTATAAAGTCAATTTTATAACAGTAATTTGATGAGGCTCCCGGTGCAACGCCACCTCGGCGCGGAGTACCAGTGGGTCCTCCCCGCATCGCGCCGGATGCCCGACTTTATCTAAACAGCTCTACCGTAGTAATGTTAAACAAACCTAGGCATTATTAAATGTTTGAGGGTAAACGACAAACGTGTGTCGCTGTACTAATAACGAATACACGAATACCCTCGCCGCCCTGCTCTCACAAGGGACGTTGTTATGAGAGTATAACCATAGTATAAATATATACAGTGGTTTTTCTAAAAAATCAATGCTTGCAGCCGCGCAGTACGTAACTACGATAGGACTGTCCACCAACAGTGTTTTATTTACAATAACGAAACACCAGCCATTCGTCACGGCGACACGCTCGCGACTGTATCATGCCACGGTCATGCCACGATCCGATAACGTGGGCATAACTCGCGTTGTGTCGGTTTCTATAAAGACCACATACTGTATTATATAATAATACTGTGGTATAACTGTAATACTTAATGAGCATACCGTATCATCGAAAACAGTAAATCGCTACTGCATTGTACAGGAAAACATAAATTTCTAAATACAGTTGCATTCGTTAACTCCCGATTTATGAAACGTCAAATGGAATTCCCGAGAATTGCCATTTGACTAAAAACTAACAACCAATTACAGGTAACTGGAATTAAATTGAAAATTGTGGTTAGACTGATGAAATACACAAATTTCACGTTGCTCTATCTTTTCGGGTGCTAATCTCAAAATAGGTAATATTTCAGGTAACGAAATAAATGAAACAATCCGTTTTTTTTTAATATTACTTATTAAATATTAAATAGAGATAGTGAAAGATAGATTGTTAGATAGAGATTCGTTGTAGGACTTGGGGGAGGCCTTTGCCCAGCAATGGGACACTACAGGCGAGGAAAAAATATCTAACATTATTCACAGTTGTACTTACCATTGTCGATTTTTATAATCTTCTTTAAAGATCAAATCGCCGGATTGCAAAAAAAAATAACATATTTATTATTGTATTGTAAGAAACCAAAAATATTTTTAAGGTTATTTTCTCCAATTAAATATTCAGATTTTAAGGCCTGGTTCAAACCTATAGTCAGCCGCTAGCAGCGAGCGAGGGTTATGCATTTAATATTACTTCCCTACATCATAATTTTGCAACCAACTACACGTTATTAAGCTTTGAGTAGACGCTATCGGAAAACGCCATCAAGAGTATCAAGTTTTACATTAGGAATTACAGTTACAAACCGGTGAATATAGTCTAAACACCGCATCATCACGTCATTGCGTCATCGTGTCATGGCGACGACGGTCACATGTTATCTGCAAAACCTTTGATATTCCAAGACACGGTTTCAACTTCTGTCGTTCTTGAATTTAGACAAGCATAGTTTATTTTATGGTCTAGAGCTAAATTGAACCCCAAAAGCATACATCGATCAGAAGATGTTTAGTCTTCCTAAAGGTAAGCAATATGAAAGCCCTTGAAAAGTTAAATTTTTAACAAGGATTAAAATGAAAACAAATTTACAAAATGAAAGGGAAATACAAAACTACTTGATAGTAAATTGGATGACATTGAAAACATTTATTCAATCTGTGTAACTGTGACGTCATAGTTTGCTTAAGACCGAGTTACACGAGTTACCGAGACCGTGAGACAACTACCGTTATATGCAGGGTGTTCCAGGAATGTTGAAGAGAGTAGTACGAATTGGAGAACTCGAAATCGTTTGTTTTCTGTTAAAAAGTCTATTTCAAGCCTATTAATAGCCTCTTTCATGTACTATACAATCAAAGAGTTAACGAAAAAATAATGATATGTTGTTCAGTTACCAAAAAATATTTTTTTATGGAGAAGAACCGACAAGAAACCAAATCCTTTTCTTAATCTTAGTGCGTAATCAGTTTTAATCGCTAATTAGTTATTAGGATACGTAATTCATGAGTTGACGTTGAAAGTCTTCAAAAGGCATTAACAGAGTTTGGTAAATTACAACTTTTAAACAGAAAACATATGACACGATATGTCATATGTTTTTATTATATTTACAAAACGGTATTTAACCCGTTAAACACAAATTTACCGGTAATGGCTTAATGTTTCGATCAGGTGACACCGGCTGTGGCAAATCATCAAAAATTTTATAAATATAACTAGCTTTCCGCTCGCGGCTTCGCCCACGTGTGATTTGGGATTGTGGCGTTTTTTAATGATCTCGACAGGACTTTCTTTCATAGGCTAATAAATTGTTAGAATTTGAATTATATAATTATACAGCTTGAGTTACTCAGGGATGATGTAGCTTTCTAATGGTGAATATTTGAAAATGATAAGTGGTTTTGGAGTAGTTTTGAAAAAGTAAAGCGAGAAAAAACATCGTCTAGAAAAATTAAAAATATCAGTTGATCTCGTCCCCCCCCCCACCCGCTACCTAAGGGCTTGCTACTCCAAAAATCCCTTCTTAGTGGTCAATTCTGTTACTAAAGGAAGCCTTGTTCAAAATATCAGACTTCTATACTGAGAGGTATCGGCTATGCGTTAATCAATCAGTCACCAAATCACACCCGCGAAATCACGATTGGAGGGTAGTTTGGAAAAACTTACATTACCAAACTTATTTACTTGCTTATGTACGTTTTCGTGCCAATTTTCAAGTTTTAAACCTAGGGAATAAAATTTTTCACAGAAACGTTTTTACCCCTTTTCGCCCCCTTGGGGGTACAATTTCCAAAAATCTTTTTTTAATCCTCACTCCCGTCAGTAAAGGAAGCTTTGTTTAAAATATTAGACTCCTACACCGAGCGGTTATGGCTGCGCGAAAGTCAATCAGACACCCAATCGCAACCCCCTAAATCACTATTGGAGGATAAAAATATAATGCCAAACTTATTTACTTGACCATATACGTGTTTGTGCTAAGTTTCAAGTTTATAAACCCAAGGAATAAGATTTTTCATAGAAACGTTATGACCCCTTTTTACCCCTTTAGGGGTTGAATTTCCAAAAATCCTTTCTTAGTGCACAGCTAAATATCTCAAGGAACCTACATGCCAAATTTCAGCTTTCTACGACCAGTAGTTTCGGCTGTGCGTTGTCTGTCAGTCAGTCAGTCAGTAACGGAAGAGTTTTATATATATAGATAATGATTAAATCGTAATTATATTTACATTTTTAATTGCACCGATTACTGAGAGGCGTTCAAGTCTATTAGTGGGTGTCTTTATGCATGCCGTTAATTGTTGTTAGATTTAGAGTGAAACAAATAGTCTTTAGTGGCAGGGTCGATTAAGAAAAAAATAATAATATTATTGTTACATTAAGAATGACGCAAATAGGCAGGGTCGATAATTAAAAAAATAAGATGTAATAATACGGAGGCTTAAACACATTCATAGTATGGATCTAAACTTATGAAATCCCAAAAACCACCCTCATTTGACATCAGCTTTAGAACACCCCGTATACAGTGCTACCTCTCTTCCACTTCTGCCTGTATAATACCTATCTCCAACTTGACCGATCTTCGCAAGCAATTATTCTCGGTAACGCAGTCACAACACAACCTTGAAAACGATCTGAGTATTTATTTGTCGAAGAAGTAGGGCTGCCTCGTATTCAAATTAATGAGCTGTATATATTTAAAAAACAATAGAGATTTTTCTAAGTAATTGGTGTTCTGATATTCTAACGAACGATACTTGTTAGTTGTGAGTACAAGTTTAATGATTTATTTATTTGTTTCTTTGCTTGCCAATTGCAAAGGGTTTTCATCTATCACAGTAATTTCATGATTTGACCTTTTTTACTCGATGGCCACAAGAAGGAGGGTAATGTTTTTTTTTTATTTTTGACATGATTTTAGTAAAACAAGTGAGTACCTCTTTGGTCAATTTGGAACACAAGTTTACAATTAATTTCTAGCACAAAATGTCGATCTCTTCAAATTGCCTTAGAAAAAACCTTACGAAAATAAAATCAATTAAAATGTTAAGTCTTTATACGTCATTATTCACACTTCATCGTAGTATATATCTTGTTGAGATTTATCTCAAAGCAACGCTTGAGCTGTTTGAGCTGGTCACTGGCACTCCAAATATCAAAGCAAACTAACGACGCGGTCGTGCCTTATCTTCCCGTGATAAATGCTCCACTAAATGCATTTACACTGAGAAATATTTAAATTATAGGAATAAAATTGATGATTATTCTGTTTCTTGTCGGAAAAGGTGCAATGTAAAGGGTTAAGTGTACATATTGTTAATTCTTCTTGTTATTTTGGTTGCTAGAAACGTTTTAGTAAGATGGCCCTTATATCGCCTCGACAACAATATAAAAAAATCTAGATTATATCTAAAAAGAAAAATATAGTCAAGTATAATATATTCACCGAAAACTTTTTTTTGTGAATTGTTTTCCTAATATGTAAAGTTTATAAAAAATGCCGCTGCATATAAATTAAACACTACGATATTGTGTCGACAATTATTGTTTGATTAAAATTACATCGTAATATTCTCACCACAGCCCTACTTACGGCCTAGAAAGCCGTTCTTTTGCAGTCGCATTTTCTAATATAAACTTCGACGCAATAAACGCTGTTGTGTACTTGTGACGTCGAGGGGGAAATTCAATTAGTAATGTTTTCAATGCGATGTCATTTAATACTACGATTTGCTCGCTGTAAAGGCACGGAATGTAATGCAATTTAAATACAAAACTCGAGGTTCGAGCAAAAACTCGTGGAACTGACGACGTTATTTATTCCATACGTTAGTTGTTGCCCGCGGCTTCGTTTCCACTTACGTAAAGTAGCGTAAAGTGTAGTTTAAGTACCCTTTTATTTGAATACAATCGTAATTGGACAGAGAGGAAATTCTGTTCTGAAGCTTTTTAACAGATAGATCAGTTGATATAGACATTGCATTTAAGAATATTGTAATGAGCTTGCAAAATATTGGTGTTTATAAGAAATTGTGGAAAATAAATATACATGCGCTCTTAAAGCATTACATTACTTTCGAAGTCCGTTAAATGTATTCAAACAGCATTAGGATAATTATCATAAAATATGAAAGCATTTTTAAAACGAGGCTGGGCACAATCATTTGGATCGGGTATATTAATTTTACGGCGTCGCACACTCCCTTAGTCAAAACAATAATTGCGTATCAACATGTGTACACAATGTCGTGTTTTTGTTCAGATCAAACAACAAGATTGAAAAGTCCGGGCAGTTGCCCGTCACGATATTACAATTCTAATAATTATAGGTTGGAGGTAGAGTCTTTTCTTACAATTTTAAATGAGCTGACCTTAATATCATTAAATGAACAACAATATGATAGAGGTGGAGCAAAGAATCTATACTAATATTATGAACCTAATAATTCCAGGAGCTAAACGATTGATCGGAAAATGGTTCTGATTATTTATTTATTAAACTAGCATCACGCTACGGCCAATCCATTCGCAGTTACATGGAACTTCTCTAGTATTGAATAAACTACTCGGAAGAATCCATTCTTTGTAATAACCTGAACTAAAATTTCTGAAAAACGAACTAAACAGAAATGACGGTAAAGGATAAAATTTCATAGAAAACATACAATATTGTAGTACCAATAATCATTATTTAATAAACTTATCCCCGGTTTATGGAAGACTAAACAATTGAATCTGCTATCAAGTCAACTGATCTCGACTGTGATTGGTTGATTATAAAACTTACAACCAATCTCAGAGTTAAACATGAGATTCGACTGACGATTAATACATTTTTGTGTTGATCAGCGTTTGAAAAACCAGGGGTAAGAGTAATTAATTACATTTTATAATTCTTCGAACTAAAATAACTAGAAAATTATCGAAAATATTCAATATTCTAGGACCAATATCGGAGAGACTAAGTGCAATACCTAACTAGTTCGCATTATCAGTGCTAATCTAAGATTAATTAAAAGTTAATTAAACATGCGCCATGTAATTTTCATAACTTTAAGATGGATTACCAGGATAATACGAAGTTAATTAGCTGCGATGTCTCCTTTCTTCTGAAGGCAATAAAGGATTTTTTGTAGGTAGAAAAGACTAGAAGGAAATTTTTATTACGTACCTCTCTTTAAGTCAGATTGTAGTGAACGTTTGTATATGTTACCTAACCGTAGTTAACACGGGTTTACGGAATATTCTTAGCGGTATAAATAGAATGCAATTTGCACGAGTCTGTACTGCTTTGGTTTTATTTTTTAAGTCTTCTAACTGATATGTTAACACGAGTAACATGTCCTTCTACCACGGCTCAAAGTTATAGTGTTGCAGGTGTGAAAGCGAGATGGCGCTCTATAGGCGTAAAGCAGCATCTCTCTTTCCACTACCGGTAGGGCATAACCTTTAAACTGCCTCACGTTTATGACGTTAACATAATGAAATTATTTTTTCCATGCTGAGGCTAAATATATTCAATATTAAGTTCTGCATTTTTCGCTCGTACGCTAAATTAATTTACCCGTGGTATGTTAATAACGTTAAAATCATTTTAATGGTGCAATAATGATTTTATTGATGAAATTTTTATTATAATAATCGAGATGCAATATTTATGCTTTCAGGTATAACCTACGTTCATGATATTATCCAGGATAAATTAAATTGTTACGGTAATACGATAAAACGGGTAAATTTATAAAGTTAAGTTTCGCTAACCGCGTTAGGCTCTGAGCGACCATTTTTTAATGAACCACGATATTCCGTGCATTTATTTGGAAAGCATTCTGAAATTGTGTAAACCTGTTTTACTTGGTGTATGAATTGTGCCAACCGCTGGATTCATAGACGTCACTTTGTTAAACTCGCTCCCAACTTATTGACTATAGTAGATTTTATTTTTTAGTAGCTTACATAAGATCCCACTGCTGGGCAAAGGCCTCCCCTTTCTCCTTCCAAACCTCCCTGTCTTTTGCGATTTCTGGCCACGTAAGACCTGCATATCTCACAAGATTATCACACCACCTTCGCCGACACCTCGACGACGATGTCCTTCCTCTATAGTAGAATGTGGGGACAATTTGTTAAATTAAAAAAGTTTAGACATAAATATCGGTTATAAAGCCGACAGTCACTTAAAATGATCTCATAGAAATAAAACCGACAAATGCAGTGCCACCGAGATTAGTTAAATCCAAGATGATAGATAAAAGATTATTCGGAGAAAAGTCACTAATAAACAATACGTTTGTATAAATAGTGAACATTTTCATATTATCTGCTTTAAGCTATACAGCTTATAGTATAAGGATGACTGGTGAGTAAAATGATCGAGTGTTATTTCCCTTGATATTAAAATGGATTTGAGAAGGAAGCGAGACTGGTTGCACAAGTCAGGTTAATAGTATTTAATAAATCTGTGAGTAATATTCACGGGTTTATTTTTTTAAATAAATAATAAGTGTTTGTCGCTGTAGAAAGTTAAACTATAAAGACATGTTTATCATTTCACGTATCTCAAGTTGAGCACTTTGAATATTTGTAAGCCATAGGTAAAACAATCCCTGACCTTTATTCGATTTTACAAAAACGAATTGAACCGCCTCTGACATTTAGAAACCTGGGATAGATTTTTAGTATTTACTTTGAACTTTTCAATATTTTTCAGCGTTTCTTCGTATGGCTAACCGGTCACGTACGTAGAAATAGAATTTCGTTCTAGTCATCCCACACGTGTATTCTAATAGATAAATCGGAAATTGCCGACCAATACCCAAGCTGCGATCACGGAATAAATGCTGTTTGCAACTGCATTACGTAATGCAATATCGAGGAAAAGTTACATAAAGCAATTTAAAAATAATCAAAACAAGATGTAGGAGACTTCCACCTGATCAATGCAGAAGGCCTGCACAATGTTACATTGTATTGGAATAGAAAAAGAATAGCAAGCTCAATTGCATCGGGATTATATTTTTTTCGACTAGTGACGTGATCAGCGATTGGTCAGAGTAAGTGCTCGGAGAAATGTAATTCATCTACAAACCTAGGATTACGCTGCGCTGACGTCGTGTTACCGTTTTGCCGACGAGCAACGTGTGTCATTATTGAATAGTGCCTAAAGACTAGTAACACATCGTGAAGGCACCAGCACATAAAAAATTTAAAGGTGCTTTAAGCCACTTCAAAGGTCGGCTTCTGTTGTGGTTTAACACAAACATTTTGACCTGACATCAGGTTGTACGGTAACCATACAAAAGCAAGGAGAGTAGCCTTGGCGTTTCATAAGAGGCTGTAAACATGACGAGTGATTTCTGTCAACGCTTATAGAAAATTCATATGATAACAACACGGCTGGATTCCGGCTATCGAAACCGTCATTTCAATGTAACATGATTTCCATTGTTAGCATTTGTTTATATATCATTTTCAACCAAACTATATAGAATTTAAATGTAATTGCAAAATTATTTGAAACGTTAGCTGAGATAAAATAAACCTAAACTATTTAATCTATGACGCTTTGTGTTAACACCACGTCATTGTGTACTGGCATGTGTAATAGGCTGACATGACATTTCATAACGATTCATCAATAAATTTTAAGTGTTATTAATTTGGGAAAAAGCTTTTATTTCAAATTGAAATGGATTATCTAGGGACAGTTCAAGGCAGCTCTAAGGATGTACATTGTTTTAATAGATAAAATTCTTTGGTGACAAATACTTCTGATGTCAAATATTTTAAGTTGTTAAGTATCAGCGTGGGCCCGTGTTACTGGCACCTGGCTTAGACGGTCACATTTTATTATGCAGCCACGAAAAACAACTTCAAAAGCATGGGAAGGACATTTCATTTCCACAGCTAATGTGAGTTTGACTTGTTAACGCTGGAAAAAATGTTATTTGCTTATAGGCCTAGGTCTAATACAAACGACGAAGCCAGCCACGGCATCGATCATGTTTGATCGATATAATAATGGGTTTCCACCTCAAGCCATCTACTGTTGCATTCCAGGACTTTTTTATTTTTCTGCGATTCTATTTATTCTGACTCCTTCTAAATGATGGTTGATTTTTGTCATTCCGCGTCGAGGTATATGCCTATATTCCTTCATGCCGCGTCTAATGATGCTTCGTTACAGATAGCCAACATTTAGGCTGTAGGTACTTGTCCTGTCTTTTAGTATAACTCTTCGCTTCAATAATTTAAGCGAAGAGATTCTACCTCTTCTACTGCTGTATAAGTTTCGTATAATATTTTGTAGAAGACTTTAAACCCACAAAAAATAATGAAATGTTGTATGTATAGGTACCTGATATTTAGCGTGGGGTGTGCACTAATTAGCCGGCTGTATAAAGTCTGTGCTTTAAGAACCTCGGCGCTGAACCTTCCAACCTTGGCTCGATTTACTATTGAGACTGTGGCTTTAAAAACCGCGTCGTCAGCTAATTAGTCATCTGAGGGTACAGACTACAGAGCTTTGTTTCATGATTACAGAGAAACGCGTACTCGTATACTTTTATTTCATTTTCTTATATTTGCTGACTTTGAAAATGTCAGAAAATGTTATAAATTGAAGAATCTATAAGTGTATTTAATACCTTACCACATAATACTACATTTCATGTCATTTAAGTACATTCGTCATCAACATCATCTGCCCATCGGCAGAGACTGTCCTTTAATGGAAATAAGTCATCAAAGATACGTCTTAAATCACAATGTGTTGATGCCTACAGTTGTTACATAGGTTTACCACTACACAAAATTTACTGTTTCTTCCTTAAAGTTTGCATATTATGAATGTTGTGAATGTGAATGTTGTTGTTTAAATTAACCAATCCGTAAAGATACAGATCTTGAACTTCATTTAAAAATTATCAACATTTTGAAACCCGCCTGTAGCATAAAAATCATTAGTTTTCCTTAACAAGAAACCATATATTGTGGGCCTTTGATTCGCAGGTTGCACTATATACCAATATAGTTAGCTTTCACACCTCAAAGAACCATTTACTTAAAACCTCTTAAAAGACTGTTAATGCTTGAACAGAATTTAGTACAAAATAACTCTGAATAAAACTTTCTACGGAAATCGTCCTTTCAAAAACTTAGAAAGAAAAATATTCTGAAAGTCGAAACAAACAAGTTTGTATGAAGAGCTTCTCAACGGCAGTAGAAAAATACAGACACAGATGGTAGGTGCAACTCCTTGGTCCGGCGGAAACTTTCATAGTGTAACTCTAAGTAAACAGGCTTAAAATTGTTAGTTATTTAAAAAGTTACGTCATTGTTCTTGTAAAATTATGTTTCGTTAGTGGTGTTAATGTCACTTGCATTGTCTCCTAGTTAGAAAATATCCAGTGCAGTAACAAAATTGTTGTAAAGAGTAAAGTTTTCTTAGTTTCAAGACCAAGGCCAAAATTCTCCGAGTCTAAGAGCTGGTATCCATTTTCTTTCCGTAAATGCACCTGGGGAATCGTTTCTACTGATTAATGAAGGTGATGCAAAAAGAGCAAAACCTAGTCATATTAAAAATGCAGTCTTTGAAGGGTTTTACATTTTATTAATCCATTCAGTTCACATTTATCGTCCGAATTTGTTTTAGTTACTAAAATTGTATTTCGTCATTATTTACATCAAAGTGTATTTGGTGCTTAACGCCTAAATTACCCAACAGCGGACCGTCGTAGGCTGTTTTTGAATGATGGCAAACCATCACCTAGCTAGTTATATTATCAAACATGCAAAATGTGTTAAACCAAAATTATGTATATGCAAAGAGTAAAATTTGGTTGAACACTAACTGATTAGGCATTTGAACAAATTGAACAATATGTATTTAATTACGTTTATTTCATCGATAATATAATATACAACAACGTATACGTAATTATTTTTCAGCACTACAACATGTCGTTGACGTAAGCCGATCCCGAAGCGGCTTATTACCGCAAATGTTTTTCAGAATGAACCACAGACAACGGTCCAACATACGATGATCATGTCGGAAAAAAAGAAATTGCTTTCTTTTATAGTTAAATCGAAAACTCCGAGGCTTTAATGAGGTTTTATACATTGTTAATACGTACGTGTGCCGGGGCTGTGTATCCCCTTTTCGATTTAGAACGTGTCACGTATGAGTTTTAATCGTTTCGGTTATTTTCTTTTTGAGCACGTAATACATTGTAGCGGTATTAATTTTGTGTGGAAATTCGATGAAGGAAGCTGGTTAATTCCATGGTTAGAATCGAAAGTCAATACTAATCGTGTTAAGTAGGGCCTTCGCCGGTGCATCGTGGTGCTGCGATCTAAGTTAATTACTTTAATTAGTTACACCGCCGGAGGTGCACTGCTATTACTTACGGTGGAAATATCGTTTGTGGCATTTCCTACTTCAAGAAACACAGTTAGTTGAAACACACCTTAAATTGATGAATAATGTCTTGGTGAAACATGTAGCTTATTATTAACTACCTACATATTTTTTTTAAGAATGTTTTCATAAGTAGACACAGTTTGTTTTTAGGAAGTTCTTTTATAATGTAATTATTTATGAACCTCATTGAAATAGATAACAAAGTTCCTTAATTTCTTGCGATATGTATGTTCTTTTTAAATGAGGTATTATCTTTATGAAAAATGTCGTACACAATACGGTTTAAGTACTTATCATTCATAAAAACTTTTCCCATCGGGTACTATGTACACGATACCTATATCTATATTCACCTTAGTAGTTCGTCATCAATACAAAAGTTTGATAATACACTCACAGATAAATCGCTTACAGCAATCAGTCAACTTAGAAAGTATGGCAGTAAAAACGCAGTAAGTCGAGATTGTTTAGCATGTTTACATAAGGTTCAAATGCTCTGAATAGATTAGAACTCCAATAGCTGAGCTAAAATTTATCCAGCAGTAAATTAATATCACAGACACAACAATGGATAAGTTTCAAGCATATTACTAAACTTTGGGCTTATGTTAGCTTAATACGGAATCGTCGTTATTAATTGCCCGTGAGTTATCTTCTTAGATTCGGAATTAGACAGTCAGTGTTTCAAATGGATTTTGTCGGACTGTTAGGACTTTGTTACTGGACTATTAGGTACTGCATGAAATATGTAAGAAGTTTGATTTCCTGTAACCTGTAAAATGAAATTATTTTTTGAGTGATCGAAGTTCAGTTTCAAATAATAAAGTCGTGTACTAGTGCAGATAGTATATTTTGTATTAAGATATTGCTGTGATGACACAAAATAAAATGAATCGAGTTTTCATCATCAGGTTTTAACCTTTAGACACTTATAGACTTTATAATGTCCATTCTTGGGACAGAGGTTGCTTACAGACATCTGTCGCCTATGTTATTGAAAATTCTATCTACAGAGTACGAAATAAAGCTTATTCTTGTATGTTGATTTTTTGCGCGGAAACAGTTTTAGAGACTAGTGCTAAGTGTCAGCGCAAACACGTGCTTTCTTTACTCCCCACTTGCAAGAGATCATCCAGTGAATCGAAAATCCGACGGTCGTAGCTACGAGTAGATTTGTCGCACGATCATTTAGAATGCCTTGTCCGTGCTTGCGAAGATTGGAATTCTGTTACCTAAAAATTTTAAGAGAAAATATAATATTACTATGTTCGTCCGACCGTTATGAATAATAAAGAATAACGCTATTACCTTGTAAGTATTGTCTTGAAATGACTCGAAATAAATAAAACTGTTACCTAGTTATAATGTACAATACACAGCCGCTATTCACAATACATTCAAAGTAATAAATCTTTCATTCTGAGTTCTGAAGGAGTTAAATAAGGTATAATAGTTTCACATTCAGACGCCTGCCATTGTTCGTTAACGTCACAAATGGCAATGAATGATTACATTATGCACTTAGCCTCAAAAAATAAGAGCGTAAATATTTCGTCCAACGTTTATGCTTTTAGGCTGAACCCTGTCAACATACAACTGCACTATACTCTGAAACTAACGCAAAAGGGATTGGACGCTCAATCCTAAAACACCCGAAACAACAGTATAGATAAACAAAAAGTTTTAATCCCCACTGTATAGGACGAGAACCTAGAAATATTGGCTTCCTATATTTAATTAACAACGTTACTAAACGAAAATATGAATCACGACGTTCTAGTTTGAACTGGTATCAAGAACGGCAATATGAATAGCCTTAACTGAAACCTAAAAATGCAAGCAATCAGGCAACGTCTTCGACGTCGCCTTTGCCTAGTGGTGAAAGCCATACAATTTTAAATTTTTCATCACGGTACCTAATCGAAAAAAGTACCGGACGCAATTTATCAGAGTACTACTACACTTCATAAAGTTTGTACATTTACAGTTTTTAATTTCCTACTTTACATTCACTCACGTCACAAACAGTCCGACTCATAAGGCACTGTATTTATGTATAACTTCAAAGCGAAAGTAAATAACGAAACTCATCCAAACTCTTTGTTTTACTGTTAAAGGTTAAACTAAACATAATTTACACTGGACTGTAGACTTTTAGTAGAGGTTTTGTTAAAACTTAATTCGTTGTGTGTCCGTTTAGGGCGAATGAGGCTTAATACTTTATTAAGTAATGGCTGGCGCGGAGGGTCCGGTGAAACATATCAATTATTCGTGGTTGCATGTATTCGTCAATTAAATTCGTGACAACTTCAATTACGGCGGGAGTGCAGTACGTATGGCCTGCCACTCACGGCTGATGGCCTAAGGCTTCGTCACGTGAGCTCAACCATAACGTTTATCGAGGCATTTACACAAACTGGACCTGAAAACTGATAAATGGAAGAGGTATTTTGCACTTTATCGGTTATTCGGTGATTTGAAATAAACGGCGTAGAAAGTTAAGTCTGGTTTATTATGCAACGATCCATTACATGTGTAATTATTTGAAGTAACTTACTTAAATTATTAAGTACAGTGATTTTAACAAGTAAAACTATGTTACCCCGTTAGTTTTATAAGTCTTCTCGTCCTACCAAAATACGCTGTCAAAAATATTGTTTTATTTAAAAGCTTATTATGTTGCTACTAACTATGCACCCTGTATATTAAATCAACCTAGTCGTTGCCTAAACACTTGAGATTGGTTGTGCTGAGAAACTGACAGGTACAAGGCCAAATGCGCTATTTCTTGGAAACACGCCACCAGATATGCCAACTAAAGTTCCAAATTTCCAACTGTTAACAGTTGTCAAGAATATTGTTCACATTATAGATTGAAGTGTACCGGTATTACGTATCAACGATAAAAGGAACAAGACATCAACTGACGATTAATTATTTATTAATTTAAGTGGCATGCAAAGTGCACACGATCACCTAAGCTGTGAGCTTACGCCTACGCTTTATACATTATTCAAAATGATTGATCCGCACGTTAAGGCCACTTGCATTAATAAAATACAATCGATTACTGTGTGAAGTATAAACATGTGGACCGTCTCACCGTCATTATGTTAAATTATTTTAACTGCGCAGTACCCTGCAATTGATTAGTCGTTTCTTTGAACTGGCTTTTTATTATTTCACAACCGCATTTACCTTAGTGACTTTATTACGGTTATCCATTTGTAAATGTAAATGGACGTGCAATAAATCGCACGGTAAATTAAACGGGATTTTATTGCGATTACTTAGAAAAACTTCAGTAAGACAATTTTCTTAAAGTCGGTAAATGGCTTCAGACCGATAAATAAGAACTACTTAACCGTTCTGAGTTATAATGAGATCTACCTAGGTAATCTTCGTAGTAATTCAAAAAAATATATTAACACTTAACAGCTATTAAAACCACGGTGTCCAAAATTAATTTCTATAATTTGAAGAAATTATTAACATTTGAGAATTTGTTGCCGTTTAAATTTTTGAGGGTTCTAAACTTTATTATTTGTAACAACACATTTTACGATGATTAGAATAAAGGCAAGTATGATACATGTTCGTATTATAGAGGAATATTTTAGAAAAACTCGGTTTAGTAAAATTGAGAAATTCCCTCGATAAATATCAAGCACTAGCTGTCCCCGCAAACTTCGTTGCACTAACAAAAAAGACATGAAAAAGATCCCTAATTTTGTCATGATACTTGTCTTATGAGATAGTAGGTAAATCTGCTAAATATTATTGTTATTATTTTAGCGCATTTAAGAGAATACTTGCATTACAAACGAAGGTTTTGGATTCTCAATCAAAACGTAATAAACCTATTTATAAGATCTTTTTCCAAATTGTTTTTGTGTAAGGCTGATTATGCACCTCATTTTTAAGAAAGTGCACCAGAGTATTGCGCACATACTGGGAGCACTTATTTATTCCATTTACGGTATCGTTTACGACCTCCCCCGTCCACGCTGCCAACCGTCTGAGGGAACGTCGTGTAGCTGTGGAAACAATTCGCATTGCTTCGAGTTTCAATAAAACCGTCTTAACTTCTAAAATATTTATCTGATCGTAATACTATAAAAAAACAATTCTATTCTTTACATAATGCCAATTAATATTTCAACATTTTTTAGATACTTAATTCAATTTTAAGGCATTGCATAATATTCTTGTTGTCAAAGCAAGTATGAACTGCCCTTTTGCTACGTTAGCACGTCATGCAAAGGAAGTAGACCAGAGACTTGAAAAAAATAAAGTGATACTTTTAAGAAACATAATATGAATCGAGTCTCAGCCACGTCAGTCAATTATTAAAATTTATATTTGTCGATTCCAAAACATATGAGTTTACAGAACTTTTTTTTATATGAACTGCTCCCGCACTAATCAACAGCTGTGATTTGCACAAAATATGGTCTACGCATGGCTCAAATCCGCGACAAGTCGCGCGCAGTGGTAATTGGCGTGGTGACCAAAAACACCCAACTATCTGTGCAGTCATGTAATCACCAAATATATGTACCGTAGAAACGCGCATTTACATGTTTACTGAAGAAAGCTTTGAAAACTGATGACCGAATGCAGTCAATTTGACAGATTATGAGAATTATCACTGTCTGCTTATAGTGTAATGATTTTCTGATCAGAAAAAACTTTGTTTTTTTACGTCTGCCTGGAGCCTAACCTGTGACCGTTCAACTCACAGTGCAATCGTTTAAATGTCACAATGTATGTGTAGTCCAGGAGCTCGGGGTCTAAACCGACTCTAAATATAAAATGTAGTAGTATCATCATCACCTAGGGATTTACGAGACTATGTAGCTTACACTCTTTTTACAATGTCTCCCTACATTCACTACCATTTGCATAGGTAAGTCTTCCTTCATTAAGTATTCTGTCAGAGACTTGAAGAATTTTATAACTGTAGTAGGACTAGCAACGACCTAAATAACTGTTTTTTTCGTGACTGATTTTTACATCGAAATCCTCCTCCTCGAGTTATGTGGTTCATCTGAGACTAAAAGGGCTCGTTCCCACAATGCTGTAACGCTTTCGTTGGACAACTGACATTTCCAGTCGATTGGTTGTTGATTCAACACTCAGCTGTCTACGTTTTAATGCTTCTTTAAAAGCCTTACTCAGTGCAGGTACGACTCCATGGTGTATTTAGCCATTAAATACCTGCGTTGAAGAAACGCAATAGTAGCACTTACGTGTAAATGTTGTTTTAACACTCAAGTTACGACGCTTAAATTTTACAATAATCTATATTTAAGAATAATAATATTTCACGACTTCTACACAATGCCATCTAGTTTCAATCAAAGCAGAGCTTGTATTGTGATTACTAGAAAACTGATAAACATACCAATATATTTATAAATACATACATATTATAGATAAATTATACCCAAATACAGAACAAATGATCGTGGTCATGACACAAACATTTGTCCTGGGGGATCGAACCCACAACCTCCGGTATAGCAGTCAGGGCCATTAACCACTCGACCAACAGGAAAGTTTATCGTCGTGTCGCGACATAGTGGAAACGCGTCCTAACTCAGACCGACAGACAGAGCTATTTTCGCGTTGACAATATTAGGCTGGAGTTACTTGTTTAATTAGTACCAGGTATAGAACGGAACTGAGCCTAGTCAACCCAGATTAGATTCGAATAGTTTCCAACGTCACTTGACACTTCGGCAAGTCAAAGATTAGCTCGAAGTGGCGTAGGAGAGACAGTGATCGATTTCCGACAATTCGACGTGAATAATTAAACACCATGCAGTGTTCTAAACTACAACGGTACATGCTCTTAGAAAATCTGAATAGTTTTGTATTTAAAACTCAGTTGACGTTCGGGAGTCTGAAAACTAAATTTTCTATTATTGTCACAGGATCCTAAATTATTATTGACGATTGATTTTAATCTATATTGCTAATTGTCGACAGTATTTGTATTTGTAGTGTACAAGTCATGTGAATTTGTAACTCGAGTATGTTGCAATCAAATACACAGCAACCGCAGCTCACCAAAAGTTTATTGATCAAGTTTGTGATCCACGTCTGACAAATTCTTAGTTGGCGAACGAAGTTCAGCGGCTCGAGGCCCGACCTATACAGGCTACAGTGCAACTTGAACATGTCGACATGTCAAATAGTTGGCTTTGTACACACAACCACATACTTTACCAACAAAGTATGCACTAGCAAGTTTGCGAACCCGTGAAATCTTGACGGGATATTTACCCTTTCAATACAATATATCAAACATTATTTTATTATGTATTATTTAGTTACGAAGATGATTCTACCGGAGCAAGAACTTTATATTAATACAGATTGCGCTCCCACGCGCTTTAGAAGATTGCCAGCTCCACGAATATTTAGCGAGGTTTAAACCATTCAATTACTTTGGAAGCATGAGAAATGACGGCTGTTTTATTTCCATGCAAACGTAGTATATGAAAGTTAGTATAGCAACTTTCGAAGTAAATACACGTGTAGGAAATTATGGCGATTGCACAGCTGGCCTCGACCTCACGGTTCACCATAATTAAATCATTAAATCAAATATTCAATCGATATTTTGCAGGTTACTAGAACTGTCTTTCTAAATAATTCCTATTTCTACAAAGGTCTAAGGTAGATTAAGTCGCTCAAAGGCATATAACATACAATGTCAATGTCATGACTTACCGAAAAGGAATGTCAAGTTTATACATCTGAGCGATTTCAGTGAACTCTTTTAGAAATCTGTCATGTCTACAAAAAAGAAAGGTAACAGGTAAAGTAATATTTTTCAGAATTATTCTACTTATATCGATAAAGCTGTTGTTTTATCCGATAAAATGTGTTACAAAGTACCGACTAATTGTGCCCCGTCTATTAATTAATACGAATCGTATACCGACTATCCCGTATTTATCGGTTACCCCCCCGTTATTCCTGTAATATCGGTTTTGGTTCAGGGTTCGATTTTGCCACCACAATTGTACAGACACCTGATAGCGAACCAATTAAATCATGCACGTAATTGCTAGGAAAGAGGAAAAGCTAACAAAAATAAAACTGAAAAGCGTTTTTTGTGCTCTAAGCGTTGAGAGTTTTCTTGTTTGGCTTTCTAGTTATACAACAGAGATTTACAGAGCAGACTCAGTTTTCCCACTGGATTTGTTTGGCATTTTTTACTATCTAGGTTAACTAACTGTTCATATTTCATGTACCCTTTAAAATTACCTTTCAATATCTATGACGAGTTACTATTTGTGGCTGTATTGTATATTCCTCTTCTTGCCAAATACAACTACTTCTTTAATGAGTATTTGGTTAAAACCTAGGCATTAATATAAAAAAAAATCCTGTGAAGCCACGTTTACCGGAAAAATCGCATGAAAATACTCAAAGGTATTTCTTGAACGAATAAATCGGAGTCCATTTTAATCTCTACAATATTGTTACATTTACTTACAAATGTGTACGTGTAACGTGTTTATAGCACATCATCTATCATTACGCCCGACTCCTAAACCTCTGTAAGACCCTTCGTAGAACAACGACTGATGTGACAGTTTCATGTCAGGGGTTGAATCGATGGGCGTCTACAGAACTATACTAAACTGAACACGAGACTTTAGTTTCCTACCACTCAATCTTAAAATTCGTTAGGAAGATCAATCCCGGAGATTTTCGTAAGGTTTTATCGTGAAATTTGTTAGAAAGTCTTACATACAAGTACTCTTGTATTAGTTTAAAACCTTGGAATCGAAGGAATTAATTAACTGTGTAAGTTTATTATTACCTTCGTATACCAATTTAGCAGGCAAAGCCTGCGCCGAGTCTAAATGCAAGTATCTGAAACCTTGAAAGAGCCTTTATTTTAACGTAATACTGATTTTTGCTATCAATTGTTCTCAATAACTCCCGGTCCATCGTACCAAGAAAAGCAGCTAAAGAGCAAGAAGCCCGGAAGGAACTAAGTACTAAGTTTTATAAAAGTAGACCAACTTATTACTTAAGAATCTAGTAAGATAGAATTTCCGGCATCCTGATTAGGTATCTTGCAAAAAAATATAAGCGTAATAATTAAAAGACCACAATTTACAATCATTGATCTCCTAATTGTATAAAACAATATCAACATCCAACATATACGCAACACACGGAAAATCTCTGTATGACGAAGCTCTGTCATGTACTGTTTAGAATTGAAAATATAATAAAGGAGTTGTATAGTTCATGAATAAATAGAGGCTATTTCCATTGTTGTGAGCTGTACCTAGATTTGATACATTGTAGAGTCCACGTGTCACCGAAATATCAGAGGGATATTAGATAACAGCAGTGCAGAGCGCGTGTTATCGACGCCGTTGTATTGTGGCTGTGACGATGGAACGACGTCGCCACCAAATGTCATTGTATTTACTGCGCCTAGTGTTTGCATTGTACGACGGTACCCCGTAATAGTCGCTGCATTTATTATCTACGTGGGAAAGTCACCGTTGTCACATGTTTACCTTTCCTCATATTATAGGTTATTATCGACGTCAGTTTATACATATGAAATTATGTTTGCCACTGTCGCTACGATATTCGTTGTCATGATATTCAACGTCACTTGAATTTGATTTAGACTCTTACAACGTCACAAAACTAAAGAGAAACAAGAATGTTAATTCAGAAGCTGATTCGACTCGTACCTAAAATAGAGTTTCCATTTCAAAGGAAAACACACAGGGATAGTTTTTTGTCAATCAAATTTTTCGTAAGCTAGTCCGAGCTGTCACGGTCCGCGCTCAGTGATTTGCAGCTTTGCACTTCGACAGAGTACTGAAACTCCCCAGCTAAAGCGTTTGTGAAGTATCGACAGTATTTCAAAGCGTACAAAATATCGATAGTTATCAATAACCTATTCGAGAGGAGCCGAAGCCTCAATATTTGTTGTTTGAATATTACAACACCGCCTAACGTTCTACGCTTTACAGTTCAAGCGAATGTTGGAAAAACATTTGAAATTCTGTTTCACTTGAATGTACGTGTTACTGAATAGGTTTTAGGTTGCAGATAGGATTTTTAATCCAGTTTGCTTTGTGTAAAACCGATTTTCAAAGAATTTTATTAAAACCAAACAAGATATGCTCTTTTTAGTGTGCTTGCATAGCAATTGCGCAGTTAAAAGTTAGACAGGCTTGAATAGCTAATTAGTTTTGTCTTTGTTGATTACAATTTTTTTTACGATGGAATAGATATTTATATAGAAAGAGATGTTTAAAAACAACATGCCCGAATCGAATCATTCTCGACCTTTTAAAATATGGTCAATACATCGAATCCTCTAACCACAGCACTAACTGGCCAGCAACAAAGAGAAAATGATGAAATATTTATTATTGATGAGCACGCACGAGTTGACAATAAAAAGGTGTCAAAGGAAACTTGCCATTCCGAGGTACATTAATGAATTCCGAAAATTGTGCAATTGTTGGCATACGAGTAAAGGCCAATTACATGGATCACGTGAGATGAACCTGTGACTGGGATTCGGAACTACTTTTATTGTATTTTATTGGTATTAATTTCGCCGAACCAATAAAATAAATTTGTATTCCAGGAAAACAAATAAAAGACGTATTTTTGCGATTGCAAATAGTAGCTATATATTTATTTATGTTAGCTTTGCTTTTATGTATAAATATTTTTTTTTGTATAAATTCAGACATTGTTATTGCATATGAATGTCGGCAAATAGGTATTCCATAAAAGCTTGATTATTAAATTAAACACGCTTAAAAATAACATTGCAGGGTATTAAAACGGAATCTAAATTCTTATGCAAATGATGGCGATGACACATTTACTTGTAACAGAAAAACTAGCTGCTCACTGAAATGCTCTAGTTTTCGCGAATCAAGTATTTTACCAGAAATGCTACCTTTAAATGCTTCGGTTTGTTCCTTATTTGTGAGAATATTATTTACCTCGGTATCCAACCTCATTTCATGTTACATTGTTATTGAAACGTAGTTCATTTATTTGCGTTCGCGGTACGTTTCATTTTCCGGTGTAGTTTGACTAGTTGATAGGGAAAAATGTATGAAAATAAGATGTATACCCACGTACCACGTTGCATACACGGGTATGACATAGAATCCAATAAAGATAAACAGATTGAACTATTTTTTTTTAGTTAAAATCCAAGTTAGTTAGTGACTAATATTTTGTTTTGTGAACGAAATTTATAAGCACTCAAATCACATGCGCAAAGACGTGTAGACTTAGAAAAAATAATTTAAAAACCCCAGCAATACTTGTTCCAAACGGGAATCGAATCTACGACACAAATGTCGCGTCACCGCGTCGCCTAGTGTTTATTTGCACGGTGGCTTGTGTAACTCCACTGTACGTGCCTATATCCTATTGTAATCATACAGTTTTCCTAGTTTTATCATGAGTTGCATATGACATTGTTTTGACGCAGGTACATTAACGAAAAGAGCCAAATCCGTGCTCAACTCAGCGCGGAAAGCCGAGAGGAAATGGAATTGGCGAAGTTACTCGACGAAAAGGGAAGACTTATAATAGAGATGAGAACATCACTACAACAAATAAATGAACTGCTATCTAGTGTTGGTGAGTAATTGTTTATTGTATTATTAATTAAAAGAATAATCAAAGCCAAGAGCTACGCTTAGCTAATTGACTTTCTTAAAAGTCTATTGATCGATTTTAAGAAAGACGCATAGGAAAAAGTAAAACTGAATGTACAGATAAATACATTTTAGAACATCAGTAAGTGTCGTTTTTGCGTACAGTATTTGTCTCCACACTCCGATTGTCTTTTTGCTATGCATCATTTTTAAATACAGCACTGAATTTTGGACGATACACCTACAATACAGTATCAATTACATAATTAAAACCAATACAAATGTTCTATATACATGACATCGTCGGAATACAGAAGCTTCACTTCAATAATCGCCTTCATCGATCTCCCAGTGGCACAATACATAGTATGCCCCAAAGCGCTCACTACACTCCTGTTCTAGGTATCCAACTGTTTGAATACAACAGTCGCAACAGGGTTTGTTTGACACTAGATTATCATATCAGAATGTCAGAGTGACATTGATCTTGAATGTAACAACTAGTTCAATGTCGGTGCGCGCTACTGGGTCAGGAGGTAAGCGACCGCGCACTATCCAGATGAGATCCTTCTTACTTTACTTATACGGCGTCGTATTTGTTCAGTTTATTTTTAAGTGAGATTTGGTTGGTAGATAGGGGAGATAGATATCAATCATTTTGTTAAGGAGTTTTGATTGAATAATAATAGATTTCGTCTTTACGTTATCAACTTTTAAACTGTGGTTTTTAAGGTGAATTAATTTCGCATAAAGTAGAAAGTAAAAGTTTGCTACCTTGATAACAATGGGTATATTATGATGCGCGCGTAATTAAGGTAGTATTATTGATTGTAACAATATTTTGTTACGTAGCCACGTACATCATCGTACATCAATGCAAACACGTCGATTTATCGAATTAACAGTTCGCACTGACCATAGTACAAGTTATCATAAGCAAACATTGAATGTAGGTCAGGTCTTGTGCAAACATATGTGTTTAACTTCATCTGTCATATCGTATTATCATGACGCGCAGACCGAGGTTTGTGTGTTGACAGTGCTTGTACTACGAGATGTAAGTATACTAGTCTTCAATCACAAAGATAGGTATTTAATCTTTGGTCTTTTCTTTTTATTCTCATTTTGAACTGGTTGTTTACCGCTATCCCTAAAAAGTAGTCTGTACTCAGTTAAATTGTATTATTGTATGCTTTCTAAATTGTATTCAAATGATCTAGCCGTTTTGCGTACACTTACAAATTTTCAAATGAAGAGCGGCTACAGTTTCTAGGTTCCCTAAGAAGCGCTAGTTGTATAAAATACAACTACTATTTCAGCTACGTAGTTCTGAGATTAATAAATTACCTTTTAAAAGTTATCCGAGTCTGTAATCGCAATCATTCTCAGCAATCGCAAGCTGACCCCTATCTGACTGACGGACTCATATTTATAATAAAAGCCAAGCTTTGTTAAAATAATCCATACATCTATAATACTCTCTGAAAGATCGTAATTATTAAATTCTTTATGTCGTTCTCATCGAATGGACTTGAGTAAACGAACAAAGGACATTCTTCATTTCAAAACTTATGAGACAGCGCAATTCGTAGCCTAGAGGCTAGAGAAGGGATCTGTAGATCATTCGGTTCAATATTTCTTTTGTTTAGACGAATAGAAAGGCATACTGTGCTGACTACACACGCGCAATTTCATCTTTGATCTCCTCCTATCTGAAATATGACTAGGTTCGACAGGTGCCTAGATTTTGTGAATACCTTTGTCATTGAATGTCAGTCTTTCGATATGCATCCGACAACTGATCTGTGTACAACAAACAAGCCGTACTTTGATACTGAAATAGCCTAAAGAAACTTGATCGGATTGTAACCTTTGTTTATTGGGAAAATTTTATTCAATTGAAAAGGTCATACGAATTATAATATTAAATTCATTTCGTGGAATAATGAGAGGAGAAATATATAACTAGTGTATTTATTAAAGAAAAATGGTAACGAGGGCAATTCAGCAACAATGCTAAAGGTGCATACAAAATATAAAATAAAAAATCCGTGACAACTTTTACTTCACGACGTATTCAGTGCGGAAGCCATTAAATTTCCAGCATGAGAAAACTTGTTTGCTTACACCACAGCATACGATATACTCGTCCTCAGTTTAAGTTTAATTTCCGTGTCGACATATCACCGGCAATACAATGTGGCGTATTCGTACCTCCCACGCTAACTTATTACAATGTTAGCGGAGTTGGCCGCGGCCGTAGACAACATACCCAGTATATGCGCCTACTAAATTTGACGCTTCAGTTCAGTTGAGCTTTCATTAGGCAAAGGAAATATAAATTCGACGCCTACCTAAATAAACTAACCTAACCTTAATTAATTTATCTGGGTTCTACTTCCAAATATTACTTTAAATAGAATTGCATTATTGCATTTAGAATAATGAATGGAATTTTCTGCTGGCCCGGGAAGTAGGGCTGCCGGCTTTGTGAGCCGTCTGTATCCCACTGGGTATGTTATTGTGATGCGCTTAATGTGAGTTCCACAAAGCCCGATCGTTCTAAGAAAACAATTCATTAATTTTTATTGGAACTTAAAAGGACGTACTTAATTGAATTCTCTTCCGTTTAAACCGATATCTGGGTCACACTTGAAGCGAGAAGTTAAAAATATATATATTCCTATCTAAGAAAGCAAGTTTTTGCATTATAGACTGCAATGTCGAAGTATCAAAACCTAATCATCGAAAAAAGGATTAAAAACCTCGTTATCGAACCTCATTTGAGGTATTGGTAATCGCAAGCTGTATAGCTTTGATAAAATCGGATTCAAAGCGAGCTGCCCAATAAAAAATGGTGGGATCGTTGAAAAAGTTGACAATCGGAAAAGAAGTAAAAATTGAAGTGAAAATTAGAATATGCAAAATGGCTTGTATCAGATAATAGATTGCATGATAGAAGAGCGCGTCTGTGACTCTGATATTATTACGGTTACAGATAGCTGCCGTGGGTGCAGTTACGATTCGCTTACCTGTCAAAAGAATCGTTTTGGGATAACAACATCCAGTCGCTGTAATATTTCTATGTAATAGTAAATACATTACACTCACTAATTAAGTTTTAAGATTGGTCGTTTTTCATGATTTTAAAAATAAATTCAAACTATACGTTTAAATAACATGTGGTAAGTGACTTTATAGGATTTTAGGCTAAGATAGGATCATAAGATTTTCATATTTTACCATCAGAAACTCCGGTAGCTCAATGGTAGAGCGCTCTTTTAGATGCGAGAGGTCCCGGGTTCGATTCCCGGCGTATCCAACGTGCACCATTTGTGAGAAGCTTTTGTCATTTATTTTGATCTCCGTCTCAATTTTAGATTCTCCCTAATGCTCGACATTAATGGTGGTAGTTATGTTAAAAACTTATATTTATTTGTTACCTAGAATTTCACAAGACACGTGAACCAGTGTCAAAAAAATGGCACACTCGCTCCCATGCCAACACACAAAAACTCGCAATATTTTGTTAAAATAAAATTATTTTTACGCATCAACTCGATTGCAAAATGTTCCAGCATTTACTCGAAATCTGATCAATCACAGAATTTTAAGAGACAAATTGACCTATATTAAATGCTCAATGTTTTTAAAGTACTTAATTTTGTAAAGGTTAATGTTGTATTGCTTAAAATCACTTGTCAATTACCTATAATTTCCGTAAAAATGGTCATTGTAGGTTATCGCTATGATATAGACTTATAAGACCTCTATAAGGAGTTCAATATTGTGTAACGTTATTCTGATTTACTATGGCTAGCGTTTGCATCGTAATTGCTAAAAAGTATTGACGACATTACTTTAGACACATCCAATTACTAAAAGGCCCAAAAAACCTGCCAAGTGCAAGTCGGACTCGCGCACAACGGGGGTTCCGTATTATCGTCTAAAATAGAAAATCCTAAATATTTACTTACAAATATTCAAGTTTCTACCTGTTTATTAAGATCGAGTAAAAATTCCTTAAAAATTACCTTTGTTGTAAGGGATGTAAACTTTAATATTTACTTTATTGTTATTTAATTATTTATATTGAAAGATAACATACAAATAAATATTATGTGAAAATTTGAAGCGTCTACCTGTTACCGTTTTTAATATTGAGCAAAATATACGGAGAAATCACGTTTATTGTAATATTGTTTCAACATAACAAATAGTCATCGTTTACCATAAAATAAATGTAATGAGCAATATACAAATATTATACAAATTATTTGTGGAGTAACCAAAATTGATGCAGTATTTTATGAGGTTGTATGAGGCAGCATTTATGCATTTCTGGTTACAATAAAATAGTGGAAAGTGGCAGCGGTTATATTGATGTCATTTTGGGCTAAAACATATTGACAGTGCGAATTTTATTGCCATTATACGTCATTTATTGTTTATGTTCTGCAAACATCGCCATGTATCCGTGGTTGGCCACGACGGAGGCAGCGAGACAAATAGAATGTCTATCTTGATAATAAAAAGAAAAACTTAGATCAATAAAATAATTTGACAACACGGATAGCCGAGTGGTATCATCATGCTAATTATTAATGTGTGTGACATGTCGTGGGTACAATCCAACAACGACTCTACGTACCGGCTCACTTCCATAACTGCAACATTTACCTAACTCTATACTGCGTCCCATGCAATATCAAAATCACTTATTAAAATTATTTTCATATGATTGCTCACCCTCCATATCAAATAGCGCAATAATATGTAGAATTTATGTTGTCACGACCTCTAGTCAATATATTCTGAAATGAAATGAAAATGAAATCTGTACATAATTTTTTGGGATTATCCCGGACATATGTTTACGGATAGTTTAACAATTTTATGACAATAGTTCTTTAAACAGGTAACCGACACAAAACGATGGGCAGAAAAACTTAGTACTCACGTAAACAGCTTTAATTTTCATCGACTTAGCTTCAAAACAGTCGGAGTTTCATAGAAACGTACCTCCCCCTTTTTTACCCCCGTTAAGGCAGAATTTTCAAAAATCCTTATTGCGTCATTCTTAACTTCTAACTAAATAGCCAAATATTAATTTTAATCGAATTAGCTTCAAAACTGACGGAGTTTCATACAATCTTACCAGCCCCTGTTTACCCCCTTTAAGAGCAAAATTCCAAAAAAAGATAGCTTAAATGTTAGCGAGGACTAATAGCTACATAATAAAAAAAGTTTCATCAAAATCCGTCCAGTAGTTTTTGAGTGAAAAGCGGACAACAAACAGACAGACAAAAATTTTTTTTTTCATACTTTTGGCTTCTATTGGTTGTATGAAGATACCCCATCTAAGTTTTTCTTTAATATCTTTAATGTACAGACATGAGCTTGTTACAATTTTATTATATGTATAGATATTTTTCTTAATTTTTAGTAGTGGCAACGGAAATACATCAATTGTGAGATTTTCAGCTGTCTAACTATCACGGTTTGTGAGATACAGCCTGGAGACAGACAGAATGACCGCGGAGGCTTAGTAATAGGGTCCCGATTTACCCTTTGGGTACGGAACCCTGACTAAACCTGAACAGAGAGTTTTCCTCTAATACGGAAACCTATTAACGACATATTTGATTTGTATCGGAATGGCAGTGCAGTGGGTTGAGTGGCTTTGTCAAAGTTCCGAGGATTATGGAGCGCAATAGGACTGTTAGTGCAAATACGTATTCGGAAACAAAGATTTTTACGAAACGGATCTCTAAACGAATATCGCTAATAAGTACGGACGTAGGTGTTCCCTGAAACTAAAACACCATGAACAGAAATAGGCAGAATTTAAAATACTGGAAATTCCGTGACTGTAAATTCGTACTAAAACCACTTCTTGTTCAAACCTATTTTCGTTGAAAGTTTACGTTGTAATGTACATCATATATATTTTTTAGATTGTTATTTTTATTATTTCAGAAGATACAAGGGGGCACACATTTTACCACTTTGGACGAGTCTCTCGCGCAAACTTTTCAGTTTAGAAAAAATGAATATTAGAAACTTTAATATCATTATAAAATATCTATTTATAGATACACACCACACGCATGGGTTTGATTAAAAAAAACCTTTCCATGTATGGGAGGCCCTCCCCAATACTGTATTTTTTTTTCTATTTTAGTATGAAATCTTAATGCGGTTAATAGTGTTCTATTAACCGCATTAACATTTCATACCTTACTAAGTTTTAACACTAAATCTTTTATAGTTTCGGAAAAGGGGCTGTGACATACGGACGGACAGACAGACAGACATGGCGAATCTATAAGGGTTCCGTTTTTTGCTATTTGGCTACGGAACTCTAAAAAAATCAACGAACTGACAATTTCATAGCCAGGAACAGCTAATATATATAAATTAAATCGTTGTTTTTTAGTATGTTTCATTCTTTACTACTCAAGTTTTCTACTGTTTAAGCCTACGCTGGGATTCACAAAAATTCAAGATCAAAATGAACCAAATATCTCCGGCCATTTTGGACATTGTAATGCTATTTAGTATTTTTTTTTAATAAAAATTAAATCAAGTACTTTATTTTAAGTTTTTATCGACGTGTTTCTTCAGGTGCTCCGAATGCGCCTCGGCCGTTTACCGACGTGCCGCCTGCCATTCAATATGTCTTGGAAGATATCCTACAAACAGTGCCTGAAGTGGAATCCGATTGTTAGTACACACATAAATATTGTATACCTATAGTCTAAGCTTGTGTTAAATTGAACACGGATATTCATCTAAATGGTTACAATAACAGAGTCACAGTGTAGCACGAACTTAAAATATCCCCTCCACAATCTATTTTACTGGGAAATACTTATCTGTACGGTATACAATATCCGTTTTCCCAGTAAGGTAGGTTGGGGAGGTCAGATAGCCCACTTCACGTAAAATGCAGTATTCAGTTGAATTCGATACAGGAAACCCACAAAGTAATGAAAAGACTGACGCACAAAAGAGGAAAAAAATGAATAAAGTATACCGTTATATACATAACATATTATGTAAGCATCAATGCATAACAAAACGTTCTGACCGACGTTTCCAGCATTATGCTTTACTCAGAAAAGCGTGAACTCTTTTTTGTTCAAACTTTACACTCCGAATTAATCGATATGCATCGGGCGAATCGTGAATATAAAATGAAGCTCTTCACATAAATTTCATTTGACGATTTCAATAGTTTTAGCAAATTTTAAACTCGGACGAAAAAAGGAGATGTTAATTTATTTCTGTTAGTACGAATAGATATACTTACGACGTTTTTAAATTATATGTTTCTTTTTTACAGTTGACAAATTGATAGCTACTGCTAAACAGAAGCTCACAGTATTGATGCAAGCCGTATCTAAGATGGAGGTGACTCCGGAGGTGAGGTTGGACGCGAACCTGTTCTACCACCAGATTCTAGCCAGAGCTATGAGAGAGAACTACAAAGATGATGTCGTCCTTGAAGGAGGTATGTTATCATCTATATTTTTATTTTATGAAGTAAATAGACAGTAGCCATTTGAGGCATATTATTATAAGCGGACTTCTTGTAAGCATTAACAGACGGTAGGTAAATGAATTCGAGCTCATGCCGCATAATGCCCGATTGCTTTTTGTTTTTTGATCACTCGAAGATATACTTACAAACTGCTTCTTGTAGCAGTCCATCAGTCCGCGTAATACATCTCTAGTTCGTGCCGTCGCAGTATAAGCGCGGGAATCTTTTAGTGGCGCTTACATGCATACATTTCCTAAAACCAATTCTCATTTCGTTCTAGTTTTTTTTCAGAGTACTGTATAAAGTGTTTTTTATCGTTGGGGTCGGTAATAAAATCAGTTCAGCATTATTTCGATAGATACATTTTGCTTTCAAAAAAATTCGAAAGTATTTAACTTTTAAAAATGTTTTACGAGTTAACTATTATTTAGTTCTCTATGTGTGAACCTGCACTCGGAAAAAAACAAACATTTACTTTGGTTTATTATAATCTACTGCGGATATAATTCCGTAGCATCACATATTGCTTCAAAATCAATACTTGCTAAACCGAGCAATTTAAGATTTCCTCTAGTTTCAAGAGGTGCAAATTGTAGAGTACTTACACAGACTGCGTAAGTCAAGTTAAATTCAATAAGTTAGAACATAAATAAACCCGAGTTTCGGCGGTAATAGGCCCGGGTGGGGAGCGAATAGCCGAAACGGGTGGCAGATCAGATCTCTATACCGTAACTTACATTATACTAAGTCGTTCAATTAAACGCTCATTTAATTAAATAAAGCCCTCCAAGCCAGTTGCTATCACTGATTGGTGATCGTTTAAATAGTAGCTTTAACTAGATTTAGCTAAAGATGCGATATTTTTGTTTGGATTTCGTGTTTTTGACTTTTTGAAATGTGACTTAAAAATATTCTATTTGCATATTTATTGCAAACAAATTTACATGATAAAGAAAATTTCCTACATTGTATTATTGATTAGAGTTCATATCCTGAATTTATACTATAGGCGATTGACAATGTTAGTAAGGATGTTATACTACTCGTAAGTGCAGTTAAGAATAAAGGCATATGTAGTAGCGTATTAAAGTTAAAAGAGATAAATTGGTTGTTAAAATTATCCCTACGATTATGCCTGTATCAAATACTGTATTTTGCTTATGGTAGATTTACCAACCACTAATTATATTGAAACTTACATTTTAACCTTAGAAACTTTACTTTCATGCTCATGCAATCCGAGAACTCATTATAAAACTTGCATCAAGATCTAACAAACGCGGCCATGTTTTGTTCGTCTTTTTTAAGTGTGTCTTTCATAATATAAAACAAATTATGAACGTAGTGGATGAGTATATTATTATTCTCCTTGTAGCCCCACCGACAATTATTTTCATTTGTTTTTGTTTTTGAGACGGCAACGTTTTAAAAACATTGTATTTTGTAACTATTTGCGTAATTGGTCTGAATAAATAATTGTAAACACACATTGTGTAAAAGGACAACCAATTATCGCGATTGTTTTAAATGCTCGTTGTTAATGAATTAGTATCATATGAACCGGCTGTGTTTTTTGGTACATTGCAGTTGGTATAAATGTTTTCATGTTGAAATTTATTGATTGATTTTTCTATTTGGTGGCGTACGGTACTTTCATTTGTTTTATGTTTCGTGCAACATTCTGCGCTTAAATCGCGTTCACTGAACGTTGAGAACTAGGAATTATTAAGCAGCCAGCCCCTAAAACAGTATATACTATACTAGCGACCCGCCCCGGCTTCGCACGGGTGCAATGCTGATATACTAAATACGCTACAGAAAAACTGTGAACGTTGTTTATAAAAAAACATAGCGGCCCGCTCCGGCTTTGCACGGGTTTAAAATATGTATATGTAATATGTTTAAAATATGTCGCCGTAAACGCTACGTTCCGCAATTTTTAAATCTGTACATCTTCAAAAATATTGATTTAAATCAGATGCTGTAAAAGGCCAAATAGATCTATATTAAATCAACAATGTATTTAAGGTATTTAATTGGATAAGGATTAATGCTGTATTGGTTAAAATCGCTTCGAATATTAGTCATTATTTGTCGTAAAAAGTAAATGACAAAAAAATGTTATTGTGGGATATCCATAAGAGATAGACATATACCATCGCGGAGTTTTCTGTAGACCTTTTCATTGTGTACAATACTTAGTACATTATTTTGATAAATCTCGTAGGATTCAGCCTGCGTTTGCAATGTAAGCGGAAAAAATGTAATTATTTGCGACATCACATTAGAAACCTCAAAAATAACAGTATTTGTCCACTATTTAATGGATGATATTATACATAAAAACCTTCCTCATGAGTTACTCTATCTATTAAAAAAAACCGCATCAAAATCCGTTGCGTAGTTTTAAAGATTTGAGCGTTCATAGGGACATACAACATGACACATGACAGAAAAAGCGACTTTGTTTTATACTATGTAGTGATTTCAGACCCCGGCTTGTAGCAAGGCAACGTTCTCACATTATTTCTAGATAAATAATTAATTTAAATAGTATTTGGGATTACAAAATTATTAAATACATAATAATAAAAATGGCCTTGCACAAAATTTTCCCGTATAGAGATTCCAATCAACACCTCTGTCCAGTCGAGTTTATTAATATGTATATTGGCCATGTCCAGGATTAAAAGTATTGTACTGGCTACTATTGTTGCGTGTGAATTTAGTGAAAGACTTATTGTCTTTTCACTAAACTCTGATGAATCAATAGATAAAAATTGATTCTTATTCACAAATCCTTGTTAGTGAAAACAATATGAGATTTTTTTTATGTAGCATTATTTTGAATACATGTTTCGGAGTTGACGCTATGATTATATCTATGCAGAATTACAGAAAGAGTGGGCCGACAATGTGATAATCAGGTTCTACTGATGTATTCCTGTTGGTGATATTAATATACGCCTAGAAATTCAAATTTAATTTTTTAACTTCAGACTATCATTTATTTAATGATAATGATTTGTAAAAAATACTTTTTTAACTCATAGTTTGGTGTTCCAGTTAATATTTATTACCAAAACTCTACCCATATTTTCCAATATTTTCCAATATTACAAATATTTTGATTGGATTGCAATTGAAAGTGCTAGCTTAACTGCATAAAACTAATGAATATATTCGTAAATCGGATTGCAGCTCATCTCGTTGTAATATCGTTTTTGTTTTACGATAAATTAATGACACACACATTTTACTAATAATCAACATGTTGAAAACATTCGAACACTTAATTACTCAGCGACAGATAGTATAGAAGGCTTACTAGCCTCTCTATTATTGCGGGTGTGGAAGTGTGACAGCGCACTAGACACGTAGAGCAGCGTCTCTTTTTCACACCCACAATAATATTACTATAAGCGATGGAGATAGGTCCTCTGCTCTAGTGTGTGTGCGAGTGTTTATTAAAGAGGTTTTAATTAGTGTTTCAGTGACAGATTAGACGATGGATCGGTATATGACGTTACTGTATACTAGTTGCAAAAGCTACCTACGCGTGGCGCCATACTCCAAGATGAGTTGTATTAACTATATCAGAAACTTATGCAAATTTCACGTAATCACATTTACATAATCGTCACTCTACTTAAACGATATCGTATTAAAGTTTTTTCTAGCAATGCAGGAATCTATCAATGAAAATCATATTGAATTTCAACAAATGCACTTATAGGGGTTAATTGTAGATCGAGACGTTGGAGTTTCTATTTCTATTTAAATTCTAGGTTCAAATTTCATGGTTCAAGCAGCCTCTAGGTACAAGAAAACAGCATTTGGTATACCGGATAAAACTTATAAATAGAATTTCCGATCGTTTTATCTCACTAATTAGTTAGTGAGAGAGAGATTTCTTGAGAGAAAATTCGAGATCGCACTATTATTATTGCAGTTTGCAGTAGAATATTTTCTTCGTGCTCTCGGACTGTCTAAATTGTAAATTACTTGAATGAATCGTTAAACTACTAAGACGACACGAATGATTGGTTTTTTTCTAGCAATGCGGTAATTATAACAAATTAATAAAAATATTAATGAAGAATTGATGGGAATATTTCTCATTAATTTCAAAATTCAATGAACCGATTGCAAAGCTTTTTTGTAGAGTTGTTGGAATTTCTATCCAAGTTCTAGGTTCAAATTTTATGGTTCAAGTAATCTCCGGTTGAAACAGCCAAGACAGAGCGTTGGGTAAACATTTATAAAAAAAATCCGATAATTTTCAGAGTCTCGGGCACTTTGTTGTTCATCCGTTTATCTGTGTGTCAATGCACGTTTTCTCAAGAACGCGTGGATGTATCAAGCTAGCTTGTATATAAAATACTTCCTATTGTTCCTTGGAGTTGTAAAAAAAATATGATGTAAAGATTTTTTTTTTTTTTTTTTTTCCTAGCCTATTGTGTCCCACTGCTGATGTAAAGATTTACTCGCAAGAAAATCAAAACCTTAAAATCAGAATAGGATACTTCACGTAGGCTTGAAATTTGAAACAAACAACATTTTAATTGCGGCGCAAATATCAAATTTTCAGTTACATTATTTATTTAAAAATCGATGCAGGTTTGTTTTTTTTTTAGCTTATTTGTACGAGACTCGCACTTGACCGGTTTTATATTTATCACACTAATTAGGTAGCGTTCTCTTAAGATGAAATTCGAGATTAATCCATTATTATCAGTTTGCAGTAAAATATTTTCTTAAACTGATTAACTTAATAAAGAAACTCTACAATGGCCAACAAATAGTTGACTGTAGAAAAGTTAAATGTCAGAAATAATGCGCAAATGCTTCTGAAAATTTAATAAAATCATGTCGCGGTCTCGCAGTCGGGTTGTCGATAGATTCTGGCACATAAATTAGCTGAAACTACGTAATACTAAGTACATGTATCGGCACAGCTTGTACTAACCTATTTCAGTTCATTCCTCTACCACTTTAGTACGCCCTCACGATGGAGTCACATTTATTCATATTCATAACTTGGTTTTCGATTTTGCCACTCCATACAATATGGGCGTTCAAACATTCAATATCGGTATGATACTTGTCAAAAAACCAATGATATTCAAAGGGTGTAGAAATATTTATGGGATTTTTTAGAAAGAGCTTTCGACTGTATTTTCTACACGTTTAAACGTCAAGTCGAGTATTACAACCTTATTATTCTAGCCTACCTTATTTGGAGATCTACTGTTTATATTAAATTAGCCAAGTAATTATGTTATACCATGATAAATGAGGCGAGAGGACTATTGACAACCAAGTCAGGATAATATTTATTAGCTAATAGAGCTTTCATATTGTAACAAGCCATTATGTAAGACTACAGACTGGCGTCACCGTCAAGACTAAAAATAAACCAAGCAATGTCTAGGGATGAAAAAAGTTAATAACCAATGCCCTTTAATAGACAATAGAGGTATTGTTTGAAGCCTGTAATGAGTCACCTTCCACAGTGAGATGCACGGCACACGTAGGTGTCGTCGCGCCTCCTCGTCCCGCGAACTGAATGCGGTATCAAGTTACCCTTAAGTAAATGTTCAAAGACCACGACCTTCAGGCGACCATCTAACGTGATATAAGCACATTAACCACCATTATATTTATATTCTCCCCTTTTCAAGACTTTGTCTGCGAATTTACAAGCTCTATTGTTACTTATGACGCTTATTGTGTTGTCTAGATATTTTTCTTAAGGGCTAAGTAGTTTATGACATGTTGTTTTCCTCAGTTTCTTTTGTTTACTCGTTGTGACTTTAATGGACCGTCGTATTTCACCACTCTTTGTAATTATTGCGTCATGCTTTACGAATATTAAAGACAGAGGTGTGATAATGTTTATAATCATTTTCGCGATGATCAAATTATTTATTATCTTATTATGCATGCTAGCTTGATTATTTATAGATTTAAGTTTTCTTTTGATGTCAATATTTTGTAGGTCAGTAGGCCTAATAACTCTTAATCCATAATTATTGTGTCAAATACAGATATTAACGTTACCTCAGCTTTCTACAGAAACGACTACTTAAGTCACGTATAAGAATAATTTGTAAAATATTGCATACAGATAATTAAAATGCTATTCATGGTACATTCATTAATCACGTTAATTTAGCAAATTTGCTGCATCACGGATCCCGTCACGTGCCGATATGAGGGCCTGTGGGCCTACCGCCGCCTCTTAGACTATTATATTGCAGTTGTGGGAGCGTGACAACACACTACTCGTTATAGAGCAGCATCTCTCTCACACGACTGCAATTATATTATTATTGCATCAAGAGGTGGTGGTAGCCCTCTGAGTCTTCGCCGTGGCCGACTCGCCACTTATACCCAATGTTCCAATTTAGGATTTTCATGGTTTTTTAATATAACTTATCATCGTCGTATGGCGTCTGCTGGGTGCTATTATTTTGCGCTTACAGATTAATATCCGAGTTTCTAACTGAGGTAGCGAGTGAATGTTTAACTTACTAGCTGCAACGTGCGGAGTTTTGCGTATAGTTTCGGGCCACGAGGATTTACTTAAACAAAAGAATACTATCCTATATTATACAGAACGTGTTCTACATTAACACGTGTCAAACAAAATAGTAGGATGAAATCGTTAATTTCATAAAGGTAATTTTAGTATTTCGTGAAAGATTGATTTAAAATGACAAAATATTGTGGTTTCACCCAAAATATTGTGAGTCGGGTCTATGCTTATAAAACAATTTTACCATAATAATATAATCTAGTCTAAGTAACATATACCAAAGCATGTCTAAATTTGTCCAAATTGTAACCGGGAATTATCATTCAACTAATTGGAATACCAACGGTTTTGGGTAGAGGAACAATACAGCCGCGTCTCAAGTCAGTCAGTCTTATGAACATTGCCGATGGATCCGCATACCGGTGCAGACCGCAGCTATGCCACAAGCAGTACCTACCTTATGAAGTATGGTGACAGTCACATACACTATTAATAGGCAGGTTTAATTGATTTTCGTATTCGAAGACTTGTTCTTAAAGTTTGAAGTAGTACTTAGGAGTAAATAAGCTAACATTTAAGTACGTTAATATATCAGTTGAAAGTCAGAAAGCTCAATCCCCGATTGTTGATAATATTTTAAATGAAAATATCAATTAATATTTGCTTGATTTGAAAATCCTTAAATAATCAAATACGCTTTAGGACCCCAAAGTCAACGTAATCCCATTGTTTTGTTCGCTTGGCTTGTGAAAACAACTGCACTTTGATAACGAAAGGCTCAGTTCGTATTCATATTTAAATTGATTTTAATACGTCGTGAGCGTACTAATGGAGACATTGTTGCAGGGTTGATTGAGTTTGAAATGGAGGATCCGAATGTGCCAAGCCGGGCTGTCATAAAGCACCGCAGTAAGCAGCTTGTGGACGCCCAAGTTAGTGAGTTCGACGTGCCTGATGCGCCAGCAAAGAAGTGAGACTAACTTGTAGGATCAATTTTATACATCATATTATATTTATAAAACCCTAACAAAATTCACCGTCAATAAAGTTTGGATTCTTTACTTTGTTTTTCATTGAAATCTCCTCGTACAGTTACGGTGGAATTAAAGTGTTCTGACAGTGTTGTAAGTTCTTAGTTTTTGAGCGGACTTTATAGTTGCGCATTTATGAAGACTTGTGAAGGAAGTTGCGGTTTAAAATCTTTTGAAACTGTTAGGAAAATACATCGTTTTCTTTGATTTACTTAAATGACTTGTAAATGCAGGCAATGCCTTGTCAATATTACTCAAAACATGACACAATGAAACAAACTTTATTGCGCTTTTTAATAAATTTTCTTTCTTTTTTCTCTACAAAAACACAAAGGTAAACAAAGGCTTCTTTAAACGATTTTCAATGAAAAAACAAAGAGTTCAGTAGTTCCAAATGTATGGCAGTAACAATTTACAAAATGCGAACTCGTAACGGTAATGTATCGGTGCTACGCGCCCCCGGTATCCTCCGCTTTACATTGCAAAGCAAATTGACAATCACGTGTGGTTTTAAGTTAATGTTGCTATTGTTTACTGGCGATTCTTTGGTACATTCCTTTGTTAGAGTAACTTCCCGATACGTGTACTTTATGTAGGAGAATATACATGTCTTCCAAATATCAAGTTACAAGTTAACGGATCCTTAGTTGAAGGTCTACTTTGATGCAGTATAGACTAGAATAATAGAAGTAGAAAACTGATATGGTTGTTGAAGTTCTGAAGATGTTGTACTTGTGGACACGTGAAAGGGTATAAACTATGTATAGCAACGTTTCTCTTCCACGACTGTAGTTATATTAATTTGACAAGCGATGGTAGGTCGTCTGCACTGCCATGTTTTCTGTAAAAGTTTACATCAAGTAGTTAATTCGCCATAATTGTTATTTATTTATGGCGAAGCAACTTTTATATTACTCTATGTTTCGATGAGATGTTAATGCGACAGAATAGATGTCATCTATCTTGAAACGAATAGCTTCATATCCTTTTAGAAGTTAGGGTCTGTGTCAAATATTTGCTATGTTCAAAAAGTGACAAAAATAATAGATTGGTCTATTTAACGTAATTTCTAATAAAATAATTATTAAAAAACATAAAACCCGACTGCAATTTAACCTTAAATAATTAAACCGTTTTTATAAATCTAAGTAAATTACTGTTAATAGATATTTGATTAATTTGTTTATACATACATACACCTGAAAAACATTACCCTCCTTCCTGTGGCAGTCGGGTAAAAAATACATGTGTCTGGCGTCTATTTTGTATCAACTGTCAGTTTTGATAGTATTTGATCAGTTTCTATGCTCTTCGTTAACACAGTGCAGCTGTGACAGTGTAACAATTAGTAACATGAATTTAGAACACGGCTCCCGCTTTGTTAATTACCGCAATTGTTTGTGTTTGAACCGCGCGTGACAAGACTTGTGTACAGTGTGTGCGCACCCTTATACCGTACACCGTTCGCGGTGTTACATTGTTTGATGTCCAACTGTTTAGATAAAATATGTTGTCACCTCTTCTTTATCTCGCTCTCTTCTTTCAGTTTTATTTGTTTTTATTAGCTTTTCTTGAGGCACGCTTGAATTAATTTATATCGAATCATGACATCCTGTTTTTGATCCTAAATACTCGATGCGTCAACCTAAAACATTAACATTCTTGCACCATTTCTAACCTATAACAAAACTATGATAAGATATGAAAACTATAATGATCTTATCAATTTGTTATCACTTATAATATGACAAGTGGTTAGAGCACTAAACGTTAGTATTATTATCGCATAGAAGTAAACATTTATTAAACATATATTGCTATTTCCACATAGATAAGGTTCTACACTGGAATTACAGTGGAGTTATAAAATTAACTATGTGATTGTTACGATACAAGTCCAGCAGACTCTCTGCTTGCCTAATATTAGTTTAACATTGACTCAAGATAAAAACAAAAACGGTGTATAGATATGCGACACTTTATCAAAATTATTTTGTTCACAAGATTATCACCAGCCTCGAGATATCGCTTGTGTGATACGACGTGCGACGCTTGAAGATAGAATGCTCGGACCGAAGTTAGTCAGTAGCGAAAATATGAAGGTGTGCACCAATAGGCGCGGCTTGCTGGCTCACCGTGCTCACGCAAACACGCAGTCGCTGCGACTTCAAGCCGGTCAGCGAAAAACGCGCGGATTGTACCTCGTCCAATTAGTCTGGACGGGGACTTAGTGTTTACTTTATTTCATGACGTTTGTTATTTTTATTGACGTATACGCGTTTGTGGACAATACCTTTAATAATAATTACAAGTACCGACGTTCATTGGTCTGCGACTCGCAGCAGGTTTGATTTCGTCGACATATTGTTATCGTTGCTTGCGGCCATCACCATGATTAAACAGTGTGTACAGTTGAAGCGTTCTGTGCTGGTTATGTACTGATAAAATTTTAAGGAAAATGATTTGACACAGTTTTTTAAATCTGGGAAGTGTATGAAGTGTTTTGGTGATACTTGTGAGATCTGTGTAGTGCGTCAAAATGGATAGATTTAGGCAAAAGTCCAAAAAGGAGAAACCGACGAAGTATGTCGGAAAAGATCAATCTCCCATGTTAACTGATGTGAAAAGTATTCAAGAAAATATGAAAATAAAAGAAATATTACGAACTGTTAAAATGAATAGTAGCATGCGAATAAAGGCCCCAAGAGGGAGTAAAGTTATGCAAAACAAAGATTTTATAGACAACGAAGATATATTTGAAAAGGAAGCAAATAGTGAAAACATGGAGCACCCAAATGCGACAAATCCAAACGTTGTTCTAAACAGTAATTGCGTGGAAATAAACGAAAACGAAGCGGATGACAAAACCAAAACATCTGAAAATAATGAGGAAATTGAAGATATAGTATGCGAATCTAATGATAAAAATAGTTCTATAGATATAACGGTAGACGAATCCGCCACGGAAACAGAGGACGTATCAAATGTCGAATCAATTACTGAAGAAGATAAACAAATCGTCATTCCCGATGTGAAGATCGATTTGCCGCCCCCGAGCGACGTCGCACATGTGAAGACTCGTGACAGAAAACTGTCTCTAGACCAAACTATGCTAACGAGGCGCGAAGGACTGTCACAATCAGAACTGGATCTGAACTCAATAGGAAAATCACCACTAGAAAGAAAATCGTCATTCTTTAGAAAAACAATGGACAGCTTCTTGAAGAATACAACAGAATATTTCAAACGACAGTCACTTAGTAGAAGCCAGAGCATTCAGCGGAGAGGGTCCATGTCTATGTCTCTTCAGTCATTAAACGAGAACACCGTCTGTAATGGTGATTACGGAAAACTGCTGCATAAACATCAAGTGAGTATTGTCTTATATTAAAACGAAAAGGGTCATAAAACCTTCCTTTTACATCCCGAGTAAATCTACAAGCTGTCTTTGTTATACATAATAACCAGGCTGGCATCTCAGATTGGTTGATATCCTACGCAGATTTGTACGAAGTTTGCGTTCTACAAATTTTTGAGCAGTTAATGTATTAAAGGTTTAGCGTACTTTAGTTTCAAGATATTGATTATGGAATACGCTTATAAAAACAAAAAAAATGTTAACTTCGGTGCCTGTGTAATACTTTTCTGGAATTATTTTGCTTTCATACGTTTTCTAGTCAGTTTTGTATATAAACTATAAGAATTAATAATTGAGTGGAAAAGATTAAGCAAGTGGGTATCATTCTGTATCTTGGTTTGCTGATAACGACATAAGAGCAATTACCTATTAAAACAAAAGTAGAACAAGCACATGAAAAACCTTAATTTAATAAACATAATTTATTTATTTTTATAGCAGCTATATTTTATACCAGTAATACTTGCAGTGGTTGCAAAACGGTTTAGACAACCCTTTTTGCGGCAATGGAACTCGTATTATAATTATAGGAATACAACCAATACTTATAAAGAGTTGTCTTAAATAGGTTCAACGTAAAAAAAAAAAACACGATACTGATTTGGGATTATGAAATCCTCGAACTGAGATGACCTTCGGCCACTTTATGTCAAGGTCGCTGCATGACGGACCTTTTTCCTCGTGTAACCTTTTCAAAAGACTATTCATTTCATCAATGTCTCGGCAGAAAAGGTACAAACAGATATCTTAACCTTAGCAAAGAATATTTTTCCTCGTATCTGTTTACAACAATGACACGGATTTGCTTGCTTTAGGAACGTTGTTAGTTATTGTGTTGGTATACTGTATGCAATTTTGAGGCAGAAGCGAGTACACAGATGTAAGTCGTCTATTGTAGTTGGTTTCAAAGGATGAGGCTCTTGAGCGAGATGTGCCATAGCCTCAAAAATAAAACTCCAAACCTGCATCGTAGGTACAAAAATAAAGTAACAAGTTTGTCACTTACATACAATTTCTTTTCATGGAAACTATACAATTGTTTCGAAGGTTATAATAATTTTATCGCGTGACATGATTAGTTTCAGTCTTTTGTTATTTATTTAATATCATGAATGAGAAATATCGTGAGATTGTAACTGCAATAAAACTCTTTGAAGTTAATAAACAACGTAACGTCAACAAAAAGTCACGACATTCACATTTGTAACACTGGATGCTCACTTGTTTTTTTTTGTTCTAGATAAAGAGGGAAATAGTTTAGGTCACGACTGGTCAAAGGTTATTTATAGATGGACATTAGACATAGGACCTTCAAAATTTTCATTCTTTGGTCAGACTTAACAGTTAGCAATGGAGTTGAGTATTTATTAGTGCGATGCGTCACTCGGCTGCCAGGTCACTACGAGCGGCAGGTGCAATTCTCGAATATTATTGGAACAGAAAAGCATGTATAGCGCAAACCATTATGAAATGTAAAGCTGAGACTTGCTAAGAGTCGAATGATACAAGTTAAAAATACTTTTAGTTGAGCACAAAATGATTGTTTACCAAGTTTTCAATTTACTGGGGGTATATTAAAAGGTAGTTCCTGTACAAAGGGAGTGACGTAGGAAGATAGTCTGATGTAAGTGCTTTAGCCTATCAGAATACGTCTTTGAAGAACGATGTTTATGTTTAGGTAAAGGGTAACATTGACGATGTTAATTCTCGAGATAGCTGATACTCAAGCCTTTGCGTCTGTGCTTTTAACAAATTACCCTCCAGCTATGCTAGGAAACCTTTTAAACAAGATTCAGCTCTTACAAACCTATGTTAAAGAGATGCAAGTATTTTACTTTAAACTTGCATCAGGCTTTTTGATGTTTCGTATGTACGACGTTAAGTGTATAGATGGTTTTAATATAAAGAGGTCAGGAAACACGAGTATTAATATAAGAAAATAGAAGAAAGAGAAGTACTCACTAGTATTGCCAAAATCATAACCTATGAACACAATTGTTTTTGTGATGAGCACTTGACGAGCACTATCATTTGTCCTGTGTCTGTCTGTGTAGTATGTATGTATTTAGAAGTGTGTTTATCAGCTGTCTAGTACTTAAAATACAAGTTCTGCTTAGTTTGAGACTAGATGGCGTTGTGTGAAAGTAGTGGAATATTAATCTTAGTACCAAATTTATACGATAACTGAATAAACCGATAAAAAAAACTAGTCAGTTAAATGTTGTAGAATCGTAAAAGGAAATAAAAATATAGAACCTTATATTAGTACGCTCAACTGGGGGTCGCGACTCACGGGTAAAATCTTAGTAAGGGCTGGCGCAAACTTGGAGGAGAGCATTTCTTTGACACTTGCAAATAGACTTTAAGACTATCAGCATAAAGTTCACTAAGGTTCAACAATAATGACAACTAATAAAAGACTCAATAAAAGACAAGTTATGCAATTTAGGTAAGAAGTGTCAGAAGTGTTCATTTGTTATTTGTTAAATTGGTAAGCAGAAAACGCAAAGCCTTAAGTAAATGTATGCTGACCGGCGAGCGCCTTGTTTTATCTTTGGTAAGACATACAATAATATGGGTACAAAAATACTAAAATAAATCATAAAATAAAGAATTATAGGATATCTGTTTCATTTAAGACTAGTCTTCAGTCGTAAATAAATCCCCTGCTTGTCGATTTTGCGCCGGCCCTAAGAATCTTGATGAATACAAACAGTGGCCGGGGCCGCACAGGTGCGGTTCGCTGCGGCCGGTTCCCCAAATATTATAAGTAAGTTCCTTTAGAGAGGCATACTGCATTATATTACCTCCAATTTATTCACAACTTCCTTCCACTATTCCTTAAAACTTCTAAATTATTCTGAATTTTAAACAATTACGGCTAATTACAAATTATTATAAGAACGGCTGATGCAAAAGCCTAAAATTAAAGATAAATTATTTATTAATAAAAATAAAATAATATTCTGTACAAGTACAGATTATCATAATAAAATTAGAAATACACCTAATTTCTATCAAATGCAATAACGTTTTTGTTGCGACCGTAACCAAAACCAAATTTCTACTACATAGGAAAGACACAAAATACATTCCACCTTGATTTGTATGTATGGAAGGCGATGAACTGTTACGTGCATAGATCTTTTAATCTCCGCTCTAAAGTGTGGATTACGTCAGTGCAATGTTTACCAGAGATATCGCAAGACAGGAGCCTTCTCAACTCATGTTAATAACTAGATCCCATGACTCATGTGTGTTGATGTGTGACGCTGCACGATAACAGCCAGATACCCGTACCTCAGAAACGGTGCACACAATACATGCCAATAGTCTCTGTATACCTGCCAAACTATCTGAAATCTGAATTTTGTTTATTGAGGCACGGTTATAGTTTACCGCTTCGTTGCACTAAGTTTATTATGAAGTCATTGTTATTAATAACAGAAAATGAATACGTCAGGCAACTTTTTTATTTTTTATTTGTATGGTATGTCCGGGATCGATTTTCTGATGAGTCTAATCGGGTTGAGGGTTATAAAATGCTTATTTTATTTACGGAATTTAGTGATTTTAAGTGAAGGCTTCGCTGTTCACTCGATGTGGCCAAGTTATATGTTTTAATTTATTCTGAAAAGAGCTTATTTCTCACTGAACTGTTACGATGCGGTTTCAAACGAAATCCCCAGAAAGTTTAATACTAGAGCGAACGAAGGAAACTTGGATATTCCCTGAAAACTTCCAATTGTCCTCATTTCAGGTATTGACTAAACCCACGATACGGGGACGAAATGATACAATCGAACAGAATAATTAATTTTTCAGAAATACTTAATAGCATGCGATTCCATATGTAACAATTTCCTGTTTAAAATTATTAATAAATCGGCTTTGATCGGATTCTTTACAATTTGGGTGGTACTATGCTTTTTATTTCACGACATTAATTTGAAACACGGCGAAGGTAGGTGTGTTAGTGATCTTGTCAGATATGCAAGTCGCATGTGGCCAGAAATCGCAAAAGACAGGGAGGTTTGGAACGAGAAAGGGGAGGCTTTTGCCCTGCAGTGAAATCTTAATTAGGCTTAAAAAAACATTGTTTTTACCCATCCTCTTAATCCTGAACTGAAGAACCACTATAACGTAAAATACGAGATCTGTATAGCACTGTTCGAATACAAAAACTGTACCGCCTTTTTCGTGGCGACAGCTTGATCCGGCTACCCGTTACCCGTTATTTGTACCGTTTTGCATAGTTGTCACTTGTAAATTATATTTCCGCAGCACCGGTGTCTGTATCCTGGTGTGTCACTACACGCCACCCAAAATGCTCGTATCTATGTGCGTATATAAAATTTCCGTGCTGTCAAATGGTCACGTGAAACAGACAAGTAGAGGGAAATCAATAAAGTCACGTAGTTATGGATTTAGTGCTACCAAACCTAATTATTACCTACTGATTAATATTAAGCGAGTGAATGCTCTTTCTATCCCTTCGCGTCAAATTGTATTATTGTTCACAGAAGTATTTTTTTCGTTGTACCTTCAATGACAATTTTGATGGAAGAGTATGAGTGTACTCTTTTTCTAGTTCTGCTCTAGCATTTGGTCCAAGTCTAAACTCATCATTGGTCATGTCAAAAGTCTGTATGCTAAGGTTGATCGTTATCTCCTAATAGTGACACGTACAAAGCATACGTAAGTTCGGTAATTTCATAATTATCATGTATTGAAAAGTGGGTATATTCCGAACCTAACCCGAAATCCTAACCCGGTTGCGGGTCAGGTTAGGAACTTGAAAAAAAATATAAAATTTGTTCCGAACCTAACCCTCTTCCTAACCTGACCCGATCTATCGTTCCTAACCTAACCCGAATAGTTATATGGTACGATTCCCTCTCCTCTTATAATAAAAGGTACCTATTTATGTCGAATCAGAGTTTAATACTCACAATGCGTTATCCATATATCACAAATAAAATAAAATAAAATAAAAAAAAAACAAGAATCAATTAACAATAAAATCAACATAAATACTTCTACTACTCCAGGTAAAAATCACCTTAACATTTCTAAGTGTGATTTTTACTTTCAAGTATAGTAGTAGACTTGTAATCTATATTATTAATGTTGATTTTGCGATATTATATTTTTTTATTTTTTTTTAGGTGTGATATATGGATAACGCATTGTGAGTATTAAACTCTGATTCGACATAAATAGGTACCTTTTATTATAAGAGGAGAGGGAATCGTACCATATAACTATTCGGGTTAGGTTAGGAACGATAGATCGGGTCAGGTTAGGAAGAGGGTTAGGTTCGGAACAAATTTTATATTTTTTTTCAAGTTCCTAACCTGACCCGCAACCGGGTTAGGATTTCGGGTTAGGTTCGGAATATACCGAAAAGTGAGTGGGAGGAAAAATTACCAAGAGGTATTCCATAATCTTCAAGTAGCCAAAGACTTAATAAAAGAGGCTTATTATTCAATAACTTGTATACTTTCGTAAGTAGATAGAAAAAGGAATTGAAACACATTTGTAAATTATTTTTATAAGCCTCAGGAGACATGTTTAAACATTAAGTTATGACGTAGCTATCTAATATAGCCTTCGTCATGTAATTTACGCACTTCTGATTCCTTATTTTATAATTTCAGTCACATTTTTAACATTTAATTGTTAGAATAACCTTTTTATTGTTCGTAGAAGTTAGAACCCAACGCTGGGATTTTATTAAACGATATGTAGGTAAATAATTTTAAGAATATTTTAGACGTTTTTTAATTTTTTTTTACACCATGGCATTATTATTCAATTATTGAATATGGTTATACTACAAATAGCACTTGTATTTAAGTAATTTTCTAATAAAATAGCAAAGCCAAAACGAAGCTAGCAACACGGAATGAATAGGGATGCTAATCAAGCCACCCGCCGTCTCGGTAATAATATTTCTATACTTACATAATGTTACAACAAATTTACCTCATCATAATACCGCCTGGCATCGGGAAAGCGCTTCTATTTCCAAGAGCCAGGTATTATTCCCCTCAATCCTTTATTGTCGTACAGTAATTTCATCAACATAGGTGCGCCGTACGTGAAAGTCGTTTGATTCGTCGGCAGATGAGCCGGGACCATTCATATCAACCTTTTGCTGCCCTTCAATTTGTTTTTATCAAAGGGGTACAATGAGGGAGAGGTATAAAGCGTAGTATTAGTGCTAGGTTCTATATGTTTGTATTATTGATCGGTATTTGACGCCTGTTTACGTCTCTATAAATAAATAAATAAATCTTGGGACAATATCCACACACGGCCATCTGATCCCAAGCTAAGCAGAGCTTGTGTTATGATAATCAGACAGCTGATAAAAATACTTATATATTTCTAAATATATACATATTATAGATAAATCACACCCAGACACAGAACGAATGATCGTGCTCATCACACAAACATTTGTCCTGGGCGGGAATCGAACCACTAGACCAACAGGCCTGTCAAATTAATGAATTGGTTGTTATTTTAGGAGGAGCTGCAGGGTAGTGCGACTAGCTTGCAGTCGTCTCTGACTGCTGCTGAGAGCGGTGGGTCGAGCATGTCGAAGTCTCACAGTGAGCGCACGCTGCCCGACCCTCAGAGCGAGGGAGACAGCCTCGCCGGCAGCTTCCCTATCCTGTCCGGCAGTCAGCCCCTCGGAGATACTTCATCGCAGAGCGTACTGAGTGAGTACCATTTTTACTAATTTAATATCGGCGTGAATATGATATGACAATGATTATATGGAGAAGAGATGAAGAAATATTACTGTCACCACGACTATTGTCTATAGTAGGTACTCAATTGTTGGCAGATAGGTGTCTTACATAAAACACAATTTATAGGAATTGTCTCTTTAGTATAAGCCAAAGATAAAACCTACAAGTACGTTATACAAATGTATATATTATACAGCAAGACGACCACAACATGTCATACGCTATTTTAATCGAATTTGATATCTCCATCTCAATATTTACCTGAACCAGCTTAAAAGTCCCCTGTTATTAGTCAAACGGGGAGTGCCGTAAATCTGGATTATAAGACGGGAAGCGACACTCAATTGGTTTCGATGATTCATCTCGAATCGAATGGTCTTAAGATAAAGCACATTACAAATGCTTCCATTCAAATAAATTTAATTCAGAATACTGTAGGTACTAGTTAAATTGAATTTGAAATCGTTATCTTGCAATTAATTACTTTATTATTATATTTTTTTTTACTCGTACATAAATACGTACGACTTAAATTACGGTGATGTTTAATCAGTCAAAACAAAGCTTTAGTAATATTTTTATAGAATGCAATACAAATAAAATATGGCACAGTTGCAATGTGCAAAATTAAATTTAATATACAACGTTGATAAAAGCGAGAGGCATTAAATGAAACCACATATTCTGTATATCATTATAAGGCTACACAACAAAAATCAAATCAATGTAAGCAATATTTTTATAATAACTTTCGTGAGGATGATTCATACTTAAAACGTTATAACGGTTTACTCACGCGTATTTATCGGGATAGCCCGACTAGTTTCGGACCCAACCGGAGCCAACTAGATAACTATGCCTATAAAACTTAGTCACCTAATCAGGAAGATACAGCATGTTCAAACTAAAAAAAAACTAAAAAAATATCCTGTGACTAAACTATTGCTTACATTGATTTGATTTTTGTTGTGTAGCCTTATAATGATATACAGAATATGTGGTTTCATTTAATGCCTCTCGCTTTTATCAACGTTGTATAATAATCTGTAGAATTTTCATATTAGTCTATTTTAATTATTCCAAAGCTACATACTTGTTATCACGGTTAGGAGGTAAATAAATTATTCCGAATTCATTTTAATTAAATGCAGTGTTGTATGTAACATGTTGTGAATTATTCATAGTGAGAATTGTTCATTTTACCTCAACCGCTGGAATTGCGAACTTTCAAAGCTTCCGTAGAAACATTCCATCGTCGTGGACCGGCTAATTCTAAATATTCGCGCTTGCTCACTGCGTTCCGATGGAGTCTGAATATGCTCATTACGTTGAACCATCATATCAGTGACGTGCAATGCATGCTGTTTTGCGAACCTCCACATACGATACGATACCATGAATACTTGAAATTTATCGCGAAATTCACGCAAACAATTTTAGATCAACCTTGTATTTGCATATTGATGAAAACCTAGCGTGATACATGTTTATAATGTTTAAAAGCGACAAAATATCCCATCTGTACTTACTTCATAAATTAAAAACGTTCGCAGATGTAGCGGTAAATTAGTAGAAATTAAGTCGGTATTGCTTTTCCATTACCGCTCGGAAGCTCACCACTATTATACAAATACTTAACTGTTCGTACAAAACACGGGAAGGAGTCGTTGCCGTCTGTTTGTCTAGTTCAATGGCGCGTGCTCCTGACTCTTTGACTGCATCGCAAAGATTAAGTTTGTGGAACTTTATTCAAGTTCACTGTTCTTGTATTTACAAAGGATTTAATAGTTGGAGTAAAATTTATAAGGTCAAGTTCGGTACACGTGTAAGAAATCAATTGTTTAGATGCGCAATGCAGTTATTGTAATGCTGAAATAAAATAATTAGTTTTTACATGATGTAATGCTGACTTACACTTTTATAAATTATTGATACAAGCGTTAATCATTGTATCAAAATAGCCCCTTACCTTCTTAGGTATCGTTTATTCTGCTTTTGCGTAGAACCTGTGTAGGTTACGTTATAATCATAAAATAAGTTAGAAGTAATGTTCAACGTTCATGTAATTATAACCAAGTCTAGTTTAATAATGAAAAGTGTATAATTTTTCCGCTAGCTCAGGTTCTGAGAAAAATGCATTTACCGCGCTTATAACTTATTTAACTCACAGCTTATATCCAATAGGGACTTATGGTTATTATTCTTTACGAGCTATTAGAATAGGTGATAAAGAAGAATAAAGTTACACAATATTTCTATTCTACTTTACAACATTCAACATATGAAGACTGGTTTAAATTGAAAATCTTGTTATTCTTGTATATCTCAAACATATCACGTTAAAATCTAAAGATAGCATTAGGAGTTCACAAAAGAACTATTCACTAAAGGGAAGCTTTCGCCGGTATCAACTGAGCAGAGTTAATGCAAGTGAAGTCACTTGAGAGAGTAAAAAATCACTAGATGATGAACGAGTGTGCCCCTTTCTCTATTCATCCCCCGAGGGACGCGCGCTGACATTGACAGTGAAAAAATGAAGCTGCCTTTTTAGTTCACAAATTACAGTCGTCAGCAAAAACTAAAAATGTTGCAACATTTTTTTAAGGAAATGTAAATATAAATTATGTAACGTGGCTTACGTGGTTGTAGGCTATCCCGTGTATGATATGCAATATTCGCTCTGTACGAGGCTGCGGTACTTTCCACTTAACCATCAGAAATACCGTACAGTTTTCCTTTGTATAAAATGCCATATTAATAAGCGTCAGTGACATTTCATATTTCTGTAATTAATGAAAATCAATCATACGTTTCGTGTCGAAATTTATTTTGATTAAGTTGGATATTTAATCTTGTAATACTTATGGAGAACAAAACAATATCCCGAGCCTATTTGGCTGTTATTATTAAGCACTCTATTTAATTAGCTGTTTAGCGACAGTGCGATATTATTAAAAATTATTTGTATCATTAGCTTTATTAATTGCGTTAAAACCTTTGTGGGATCGTTTTCAACTTTTTGGATTTCAACGGACATTATTTCTGAACTCTATAAAATGCAAACATGTTTATTATGAAAGCTCATATTGTAAAGCCAATCCACACGACCTTAATCTATGACCTACTTAAGGATGAAATTGTCAAATAAATGCTCTTTATCCTACTAATAAGTAAAGTCGGCTACATACTTGTAACGGGATCACTAAGAGCATTTCAATGAAACTGCCAAGTATTTGTTCCGATATCCAATCACTTAGATGTTAGTTTCTTTGTTAGAAAATTCTGAAGCAGCTCAGAATTTTTAATCGTCGTATTAAATGGCATGTCGTTGTTCAAGTCGAGGATTAAGCGCCGGGCGCAGTGCGTCTTATTTAAGTAATGGCGAGTGATTAATGTGTCTAAGAGCTCTGAGAGTAGAAACATTAAGCAGGGATGCGACACACGGTGCACTGTGCAGGAACACCGCTATCCAACTAAGAAAAAGACAAATTAAATCCCGCGCTTATGACTAAACATTTATCACTCCTACGTAAAACGAACGTCATAAATACAAATAAAATTCCCTTCATAATTCTTGTTAATTTTTAAATTACTGTCAGCAAATTTTGACATGCAGAGTTATTAAGTACTCTATTTGATTAGGCACTTACGGGTTGTTATTATAATTATTTGTATCGTCGTTCAATGTAAATGTAAGGATGTTTGTTTGTGTCGATTTGTTTACAAGGCCGCCGCTAATGCCCCGGACGTGTTGCGGTGGTGGTCGATCCACGGCTGATCAAGGCCATTTGCGATGCACATCGATCTGTTATTGTCAACAAACGAAACTTATACACAACTCTATATACTCTCTTTTAGATTTAATCATTTTTTTTAAGTGTTTAACAACCTGTATGCTGGTGTTTATACTAGTTAACAGTTATTATACTTTCAATTTCAAGAATTAAGTTTTGTGAGCTTAAATTAAACACTTTAAATTAAACAGTTGACGAAAACTCAAAACAGTCAAAGGAAACGAAGCGTAGAAAAATGATATAAGAGATCCTTACTTTAAAATAAATCTCTATTAGTAGACCGGCTTTGGGAGATCTGGTTGTATATTCAATGACAACGAATTATTGTGATGATATTTAACTTGGGTGATTAAAAACCAATGTCACCATATTATGAAATGAGAATGCTACCGATGTTGATTGTACTATCACTTTCGCCTTATAATTATTAATAAATTACGCCATTATTATTATTAAACCTGGAAGTCTAAACAATAAAAACTCTTGACTAAAAGTATGAAATACTCTAAACTCTACTTATTTAAGCACGAACTCGTTCTTACTTTACCGTGAAAATGCAATCAATATAAGCAAATAGCTATCTTTTGCCAAGCAATGAGCGTTAAATGGCGTTGCCAGGTACACGCTACGCCTAAACATTTCAACTACAAACCGGTATCCAGGGAAATAATTGAATGCACTTTATTTGTTTAACTAACTCTTTGCTGGAAACAGAATTTTAATCTTCCGTATATTCGTTTGTAGGATAACGTGATTGGGCTGATATTATTTGACCAGGCAACAAAATACATTCCGACTTTTTGTTTTCTATTTGTATTATAAAGTGACTGATTTATATTTGAGCAGCAAAACATTATTTTGAATAATCATTTTATTGTTTCATTCTCGTATTCTTCAAGTACTACTTCTATGCATATATAGGTCGTGCGTGACTTAAAAGTAAATAATATTTCATATTTTCAACAATAAACAAACACGATCTCTACGTCTGCGATTCTCCGTATTCAACTCTCATGTTTGCAAAACAGGACATCATTATAAAATGTAACATGAACATGAAGCTTGTGCTTCACAGTCGGAAGCATAGACTACAATATAATGTAGAGTCGCAAAACGACTTGCGACAGTGCTTATTGTACATCTGATCGGAAAATATGCAGAGCTCGAGTCATGTGAGTGTACCTCTCGTTAGCTCAAATGTAACAAGCGTAAGACTAGCGCTGCATTTACGGTAATAAGCTCTTGCAGGTGTTCAAGAGATTTTCTACACAAATCCGAGGAATAATATTGTTTCTAATATTTCTTATTACTCAGATGTATCGGGTGTTGATATACGAGAGTCAACTTGTACTTTAAAGTTTAAGTTTAGTTTCAAGAAGTACGAAATTGGAAAGTAAGTTTCTTTTGTTGAATGTTTAATTAACTGTAGGTAAGGGAAGGTAGAGAGGCTTTTGCTCTGCAATGCGACTGCGAATTTGCATGGGAAAAATGTGCAGTATGAGGGGGAAATAAAGCAATTGGATGATTTACAACTTTCTAAACAACTGTCAGGTAGATTGATTAATTATATAGAAAACGTGTTCTTTTGTGTCGCAAATATTATACATTTTACGATACAATCACCAGCTATGATCACCTAGCTTGAACATGTGCGGACTCACGACTTTAGATTCCAATAATTTGAGTGGATGAGCGATAGCTATAAATATTTTTGAGGGTTATTAAAAAGAAAACAAGACTTCAATAATTTATATTAAATTTTATAATGAGATTAAAATTCATGAAATGTAATATTTATTTAGCGTATTCAATCGAATGTAACAATCGTATCATCTGAAGCTACATCCATAACACAATGAAAACTCGTGAAATCAAATTGTGTGACCGTTATTAACAGTAATGAGGCTGCATGTATTGTGGTGAATCGTCAACATTTGTTGCTGCAATTATTCATTCAATCATTAAGTCGACATTAATTTGCATGTAAAAAATGTTATAATGGCTTAATATGGTTAAAAATGAGTATCCTGTCGATATTTGCGAAAAGTAATTTGTTTGATTATCACTAACATGTTTACAATTTTTTTTTCTAGGGTTCATTCTAAAATTTAACTAGTGTTTTGTAAATTCGTAGATTGCAAAAACCAGTGACCTAACTTTTTACTAAATTCTAGATAGATGTTTATAGTTCTGTGGTACTTCTAAAATTTGAACGTCAAGGAAATATGGATGAAGTTTTACATAGTTACATGAGGGAGAAAGACATCGCGTACAAACGTACTCCAGCCACAAAAACGAGATCAAGCTGTGTTCACAATTAATTCGTGAAGCGCGCGCCAAACGCGAAAGTTGTTAAAACTTTGGAACTGTAAATCAAAAGCACATGTTATCATGTCTGACGTCACACACACCTAGCGCACACTGAAGTATCGTCGCATAATTATCAAAACTTGTAACTTTTGATTTTCAAATTCAAAACAGTCTGTCTAAAAATATTCTTTATTTTTTTAATCGCCGTGCGGAATTTATCTGTTTTGCAGGATTGTCCCGCAAATGTTCTTTTCATGCTAGTGTTTATTGTGATGCGTGGAATACGTACGTACATTTCGTACGACCAAACAGTTGCAATCGATTTCTTACACGAAATTTTAAAAGTTTTTAAGGAATATTCCTGATACTGTAAGCTTTTTTTAAACATAAAGTGACAATCATTTAACCAGGAGTGAAACTTCAATTGTTTAATCGTGTATTCATGTTTTTGCTCCCGATTGTATTCATAATAATTCCGCAAACATTTTAAAAATTCCCATATCCGTGATATTTTCCACGTGATATTAAATCACACTTAGAGTCTGTTTTGTTTTAACTTCTACCGTAGTTATAGGATCTATTGCAATTCCAACTGCGTCGATTTAGATTTGTTCAGCAATCAAATCTCATATATGATGAGGGTCGCTTGCGGTGACTGCTCGGTCTGCTGACCTTGATCTCAGCTGTGGTTCTGGTAAATTTATAGTGGTTTGTATTGATCTCAAATGCTAGTTTACCTAGCACAGTGCTTTCATTAATTCAGTGGTTATGTTGTAAACTGAAAGAACTTCTTTATCGATATAGTAAGAGCTGTTATGGGCAGTTTATAATACTTTGACGTTTTAAAGTGCTACTTGGTTGCCTAATTTGCGTAACGACCTTAGAATTTAGGGTTTGCATTTAAATCACGCTTAGATTTGGATAAATTTGGATTAGTCATAGACGTTTACTTATACAGAAATCAAAACTGCAGTGAGTTGGGAGCCGATTTAATGTTTTAGAAAAACTCCTATAAGAAGTTCTATAAAAACACTAATGTAATAAATCGTGCTCCCCAATTATAGATGTAATAAGAGATTATTTGTAAACTCACCCATACATTCGTAAAAATAAACCTATTATTACAAATATTCCCTTTATCTTCAGTTACACAAAACATCGAAACTGATTGAGTTTAGTGATTGACGTCACACGATCGCCGCAGGAGATTTCTTACTGTGTTTGCGTAAAAACTCGAAATCAATTCCCGTATGACACGTGTATGTATTTATAACGTATAATAATATACTTGAGGTTAAGGGTAAAGTTCTTATGAAAAGTCTTCATTTCTCGTGACTCAACTGTGATTACAAAAACGTATTATTACTTTAGGTTTAGGACACGCCTGTTTCCACTATTACAACGTGACGTATTAAGTGGTTAAAAAAAAATAAACACAAAGAAATTTGTAAGCGACTAACGCTTACGTATTTCAATGTAAGTCAAAACTTTTGTATTCATGAAATACATAACTGTAAACGATACTCAAACTAAAATACCCTTAAGTAAATTTGTCGACAATAATTATGATTCTTGAAATCAGTCAACTTATAGACTTATAGCTGCATGCATCAGTTATGTATAAAATTCAAATTCCCGTGTCACAATGTTGGTTACCGTACTCCTTCCAAACGGCTGCACTGATTCTCTTGAAATTTTGTATATGCATTCAGTAGATTTGAGAATCGGCCAACATCTATTTTTCATTCCAATTTTTTTGCGTTTTCGCGAACGAAGTCGCGGGCAACAGTTAGTCTTGTGTATAAAATTCCCGTGACACAATGTTAGTTACCGTACTCTTCCCAAACGGCGGGATCGATTCTCTTGAAATTTTGTATATGCATTTAGTAAGTCTAAGAATCGGCCAACATCTATTTTTCATCGCTATTTTCTTTGCGGACGAATTCGCAACCTACAGCTAGTCTTATTATATATGTACGTGTCTCGCCTACAGGTCTAAACGAGGCTTACATACAGGAGTCTCTGCTGAATTCCCGAGCCATCTCCATGAGTTCCGGCCTGGATGCCGCGCACGGGCAGAGCCGCCGGCAAAAATCCAGGTCAAACAGGTATGTTACTTGATTTCCAATAAAACAAATATTTTACGAATACTATTAGCTGGATATAACTTTTTGAGTGACTGAATGATCTTACGTTGTTTGAAATGGATTCATCAGTAGTGAAATAAGGATATATAAATAACTAAGTACCCAATAGGTACTTTCTCAATATGACGAAGATACCCACAAAAGTACAAAAGCAGGTGAATGATCGTAAATGTAAACTGTAGCTGTGCCTTTTTACCTTCTGAAACAATACTGGTGCCGATTAGGAGGAGCAACGCCACCTTATGCGAAGATTGCTTCGTCGCACATTCACAACTGCTACAGTCTTACTTTTAGACTTTTAAAAATACGTCCATAGTAAACAATATTTGTGGGTATTTCACCTATGTGATGTCGATTGAGAGGTTGTAATTCGTATCAAAAAGAATTAAGAATGGCCCATACCTAGTAAAAGGCTATTCTTAAACAAATGGTTATATCTACAATATTTAGGTATTTGACCTTTAAACGAGATATATTCATAAATGAAGTATAATGGTATCTTTGTTATGTATGCAATCTTAAGCTTTCCGTCGTTGTTAATCTTGTGAAACAATTTGTGTTACGTAAAATTTTCGTTACGTAGAGCTTGTTAAAATAAATTCTCCCTTAACCAAATTGTTATGACCCACAAGAATCCACCGCTCAATGAATTATGCAGGAATACCTTTAATATTAAAATTCGTTTAGATTTGTAGCGTTCGGTATTAAGATAGTAATTTATTGGATGAAATTCGGCTACTTAACGAGGTTTGAGCAACATTAACTTTTTTCTCATTATTCTGCTAGTACTGCATAAGCTACGGAAATTTCCTACGTTTTATCGATTTACTGTAGGTTTTTCTTGAAGTTTTGTTCATCGCAAAACAATCCATGTGCCTAAAGTATGCCCGTGTGTGCCAAATACCATCCGAACCCGTTTAACCGTTTTGAAGTAATTAAGTTTTATACCAGTTTCAATGAACTTCGTAAGTTCAACGGAACTGTTTCGTTTCATTTTATTCTAAGCCCTGACTATGTCATGCAAAGATTATACTTTTATATTTTTGTTTCTAATTTAATTTAAAATATAAAGTATCCTTAATTTAAAATATCCTTAGATCATTATAATATTCGATGAAGTACATGGAACCAGCCCACTTTTTGAGCAGTTTTCGGGTAAACAATTAAACTTTCGATTGTTAAAAGTATTTACAAAATCAGTTCAATATAACGTGAGAGTTTTCTACCAAGTTACAAAGCCACAACTGACGTTACTATAGACCATTATTTATATCAATCAACACTCATATCTACTCATGTATACGTATAAAATCCTTAAGCTTACGAAGATTTCAATTCTTTGTTAAGGGCTAACAGTCGGCGAAAACTTGTGAGATGTGATCGATCTTTCTGCGGAGTGAATCCTTTTTGGACATTCCACCGAAAAGGTCCCAACTGAACCCTATTGTTGTCACAGCGATGTCCATCAAAAGATCTGTCTTAAGGGTGAGGGCCATTGGTCAATCAACTTTACATCAAGACCGCAGAATGTGTAATCTTGCAAAGATGGCTTTTTATTCTATTTTAAAAGTAACTGAAATCATGGATAAACGTACCTTTGTAAAAGATGATAAATACCGTTTAAATAGATAAAATAAACACTTAAAAATCACACAAATTAAAAAATAAATTTGCTTCCCCGAAACACGTTTTACAGCACTTAAAAGGAAAGTGGGAACATGCTAATGTATCGCGTTCACATTTAACTACTTAACGTCTTTCCATTCGTTTTGTTACTGGTTACTTGCATTATTTAAAAGTAGAAATTGGATGATTATTTTACCTGCAACCAATGGAGCATTAATAGTATTTCAAAGTTTTTATCGGCGCTAATATACAGCGCAAAAGACACTGAAATAATATTCTTCTTTATATTATTTCAGTGAAAGGGGAAAGATAATGACTCGGTTGAAACATACAGGTGACAAAGACCCCGTTTTCAGAAAGACCAAGAAACTTAGTCAACTTTTGTCCACTAGTAGCAATTCTTGTCAAATGACAATAGCTTAAAATAAAGAAATTTTAACATTTAAACTAAAAACATTATTAAATTTAAACCCTAGCAGTAACAGAACAATTAGCAGTTCTTGACGCGACACGAGGCAGAGAAACTGGTCCGAATTTACTCCGAATGTCGCTTAGGACGAACTGGAAACGAGATAAATCACTTATAAAGTTAGCACGTGCATTTAGTTTGTCGTAAACTACAGCGTTTATTTCAACCCGTGTTGTAGGTACAGTATAATAGAGAAATTAGTAATTAAAATTGTTAGGAATTTACTGCTTCTCAGGTGGTTTTTATTAATTTGCTAAAGCGTGTTCTTCTCAAGCATGTACTTACTTTAATCTCGTTTTAAATAAATCCTAACGTTCAAATAAAACACTTCTGCACCATTCGACGCAGTACAACCAGCTTTGAATGGAATAAAATCAATTGAACAGACTTATTATTTACTGACCGCGCATCGCATGTGACGTTTCAGCGTATGCAACCGCAAATAACTCACATCAAACGTGATCAAAGTAACCAATCCCAATCCCATTTGAATTTTATAACATCTATACAAATAGTAAGCGGATTTGTTTGAAAATATCTAATCTGCGGTCTCATACACTAATGGAAACGACTGAATTCAGATCGAACAATAAAGTGGACGGCGATGCTTTATGTAATACCGTTGCATTTAATTTGTTGCTATTGACAACGGAACAGGCAATACCGTGTATTGGTCGATTACTAATTACAGCTGAAATTGATACAATAATTATGGTTCTATATCTACCTATATCATAGGTATAATGATTAGGTACTGCGCTTATGTCTTGTTAAATTAATAGTACACTGTATTGTTGTTGCCTAATGACTTTGCGACTAAATTTGTGCTCATGAAGGCAGAATTAGACACGGCCAATGACCATGTTCGCCCATATGTCGTAGTGCATGTTACGTAATGTGTGAAATTAAAAAATAATAAATGAAAATGGCGAAGGAACACAGGAAACACTAAGTTAAGAAATCCTGAAATATCAAAATAAATTATGAAACGATACCACACCCGTACTTTGAGAATTAATATCTGTGAAATATAGTTTTTTTTTTGAGTTACGAACGTATAAAATTATAGTACAACCCTTGGCCTATTCTATGGGTATACATACATGTGAAGCGCATCGATAAAATCGTAACAAGACTCATTTCCTTGTCAGCTGTCAAAGGAAATTGATACCGTTAGTGGACTTGAATATTCAAACCAACTAACTGTATCAGTGTCCATGAATGTATGGATGTGGATGTTCGATTTACCCACACACATGCAAGTATGAATAGGAATTTTGATTCTGAGACCTATTCACACTGTAACAGATTGTAAGCGCATTGAAGTATAAAGCCTAACTTGTACGTGGCTTTATCTTTGCTAAATGTGTGACACTTCCATGTCTTTTGTAACAAACGTATATGACTTAACCCTGACATATAACGACTTTTCTATAGTATACCTTGGCCCTAAGTCGAAGCCTTTACAATAATTACAAGAAAGGTTGCCACTAACCGCAACAACATTATTGTTTCTAATACCAGCCGGTACACTACCGGCTCTGGGCAGAGCAATATAAAATGCTAGGCATATCCACAGTCGGCCCTACATAATTTAACAATATTACGCAAATCCCTTATGAAAATACTCCTGGATTTTACCGTACGCACGTGTCGCGATAATGAACTGTCAGGTACATGTATTATGGTATAGACCCCATTAATTTTAGTGATTATTAGCTCTCTCTCTGGTAGAGCCTTCAGTGCTGATACTCTGTGAAGTGAAATCAAAGTGCAAGGAGGTTGTATCCTTTGCAGGTTGTATTAGCAAACTCGAAACTAAAAAACAATGTATTTACCTAATTAACTATTCGAAAGATGAAAATAACGGCAAATGTAATTTGACAACAAATGGAATATCTGCTTTGGTTTATATCAAAAATTTACTGTCGCCGTAAACTTCGTTTCGCTGACAAGAAAAAATATGTATGTTTAATACTTAATTTTTTTCATGATTCTGAGGTAAGCCTGGCCCTGCTAAAGATTATTATTATTAATTTAGCGCATTTAAGAGAATACTTGCATTACAAACAAAGGTGTAAGATTTCCAATCAAAACTTAATAACCCATTTATAAGATCGTTTTCCAAATTTGGTTAATGTACAACATGGTAATGGTATAGGTACTATAAACTAATGTTTTTGAAGATATTGTAGTGGTTATCGGATAAATCTTACTTTCTTGCCGTAATGATCAATTTTATAATTTAAGATAAAACCTTAGCTGTGGAGCCTGTTAATATTTAAATTAAAACTATTACTAAATTCGTAAAAGTTGCGATTTCCATTCTTTTTTCATTCGATTAGAAATAGCTTTTTAAGTTTCTTACTTAACTATCCCCGATTATTTTCAAGCATAAAGAAGCTACAAATTTAAGAAAAAAGTATTTAAAAAAAAAAAACAAGAAATACAAAAGCGTTACGGAAATCCTAAGTATTGGAGTCGCCGAGTTTCGATCCCGGGTCCTTCCGCGTGCTAAGCGAACGCTCTACCAACTGAGCTACAACTCCGGTGAATGTAAGGGCGAATTTCGGGTTCCTATGAAGTTGACTGGCTATTTTCAAAGTGGTTAACTTTGCGGAACTTCTGCGTATCTATCCTGTAAAATACATATGAAATTAAATTAAATAGTTTATTCTGCAATTAGGATATTTTTTACACATTTACATGTCACCATTTAATTTTATTAAGTACTAGCTGTCCCCGCGCATTTCGTTTCGCTGACAGTAAAATTAAGAAATATACCTTAATGTTTTCATGATACTTGTGAAAGTTCTATTAAAGGTTAATGTTATTATTTCTGACGGATTTAAGAGAATTCTGGCATAAAAAACGAAGGTGTTAGATTCCCAATCAAAACATAATAACCCATCTATAAGATCGTTATTTGGTTTGTGTAAGGCTGATTATGCACCTCATTATGAAGAGAGTGCATCAGAGTATTGCGCCCATCCTGGATCACTTATTAATAACGGTTCACGTTGTTTCGAGTTTCAATAAAACCGTCCTTACCGTTAAAATATTTGTCCGATTGTAATATTATGAAGACAATTATATTCTTTAAATGATACCAATTAATATGTTAACATTTATTTAGATAAGGATTATTAATGAATAAGCCTAAAAAGCCTCGCAAGTATATGGTATATGACATACTTGCACTTCCAGTTGTTCCTGAGATTAGCGCCTTTAAACAAACACACAAACAAACTCTTTAACTTTATATATTAGTAGGTATATATGTAGTTGATCTATTTGATTTAAATTAAACTTACACAATAAGTGACTATGTTGTAAAATGGTTTTAGAGTTTGATAAACAAAAGTTTTCCAATTCACTCAAACAGCTGTAATGGGCATACATTACTATGTTGCTCCTAATGAAAAAGTGTTTAGTTACACATTGAAAGTATTTTATTCAAAAACTCTCTCGGATGCCCATTAAATACTCTTCCAAAGACTGATCACATTTAGATTATTGGTTATTGCATTCCGGACAAACATAAAGCCGTCGATTTCATGTACTTATATGTATATAGATTTAATGGAATAGCTCACACACATAGACAATATACAAACGCAGGTGGAATACAATTAAAGACAGGTACCTACGTAATGGATTACAACGCACACAATCATGTTCTGTATTATAATTAAAGACACGTTTTGTAAGTAGAACAATACTTAAATTAAAAAATATAAAATTAATTGAATGTACACTTCAATAAAGATCTTTGAGTGTTAACTAAACAAGAGCAATGAAAGCAGGAAGTTTATCAAGCGGAGCCCCGTGGATAGCTACCTCTTCGTAATGACCGCCGGTGCGCTTAAACCACGACTGTTTTTATAATAAACTTCAAAGTTCTACTTTGAAATAATAATTGTAATCTATCCCTCTCAGAGTCAGACCCGTTAACGTAAAATGTGGTAACTGGGTATTAGTTGAGTGTAAATGACTCTTTCAAAGAAATAAAACTTATCAAATTATGTAGAATTTTATAAAAAATGGCTTTTCACTAGAAATGCAAGACTCCGATATCGATAGCTTTTGAAATTCAAACGACTATCGAAACTTATATAGGTTATTAAAAAAGCCCGTGTTTTAGAGGCTGAAGTCAACAAATGTAGGAGATTTTTGTTGACTTTTACACTATTTACCAAACCTCAAAATAGTTGAATTTAAATACATTGTTACCTCAGAGGAAATTAAACAGAAATACGAGAGCTCATTCCATCATGCTTTTCAATTAAAATATGCGTTTTCATTTGAGTCTGAAATTAAATGTTTGTTGTTATTTAAAGTGAAACTAGTAGAAATTAAGCAAGCACCTTAGTCGAATAGAGAAGAAAATTAAATTATACAACACGAATTGGAGATTGGCACTAACTCTGAAGTTAGTTAATAAGCTTATTCTTGTCTTAAAGATATTTGTTGAGTATGTAATGTAATCTATACTAATATCACGAGGGGGAGGAGAGTTTGCGACTAAGTAAGGTGTGATCTCAGGAACTACTGAACCGATTTTGAAAAGGTTTTTACCGATAGTTTTTATCAAATACTAACCCTATATATCGCCTAGCGAGGTGGCTTATGTGAACTATACAATGTTATTAAATATTCGCACTGTACGGATAGCCAAGTGGTATAGGTCACCACACAAATTACCACTGTGCGCGACGTGTCCCGGGTTTAATCCCCGCGCAGGACAAGAGTTTGTGCGTTCCACAAACGCTTAATCTGAGTCTGGATGTCTCTGTGCATGTGAATTGAATATCTGTGAAACCTCTGCGATACAAAGGATTAAATTGCTTAGTGCGCGAGTCGATTAAAAAAAGAAATAAGTGTCCATTATATCTAAACCTTTAACCAAACTTATACAAAGTGTCAAAGCAGACCTCTATCATGACTGTTTTTAACACCGCCTTGTGCGCAGAACTTCTTGTTGCTATTTTTCATAATTGTTTATGGCTTTTATTAAAAAACCGGGCTACGCCAAGGTAATCACACTATCCACAGTTAAATATTACGAAATTTTAATCTGTTCCAATTAAAAACGAGAACATGTTTCAAATTACAGATATAATCAATTTAATACAATAACTTTTCGATAATTTCGATGAATTTAATAAAGCTGTAGATATTACGTAATTATTCATTTTGTTTCACGAATTTTTCAGACTGATGTATCAATTGGAATTTTCGAATCAATCTGGCTTCGCATGTCTAACCACGCGTATTATAATGGTTGCTAGTTGTTTTACGGCCTCGAATGACATTTGAATTCATGATTTTGGTTCACAATTGTACTAGATTCTATAGAAATCTGCATTTGTTATCAAAATACATTGTAATCCATATCTATACAACACAAATAAATCCGTAGGTACGGCAGCATTTTCAAAGACTTGTTTGTTATTTAATAAATGATAATGCAATTAACTGTTCTATATATTTCATTTCAGTTTTAGCTAAGGTGTGGCATGCAATGTCCACTTTATTACAGTCGTTTCCGCCCTTTCGTTTTTTTCTCTGACATATTTGTTTATTATTCTCTTTCAGTGTACAATCGAGAAAACACACCTTTACTGAAGCGAGCTTCTCTATAAAAAACTGTCCGTATTTAATATTCGAGATGACTTTAATTACTGGAACAATAACAGCGGAGAGACTTTATTGCACTTTATATTCTTTTGAAACTTAGGTTCATTTTCTCTAATTATGTTTCATTGTTTTATGCAATTGAAAGTCTAACAAGCATTTACTTCTTTAAGGTATACTAGACACAACTTGCTAGTCCAAAGCAAACCGTCATTAAAAGTAGAAATGCGAATATAAAAGGTGTATTTTACTTTTGAGTAGCGTAAATACAGATTAAAAAGATTACGAACGATTTATTTTTCCGTTTTGAATATCTGAATTCATATCCAACAAATTGAGTTTCCCAAATTTAATAACTTGAAAATCCTGTTATGGAACTGCGTGTATGTGTGTAAGTTTTAATTATACAGTATCCAATATTCTGTGACCTTAATAAACCGACATCTATCTAGTCAATGCAGTTACCAGCAAAGCCTGATCAATGCCAGTGCCAGTCAGTGTATTGTCGCTGTCTAAACACGCTTAGCCGCCTAACCCGAGGCAGGTGCGCTCTCGACGTATATATAGCAGAGTTGTGACATTGAATCTGCATTAATGTCAACACCGCACTTTACCACAGTCAGATACTATTGACAGACACGGCTTTGCAAAGACGCTCAGTGTTCAAACAATCTGCTATTTATCAAGGGTCAATTTAGTGCAGTGCGAGGGAAGCGTTAATGTTAATTTGTTCGTGATTTACGTCGGGCTGTATGCGAGTACTTTGGCGATAGAGATTTAATTAATACTTTGTTGCGTTCAACATTGAAGGTTTTAGATGGTTAAACTTATAATAGGTAGAATTGTGTATCCTGTCGAGCACAGTAGAGTAGGACAAGAGGAGACCTCATTTTATTTTCTGTTTGCGACTAATTTTACACTATTTAGTCATTTGACTTGTCCAATTTATATGCTAACTAATATTTTAGATTTCAAAGAAATCACAAAAATAACAACGGTCCAGCAAAATTGTGTAACAAAACAAATTGATTTAGATAGCAGCGAAAAGTTCAATAAATAAAACGTTCAATTTGCGGCAGGGAAGCAATTGTTCCCACTTCCGCAGCAAAAAGGTTCTGCTTATGCAAACATCTGTATGTTGCACATACTGACCTCATTTTTTAGGAAGGCACCTTAAATCGAATATGTAAATATGCAAATAGCTTATTACGCTCCCTCAGTATGAATAAATAATTCTATTTAAGATATCACTAAGGTTTAACGTTAACGTTTGCTTTACTTAAATTAAAATTGGTATCAAACGAATGTTTGAGTACAAAAAGGAAATATTATGAATTCTTAATTTAAAGACCTTTTAGATTATTTTCCCGTTAGTGCTAACCTAAATTCTTAGTACTAAGGATAGACTATTTATGCCTTGAATTGACTTGTCAGTAAGCTTAGATGACGCTTGCCTAAAGACGCAATCAGAATGTATAACAAGACAAGCAGATTGAGCCCGATTATGTAAGTATAAGTTCCTATTGTCCTTTATGGATGAAATAAAGTTTGACGCTGATTTGATTTGGATTAGACATCAAAATCACAACTTTTATTAACTCTGTTCTTTGTGTGAGCTTACAAAATAGGTTTTAATCCGTACTATCTGATATTTTATGTTCAAGTAGGCAAAATCCTTTAAAACCTAGCCTAATGAAATCATGATAGTTAAAAACAAAATCTACAGGCATTAGCTAAAGTAAAAAAGAATCAGTAAATGGAAAATCGTTTTAACGTATTCTGTTTCACTGCACTCGCTAACGGATACACCCGTAAGAGAACTTGAATTAAAGTGTGATGAACAAATTGCAAAACGTTCCACGTCCAAGGTATAACGAGGTATAGGTATAGCAACGAGATATAATAGTAATATAATAATAATACTTACGTTTGGTAGATTTCAGAAACTGGGGCTCTCTGTACCGTAATATCAAAAAAATCTATTAATAAATCTAAATGTACATGACAATTTACTAGGAGATATACATAGCTTTAATACGCAGTTTTTGACAATTTCTCTTCAAGGTAATTGCCAACATTATATAATAAGGCCTTTCTTATCTTCCCGGTCAAGGAGTGTTGAGCGTTCACCCTTATCGAATAATTGAAGCACTTTGGTTACTTTTCCTTGCTGACGTTACTTTAAAATTAGAGCGTAATAGAATGTCCGGTTCTTAGTTCCTGTTTGTGCGTAGAAGTGCCTATGACACAACAAATTAGCTAAGTCTATGACGGTAAAGGGTAGGTGCAATCGAAGTCTTTGAAAATCACGAAAACAGGAAATTTAATAATACGACATTTCCCAGCAGGAAGCAGCGACTAGATGCATGCATCTAGCCACTAAAATATTGAATTTTACTTCAATTTTCGAAATAAAATGTCGTTCTTCCTAGAATACAGTAGTTTAGATTTTTTAAGTTTGTCGATATTTTTTAAATGTTAGTATTACACGTGTGTATGTTATCATGCACTCGTGAAGGTTATTGCTGTGAAAAAGCTGTGAAAAAATATAAAATGTGGATTCCCACTAAATCCAAACGTTCGGTTTTGTTTACATAAATGAGACGTATGACTAACGAAGCGTACATTTTTAAAGCGAAAGCAAAACAAATCAATTCTGTGGCCTGCGGGCTGATGCTTTGGGAAACTAAATACCAGGTAACATTGCAACTGTGCCGAGCCCGATCAATAACTCTACATACGTCTACACAATATATAATACTAATAACTATATTGATTACAAATAGAACAAAATGTAGCGAATCTACATTTTAGGAATCAAAGCTTGCTATCAATATTGTTGCAAATTGTTTTACCCTTGATAGCAAAACAGGAAAAGGTCGACAGTATTATTTTTAGTGGACCAATGCGGAGAGGTGACTGCAGAGTTTCATCCAATGCTATAACTGAGACCTTCTATGCTTTCCGTTTTAGTCAAAGTCGTATAGAAATAGAATCATCCCCGAATATTCTGCTCTCACCGAATATGCAAACTAAAACTATTTCAAACCTTCGAAGGTAGCGTCTATTCAAGTCACCCGAGCTGAAATAAATTGTATGAATATATTGTTTACATGGACCTAGATTTGAATATATTTAATTTTTAACTTAAAAAAACTTTCGAACACATAACCACTTACCTAATCGACTATTATCTATTAAATGAACATGTTTATTGACTAAAAAACTCCTGTATCAAGGAATTTATTAATTTATTCCTTGAATTACATTCACAATAACAGGAACAAAGAACACCCGACACAAATAATTGCCTCAAACAAGAATCGCATATCTCATCTTGTGCAGTAATATGGGTAAAAATTTATCCATTACAGATCTGAAAAAACAATCAAATACAATAAGAATGAAGCTTTTACTTTTACCCATCTTACTTGTGCCGCCCGACTCTACATTGTACTGTAACTTCCATACAAAATCCAACCCTATGAAGGTCATGATTGTGACGTCATTATAAAAAAAGCATCATTATAACGTATGCGCTCCGACTAATTATGTCAAGGCGAAGTTCAAATGTAGAGCTGATTATTACTTCCACACACAAACTTTTGTAGAACTCTATAAAGTACGACCGACCTTTTTACACATCACAATCTCCTTTGTTAATTCCGATCCCTTTCTTCCCAAAGATATGAAAAAAGTAAAAGTGTACAGAATATATGAATGCAAATAAATGCCAATTTGGGCTTAATATTAACAATGATATTTCATAAACTTCTGTTTATTTGTTACTGTAACAAATCGATAGAAATTTCGCTGGGACCCAATTGTATTTTCACGTGTTTTATATTGGCAGTTCTGTTTTTTACTCTGTGAAGTTTTGATACATTTTAGTTGGGATCACGGTCACGATTAAAACTGTAGAGCCGGCAGCGACTGAACGCCGTCATATGAACAACTTTCCATACATAGAAACTCGGAATAGCAAATGACAGTCGTCTTAAATTCATATATCCGTATAAAATGTTGTATTTACTTAACACAATTGAAAAATCTGGAATATGAGTAAGTATGTTTCCTATTTAAACAAATTTTTACTTACTCAGTTGACCTATGGATTACCAAAAGTAAGCGGTTAATTAAAAATACTGAAACTGTTGTAAAAAAGTAGATACGTAGTATTATATAATTTTGAGTGTTTGAGTCCGATTGCAATAACTGAATAGTAAGACTAATAATAAATACGGGTGACTCTGCGTAGTTACATCGCTACAAGCGTTTACAATGATAGTGAACATTCACCTACATTTGAGGGGTTCGTTCAACGATTGATTGTAAAATACTCAAGATAAATTCGTGCATTCGGATTGGTATAGAGCTACAAGGATCTTTTAGCACGTAGATGCCATTAATATGAGGGTGCTTGTGTGCATTTTGCAACAAAAACTAGCTCTTTGTCAAAAGTGATAGTTTTTCAAATAATTAGCTCCGATTTCAGTTGTTAAGTCGAAAAATAATATTTTTTTTGTATACCAGCCAGTAGCAATGTTTTTTTTCTATGTAAACATTAAAACACTTTTTCTTATTTTAGTAACAGTAGACCTAACCACCAGAAATAAGTATTATGTAAAGTTTACAGAAACAGAAGCTTAACATAAGCTTAAGGAAGTATTTTTAAGAATACGTCTCGGTAAGAGTGTTGAAAGTTTGTAAGCACAGCCTATTTGACATTTGTGAAGTTTCATCATGTTTACATAATTCGAGTTATTATTTACATTTTAAGGGAACTTTATAAAGTATTATTGTCAAGTTTGAGGTGTTTTTGTAAATTCTCGTTACATTGTTCGTCTCGTAGTAAGTGTTTAAATTTAGAATGTGACAATAGCTACTCTTAGCAATCAAAGATTTTTAGTGTTTCCCTGCGGCATTACCTACGTAGATATTGCTGCAAAAAGACTGCTGAAAAATTGCCGCCTACTTTATTTATGTAACGATTTCAATCAAGAGTACATACCTGTATTATGTTTTTAAAGACGTCTTCGTAGTAATATTAATTTTCCATTACTAAAAGGTTAAGCGGACTTACTAAAATACGCTTCAGCGCTATTTCCTATATTATGTGTTTATATAACTATCATAGCATTAGCCTAAATCAATCGCAAGTGATGTCAATAGGTTGTTGAGTTTTGAATATAAATTATAATAATTTTGTAATGGTGAGATTGAGAAGATCCATCCATCTATATAAATAAAAAAATAACTAAATGACGCGACGCAAGTATTTAACGGGCCTGTTGGTCTAGTGGTAGGTGACCCTGACTGCTATACCGAAAGTCATGGGTTCGATTCCCACCCAGGACAAATGTTTGTGTGATGAGCACGATCATTTGTTCTGTGTCTGTATTTAGAAATATGTAAGTAAGTTTATCGGTCTTCTAGTACTCAAAACCAATTTCAAATATAGAGCATCTATTTCTCGCTTTTACTGTAAGACCTTGAGCACCTCTTTCACGCTTTTACAGTAAGATCGTGTGACACGTCAACCTTGGAGTGTTAAAGTTTGCAGGTTCAAATCCTGTCGTGGTATTTTGAAGCTCTCAATAGTTTTGTTTAATATTTTTGTGTTTTTATTTTACGTTTAAAGCTAATATAATTTAACGTCTCAATTTCAATCAGATTAATAAGATTTTATGAACATCCATGATTTTGTGCAAAAATTAGGAATTTTAAGTAGTTAGTCAAAAATAATGTCGTAATGGTTCCATGAACATATTTGTAAACACAAAATTGCAGACAGTTACAATAGAATTTTTTAAAGTTATACGCGTTCATGATCTTTTGTAGCTATTGTAAATCATCACTCACAAACAATACATTAAGAAAAACATTGTCAGGTTTATCATTAGCTTTTTTTAATTAATTCCAAAATTCAATTCCAAAAGTTTAATTTTGCAATTTTGAGGGAAAAACTAATAACCATAAGCGCGTGTATAATATTTTATTCATTTATTTTATTATGACGCATTTCGGTACAATCCTTTATAATATTTTTTTGAACTCCTAATGGGTGGGAATTTCCGGGAATCCTTCACACCGGTTGTTTACGACTTAAAAAATCCCGCGAAGAAAAACATCCTTCTGAGTCTAAGTGTTTAGGTTTAACGCTGATGCCTCTGACAATTAGGCCATATTATTTTTTTCATATTTATAGAAGATTAATAATATAATTTGACCTCCTTGTTTACATATCAAATTCGATAGTTATATCTTCGTTTATATTATTACTTCTGCCCACAGTTACAAATGATACACGAAAAATATGGTTTACAAAACATTACACAAATACACTATTATTATAAACACCCGCCCATAACTACACCTACATTAATAATAATAGGTTTTCGGAGAAAATGATACAAGGTATATTAAATTACTTGAGAGTATATGAATGGTATATATAGCCCCTGGCAACATTCAGGGCTACTGTCATTGTGGAAGTGAGACAGCGCATGCTGTATGTAGCGACCTCTAGCTCCCACATCGCCTAATAAGTTCACCGGTGCAGGCAAACCGGAGCGTGTACGTGGTAAGCAGTTTTGCAAACCAAACACGCTCCGGTTTGCCTGTACAGTTAAACTGTGAGGAAACAACATATATGCATGGCTAACTATAGATATTTCCTTTTATAACCAGAATAACTGAAATTAAAGTTTGCTATAATACAGTGAATACCTTTTTTTATATTTCAGAGTAACTTGGCTGGCCAGCGAAGGCCTCACAAATTACTTACGGCGAGTCATTCAAGATGAGAAAAGCAGAGAAAGAGAAAAGGAGTTCTCTACCATACCGGAGAACAACCCTTCGGGACCGAAGACGGACTCGAAGGGACGGCGGCTGTCGTACCAGCGCGCGGTGTCCGGCGAGGACCCGCGCTACCTCGAAACCCTTCACAGAAGAAAACAACTCATACTAGAAAACTCAGAGGTAAGTACCTCCTAACAAATGTATCATATTGAGGACCTAATATACCCTGATAAGGACGTGACGCCGAAGGGGCCTAAACTTCCTATCTGTACACATTTATTCCGAAGTCCCTAAAGTATAAGAAAAGAGATCAAATGCGCTTCCTTTGACCCTTTCGCCCCTGGCTAAGGTTCTCGGACTGTTGACTGTAATCGAGACACATATTTTAAATATTTTAATAATACATTTTATATAATGTACACGAAAGAACAAGCTGTATTGACTTGTACCTTTTATGGAGTAACAAACTTCTTTGCTTGCGAATTGATAAGTATCACTGAAATAGTTTTCTTCGACGTTTTGACGTCAAATCGAAGTTTGTTTATGCGTTGATCGCGTGAAGCACGCACTCTCTACGGCTAGATTCGGTGTTACATTTGAACCGCTCTATCTTAGCCACTAAGAGCACGAACATGTACACAATGAATCAATACAACTACAAAATAAATATTTTAAAAGAGAACAGTGTAAGTACATAAGCTTATACAAATTCGTGATCAACGAAAATGACATTAAGTTCGAAAGAGATCATTTCAGTGAAGTGCAGAGTGATGCAAACAATCGTTAACGGGTCGGTCATATCACAGAATTTACAAAGTTTTTGTAACCAACCACGTATTCCAAAACCCCTATTTGTTAAGTGGCTTAACGTACTTATACAAATTCTACGAACACGAAACGCCGCTTTACGGTTAATATACTAAACTGTGTTACTAAAGACGAATAATAAAACCATTTTTGTAATGTAGGCGAGTGGTGGGAAATCGTATATCGTACGTGCCACGGACCGCGCGGCCGCTGGGCCGTAGCCGTCGTAGCGCGGTAAACCCTCGTAGCACTACGAATGCGTAGCAAAACATGATCTTGCGTAGCCAACGTATTTTAATGAAATACTCAGTTGTGCCCTGATTTAAATACATTTTAAAGATATTAAAGGTTGTTTTTCACGTTTTTTGCTATTAGCTAATTAAAATTAAATTGAAGCTGTCTCCCCGAAGTTGTCATATTAAAGTTAGATAAGTGGAAGAATTTTGATTTTTTTTATTTTTGCCAATTTTTTCAAAATTTTTAATTTATATAATTTCAAAGAAAACTGAAAACAAATATGCTTAAATGCAAATGGCGGGTAGGTGGGCGAAGGTGCCCTAGTGCGCAGGTGTGGGCTGGGTGAAGCGAGGCACTGGAGGCTTCGAATATGCTGCCTCCTTCACAGGCTTCAGTGTCCGTGGAGGAGCGCTCGCAGGCACACGCGCCTACCGAGCAGCCTGACCCGACACACGTACAGTTATTTTCAATCTCCTAACTTTCAGTAAAATTTTCTAAGTTAGTTTCAAAATTTTGAAAAATAATTTTATTTCATAGTGGCCTTCCTGATAGTTAACTTTTTCATTAATTTGATTTTCTTTTGAGTTGGGATGAATTGTTTTCGCGACTTTTTGACTTTTCGCGTTACCGCGAGTTAAACAATTCGAGTGCAGTCCGGCTGATCCTGATAAAATCTGGTAAGAACTTTTCCTACCCCTATCCTATTTTTTCTCCCATTTAATTCCTAATTTCCTAAAAAATAGTTTTCTTAATAAAAATACTCTTAAAACGTAACTCAAAAATAAAGTTTATTTAATTCCTTCATACTTTGATACTTACTGTAAAAAGTATTTCTACTTTCCATTTTCTAATTTAGACCGAGGGTCATGAAATGAAGTTTTGTGGTGTGCGATAAAATCAGGGTTTATATTGATTCGCGCCAAGGTGTTCCATTAACAAGACCTCCAATTTTACGCGCGTGTTTAGACACGCGATATCAAGAAATATCATTTTCGTGTCAAAACTGAACTAATGTACTGAAAAACATTAATATTTAAAATAATTGTGATACAGTTTTGTAAAAAAAGATTTGTGATTAATATTTTGCAAATCACACTTCAATATTAAATTATTTACAATGTTAGTTAAATCTTTCATAAGAGCGTAAAGTACAATATTACCGGTAGATTTGAAAATCCAGTTTTGTTAAAAGTCACTGAGCAACATGAAAATAATATCCCGCCGCTTCGTAACGCGGACGCCCGGACGGGGCAAAAATCGGCGTAAACGAGCGCCTCTCGCACCATAAATTCGTAAATTTAATGTAATGTCACATTTTATTGGCTTTATATTAACTTTATACTTTTGATATAATTAAATTCGTTTCCCTTAAAAGTATGAATTTCACACTTTTTTATTCTAATCAAGTACTTAATTTAAATACATCTAAAAATATATATGTCATTTGGCCTTCTCTTGTTAACCCCGATAAAATTCGCCGCGCGAAATTAATTCTTTACCGTCCCAAACAGTTGCCGTCGGCAAACTTTGATCTAGTTCATAAAGTTTTGACTACACTCGTGTATTTCCTATTTAATGTTGCTACATATTTCACAAGCGACCAAAATCTGACTCATCACATTTAATAGAGATTCACTTATTAATCCGGAAATATACTGTAGAAAACTGAAGACTTTATAACGAGATTAAACTCTCTTAAGCTAACCCACAAGATAAAGTTCGTAATATAATTTATCAGTCTGAGTGAATCTTATCGTAACGACATGGTTCCTATTCTTTGTATTTAGCGGCTTAAGACTTCAGATACAAAGAAATTTAGAACAAACTGATGAGCATACAGAACGCAATGACACTTATATTACAAAATTATAACATCTTCTGACACATGAAAGGAAATTTTTTTGATGACAAAATAATTACCGCACCTTTTCCCTCTCCCTTCTTTCTATTCCTTTTTATTTCTCTTGATTTTCCGACAGGGTTTATAATGAACGTCAAGAGAACGTTGATTGCAAAATTGTAAACCACGGCTCCAATAAATTACGAAATGCTATAAAGTATTAAACTAAATACGGGGCTTTGGGGAGCGGCGCCGCGGCAGTCGGGGGCTTGCTCGACATTCACTTTATGTTTTTCTAAACGTGTTACAACAATAAGCAGGACATATTACTGTCAATGGTATATCGGTGGTGATAAATGCTCGCTCTCTGTAAATGAAAGATTTCCGTAAATCTCCGGAAAAATCGTACAGTTATAGCATTTACTGTATAATTATGTTTATTACAAATTTACTTGATCATTAGTAGAATAAAGGCCCGTGTGGTCGAAGACAGACCCATAATGGACTTAATGTTATTGCGTTATTATGTGCTATTAGATTATTAGGTAAACTATCGATATAGTAATAAATAAAGTATTTCCTTATCCGATAAAAGAGTTTTATAGACGCAACAGTTATGGTAACCTGATGATTGATATAAAATGTACGAGGAATGTTTATAAAAACAAAATACTTATTACAACTTCATTAATATAATTAACTTTTTATCGCGCTTTATATGGTAGTTATACGAAAAAACTTCGTTTTAAATGAGTACCTACTGATACGGGAGTTTTAAAATGCGATATGTGACAGTTTTAACGACTTCTGAATTAGTTTTTTTTCGACATATCTGTGTAGTTAGCCAGAGCTCCGACTTTGACTGTTTGTTTGGAGTAATCTGAATAAAATGAAGGGGTATTTTATAAGTTGAAGTTGTTTTACTTTGACCGTGTTTGATGTGACTGTGTGTCAATTGTTATAGCAACGCGGCTCCTAAGCGAATAGGTCTATTACAGTTATGATGACAATGATTATAATCTGTTTGAAGGAGGTTTATTACCGGGGATTTTTAGATTGATTAAAAAAAATATATCAGCCATTTTGAAATGGGGCATAAAAAGAAAATATTTTTATCGAGTTTCTTAATTTTTTGATTTACAGTTACAAACATCGTCTTATACTTTAATCGGGACCTCACCTCTTCCTAGCAAGCTAACGGGGCTATATAAAGTCATTTAACGGATAACTAATGTTTAACCCAGTCATGTTTTCCCGAGCCGTTGGAAATTTATTCATGAATTACCTGCCTTCTACCAAACTGCAAAGATATCGACGTTAGTAGGTCAAAGAAACATAGGCGTAATTTTAAGCCCATCTATCCATCGTATCGGGCGTCTTTGGTAATCATAGCTTGTTTTCACGCGGCCTTTCAACTTCGGAAAGCAAACCGCGTGCCGTGAATCTATAATACTAAAACGAAATTATTTGAATAGTTCGCTTTCATTGTAGTGATTTTAAAGACTAGAATGAAACTTCAACCGACTTATTACAGATCAAAAATATCGCTGTTTCGGATTCATAAATATTTTGAACAATAAGATAGCTGTTATTGTTTTAATAAGTAATTGCAATAAATATTGAAATTAATGACTACGCTACGATTACCTTAATTAAATGTAACTTTAGTCCTTGAATTTAATAAACAGGAAATTCACTGTAGCTTCTCTGCGTCTTGAATTTATATAGGTATTGTTTAGTATCTAAAAGCACTTATAGTGATTTCGGAACACTATAGTGATAGATTGGCTGCGCAAGGCGGCACAAATAGCTTACATTAGGAGAGGCCTTTGTGCAGTGCAGAGCAGTGGACTGCATCAGGCTAGTTGGTAGATTGATTGTGATTAAAACTAACCAAGTAATCTAATTATATAATACAAAAAGAGGAATTTTAAAATTATGCAATACAATCATGGTCTTTATAAAATCAGTAGCTGTCTTCCGTGACTACGTGAATGAATTATCTAAATCGATGGAGCAGTTTAGCTGTCACAGCAACACGCTGACAGGCTGACAAGCGTTTACTTTAATAGCATTAGGTTTAGACTGCAGTTATAACAGTTCAACCTCTTTCAATCGATAATATATATTTTAGACCAGTTAAAAAATTTAAAAAAAATGTTGTTTTATAAGGACACGGGTGATAAAACGGTACGATTAAGGAACTACTACAATGCAAAACATGTTTTATATTGATTTAAACTGATATAATTAAAAGCATCGAACAATAGTCAGTTGTTTTGTTGTTCACCTATAACCAATTATCACCTCTTTAGTAAGATAGTTCTAGCAGATGGAAAGGTGACGCTGCTCTACGCCGTGTTATGTGTCGCCTGGATTCCGCATCTGCAACATTCTTAACTTTTTTTATAAAGTGGTGGTGGACATACCACTTATGGTTTATTGATAATAGTCAGGTAGCCAACGCAATTGCAGGTGTAGCGTTACTTGCACGCTGGATACGGACCCAAAATTCTATGATTGTAAAACAATGGTTTTACATATGTCGTTCAAGGCGTGTATAATTGTGGAACAAATATAGTTTTCTCGCTTCTCTCTTTTCTCTTTTTCTTCTCTCTCGTCTCTCTTACTCACTTCAGTCTTTCACTTTGCTCTCTTTCTCATTATCTCTTTCTCTCTTATCTCTCTTGCTCACTTCTGTCTTTTCTTTCGGTCGCTCAGTTCTATCTTTCTCTTCTCTATCACACACTTCCGACTTCTTTTTGTCTCGACTAGCCCTACATCTCTCTCTCCTCTCTTTTGTATCTCTCTTGTCCGCTATCGCTCTCTCACTTTTTTCTCACTTCTGTCATTCTTTTATTTCTCTTAACTCTCATTTTCTAACCTTTGTCTTTATAACTTAGCTCTTTCTCTCATCTCTGTCTTTCTCCCACCTTTCTTCTATTACCTGTCTTTCTTATATTCTCTCTTTCTCTTTTCTTCTCTTTCTGTTCTATTTTAGGTCTTTCTCTACTCTCTCTTTCTCTTTTTCTGTCAATTTGTTCTCTCTTAGGTCTTTCTCTACTCTCTCTTTCTTTTTTCTTCTATCTCTATTATCTCTTAGGCCTTTTGCTGCTCTCTTTCTTTTTTTTCTCTTTTTTTCTCTCTCTCTCTCTCTCTTTCTTCTTTTTCTCATTTTCTCTTTTTCTCTCTCTCTCTCTTTCTTCTTTTTCTCATTTTCTCTTTTTCTCTCTCTCTCTCTATCTTCTCATAGGTTTTTCTCAACACTCCTTTTCTTATGTTTCCCTTTTCCTCTCTCTTTATTCTCTCTTAGGTTTTACTCTACTCTCTCTTTCTCGAGATCAGCTCTTGTAGTTATTTTTTACCATTACAATTTCTGATCCGCTCAGACGTGCCACTTGCATCTTCTGAATTATGACGGCTAATAAAAAGTACTTGCTATTTTGAGGTCGTTTTAATTTGGATTTAAACGTAACCGCTGTGACATAGGTAAAACAAGAAAATAACTACGACAACTTACACTAATTCCAAACCATGAATTAGTTTGCATTGCATAGCTGTATATTTAATGCAGACATTCGATCAATACATAGTATAAAACAAAGTCGCTCTGTCTATCGCTACAAATCCTAAACTCATTAAAACAGCGCAACTTATTTTGATACGTTTTTATTCAATAGATAAATAATTTCAATAGGAAGATTCATATGTATAAATATTGCAACCGTGCAAAGCAGTAGACGGTCGCTACTACTTTCATAAATACTATACAAGCGTCTTGCCTAATCTGAAATAGCATATAAAAAGGTTTTTCGGGTCAATGTGCTTAGTTTACTGCTGCGAGTCGCGATTGTTGCTAGGCGCCTAGAGATTACGTTACCGCAAAGGTTTCAAGTCAGGTAGTCGATTAACTTGCGTCTCTATCAATAACCCTGCTTGCTAGACTTTGGTAATGAAGTTGACACGTCTATACCCGTTTAGTGGTTTTACCTTAAATAAATTGATTAATAACATTTCATTGAAATAATATTTTTTTATTTAGTAACTATTTTGACAAAGTAGATTATGTTAAATTGTATATTAAACATATGATTAATGAAGTATTTACTAGTCCAATACAGAGCGCACGTCTCACTCTTTGACTTAAGTTTTTTCTCTCTTTGAGTCGCTTACACGAACTTCGTAAATATAGTCAATGTGGTTTTTATGCAGAAATATATTTATAATTCTGGTAAAACAACTTGGAAGCGCTTTGAGATAGGCTTCAAACTAACCATGACTAATGTCTTCCACATACAAATTAACGGAGCGTTCGCATTATGTTTGTTTAATATGTAAAGAGACAACCACACACCACATCCTAAGCATACAGATTGATACTAGGAATGGACTTAGACAGATTCTAGTAATCCCGAGCCCATAGAATATCGCAGTAATTGGAAGTCCGGTTCGCTTGCTTTTATCAGATCGGATGATCGGACTTTCCGAACGTGAATGCAGTGGCTACTAAGCCAGTTATCTGGTACTGGGCCATAACAATTCCTTGCCAGTATCCGATGCATATTAAATCTGTAGCCAAGGTTTCATCATCTCTTATAGCCTTGATAAGCAAAGCTTCTTAAAGCTTAACTACGATGAGGTAGGTATTCTATTGCCCGCCCTGAATAGAATTAATCTATCTTAGATGAATAGGTAAGGACTAGGCAGATAGTTTTCTGTACACATGCAGTAGCCGTGCATTACATAGTAAGGCATAACAATGGTCGTGCGATGAAATCGTGTGACATTGACGAATGAATGGACTGTCGCTCCTCGGCAGTATTTGCGGATATACGGACGAGTGCAAATTCCAAAGATTCAATTTACTACAAACACTTCACAAAGCTGGCCTTTTTAAAATACTAAATTTATTGTCTTTGCTGACTATTTCGTAGAAAGAGGACAAAGGCGATTTCTCCTTTGTATGAAACAAAAAAAAAAGTACACTTTATTATTAAAGTTTAGCAGAAATTAAAAAAAAATGTAATATAAAAAATATACGACCATTTATAGCACAGTTGTTCAATTTCTGCTTAACATGCATAATAGAGACATCTTAATGAAAAATCCTTTTTTCTCTTTTCTAATAAATAGCTTTTAAATATTCTCGCTTTTATAACGAAATATTGTACTCACATTTTTCATAGAAAGCTAACATGCAAATTGCATATATTTTTAATAAATGAAAGCATCTAAAAAATATTTATGTGTATAATATACGTAAGTTTAACATCTAACTGTCCGTATAATATCAATGAAAGATTTTGATGGTTTTAAAACAAGGCAGATAAACTAAATCGAAACAGGAGTAGGTAGTTACATTTAAAAAATCACGTCCGATCAAGTTGTTCTTAGTAACCCATTAAATAAACAGTCCGGATAAACCTGCTTACTTAATATAACCGCGCGGATTGTGTGTACTTAAGTGGTGTGCGAGTCTACCTCGCCCTTGAATGCCTATTTATGTTAACTCACAATAAATACTTCTTATCGATAAGTAGTACCATAACTTATAACTATAACCATAGTAGACTCTTTCCTACAAAGCTTAGCATTGAAGTTCACTGTCAACGTGTATTAGAGAGACCCATTTATCAAGGTTGTATGGTTGTGTGTTTATTTGCTTATAGCTACGTCTCACACAATAAGAACATAAGCTGCTTGGTAAACGTTCATGCATGTTACAAGTATTCCCTTCTGGAGTCTTATACAATCGCGACATTCATATCAAATGGATCTTAGGAACTGCGTATTTACTCTCAAGATGCAAGACTTGAAGCAGTGGTCGTTGTGGAAGAGAGACGTCGCTACTCACGGAGTAATGCGCTGTCTCCCTTTCACTACGGCAACAGTCCCATTATAACTACTTTTACAATAAAGTTATTACTAATACTTTACATTCGAAAATATTAAGTCCTATAACAACTCCTAGGACTTTGTTCTCATTTTCGTTTTGTTTAATAAAGTAGTGCTTATAAATTCTGTTATTTTGTATAACAATGTTCATGAATTGTGAGTGTGAGATGAAACTTGTTGTACGAGTACGTGTGTAAAGTTCATAGGTTTTCAATTGGCTTTTGTTAAACATGTGAATAAATTCCACCCACGTGACTACGATTCGCAGTACGGAGATGTCAACGCATACACCGAAAGTCAATCGGAACAGATGTTGGCGATGAGGCTTATTGTATACAGCATAGTACAGTTAGCAACAAAAAATATATTCACAAACTCCTGGCAATCGTTGTCGAAACAGATTTTACTGATACAAAAAATAAAATAACGTGTTTATTTTATTAATCCTTATGAAAATCGGATTAAATTTTTACTTATAATTATCAATAAGTAGGTAAAAACATTCTTGATTTAAGCCGATCTACTTATTCCGAACAACTTAATCCAAGCCCACACAAAGTTTAAGATTACTTATTTTATTTTAGAATAAAATTATATTAAAGACTATTTGATATTCGATAATCGAGAAAGGTTCATCAATTAAAATAAAAGGTTGACTCCTCATCTGTCGTTTAACATTGGCATCAATCCATTTGCTAAATTAGCGAAATCCAGTCGTACAGTTGTGTGCTCAGGAGCTCGAAATTCATTACCATTGGAGTGATAAAGGGTTGATGAAATTGATGTCGCCTACGTGCCTTCAATTAATAAAGGTGAAACATGAACAAATGGCGAACCGCCTGTACTCCACCATTGTAGGGAAGTGGAAATTAAATCGGGGAGTATTACCCACACTTCACATGCGTCTGGCATTAAATAACATTGGACTTTGTGTTTTTATATCGTCCGCTCTTGCCGATAAGAACTCCCGCATTAACTAAATGATACATAATTTTGTTTATAACTAGAGGTACGCTGTTGTCCAAACAGTTTGATTACATGAGATAAAAAGCTTTAATTGTTACATTTAAGTAGAACAAGCATAAATTTCAGTCATAGATAGAACAAACGTTGATGAACTTTCTACTACAAACGAAACTCAGCGATGAGCTTGGAAAACCAGCCTTTATCAAGCTTTCTTTTATCAAGGCTTAAACAGACATGAAAGTATGAAATAAAAAATAAACCAACGACAAAGCCATGTCCAAATTCTTGCTTAGATTTTTTATTTCCCGCTACGAATATGTGCGTCATTGATAAAAGCGGTTAAACAAACTGAATTCAAACAACATCGAGAAATTGATCTATTACACCAAGGGTCCTTAACCCGTTCCTCAAACAAAAAGACGGTCATTTTTTTTTTCAATATTTTCATGGGGTTGTATGTACATACTGCCAGGAAAAAATGCGAGCCAATCGCTACTTTGGGACTCAGTTCTTAAAAAGTATAAAACTCACCAAGTCGGCCAAACACATAAAAAAAGAACTAAAAAAGACACAAGCTACTTTAGTATGCTTAATTTGAGACTAGATGTCATTTTGTGAATGTTAACCAATATTTATTTACATTTGTAATCCAAATCGATTAAGACAAGTAGTCCAACCATTAAAGTATAACACACAAACAGACCTAGTTTTTATCACATTTATAATACCTATTAGGCTGGATTTATCAAGCTGCCGTAATGACACATTTACAATGAAAATTTCGACCGCCTACAAACGTTTTTTTTTAAGATCCAGCCATTAAAGTCCGCCGGGCCAGCCCGACAGCGGAGGCTTAGTGCTGAGTTCCTATGATACCCTTTTGGGTACGGAACCCTAAAAAGGGGAATGTAGGTCATTGTCAATGCTTGGATATGATATTAAAAGAATCACTCCACGAAATGTTATTCTAAACTTGCACGTGAATGCTTAATAAGATTTTGTTAAAAGTGGCTGAGTGGCGCAGTTTATTAGATACAATGTAGCTTTCTGATTTTACGGAAATAGTTTTTTTCGGGGTAACCAGTAGTTCAAAGTTAAAGCTACATATCTCCGTACCTAATTTTATTTTAACCCAGCTGTCACAGCATGGAGAGATATTAAGTAGGAGATACCTGAAAGCTCCCATTATAATATGAATTCGATAAACAAATGACGCATCAGAAGGACGAAAGCTACAATATTTGTAGTAAATACTACGCAAGTGTGAACCGTAAGTGTGTAATAAAGCAATCATTCGTAACAATGAGTTAGACCAAGATAAGTAATTAACCTTCCCGCACCGCCCCGGCCCGATTTGACCGAGAAACTAAAAACTACCGCTTCCTAAAACACTAATGTAATTATGCGTTACCTTTTGCTGTCTCGTAAAGATGATCAGAGTAAGGGTGAAATGTTGGATTCTTTGATAATGTATGTGTAGTATAAATAAGGAAATCTTACTATCTATATCTATACTAATATTATAAAGAGGTAAGCGTTTGTGAGTTTGTAAGTTTGTAAGTTTGTATATTTGTATGTTTGTCGGCGCTAATCTTCAAAACTACTGAACCGATTTTAAAAATTCTTTCACTGTTAGAAAGCTACATCATTCCGAATTGCCATGGGCTACATGAAATCACCCTACTTCTCTCGGTTATCTTCAAATAAGGATATTAGTCAAGTAAGTCGGAAAAAAATTACCGCTAAATCACTTTTATCGCATACGCTGCCGAAATACTCAAGTATATATGAATACTATGTACTACGAAAATGTAGGGCTCCTATAGACCTACAAAAAAGTTCGCGATGCCCTACATCTATCTTTTAGGGGAAATCCATGATGAGGCTAAACAGATAAAGAAAAATAAGACATGTTTTCTGAGCATGATTTTAGTACTACCATATTAATTCTTACGTCTAAAACTTACTTCAAAAAAAAGGTCATATCATGGAGATAATATTTGTCTTTTACAGTTTATAAATCGGATGAATAGTTTCGGATATATCGTGAAATTAAAAAGTACGCACGAATATTTTTTATACACACGGCACGCGGCTCTCGGGGCGAGTTGCAGTGAGGGGCGCGGGACGAGGTACCACGACGGGACTTGCGATCGCGCGTACCGAGGTGTTGTACCCCGCAATAAAATAGCTTGATTTTTCACTTTGTACTTTCGTTGCACAAGGAAATTTTCGTTGTTTTCATTGTATTTGTTGTTTAAATTGTTGAAATGAAATGAAATGAAATGAAATGAAATGAAATAATTTATTCTGTAAGTAGGACAATTTTTATCACTTTTACATGTCAAATATGTTTCGAGCTCGCTGGATTCGACATTTCCTAACTGACTACCCTGAGAAGAAATGTCGAAACAAACTCAGGGGTCTCTGTCTCTTTTAAAGTCCAGACAATTGTTTGTTGTTAGTGTATAAACAAATGCAGTGTATAATATTACTGAACTGGCCTTTTGAGGAAAGTTCCAGAACAATCTGATACTAAAATAGTTTAATATTAAAAAGTAAAAAATTAAAAAAAAAAAGAATACTGTATAGTATACCTGCATAATGTTTATACTTACAAAATTAAAAAAAAAAAAAAATATAACTTATAGGTACATATACACAAAAATTTCATTTTAAATAATAATACATATTGTCTTAATGTAAATTATTATATGCAAAAGCACAAACATGTCTAAATTGTGTATGAATATATGCAAAAGCACAAAACATGTCAAGATTGTAAATGAATATATGCAAAAGCACAAAACATGTCAAGTCATGGAGACAAACGATAGCTGTATAAGCGAGCAGCTCAATCCCAAGCGGTTTTATCACTTAAATAATCTAATATTGTGTAATATCCTTTTTTGGATAGTTTAGATTTTATACAAGTTTTAAATTTCCTTATAGGTAACTTACGATAACTAATGGGTAACTTGTTGTAAAAGCGTATACATTGACCCATGAACGAGTTGCTTACTCTGTGGAGACGAGTAGCATGAACGGCTAAATTATGTTTATTTCTTGTGTTTACTGAGTGTATATCAGACATTTTTTGTTCGTTGTCTACTAAAAGGTGACTGACATAGTGATCTATCAACGCATAGCCCAAACTACTGGACGGATCGGGCTGAAATTTGGCATGCTGGTAGATGTTATGACGTAGGTATCCGCTAAGAAAGGATTTTTGTAAATTCTGCCCCCAAGGGGATAAAATAGGGGGATGAAGTTTTGTATGAAACTTTGTTAAAATTAAACCCATCGGCCTGAGAATTTGCATGCATATAGGTACTATGACGTAGGCATCCGCTAAGAAAGGATTTTGATAAATTCCACCCATAAGGGAATGAAATAGTTTACATAAATCTTCTTAGATTTTTGACTTGCCATGACAAGTCTCAGGGGCAAACTCTCAAATTTGTGGGTCTCAAACTTGAAAGAACATTGCTTCTCTCATGGGCAATTTTTTTGTTGCTTGCTCACGAGTAAGTTCTCCCAGTAGCTTGATAGTTTTAGCGCCAAATGACAATAAATTAATATTGTGTACAAAGAAGTTTTGTAGGCCCTAATTTTTTACACTAACTTGCTAAACAATTATACTTCTTAACGCGTGCGAAGCCGCGGGCAAAAGCTATCAAATATAAATTCGACGGTTATATGAAAAAAACTTTGTAATGTCTATTATACTTTACCTAAACCCAAAATATCACCAAAATCAGCATACATTTAAAAAATATACTAATATCGCACAGAGAAGAGACGAGCATGGATCACCATTCCTATTTTAAAAAACCAACGTTTTGTAACTCTTACTACAACATGTTTTCTGTTTTACCCAGGTCTGAACCAAGGATACCGTGACTTTAAAACGCGTAACATAAATATTTTTAAGTAGAGGCCGTTCTTATTAAGCAAGCCCCTTCGGGGGCCTCCCTTAAGAATGTCCCGCTCGCACTCCCCCGTGGGGGGGCGCGGGCCCGGCGGCGGCCAGGATGCGGCCGCTGGACCCCTCGTGGTCTACGGACCTAACAGAGTAAGTCCATCAGTCCAGGTCCAAGCATGGCCAAAAGACATGACATACCAGTAGATAATATATGTGTTAAGTTAGAAAAAGCATGTTTACTCACTATGAAGTTTTAAGACATTTTAAATATGAATATTGTACCTAGTCGGTACACCATCCGCGGGAACTCGAGGATTTGTTTAAGACCGTTACGTCGTGAAATGTCTTAAAGCCAGCTTTCTATACAAATTCTTTCTTTTGCTCGTAGTTTTTGTTTATTCAGTATTTATAGAGGGTTTTTTCGTAGTCCTCAAGGTAAGTGTATTATGTTAAGCTGTGTAGTCATATCTGCACTTTTCGTGTTCACCGCTTCTAAACTTTGTTCAAAAATCATTAACAAGTACAATTTCGATACGGGTAAATTAATACGTCTAAGATGTAATATTCACCGTGACTGGCGCTGGTACTAAAGCGTCCATTGAAACCTCGTTCGTTGCCAACTAGCGCCAGGCTTTTACATGTCTAATAGCTGGCATGGTGCCACCTCGTAACCTAGTCCGCACCTTGCGGATACCTACTTGCAACGTTCAATGACCAAAGTGTTCGAGGTTTATTTCACACACTTTGTATTCTTGAAGACGAAACTTTTTCTATTACCGTTACTACGGAAAATAGAAATATTTTTTGGTTCTAACATAATTTGGTTATTATGAAAACCAATCAATCCACATAAAGCTCAACCTATTTCCTCGGTGCCGTAACTAGTCCCTCAAACTGCACCTGGCGTTTATTACTTTTTATGATTATGTTCAAAGCTTACGAAGCTATTAGAGTTTATGATGCTGTACAGAGTAGTAAATAAAATAAAAATGTAGTTCCACAGTATTTGCGCACGATTTATAATATTTTTGCAGCTCCTGTATTTTACATCATAAAAGTAGTTCGCAGGGTGTTGGATGAAGTCGCGCAGGTCCGCGGCGGTTATTTGGTAAATAGGCAAATAACAAAGAATGGCGAACGGCCGGAGTCGTTGTTTGATGTTTGTTATGGGGGCCGTGACGGAAAAGGTTGGGTTGGGACAGTTTTACTACATAAAAAGGTGAAAGAATAGGTGCAATCGGTATTTATGAACGTGGATAAAATCTGAACAATGCGTTCGAAAACAAAGCCTTCGAGAGAATGGCCTTTATACAGGCGTTTAATTTAATAAGCCCTGGCAAACAAAAGGTTCAAGAACTGATCATGTGGAAATGCAATTTACTCTGTAAGTCAGAGCCTAATGGCTCAGAAAGTTTATATTTTTAAACAACTTGTGTAATTAACGAGCAGCTAAATGCATACTTCAAGCGATACTGCTAAATAAATTGTATCATTTGCTAAACAGAGAAAATCTATAAATGAGAAGTGCAATTGTAATTGCTTATTTACTTATTTGGGACAAACAACCATGCCTATAGATCATCATACATTTAATTATGTACATATACTCAATAGGAACAGTGGATTAAATAGTACTGTTTCGTCTTCCCAATTGACAAAATTCTATCAAACGACAAGTACGCTGTTTCAAAATTTTACCGCGAAGGTATAACACAATTTGAACATACACATTTTTCTTAAATTGCAGCCAATAGCCCAAATAGCTAATATTCCTGTTTCACCGGTTTATTAAAGTAATTGTTCGCGCTCATTAGCAATATTACAACTAACTTCTTCATCCATTACAGTCGGACGGTCGGAGCCGTTAAGAAATTGAAACTGTTAGCGTTTGCTTGTATGCAGTGATAAATATATTTAGTACGATACTTTTTCTTTGTCAGGAATAAAGGATGTTCTTTGACACTCACAAAGAAAATACGGATTCAATGTAATGCGCAATTCACCTGCCAGATTTAGATTTTAGTATTTGTCGAAATTTGACTTAAGTAAAAATGGACCATTTGAAAAAAAGACACGCGTGAGAAGTCGTAAGGAGTAACTGTTTATAAACGCGACCTTTCAAATGAAACTCTCCTTTTTCTTTCGGATATATTTATAGCAAAAAAGAAAAAGAAACACCTGCCTCACGGCCGGAGACATTTGTGTATTTTCGCAATCCCTTTTTAAAGGGAAAGTTATGTGTCATAGCGCGTAAGCCCACTTGATCAAGTGACACCGAAAGATGTGCTGAATGTTTGATAATACGAAGCTACAGTTATAGCGGAAAGTAGAGCAACCATTTGAGGACAGAAATAGTCACTATTATTAGATATTTTATAATCTTAATGCGCACTTCATCTAAAGCTTGACTGTTAAAAGGTGGCTTTTAGTGGTTAGATAAATCTAATTATAATTATTATATAACCAACCATTATTTTATGCATCTGCATTAAGAGACTCATTCCAAAATAGATTAAAAAAAAAACTTAATTCGCTACCGGGGTATTAATTCAAGACAATATGTAGTTGTGATACTCAAGTGGATTACGAACATCTATGAGGATTTAGTACATTAATGTACCTTTTGTTCAGAGCATTAAGCACGTTGCGTTACGCTAAATGCCACTTACAAAGGTCGCAGTAAAAAGGTCGTGTTTGCCAGAACTTCGGGTATTCTTGTTCCTGCGTACAAAGGGGCCTACCTGTGTATTGTATGTTTATTACTGTACGAGTGTATGCAATGCTTGGGATTCAAACATCTCATTTGTCCAGTGATAAAAGAGAAATTGGCCCGTATTTAATTTAAAGGAGAAAACTTGGACTTTTGCTGGTCTTGGTTTTGGGCCACCGTTCAGTGTAACGAGTTTTTATTTGTATTATGTAATTCATTACTCATGTATGATTAAACCGTCAAAGCTAAAAGACAAAAGTCATCATTAAAACCTAACATTAAAAATCCATAAGAATTTCGTCAATTATAACTGTAGATAGATGTAGAAATGCTTATTTTCTTGGCTTTTACGTTTATAATTATTATTTTCATATAGAATCGTGACAGAAGAACAAACAGACAGTAACTTTTTCGTTCAAATACTACGTTAAAAATACTCTTCAAAACAAATACAGCACTTAATAAAATTCAATTCAAAATTAAGAAACAAACAATTGCTTTGTTAAAATAGAAAATGTTGAGTACTCTCGGGTAATGAAACACGTTCGTTGTTCACGTACCGCGGAATGCCTTTGTAACCTTAACTTATTCTTGCCAAGCCGAGTATTGACGATTCGCCTTGTTTATACTTCAACGCCAAATATTATACAAATCATTACATAGCATAAAACACACTCGTTTTCCGCTGTCTGTTTGTCCCTATGTTTGGGTCCTTAAAAAGAACACAATGGATTTTGATGCGATTTTTTTATGTGAAATGTATGAAGAGCAAGGTTCATATATTATGTAAAACACGTCACTATTATACTCGGGCAAAGCTGAGGCAAGTTGCTAAACCAAATTATTTAAAATTTTGGCTTTACAGGAACAGTTTAAAAGTTCAATAAAACGTTACGTCGAAGCTTTTGTTCCTCATAATTTTGTAATATTCGCTAGTTCCAGTTTTCGGGTACCTCGTCAAGCAAAATCAATTTATTGTATCACATATTGAGAAAGTTCTAAATTGCATCCATTTTTTCGACGTCAAAATTGATGAAAATTGAGAAATTGGAATTGAATTTCAAACATGATAATAAAATGTTCGTTCGCTGCTCTTTTTCCACGTAGTTTTTAATAGACCAATCAAAAACTATTGTTTCCTCAAAAAACTTGATACTTTGATTGCCCCTATCTTCACGGAATATTCTACGTAATATAATTCTCGACAAAATAATAAAAATATTTTAGTCGTTATAATAAACAGTAAACATATAAGTAACTTATAGGTTTTATATTACAGCCGGTGTCAATTCTCATTGTTATAAACAAACAAACGATAAAGTTAACGAGGTAACAATAATAGTACCTACGGGCTACGGCATTTATTATCGTCAGCTACGCCGTAGCGGCTGCTACGTTATCCGCTACGAATTGTTTAAATGGCAAAGAGATACTTCAACTAGATTTATTGCGACTGAATGTAGCTTAGAGTACATTTGCCTTATAATTAAAAATACTTATAATTTTTCATTTGATGTGAAATGAAATACAAGCAAATACTTTCGTGAAAATAGAACACATTTTCAACACCTTTTAGAAACACATACTTACGGCTTTTACTAACCATAAACTTGTATTATAACTTTACTGTATGGTAGCCTTTCGTATACGACTATCCGTAAATTTAAGTACTAAGAGGAAATTTTGAACTAATTACCACACGAAGTAAAATTATAATTATTCAATTACCTATAACATACACAATTGAATAACAACTAGCAGTACACAAGGCAGGTTATCAGTGCGTATTATTCAGATAAAACTCTCCCCGCCGCAGCGGTTCGAAGAAAACCGAGCTTGTTTAGTGTAAGCCCTCGATATTAAATAACTTCGGAAGGATCACCCTCGCTATGCCCTTGAAGCCAAGAAAGGCAGGGAGCCTTTCAATGGCCCGGCAAAGTGTCAGGAGGACCGCATTTTTTAATTATCTTTGGAAACCACAGCACTTTTTAAAACAGCTCTTGGCTGGCTCTCTATTCCGTAGCTATATATATCTTTTATGAAAAGAAAAGCTGTTTGTTGGTAAGCGCTTATTTAAGGGTGGTTGAACTGATTTTTTTATTGTAAAAGTACCGGAAAGTATTGAATTTGAAATCTGTCACACAGATGGATCTAAACAATGATATAGAAAATAAATATTCATAAATCAAAATAACGACTCATGACCACAACACGCCAGTTTTTGAGTTGTTGTAATATCACTCGAAATACGTTTGGCCCAAACACAAATTACATACAGAAAGCCATTGTTTTTAAGTTTTCTTTCTATCGAAATCTAAACAAATACTGTGAATAAGAAAGAACGGTATATGAGGACGATGCATTTTGATCTCTTTAGTTATATATAGAGCTCTAGAAAGCTATTCTCTCTATCACAGAAAGGAATACTTGATGTTTTATGAGAACAACCTTTCAGCTAACCAAATAAGTCTTACGTTGTGAAAGCGAGACAACTTACTACATGCCGTAGTGCCTCTCTCTTTTACAACTTCATTTGTTTCATTTTATGGCGATGGTAGGCCCCAGGTATCAGTTAAAAACACTTAATTGAAAATCAGTCAACGTAATTTCCAGAAAACATTTGGTAACTATTTTATTCTGTAGCGAATGCACCAATTTCAAGGTAAGTTATAAATTCATTGAAACGTAGTTCATAAACTTGCATGGATTAGTACAAACAAACAAATTTTAATTGAATTTGTTTTAAATTTATAGTTGTATAGTTGTAAAGCTGTTGCATGTTGCACGATTTCAAGGGCATGTTTGTATACAAACTGTGTAGAGTATCTGTCTATCGAGACTATTGTAGTTTCCACTATTGGTTCAGTAGCAACACTTGAAACTTGCTATTGTGGACCGGAGTTCGCTTTTGTCACTGTAACATCTAGTACACAGATAATTATAATTGGTTTGTGCTTTGAGTTCGTTCTGTAAGCATAGTTAAAGTATTTCTATAACAAGACGAGAATAAATACCTAACTTTATTTATTTATGTAAATGTTGCTTGTGTATGTAAATGTTATTTTTAAGCCTTTCGTCACAGAGGACTTTGTCCTACGTTAGCGATGCATTAGTATGCTAACAGTTGTATGAAACGGCCATTCCTTTTTACGAGCAAGGTAAACTACTTATGGTGCACTTAAACCTAAAGCGAGCGCAAACGTGTGAGTTGCACACTATTTTCATATGACTTTTACTGGATTTTAAGGTCTAAAAATCCAATTTATCAGCTGCGTTGCAACTTTGTGATCAATAGCTGATATTTATACAAGACAAAAATATCCAGGGGCCGGTCTTAATTGTAGCTTTGTCAACAAAGGAATGTCATATGTCTATACATACAATTTGAATTTTATTAGCGACAGTTTACAGCATCCCATTTCTTTTATTTATAACAGTTGGTATTCACGGATGTTATAACCAGTCATCAACGAAACAGTCAATAACAGTTTTAAAGCCATTTCATATACACGTTAATTTTTGCAAAACTTATTTTCCAACGCACAAAAGTATTCGCACACAATCGAAGTGTCAAACGAAAATATATTTTCATGTTTTCCAGATTTTTCCTTTTATATTGAATTCCAATACTGCAGGAGCTTGCTTTTTGTTATTCTTTATATTAAAAATGAATATTACAGCTTGTTTTTTCTTATAGCCTGTGTACGAGCTCCCTGAGTTACTGGCGGAGTATACTCGCCACGGCGTGCCGGCGCTCAAGGGCTGGTGCATCGCCGACATCCCGGCCGACGCCTTCCACTACCTGAAATGGGCACAGAACCCAGAAAACCTAGGCGAGGTGTGCGACTGGAAAAGTAAGTCATATCACGTTAATGTTTCAAATGGGAAAATTTGTGAGGATGTTTTTTTTACGTATAAACTGCTGAACTAATTTTGATGCGATTTATTGTTGAGGTATCTGATAGCAATAATTAACACTAAGGCTGTGTAATATTTAAAAAAAAATTGAATTTAAAGTATTGTTAGTTCTGTTTTGTAGATTCAGAGATAAATACAACCTCACAAATTTTACCCCTTTATAATATTACTAAGACTATTATTTAGCGTTGTAATCACACGTTGTAATGGATGTTAGGTTTTGATAAAGTGAAAATATAAATTTCCGTGTTTAGGACCATCATCACAGGTGGAACGGATGTTACATAATTAACGTTCATATACGTTCATATACGTTTGTTACATATTCAGTTGTAACAAAAATTATAAAATATTCAATACAATCACAAATATAAATAATACAATAAAATGAATATAATAAATTTAGAACGGATAAACTAATAAAATAATGTACAAAAATATACTTATATGTAAACACCTACTAAAAATACAAACATAATAACAATAGTACCTATACATACATTGAAAAGGAATATGAATACTTGAGCATAAACAAATAATTCTATAAGTACTTATATAATACAACGCCTTCCTCTCTTCTAATTTACTATTTGCTGTGCCCATCAGGGTCCACGATTGCTACCATGTTATTTATATTACCATCTTATCTTTACATTGTGGATTTGCAATAAAGAATTATGATTATGATTATGATTAACGTAACAATTTACATGTCATCAAAAGTGTTCCAATTTGAATAATGAACCACACGCTTTTTTTTTGTTGACTCTATATCCTTATTAAAATAGGCGTCGATTAGTGCACGCATAGTGTCACCTTACTCTACATTAATATATCGTTAAGTTTCATACTGTCTTTGTCACTTTAAGGTGTAATCTAAAGTATAGACAAAAAAACTAAATATTTAGATGTCATAAAGTTTTAATTGTAACCTCGTTACAAAACATACACTAAATATAGCTACAGTCACAGAATAATATTAGTTGCTGGTCGTATCCTTACCAAATGGTTGGTCGTTAGTGGAGGGTGTATTGACTAGTGTGGCGCAACGACGTTGAGTCAGCGATGCGGAGAGACATCAGTCGTGAACTCGTGAAGGAACACTTGTTGCAATTCCGCAGCTTCGAACTTACACAGCATTCTTGAAAATAAAATAATGCTCCATTTAAATGGCTTCTTCTATACCCCGTTCCGATTGCGGTTTATTCATTTCCTGTGCATTTAGCTTCGTATTTTTAATTATCAACACATTTACATTTCGACTACAGTATATCATGATTACACACATTTATTTCAAACTAATATTAATCCAGTTGGATTAAAACATGACCCCAATCTGGTAAATACGTTTGCAAATATTATGTAATATATTTTATGCTTTAAAATAATCGCTCCCATTGAATTGATAATCATCATATTATCCGTCCGTAATACCTTGTTTTGGGAACGAAGTGTAAAAAATATTTGCATTTAATCTGTGGCAGGATTACAAAATTCCCTCATAACTTTCGAAGATCAAGCCCAGATTGGGACTAATCTTATTGAAGATGAGATTGTTTCGGTTTTACCGAGTTGCTGACATGGATTGTGATATCGTAATACTGCTTTAGGATTGAGAATACTTTTTAATTCTTCGCATAAATGATTACTAACATAGCCCGCCGAATGGGAACCAAAAAGGCCGAGCTAATACATAAATAATGACATGCTTGGGGTACGTGGTATTACGTATGCCGTTATAAATAACAAATTATACATCAGATAGATATGCTCGTGGAAGTTAACTAACAAATGTGTATCAATGCTAACGGTTTGATCATAACTCTAAAAAAGTATCGATAGATCTTGGAGCGAAGCATTCAGACGCGCGCGGGCCGCGATTGATGGCAGCTCTCTAAGTACGCGCACCGGAAAATTATGCTCGTAATACTCTCTACAAGACCTAAGTGATTTAGAGTCGTGTGTTTAAATATACTGAGATTCATTCGGTTCTAGACAAGTTTTAGATAAAGTAGAGCCAACGTGAACCATTTTGGGCAGTATCGGTGCCTCACATCGGCATCTATACGATTACTCGTTGAAATGAACCTGAACACGCTTATGTATGACTGGAAAATGTTATCGTTGGGAATACATAAAAACCGTCATAAAAGATTGTGTTCCAACTGACTCGTCACATTCCAACTCTAGGTATAAAATAAAATGGTTGTATCAAGATTGTTCGATTCGCTATTCTTATTTCAGTGCTACAAACATGCCAGCTCTGATCAAATACTAAAGAAACTTATTGAACTCGCTAACGTACAAAATCTGTATTTTTATGCGTTGTTCAGCACACCTATATAAATAGACAAGCAGTTAGACAACGAACATTTTTGTTTTCCAAATTTATAAAAAACTATTAAGGAAGGAACCAAAAATATACATAGTCATGATGCGACAAAAAATAAATCTTATGAAAAGAATCTCCAAGATTCAATGTACGAGTATGTACTCGTACATTTCGTTTTCACTTTGCGAAAATTTATAAACACGAAATTAAACAAACGAATGAGTTCACTACGGCCAGAAGTACGCTAAGTGACCTTGAAACTAATAAAGTGTTTTCCGAATGAGATATACGAAGCTTTTTCACCATTTCATACGAGTACGTCGTATTACAACGTTATGTAACATTCATGAATGTCAAGCCGCTTTCCAATGCCTTTCCGAGCATGATGTAGGTTGAAACTGATTTGACATCACGAAAATCTAACTTACCTACCGGTTACTGTAAATTACTCTATAATTTAAACCTTTGATACTTGTAATAATGTGTGCGTGAACGGCATTTTTAAGTATATACATGTATATTGATAAAGCTCTCGATGTTTACAAATTATACTTATAACATTGGCCCTCGTAACTAGTTAATACATTCTGGTGTGGGTTTAATTGTAAGTGCCACAAGGTTCCTTGTAAATGGCACTCCTCAAGCACGTATCTCACCATCAAGAGATTTATAACTATAATAAAGGGACATTTAACCCCGTCATTACCACGACGTGATTTACAGCCGACAAATGTTTTCTTTAAAAACCACTGAAGAGAAATTAGATGAGTCGAGACTACTTTTGACACACAAAATGAAATATAGCTTCCCATTTTCCCACCACAAAGGTTTCTGACGCGACTTATTTAAATTGTATTTGTAGAGAGTCGTCGCGCTTTCTCGCGGTAATGTGCAAAGGGTCGGGCCGGCCAGGCGGCGCGGCTGTGGCCCGGGCGGCAGCGAGCGCTCTAAGCGCCGACAAATTATGACATTTCTGCGACTTTAATAAATGTTCAACGAAAATAGCCGATTGCCCGAGAACTTTAATTTAACCCAAATTGAAGTAGGTACACTCGATTTTAAAATATCAGCGCTCACGTATTTCATGTGTTTTATTGCATAGTATTTTCGTTTCATTAACTACGATTACGTTTCATGGAGTTAATTTGATGTTAAATAAATTTAATGGAATTCCTGTAAAAGTTTGTATTAAGCCTGCTTGAGCATAACTTCTTACTTATGGAATGGAGTCAAAGAGTATCGATGCAGCGATGGGTAGATAAATAATGATATTTAAGTGCAGAATACTGACGTGACTAGTATAAAGATGTGTTCATTTGTTGTAATGAAACTTCCACACGACTGGCTGATAAAAATCTCTGAGACATGAGTACATTACTAAGATTGATTCATTTCAACGAACCCCTTGTTTACTAACGTGCCTTCATCATTTACAAATATTCATTTAAAATAAATGAAAAATTTAAATAGTGTTATTAACAATTGATTTCTTGATACATTGCTATATTTACTAACTAATAGACGATCAAGCAACAATTTGTAACTAGATTACAGATTGCGCTTTAATTACGATTAGTCCACCAAACTTAGTTCGGTATTACGGATATTTAATCAATGTTCCCCTAGGTTCTCACTAGACTGGTACATCCATATAAACTATCTGTCAGATAAACTTTATCCTTGTTTCGCAAAGTATCATTACAGAGCGGAGTTACGCTGCGCTCATAAGACATTCAATAACATGTTTAAGTCGGCTTTACGCAGATCTCCCACACAAAAGTATGGAATAAACTTCCTTAAGCTCTTAACTGCGCAGTATAAAACAGATTGGTTGTTTGTTGTTTTGTATTATTATCAGGTATTGTTTACTGTTTCCTATTATAACCTTAAACCACAATGGACAAACGACCTCGGACGTTAGAAAGACTCCCTTATTTCCTTTTACCTTGTAGACGAGAACAAATTAAGATTGAGGTAAAACAAAACGTAAGAAACCTTAAAATGTAATGGGCGATTTCACGTTTATTGAAATGAGCGATATTTGTGCGCTCGCATCGATCACGTTGATTAGTGACACGCAAGGTGTCTCGCACGCAAGCCCGCCGGCCGCGGCCTGCGTCACGCCGCACGCCGCACGCCGAGCGCGCAGTGCTCGCTCCACACAGTCCACACGGCGAGCCGGCGCTTCCCGCTCCTCGACACTCTGGCTTCAGCTGATAATTTAGAACAGTACTTATAATAAAACAGAGAGGGTCGCGGGTCCCAGCTGCTCGGCGCAATCTGTCCCCCGCCTACTACAGCCTATTCTCATCAATCATCACGTTTGGTACACAACACAAACAGATATTGCACCATTTATTTCTTCAGTTTTATTAAGCTCAGGTAAATTATTACCTAAACTCATTATTCAGGGACGGAGCGTTTTCTGAATGACTGATAGATTATGTGGATATAAAACATTAAACCAAACATTTACTGGTTACAAAGCGTATTTTGTATTAGACCAATCGGAGTAAATGTTTCTGTTTGATTATTGAGTGTACAAAACAACCAAACAAAACTATATTTACTTGTACTGCTGGGAGCTGCCTCCGATTGAACTAATATATTGTTTCTGTACAATCTTCTCGATTGGGAACTCACACAAAACTCAGAACAAGCAATTATCTCGTAATTGGCTGTAGTGAGTTTTGTTATAAAAGCAATTATATTATTGACCGCGTTGTTTCTTTCTTGGTCGCAAAAGCATCCACTGTCGTTAGTCCCCTGTTGCTCCTCTTAAATTGAAAGTCTCAAACTTGTGCAACTAGTTGATTGGAAAATATTTATTTACAAAACTCAAATATTTCTCTTTTTCGACGTTATCTCTCAAAAGTTTGTTTGCTGCGACAAAAACAAATGCAACTGGAGAGAAAACATCTTTATTGTTTTGTGCGTGAAAAGAATAAAAACTGTCAAAAACCTATTTTACAAAAACTGAGAATAACAAGTTGAATAAAAAAACTACATCACATAAAGAAGTTTACATCACTTATGACTTTACAACCAAATGTATCTACAGTTACCAATTAAACAATGGGTAACAAAAAAATTGAATCATTAAGAGTATTTCCTAACATAAATAACTCGTTATTTTCCTACTTTAAAATTGTAACTTTAAAATTGCCATATTTCCTTTAAATTATGAAATAAATCCTTTAAAAAGAGGTGCATATCAATTACAACTCCTTTTTCAACGTGATCGAACACATACTTTCTTATAAATGGTTGGATTTGAAACATATTTGTAAGAATGATCACTGAAGGAATCCTGCCACCTCAGCCACGTTCTAATTACTTAGGCACTACTCCAAATGGGTCGTTATCAATGTTCAATTCAATGTTCTGACATTTTTTCTCCGTCTGTTGCTTATAATGGAAAACCCTCATTAACTAAGTAGGTAAGAAGGCAATTCGTATCACAGTCATTCATCTAAACTAAAAGTAATTTGATTTCGTCAACAAGTAATTTTTTGTCCTATATTTTTGTCCACAAAATATTTTTTAAAAAGGTTTTATTCATACTTTATATCCATTTTGTTATGTGCTTTTGTGGAAAATATAATCCCAGTTTTCGAAAATGATAATAATATAATTTGTGCATTAATTGTTAACCCTTTTCTGATATAAAACCGATCAGACTGTAACCACTTACATATGAGAATAATAGCTTAGTCCTTCGCTTTTAGATTTTAACTCAACCATTCACCAGCAGATGTCAATATTTGTAATTAGTATAACAATCCTACTAATATTACAAATGTCGAAGTTTGTGAGTATGGATGTCTGTTACTATTTCACGCTCAAACGCCTAAAGCAATTTCGATGAAATTAGGCATGGAGTTAGCTGACACCCTGGATTAACACGTAAGCTATTATTTTATAACCGACTGCGGCAGAGGAGGGTAATGTTTTTACAGCTATAACCGATATTTAATTTTGCGTGGAACAAATCTCGAGCTACGGCTAGTAATGTATAATATTTACTTAGTCCATTTTTAGCTTTGAGGTATCTAATTCTAAAAGGGCTATTACGTCACACCCACAGCTCAGTACCGGGTCTAAATCGGGCCCATACTTGCTACCATTAAAGTAGTGTGGTGACTTCAATAATTACAGTTTTAAGTCTGATTGCTTGGCATCACGCCGCCGCCCACAGGCACTTTATCCATTTCATCTATTGTAATGTGATTTAATGATATTTTATGTATATTTTATGTTTGGGTATTAATATAAGTTAGAAAGATTATTTTAATCGGACACTGCATGCAGGTATTCGTATTAAGAGAATTGAGTAATAAAATTAGAATATTGTCTCTATGCAAGAGCACATAGTTTTTGTGGCATGTAGATAAATCAACTCATTTAATTATTATTTATGTTTTCACCCTAAAACGGAAATAATTAAGTTGAAATATGAATTAAGAAAAACACTTCAAAATAAAATACCGTGATGTCAGCAAATCCTTTGTTAATTAGTAGGAATAGGTAAGTGATATTATTGGTAAAAAATAACACACGAAAAAAATTGTATCTTCACTTTTCTTCATCGCGAATCACAAATGATTCTAAAATAACAAAAATATCGTTTAACTTAACTAGTCACAGCTTAAATAAAAGCAATTATGAAAACATAAGATGAGTCCTGTGAAGCGCGGGAATATTTGCTCAAGAGCTGAGTCCCTAACAAATATGAGGGTCTATTAATACCAACTTAGGTAGCGGAAATCCGCTCTCCGCCCGTACATATGCCACATTCATTTTTATACGTATTAGTGTACCTTCCCAAAATTGGGAAAGCGAACCCCGCGGTAAAGAATCATATAGAGACTGCGTGACCTGTCCGCTATTATTTTTGTAATGAAACATATTGTATGAATTTGACATTTACCTATTATGACTTATGTCAATTTGTGGTTGATTTCTTTGTGTTTTGTGTGCTCTACATAAACCATCAAGATAATCTTTCTTCGTTCTCTTTGTAAAACTAAAAACTATTCTTCAAAAAAATATTCTGACAAAGAGTTGAGTGCGAGAAAATCCTAGTAGGTAAATACGTAATTTGCATATTACATTAATTAATAATCTAATTGAAAAGGACATCACTATCTGTTCTATCGTGGGCCTCAGATGTCCTAATCAGTTTAATTGCTAAATCACCATAGATATAGATAGTACCTAAATGTGCATCAGTCATTTTAGCAAAACGATTTGCTTGATTACTTGCAATTAGTATTACTGATTATCTGCTTTGATAAAACCCAGTGATCACGCTGGATTATTAACAACATTGACTATTTGGAACAACTACCAAGTATGTCTAGCGAATACAAAAGGTTTTATACATAATTTCGGTAACAAACAATTTTGGGCTCTCGATTAGTCCTAGTTCATAAACTACACTAAAACTGCAAAGTAATATTTACACTTCAAGAGTTTTACAAAAAAGTATAAATTCACTTTTTAGTATTTATTTAGACGTTTCCGTTAATCAACGAAAAAAATCCTTTTATATTTGACAAAAGCTAGCTAGAAACCTTTTGATACTCTACGAACTCATACATTGGATTTCATACGATGGATTTTTCAGAACTGGACAAAACTACAAAGAGTCTATACTACTACCCTTTTATTGCAATCTGTATAACAGCTAACCTCAGTTTCCAATATCTAGTCACCCAAACACAATTACTGTTCTACTTCAAAAAAATAAAAACCCATGCTTTTTGGTTTATAAAGATGCAATCTTAGTCCTGATTATATTACGTAAAACTTTATTGATTATGAAGACGGGGTTTTCCTGTGTATCTGTTTTTGTAATGGGCGTAATGATCAACTATCAAGTCCTCGTGCGTTCGGTGTCGGCTAATGTGCCTGCTAATATAAACGACGAGCCATTAAGCCGTTGGTTCTACACGCAGGTAATTCACAACCTTCGGCGATAAGCATTCGCTACTCGCCCCGTATATAGCACAGCGCGCATACATTCCTAGTACAATAATTCACAGTTCAATGATTTCGTAATATCTCTAAATCCAATTGTGATCATCTTTTTGTGTGATATAAATCTGTTTCCATACCGTAGTGGACTTAGTTGCGGATCGCTACGAACCTTTATGGAGATGAAACGATCGTAATGAGTTCCACATCGAGGGTACACTCTGCTCCGCTTTACATAATATAGATTCCTTGGTAAATACGACTCGAGAGCCGCTTGTTTACCAAGTATATCTAACAAATATTGTTGAAAACAAATGATAATGTGTTTAAATTACAATAAAATTATCATACAAACCTCCGTTCCTGGGCTGAGATGACACTTGACCGTGACCCTATTACGATTCAATGCGGGATCGGTTCACATCTTAATGATGTTGTATTGTAGTTTAATTATCTCACAAATAATTATTGTCATTTAATTAATTGTGAAATAATTAAATTGCAATGGATAGCTCACTATACTGTAATATAAGTGAAATGAATCTTATTACAAATTATTGCTAGTAAAACTGCGAGTAAAGTTTGTAACAATTACCATTAAAATTTGCCCTTCTATCAAACAGGTACCTAATACAATTTTTCAGTAAAAATCTCGTTAAAGTGACGTAGGCAATCAATTCTTTAAGCATGTTGTCCACATTCGTTCTTTCTTAATACTGACAAAATTTATGAACGGTAGTGCCCACCGCAATTAATATAGAAAATTCACAACAAAATGTGAATTTTGGCCTGCCCGAGAATTAAATATTTCAGAATATTTGTTTAACGCTGACCGCAAATGCATGATATCTATTTCAATTCACCGATTCCATACAAAACAGAAAAGTCAATCAATAGAAAAATGCCGAAATCTGTGTTGGGTTGTGCGCCTGGTAAGGTTCCGTAGCCCGCCGGCACAATATACTCAGCTACTTAAAGGGGCCTTTTAATATAGGGATATTATAAACATGTTAAGTGAGTTTGCGGTTTAACAGCCCTTTAACATAAAGCGATCGTGGATGAGAAAGAGTTGTAAAACCCGCAAGGATTTTTAGATTATTATTCGATGGCACGGAGAGCCGAGCGTGTAGGACACAGAACTAATTACAATGTGATGACGTGCTGGCCGTTCGATCTCTATATAGAACATGTATCTGCTTTGTGAACCTTTGTGCAATACAGTAATTAATTTCCTATCCCAATAGTCATTTGTATACCTATAGAACTCATTCAATCGCAAAATTTTAATTTACGATTAAACGGTTAAAATACATTGAAAAATAAACAAACAAAATATTCATCACACGGTTTTATTTCACGTTGAACGGGATGTTGTTTTAATATGTAACAAATAAATATTCTAAATAAAACGCTTCATGTTTATTTACTGCTTTGCTTTTGCTTTTAAACCGTAGTTTTATTAATTTTCGCTCGAGTTTACTATTCTCCAATAACACACAATTTCGATGTTTTCTAAACACAAATATACTTTGTAAACGTATCAATATGGATTACGCGCCGCGCGTGGCATTTTTATGTAATTGCTCACACCAAAAGGCTCAGGCTATTTATACAGGCTGTTACGCAGTTGCAGAGGAAAACACAGGGCCTAGTTACAGAGAAATATCTTGCCGGGATACAAAGTTCTGGCACTCGACGAATTTATGAATTCCTCGCCGAAAAATGCCTTTTCTAAATTCCTCACAAATTATTTTGCCGGTAGGTGGTAATAAATACGTTGCTACTCAAACTGCTGGTACCTACTATGGAAGGCTCTACTTTTGACCGACATTCAGTACTCGTTAACCACTTAGGTTTTTACGACGTCATCCATGTTAATACAATGTCAATAAAATTAACAGAATCTTCAACAGTCTCACAGACGTTTGAATGAGGGAAACAATTGACAAACATTTACTATATACGTGTTTTGTTTTCTTAAAATATATTGATACTGTTGTTTATCATATTTATCACGCTAATAGGGGAAATTCCATACAAGTACGGTTACATACAATTAGGAGAATGGATGAACCTTTGGGAATGACAGTTGACTTTATAATTATAATCTATAGAATAGGTACACCGGTAAGCTTGATAAGGATTTTGACAAAATTTACTTTCGTTATGAGATACACCTTAGACGTTTATTCGTCTCTACATTTCGCTAAAAAATGACAAAGACAGAATGATACATAATGAGCGACTTTTCGCTATGCGTTGCTGTGTTGCTATAAAGTGTTGGGCGCAAGTAAACTCAGTAAGCAGTTGTCATTAATTACGAACAAAACCATACACAGAATAGTTTGACCTCTGTAACCTCGAAACAAAAGCATTTTGTAGTACAATGATGAAAACTTTACAATGCTCACGGTTACTAATAGACAAAATAATATTTCATTGTAATCAAAAGCTAAGCAAAGAGACCATTACTAAAATCAAACGTCTTCTGTAAAATAGAGTGCTAATCTAGATTCATTGAACAGTAGGCCTCTTTGCTATCCGAGAGGCGTTAACGATATTACATTTTAGCAATTTCGAGCCAAATTATGGTATCGTCTTTATTTTAAATTAGTCATCAAATTTAATTTGAAAATGAAATGTGAATTGCTTAAGTGTTTTGTAGCTTAACGTAAACCGAATTACGTGTTACTCTTGATTTTGTTTAACTCTTCGTGTGTTCGCTAATTTGATTGAAATTGATCACTCACGTCAGCTATACGTTAAACAAATATGCTTTGTATTCGTTTATTCTAACTTGGTTTTATTTCTACAGAGTTGCCACCCGCTGAAGAATCACGACAGGCGGTGATTAAAGAATTAATCACCACCGAAGCGGATTATATCCGCCATCTCAAAGCCATCGTGGAGGTAAGACTTTAGAATTATCATTTCTCATTAGTTACTTTTTAATTTCTTCCTTTATTCATTAAGATTACATGGGAAGCAGTCGTTTATAAAGCAACCGAGGTGGTCGTCTAAGACCATCCATTCATATGTTTTCTAAAGTTAAACAATAAAGAGAGATGCCCAGGAATAACATTTAACTAGTTTTAGAGAGATTAACAGATTAAATACAATTGTCAGTAAAACAATTCTACATAATCAAATTCATTACCAGTCAATATATTGTACTCTTTCGAGACTTTTTAACGACATTTTTTTGGTATCACACATTTATCCAAAACACTTATGAGAGTAACGAAAATACAAATAAAAAGGAAATATGTACGAGTGGCAACTCAAAACACTAACATGGGTTAGGTAATGTACAAGAAACACCCCCTCATAGAAAATGTAAAATTGAATGAACCTCAATCCTAATAACAATATCTTGCCTTTATAATTACTCGAACAATACAAATATAATTTTAGTTGAACCAATAAATAGGCCGAGAGGTTCATTCACATATATTAAGCGGAACATAACTTTAAACTAAGTTCGTGACCGCGGTGCTATTTTACGTTCGGTCGGACCTCAAATACTTTAGTACGTACTATTGTCACCACAATTAAGGACGTTGTAATAAGGAAGTTTTGGTACCTCAACCTATTTATACATATGGCTTTATATAAACTTGTCACAAAGGTCTATCGTATGTTCCGGGTTACGTTTGTAAGACTACACAAGATTCCATTCCAAGCTGTGACAAACCCATAAAGAGGTTTGTCACAGCGTTCAAGACTTCTGAAATTATAAACTTGTGACCTACACATTACACATACATAAAATTGGAGTGTCTGTATAATATATGTATATACGGTACATACACCAAATAAAACATTTAGATATTGGCAGGTAGGTAGATACATACTGATACAATAAGAAACACCGTAGAATACTTTAATTTAAAAAAAAATCGTTAATTTAGAAAATAACTAGTTACTTTTTTTTGACAACAAACGGGACTTATTCGCGATATAATTGATATTTTTGGTGGACTGCCCTCCCGTGACCACGGTCGGTGCAACTCGACCGAAACGTTGGGAGAAAAAAAATATCGAATTATATAGCGAATAAGTCCCGTTTGTCGTCTAAAATATGTGTCTTTTTTTCCACGCGGACGAAATCGCGGGTACAGTTAGTCAATAAATATAAATTAAAAACACCGTGAGTTTTTGTAGTTCCCTGCCTACGTAGTATATCAGTCAGACCGCACTAGCCTATAAGAGTACATGAAGCCTATATAAACGATCGTAGGCATGTGTAACGAAACATCGCCTCATATTATTTAACACAAGCGTGTGACCTTACCTTTGTGATAAACAAACAGTTGGTTTTACGCAGAAGAACGTGATTTAAATCCCTAAAGGACCACAAACCTGAATGTTTCGAAAGTAAATATGAAATATAAACATTCATGCCGTATTACGAAAATTGAATTTCTAGCAAATTTAGCAATTATGTAAGCTTTAGTGTGTTACACGTTCAAATGTCAAGCCATGATCCGTTTGTGACTTTTAACGAGATATTAGCAACGGAAAAAAGGGAACAAAAAGAAATATATATTTTTTCATCAACTCCCGCACTAAGGAATTTAAACCTTGTTTTGTGGGGGTTTCACAGATATTCAAATCACATGTACAAAGTTACCCAGACTTAGGACAAGTCTTTATGGATCGCATAAATTCTTATCCTACGCGGGGATCGAACCCGCGACACATCGCGTACAGTGGTTATTGGCGTGGTAACCTATACCACTCGGCTATCCGTGCAGTCATATTTATTAGTATCTCTTTTAATTCACGGAAAAATTTCAAGGGAAGAAACCCTGTCTTTTTATAGCCTTACACGGGGACACAGGTCCAACATGCAGAAGCTTTTTTGAGAACTTTAATCTAAAATGTGATGGGGCACCTACCAAGAGTCATTCACCCCTGCTCCATGGAAGAGCAGTCATGGACGGTCCAAGGCGTTTTAAGGTTAAGATTACTTCTAAAATGACCTAGGGTAACAAATAATCAAAGTAAATGGGTACCGACTTATATTTATTTAATTTAAATGTTATTAAAATATCTCGGAGTTACGAGTCAGAAGTTAAAACTATTTAATTAAAATCTGTATAATTTATTTTTACTTTACAGCCTTTTTCAGACTATTTCAAAAGGTTAACATACATTACTATAGTTTTGTGGTTCTAAAATGTCATTCCTAGGAAGAAGATCCACTAGGTATATTAATTAATATAATTCCATTGATCCTATGGTTTTTAGATTGTGATATAATATAGCTAACCAGTCTACATGTACAATAAAAGTTTCGTCTCAAAACTTAAACCTACTTAAAGCAATAAGGCTCAAGATTTTTTCCCTCTTAATTAACAAAGTTCGTCAAGCCACGACCGGACGACTGTGGGAGGAAAATTACAATTTTAGGGACTGTTAACTTATCACGAATTATTATAACATCGGTTGATTATACATTGAATCCAATAACACAATCTGAAAAGAAGTTGATGTTAGTCTTAAATCTGAAATACGCCTAAATAATATTATTATTATTACTAGCTGTAACGTCCCACTGCTGAACAAATTTAATGACATCCCATTCTTTTTAAAGAAATGGTACGATTAATACTTTTCTTGCAGTTGTTTATAGAGCAGAAAGAACCGTTAACTGATTGCACGAAACCACGATAAAGCTTTAATAAAATACTTTGACGGGCTTGGTTTAGTGGTTAGTGGTCCTGACTACTATACCGGAGGTCGTGGGTTCGATTCCCACCCAGGACAAATATTTGTGTAATGAGCACGATCATTAATTCTCTGTCTGGGAGTAATTTATCTTTAACATGTATGTCTTTAGAAAAATATAAGTATGATTATCAGTTATCTAGTACTCATTATACAAGTTACTCTCGTATAATTAAATTGAGACTAGATGGCGTTGTGGGAATGTTGAGGAATATTTAATGGCGGCGATCATGGCTTGTTACTTGTAGTCCCCGAGCGCGACTAGCCTCGCGCCTTTCACGGCCGATAAAGTAGGTTTGATGACATTATGACGTCATTCACTTCATGTTTTCGGCTTTATTTCTCTAATTTATTTACGCGCTGTCGTATTCGAGATAAATTGCGACTAAAATCAATATAACGTGAGGAGTTTTAATAAGATTAGAAGATACGTTACGTAATATGGTTGTTGAAGGCTTGTAGGTATTTAATTTGCGACAACAATTAATATTATACTAGCTTTTGCTAGCGACTATGCCTGCTTGGATGTTGGTTATTGTGACAAAAATATTAGGACCCTTATTTAGTTCAAACTATTACCATTTCAATTTTACTGAAATCGGTCGCCGATTTGGCTGTGAAAGGGGATCAGATAAACCGATAGACAAAGTAACTTTCCCATACCTATATTATTATCTGGATTGAATTTTCGAGTTAGCAGTATTTTTATTTAGAGAAAATTCTAGGATTACTATCAGAGCATTTTCTATACTGTACTGAAGAAAAAAATACTCTGTAACATAACAATACTTTTTTATAATAATTCCAATCTGAAATCGTCGGTACCCGGGTATTTGTCGATCCCTATCATAGGGATTAATCCGGTCCTTGCTCCTGAGCTATTATAAGGTTTGAAACGTAATGGAGGTAAGACGAGTGAGTCAGCATTGTTCCTCGGCCTCAAAACAAACCTCAATCATTTACGCCGTTTAACAAAGAAATCTGATCCGGCCCTGGGTAACATCCCGTATAATGGACTTGACGACGTTTGCTTTACACAACAACAAACTAATGTGGTTTCCTTAAATAATACTCGTAGATAAACTAAAAAGTAAAGTACGTAACTGATGACCTAAAATAGGAATCATATAATATTCTGAAATCTAAAATGTAATCTATTTCCATTTAGGATTTCAAAAGTGACTTTTCCAAAGAAGTACTTTTGGATAAAAGTAATGTGTATTTGAACTATCGCAACAGTAAGTTAGAACTTTAGACAATACATCAATCTAGTTTAAGATGTGAACTAAGACATTTTGATGAAACTATTCTCGAACAAGTCTCACGTTAGTCATTTTACAAATAAATGAAGACAAATTCTGGTATCGTTATACATTTACACGTAAAAAGGAAAATACGACGTTGATTAAAAGTAATAACAATTCAGGTACTATTACTTATTACCTCATTTCCTACACAGGATAACTTTAAGGAAAGAAATCCTAACCTTTTTAAAGACTTACACGTGGACACGGGACCAAGACACAAAGGCATTATTGATAATTCATCTAAATTGTGATGGATCATCTACCAGAGACCAACAGAGAGAATAATAGATATGAGCAATTCAAACCTTAGATGCAGAAATATTGCATAAATTATCCAGAAAAATAATATTTTTTTTATTTACTTTCGAATAATAATTACGCTCAAAAGTTGAGTTCAAAATAAACAGAGTTAGTCCATGCAGGATGCGAGCGCGTGTACCAACATTCCGACACGAGCGAATCGTTGTGTAACAGTGTTAGCATACCAAAGTACACATGATGTAAGTTTAAGCTAAACACGGTATTACACGTGTCCTCTAAAATAGTCTTGTTTCCTCAATAATTTAATAGCTGCGAATTGTTCCGCGTAACCCTTCGCATGATAAGGATGTTTCCCGACATTATCAAAACCCAAAGCTACGTAGCAACATAATCATTTTAGAAAGCAACAAAATCCAGCTCTAACCTTTTAAATATGAGAATTGCGGGCACTGTAATTCATCATGTCATATGTCAAAAACATGACGACAAATGTATTAAATATTCTGACAATTGTTTTGCTTATCTTACTGTTAATCTCTATTTAACGTAACGTTTAATGATGAATATATTTAGAGCGCGTAAAACATTTTTTTGTTTAAGGCCCTTCACACAAAAGGCTACACAATTCTCCGGTAATGGACGACTTGCTTGCCTACTTACGACTCGAGACTTTATACTAACCTTTATAAGTTTTGATGCTTGTGTCGCATAGAAACTCAAGACATTGGTATTCTTGTGCTGCCCCATGTACAAACGACTTTCGTGTGAAGATCTCGACATATCTCAAATGGTTCCTACTTTTAGAGTAGACTCCTTAGATTTGTATGAACAGCATGATAGTTTTGTGCATTTTTTTGTCCTAAGGTATTCATAGCTACCGCCCACGCCCTGCAAGACGCAGGGAAACTACTGGAAGTGGACACAGAGAATCTATTCACAAACATACCAGATGTGCTCAACGCGAGCCTTCTCTTCTGGGAATCTACTCTCTTCCCTATGATCATTGATGCCATTGAAAAGCGTAACCCGTAAGTTTATGGTGTAGTGGTTTGGGACCCCGTCTGCTATATTGAAGGATATGGGTTCGATTCCCACCCAAGACAAAATTTTGCATGCTCAGCATTTATGATTTTTTTTCTCGGTATTTATTTGCACGCAATAAAACTAACATAGGTAATAATCAGTTCTTTGGTAACTATATAGTACAAGTACCTTTTTATATAAGTATTTAAGGATGTTACCATTGCAATGTTGCAAATCACCAGACAACATACGTTCTAAAAGATCAACGTTAACAAGAAACAGAAAAGTGGTATTTTTGTGTAGTATCTAGAGAGGACATAAATCTTCAGAGTTCCGCTGTGATGAATTACCCTTCCGCGGGAGACGTCGCGAACTTACTTGTAGTGGCTTACTCTTATATGTCCTGACAACTAGTAGCCGAGTTAATACGTTTATCACAACCAAAAAAACATTGTAAATTATACACTTCTTATTTCTTTTTATTCACGGGATAATTTGAGAACCAGTCCTTTAAAAGGCTTACATGGCAGCAAAGGCCTTGTTGAGAACTTTTATCTAAAATCTGGTGGATTATATACCAGGGGCCATCTATCCCTTTCTATTAAAGAACAGATCAATCTAAACAACAATCTAAAGTAGATGCAAAACTATTATATTTATTCGATTCTCTTTTAATTCACGTGAAGAACCCGGTCCTTTTTAAAGGATTACACGGGGACACAGGTCCAACATGCAGAGGCCTTGTAGAGAACTATAATCTCAAGTGTGATGGGGCATCTACTAAGAGAAATCTATCCTTTTATTTGTTCTATTATAATCATTATTATTTATTAAATAAAATGTTTTAATATTTAATTTTTATGCGAAATTTTGAAGGTTCGACTCGGAAATTATGTCGCCCGGGTTCATGCAATTCCGGGAGCTTTTCCACCCATACGAGAAGTATGTAAACGAGCAGACAAAAGCTCTAGATTATCTCAGGTCGTTATCGGGCAATCAAGAATTTCAGGCGTACCTAAACTGGTGCCACAGTCAGAGCGCCTGCAATAGGTAAGTCTGCAGAAAAAACCATAAAAAGGTAATTTTTCGACTATCAAATCAACTGAGGGCGTACCATCACTACTGATTTCATTGTAATTGTGGAAGAGAAATGTTCAACGCTTTGCAGTGCGCTGTCACGCTTCCACACTACAATATGAATGTTGGCTCTGGGCACGTACTAAACACGAGATTTGACAGCCGAATTACAAAGAGTTGTTCAGTTTTCTAAAAGCAGACTACTAAAATCAGAAAGTAATTGACAATGTGTTACAGGCTTCAATTATCTGACATCATGGTGAAGCCAATGCAGCGCTTGACCAAATACAGCTTAATCTTAAAGCGCCTCCTTACTCACACTGACACGGAGCCAGAGCGCACATCACTTGAAGCCATGGTAAGAACAGCGAGCTTCTTGGTTGACGCCTAGATGTCGTAAAAGTATAGAGTTTTAGATTACAAAGTTTTTGTGCCGGTACCAATGGCAAATGATACTTCTTAAGTTACGTATCCAATGCCTATTTCTACAGAAAAGTCCATGGTCCATTGAACTAAACTTACCACAAATTTCTTCTAAAAATAAAATCTTTTATCCTCATCCTTGATAAAAAGTGTAATCAAGATATTTGTGATATATTCTACTAATTTATAATCAAAACTCTTGTATCTTAAGCTAAATAGGATCTGATAAAAAATGAAGATTTCGAGAATCGTGTGTATTTACATTAGCTTTTTAAACAACTATAAAGATCGGCAAATCAAATTATACGTTGACTAAAGACCTTTGTACATTTTTTTAGATGATAAGCTCAAAAAGCTATGTTCAGGATATAAATCGCGCAATCCGCCAGAAGGAAGAACTAGAGAGAATGGAGCGCCTTTGTAATACAATTGAATGCTTTGAAATAGTAAGTAGCAAACAATTATTTGAACATTCTTATCGTCAAGAAACTTTTTGTAAGGAAAGTCAAATCACTTGACACTTTGTAAATGGATAACTAATAATCTTTATTACATACATTTATACAGCTTATGACGTATTTTTTTCAGGAATTTAAAGATGAGGACATGGATAGGTGTTTCCATTTGTACACTGCGATCAATCTGAAGTCGGCAATGATCAACTGCGCCTCTTACCACAGCCGTACTCTAATTCATGAAGGCGATGTCCGCTTTAAGGACAACCTCAAGGAGGCAAGAAACACAATACTACAAACGTGTACAAACAGCTTTAACAATGATCCAACACTTTCAAATCTCCTATACTACTTCATTTAATAATTGTTTTGAAGTGGATCACTGTTGAAATCTGGTTATTTATCCGTTATATAGCTCTGCGAAAACTTTTTCGGATGCATCCGTTTATTATATCGATACTTGAGTTTATTATTAAAATATTCCATTAATATATGTAACAAGAACTCGTTATTAAGTTATTTAAATTAATACAATTGCTAAATGATATTTAAGCTCGCATGCGAATTGATTATTATGTGCGAATGATTAATTAAGCATTGTATAACGAGATATAAAACAAACTAGCAAAATAATTACTCGTAGAATTTTGTTTGCCTTTGAAGAATCGTGGTTCTCTGTTTAAAAGAATATTTTTTACAGTTCGACGTGAGGGCGTTCCTACTGACAGACATGATGCTAATTTGTAAGAAAACTCCGGGTTCAAAGAGTGGCTACCCCTACAAATTGATTAGGTAAAACTAAACTGTTTTAATCAATTAAAGCGTTTATTTGTGCAAAGCGATTTATGTAAGACCATTGTATGCGACTTGCCATTTCCATTTTAGGCCAAAATTTATGATTGACAAGTTAGTGACATACACAAGAGGTCCGCGCACTCCTAAAGAATCAGGAGCTATTATATTTGTTGTTCTCGACGACTATGGATCGGCGCAGTATGCCTTCGCCCTTTCCGACGTGTCCAAGGAGCAACTCAGTGCTGCCAAGGTAGGACATCGATTTATTCTACAAACACTTACAATTAACCCTATCGATTTTATTTTGTAATTTTGTATTTTTACTAAGGTATGGGAGCATAAACTACGTGAAGCGCGTTTGACTTACGAGCTCGCTTTGTGGTACACAAAGCACCCTGACCGCGATGTCAGTGAGATGGACGCCGACTCATCTTCCGAAGCAGGAGCCACAAGAGGGGTAATAACTCTATCATTGGCAATACAATAATTACTAAATTAAATAGTTTTATGTAACATACACAGGAAAAAGCACTCTATACGCTTGCTTATTACGTTGATATTTGATCAGGGCGTGAAACTGAGTTCAGAGGACGCGATGATTGAGCGCGAGGCTCGCGAGCGCGTGGCCGCAATGTTGCACCGCCTCGTGGGTACCTCCACAGACTGTGACGTCTCTCAGGCCTCCATGAATACAGACTCATTTGATGGTAAGTTCATCAAAACTCTGTCTACGTAATCGGCAGAACCCTCACAAGCTCATCGTCATTATTGCGACATATTATTATTCTGAAGGGTTACGGACACCATCATTCAAAATTTTGACAGCTCATTATAATTTATCAAAGTTTTAGAATTGAGTCAAATGAACCAAACATTCGTCATTACTTGATTATTTATTCGATTTAGGAAGTATACCACCTACGTAGGGTTTTCGGAAAACATTCATTTCGTTGGCTCTTTAACTGGAAGAGTTGATATTACCCAAAATCATTAACGAAGTTACAAATTTCCGTAGCAAATCTGATCTGAAACTTAATCTTAATTGATTTAGTTAGGTGTTTAGTTTATTATGCACCTGTTTATAACATTATTGTATACAGGCGGCGATCCTTCGATGAGCGCGCGTCCTCCGGGGATCCACAGCCTGCGCCACCCGATGAAGCGCAACTCTACGGGTGGCAGCTCCAGGAACTCTCGCCTGTCAAGTTTCCAGCAATCCACCAGGTACAACACCTAAAAACAATCAATAAACAAAAATCAACCTGTAATTAATATTACTCACTTACACTTTGCTACTGTTTTTGTCACGGCGGTTGCGGACTTGTGAATCTATGAATGGATTTCTATACTCAAGGTCGCAGGTTCGAAACCCCTGCAGGCAAGTACTAAAGAGTTTTCAGTGTTGTTTTATATATTTTTTTAATCATTTTAAGACAAACTGTGAAGGAAAATGTCTTGACGAAATTATTTTACGAAGTATCTTAAATCGTAATGGTGATCGTTGAATTTGATGAACGATGCTCTATAATAGATAAACCTAAATTGATGTTGTAAAAGTCTATATGCACATAGTTCTCTGTGGTTCTATATTAGTCTGTGTTATAAGTTGAACTGTCAAGTGTCGGCGGGTAGATTATATCTAATTGGCAATTGCAGCGCTGCGTCGCACGATGAGCCGCAGCCGGGGCCCAGTAGGTATTACAGAGCGGGCAGCTCCGTGGAACATGTCATACCACCACTCAACGAAAATGACGGTGAGTCGCTACTCATAATTCACTTTTTAATAATTATATCCGGGTGCGTGGCGACTGGGCCTAACCCAGTCCTGTAAGTCTGTTCTCTGCTATATAAACATCCTTTTTTTGTCTCCTGCTTACAGAGGAGGGGGGAAGTGGTAAATATTTTTGTACTCCTCGTTTTTAATATTGATTAATTTCGTTGTGGGTGCAAAGACAGGCAATTGTTGTTTCTTGACCATGCGAGTGCAAGAGAACACTTACTTGCCGTCGTTTGTCCTAGTGTACAAGAGTTACAATGCCCTTTTTGAAAATCATAACTCCCTAGTTTGTTAATTAATTACGATTACTTTTGTACTGATTGATCGCAGTTGGAACAAATACCAATATTTTTCTTCGTTATTTAATGCCCCGCAACAACTGAGGGCCCAAATGTCTCCAATAAAATGCGATAGCCTCGTCCCCTGTCACATGAAATCGTTCCTTTATATATTATTGGATATTTGTACCCACTCTAACTTGCCTTTTATATAACTTTGACTGCTCTTTTGTCTTATTTCTTATAGGTGAAAGTTGTATTTACAGAGAGATTATATTTTATAACGCAATGTGTATTGGTTATTACACTATTATGATTTCTCAGAAAAACGATGGTCAACGTGAAACTGGCCAATAAAATGAACCTTTGTTACCTTGACATAATCGAACTAATATTTAAAAAAAAAAACTAAAATTTGACCATGCTTAAGGGAAAAAAGCAAGTGGTTTACAAATCTCCAATAATATTGAATCTACATAAAACCTTCTTTAAAAAGAAATGCAGTCGGGCCTGTCAACCGATCCGCTGAGACCTGAAATCACAGCGCAGGGCTGCCAGTATCTTTAAATTTGATTTGCGCTCTAAAGGACAGTATAAATTGTTTGACTGTTACACAGGCGTGATGTCGATCACTGTAAACGTGGTCAGTGAGAGCGAGTCAGAGACTATGGTGCACACACAGCAAGCTCAGCCGGTAAGTTTTACCCAAAAATAATCGACTTAGTAACATATATAACCTTCAAATACATCAAGCGTGTATAAAGGTACATTTACAGGAAGTAACAGGTTGACATGTTTACATGAATATTGATGAAGCATGTTTACCTACAGGAAAACATCGGCTTTTCTGCCTACACACTGCTAAAGGCAAAACAATTATTATAATTTACGATCTGAAAATTTGGATATGTTTAAGGTAGTGTCTCGTAATAAATAAGTACATTAGTAAAACTACATACTTAACGAGACTTATTCCGGTGGTTATAATGTCAAGATTCATATAAATCTCTTTTCAAGCGATTGACCAAAATAATACAAACCAACTAATTGTTGCTTGACAGTTTGTGTGTATTTTACTGCAAAAAAAAAAATATGTAAGTGAAAAATGGATATCGGCCGATATTCCGATCTACTGCACAAAATTTTATAAAAATCGGTCTAACCCTTTAAGAAGAGTGAGTCTTGTGACACGAGAATTTTATAAGACAGTAAACTACTCGTAATTATACCAATCTTACGATCAGTTTCGAACTTTGTTGCTTTAGTATAAGCAAATATAAAACGTGTAAATTCAGGCTCAAAATTAATAAAACCTACAAGGAGTTTTCACTTGCATATCGCCTCATGTTTGCCAAAATAGCTCGGTTACAGTTTTGCGAACGTACAGTAGATGACACTACGTTATTACGCGTGATCCTAAGGTAATCCCAGGAGTCCTCGCGACTCATTTTATTACTACTTCGTTCCAACTGGCGTAACCAGGTCAAGATTTTCACGCCAACATTTCAATTAGAGAGTCAATTTTAGGCAAATTTAATATGTTCCTGTATCTTTATTACTACTACTCTGAACGACAGAAAATGAACAAGGGTTTATACAGTCATTCAATTCACATTGAACTATAACTAGCGGTAAAATGGAAAAAGCTCATTGGATTTAATCCCGAAAGAGGACAGTGACTTGTTCCTTATCTGGATCCCATTAAGAATGTAACATTTAATCTTGTTTTTGAATTATTTCGATAGGACTGCTGAAATTATAATAAGACCAGCTACGTAAATTGAGCTCGAAAGTAAGCGCGGTGATCAATGCATGTTTTGATCTCACAAGAGATTTTTTCGTTATCATTATACAATTTGTATACGATAAGTAGATACCAAATTTAATGTCAAATTCTTGTCCACAATATCTAACCCTTGTATGATATTGTGAACATGAGTGTAACAATATGACTAGGGCTTTGTCATAAGATTCCACGTGGTGGAATATGAATTTTATATTTCATTTTCTATCCTGTGTATCGCAGCTGTTCGTTTACAACAAATGCAATAACGAATACAAAAGACAAGGTTAGCTGTAAGGAATACCTAGATTCCTGGAACGTGTATGGACTTATGAGCATATTCTTTGTAAGGAACTGGTTATCTGTGGATATAGTAGATACTTATTTTTCTTCAAGTATCGATCATTTGAATCCATGTGTATGTTACAGAAACATGAGATCTTATGTCATAATTAGTAAAATTGATTTAATCTTAAAATCAATTGCTGTTCGTTAGTCTCGCTAAAACTCGAAAACGGCTGAACGGATTTATCTCATCTTGGTCTTGAATTGTTCGTGGAGGCCTGGGGAAGGTTTAAAAGGTGAGAAAAAATCGAATAATAGCCGGGCAAACCCTAAAAACAGCCCTTATCTTTTTCCTTTACAAAAGTTTAGGTATTTTATTTATCGATTGGGGCAGTACGAAGTCTGCATGGCCAGCTAGTACTTGATATAATTAGGCGTATTAAACGTTATGATCACGATGCATAAGTGTGCGCGAGGACCTTCACTCGTTAAAGGGTAAGTAGAGATACTTGCATCTATTTACATCGATAATGAAGAGCCAATTCTTAAGTGATTCAAGCGCGAACTAATAAACGTAAGTGTTCTCAATTTATAATAATAAGCACTTACCTAGAGTTTATGAAATTGTTCGCAGATATTATAATTTTATGAAACGGAATCGTGTGTAAAGATTGCATTTGTTACAATCAGAAGTTCAAAATTTGAAAAATATAATTTATAGAATAAAATTCATGAAATATGAATACCATTTAGCATTAACAACTTTTAGTATTTTAGAATAATAGCGGTCCGACCGATTTCGGCCACGGCGGCCAGTGTTACTATGACACCAGCCAGCTACGCAGGACATATTATAGTGCACAAGCGTGTGCGCAAACACAGGTGCACTCTCTATTCCTTTACTCTCATAGCCCGATGGGACGGTAATCCGACACGACCGGAGAGAGATCAGGCGCAGGACCCACATTTTTACGTGCCTTCCGAAACACGGAAGCTGTGATATTTATTTCTTAAACGCACACAACATTCGAAAAGTCGGTGCGCGCCGTGGGGATCGAACTCAAGACCTCTGACTTAGCAGTCCTACGGTCTCGCCACTAAGCTATCACAGCTTCATAATACTAAATTGGATAATCTGTTTAAAGCACTGCTGCCTTAAGCGCAATAAGGCCTTGATTCCAATGAGTCCAGAATTATTACGTTTATGACAGTCAAGCCTAGTACTTATAAGTTACCTAAGATTATACACCTAGCACTAATATCCTTGGTAGGTACCAACTAACCAAACGTTAGTTACGTAGTTACAAGGAGACCTACGGTAACAAACGGAAGTTGGGTAGGAATAGGGGTTAGTGTACGTCGTGCGATGTACACAGGAAATGGTTTTCTCGCTGCCGATCCCACAGACTCATAGGACCGATGATGACTAAAGGTGTCGGAGTGACGGAGATGAATCAAACTCAACTCCAACTTGATGACTCATTTATTATTTACTAGCTGTTGCCCGCGACTTAGTTCGCTAAAAAATAAAAGGAGGAAAAAAATATTAACCGATTCTCAGACCTAATGAATGCATATATACAAAATTTCAAGAGGGCCAGTCCAGCCGTTTCGGAGGAATACTGTAACTAACATTGTGACACGGGAATTTTATAAAGATTAAACAAAATTTGTTAATACAAATCGACCTAGTAATTATTTCATAAACGAGATTTTTTCACGTATGAACAGCTCATCTTTAACATGATTGACGTGTAGGGCAGCTAGTGGCAAGGTCTCTGTGTAATGGAGACAGCGAACTTGAATGCCCGAGGGAGTCACTCGCTAAGAGGACTCTCACGTCTTGCCTACGCTAACTGGCGGGATAAAGAGGTATAATTGTATAATTATGGTCGTGGGCGAAAATGTCTTAAGGTCATTTTCATAATTATATAGAATGGCAAATGTCATAGTTAAGGAAGTGTAACTAAGGAAAATGTTAAGGTTTCGTAGCGGTAGAGGAAACGTACGTGCCTCGTATATCAAATGAATGAGGATTAGATAATTGCACAGTAGTACAATAAAATTATTTTTATGGTTAAATTTCATCAAAAAAATCGTTTAGAATTAAATTAAAACTAAATTGAATACTAAATGGTGAAAGTCTACAATTTAGATTTATTCAGTTATAATCATTATGAAATATCGGCAGATTAAATCTGTCTTGGTTATCCTCTTTTCGATATTCGAGTTTCACAATGTTCTTTTATAAAACTGTTTCACATAACACAGTTCGGTCAGATGTTGGGCCATCAGGAACTTACAGGGTGTTGCGTTACAGCCTATAGTGGTGCTGCAACACTCGTCCCCGCATAAGACGCCGGTGCAGTCGCGCAGCTCGAGCACGAGCCGCAACACGTTGCGCGTGCAGCCGCAGAACGTGGTGATGGCGCTGGTGCACAGCCTGCCCGACCTCACCATTGATCCGTCACCGACACCGCCGCGCCCGCAGCAGAGGTAATGTAACAGCTTAACGATGACCACAAGACATTGAATAGAAATCAGTGACCACACATGTTCATGTTAACAACTATAGTACGAATAGTGCATTGCGGCAGCCATTGAGCTTGCTGGCAACGGGATTCTTTTTTGGCATTATTAACTCTTTTCGTAAAATAACATATTCGATTAAACAACGTCGATAAATTAATTATCAATACGGTTTCGTATACTGATTTTTTTTTGTTTTCCTGCTAGCCCTAGCCCACAGTCGGCTTCAGAGAAGCTCTACCAATCCCACCAAGAGCTTCTGAACAGGAACCGTCTCTCTGCTCGCCAACATTACCTGAGTCCTGATCACCGCGGGACCAGCTACCCGCCACCCAGCCCGACTAGGTAACTTATCATATGGTTTTCTGATAAAAGAGTATTCGGACTAGTTTCAATAATGAAGTAGACAGATACAAAGTAAAAGTGTATAATTTTCTATATACCACTCTCTATAAAATTATAAAACTAGTTAACTAATCAAAATAGTGATCCAACTCTACCTGAGTTTCTTCAAACAAATTTTAATTATGTTTTTTTATACTTCGATAAAAAGCTGATTTTGCAGTCTGCTTTAAATTATTGTTTTTATTTTTACTTTTGTGTAAATCAAGTTCCGCGTTTTGTAGAGCGTCACTAAAGCGTGGACTGGCGTTCTCATACTCGTTCAAGAACCCGCCACTGTCCAAAATGGGGCACGTGAACAGCCAGTCACAGGTGCAAGTTGAAGCAGGGCCTTCGACCAGCCAGGCCGGCACTTCGAAGGTGACGTACCGACCATCCGCGCAGTAACACAAACACAACACAAAGAAAAACAATGTGTCGATTAATACTTATTTACGAAAGGTTGAATTAACTTTGTGAAGTTAATTTCTGGAAAGAAAGTCAATAAGTATTTACACGAACACGGCTTTTAGCTGTTCACTAACAAGTCCAGCACCAGAGGATCAAAGGCTCACTCATCAGTCAAGGCCTCAGTGTTGACTACTGCTCATCTCACAACTTAACACGCACAGCAACTTCGTACTTTGCACCTATACCCACAAGAACTCCTAGAAAATTCTACTTCTACCCTCTAATACTCTATCATAATTATTATTCTTCTTTTTTCAATATTTGTTCCATTATTTTCCACAACACAACATTACGCACTATTTTCTCTTTAAGGCTATTTAATGTTGGGTTCCGAACAGGCATTAATGGCCAAAGTGGTAAAATGCCTCCAAAACATTCACTTAGCATTTTGGCAATATTTAAGTCATCATTATCATTGACGGAACCAAATCACAGTGTTAGCAATCATTTGATGTCAGAAACTTAGCCAAAGCAAATAAGGCAGTTAACAGCCACGGCCGTGCAGCAGATTATCATCAAACGTTTTATTGTGAAAGAATCCGTTACCAAAATATATTAAAAAGAAATAGAACCTCATTCTTTCGCATTTCACAGGGAGACGGAAGCCCCCAGCCAGGCCCGAGCGGCGAAAACAAAAAAGGTGACAAGAAGTCGAAGAGCGTTTCTAGCAGGTAAGAACCATAATTCGTGTTTTGCAAGTTTATACTCTATATATATACATCCTTGATTATAATTTCTTTACTCTGTATGACAAATGTTTATTTATTTTCCTTCCTCTGTATGAGCACTCTAACCCCGTTCGGGATATGGTTTCACCTAGCAATATTGGTGTCCGCGTCTATCTGCATCAGAGGAATGGTTTAGGTCCTCCAATACAGCTTAGCTTACCTTGTATCAGTTCGTTCTTCAGTTCGAGCGGGTGGCACTCCAAAATCGAGGGATGACATATAAGGTGCTGGCGGTCGTTGACGTTTACAAGGCAAGAATGTTTATCTAAGCTGTAGGTCTAGCTACTCAGAACTTGACGTTCCTCATCAGTAGAGAAGCTTACGCCTCACAGAGCTTTGTAAATGGCATGTAGGAATGTGCCTATGAACATTGATTACTGGTCTCATGTACCCACATTTTAACTACCTCATGTACCAACATATTTTCTTACTATTAAAAATATTTTTTTTACATATTAAACTTATATTTTCCGCAATTTAGAATTGGCGATACTTTAACAGCGCATTTTATTGCTTGGATACCGCTATCAAATCAAAATTTTTAGAAACGTTTCAATATCATCAGTGACATCACAAACAGTAGGCTTCATCGGTCTCTCCGATAGTTCACTAAACGGCCCAGTTCTTGACCTCGATTGATTGCGTAACGTAATTTATTAGTTCATTTTGTGAGGTCTCTGCGTGACCGAAATGCTGACTATCATATAATTAAACTGGGTAATATGCGATTGCATAATCACAAATAGAGTAGGCATGTATAGTTATGATTAATGTAGATTCAGCTTAGTCTAGTTTAATGTCTCGAAATTGTAATGCTATGAAGTAATATGAAATTGTTTTACGCTGCAATACATATACCTATATAATGTAATGTAAATAATATATGAGATACATTGCCTTCCCGTGCGATGACCTAATCGACTCCTTCACTACGCCACTGTATATAGTAGGATGCTTGGTACGCATAGGCGCCTAGTCCACGGCGGCGCGCCCTGCAAGGTCACCGGAAACCGTCTAAGGAACCGCTAGTGTCGACTGTCGCTTGGTCAGTACTTGAGTAACTTTGTTTGTTGTGTGTGCAGGCAGAAGGGAAGCTCCGCGAGCCCGAGCTCCCGCAAGGAGGACAAGAGCGACTGACATCGACGATGGCGCAGGACGCGTGACTGAATAAGACCTAGAAAACTACAGTTCGGGTGGCTATACAGATGGTGTTCGTAGTTTTCTATATTAAGTTAGTCACCATTGCAATGAACTTTTGAGGCCATCTATAATACGTTCCGCCACAGGCGATGTGGACTACAAATTTCTTATTAAGTGCTTGTGATTTATTTAAATGCAGATTTTAAAATGTTTATTTTAAGTGGCGATGAATGAAACCCCATATATATCAAAATTAGAATTAAGAATGACAAAATTGTGAAAATGGAATTTATTGTGATTCGACTGACAGTATTTATAACTGTCATATAAATTATATTCGTAGTAACACTACTATTTACAAACGAAGTGTTTTAAACGTGAATGGCTGATAGCCCTTGTAGACTTAACTATATTATACTATAGATGTACCTAATTTTGCTTAATATAGTCTAGAAAATGTTAGATAAAGAACTTCGAAAATGATGAGAACGAATAATACTTGTTCTGCACAAAGTAGTTATTAAAATTTTATTTAGTAGGCAAATGTGTTTTTGTTAATTAGCTATTTATTGAGCGTAGCGTAGCTATCTACTTTTCCTGACTCGGGATGTTGTAAATAAAAACTGCTCAGTGTAGTCTGTACTCACTCAGTACAATAGAATAATAACCACTCGTAGGCAGTAGTACTTATATAACATATAGTCAAATACTAATCAAACCTTAGGAATAATTACATCAATTGATAGTCTGATTGTAAAACAAACTGCGAGGCCATTGAGCCAACTTAAAGAAGATTGTCTGAAGCGACATACAGTCGACTAATCGACTACTCTTATTAACTCTTAGGAATAATTATGTCGATTGATAGTTTGATTGTAAAACAAACTGCGAGGCCATTGAGCCAACTTAAAGAAGATTGTCTGAAGCGACATACAGTCGACTAATCGACTACTCTTATTAACTCTTAGGAATAATTATGTCGATTGATAGTTTGATTGTAAAACAAACTGCGAAGCCATTGAGCCAACTTAAAGAAGATTGTCTGAAGCGACATACAGTCGACTAATTCGACTACTCTTATTAACTCTTAGGAATAATTATGTCGATTGATAGTTTGATTGTAAAACAAACTGCGAGGCCATTGAGCCAACTTAAAGAAGATTGTCTGAAGCGACATACAGTCGACTAATCGACTACTCTTATTAACTCTTAGGAATAATTATGTCGATTGATAGTTTGATTGTAAAACAAACTGCGAGGCCATTGAGCCAATATAAAGAAGATTCTGTCTGAAGCGACACATAGCGGAGTACGTATCACTCTTAGGAATAATTATATTGATTGATAGTTTGATTGTAAAACAAACTGCGAGGCCATTGAGTTAATATAAGGAAGATTCTGTCTGAAGTGGCGATTTCTACTACTGTAAGCGACATATGTCCTCGTATATCTATCTACTATTATCAAATGTTAGGAGTAAGTTAATTAATGATTGTTAGTTTGATTGTAAAACAAACTGCGAGGCCATTGAGCCAACATACTAAAATGATTCTATGTCAAGCTTCTTGTAGTGTATTAGGCGATAATAATAATAACAATGTAGTGTTAAGTTCTCAACTGTTAATTTAATGTCACAGAGAAATGTTTGTTTGTTGAGTTGTAACTTGTGACTCTCCGTTCATAAAACTGTCTTTTTCCTATATCCAGCAAGATGGACAAGTAAAAAATTGTAATCAAATATAGAAAAAAAACCTTTACTATTGGAATTTAATGTAAAAGAAGCTAATATGCTATCTTTGTTAGTAAAATGTACTGAATTGAACTAGAAGACTTAGAAAAAGCTGTTATACTCTATATACTTAGAACTTAAACGAAGTATAAAAAAAAACTACCTACTTCGATGTAAAGACTTATCTTTCAAAAAGAGTATATTTTAGGAGAAAATATAAATTGTTTTCATTACGAGTAGGTACTATTTGTGTTACATTTTCTGTAAATATTGTACCCTGATATTATATATTATCATGTTTGTAGGTAACACACCTAGTGTCTTTTACTGATGATAAGTTATATATTCTTAGGCGCTTTTTGCTGCGCATCTATTTATTGTAAACTTTGAGAGTTTCGAATTATACTTAATATTAAACATATATATGTACTAAATTGTAGGCATTGAGGCGGAAAGCCCAATATGTTATTAGAATTTAAATTGATGTAATGAATATATGTATCAAAATCCGTTCAGGAGATTTAATGTTACACCGCGTATTTAAATGTTACCTTCAATGTTTAAAGAAATAAATAGGTGTTAATCATGTACTCACTTTACTATAGTAATATAATCCAGTTCATTGCATTACCTACCCGTTTGGATCAATATCTATGTACTTACTGTTCGGACACAGCACACAACTTTGGGAATGATAAAATTATGGAACGAACGGATTTCTGATTGCTTAAGAAATGGGTGCTAATACTGTGACTGGGATTTAAAATTATATATTATCTCATCTGTTTGGCATTTGATTACTGTAAAATTATATAACCTGTAGCACAACGACTAATCTGTTATCTTACGACAATTATTAAATGTGAACATAAATCAGTGTTTTACTTTACACACCCTCTTCCTTAACTTTATATTGTTCTGAGTCACCAGATTTGTTATTTTCATTAAACCTGTTTAGTTGTGATAAACAAAGAACTTCAAACTTGATAGAGTTACCAAATTATAATTACTTAACTAGGTGCCTGAAGGGTAAAATTAAATATATCTTAGAAGGAATACTAAATTTACAAGGAGTACAACATTGACACCTTGCCAATAATTAGGAGAAGCAGCTACAGGGCCGTGATTTCCTATCACGCCATAGACCTAGACAAAGTTATTTCGACCTAAAATGTAAAATAGCAACAACATACTAATAATATCTGGACCGATTTCGGCCACGGCGGCTACTGAGTAGTGGTAGGTACTATGATACCAACCAGCTACGTGTAACATATAGTACACGAGCGTGTAAGCAAGCACATCTGCACATTTCTTTTTACTCTCGTAGCCATCAAGCTACACGTATCTCGTAGCCAGACAAGATGGATATCAATCCATCCTGTCTCACGGCATTTCGACACGACTGGAGGGAGATCAGGTGCAGGACCCACAATTTTTACGGACTCCTTATTTTCCGAAATTCGGAAGCCGTGATATTTATTTCTAAAACACACTTCATTCGAAAAGGCCTTGCGCGCCGTGGGGATCGAACTCGAGATCTATGACTTTGTAGTCCTGCGGTCTTACCAATACCACAGCTTCAATACATCACAAACAGTACAGTTACATCATGACTGAAGAAATTTCTATTTGAAAATTTACCGACCCTCTCATTGAACATATTGAAGGGGCCAATTCATTTTAGTTGCTTAATTAAACAAATTATCCATTACCGAATAAATATGCAATACAAAATAGCAAGGACTATTTTTATTACAGTTCACAACACAACAAAAAAAAATACCAAGTGCAAATCAAACTTGCTAATAGACAAAATAGTATTAGACAAAACAAAGTAAAAAGAATGAAATGTAATGAATTATAGTTTTTGGCACTGGCTCTCGCAACAGTTCCCGGTCGGAGTGATCTGGAACACTCGGTTCTTGCGGTCTTTGGCGTACACGGGGCCCGGCTTGGCCCACGCTCCCTCCTTGAGGCAAGGCAGCCACATCATCACCATCAGCGTAGCCAGTATCAGACCATATACCATGTTTTACCCATGCATTAATGGTCTAATCTGTAATTAATCACACTTATATTAAAAAAGGTTGAAGCTTGTGCGTGATTAACGCCGCTTACTTATTACTTAACGTTCTAAGGAGGGTTAATATATTTGCAGCTATAACCAACATCCACGCAGGCGCGAGAAAATACTAGTGTTACATATAGTTACATCTTGCAAGTCGCAGCCACTAAGTGAGTGACTTGGCCTTAATCAGAATAATTGCCTGCGGCTTGAGATCAATAGAGTACTACATCTTAATGGACCCAGCATAGCACGGAAACAGGCACGTTATGTGCGCCAGCTCCCGCTCTCGAGTTGTTAATGTGTTGCACTATTGAAACTAAGTACTAAGATATATGAGACGTCTCGATGCCCATTAGTGCCAGAATATAATAAAGAACCACTTCAGGATATTAAACTTCCTTTGCGTGCATACCTAAATTCAAATTGAAACCTCACATTAAGAGATACCTTAAGCACCTACATATTAAATTAAAAACTTGTTCAACTAAAATGAGTGCGGTAAGTATTTAGACGTGCAGGTAGAGCGCTGCTAGATAACAGATCATGATAATTTTAATGTGTAAAGTCAAATTAGCATTGTATTGGATATTATTCTTATTGCTGTTTGTATCCTACAACCTTTGTAAGTTCACTGTTTCTGTACACAATACATCGTACGAACTTCACAAAACTGTTTTAGACTATGAAATCGTATTGTGATAGCTTTCTACATTCTGCTCACCAGACTAGTCTGGCGGACTGTTCTTTAAATATGCACAAATCCATGAATTCAAATGAAAATAAAGACCCCGCGGGGTATCGGAACAAGTCATAGGACAAGAGAATTATCGACAGTATTCTTTCATATCTGCAGCGCGTGTTACATCTGCCAACTGTAACCTCAAAACATGTTATTTTGACAGTGACTTGTTCAAATTTTATACATGTTTATATTCTGCCTTTGTAAACAGGTAGTTCAAGTAGGTAATATACGTGAGTGTTCGCCTTTAGTAGCTTCGGGTACCAAATACCTGTAAAATGTTTTGCTGAGATGTTTGAAATCTTAGGGCTTGTTTAAGTAGACGCAGCGCGTGCGGTTTGATCGTTTATGGTGTATCGGCTCACGCGCAAACTCAAACATAAATGAAGGACTTCGTTTAAGGTAACGCGGGCATCGAGCAACGCGTCCTTTGCCACATCGCCCACCGTTTCATTTGTGGCCTCCGACGCAGCACGGCTGGTCGCATGTGCGGCTACAACTCAAACTAACTCTTGCAAAATCACTTCTTGTACGCTCTAAGCATCGTTCAATGTCTGTATATCTGGCAGCCCGCTTCGCGCATCGCACCGCTCGACCGCCGCGTCTCCTTAAACGAGCCCTAAGACTATAGAACGTGGATTTCCTAGGACGACAGATTTAATTTTCTGAGACTGCAGATTACGGCACTACGACAGTGTATTTTAGATATTAACTTTGATAATAAATTATACAGGCGCTGTAAAGCTATAGTTTCTCTTCAAATATTCCTCATTCAAAATCACCTTGAATATCTGCAGGATTCTATGGATGTGTGTTCGTGGTGGTCTTGCGGGTTCGTGCATTTGTATTCACGAGGTGTAGGCTCGATCCCGACGCAGACAAGTACCTACCAATGTAATTTTTTCAGTTGTAATATGTAGTTCCTTAATTATTCTAAGACATCACTGAGAAACGGTGAAGGCAAACATCGTGAGGAAACCTCTATCCCAAGTATCGGAATCAGGAACACTCCTTCGCAAAACTAGCGTGGTAATCAAAGCTCAAACCTTCACTATTTGATATGAGACCGGTGCCCAGCAATAGGATGTATAGGCTGGTACACCGACTCTTCTTCTTTCAAATATGATAATATTTAAACCTTTAGATACCTTTACCTTTAGATCTGAGGGAAGATGCGTTGGTATTTGTTATCAGTAGAAGCACAGTTGTCGCACCACCATGTTATGTATATATTAGATTACTGTTATTTCTACCTACTGACTAGACCTTTCTAGGGTCTTTCGGCTGGTGATACCAAAATTCTAATAATCTATATATATAAAACTCTTCCGTTACTGACTGACTGACTGACTGACTGACTGACTGACTGACTGACTGACTGACTGACTGATCGACAACGTACAGCCGAAACTACTGGTCGTAGAAAGCTGAAATTTGGCATGTAGGTTCCTTGAGATATGTAGGGGTGCACTAAGAAAGGATTTTTGGAAATTCAACCCCTAAGGGGGTAAAAAGGGGTCATAACGTTTCTATGAAAAATCTTATTCCTTGGGTTTATAAACTTGAAACTTAGCACAAACACGTATATGGTCAAGTAAATAAGTTTGGCATTATATTTTTTTCTAAACTACCCTCCAATCGTGATTTAGGGGGTTGCGATTGGGTGACGGATTGACTTTCGCGCAGCCATAACCGCTCGGTGTAGGAGTCAAATATTTTGAACAAAGCTTCCTTTACTGACGAAAGTGAGCATTAAAAAAAGATTTTTGGAAATTGTACCCCCAAGGGGGTGAAAAGGGGTAAAAACGTTTCTATGAAAAATGTTATTCCTTAGGTTTATAAACTTGAAAATTGGCACGAAAACGTACATAGGCAAGTACATAAGTTTGGTAATGTATGTTTTTCCTCCAAACTACCCTCCAATCGTGATTTCGCGGGTGTGATTTGGTGACTGATTGATTAACGCACAGCCGTAACCTCTCGGTATAGAAGACTGATATTTTGAACAAGGCTTCCTTTAGAAACACAATTGACCACTAAGAAGGGATTTTTGGAGTAGCAAGCCCTTAGGTAGCGGGCGGGGGGGGGGGAGGAGATCAAAAGAAAGTCCTGTCGAGATCATTAAAATACGCCACAATCCCAAATTACACGTGGGCAAAGCCGCGAGCGGAAAGCTAGTTATTCATAAAGTATTACGTATCTATTATAGTCACATCTTAAAATGACATCACACTGAAATTTATCGAAAATCCAGAGAGGAGCCTGACATCCGGCTTAATTTGTAACACTAATATTTGTAAAACCGTGATCGAATTGAAGGTGCAACAAAAATTGTGTGGATCATTAAATGTATTTTGGCTTTCTTCTTAGATAGCAACAACTACTGCCTGAATAGAAAAACAAAGGCATATTCTATGAAGCTCAGAACAGTGTACCGTAGTCATAAGTAGAGGTGCTTCGGAAAAATTATAATTAGTTGCGACTTGAAAATGGGTCAATCAACTATTTTTTGTAAAATACGATTTCAAATGTGAAAAAACAAAAGTTCTAATTTCACCGTGATTTTATACTTAGTGTAGTAGCTAATTTAACCTAGTTTACAAATACAACCCGTGCCGCGACCAACAACGTACGAATTATAATATTTTCACCAGTAATATCGGGTGACACATCATTTTATGTCCTTTGGGTAACCGATGTTTAGATGATAACTTTGTGAATGAAAATGCATTTTTAATATTTATTCTTTAATGTAATCAAAACAAAGTAGTAATAGCAACTGTATTCAAATATAAATTCTGATAAAATTTGAATACTTTTTACAAAAAAGTCATAAACAAGGTCTCTTGGGTAACCAATACTAAAAAAAAAAATTTTAACTTTTGAGTATTTTGTACTGAGTTGTTCATTTATAAATAATTTTATATTATACGTAATTTAATCAAAGTAATTTAGCTAACAGTAAGAAAAACTAATTATTATGCATATTCAAGAGGTAATAACATAGAAAAAACAACTCTTAAAATTGGGGACATTTGGTGACCCAAGAGACAAATTTAGTGACTCAAGAGACCCTATTACTGCATAAGCATCTTTAGCAATTTCCTTTTTCATAGAATCATCAACTTTGAACACTCTTTACAATATTTTTGTCTTTTCGGTTTTTACTTTTCTTATATTTGTCTTTTATTGCATTACTTAGGTTCTCATACTTTTCCTTTTCTGTAGGTATTTTTACCTTCTTTTCCAGTTTTTTCTTGGTTCTCTGTAGTCTCTTCTTGTATTTTTCATACTTATGTTTAAGTTTTTCGTTTTCTTTCTTCAATTCAACGTTTTCTCGATAAATTTTGGATCTGTCCCTTCTCACTTTCATTCTTCCCTTTTTTGCTGCTCCAACTGTAGGAGAATCGCATACATTTTGTTCTTGATGAACATCATAATTTTTATTCTGATCAGCAACGTCTTGCTCAGCGTCAGTATCAGCATCTGGAAAGCCGGGAGAACTAGGAGGCGTTTCTTCAAGAACTCTATTGAGATTTCGCACTCGCTCTCTTTGATTCTTTTTCCTTATTCTCCAAATCACTCTCGCGTTGTATCTCTCTTTAGGGTTTAAGTCTTTAGTCAGTCTTTTTTTGGCGTGATAGTTTTCTCTCTTCTTTTTTTTGTACTCATTATATTTATCTGGTGGTCCGTGTGGTGTCCGGATATAAAGAATAGCACCACCCCATATCCTCCACTGGGTGTCGTAAAAGGCGACTAATGGACCTTAAGACCCAGTGCACTGTACCAAGCACCTTGGGTCACCCGAATGCTGGCGGGTAAGCCATCAACAAACGCATTCCCAAAGAGGGTTAGTGTCAGGCAGGCGGCCGACTATAAAACCACAGCCAAATCTTTAAGCAACATGTCTAGAAGACGTGTTGCGCCGACCCCTAGTGAAATGGGATAAGGGCAGGAAGATGATGATTATATTTATCTGGATCTTGTTTTAATCTCTCTTTATAACGTCTTTGCTTTTCTGCGTTTGTAAGAGGCATTCCTTATACCTAAAACAAAATAAGCTATGTAAGCACATAAACCCATAACAAAACACTGCAAAAACAAAGCTCATTCCGCTTATCACTCCTTAAAACAGTCGTAACGCATAAAAAATATACATTCCAAACGTTTCATCTGCATGCAAAACCACTACGTCTCTTGGGTAACCAAAACTGTCTCTTGGGTAACCACCAGAGTGACCCAAGTGACAGGTTATCCAGGGGACATTTTACACCAAAAGCTGTTCTCATTATGAATTTAATAGGATTAAAATAAAAATTCAGTCCCTACTGACTTATTAGATCATAATGCAATATAAATAGAGAACTAAATCCATTAAAAAGTAAAAACTTACGATGTTTTGCACGGTCTCCCAGCAGACTAACAATAAAGACACGTGACGACTTCTCCGGCCGCAGGCAAAATGGCCGAGCGAATCAAAATTTCATACGACGGCAACCTTGATCGTATGATTCTCAGAACTGTTTCTTATTAGTCTAACGCACGTATATCGCTATCTCACTCGCATTCATGTTCAACGGCCGCGGTTACTCAGTGGACGGAGGATGAACTTAATCAGGCGGGACACTTTCGCGCGGGAATATGTTTTCAAATTATGGAAAATATAACATGACTATATCTTTGTAAATTTCTAAACATGTGCTCATTTATATTTTAGTACTGAACATATACAAAATGATGGGACTTTAGTGAAGATTTTTTAAACCAGAGCAATATATTTCTGAAGCTAGGGGTCAGGGGACACCTACGTTTTGTATAGGAACGTGTGATTACGTCCTCTGGGTAACCAATTATTTTCGTTTAAATTTATGTAAACTTAACTTAATTACTATTTTAGTATTGTGGATTTATCCTGCAATTATGAAAACGAATGTAAAATCATCGATTTTTTTTAAAGTTTCCGAATAAAGACAGTAAGTTCACTGGGGACAGGTGTTGAACAAAAAAAAGTTGATTGACCCAAATAACACAATTCCAATCCGTCAATTTCACAGGCTCATGTTTCGCATTAAATACCTTTTCTACATTATTAGAAGTTTAAATAGGAATATTGATAAAAATGTCCCTACGTATACCACGTTCTAAACATGTAGTAAAGTACTTACCCGTGCGTGTTCAGATATAAATTGTCTTAATTATAATAAAGCCAATATTCATTATTCAAATTAAACAAGAAATAAGTTTAGAATCTAAAATCCGACTACTGAAATATCGCACTCTTTTAACCAAACTCTGTATTTCACTAAGATGTTTTCATTTTCCAGAGGGCGCCACATGCAATATTCACCTGCAATCTGAAATGTGCTAATTAAGCACTATTTTATATTCATTACGGTACCTTTGTAATGGCATTTATTTTAAGTTGACTACTTAATGTCCTCTAGAGGGCGCCACAAGACATTTCTTGTAATTTTACATGATACATAGCTTATAACCAGTGGACGACCGAGACGCTTCTAATGATTTCTCTTTTGCTAAATTACGATAAGTAGTTTAGAAGTTATGAGGGAGCCGATAAACATTACATACTCACATACAAACAGGTCAAAATCATAACCCTTCTTTTTGCTTCACCGTAGATGGGTAAAAAGAGCATTTATGTAATTACATCTTTCACACAAATAGTTGTTTTTGCAGATCTGAGTTAGGAGCAACAGTAAAAGTGCATTAGTTCAGAGGACACTACACTGTACTGTTACATTACACAATGAAAAGGTATTTTTATACGGCCGGGTTTTTAATACTTTCCTAGTTTGCAAACATGAATGAAAATACGTATATTTTAATTCATTAACTCACTTCTACAAAACAAATATTATAAAAGCAACAATAGTTTTAATTAAATTAACTAGTAATTATAACAGTTCCGTAACGAAATAAAATGCAAATTTAATAAATGTGTATATTTAAACTCTTCCAAAATAGTAATAATATGCGCCCATAAAATTCTTACAAATATATAAAAATTGTATTTCTTATAATATATAAGCCTATTGCTTGTAAATCTTTATATAAAATTAAGTAATCAATGATTACCTACAAAACAGTAATAATAACAAGGAATGTCTATCCAAAAACGGATTTTGTTGCTCCCAAACATAATAGGAATGTCATAGCCCTAAAAGTAACGCAATAAATAAAAATGTGCCCTGCAATATGAAAATACGTAATAACGGACACCGCGGCAAGCTGCAAGTGTCCTATCACTCCCAATCACCAAAGCGACGAAATTAAATTCAAGCGTTCATATTAGTATAGAAAAATAATAAAATTCAACAACACACAACAGTTACAACTAAGTATGTGAATGTGATGTTGTACTGTCAATCAATGAATAGTCAATTCAACTCATTTTTGCGCACGGGGCCATGTGTGGGTGTCCCTTGTAAGTATACAGTAACGTTGCGTAGTAGCAAAGGTTAACTAAAGATTCTACTATAATATCACACGCACACATAGCGCCGCGCGCACATATGAGTTGAAGTATTTGTACAATAATTTAGTTATTGTAAGTGGAAGCGGAGACGTTTCCTCCGTGTCCGGTCCAGTTGGTGTGCACGAACGTTCCGGGGTTGTTGATCAGCTCGTACGTGTGCGCGCCAAAGTAGTCTCTTTGCGCCTGGAATAAGATACAAAATTGCATGAATATTGGTTTTATTGGTGGGAAAATTTACAAAAGATATTGTTTTGTTATAATTCAAATTTTATTAAAAAAAAAGAAATTGTAGAACATAAGTTTATAAAATTGACCGCTATATTTAGCCATTATAGGCATACAAATATTTATTAAAAATCTAAACCAGTTCAGTATAAATCGATATTAAAGGACAATACAACTTAATGTAATTTAAAAAAGCACAACAAAATTAAAGCCATCAAATAATTAGTTATAACATAAATGACACAAAACATAAGAGGATCTTAAGAACATTATTATTAACTATACGACTTGCTTTAAGGCACTTGACATTACTGTTATGGACTTATTTATGCCTTATTATCTTATTGTATATTGAAAATTTTACTATTAATTTTTTTCATATTGTAATTGCTCATATATCGTGCAAAACTTGTTTTTATTTATTGTAAATTTGTCATCAGCGTAAATACTTAATTACAGCAAATACTACATTTTGTGCATAGATTATTTTTTGAATTAAGTATCTTGAATTCTCATCGCCACTAAATATCCTGCGATGTTTAACGAATATATATCTTTAAACGTGTACAATATTGAAACCACTTTAATTTAACAGAGTAACATACCGAGTTTCTTGTAGGTTTTTCTCCATAGGAATGACATTTGGGAACCATAAACCTAAAGACAGTTACGTTGTATTGGCAGTGTTGTTAACGCCCGTATTAAAAAACAACACTACTAAATCATAATTTAAAATGTTTATTGGTTTTCACATTCTACTTTGTGTACACTTTGCAATCATACTCGTACACACAGCTAAGGGCTTACTTAATTCCGTTCTTACATACTTACAGATTTTAATGTACACTGTGTGAAAAAAGTATAAAACATCGTGGATACAAAAATTAGAAATATTCTTAAAGAAAAAATCTTGAGGTAAATCATGATAAGGTATTAATTAATAGGTAGGTAATTCAATTCATTTCTTTTGGTCTATATAACAAATACTAATGCCATTAAATGCGAAAGTATGGAACTATCGTTCTACTTTCGCGGCCAAATCGCTAGACTAACTTTGATATTTGTAACCGGATTAATTAGTCTCGGTCCTCCAAGAAAGGTTATTGACCTACCGCGGTCTAGTAAGCAGTAAGCGGCGAAACCAAAGTGCATTGACCTCCACTCCACGGGTGAAAGGTATACAGTAAACTCCATTTGGTTAAATACTTGGTTAATGGTAAACAATTTTGATGTCTTGTAAGAATTTATCATCTGATGCTACTAATAAAGTATTAAGAAATGGTAGATTTTATGACAAATGAATGTTATCACTAAAAAGTACAACAATGTGTTTAGGACAACTCTTTTTAATTGATTAATGGCAGGGAATGACTATCATTTTATTAAGCTTTTGGTACTTGGCACTCATCCGCATGTAGCATGAAATTGGTGCTTTATGCGATACTATTGCTATTTTTTTATTACTTCTTGACATACCTTGATGTACCCTTTACAGGGTTTCGCATGCATAGATACTTTGTGACCAACACAGCGCACTGGACACTCTGTTCGTCATTTATATGTATTAAGTGGAAGCAATTTAGCAGGGTGCAAATGATTTCATACCGGATCTATAGACAAATATTGTTTGGTGGCTAATGTCCGACATAAAGCATAAAACAACAATGATATCAAGTTTTTTTATATGTCAATCATGTACCTAGTTTAATGCATAACATTGAATAAGTATTTTTTGTCCATCCCATAAACACAAATTGACCAAAGTACAGTTAATGAAACGTACGCGTAACGTAACAAGCCCCCTATCCTAAACTTAGCCCAGCTTATCATTGACATTTTGTTGTTTTAAAAACACGTGCCTAATATTTTTCAAATTATCTATCTGACGGACTAATAGTCCAGTCATTTGGTAGAAAATAAGGGGGTTACCTGGAAAGTTTTCCGGGAGTTTTGAAAATTTGGTATTTTATAGATTTGGATATGCTCTTTTCGAATTTTAACTTTGCCACCTCGTACGACCGCCGCTCGCGCCGCCATTTTGAAAAAATGGCGCCCAAAAACGGTTTTTTGGGAATATCTCCTTTCTGAGGCATTTTACGAAAAAAATAATTTCTGCAAAATTAAACCAGAAAAAATTTCCTACACTTTATGTCTTATTCATTTTTTCATAAAATCAATAGTTTTGGATGTACGAGCACCGCAAAGTATTACTTATTCATCTGCCACCACCACGTGTTTTTTGTATATTTTTCTAAAATGTTCCATTACTGCCGCCGGTTTTCAAGTAAATTGTCACAAATAAAACAATTTTCCGTATAAGAAGCCATAGATCTAAGAACATAATCAACACTGTACGTCAATAAACGTACATTGATGATTCAGTCTAAACTAAATATTTCTCTTAATATAGCTTCTACCAACAAATTTTTCGTTGAAGTTTCGTTCATAGTCGAGAGAAAGGGCCCGATTCAAAAGTGACATATTACCCTGACACCTACTTCTTAAAAACCGGCAGCAGTAATAGAACAATTAAGAAAAATATACGAAACACTCGTAGTGGTGCAAATGAACAATACTTTGCGGCGCTCGTACGTCCAAAACTATTGATTTTATGAAAAAGTGAATAAGACATAAAGTGTAGGAAAATTTTTCTAGTTTAATTTTGTGGAAAACATTGTTTTTGTAAAATGCGTTGGAAAGGAGATATTCCCAAAAAACCGTTTTTGGGCGCCATTTTTTCAAAATGGCGGCGCGAGCGGCGGTGGTACAAGGTGGCAAAGTTTAAAATTCGAAAAGAGCATATCAAAATCTATAAAATACCCAATTTTCAAAACTCCCGGAAAACTTTCCAGGTAAAACTACCAAATGACTGGACTATAAATCGAATTTTATACTTTATCTCATCAATACTTTACACGTTTACTTTTGCCAATCAGAGGAAAAATATCGAATATAACCGCGACTAGTGACATTGCAGTCTCGATTTAGTGTTTGAGCTTGAGAAATTTGTCATTCAAAATCAAAATCAAAAGGTTTTTATTTCGAGTAGGCCTTCTCAGGTACTTTCAAAACGTTACTGAGTCTAGTTGCGCGGTTCCAAAATGTCATTCTTTTGGAGAAGAACCGGCCAGAAACTCCATAAGTTACTATTTTAATTTTTTTTACCTGTAGCAAGCAGTCTCGGTTTAGTGTTTGAGCTTGAGAAAGGCTTTTGTCATTCAAAATCAAAATCAAAATATTTTATTTCGAGTAGGCCTTCTCAGGCACTTTCAAAACATTACTGACTCTAGTTGCGCCGTTCCAAAATGTCATTCTTAAGGAGAAGAACCGGCAAGAAACTCCATAACTTATGGAGTTTCTTGGTCTAAGAACATGTGGTAAAGAGTAACTTATGGACCATAAGTTACTCTTTTAAAAGTTATACCTGTAGCAAGTTAGCCGGTAAGACGGCCGATCTGTAGCCGTCGTAAAAGGCGAGAGCGGCAGAGTGTGCGGGCGTGGGCACGCCGGACAGGGCCGACTGCGCGAGCACCTGACGCAGGGAGTCCTGGGACGCGCTGATACGCTCACAGAAGTAAGGGTCCAACAGTAAGTTAGACAGCTCAGGGTTGTTCGTAAAGGCGTCCTGGAGAAAACAAAGAAAGCATTAAACAAGCTGAGACTTGAGTTACCTGAGACTTTATGTACATTAGTGATTAGTCGAGCGAAATACAAGATTTTTACAAAATATAAAGCTTATATACGGTCGAATTGAGAGACCTCCTTTTTGAAGTCGGTTAAAAAGAATTCGGGGATAAAAAATAGACGTTGACCGATTCTCAGATATACTTGATATGGACACAAAATAAAACAGGCCAAGACGTTTCGGAGGAGTATGGTAACTAACATTGCGAGACGAGAATTTTACATAATATAAGATTAAATATATGCATGTTACAGGTTGTTTTAATGTGTATGACCTCTATTATAACAAGGTGATGTCATAGTCGAAATTACCTCTATTGTAATACTAGGGACTGGAAAACGCTACTTGATCCTATTTAAAAACCCCGCTGAGAACAGTCATTTACAAACTTATTACTGAAAATATCAAAAGAACAATCAAAAAAGCACATCTAGTAGTTAAATAAATAATTAAAAAGTTCACTACTTCGGTAGGAATAACCAGTTTAGCATATTTTAATAGAGGTCAATTACTAAGAAACCATTACCGATAAAAGAAAACAAACAATCAGGTATTATAATTATATAAGTCAGTGATATGACTTACAAATAAAAAAAACTTGGTACTTATTACCTATAGTATTAATTCTTATTAAACCTTTTTTTATAATTAATCACGCCACCGCAAATTAAAACCGATCGCATTTAAAACAACTTTATCAGCAAATTTAATTAGCTATGTATATGTACAATTGTACTCATATGTATACAGTAAAACAAATAACAAACGTTAAAAGAATTCCATTCATAATACTAACAATAGAAGTATAATTACATACTACATTACGTCACTTATCAATACTGCAATCTGATTAACACATACGAAGTCATATTAAAAAGTAGTATGAACCAAATCACGCCATGACTTCGCAAATAAACAAACAACTACCTATATAATAACGATGAAATGACATTTGTATGATGAATGTCGAAGTGGTCACGTTATCGGTGAGGTCACTGATAGATACGACTATACTCCATTTGTTTAGGTAGTTAACTAAATGTAAACAATCTTGGCGTTACTTTTTAACCAAAAATGTAGTTTTTAATTAAGATATTACTGCTTATAAATCAATTAACTATAGTTTTAGAAAATCTGAATGTATTTCAAGTTGTAAAACGTATTTTACATTTTTAAAGATCACATTTTGTGTAAAAGACATACCAAGATTGTTTACATTTAGTTAATTACCTAAACAAATGGAGTATAGTTAGACTCTACACCATTACAATGTATTTGATTTCGATTATTAACGCATTGACTATTCACGCGTAACTGGTGACTAAGGCAAAACTCGCGAAATTGTAGGTGAGAACAATGGTCAGCAAGTTTTCATATGACTAAAACTGTCTTAACGATAATGTATGACATCAAGTTTTATCTTTGTACCTTGAACGTATGTGAGTTTTATTATTACACTAGTTTTTAATGCCTAAACAGATTTTGATGTATGGGATACCTATATTTAGAGCATTACAATACTGAAAATAACACTAATTTGCAACAAGAATATCGCTATCTGAAAATATATAAATAAATTAGTGGTCGCTTAAGCATTATTGACACAATAAGATTAAGGATTATTTCTTTTGCAATCGGTTAAGTTTCCAGAAAAACAACAGGTATACGAAATTTAGCGACGAGGATGTGTTTTGAAATATACTCATACTCATTACAATTATGCATAACATTGCAATTAATCAAGAATGTCTACTTATCATTGTATTAGATAATCGTTTATGAAATAAGTGGTCACTCTGACAAGCGGCAAATAATTGTATGAGCTGTCAAATGTAAAGGTTGTGTAAATATTCCAGATCAGAAAGTGCGAGTATAGCGTAAATATGCAAAGTATAATCAAGGCCATGGGCAGGGGCATGATCCTGATAGACGCGATATGACGGAGCGAAACAAATAGCTCTTAACACATCAATTTTGATCCGATCTAACATTTATCGGTAAGCTAGTTATCAAGAAAATCAATCAATTCAATGATTATCGGGAAATGAGTTCACATAATAAACTTAGGTACATTGAACATTCTTATGACGAAATGTACTGATAGGAAATGATGTCAAAATACCTAGTTTTAAGTTGATACGACTCACCTTAATGTTGCCAAGGAAGGCACTCCTGATGATGCAGCCGCCGCGCCACATCAGCGCAATGCTGCCGTAGTTCAGGTTCCAATTGTAGATCTACAAACAGATAAACTCAACTTAAGTACATGAGTACTACTACCATGAGTGACATAGAAAACAGCTCGACTCAGCAAAAAAACAACTGACATATCAATATTCAAATACCTTGCTTATTAAGCAACAAACAATGATGTTATGATGTTAATCTCTAATCTATACACATAAAATGATTGTCATTTTATATATGACTGGCAAATAATATCATGGTGCAATAAAATCGATAGTTTTACTCTATAGATAAGGTTTTAAGTAAATTATTTAAACATAGAGAACATGGGCACATAAAATTAGTAGAAACAAAATGTAAAAACAAATAAAATTTAAAAAAAGAAACAAAACAAGGATTAGGCACATATTATGGGAAAGTTATATACAAAAGGTTATACACAAAAAGTTGCAAACAAAAAAGTTATACACAAAAAATGACATTACCTTAGCCGCTTGGCGGAGCAACATGAACCCTTGGGCGTAGGAGATGACCTTGCTGGCGAAGAGAGCGCGCCTCAGGTGCTCGAGGAACTGCTTCTTGTCTCCGGTGAACTTCACTGACGGTCCGGGCAACACCTTGCTTGCCTTTACACGCTCGTCTAAATAACATTGTATGGTGCATCAAAATATTGAATTTGAATTATTCTTATATTTTGGTTACAGCTTCTCATCAAAGAAAGAAAATTAGAAGATATGTTAACAAATTAAAAAATGATATCACAATCTTTAAACTTTAAGCCACGCTCAGAACGAACATTATCAACAAAAGATCTTTTGTTACAGTCACAAAGCACAAGGTTTTCTTTTTAGGACGCCACTCTCTATATTTTTTACTGGCCAGTTTAAAACTGAGTTAAAACAATTAGTTGGTATAATATTTTGATATTTTACCTTTAAGAGATGATAAGTAACGCGCGAAGACTGCCTCTCCAATTAGAGTGACGGGCACACCGTAGTTGAGCGCAGCACAGCCGGTCCACTTGCCGGTACCCTTCTGTCCCGCCGTGTCACGGATCTTAGGCAACAAGTACTTGCCTGGAAATAAACATACATAAGCCTGTAAGCGTATTTCAATCTTTAATAGGACAAGACTTAGTTTTACACTGACTTATTTAATCGAAAGGTAAGATATTGGTCCTCAAGACACAGTACTCACCATCAGCATCCTTATATTTAAGAATATCTCTTGAAATTTCAATGAGGAATGAGTCTAATTCTCCTTTGTTCCATTGTTCGAACACTTCAGCCATTTCACCCTGTTCCATACCTTAAAGTATAAAAGACATGTGTTATTCCTTGTTTATAACTTGAACGAATACATTATTTAGATAACCAGTTAGATATGTACCTAAAACATCCTTCATTAGATGGTAGGCTTCGCAAATAAGCTGCATGTCACCATATTCAATACCGTTGTGTACCATCTTAACGAAGTGTCCTGCACCGTTCTCTCCCACCCAGTCACAGCAAGGTTCAGTGCCTACCTTTGCACAGATAGCCTGAAATACAACCATAAAGTTACGAACAAACCATTCACATATTCCTCTGCAAAATGCGACTAACTTCTCAGATATTGAACAAAATGTTCTAGAACTTATGGAATCACATTGTAGTTGTATGCCACTGACCTGGAAGATAGGTTTGATGTGGGGCCAAGCAGCCTTATGACCACCAGGCATCAGAGAAGGTCCATACCTAGCTCCTTCTTCTCCACCGCTCACCTGTATCAAAAAAACATGGTATTTAAGAGATTAGAAGGAAATTACAAAATGTTTCACAAGATAAGTTAAAGGCCAGAGCATTCCAATCCTACTAAGATAATTATTAATTATGTTTTGATTGGAATTTTTTAAGTGCATGAAACAGGCTGGCAACAGCAAAGAAACTAACTTATAAAAAAACAATATAAATAAAAAACAAGTGAAGGTATATGTATACAAACTATGAAGTAAACGTCAATATGTCCGCCTTTTGTCTACTTACACCAGTTCCGATGTAGTGAATGCCGGATGACTCCAGCTGTTTGCACCAGCGCTCAGTGTCGTTGTATTGAGAGTTGCCACCGTCAATGATGATGTCGCCCTTCTCAAGCAATGGGAGGAGAGTCTCAACAAACTTGTCTACAGCGGAACCGGCTGTGGAAAGAAAATAGTTAAGAAAATTCACAAAAAGAGATGTGTACATAACTATTATTTTATAATTAAAATCCTATTGATTTATGTACACTGGATGTATTAAAATCCTATTTATTTTGTTAATTACTTAAGATGGGGTAAATAAATCAACCTGGCTCAGCCAGAGTTATAGGAGTAGTCAAATTGCATTTGATACCTTACCTTTTACTAACAACATAATCTTCCTCGGTCTTTTCAATTTAGCAACCATATCTTCGACTGATGAAGCCCCAATGATTTTTGTGCCCTTAGCCTCATTTGCAAGGAATTCTTCAACCTACAAAATAATTAAAATTTAAGTTTAGCAGAATTATATGTTTTTAAAATTTTGTATTTAATTTAAAATTGTCAGCCATTGCTTCAATTACTAAAAGTACAGATTTTTATACCTTAGCAACAGTCCTGTTGAAAGCACACACTACGAATCCTTTGCTATCCATGTTCAAAATTAAATTCTGTCCCATCACGGCCAGGCCGATCACGGCAATATCAGCTTTAGGTCTGAAAAGCATAGACAAACAGCAAAATACAGATGTCCTCTTTCTGTATAAGTAGTGTTGACAAAAAAGGTGAATGAGTATTGAGTACAATAGCATAAGTCTTAGTACAATGTACTGATTTATTTTAATTTATTCCTTCCTTAATCTCGTCAGATCGGAGTTTTTTGTTCTTTCTATGTATTTTTTTCCTTTTGACATTCTAGTTGCATATGTAAATAATTGAGTAAGATAGACAGGACTTGCCATTTTCTTACTGTGCAAGTCATTAAAGTAATGTTTTGGAAATTCCTGTTACAATAAAATCTTCTAGATTTTGTGTTTATGTATTTGACTTAGAGTTTTTTGCTGTTGAATTATTAAAAAACATGAAACAAAATAATAAATGTTTCTCAAAGTAATTAGTTCTTGTCAAAATATGTGCTTCTCAAGTAGTTTATATATTTAGTACACTTACTACCATTATGCCTTGGTATAAGTGTTGTTAACCTTCAAATAACCTTGTGGTAACATTTTATGCTACAACCACTTGATGAAGTATTAGAATTGTTGAGAGGTATAAATGAAAGTGAACATGTGATATAATTTACAGGATAATAGTGACATATATTCTACAGCATACTAGGATAATTTAAGTCTAGTAAACAGTCAGCTTCTTTTCAGTATTTCTTTTTTTTCAAAAAACTGCTTTACTTAAGACTAGTTTTATGAGATAAACATAAATGATAGAGAGAACAGTAGTTTGTTGTTACGGCATATACTAGAAATGCTGTAAAGCCTTGTAAAAACCTTGATAATAAAAAGAAATTAATTTCGCAAGCATAACATGAATCTAACTTAACAAACTTTCCACAACTTTTGGTTAAATTAAGAAAATCATGATATCTACATAAAAAAGAATTATAGAGATAGGTCGTATGAAGTTTAACACCCTAAAATTCAAAGTCATCCTTACAACAAGTAAAACTAAGTTAAATAAGTTAAAAAATACTTACTGTGCCATTTTTGTAGTGAAGTCTCTTAACTTTAAACAATATTGATATGATAGTAGTACTTCTAACAAGTAAACCTTTTTAATAAATATGTAATAATACTTCAGAACTGTTTGGTTCTGTTGCTATCAATGCGGCACTCAACCTTAAAAGTAGTGAGACGTCGGGTCAAATGTTACCTATATACTCTTTGGTTTACGTATGAATGTTTTTTATTTATGGCAATAACTTAGTATACTTCAAAATTGTTGCCATGCAAAATAATTTTTAAATTCTCTCGATCACAGATAAAAAATACAACCACAAGAGGCGGTATCACACTCCTGAAGGTTTGCACACTTAAGCCTAATGCAAACATTTTTGCAAAAGCATAAACTGTCGATGTTAGAAAAAGAACATTTCACAAGATGGCGCCACTAGGACATAAAATTTGCACTTCGCGCGGCGCACATTGGTCCGTTTTTCTTTGAGTGGACATTCGACCGAAGTGACTTTTGGTTTCGAAACAATTTCTATTTTACAGGTATTTTAACCGACTTCAAAAAGGAGGAGGTTACTTAATTCGACCGTATATATAATTATGCTTTTTTTATTTTATATTTTTCGCGGATAACTTCGTCGTTTATGAACCGATTTTGTTAATTATTTTCGTGTTGGAAAGTAGACATTTCCAAGGTGGTCCATTGATAAGGAAGTCAGGATCTGATGACGGAACACCAGGGAAATCGAGGGGAATTTAAAAAAGTCTAAGGGCGACTAGTTTATTTCTAAAATATGTCATTAAAAAGACTACATTTTAACTAAAGTCTGGAGTGGATCTGATGATGGAGCCGAGAGACAGTTGAAGGAAATCCTCAACAGCTCAGAGCAGCTACCTTGTGTGTGTGAGCTTGATACTTTGTATTGATAAGACCTTTACACCTAGATGGGTTTTAATTGTCATATTAGGGGTCTAGTACAGAAGACGAAGGACAGCTGAGAGAACTCTTCAGTGGTTAGGAGGTATAAGAATTATTATAACCTTAAATTTCAGATGGACTGATCGTTCTGTTCTTTTGAAGCTATTAGATTAACCTGATTTTAAAAAGGTAAAAATTAACAAAAAAATAAAACCGACTTAAATCAGCGGCACTAAAAACGTAACAATAAAGCGATATTTTTATATCCGTTAAGTAGATATTGAACGAAGTCGGTGTCAAACCCTTGGAGAATAAACATACAGGAATAATTGACGGGCCGGTTGGTCTAGTGATTAGTGACCCTGACGGCTATACCGGAGGTTGTGGGTTCGATTCCCACCCAGGACAAATGTTTGTGTGATGAGCACGATCATTTGTTCTGAGTCTGGGTGTAATATTTATCTATAGTAACTATGTATGTGAGTACGTATTTTGAAATATATATATACAACACAAGCTACCTAGTATGTTCAATTTGTCACTACATGGCGTTGTGTCAAGGGCGGATCCAGCTTTGGCGCCAGGAGGGGGTCACATATTCGTGGTCAAGTCAAGAACTCATAATTTAATTTTGATAACAATAGATACAAGTTTAAAGTAGGCATTTTATTAATTTACGTACATAAGTACTGTACTTACTTAAAACTTAACCTGTACAACTTAACCTTAACACATAATGACTTGTTCACGTAGTGTACATATTACCATATTCTCTTGAAGACGTCTAGAGAAGCATTATTACGCATGGAGGTATTCATAATTAATAGCGAAAGGAATGTCGAGGGGTACGATACAAAACTCCGCAAAAGTGAAGAGGTTGTACATTAGCAAACAAAATAGAAACGGACAATATACATCTACACTAATATTATAAAGAGGAAAACTTTGTTTGTTTGTAATGAATAGGCTCAAAAACTACTGGCCGATTTTAAAAATTCTTTCACCATTCGAAAGGTACATTATCCACGAGTAACATAGACTATATTTTATTTTGGAAAAAAAATAGGGTTCCGTAAGATATTTGGATTTTTCGGACACAAACTGAAAAAAATCAACCAAAGTAACCAAATATACACGCGGGCAAAGCCGCGAGCGGACAGCTAGTAATAATATATTTAAAGACCAAAATCAAATTTTCTTTCACGCCTTCTCTCCTAAACGAGGTATTACGTCATTTACTCCAATGGGTACGTTTGTATGAACGTGGAGAAGTGCCAGTCCGGTTAGGCGATTTTCAATTCTTGAAACAAATTAATTGCATCAGGACACAGGTAGTTCTGGAGATCACTTATTATTTAATCTAGAAGAGGGATGTATCTAGCTCTACGGAAATACTCATCAGCAGACTGAACAGGTTTAGCAGACAGCATAATATATCATATACATCACTATCACTACATCGTATAAAGTACATAAAGTCGCTTCCCGCGTCTGTCTGTATGTATGTTTGCTTAGATTTTTAAAACTACACAACGGATTTTGATGCGGTTTTTTTAATACATAGAGTAATAAATTCAAGAGGAAAGTTTATATGTATAATAACATACTTAATAAATTAGATAACCATTGATAATTTTCAGATTTTTGACGCAAAGTCGTAAATAAACACATTTTTTCGCGCTTACTTTGCAAACGCTGGCTGAACCCTAAGAGATTCATCAAAATAATGTAGGTACTAATTATTTGTACTTATTGCAAAGGTCTACAAAAAAACTCCGAGATGGTATATGTCTATCTCTTATGTATATCCCACAGTATTTTTTTTTGACATTTACTTTTTACGACAAATAATGGCTAATTTTGGAAGCGATTTAAACCAATACAGCATTAATCCTTATCCAATTAAATACCTTAAATACATTGTTCAATTAATATAGATTTATATTGCAATTTACAGCATAAGATTTAAAATAATATTTTCGAAGATATTTACAGATTTAAAAATTGCGGGACGTAGTGTTTGCGGTCAAGCTGGAGCGGGCCACGATGTCTTTATGTTCAAGCATTGCACCCGTGCGAAGCCAATTAATTCCATAATTCAACCAACTAATTTGACACCGACTTCAGTGAGTACCCCACAGTATGCTCATATGATGATATTTTTTATTTAGATTATTTTCAAGATTTTAGTGCAGCTGTTGTCGATGTCGGTTTTTATTTTTGATAAATTATTTTTTTACATCATGCATATGAAAACATCGGTGTTTAAAATATCCGCGATGGAGACTGAGAGTACACTCACAGCCGCTTGCTTGTGTGGCAGTTCTCTTTGAGCTAATCTGTTCAATCAGAACCGTCTCGGATTCATGCACTTGTCAGTTCATCTCCAGTTTTCAATATTTATATGGCTCCTAATCACTTCGAAAAAGCTAGACAACTTCATACAAACCCCTAAATTCACGAGTACTTTCAGAGGAGTCGTAGCTCAGCTGGGAGAGCGTTCGCCTGACGAGTGAAAGGACCCGGGATCAAAACTCGGCGACTCCGTTCGCGGAAATGCCTCGAACGTTTTGTATTTTTTTTATTTTAGGGACTTTTGTTGCTACAACAAAAGGTTTATTCTAATCAAATTAAAAAAGGGTAAGGACTCAGAAATACACCGTGACTTTTAGGTCGTTTTAAAAAAGCCGCCCAGTTCATGTATCCAATGACTAGTAAACGTTTATAATAAAAAAATATGTTTTTTTTAAGATTTGAATGAATAAAAATATTATTCATTATTATGACACAAGGCAGTTTTACGAACACTCTGTAGTGAGCGCGGTCCGAACCTTGTGCCAAAGGGGCCGCGCGGGCGGCGCGGCGGCGTCTTATCACAGGTCATTCACCTTAGCGTAAAACAGCTGTCTTACTATTGCAATCATAATGTTCGCAGTAAGTATGTAGCATGTATCTTCAACAGTTTGATACGTAAACATTTTTAACAGGATGTTTCATATTTCCAATGTATTATTTATTTTTTTCATGAATATTATTTTAATTAATGATAAAAAAATTATATTCGCGCCTAGAGGTATTTTATGACGGATACATTGTGTGGACGACTTTTTTAAAACGACCTAAAAATCACGGTGTATATCGAGATAGAACGGTTAAGATATCTTATTCACCTAGCCTCCAAGCGACATTTAAACACGTAAGGTTCGACTGCAACTTATTAGAGAGTACTAATTATTAAACTGACAAAGTCAGTCTCCCAAAAAATGTATGCATGAGTAAAACCCACGCGGTTATCCGAAGTGTAACGTTAACTAGAATTACGCTAACTTATGAACTACATTATACCCTGTATAGTTTACCCTGTGACCTGGCTGTTATTGCCCGAGGGATATATGCGCGCCCGTGTAACACAACCATAGCGCGATTCAGAAGTCCTGAAAACCCGTCATCTGTTGGCAAAAAGCAGAACCCGATTACGCAACGACATGTGAAAGCTTTTGTTCGCTACTCCCCGATGATGGCGTTGTATTCCACATGCATTGGTAGTATTCGTTAAAGAATAAACATAAATAACAGATTCAGTTTGTTTAGGAAAGTTTGTTTCAAGTTTTAAAACAAAATTGAATTATTCAACGTAGAGACCGATACATTTTAAACTTAAAGACGTTTTTACTTAGACGACCACCGCCAGTGCAACCTTTTTTAATTACCTAATTATTCATTTAATTACACTGTGTAAAGTTTTAAGTCCTAATAATATTTTGAACGCGTAAGTTTCTGAAATTAGTGTTCTATCTATACTCATTTACTTACGCTCAAACGACTAAACCAATTTTGATTAAATTTTGCAAGTTTGCTGGACAGACTTTGATGTTCGAGTTAAATACGTTAGTTCATATCAGAGGCCTTGAATGTATAACGTATATTACCAACCTCCTCCATAACCTTACACAAACACTACGACAATAAAACGCGTTCACTCAATTTAATCGCTACGCTCGCGGCGTAGCTGTTTATTACTAGTGTTTACGCGCTGACCGGCGTAGCGGTAGCAAAGCCTACGATCGTAGAACGTACTTCTCAGTTGGATAGTTGGATGGAACTAAGTAATGAGTAAATACATATATCAGGTCACTCACCGATACCGATTTTTTTTCGCCTAGGATTTATATAATAAACGCATTATTTTCTTAAATAACCCACAAGTGATATGTTACAGCTAAAGGGATAAATCCGTATATTATACATACTATCTGTTATATTTAGTCTGTACCAATAAAATTGCCGTTTTATCGAAGTAGTGACTTTGTCATCCAATATTTATTAAATATTAAGCCATAAAACAAAAAACCGGACAAGTGGCATACCGAGGGTTCCATAATAATATATTCCATTATAATTCGTGCAATCTTTCTAAGTTATTTTTCCTGAGTAATATATACTCCGCCAAAACTAAAAATTGACTTTTGAGTTTATGTTTGGATGTTTGTTCAAAATCGTTATAAATCGTTAATCGTTTTTAACAAATGCATTTGCGTTAAAATACAGTAAATAAAGAACATTAGGCCAACAGCTAGTGACAGGAAAATGGCAATAACCAAAAAATTGAATGTTTTAATAAAACTAAAATTATTTCGATTTATGTTCCATATAAAAAGTTATTGTAATTGATAGAAAAAAAATGAACCAATTAACGTACATTGAGGCTAAGGAAAGTCAGAAAGGGCAAAGCTCTTAAAGTTTTCCTCTTTATGTCCTTGGGTAAGCAAATTTTTCCGGCAAATTGTTACATATAAATTGTTAGATGTATTGTTAGATGACAAGATAAGTTGTATTATTACTTCCACGATACCTATCAAAACTAAAAATATTATACTTAAAACGTTATAACGGTTTACTCACGCGTATTTATCGGGATAGCCCGACTAGTTTCGGACCCAACCGGAGTCCTTAATCATGAGCTGACGCGGCGGTGGGGTCGCGAGTCGAACTAGTCGGGCTATCCCGATAAATACGCGTGAGTAAACCGTTATAACGTTTTAAGTATGAATCATCCTCACGAAAGTTATTATAAAAATATAAAAATATTATGACAATAAATTAACTTCAACAAAAATATATTATGGTACTGACTGAAGTATGGGACTATTTACCCGAATGCTACAGAGAGGAGGGTAATGTTTTTCAAGTGTATGTTTGTATGTAGATTTCTATACTACGTTTTAACGTTTGTGGTGTCATTAGATTCGTCCTAATAGCGTTATTTGTCCCGCCTGCATTCATTTTTAACGTATAAATAATATTTGTGTACATTACAATATATTTGTTGTTTATGTAAGTACCGAAAAAATATAATGTACGGTGTACTGTATACTCTTCACACTAAATTGCAGAGCTTACTTGTTTTTTCCCTTTTTAGTTAGTGATTATTTTTAACAGTCGGGTTTTTTGCTTTTTTTAATAATTATTATATTACCTTCTGATTTTATAATGACGGTAATGGCCGCTTCTTGGTGCGAAAGGTACTTTTGTATGGCCTTGGTCGATTACATTTCAAAACTCATCTACATAGTTAACTTGATACTTTCATTGGACTATTTGATGTTTGTAAGCGTTCTAAGCCTTTCCTTTCTTCGGTTTGATCTCAACCACATATTTGGTAATGTACCACATTAACTTTAATTTGATATTTTTAAGATACCCTTGTTCATGAAGAGTTACTTGCATCTCTTCTACACCAGTTATAGCTCCTTTAAAGAGATAAAGGAGAGCTGACTGCCAATTTGATTGACCCTCAAAAAAATCTTGTTTTTACTTTTGAGGATTTTTTTCAAGTTTTAATAGTGTGCTCATTTGGGCTTGGCAATTTATTTGGGCTCAATTTATTTGGGCTTGGCACCGACTTCAAACCGATGAGTAGGTACCTAGCCCATAGAATAGTACTTGTTTAATTATAAATAAAAGGGAACGTGTTTTCTTCTTCGAATTAAATACTTATCTAGTTGTTTATTTTTTACTTTTTAGTGTATTCTGCGTTTTACATTTCATTTATTTATTATGCTAATACGGTTTTACTAACCAATTACATTAACATACATACATTAAAACACAACACAATAATTAAACAACAAACAATTTAAAATACAACATAAAATTTAAAATCCGATAACAAACAGTAACGATATAAAGCAAGATATTTTAGATTAAATTTCATTTAATGTTTTAACTTTTTATCTAAGCGTATTTTTTTTTCTTTTTTATTTTAAAAATATTTTATTTTTTGCTTTTTAGTGGTTTAATAGAAAAGGGTACATAAAATAGAGTTTCTAAGGTACCTTACACGCATCTCGTATGAGAAAGCGTCGAGCAAAGGAGTCTCAAAGTAATAAGAATGACCGTCTGAAGCGCACTAAAGAAAGAAATAGAGCAATTCGTCTCAAAGAGTCTTACAATGGCCGTGATAAAAGACTATATCAAATGCGCAGTTATGTAAAAAAAAATGGCAATAGAGACTATAGAACGACGCGAACATTGGTTGTCTCTTGTACATTACTGGCTGTCAAACGAGTCAGCTGAGCAGCTGTTCAGATTTGATGATCATAAGACCAAATGTTGCAAATACCCTTTCAAACATCAAAACAATACACTAAAACAGTCCTTGCCCGTTTAAGTAACTGGTTGATTACTATACGTCAATACACAATATACTTCATAAAATATGCGGAGAACGATAAATGAGCCTATAAAATTTGAGGGTTGCCCTCGATTTTTCTGGGATCCCATCATCAGATCTGGACCAAATTGAAATGGGACCACACTGAAAGTACAGTCTGGAGCCATAAGTCCAGTAGCACATCAAGTATCATATTCGCTTGCATCCTACTGCGTATATATGTGTGCGTGACACATAACTAACGTAAGACTAAAAAACACAGCGTATTATTCAATATTTGTATCATATAATGCAGCTAAGCAGATGTCGCCGCATGGAGGCCACAATGTTTGCATATATACATATTTAAACTGCTCAGGATATCTCTCATCTCGTGCTTCCCATTTTTGAACCAATAAACTCCATACATTTTCAATGGGGCTTAGATCAGAACGTGCTGGCCACGGAATAACTTTAATGTCAGTATGCTTGCTAAACCACTCTTTTACAACACTGGCACGATGTATCGGACAATTATCTTGAACAAAAGTTAGTTCACTACAGTTTTCTATGGGGTAAACATTAGATACGCACAGTCGGTAGCATTATGTCACTTAAAACTTCGACGTAATTAGAGCTGTTCGCACGCGTAGGTATAAATTCCAATTCACCCGGCCCTTGAGCACTAATCCACCGCCACATGTTCACAATTATTCTACTGTTTCATATTTTTCGATCATGACACGTCACTGAGTCGGGTTAATAAGCGGTGGCTAACTACCTTTTCTCTCGAACCCAACGGCTCACTGCATTTCTGTAAACAACGAAAATTTTATTATTATCTTGCAACATGTGAATAAATAAAAAAATATAGACCACAACAATCATAATTAAAATAATAAAAAAATACTTACACAGCCGGTTTGATTTGAAATTTGAGAAATGTTTACAGTAAAGTAGAAATATTTAAATATTTATATTTTAATAGACAATATTTGCCCTGGCATCAATAGCAATATTTGCTTGCATCTTGATTAAAGATAATTGAACATCACACTAATCGCAATAATAACACAAACTCTCTGAACAAAGTTTACGAACAAATGAATACCAATAACTATGCACCCCAAACCAGACAGTCGCGGTCACGGTCGCGACAAAACAGGTTTGTCACTAAAGCTTTATCGTTATATCGCGCTCTTTCTGACTAGGTAATGATGAAAGAGTGCGGGAACCGTGTAGGTATGTGTGCAAAATGTAATGTGTATTTGTTATGCAAAGAGGTCGTAAGCCCCACTTGTTTTGATGCCATAAATTTGTGAAATTGGCACTGGACTTAAGACCCCTACTGTACCTTCCACCAAGTACCACCTTTCAAATAAAAATAGAATTACTCAAATCGGTCTATAACTGCCGGAAATATGGATTAACATACATAAAAAAAATACGATCGAATTGAGAACCTCCTTCTTCTTTTAAAGTCGTTCAAAAATGGTACTATTCTACAATTTACTGTATAAAATAAATTTTAGACCGCTGTTTCATTGCGTGAAGTGGTTTTGGCGCAAAAGAAAAAAATAACTTATTCGCAATTATCATTTTTTTGTATTTTATTCAATTACTATTTAAAATGTATCGACCATAATTACATTAACTTCAGTAATATCGGACTCTCATACATCCCTCAATTTACCCCCAAAAGTGGGATTTTTTAAGATACACTATTTTCACAACTACACATTGCCAATAGAGCATTCATTTTAAAATTAATTCTCTTACATACAAATAGGACTTTCATACGAACTTCCAACCCACGTGATACTCCCTTAGAGAAATCTTCACAAAGTTTATTCACAGTGGATGGCTACACCTTACAAGGGACCTGCTTAATTTCAAGGTTGTAAATTTTATAGTTAACAAAGAAGTTGATGGTAAGACCGTAGGACTGCCAAGTCAAAGGCCTCGAGTTCGGTCCCCACGGCACGCACCGTCTTTTAGAATGTTGTGTGCGTTTTAGAAATAAATGTCGCAGCTTCCGTGTTCTGGAAGGCACGTGTAAGGCCAGTGCTTGATCTTTCTCGGGTCGTGTTTCAAACAATTTCCAAGTTTCTTACATTTTGGGTCATTATCCTTTGAATTGAATTTATCGTTCAACGAACCTGGTTACAATTATATCTCAAATCAAGCCACAAAGACGAATTGGCTTCAGATCAAAGTACGTAAACATAAGTTCAACAATTTACGTGGGACGTTTTCTTGAAAAGGCTTTACAAAATGGAATAATCAGAATAATATTTTTAACTTACTTAAATAATAATACCTACAGACCTAATTATAAATCTGTACATTGTTTAAAATATAATAATTTTGCATCTAAGATTAAGTAAAAGTAACTACTTAATCAAATATTAATCAAATCTATTATCTAAAGTTAGGAACGAAAATAATTTATTTCAACAAACATAAAGATGATATTGTCAAACAATAGAATTGTATTTACGACTTTAAGTATTCATATAGCCCGGTAAACTGCTTCAAAATGGAGAACATTTTATAGTTTCAACAAACGCATTGGGCGCCAGATTTAAACGACGCATTTAATTTCGTAATGTCCTCAAAATTATTGACAATTACTCGACTTTAAAATCTCTTTTCGATCAAATTTAATTGTATTTTAATCACAGACTTGAAAAAACATTATGTGATTGCGTAAAACTGCATAAAAATGCATATTAACTCATGAACCAACAGTAGCATGCACAGCGACCTCTGTAGCATAATTTAGATATATTTTTGATGTCAGTGTACAGATGGAGCTTCTCCCCTCGTCTAGCCATTCCTGCCGTGCGCGGAGCATTATTGATTAGGTATTCCCGTCGGATCTAGTTCGGCGTTGCATTTGAGTGCCGCTAACAGATACCTGCGATAAATTTCAATTTTAATCAGTAATTTGAGCGAAATCGGGATTTAATCACTTAAATATCGTTTAATGTGGTGTACGTTATTCAAATAGTAGTATATTTGTAGCTTACATAGAGACTTGCATTAAAATAGTGTTTAATAGTTGTGTGAAGTAAGGAGTTTGTAGATTAATATAGTTTAGAAAATAGTTAAAGAAGGAGTGTAAAAAAGCTTCGGTAAGTACGAAATTACTTGTTATTGTGATTGATATTCATATTTTAAAGAACGTTAATTGAACTTTTCATTCACAACGCATTCAACTGACCATTTTGTAATGGCTACTACTCCGGACGTAATTTTGGTGACGCCTCGTTATATTGTTTCAAAACTCGCAGATATTTAACAGTTAAAATATACTGTTATTTTAAATGTAATACGAAGCAGATATTTATTGAAACTAATTTATATTGAAACTTTTTAAAGTGTAACGGTTATTTTTTGGTCTTATAGATTTGCGATGTCGAGTCCCATTATACACGATACATATTTTATCTATAATTAGTAATTAGATGAATGTGTCGATGCTACCGAGGGAAAGTTTAATTAATTTTACGAGCTTTTATTTAGTTTCACCTGTCCCTATGTTTGTCGTTCGTTCGGTCTGTTATCAAATCTTGGAAGTTAAATTTCACCCACTTCAAGGTGTCTTATTAAGCTGAAATTAGGAATGTACCTTAATTGCCCGTGACAAATCAATTATACGAATTTAGTTTTGTTATCAATCCAATATAGCCGGCGTACCAAAATGGCGCCCGGCGCACATGTTATAAATCAACCCATCCAATGTGTGCATCAAATCAAATAATTACTGGCGTTATCAACATTTAAGTGTCTCCAATCTTCGCAGGTGTGATAAGTTTAAATTAATTAAAAAATAAATCTCTATCGCTTGAAACCAGAGCTGAGAGCCTACCACCAAAGCTTATAGTTATATTATTGTATGTGGAACCGAGACGCCGCTCTACGCCTTGTAGTGCGCCGCCACGCTCCCACGCCGACAATATTACTTTAAACGGTAATGATAGCTTCACAGACTACTTAGTTACGTAATGTATTATTACAATACACATTCATTTGCCTAATTTGGTCAAAATTACGATGTTAAATTAAGTACTTAGAACATTTAATGTAAACCTGACGAACAGTTTATCAAATAGTGATATTAGTACTCGAAGCATTTGATTTATTATCCTACATGTCACGTTTAACTTTTACTATAGGGGAGAAAAATCCTTGATGTACCTATAGCTATAGGATGTTTGAACGCACCCCAAATATTAGGGTTGAGCTAGGGCGGCAATGCGTCATCAAACATATGCATAAACGACAACATGTATATCAAACGACGCCAATTATTCGTACAAAATCATACAACTAATAAGTCTAAGTTCTTTAAAAAAGGCCCTTTATAGTCATTTTTGGTGTTTTTAACACGTTTTTACACCTTTATTACGGCGTTATTATAAAGTTGTGAAAAATCGATAAACGATACATCATACATAACGCCAAGAAATATTAAGTACATCAATATCTCCGCGTAAGAAAAGAATCAGAGCTTTTGATTAAAAAAAAAATATATTTATCTTAGTAATCTTACTCTAGCATTTTGAATGTTTGTAGAGCACGTCCAACTTCTACACTATCATCCGATAATACATATACAGATACCTACATTTACCACATATAAAACATTTCACTCGTTAAAACTATTTAAGAGCTAAAAACCACTAAACAAACGTGTTTAACATTCAAAAAGTAATTTTCTACTAAATTAAACTCAGTCCATTTGAATGATATAGTATATTTAGTAAAAACCTAAACCTCTGGGTATAAATATATCTTTCTTGAAACGTCTAAATATAAAAGAAAAGATTTTAAGGCACTTACAAATATTAATAAATAGCAATAGAGTTTACACGTCTAGAAGACGTGTTGCGCCGACCCCAAATAATAATAATTGGGATAAGGGCAGGGGAATGATGAACTTTTATAAGACCTCTTTGAGCTCCGAGACTTTTTGACCATTGTATTTTTTAGCCGACACGATATCATTAAGGCATTCAGTCCGCCATTGTACATATTTTGTATAAGAAGTATAAATAAATAAATAAATATCAATGTCGATTTTTCACAAATTCGTAATAACACTGTAATAAAGGTATAAGCAAAAAAAAACAGTTTATTAGAATTTTTTCTCTAGATAAAACCTAAAATGACTGGACTATACTATACTGTTTACTACTATACTATACTGACTATACTGTTCGACGTATAAATAAGTAATGTTTATACCAAATACTAGTCCGGTCATTAAAACCTCATTGTAAAAACAAAGTAATAAGTAATTAAATTGTCATCTACATTTACATTTGCATTGAACGCTCCCAGACGAGACGCGATGTGTATTATTTCCACATCGATGTATGTTTGAAAATGATTGATTACAGCTCTCGCCCAATACGCAAGTCCGCGCACCTATACGCATGCGCAGACAAGATAGTCGTAGGTGTACAGGTATTTTTATAATAACGATAAGTCATCTTCATTTTTCTCAATATGCTAACAGTTTGAAAGTTTTTGTTTTATGAATATTAATATTTTGCCCGTAGTTTTTTATTGAACACTTAAAATTAAGTTTAATTAGTAAAACTCTAATTAGTGCTGACTTTAGGCCTTGCTTATCTATTTGTGAGTTTACCCGTGTTCCGGGATACGGGGTTATAAGAGTGAGTAAGGATATTTTAAGTATATCATGTTAAGAAATAGCCTAAACATTAAAAACTGGGCATCTAAAAACAAAAGACTGAATGGAACTAGATAGAAGGAGTGGAAGGGAGACTATTGCCCTTACTCGGCTTTATTTATTGGCTATGTGAATATACTATCTATTTTTAATGCTCCACTTACGTACTCTTGGATCCTATAAAAGATTGCTTGTTACTATAACATGTGCTTCTAATGACTTTTTTACTGTTCATAACAGAAAATTGTAAACATTTGTATAGTGACATGATCATGTCTTTCTAGTTCGTTGAACAATGAATTAGTTCTCTTAAAAAAAATATAAACGTAAAAAGAAAATATACTGGCCAAATTGAGAACCTTTTCTTCTATGAATTCGGTTTAAAAGGACAGCCGGTGTTTCTTATACGAACAGTAATAGAAAGAATTTCAAATATCCGAGTAAATTATAGTAGCGAATATGGGATAATTATTGAATGACGTGGGGTTAGAGAACCTAACTTGATTATAGAAATTAAGGTTATATAAATTAAGTGCCCATATCCGTTGTGCTGTGGGCCGTATTCGAGTAGGCTCTGCGTATACCATTATAATTTTGTTCAGAAGTCAACATTTACGCATGTGGGGAATCTCTTTATGCACTGCCGTTAGTTCCCGCTTTTAAACAACATGAATAACTTAGAAACTGAACAAATGACTGGAGCTCTAAAGTGAAGTATTTAAAATCTATCAAAACCAAACTTAATTAGGCAAGGAATTCGAGATTAAGCTCACAGTACATTAGGAACATACTGCAATTGTAAGGATATATCAAAATTAATTAATAGTGCTACACTATGAATGCATGCTTAGTAAATTAGTATATGTACATTAGCCCATAAACTAGTTGCTTACTCTATGGATGCGACTAGAGTGACCAGTTAAGTGACTCTTCTGTAGTTAAATATTTATTATTGTTACAGACCATGAGCTCTTCGGGGTCTCGATCGCCGGCGGCTAAGAAAGGAAAACCTGTGTGCACCAGCTACTTGTACGGCGTATGCATCAAGAACACCTGCGACTTAGTGCACGAGCGCGACCAAGAGGCCAGAAGAAGAATTTTAGGCCAAATGTACCATGAGGAAGACTCGAGGCGGAGTCAGGAATCAGACGGCAGTTATTCACACGCCTCGAGGAGACACGAACACGGTCAGGGTTCATCAATTCAAAACCCTATTTCCTCACCAAGATTTAGGTGCCGAGATTGGTACTGCCCCGTCGCGCTGGTCGCGCATGAGGTCGCGCCCGTGCATAGTCGCAGGTCTGAGCCGGGTCACCTTGAAGGAATGCCAGCTGGGTCGCCGAGCGCATTGACGAGGCCACCGCCACCTTTTGGTGTCACGCCCGAGCCACCGTCAGGTAAACAGTGTCTATTTTAATTATTTTCCACATACATGGTTTATAGTATACGTAGTTAGCGTCACCTATATGAAGGAAATTCTTTTTACAGGCTTTCGTGGTTGTAGACCTGTACCTGACCTGCGAACTCCTTATAGATATGTCCGCCCAAACACCGGCTATTCACAGAATTTTACTCGTCCACGGTTTTCAACCCATAATGTCAGAACCGGCTCTGGCTACTCACATCATTCTACACGTCCGTGGTTTAAAGACCGCAGTGCCAATGCTGGTGGTTCAAGGTTTCCAAGCACTGTCTATTATAAAAATGCGCAGTTTTCAGGCCAACCCACATATACCAGTACTGGGCAATATAGATATAACAGTAATTCCAGATTTGACCCACCTTACCAGTATTCAGGCCAAAATGCCGATTTTGATACCGGGCCATCCACCTCCTTGGCACCAGACCATTATCCAAGCCGCTATGCCTATTCTAATACCGGGCCATCCACCTCCTATACACCAGGCGAGTATCCGAGCCAACAGGCCTATCCTGAAGCCTGGCCATCATTCTCTTATACACCAGGCGAGTATCCGAGCCAACATGCCTATTCTGGTACTAGGCCATCCACCTCCTATACACCAGGCGAGTATCCGAGCCAACAGGCCTATTCTGAAGCCTGGCCATCATTCTCTTATACACCAGGCGAGTATCCAAGCCAACTGGCCTATTCTAATACCTTGGCATCAACCTCCTATACACCAGACCAGCATCCAAGCCGACATGCCTCTTCTGGTACTAGGCCATCCACCTCCTATACACCAGGCGAGTATCCAAGCCAACAGGCCTATTCTAATACCAGGCCATCAACCTCTTATCCACCAGACCAGTATCCAAGCCGACATGCCACTTCTGGTACTAGGCCATCCACCTCCTATAAACCAGGCGAGTATCCAAGCCGACACGCCTATTCTAATACCAGGCCATCAACCTTCTATCCACCAGACCAGTATCCAAGCCAACATGCCTCTTCTGGTACTAGGCCATCCACCTCCTATGCACCAGGCGAGTATCCAAGCGAACAAGCGAACCAGCATTCTGGTGCTGGTCACTCGACCTCCTATAAAACAGGCCAGTATTCAAACCAACATGGCCGTTCTGGTACTAGGCCATCCACCTCTACACCAGCCGGGAAAATGAAACGGCGTGCCCGTTTTAGTACTAGTCCCTCCACCTCTACACCAGACCGGAAAATAAAACGGCGTGCCCGTTTTAGTACTAGTCCCTCCACCTCTACACCAGACCGGAAAATAAAACGGCGTGCCCGTTTTAGTACTAGTCCCTCCACCTCTACACCAGACCGGAAAATAAAACGGCGTGCCCGTTTTAGTGTTAGTCCCTCCACTTCTACACCAGACCGGAAAATAAAACGGCGTGCCCGTTTTAGTGTTAGTCCCTGCACTTCTACACCAGACCGGAAAATAAAACGGCGTGCCCGTTTTAGTACTAGTCCCTCCACCTCTACACCAGACCGGAAAATAAGGCGGAGTGCCCGTTTTAGTACTAGTCCCTCCACCTGTACACCAGACCGGAAAATAAAACGGCGTGCCCGTTTTAGTGTTAGTCCCTCCACTTCTACACCAGACCGGAAAATAAAACGGCGTGCCCGTTTTAGTACTAGTCCCTCCACCTCTACACCAGGCCGAAATTTAAAACGTTCTGCCTATTCGCCATCTCCATCTCTATCAACACCTGCACGATTTTCAAAACGTGCCAGGATCGAGAGTTCACGGCCTCGTACTCGGGCACATTCTTCAGACATTAGCAGTGACAGTGCCTACACAGCAACACCTGCAAGACCCTCACGTGCTGTTCGTCGCAATCGAGTTACTACGCTACCACCTTCCATGTAAGTTATTTAACCAGCTAACTATATAAACTGATTTATGAATATAAGAACAATTTAATTCCTGTACAATTGCGAGAGAAAACAGGTATAACAATAACAGAAACTATTTCTTTCACTAGTAGTTCCATCAACCTTTCACCACCAAGGAAAAGGGCAAGAGCAAGTGAATGGTTTTCACGCAGATGTCCATCTCCGCTATCCGCTGTAAAGGCACCTGAGGTGCCTTCAGAACCAGTCACTACGTCACCGCCTACAATACCCATGTAAGTTATTTAAATACTAGTAAAAGATCACTTCGAAAATATCTAGACTGTTAGCTAGTCTGCTAGCTGTTGTAAGGCCTCTAAACATTTTGATTATTTGTCTTTTCTTCTTTTCTCTTTTCTGTATGGACTACAATCTCGCCGTGTCGAAGCATTTTTTCTACTAACAAACACCGTGCGTGGTGGTTTGCGTGATCATGTGTCATTCGTGACGCAGGCATAAATGTACCTACCATCGTATGCCTCAGGTTGAGGCATGCGGGCCCATGCATGACGAACCATTTGACGAACGACGACGAATACGCGATGTCTGTACGCGGCTTTAGAATTTAACAGAATAGGCATCACATTTAACGAAATTCTGTTCTTTCACAAGCAGTGCGACACCATCAGTTAGTGCTCCTGCCGTGGTCTGGTCGCACATGGACACACCGGCCTCACCATCCCCCTTACCTGAGAAGAAACCAGATCCCAGCACCAAGCCTGCGCCACCACCACCCACGTAAGTTATTGAATGCACTTAAACTACCTTAGGTATTTTAACTTGTGATAGTGTTAAGATCGCAGGAGTTCCAAGTGAAATGTTCAATCCCCTAGGCGCATATCGAGCTTTACATTGAAAGAAATTAATATAGCAGTTTCAGTGCTTTGTAGGCACGTAAAAATATAGGCACCTGCGTAAATATCGGGTATTATCGGGTTATGTGCATTTGTGCACACGCTCAACAAGTATAATATTTCTCACGTAGCTAGCTGGTGTCGAGTAATACTAGCCGTCGTGGCCGAGATCGATCAGGACATTAATATCACCATAGATATTTTTAAATAATTTTATTACTTTAAATAATTTCGATATTGTAGCCGTGGGACCGATTTTTTCTAGTTCAATATTTCACAGCATCATGTGACTGAGTAGACGATTTAAAAACGAATTTTAAAAAAGATTTTTTTTAACAAATATAGAATAACATTTAACAAAACCCTTTTGTTTCACTAGTAGTGTGGCAGCAGGACGTTCCCGTGACACACCGATCACAATATCTTCTACCAGTGAGCAGTTAGATTCCAGCAGTACGCCATCATCGCCAAAACCCACGTAAGCTATTTTAACTACCTAATAAAAATAATCTCATCTCTATACTTAATCGTTGTTTATTGTACGTGCGATTGACCTGTTCATCTAGTAATTAGTGGTCTTGACTGCTAAACCTAAAATTTTAATATTGACGTAGATAGCGTTCCTAACAAAAAGAATCATTAGCTAAACTGATCTCATTCAACATCTGTAGCATCTCCACAGTGATATTTATACTTCTCAGAGATATTAACTGATTGTTGTAAATAATGAGATGAATTTGGATCAACAGGAACTGTGCTGGTCAAACATAACTTAATATGTAGGTATAGTTGCAGAAGCGAAGGAGGTACGCCGCCACTGCCACCGCCTGCGTGGGCAGTACCCGCGCGACGGGTCGTCGGAGTTAAGCGACGGGCATCCTCTCCAATCGGTAAGCAAGTATAGAATTTATTGGGTTCTCATAACTACAAGTATTTAGTTCCTCTCTCTTTCGAATCCTGCCTTTGAATGCCCATCAAAGCCTGTGGAATTTAAACTCTTTAGTGGACTACTTACCCTGTACAGTTCCTGTGTAGTCCCAGAACGTTTTAAACAACGCTGAACGTAGCAGAATAACACAAATCGCCACGCGCCGCGATTGCACTGACGCCAGTGATACATTGCTACCTTTAAGGCCGTCCTTTTTCATACTTTAACTTAATGTTCTAATTTAAAATAATTAAAAGCATCTGTCTTTTCGTTTGATTTTTTTTATGATTGAATCGCCGACCCTCTGGTATACTCGTATATTCCTCATAATAGACAGCTCAGTTTAGATACTATACAGGGTGGCGAATAGATCAACACATTAAATTAAACAACATCGTATTGCATTCAAATTCTTGTAACAGTCCATTGAAACAAATAGTTTACTAAAATAAAGAAATTTTATTCAATGTCGGCGAAATCTTTGGAATCACGGATATAACATTATTTTTTTCTAATGCCCTAATTATTCAGTAGCAAGTACAATTGATATTGCAGTCGCAACAACATGAAGTTGTGAAATATTACTATAGAAAAAGTTCTTTTAATTGTATATAATATAAAATATCTTAAACTGAACGCACGATTTCAATTAATATAACCACTTTGCTTTTTATTAATTTTACTAATAAATTGATTCTACACGACGCACGATGTACTTTTTGCTCTATTATAATATATTCAATTTTACCCTACCGACTTTAAATAAACATTCGATGGAGGTGGATAATATTAGTTAGTCTCATGGAGCCTACTGCTTAAACATCTTTAGAATTCATGCTTAGCGAAGCGCAAAACGATTACTAATTTTTGATTATCTATAAAACAAGCCTATGCGAATATTCTTATCGTCATACAATACAATCATTCTGTCTGTCTGCTCCGCTTAATCGATAACGTATAACTCTATCTAAATAATCTTGACAACAGAAGCTGGTGATGAACAATTTAAAATCTTACAATACGTTAAGCTCTAGATATTCAAGCTCTATTAATTAAACTAAGATGTATGCATTTTTATTTGAACAGAATGGTACAAACCAATTACATTACTCAATAGTACACATAAAATATAACGTATTAACAACACTTTCACTACCTAATAGGAACATATCAAAATATTCAATACAAATCCATACAATACAATACAAATCAAAGTCACAAGGCATGAACAAAAAATAAACAATAATAATACATACAGCCAAGTGGACGAAAATATATCGCCGATGTCAAGTGGATAGATATTATAAAAGATTTCTAACCTATACCGGATGAAAGAGATATCGACGCAATGCTTTCTCTCAAAGATTCATGACATGATTCTAAAACATCCAATTTTAACATAGTTATAATAGGAAGCCAAGCACTACATCTTTAATATAGTACCTAAAGAAAATATTGAATCGTAGTAAAAGCAGAAGGGAGTATTACTTACAATTAATATTTCCATTTTCACTATAGGTACATATTATGTGGCAACGTAATACTGTCCTAATAATATCTTATCTATAAGAATAGTTGAATATAATATACCTATGTAGAATCTTTTCTAGATTTTCGTATTCATTGTAAATACTATTAGATAGATAGATAATTTATTTAGTACAAACAACAAAACTTTGTACGTTTTCACACGTAGCCCTATCATCTTACAAAGTTATAATATTTTGTTGAAATATTAATTCTAAAGTAATGTTTATTTGCGAAGTTGTTTAATAAACGTGGTATCAACCCTCGTCAAAATAATAATCTTATTTGATTTTGAACAAAGTTACCGTTCACGTCATTTAAATTTATTAAGTATCTTAGAAGGTTTATAAGTAAAGGATTTTTTTTAAGTAAAATAACGATTAAGAGGAGCAAAGCCAGCGAAGTGATGTAATTTATACTCCCTTTGTTCAGGTAATTAACTAAATTTAAACAATCTTGGCGTAACTTTTTATCCATTAATATTACTTACTATAATCAAATATCCATTCAGATTTTGTAAATCAAAGATTTAGAAAATCTGAATTTATTTCAAGTTTTAAAACGTATTTTACATTTTTCAAGTTCACATTTTGTATTAAAGACCTACCAAAATTGTTTACATTAAGTTAATTATCTGTACAAATGGAGTATAGTATGGCAATATCTGAAAACTCTGTACTAGTAACACGTGAGATAGTTACTACTTGCAGTGATAGCCCATATTCCCAAAGGCTAAGGCGGCAGGCACAAAATAGTTATTCAAAGCTTAATCAATTTAGTGGTAGTTGTCAAAAATAGCCTAGACATGCTGTCAAGGCTCTTAAGTCCACTCATACATACACGTTACATTTTTAGGGTTCCGTACCCATAGGGTAAAACAGAACCCTATTACTAAGCTTCCGCTGTCTGTCTCTAGGCTTTATCTCATAAACTGTTATAGCTAGAAAGCTGAAATTTTCACAAATGATGTATTTTCGTTGCCGCAATAACAACAAATGCTTAAATAAAAAAAATATTAAGGGGTCTAACAAGCGTAATATTTAAACAATTTATACTTGATCTTAATAATTAGGAAGATGAACAGACTAAAAATGATTTACCTACAACAAAACTGATTTTCTATTTTAGATGATAATACGAAACCTTTCATGCGCGAGTCCGAATCGCACTTGGCCGGTATTTTTTAACCGGGCGACTGATCCCACACCAATAAAAAGTGCAATATTTATGGGTTTTCAATGCATCTATTTCCAGTGTTTGTGGAAAGAAATGCCATCATCGCCAGGTTATAACTAATGATATAACTATAAAAAATACAGTCGTTTTATTAATATACCTACAGATAACTAATATATGTAAAAAATAGTTTAAAAATCTAGCAATAATAACAGTAATAGTTAAATATATTGACAAATGTACCAAATAAAATAACTCATAAATTTTCTTTGTGTTTGTATATATCATAAAATTAATCATTGGGATCAGTTGTTCGATTGAAAAAACCTTTGGTCAATAAATTCGAGATGAGTTGACTAAAGAGCCGTATTAGTAAAGTCGCTATGATACTTACATTAGCTGTTGTCATTGCTTGGCGCTCATTCATTTTCTTTACAGCCGAGCATCGTGAAGTACGACGAAAACGGGAGAACGTCTCGTTATTTAGAACGTATTGCAGAGACCCAAACTATAGTATCAGGTACTTCATATATTACTAAAGCTGGTAGATGCACATACATAGTAGCGAGTTTGTTATGCGAAGTTAATTTGAGAGCGAATTTGTGGCTTACATTACAAATTGCTGTGCGTATAAAAAAATGTATAAAAACCGAAAAACTTGAATAAAAAAAATACACGTAATATTTTAAGTCAATGCATGGTTAATGTAAGTAATCCCTTAGATTAATTTAGAATCTCCTCCAAATCTCGTCGCGAGTAGGTAACAAAGCAAGTTTTAATGCATGTACTGGTATCAATGTATTTTTGTTTGGCATTATTCTATGTTTACTATATAATTGATAATAATTTCAGATTGCAGAGTTTCCGACATTTCTTTAGGATGGTGTGGGGCGAGGTTGAGTACATGCGCTACCTCTGTGAGCTCCGGCCGGCAGACACCCGCGAATGCCTGAGACTTGCAAAGCCCATGGTGACCAAAGAGGATTATGCATTAATACTGGATTATTCGAAGGTAATTATACGTAGGGTGGATATAATTTGAGTGACTAATGTCCGTTTTGGAATCCTAGGTCAATAATCTACAGTATTTGTTCATCGTAATTGAAAATATGTATTTTTATTAAACATTCTTGTATTTTATAGTTTGGTATAGATATTATGACAACTATTTTTTCATATTTTCAGAAATTTACCCCGGAATTTTTCCATGGTGTCGTAAGGGAAATGGAAAAAGTAAGTAAAATTTGAATGATTTTATATCGTAATCCTAGTTATCTATATTTGTATATCTATACTGACGCTGGCGGCTCTTTCCCGGTACCAAAGGAATAAAATGTGCGTTGGAGTTATTTTAATAGGCCACTTTTACGGTTCACCCTCGTTTGACCTAACAAAGTTTCGCCTAATTTCGTTTGAACTAATTTACCGAATTTTCATTTGACCTAATTTTATTTAAACTTATTTCATTTCACTGAATTTTCAAATGCACTAATGTTATTTAAAATAATGTTTCAATGCACTAATATTATTTAAAGTAATGTTTCACTACACTAATAAAAAAAAACCTAACCTTTAGGTGAGGTTAGGTATTTTTCTGAATATTAGATGAACTGAAATATGTCAATCGATATTATGCGAACTGAACTGTGTAAAACGTTGTTCGAAGAAGTGAAATTAGGTGAAACGTTGTTAGTTCAAACGAAGGTGAACCCACTTTTACTGCTTCACCAGACTGAAATATTATTTGCATACACGTTTCTTGTATTTATATAATATATAATATTTTTTCTTTAGTGTACAGATTATAGTGATTCTAGAGGAAGGTTTATGTTTAATGTATCAGAAATGAATCCGTACACAGCCCGGGCGAGCAGTTTACTACATAACCATTAATTAACTTTGTTATTGCCTTTATTAGCCCCCCGAGGATCTACCGGTACATTACCTCTTCCTGCTGGTCGACGGCGCTCTCAATGAGGATCGAGATCAGCCGCGCACTCAAAAATGTAATTATTATACCTCACATTTTTATTGAGTTATTTCCTTACAGTATGCCAGGGAGGGCAAACCAATAGCACGCATGCGACTTCTGGAACGCGGCATAATATTTTGAGAACTTATTCCAATTACTAAATTCCTATGCACTAGCAAAATTGTGTAAATGAGCTATGTAAATACTGCTCTGCGCCCTACGCGAGCTTTTTTTTAGATACAACCGCGCGGGTTCCTAACCTCAATGAATATTCTTTAGAAAAATTACAAATTGATACGTACAGGTTCGCCATCCCTGCAGTATGCAATACTATCATATAAATGGTGAATAACTTGATATCTTTTTCAGAATTCACCACCTTAAAGATTTTCAAGAGAGGTAAGAGAAGAAGGAAGATTTAAAGGTACACAGAAGGTACCAAATAACTGTAATAACATTAGGAAAATCTGGAAATTACACCCGCCATTTTGACACACACGATTCAGACGAATTTAGGTCAATATGAACTGTTTAAGTGAAACAAATTGTAATAATTGTGTATTTTCTTGTTACAGAAACGAAGGAGACACTGCGGCGCCGTCGCTGCCACCAACGAAGTTTGCGGACGTAGTACCCAAGCAATAACATAATTTGAATACTTAAGTTTAAATACTAAAGAGTCGAACGAAAAGATCAGGGTGAAGAAGATATTAATGGTATAGAGCTCTCTGTTCTGGGTTCAGTATGTTGATGTGATTGGTTCAGGTAGCTAAGACAAGTTAATTGATTAGGATCTATTTTAACGTACATCTAATCATTTTTTTTCTTTAAACTAAGGGAAATTACGGTTACCAATTTGTAAGCAGGTGTATTTTATTAGGTAGGTATAAGTTTACTTAACTTAGTACGTCGTTTTTACGTAAGGTTACGTCAATATAAGAATTAATATTGCAAAATAATTGTAACTAGATTAAATCGATTTCCACTTCGTAAAAGGAGGTTTCGACTGTAAATAGGTTTTTTTACTAATTAATAACAATTCATAACTATTTTTTAATCATTCGATTAGATTAGGTACATACTCTAGATTAAAATATAAGTATTTTTACTACCTACGTAAAACTTGTTTAGGTATATAATATAAAGAAAATAATGTGAATACAATTAGTATCCTAGTATTCTTAGTATCTTAAAAAAATAGTAATAGATTCGTACGATAATTTTGCATTAATTAATATTATATTTAAGACGAGTGCAATCCTACAAATATGATAATCGTAGTTTGTAAGTATCGATAGATAGAATGATTTTTACTTTTTCACTTTTAAATGGCTATAAAAAGGGCCGCGTTTTGTACAAGCCAGTGTGTACTTACTAAGTACCTATACTGTTTTGTAAATAGCAAAAAAGAATTTATTGTAATTAATTAATTAAATGCTATAAATGAATGTTGTTTCTTTTAATACCGGTTTGATGTGAACCTATTTTCGCTGTCGGACAATACAAGTTACATTCGATATTTGTTTCATTTACCTTACCTTGTGTTTTGTTGTTGTCACCTAACTTTAAATGCATGCAGATCGGCAAAATATTCACCTCAGGCGATAATATTCCAGACATTTTTTTGATATATTTTAAGGTATAAATTAATTTACTTGTTTTGTAAAAGGATTTTATTGAAACATTTTCACTGACAGTAAGATTAATTTCATGAATAAAAGGCACCTTAAACGATGTTTTTATTCTTACTTAATAATAATACTCATACTAAACATCATTTTTTTAGCAAAATTTCAAAATTATAATTATAAATCACGTAAACGGTTTACTCACGGGACAGCCCGACTAGTTTCGGACCCAACGAATAAACCGTTTTTTTTTTATTTAATTATAAATTAAGCTCACGATAGTCCTTACAATATTGCATTAAACAGGTACAAACAACGAGAATATGGTTGTGAAATCTTTTTTAGGCGCAGCAGACAGCCGTCAGCAAGCCGACTGCAGTCTACAAAAGTGTAAGTGAGTAAGTACCTACCTGTCAAGAAAGACCATAATCAAGTATTAGATGCTTTAAACAATTTATAAGTAGTTTTCTCGCTTTGAACTGAAATACAGCAGCCAGTTCAGAGTAGAAGGAAAAACTGTTATTAAGGCACTGTTATTATTTATTAGTGTAAGTGATCAGCCTTGTTAATAATAATAAATAAATATGTGTGGATCAAAGATTTTATTATAAAATCCATTTTACCCCCTGAATAAAAGTTAGCGCCTACCTATAGCCAGGTTTAGTCATTCCATGATTAGGTCACGTTTGTACTGAAAAAAATCCAACGATCAAGGATAAGGAAAATTGGGAAAATTATTAGTTTAGGAGTTTGTTTCTATACCCCTCCATAATGATAAGCAGGAACCTATTATCATATAGAAAGCTCTTTGTGGAGGTAAGTCATAATAAAATCACAATATTGAATAATAATAATAAATGAATAATCTAGATTTTTTTAAGGTACCTACATCGTATGTAATTCATAATTATTACAAAAAAGACAATTAAATACTAGTAGGTATCAATTAGATTATAATAAATTTGTTTGAATTTTATTTTTATCGCTATGCATTTGTTTTCTGGCCTTGGCTTTATTATTTATACAATTTCCTAAATATCCCGCCAAAACGACCATCGAAAGCATTCTATAGCAGAGTACCGATAAATTTTAATATCGATTAATAAAAACTTTCAGAAAGAAATATGTCCACTAAACAAATTAACACAACTAAACAATAACAAAGCTAGATTTAAGCAATGATAACACAAACTTAATTTTATTTTTGCCAAAAAAAAGTTGTTCTGATGCGTTTAGGAATGCATTGCTCCGCATCTCTGAATATCTGGTATATTGATTTGTAGCCCCGTCGACGTCGGGATATGAGAGCTGTCTATGGCCTTCTAGCTAGCTTTGACACTAGTGAAAGACAGCACCATTTTGTACGGAGCCCGGCGGAGTCACGTACCTAAACAGTTTTAAATTGCTATTTTCCGGATATTTTCATTTTCTGAGTCTGAATAATGTAGTATTGTGTAGATATGGTGACGTTGTGCTATTATTCGAATGGTATAACAGTATTCGACACTTAAAGTTAAAAAGACATTGATAGTAATCTGAGCGCGCTTTTGAGAAGTCGTCGAAAGGGTAAGTTATGCTTATTAATTGTATTTATATGTAGTAATGTAACAACTATGCCTTTGCAAGTGCATTAACCTAATTATGAAAATACAAGGCAAAGCAAAGTTTAATAAAATCATTAATTATTTATTAATTAATTAGCCTAATTGTGTCTATTAAAGTGTATACCCATGAAATACCGAACTCCAAAAACGTATATACGAAAAAGTTTAACTACACAGTTTAACAAAAATATTGCGCCATATTATGTTATAACCAATAACAATATTTTAAATAAGTAACTACGGCATTAGGTTCTAAATGTTAACGAGATTGTAAAAATATAAAGGTACCTATAACATTTCTCAGCGCTAAAATATTAATGTAAAGATAATAGTCATAACGCATCGGTTGCAATCAATATCAGTTTGGCCGGGGTTCGCGAGCCCTCGATGCGCGAGTGTTGCTGCGCTTGTTGCACAGACACTTAGAAGGTACCAGAATATCTGATCTATTCTTATTTAAATCAGTTAACATCGCTTTAATATACATTTCTGTGACATACTAATTTACATTTACGGTGTGATGAACTAATTAGCAATTATTTTAGCAGAATAGCAACCGTGCAGTGTAGTGACTTGCTGTAATTTGATAAATAGTGTATTGCTTCTGTGACGGGCTTTTTCCTGTCCAGTCGATAAAATTGAAATATTATCTACGATAGGTAGCAATCGGTCGTGGTCATCTTACGGGCAGGTGCATCAATCATTGGACAACGTAAGGCCCTCACATAAACGCTTGTAACGCCATGATCGTAGGCTTTGTTCCATATCTTTTTGCAACAAATGCGATACCAATACATTAAAATTTGCACTTGCATAGTCATAGGATAATATTTGTGCACGTATATTGTAATACAATGATTTGAGTAAAGCGATGTAAAAGTGCTGATGTGAAAAAGCGCGAGCCCTGTATGATAAATGACTCGCATCTATTGTGCGAATTAAAATATTTTAAAAATATGTGTATTACTATCTTAATTAATCGATATTGACCCGAATCGCCCGCGCCATGTGAAAATCAGTGTGTCGACGTAAAATGGCCGTCATCTATTTTGGTGTTGTGTCCTTTGCGGCGATCAAATCGCAGTGAATCTGAAAAGTCGAAATCTCTTGATAGATAACTACCAGTGCCATTTTTGATGTGTGCTAGTTAAAAATTTTAGGTCTTCAGTACTTAAGTACCTAAATTTACAATGGATTTTATCTTCTTCATGAAACGTAAGAATATTTTTTTCGCCTGACATCTATTTCTCTGGTTTTTTTCTATCATATGGCTGCTAGGGCTAGTTCCATGCAACGCTTTTCTATAAACGTTTCCCAGAATGCACGTCTGCCGCGAAAAGAGTTTGAACTATAGGTACTTAAAAGTCAATATACCTAATGTAGACTCGCTAAGGTCGCGGCTGTTTAGTCATCTTATCCCGCTCAAATTCATCCCGCGAGATGAGTTGACTAAAGGTTTTCTTTTAAAGATAAATTTTTTAATTTATACAGACACAAATAAATAACATTTCAATTTAGACAAAGTGATAAGCCGGGTACTCATTAACGAGCTGTAACCGTGACTTATGTGATACAGTAACGAGGTTCTAGTGTGTACACGTTTTACAAATACGGCTCACGTCGTCGCTGGAACGCCTTCAACGAGCGTACTCATATTGCGAGCTGTAACTGTAACCAAACAGATACAGGAACGAGGTTCTTGTGTGTACGGGGAGTAACGAAACGAACGGGGAGGCCTGCTCTGCCCTCAGTTTTGGTTTGTAACTTCACGATCCGCGGCAAAACTGACAATCGTCGGCTCGCTGCAAGCCGCACTCGTACCGCTCGCAGCTGGTTTGCGAACCACGTACACACTGTTTTTTGGTTACAGTACATGCAACGGTTACAGTTACGGCTCGCTAGTGAGTACCCGGCTCTAAATGACACAGAATTAATCACATTAACTAGCCATCATAAATAAGAATATCTGCAAAGACTTGGATAAAGTAATAAAACAAATAAGCCGCACAGGTACCTAAAGATAATAAAATTATAGTCCAATCTGCTTTATTACGCTTTTTTTTTTTACTTAATTAACTTTATAACATAAATTAATTTAATTTCATGTAGGAAAATTAATGCTCACTAGTTATACAACAAAAAACTGGAGTGTGCGAGTACGAACAAGCGAGTGGAACTAGCATACCACGGGTTTAATGTATTCCATTATTATTGTTAAGGAATCAAATAAAGCAATCCCCCTATTTTACAAAGTATAATTGAAGCTTCTTGGGATTTTTACGTTCTAAGTCAACAGAAGGCACTGGTATATACATTTTTCTTAGGTTTTGATTTTTCTTAAGTTGAGCGTGTCAAGAGCGGTTTTTTGGTGGCTACGTCTTTTATTAATCCCGTATTAATCTCGATTAAAAAAAAAAAACAAAAGTTACATTTTTGCTTAAATTCATGGGACCGTAGACTTAAGCATATCATTAAAATTTCCAGTTGATACCTCCACGCATTTCCGAAATATACCTAGCATCTTGACAGATAGTCAGATAGGTAACAAAGTGATCTTATTAAAGTACAGTTTTTTCCTTTATAAGTAACCCAAAAAAAACAGAGATTGAAACATGTTTTTGGTGTTAATATTTTAAGACTAACGCTATAAAACAATTACAATGAAATTACATATAATTATATACAAAAAGGACTAAATCATAATATCTTTTTATTACAAGTAAGACTCATATTACACAAGACGCTTAACTTTTAACATTTACACTTATTAGAAATGCATTCTCCAGCATTATTTTTTCTTTATTGTATTTATTACTTTGCCTAACTAGGCCTGCTATTATTAATAATGACTAGGCATTATATATAATAGCGAATTAATCACTTTGACTGTAACATATATATGTGTCAAATAAGTGTGACAACAACTTTCTTTAATGGTTCATTTATTTTTGTTTTTTGTTTACAGGTGGCGTTAAAGGATGAGTAGGTTCATAACACCAGCAAGAGAGCGACCGGTTCTAGATTATAACCATTGTATCGATTTTCAACGCGGTTTCTGCAAAAGACCAATATGCTCCTACCTGCATAAATTTGATCTGCAGTTAATGAAAAGACACATTAAGTTCTGCCGGAACTTCCAGTACCCCACCGGATGTCATCGACGCATTTGCAAATTTTTGCACGCGCCGTTTGAAGACGAAGAACTGTTCCAATCTCTAAACATCTTCCCCTTAGCCCTTATAGAACGGTATATTTTTACGCATACTGATTCCGAATTCTATAGATTTATAGTTGAGTACATCGCACCGACTTTAAAGCCTTGGGGCATAGCCTGCCCCGTAGGACCTCTGCCGGCCCAGATTTGGTTGGCAAGCCTGCCACCTCCTCCGCAAATCATATACGATTTTCATCGGCGCGTAGCAGAAGCACGTCTCCCAGTGCCCATTATATTAATCTCATATTCAAACATTACAATGCCAAGGAACGTCCCAACCGACCCATATATACCCCCACACATGTTTACTGGCGCGTCATCGCCATGGATCTATCCAGTTCCATGTGTATCAAACGGGGGTATTCCTACACCAGTGGAGTATGTCGTGGATAATGTTTATCCTAACATGCAACATTCTCCTGCTCCAATAAGTGATGAGGATCTCCCCCCCATGTTCGCACATAATGTGGTAAATGATTCACCAATACCATCTCCTCCTTTAATAAACTGTGCAGCTAGTTCAGGCATGTCATCACCAATACCGATTCAGCCCAGACTGAGATACACGAAGATTAGAGCGCATCAATCGCCACCTACTTCGCATATATCAAATACATCGTCGGAATACGGGTCGTGTTCCTGCAGTATATGCAGTATTTGCGTCTCTTCCTCTGCACCAGAGCCCTCCGTAAGGTTCACAGCGATACGACCATCTTCCCCTACTACACCCCAAGCCCCAGTTTTGCGCAGAAAAATAAGAACATTTTTTGAGCATTTGGCGCCCGCTGCGCCGATCGATGGCCCTGGCCCGTCTAGAATGACACCAGCTCAATATTACCCGCTGCGAGCAAGGACTAATCCTTTACCGATCCGATTCCCCGCAATAACCCCCGCCTCACCCACGCCGCCACTTCCTGACGTAGCTTCGCCAAATCAGGTGGTAATATCACCTGAAGCATCTCGACGAAGGTCACCACAGAACCAGCTCTCGCACGGGAACGAGCAAGGAAAAGAAATGCTTTCACCAAAGTCGTCAGGTATTTAAATGTTGTTTTTACCATCTTAAAGCACTTACAGGAGCTTAGATCCATAATTTCAATAATTATAATTATTAATGGCATAGGTATATAATATTTAATGCATAAAAAATATCTTCATTTTGTAAATAACTAGTTATGTATCTACATAAAATTAAATGAAACTGTTCCCGCTACGTTACTAGCGTCTCGATACTCATCTTAAAACTAGCAAATTAATAAAAAATACCTTACCTTAATAAAAATTTACGAAATCACTATTCTAAATTTATACAAAAAAAAAGTTATTTTACTATCGTCTGATTTTCATTCATTTCATAATATTTTTATGTCAACATTTCATTGACATTTGTTACTATTACTCTTATAGTATTTATTATTATTATATTTTTTTCTGTTTTTGTACGTGGCAGATGGACCCTTTTAATAACGTATATTGCATATTTTTCTTTCAGGTTCTCGTAAGGAAAGCGGTACCGAAAGGCCTGCAGCCAAAGACGCCTATACTTCACCACGGTAAGATCAACTAACGATTTTTCCAGGATGACAATTTTTTTACTTACTTTCATTTAAATTTTAATTAATGGCGTTTTAAGTAACGAATACGTAATTATACTGCGCACCTTCGTATCAGTTACTGAAGATGTACTTTAGCAAGCATTCTGTATAACGTACCGTATGCAAGTAGTGTGTGGGAAGAAATATAATAGACCGGGGAAAAAGTCCTTTCGCATTATACTATTATGAACTTCTCTCTACATCCACATTTACTAACAATCACAATGGAAAGAGATTCGTAAGGCGATTAATTATTTCTATTAAGGCTAGTGCATCTCAGTCATTGAGTAGCACAAGAAACACAAAATTGAATCAAAACGTTCTCGTTATATCGACCAACAGATTTGAAATGTATCTCAATGGCAAGAGCTTCACAAGGTGATCATTACTGGCTGCTCTCAATAGTGCGGGACATTAAGAGAAAACTAAGCTAAAATTCCATATTTCAGTATCAAAACAATTATATTTTCAATGTAGAACATCGCACAACATTTAATTTAAGAACCGAAATATGGTTATTTTAAAGTTCTTAAACATATAGATATGTGCCCCTTTACGTCGAACTTCGAGGCCACTATTACTTACTATTGTATCAAGACTACAAAGACTTGTATAGTTTTAGTTAATTGAACAATGTTTTTCTTTACAGAGCTAGCGATCGCAAGCGCCGCATGCGCCGCATGCGCCGTCGCCGACGTGCCGCCGCGAAGCGACCGGACTTAGAGTATGACACTGATTCTGACAACTGAATACCGAATTTAGGACAACGAGAGAGAATGTAAGACAAACATGGAATGGCATATATTATAAAAAGGCTGGTATTATTGGACTGCTCAGAAGGATAATTTATTGATTGTCTTTGTCGTATTAACAATCGAAAATATTTTGCGAAAGGTTTTCGGATATTCTTAAAGTACCTACACATGTACCTAAGTAGGTACTTCCTTACGTAGTTAAAATTTATAGAGAGATTTGACTGTCGAAATTTTGATGTTAGTTGTATGAAAAACTGAACTGATGCATGGTATCAGACTTCTATGTTTTTAACGTTTTCGATGTCTATTTAATATTTGGTATTTTGCCAAAATTTTACATTTACTGTTAGATTAAGGAAGGAAAAACGACAATGAAGGAACAAGTGATAGTTCAGATAGATCTTCTGAGTGAAATATGTAATTACCCATTGTCGATACATTTATAATAATAATAATTATAAAATCTTATTGTGAAGTAGGACTTTATGTCACAACAGATAAGTATAAGTAATAACCAAAATAGATTAGACATTACCACAAATGGATGAACCAGCGATTTTTCAGATAGTCCTTCTGAGCGAAATATGTATGTACCCATTGTCTTTAGATTTATAATTATAAAATCTCATTGTGAAGTAGGACCTTATGTCATAACAAGCAGGTATTTAATAAGTATAACGACCTAAAATAAAATAATTCATTTCAATGGAAGAATACGCGACTTTTCAGATAGATCTTCTGAGTTGCAGTATGCACGTACCCATTGAGGTTAGGTTATAGAGATATAACAACTGCTTTCAACATTTCTATAATTAATTAACTATATAATCTTTTTCAAGTAGGACCTTATGTCATGACACTAATTTAAGTATAAAAACCCAATGGAGAAACAAGTTATCTGACTGAAATATGTATGCACCCATTGTCGTTAGATTTATAAGGAATGTTATTAACATTTTCACATTATCACAGTGTCTTGTAGAACTTTAGTCATAGCAGGTAGAACTCCAATCAGTGGAGGCAGTCACAAGCGATTGCTCAGGTAGTCTGGACGTATTGTCTTCTTTAGATTTGATTTGTCCGTATAATGGACTTTAGTGATAAGAATTATCTACATACTTCTGGTCGAGCTTAAAAAAAGATCCCTTTTTTAATTATTTTAGATACATTTCTATGCATATCTATGTCTATCGATTTATTTAAAAAAAATCTTCTGGAAAGAAATTGATATTTTTTATGAGTTGTGACTATTTGTAAGTAAATTAAATGTATACGATTAAGCACTTAAGTGTCAGAAGAAGAAACACAAATACACCTACACTACATACACGAATACACATACAATAAATCTTCTTGGCCAAATTACGAACAAATGTTGAATGTTTTATCTAATATTCATAACATGTAATAAACTTTAATTTAATAAATGTCTATATTTAAACGATATGAGTGGTATTTATTTATATCTCCTTTATGATAACCCTTTGCATAATAACTTCAGTAGGTAAGTACTGAAACGGCACGACGCCGACGTACGACGTACAGCCGTTAGGTATTTGAGATGGAGACAAGGCCTCATGTACAGTCGAGTTTACCATTCACGTATCAACAACACATATACGTCAAAAAAGATTATGGTATTTTTTTATGTAACCTGTGCGAGATGTCATAGCTGGGCAAAGGTCTCCGTCATTTTCTTCCAAACCTTTTTCTCTTTTGCTATCTGCCCCACAAATCTGACTAGAACGTCGCACCACCTTCGCCGCGGACGAAGTATGGTTCTCTAGATTTCTCGAGGCCATCACAGTAGTGGTTATTCCATTTTGATACACTTAAATAAACATGCCGGTTTAATTTAGGTTATGTATAGCAGCGTTCCCACTACGCCGGACCGGCCAGAAACCGGACACCTGACAGAGTGTTCACATTACATCGGATCCCAGAAGAAATTCAGACAGTCAAGTACTTACCTCAGTTGAATTTGGACCTGCACGCACAATGGACGACAAAATTGTTGTGTTGTGATGGTATCTTATGGTATAGAAGGAGTAGTGACAAAACGCTCGGTAAAAATGTCGGGCTCGGCAAAAATGCCGGACCCGGGATAATGTGAATAGCTTCATATAAATTGTACAGCCACTAGCCCTTCCGGCAGATTTACCGGCGCGGCAGATCTGCAGGTCCGACGTAGTGGGAACCCTGCCTAAGAGGCAAAAATCAATAGCGTCATGTTTGACACGTTTTTTTGTTTTAATTGAATATTTGACATAAGCCTACGATATATGATGAGAAATATAGTGCTACACGGATCTTTCGGCACGTGAATGAGAACGACATGAGAGCGCTGGTGCGAATATTCGCAACAAAAATAAACCAAAGGGTCTGTCAAATGGGATTATTTACCAGTACAAGATGGTATTAGCTCCGATTTCGGTCATGTGCCAAAAGGTCTTTTTAGAACTTTACGAGCACTCAAAATATAATTTTAAAACTTAGTCTAGATGACTTCCCCTGGGGATTTGCCTGCCTGCTTACGTCATCTATTCGTATCAGCAAGTATATTTGTCAACGTTAAACCACGACCTTTCTACTCACTAAATTAATCCTTTGTTTTTAACCGACTTCAAAAAGGAGGAGTTTTCTCAATTCGACCGTATAATTATATGATTTTTTTGTTTAAGTCGATTTTTATTTTTTATTGTTAAAATTAATTATTTTATTATAATGCTCCGTACAACTTTTAGTCATATTAATTACCTACTTACTTTTTTAATTTCTAATGACTTTTTCAAGGATTTTACAAACTTGATAGTCCCATTCAAAGCAAGCAGGCATGGGCGGGCATGTTTTTCTACGTTACGTTACGCCTAAAAAATATTCGTAATGTGTTTTTATTAAATTACTTACCTTGTCTCTTGTTACACACAGTTCACTACTAGTTAATAAAAATATAGAGGTATATGTAAAACCTTTTTACAATAAAACATACCTGTGTAGAACCTAATACCATAATAAGGCTGCCTACACACTAGCGTGTGTCCAGTGTAGGCGTTCGATGAACGTATGCGCAGCGTGATTACCAACGCCTAGGAAACAAGGCCAACATGAGCGAAGCCGCGGGCAAAACATAGTCAACAATATGATAGCCATGGTTTACATGATTTAATAAGTGATAGAAACGTATTTTGATCAAATTCGTTTTATTCAGTTTATGTTCCAATGTTTTTTTATTTGTCATTTTCACAAATAGATTCCTACCAACATCAACTTATTTCTAGAATGTAACTAATGAATTACATTGAAATTATAGCCATTAAATTAAGTATAAATAATAATAAGCATATTAATACTAGACATTAACACAAATTGCTATTAAGCCTAAGCGCTTACTACAAAATTTATTCCGTTGCCGAATAATGCTGCAAATCGGAGAACCAATACGCCAAAAATAAAACGATTCCAATTGCTACTTGAAATAATTATCGGAAAATAACTCAACTACTTACTTTTTATACATTTTCCGTCACACCTTATTAAGGTTTTAATGCTGCCAAAGGTAGAACATAATTTTGTTCTTGTCAAATTTTTCGCTACAAAATCAGTATCAAATAAGATGTTTGGATACTACAATATTTTTAATTGAGAGACGAATGAGTCTGTCTTTGACAGGCTGCATTACGCAGACCAAAATATATTTTGGTCGAATATACAATTCTTCAACGGCTACAGCCGTATTAAATCGTTGTAGCAGTTACACAGCACCTAATAATCGCTATGAATAAATTTCGTAGAGCGCGCGTAGGCCTAAACTGAGCAATAGCTACGTATATCTTTGATTCAACATTTTCAAGATTAAAAATTCAACACGGTGTCGTCTACATTGAGATCTGTTGTGGCTCATCACACTACAATCTAAACAATTGAAGATCATTTATTATTTTAAAATCTTATATGCTATCGGAAATTCTCTTGTACGTTATTTATAGTAAAACAGTGTCTCAATCAGTCATTAATAGAAGTCGGTTAACACCATTCGATTTACAGAGTGCCAGTATTCTTCAATGGCATGTAGAAATTATTTTGAATTAAGGATCCAAAATATTTTATTGTTTTCATTGTGATATTGGACACCTATACGGCAAGAAAATTATTTTCGTCAAATTATTAAAGAGTTTTAATAAAACATTGATATTCTAGCAGGCTTAGAGATCGAATCGAATGCCTTTTTAGAATCCTTATGAAATCAGTAAAAAGACTTATGAATATATTTTCAAATGCAAGTAATTAAATTAAAAAATAGATTGATACTTTAAGTCTTAAGTCAATGTATTAAAGAACACTTGGCGGACGTAGAATATAATTACAGCTCGCATTAAATCGATTGAAAAATGTTTTAGGCAAAAATCGGATCAGTACCGTATTGCCCATCCAATTCTAGACATTTTACGATCTTCCAAAAAGTTCCTCTTCGAACTGTATAAGTACAAATGTTTTTAGTAAGTAGTAACACTATAGACACATATTAAATTTAATTGAGTGCAGTTGTTTTGAAAATCTCTTAGTGTTATCCGACTTTTATGACTAACTGTACTGTACTGTAATCCTGTACACACACACAAACACTCGTTAAGAAACAAAGCAATATTTTTGGGAGCCTGGTAATAAATAAGCACTACCTTGGTATAGGCCTATTTCCTAAATGACCAGAATACAATATCTAATAATAAATTACGCTTGCAGTAAAAACACACACAGTATAGTTATTAAAATTAAATAATACAAACCTTATCTGACTAGCGTATTAATATTACTAGAATATTAATCCGACCTAAATGCTTGGCATCGTAGCCTCGTAGGCACTACCTATTTCAAAAATTTACTGGGGGCACACCACATTTTAAATACATTTCTAGAAGTGAGACTTCACTCTCCCACAACTGCAGCCAATCCGATGCTTTATATACTGTCCATATAAATAATAACCATTTGTCAATTTTTATAAAACATAAAGATAACGTGTGAGATTTTTGTACAATGAAACTTTAAATGCGTGATCTAACTTGCGTATTTTAATTTCATTAGGAATACATTCCAGGACAATTGACCCAGTTACGCACAAAGGGGGGCACGCGCCTACAACACATAATTTATTTCATTACCGACTTTATTTGTATACAAGAATAATACAATTCTCTTTAAATCGAAGCAGTAACATATTGCCAGTTACTTTTGGATCATTTTTAAGACCTGTCAAATAGTGTCAAAAGGTTATTCTTAGAACGGACAAAGTACCAGAGCTTGTGGAAGAAGGCCCCCTATCACTACAGTAATAACTCGATGAACGGATAAAAATTTTATACACTGTTTTCCACGTTTCGTGCAGCCTTCGTGTCTCATACATACATAGTAAATACTATCCTAAAGATAAGCAAAAGTATAAAATAAGATTTTTATAAAATTTCTGAAACAATTTTCCAAAAAATATTTTTTGTTATATATCTTTGAGACTCAATACATAGAGCTCCATAACTCAAGAAATGAATATTTAGTAGCAAATAAAATATAATATCGGGTTGACCTAGCGGTTACCGATTACAAATAGTACCAATGACATACTAAATCTAAGTCATATTTTTTCCAGAATTATAATGGATAAAAGGCCGTCTTGATCGACCAATAAAATGTATGTCCTGGATTAATCTAAGACACCGCCGGCAATCGGTGAGACAACATTGAGAAAATACATTGATATTGAAATGGTAACTAAAATCGCCAACCTGCAAGGGCGATAATTAATACTTAATACCTGTAAAGGCATAGAGATAAATATGGGCCGGTACATTTTTAACATTACATAAAGATTTCAATACATATTATGACATTTAAATAACGCGATGCGAGATTCCGTATTTATCGAGATTCTTTACAATAATTGCCGATATACTTGCCACCATTATTAATCGTTGTTCAGCCCAACAGCATAATCTAAGACAAAATGAAACGGATTGATGAAATAACTTTTATATGACTTATTGACAGCGCAGCCTTACCCGAATAGCTCAGCCAATGTGTTTTACAGGCCGTCGCTTGAAGATCAGCGCGCTTGCAATCGCCTTTATTTGCAGCAGACAACAATAAAATCAAAGTCGCAGCATAAGTAATGAGGAAATGAAACGCCTTTCATAAAGTATCAGTCTTTTATTGGAACAAGATTTTTTTATAATTCAATCAGTTATACAAATATGGCTCGCTGACTAGCACAGGCATACGTTGAGTTTAGCGACAGCCCACTGCAGCCAGATTTAAATAGTACATATATCATGCAAGGCTACGATTTATCATTCAGGTACAATCATTAATCTTATAGTAATATATCATTCAAAAAACAATTCTATGTCAAAATTTTTGGTATAAGTTGAAACAACGTTGCGTATTTCTCGTGGCCCGATCGTATACTTATTCACTTTATAAAATGCTCGTGTCTCATTCATGAAATGTTTGACTGCTTATTGGCCAACATTACGATATGGTTTGGGTAAATCATTGAAAGAAAATCGTTTCTCGATGTAACTCGAGACCACTTCATTAAGTAGTCAGAATTGTTTGATTAAATAATAAATAGTTACATGAATTACCGGTAGGTATCAAGTGTTGATTTTATATATTAAAGCTCCAATATATGGTAAAGTTCTTACCACATTCTAGATTTTATTAAATATTTTATAAGATCGGCCAAACGTGGATGACAAAATCGAGGAATGTAGACGATATAATGACACACATCATGAAATGCAACCATTCCTTAATCATTTACTATAAGGCCACGGGACTTACGTATAAGTCTCGTGACTTTATCACAAAAAACATCACATATTTGAAACGCACAGCATTTCTGTTAACGAGTCGCCGTGGTTTAAAAAATATTATAATTAAATGCTTTAGCTTAAATCAAATAATAAGTGTTATGCTGATTCTGTGCGGTTTCATATACCACGACTAAGACTGGTATGTGTCATTTTAAACTAAGCAGACATCACGTTGGCAGATCTTAAATCATTGAGATGTAAAGCGCTGTGTACTTTAGTCAGATTCGAATATATTGCAAAAGATATTGACATGGTTTTGACCAAGTGCTACTCAGAATGAGAACATAGAAAATTTTATTTCTTTCTTCAATTTTTAAGTAAAAATTATATCTATACGGTTCAAGGATAATTGCGTATTTAGATTGTCCTGTATTTCGTGTATTCTTATTCGCGCGTATTAAAGCAGCTGTATGGCACTATGTTAGTCGCAGCGCGGCATAGTGAATACAACTCAAGATAATGTACTAGCGTGATAACTGTTTAGCTTTAAAAACTATATCCAGGAACGTTACTATGGTAAGTATGATCTAATATGTCTTTCTGTCTCAAATTCCCATTTAACAATGACAAAGATTTTATGAGATCAAAAAGGGACATTTTTTCAGTAATAATTAAGCACAGCTTAGAACAACGTTAAATCAGCCCTCAACATAAATGAATACATTGTAGAATTATAATCTGGAATTATGCACCACTTCGCCAAGTTACAATTATAAAATTAATGGCGAATTATTAAACATTCGCTTTATTATAATAATTAAATCACTTAAAATATAAGTTAAATAAAAGTAAAAAAACATGAGATAATAGACACATTGAAATGCTGCTTCACACTGGCGTTCGCCAAAATGACAGACGATGGTGAAATGAATAGAGCCTTTAAATTGAAGTACTTTATACTTCAATTTTGAATATTCTTACTCGTACATACTTCTCTATAAGCCCTTAACTCCACAAACACTTTCTTATTGAACATATCGCCTAACATGGAATCTACCACACTTTTTAAACTCGCTTTTTCTTTTTCAAATCTAAAATATCTCCTAAAACATCGGTCTGATGACGTGACCATACCATGTTAGGCAAGCTATATATTTTGTATCTGATTGGTGCAACTTTCAGGCTTCCTCTGACAGTCATCCCTTATTTTACACATTCTGGTCAGATCACACATTCCTCTCCGCATTCTCATCTAACTTAAGTCTAACAGTATTACATTAAACACTTTTGTGCGCCAACACTCAGACTCATACAGGACTGCACATATTACAATAGCATTTATAATTATTTATTATATTGTATTGCCCGCGACTTTATTACCCCCATCTGACGCAGTCGGTTAAAAGTAGCCTTTGTACCACTGTACTTGCAGTCCAGGGTGTCAACTAACTTCATTCCATATTTCATAAAAAAATATCTAGCCGTCTGACTGTAAAAGAGTAACAAACAAATCCATTCATCTATCCATATATAAAATTTTCGCTTTTATAATATTAGTAGGATTTTTTCTGTCAGTTTAGGGGTAATTCGTGTGTCACAATGACAGGCCGCAATTTCATCCATCCAATATTAATCCTATATTTGACGGCCCTATTCGCTTCAGAAACGTTGTAAGCAGTATCCAACGATATCTCATAAAATAGGTAAAAAAAAACATTGAAAACTTAATTCTAGGTAAACATAAAAGCTTATAAAAAAATGCTCAGCAGTCTATCAGGTTACCGTAAGTAAGTACATAAACGGCCTCTTTTGAGGACAAAGAATCAGTAATTTAATCAGTCTCATTATGATTATAACTAATATCATTTAAATTCTATTATCACAGTTTGGGTAACAATTTTTGGTGTAATTTAATTTTAAAAGTTAATACCATTAATAATATCTATAAAAAATGTTGTATCGCTAGCGACTTTGAGCTCTGTCGGACTTAGCATTAACCACGGACATAGGAATCGCGAGTATCGCGACATAGGAGCAAGAATCAAAAAATAGTTGTTCGATGTAGCTTAGCTCAAGTTCAATTCGTGTTTTTATTAATATTTATTACGACTACAGATACATATTTTGATCAACTGACGCTCATTTGCATTTCAAATTTGCATGCCCGACAGAGCCCACAATTACAACTTATTCCATATTTACATTCCAGAATTTGCTCTTATACAGAAACAGTTAAAAACTATGTTATTTATAATCTAAGGTGGTATATCTCATATTTACAGTACTTTCGTTTACAACTAGTTAAAATCGGAGAATATTTAATAGCTATATATACTTTATTGCTACTAATAGACTTAAAGCTGTTCGATTATGTAATGTAGCCTTTAAGCTTTGCAAGTTTAAAGTTTCATAATTGAGTATTTAATTTGAAACTTCAGAGCACTTTAGTTTTTTTCATCCAAATACATCGGTAAAAGATTAGATATAAGTACTACACTTACGCCTTGTCAATCAAATACACTTATTTATAATGTGTGTCAGGTATCGAACTAACGATATTGTTAATACGAATAATATTTCAACATAGAAGATTCAATAAAAAATACATACAAAAAGTTAATTTTACGACTCTTTTTTTTAATTTTCATCTTTGATTTTTTTTAAGGTACAATTTGATTTCAATTACATCTACAATCAGCTACGTGCCAGGAGCTTTCCAAACGAGTTGGTTGGGCTAGATATAGATTTTGATGATAAAATTATTATTTACAAAGACCAAAATTTCAATAAGACCAAAACTTTAAAGTTCACGACTTTTTGTACACGTAGTCATCAACAAAAACCAGCTGGTTTTTATTTGATATGGAAGTGCTTTACACCTAATTGTATGCTATACTTGTCGAAAAAAATAGTTGGTACATTCATATTAAAAATATTGCTAGTCCGAGACCGGATGCTCAATTAGGTTCCACAATTAAAAACGTGTGAAGTATGGTATTAAAACTAGTCTCAACAATATCACATTATATCGCAATTGGCATATCTTACATACTTAAATTAGTACATATTCGCTGACTAGTAGCATCGTCAAATATAGATGACAAAAGTTCGACGTACCTCGCCAATTACTGGAAAGGAGGATAGTAATGGGGCTGAGAGGGGTATCTGGCCGCGCCGTAGACATTATAGTTTTGTTGCGGCGGCGCGGGAGGCTGCGCGGGTGCGGGGGCGCGCTGCGGGGCGAGCGGGGCCGCGGCCGCGCGCGCGGGACTGCTGTAGGCTGCGTTAGGCAAATCTGTAAGAGAGGCGGCTGTTAGCGGCAAGTACGCGCGACACACGAACGCGGCGCGAGACGGCGGTACTCACGGTTGAAGCCGGCGGGGTACTGCGGGTAGTAAGGCCGCGCTGGCGGCGGCTGGTATGGCAGGTAGGAGGCTGGACCGGCCGGGGCCGGGGCCGCGGGCTGCGTGGCCGGCTGGGCAGCAGGGGGCGGGGGGTGGGGGCGCAGGCGTGGGAGGCGCAGCGGGCGGCATTGGGGCCGGGGCGGGTGGGGCCGCGACCGGGGGCGCGGCTGGGGGCGCAGCCTGGGTTGCGGTGAAAGTGCGGCTGGAGGAGCCCGCGCCTCCGTTCAGAAAGTGGTTCAGCCCGTTCACCGCGGCGCCGCTGCTCAGTGCGGTGGAATTGCTCGCGCCTCTGCCGTCGCCAAGGCTCCCGCTCGAGCGCGACTCAGTTGACGGGGTTCTAAAGTTGTTCAACGATGAGGCTGAAAGGAATTATAAATAAATATAAATATTCCACGACTAGCTTTTGCCCGCGGCTTCGCACGCGTTAAGAAGTATTATTGTTGAGCAAGTTAGTGTAAAAATTAGGGCCTACAAAACTTCCTTGTACACAATATTCTTAACTAATTTGTCATTTGGCGCTAAACCTATCAAGCTACTGGGAGAACTTACTCGTGAGCAAGCAACATAGAACTGCCCGTTTCTCTCAAGTCAATACCCGCAAATTTGAGAGTTTGCCCCTGAGACTTGTTTATAGTCATGGCTAGTCAAAAATCTAAGAAGATTTCTACAAACATCCCCTATTTCATCCCCTTATGTGTGGAATTTATCAAAATCGTTCTTAGCGGATGCCTACGTTATAGTACGTTAATGTGTGTATCTTGAACCGTTTTCGCAGCGCACGCAAGGGAAGCCCTCAAGAATGAACAATTTTCCCCGTTTTTTTACACATTTTCCATTATTTCTTCGCTCCTAATAGTTGCAACGTGATATTATATAGCCTAAAGCCTTCCTCGATAAATGGTCTATTCAACACAAAAATAATTTTTCAATTCGAACCAGTAGTTCCTGAGATTAGCGCGTTCAAACAAACAAACAAACAAACTCTTCAGCTTTATAATATTAGTATAGATTTTCACACAACACCATCTTATCTCAAACTAAGCTAAGCTTGTATTATGAGTACTAACTATAGATAAATTACACCCAGACACAAAACAAATGATCGTGCTCATCACACAAACATTTGTCCCGGGTCAAGAGTTTGTTCAAGAGACTCACAGTTCCGAAGTGCGCCTAGCAGAGCCTGTAGGACATCCGCAGGGACGTCGTTTACAGGTTCCGACCTCCTGGTCAGGACCGACAGTGACTGTAACAGCGAAAGTTGGTCCACTCTAACGCTAGGGGGAGGAGGCTGAAAATATGTAGGATTTGAGACAGTTGTATTATGTAGAAACATAGTACTAAGCTAGCTGTTCCTGCGAGTTCATCCGTGTGGAATTTAACAAAAAACATAATTCGTTATTTCTGAAAAAAGTTTCCTCATTTATTCCTTATTCAGCCATTTCAGAGATTAACGAGAACAGCAAAACAGGCAGACAGACATACAAAAATGATAATTTGGTGCATTTACAAAGTGCATGTAGTAAAAAACGGGTATTTCAATATTACAAATAGAACCTCCAATTTCATTTACATGTTTAGAATGTAAGTGTAAATATATGTTGCAGCCGTTGCAGGAATACTTACAGGGTTTGGATGATTTCGTGAATTGTTGGCAACGCAATCCAACAATTGATGAAGAAACTGTCGGGGCACTGTTGAAGTTTCCTGGAAAAATGAGAGTTCATCTCTAGTTGACTATTATACAGAAGGCACGTAGAGTATAACTAAATTAAAAGACTAAGCTATAAATAAAGTAAATTTAAGCTTGATACTTATTACTTATATATTAAGATACTTACAGAAAGCGCAGACGAATGGTTGAAATGCTGCGAAGTACCCTGTGTCAAACGAATTAAGTTAGAGTCTAATAAAAAGTCATTGCACATACCATACTATAGAACAATCATATCCAAAGATATATCAAACATTTGGTTAACTGAGCAGATATTATATTCCTCACCTCAATGTACTCGTCGAGAATACGAAATGACTCCGGACTAAGTACCGACTTCAACAGCAGACGGCCATTTTCATAACCTTCAGACTTGGTCTTAAGTATGTACGCGTGGTACTCTCTCTCACACTCCAGCCTCTGCTGCTCTCTCCGGAAAAATTTGATCCTATAATGTTGTATTATATTTATTGTAACAGTTATACCTTCACAACTAAAATCTGTATTATATGATAATATGTGATTATACTATTCCTATATTTAATAGCTACCTTCAGCCATTTTACTGGCGTTTAACCCGACCGCATAATTCACTAAGGGTATAAGAACGGTATAGTGTTGCCATTAAGATTCCAAAGTCCCCGCCGCAAGAAGCTTATGTTTTTTTTACATAAAGAATCTTCTTCCGCGTATCGTATAGCGCGATAGCGCAATCAATAAAAACATACTATATTACTAGCAAAATTGAAGAAAAAGCATTTGTTTTATGGTACTAGAATGAGCCTGAGTCGTAGAACGTAAACATTTTGTTTTTTTGAGGAAGAAGTTATTGCTACATCAAGAACTGTAGTTTGACCATTACCGCTGTACCGCGCCTTAGGAAGGCGCGGGGCGAGACGCGAGGAGCATTGGCCGATGCGATTTGTCAGTTCGCCGTCAAACTCATGGCGGTCGCTAGTGTCAAATTCGAATTAAAATTCAAATTCGAATCGAACTGCCTATGTCAGAAACACATGAGATTATTATATATTATATTGTATTCAATATGATATTATATTCAAAGACGGATCATGCGATATTTCGTGATGTTAAGACATATTGAATATTTTATTTTACGGTATTCAATAAACTCAAACTTCAATAAACCAAGTACTGATTTGAAATAAACTTAGTAAAATACGAATACATTACATTCATATTTATTTAAATAAGTAAAATACATAATGTCTAGTTAGATAAAATGAAATATTTAGGTATTCCTCGTGGGTATTCCTAATTAATTAATTTCAAACTAACTAATTAACCTCAATTAAATAGTTTAAATTTGTCGTGCCTGTAGAACTGTAAACAGATATCGTAAGATCTATCCGACAATATCGATCTCATGTGAACTCATGCACTTTCTACCCTGCCCCCGCCTCACCGCGCCTTCCTAAGGCGCGGTACAGCGGCTGTGGTCAAACTATACAGCAGATACTACTGATGAAAAGTCTTTTTAATAATAATAATAAAATCTTTTATTAGTTTAAAAAACACATATCAAAAATAATTAAACCCACCAAACCGTGAGACAGTTTGTCGGCAGGAATAGTGCTCGATAAACATAAAACAGTTACAGTTTTAGAACACAAAAAATAATCTTGCGTGGAGCATGTCATGAATCCAGGTAAAAGAAGATATCTGTTGCAGGTAAAGAATGGTGGCAAAATATACGTATATAGTTTCGTTAGATCGTACGGTAAATAGTTTTGTAAATCATAATATTATAAATAATTGTACAGAATAATCGAAATATTTTGACGAACGCTATCAGATACTGGTATTGATATATTTACATACAAATATTAAAAGTCTACATAAAAATAATAATATAGTTTTACACATACATTTTATACATATCGGAGCTACATTTTATACATATAAAGCTTGCGAATCCTTTATGTTTGTTTGCCAAAGGGTAAAGACTATGACTGTATGAGACTTGACCGACCCTCCCCCCTCTCCTCAACTTCAACAGATCTTAGTTTTTGTTAGAAGGTTCCTAAGGACATATTTTACTGGAAAATCTAAGGAGTTTCACTTCCAATTAGATGTTAATGGTAAAGAAACCACCCACCCTGATACAAATATACGTAATTATAAGTAAAAAATGTAATTTACATCTATCATACTAGTTATTATAGTTTTAACTAATAAAAATAACTAACATAATATTTTTAAATCCGACAGTTCGTAAATCAGTCATACAATTATTTAAATCAAAATGCCGTTTTTTTCGAGGGGTTATTGTTCAGTGCAATAAGTTTCTCTGCTTCTAAATTTTTAAAAGAATGTTTTATTGTTAATTATAGTATTATTTATTATTTTCAGTACGAAGCTATTTTGATTAGTAAATTTCGAGTCTGTTGGTGGATGTAAGGCTCGGCTAGAACAAGATAACAGCGTTTCTCTTAATGAAGTTATTCGGGTTTAACACCAAGGCAATGCTTGTGCAAACACTCGCAAGATCGACTACGGTACAGTATATAATGGAACAGCACGGAAACGCTCGAAACAGCACACACACACAAACATGCGAATGCGATGAGATTTCTAAGCGATCTCTAAAGTTCATTTGCGCAATCATTAAAAATAAATTAAAGAAATGGCTACACCCCTCAACATATGACGAGACAGAAAATATTGACCATCGACACATAAATACACTATCATAAAGATATGCCCATACATCCACACACCACAACACACCACCCCTTTCTCTCAACACACATACCCACTCTCATGCACACTCCTAGACACCTAGTCACATTCACACCACACTGGCTGTGTTAACAACTTGATTTAAAATTAAAATGTCACGGTTGTATTATACAACGTTGATAAAAGCGAGAGGCATTAAATTAAACCACATATTCTGTATATCATTATAAGGCTACACAACAAAAATCAAATCAATGTAAGCAATAGTTTAGTCACAGGATATTTTTTTAGTTTTTTTTTAGTTTGAACATGCTGTATCTTCCTGATTAGGTGACTAAGTTTAATAGGCATAGTTATCTAGTTGGCTCCGGTTGGGTCCGAAACTAGTCGGGCTATCCCGATAAATACGCGTGAGTAAACCGTTATAACGTTTTAAGTATGAATCATCCTCACGAAAGTTATTATAAAAATATTGCTTACATTGATTTGATTTTTGTTGTGTAGCCTTATAATGATATACAGAATATGTGGTTTCATTTAATGCCTCTCGCTTTTATCAACGTTGTATAAATACCTAAGATGAAACCGCAAAATCTCCGATTCCTAAGATACAGGTCTGCGTACCTAGTTTAGGAGCTCGGAAAACTGACATCAATCATTGTCTTTATTGTACAACCTGCTATAAAAAAATAAAAATCTTTTTAAAAAGTGAAAATATGTTTTATGTAATAAAATAATAAAAGATACACAGTATCGAAAACATTAAAAGTGACAACCCTATCAATGGAGTGTAGGAAGTTATTTTATAAACTAGGCTTAATTTCCGTACTTTGACTATGGTACCTAATGTGTTTTATTTCGATCTAAATGCAGATTTTCTCAACATACCTACTTCATACACTTCTCAATAACTACAACACCCATCTTGGGTGGCTTTTCATCCGTGAATACCGTAAAATGCAGCAACTATCGACCCTCTGTTCTCTTTTTATGTCACTTACTCCTCCCGCTTACATATGACTTTACTTTCGCTATGCGACAACCATAGCCGTAACTTTCAATCCACCAACAACTTTGTTCTTCCGTGACCCTCTCATAGCTTTGTCAACAATTCTTTTCCTAACCTATGTAACTGTATATATATTTTTCTAACTGTGGGACCCCCTTCCCCTCGCAATCAGGATTTCTACTAATCGTACCTCGTTCAAGGAAAAGTTTCGCAAATACTTGCTATCGAGGCTAGTATAACTTTCATTGAATTTAGTTCCAATCGACCTAATGTTAATAATGAAAGGGTTACAAAGTGCTTGTTATGACTCAAATAGACTCAAAATTTCATACTCATTAGTCTGCGCAATTTTCGTAAAAAGGATTCAAAAGTTTTTGCTTTACGTACCTATTATTCAATAATATGTGTGCTTATTAATTAAACATGCCCATTTTGAGGCCACAGATGGATAGCAAATTACTATAAAAATTTAATGTTTAAATATCCTTGTAATAGTTATAACATTTGATAGGTAACTAAAAAGAAAATCATCATCATCTTCCTGCCCTTATCCCATTTCACTTGGGGTCGGCGCAACACGTCTTCTAGACATGTTGCTTAAAGATTTGGCTATGGTTTTATAGTCGGCCGCCTGCCTGACACTAACCCTCTCTGGGAATGCGTTTGTCGATGGCTTACCCGCCACCATTCGGGTGACCCAAGGTGCTTGGTACAGTGCACTGGGTCTTAAGGTCCATTAGTCGCCTTTTACGACACCCAGTGGAGGATATGGGGTGGTGCTATTCTTTATATCCGGACACCACACGGAATAAAACTGTAACTAAAAAGAAAATAAACAGATTTAATATTTTTATGTAAATTTGATACCGGGATGATTTAAAATCTTTTCTCTTTTCAATGCCTTATCGGTGATGTGACGAGAGGGGTGCTCTTAATATATTTTTACCTAATTATAGTTTTTATGGTACAAAAATCAGTTGCAAATATGAATATCTAAATTCTTTTCATGGTCATATAAATTTTATAATGAAATCATCCAAAATGGCGCAGAATGACATGCATTCGTTCGCATCTGTGCAACAAGTGAAATGTCATAAAATATGTAAGCCGAAGTGTCAAACTGAACTCGGTGATGAGTTATAGATAAAAAAATAACAACTTATCGATGCCTTGATTAAAAAATATATTTTCGGCTTTTTTGTTTCCGATTTGCCTACGAATAGGTTAGGTAGGATCTTTACCAATGTTTGTTTTTTTATACTTTTTTTAAGTTTATTTTTATGACAATGTCAGAGAAGTTGCTTTAGTTTTTTGTTGAGCATATTATTTTTTTATAATCGAATCAAATCGATTTCCAAAGATTATTGCGATATAGTTTGACCAAAACCGCTGTACCGCGCCGTGAGAATGCGCGGCGTGGTGGGGGCCGAGGAGAAAAGTGCAGTTTGAATTTGTTGAATTCCGAAAACAATTTATTCAATAAGTCTTAACATCACGAGATATCGCGTGACCCCCCTTCGAATATTAATCTCGGGTGCTTCTGACATAGACAGTTCGGTCCGAATTGGACACTATAGTCCAACAAATCTAAGAAGTACCGTTTGACAGTTATGACAAATAGGATAATAGGGTTGGGAGTAAAAAAATCGATTACTATAATATCCGATTTTTATGAGATCGATTACTATAATATCCTAATTTTAAGAGATCAATTGTCATAATGAAATAAAAGTTATGTTTAGGATATTTTATTTATACACTACTAGTACTTGAATCATCAACGTCATCGTCATTTAAATTAATGACTAGTTGATTATCTATGAAATTATCAAAGTGTACGTCTCTGTCGAAGTCGTAATTTATTTTAGGGTACCTATGTATTAAGTGCATAATGCGGTCGCGCAGTAACGTGTCGTCAATTGATAATTTGAAAGTAATACATTCGATTTTTCATATATGTAATCGATTTTTTTGCATACAAGTGTATCTGAAGAGTTACAACACTACAAGCAGTGACCTAACTACGTGACTTTGCAATGAGGTCAAAAATAGAACTATTAGAAATTATTTACTATGTGAATATGTGTTATTTTGCTTTGTTTGAAAGTTTTCAATTAAATTAGGATATTAAAAATTGAAAATTTTTTGATACAACAATAAAATCTTTCTAAATTCATGGTTTTATGACAAAGGTTGTCGAAACTGAGTATTGTACGCATGAACAAAGTTGTTTCGGTTTGAAAATGATGAAACGTCAAACGGTACTTCTTAGATTTGTTGGACTATAGCGACGGCCATGAATGTTGACGGCGAACTGACAAATCGCATCGGCCGATGCTCCCCCCCGTCTCGCCGCGCACCTTCCTTAGACACGGTACAGCGGTAATGGTCAAGCTATAGTATCAATTTGATGCTGATATTAGCTGGCAGCATCGAAACGTCCTGTATTTTTCCAACTTCTATTGTTAATTATTGTTTTTTTATACTTTATACTCTTGAGAGCAATAAAATCGCACACCTTGACTTTTTTTTGTAAGGATGTTTTTTACATGAATCTGAATAAATATTTAAAAAAAACATACACACTATTTGAAACCCTACCTCATTACCTTTCTATTGATGTCAAATACAGTGTAAAAAAATACCCATAAGAGGTTTCATGGCACAAAACCCCACAAACGGGTAGAATTACGTAATGTTGCTTTACTTTGTAATCATAATCATAATTCTAGCAAGATAAATAATTCTTTAATACTTTATATTATATTTGTACTTACAACACTTAAGGCAAATAAATGATTTGATTGATTGATTGATCAAATTGTTTATTAATATAAATTGTATTCCCTCCCCTAACCTTAATTACTTCTCTTAATCGGTTATTCATGGACCGTATTAATTTTACCATGAAACCTTGTGGTATAGTATTCCACTACGTTTCAATGGCATATTGAAGATCTCGGAGGCGCGTAGGAGCAGGGTTTCTTTCCCAAATTTTTTTTTCAACTTATCCCAGACATGCTCAATCGGATTGAGATCAGGACTAAGAGCTGGCCAGTCCATCGCGGTAATTCCAACGTCTTCCATGTAGTCGTAAACTGTTCTAGCGACATGCGGTCTGGCGTTGTCGTGCATGAGGAGAAAATCTTCTTCCATAAGCCACACAAGCGGCCTCACATGTCCTTCGAGCACTTCTTCTACGTATCGTGCAGCCGTCAAACCTCCAGATCCTGGTCGCCGAATGTACCCACCGGTCTCTTGAAACCTCTGGTACACACGACGAACAGAGTAGCGGCGCAAATTTAGTCGTTGAGCAACTTCACCTTGATTGTAACGTGCTATCCATATTTTTCTGTATAAAAAACCGACCCTTTTATACTGCGGGCAAGGGGTGCAAGTAGTGACCATGCTAACGGGTGAATTTGGCTAATATGTTGTACAGCTGATTTTTAGGTACGTGAAGGTCAATTATTTTAATTTTGTGTTTTTTTAAAGCTAAGTATGTATTCTTTCATTTTGCCTAATGATTTGTACTCAATATGTTTAGATTTAAGAAAAAAAAACAACAATGAACCAAATTATAAAGGGTGTGCGATTTTATTGCTCTTAAGTGTATATACTTCGACTTTTATTGCCAAATTACTGCATACAATATTTTTCCTATGGCGTCTTGTCAACTTATGACATTTAACTTATTCTATTCATTATTTTTTTTGTTATCAAGATTTTACCAGTATTTGCTTTCTGTTATCCTTGGATGAACCCTGTGGTTGAGTAATAAAGAAAGTCTAAGGCATTAAGCCCATCATCAAAAAGTTGATACCAAATATACAATAATAATAATTACTCCATAATATTATTACGCCTTACAAATCTTTTTCGAATATTATGCACTTTAGACTTAGAGGACCCTTTGATGATGACTGCATAGAAATGAATCCATATAATGCTCTTTCTTTTGAGATAGGTACATTCTAAATCTGTTGGTCGATAGGAGTAGGGGGAGGTTTTGAGGCTTTGTCTTTTATATAGTGCTACAAGGATCTTTTGGCACGTAGATGAAATTGACATGAGGGCGTTGGTGTGCATATTCGCAGCTAGAAACAACTCAACTGAATGTCAAAAGTGATATTCTTATGTGGGATTAGTTCCGATTTCGGCCACAAGCCAAAAGATCCTTTTAGCACTGTAGCTTCTCGTGGCGGGGGTATGTGAAATCATTGTATCCGGAAAAATAATATTTTTTATGAATACGATGTTCAAGTGGATTACGATGCTCTTTCTAAAATTTGATTGTTATTCATTTTTTTTTTACCAAATTCTTATGAATGATTTTGATGAAGTATTTCGCATAGCTTACGATTGTTATTTAATTCTGCGGTTAGTACACATTACTTTGAATTGATTAGTAACTCGGCAGTATTTGCAGGAACAGCAATCTCATTTGATATTTATAGAGAACGCGATTTCGATAAGTCTTTACTTTAAAATGCAAGCATATTAAATTAAACATATTACATACTGAATGCTATAAATTCGCTTCTCGAAGTATTTGCTATCGGTGTCAAAACGCACATCGCTAAAAACACTCGCCGATTCATGACCATTCTTTGTAGACTCGAAATATTTATCTTTAGGTATTTCATGCGTACAATTATTATTATAGTGATGAATCTTTTCGTGGCAAACCTGAGTTCCCGCTGGACACAGCTTTCGCAGAGTCTCTCAACATTGGAGTTCTCCAGTTTTCTCGCTTTGCTTGGCCCGGCTGAGAACAAAGTCAATAAGCGCCAAGCAAACAACATTAGCTACTCTAGTTTTATCCAAACGAGCTTGTTACATCAGTTATAGCTCACACGATACTTATACAAAGTGGATATTTGAACTAAATAACATTGACATTTAATTTTGATTATGTAAAACATTTTGTACTGGTTAACTTTCTAGTTCCTGTTGTGCTGGGAACAGTCATATAATTTTATTCCATATAACAAAAACAGATTAAATATTTGACAGTTACAAAAAAAATGATTAATAAAACAAATTTATCGGAATAAACAGTTTTTGGTATAATTATAGTGGTATTGGAGATATTAAAAAATACAAAATATAGAGACATATTAATAGATAATTATTATACTTCTGAAAAGATTATCCTTCTTCTCATAATTCAGTGTCAAATATTCGCTTTGTGTAAGTAACGTTGCATTGAGGTTTTGTTAGTGTGTACTATGATTTATTAATTCTAAATGATTGGGTTAATTTAATGCTTACTGACAAATGGGGCAATATGCAATGACAAATAGCAATGGGCTTGCTCTTATAACTTATAATAGGACATCGGGAACTATAACTTATAATAGGCCAAATTAATTAAATATAATTTTGACAAGTAACTTTCTGAATAAGAACATTGAAACACTATAGAAAAGTGACTTAAGTTAAGAAGCGGGGGTTCGTTTGTCCAAAACTGTGTCATAGGGTAGCGAGTTCATGATCCCCAGTGACTCCTTAACTTTAATTCGCTTTGTCTAAGTACTTTCTAGAATTGCTAAGAATAATCGCATCTCAAATGTTTATTAGTATCTAACTGACAGATTAATAGAACGTTAACTTTATAGCCAGTCCTTGTCTCCATTGGTAAGTAGTGATTCACAGAGTACGCCTGAAGAGGTCAGGGTATGACCTCTTCAGGTATGCACCACACGGCATAAAACAGCGTGTCTCGTCTCGTTGCCATAACTTCGTAAGTCACACTGTTAGATTAGTCCTGTTTGAGTTCATATTATATGACCCAGTTAAATTAATGTTAGTATTTTTGATCTGATGACGTAATCAGTTTTATAAATGGTCCCAATCTATCTAATTTTTTTGGCCGCCAAGCAATTTGCGCAAAACGAATCTATTATAGATATAATGGTTATTGAGGGTATGAGGGGTATTGAATAGTTAACAAAATATCTACTGAATTATACTTTAATTTAAATCATGTTATTACAATAATAATAATATGAACTAAGTATATAAGTTAAATACTGTTTGGTTCATGACTAGTGTAAGTTTATAAATACTACGCTACGGGTTACAAAGATTACAATGTCTTTTTTATGGTCACAATGACGTTATTTTAGTTACTTTAGAGATACAGATTACATATTGCTAATACTATTTGAATTATACGGTAAACAAGTTCACATACTGTTTTGACCATTATTATTCAATAGTAGTCTACTACTGTTTAGTTATATGAAAGAGTCTACAAATATTTAAGAGTTTTATTACTGTCAAGATTATTAAAAGATGATAATAAATGCAAATAAACGAGGTTGTTTCCTTTCTACTGCTAAAGTTTAAGAAAATATTAATGTAATATATTGAAAAAATCAGTCAGAGAATTTTACAAGTCCACCTCTCTCATTTGATACCTATATCTATGGACTTGTGACAAATATGTAATACGATATTCGATTTTAATCTATTTCGACTAATTCCTTTATACAAAAAAAAGAAGCGCTATCAATTCACCCGTTCGAAATCAAAACAAATCAGACGATCCTAAACAGCCTTTATTACAGCCACCTTCCAACTCCTGACATCATGGAATCAGCTTCTTGTCATAATGTTGCATTATTTCGAACACCAATACCGCTAAGAGGGTAAATATTACTCGCAATAATTGAGAACAGACAAAAGAACCGGTGAAACTAAAATCGTGTGTTCATTATAAATAAATTAATTAATTAAAATCTTATTCTAGACCTATCTGGTATCTCAGCCTGAAATGTGATGGCTGGTAACTGCCGTTCACCTGTGAGACAAAAATGTAATGTTAGCACATCGTATATTATTGATTATAGGGTTATTAATACTAATATACATACATTCTGACAGTGATTTAAGCCATAAAGCTTGTTAACAGATTTACAATGTCATATATTCTGCCTAAGTTAATGAGGCAAACACTGGCATTTGTTTTTTGTGTAGTTCTACAAGGAACTTTTGGCACGTGGCCGAAATCGGAACTAATGCCGTCATGTATGAAATGCTAATATCATCTAGGTACTAAAAGGTTCATGTAGCAAATTATGTGACCGTAAAACTGCCTCATAGCGAATGAATGTAAACAATTCATCGAAATACACCTAATACCATCTAAATATTTTTATGCACTTTGTCAATATCCGAAACATAGATACCGCTATCAACAGATGAATTATGAAAACCCATTCTTTAAATGATTATTCAAATACTTCAAACCATATGCTGCGTGCTTTAAATCTAATAAAGACTCAATTAATTTGCACACCATTATTTTATATCTGTTGTAGAAATCCTTTAGGCGCTTTCATATAATCTTCCTTTTTTACTGTACCGTTTAAGACAGTATTAAGATTTTGGGATAGAATTTTCATAACGATCTGCTTTGTAGTCCTAGAGTATATAAAGTTATTGTATTTTACAGACCATCTTATGCACATAAACAGTTGATCCAAAAAAACAGATATTTTTATTTAAAACCTTCAACGAGGTACATTAAGTGTTTTTTTTTTAATTAATTGGTGTTATGTTTAGCAAATATACTGCTAAAATATCACGATTTGGAATTAAAACTAGACTCGCTTTTTACAACCAAGTCTTTAAAACATGAAAAAGTCTGATGTGTTTGTTGATAGATATGCAGAATACTGTGCATATATTATTAATGAGCGTAATGGCCAACAAAGACGACAAAACAATTCTTATGTTTAATACTTGACGGGGCGATGGAAACAACAGAATGCACGTAAAATAATGGTCGTGAAATATGCTGTTTGTCTTTGACTTTATGACTTTGACCTCATTAAAAAAGACAACTCTGCTTCCCATTTATGCAAGCTCCACATAAATTAAATCGTTATCTGGTATTATCGTTATTATTCAATTTGTGTCGCCAACCATTTAATTCGTTTTTATTGCTACAAAAATACTTTTATTCCAATGACCTGGGCATTTAGTCCATAATTTTTAGCCATTTTATCAACATTGCATATTTGGGGAACAAGGTGGCCTACGTTGACAGATACAACGAAGTAATAAAATAGTACGCTTACCTCGCATAATTGTTATATCATTTTTACATATTCTTGTCCCATCTTGATCAAAAATAACGCACATCCCCGCTCGCTGGATCATCGAAATCGCCAGTAAATTGTAGGGCATCTCGGCGCAATACAGCACAGCCTCCAAAACGGTCGGCACGCCCATGTTGCTGGTTAGTTGGAGAGCTCCAACTTTTGTAGCGATATATTCACCGTGCTTTATGCTAACAAGTCTGATCGGTGTTTCTAAATTAGAATATGAAATAAATAGATCTTCTCTGTTTACTGTGTGATCCGCTGCACCAGAATCTAATAAAAATGTGATTTTCTCCTTCCCTTGGTTGAAAAGGTGATAATCACCCGCCGTTAATGAGAATCCGGAATTGTCATAGGATGTAGGTTGCTCGTTTATTTGTACTTCGTGTCTGTTTATATTTTGCCTCTTAAGTCTGAAGCAGTCCTCCATCGAATGACCAGGTCGCCCGCAGTAATGACACTTACGAAATAGCGGATAAAGCTTAGATTCCGATTTTGAATTTCGTGCCTTTTTCCGAGCACTAAATTGCAATTCTTCTCTAGCTGTAAACATTATATTTTTTATGGGTTAAAGTGTAATAACCGATTGGATTTGAATGTTGATTATTATATAATTTTAAATAAATTAATTATACCTTTCTTTATAGAGTAATAATTGAACGCTATAAGACGTCAATTCCGATTGTGGCTACGATAATAGGGAATATGCATGCTTTTTTTCATTTATACATCTACATATTTTCGATAGATACATTGTACTTTTACAAAAACAGGTTCTGACGTATTCCTAGATTAAATACAAATATCAAGTACGTAATCACGGAAACAGTTTTAAATTTATACAAGAACTAGATTAAAATACAAACTACAAAAAATAAATGAAAAATAGATGTTGACCGATTTTCAGACCTACTGAATGCATATACAAAATTTCAAGAGAAGCGGTCCAGCCGTTTCGGAGGAGAACGGTAACTAACATTGTGACACGGGAATTTTATATGTAAGATAGTTTTCAACAATATTCCTCAAAAGCACTAACAGATATAATATACAATACGTGACCATTAATGTCTCGTTTCTCTTCGACCAATAGTGACGCGTGTTACTTAGAATTTCCCTGCGATATTTTGCACTATTCACATAGGGCGTGTATCGGTGTAGCCTAGGCCATCACCGATCAACGCACAACACGCGAGTGAGATATTTAAACCGTTTATTATATTTCAGAATACAATACTGTAGTTCTTTTTTTAAACTACGCAGCATTTAAACAGAAGTAATGTATTTTTTTCCAAAATTACAACTATACTACGAATTAATTATTTTACATTTCTGCGTATATTTTTATATCCCGTTGACGACGTTGTTTACGAACTCCTCTTTAAATAAATATTAACTTGAACGATATCTTAACGATATTGAACATTGTGTTTCTGTAAAAAAAAAAACATTCAAATTTGGAACACTGTAACAAAAACCGTAATTTTACTTTCGGACAAGCTTATGTAGCTTCCAATTTTGTATTTGACTCCCTTTGATTATTAATATGTCTAGATGAAGCGTCAAGTACGCGCAAACGTGTCAAAGTGTCGGCCAACTGTTGGCCGACAGGTGCTTACACGCCGATCAGTACTTATCGTGTCGCTTTACTGTCACTACGCATTACGCGCTCTAAGTAAAAAAACTAATAACAGCGATAAAATGATGGTATGTGCTATAAAACTGAGCCGGAATTATAAAGGAAGGGTAAAAAATACCAAACACATCACCTATCATCAGTAAGTAACCAAGAAAACTTTATAATTATTTATTTTTTGTTTTTATGCATAACAAATGACGCCAAATTTTTTCGTCTTATTAGTGTTGCCAGTTTCTGTTTTTCACTCTCCCAACTTAACGTCATTTTCGTGGGTAAATATTAGTTCGTTTATGGTTACGTCTACACAATTTTTTAATTTACGTAAAACTGTAACAACTTTATAAAAATACACTAAAACTGAATAACACTAGGGTACATGCAAACTACCCCTAAACTTTTTTATTTATTCTATTTTTTAAGAAACTGATATAACTATTTATTCTATTTTTTAAGAAAATCTCAAAAATAACATATTTTTAATGTTATTTATGAGAGATTTGTTGTAGATGGTATCATTATTCCGCATTGTTTACGCACACATGCTTGAAATAGTTGACTCGTTTTCTTTGTTATGATTGTAGGGCGACGCTCCATCTAGACATATTAATAATCAAAGTTGACTCCCTATCAGTTTCTGGTGGGAATACACCGAGTTACCAGTAACCCATTGCACAGGGTTATTTCCAGGTGTTAATAATAACTTAATAAAAGTCCTTTAGATATAATCTAAAATTTACATTTTATGCATATTCCCTATTGTGTAAACTCGTAAACTCTGACCAAACTAAGATATTTTTACGAATTGTCAATTTGATCATAAAATGTCGAAGCGTTATTGATTCGTTTTTTGTTTTTTTTTTTGATGGAACCAAGAACGCCATAGAAGGTAGGGCGATTTGGTTTTCTGTATCACATACAATTTTATGACCTTTTTTTAGTTTAAGGATATTTTTTTTGAGGTTCACCTAACACTACCACAATAATTTTGTAAACTCATACCTAAACAGATGATAATCTGAAGGTACTAAGTCAGGCATCAAAATATTCCAATCAAATAAATAAATAATAAATGCGGGATCACCTTGATGCATCTTATTCAGCCATTTCTCCTCACCATATGAAATACTTGACTTGCAAAAAATGTTTGTGTGTGTAAGGGTTACACAAACATTTTTGCAAGAACTTGCAATATCTATAGCAATAGATCAAATCAATAGTATCAAATCCTTGAAACCAACTGACAAATTACAACTGAGGCAGTCTAAACTAATAACAAGCACTGGCACAATTGATCGTGCCAGTCTCTAATGGGGTTCAATTTCAAGGTAAGATTTAATGAGTTAGTCAACCAACTCCCGAACCCTATTAGAGATAATAAAGTTTACAATAAATATACCCCTCAGACCGTAATTGATAATACTAACTATACATTTTACTGGGATTTAACTAACACGCCCTTAACTATACCCGCGCAAATATCAAGAATTATCTATTAGAAAGACAGAAAAATTCTGACCAAATTATTATAGTAAAAATTGTGGTTAGCATGATTTCGATCTTTATTATTATCCAGCTTTAAAGTCTATTGAGTAATTTAATACGGAAGAGCCGAATAAGTCCTAAAAATTAATTGGGACCACTTATAAAACCTAACCTTGTGGTTACGTAATATTCTTTCTTATTTAACAATATTCGCGCATGCTTTGCTTATTTTATATGCACCTAGTTTACGCTCAGCATGATCTTTTGAATTGAACTATATAAGTGAGTTTGTGTCTTGTCGATGGCTAATTAATGATATTATTATAATAAATTTTGTGATAATTACCCTCAGAAGACTCAGCAGCACGTTTTATAACAATACTTGTCTGAGACTTGAGCGTCACTGACGCTAAAGATGGAGGAGGCCTGCTGGTATCGAACCTGTAATGTAAATACATACATTATTTTAATTTAAATTAATAGTGTTTATCATAATTTCAAAAGGATTTAAAAAAAACCTGCAGTTACACGATTTAACAACCCAAAATCTGACTGTTGTTTGTGTCTCTGTTTTATTTATTGTTTTACTGAAAAACTTAATAATGATACTGCTATTAATTATAAGCTGTTTGTAGTATTTTATTTTATTTATTTATTTAACAATTTATGTACACAGAAACAATAATAAAAGCACTTAAAAAAAAAACGGTGTACAAAGGTACTGCTTATTTCAATGAGAAATCTCTTCCAGCAGACCTGCAATAGGAGACATAAATCAAAAACAATGATAAGTGTACAATTAACAACAAATAAAACAAGAAAATCAGGACAAACAATAAAAAAGGATTAAGAATAAATACATGCTAAAATACATAATGAAAATGGGGACAAAAAAATAAAATAAATAAAGGAATTAAGAGAACAGATAGTGTTCCTTTACTCGTCTCTTAAATATGGAAATAGATGGAGTATTACGAATGTCAGGCGGCAGTGAGTTTCACAGTCTGACTGCATGCACGGAGAAGGAATAGGAGTAGAAATCCATGCTATGGGTATGGAACTTAAGGAGGGTTTTAAGGTGGGATCTGCACGGAGCGTCAGGAGGTTTAACATAGGAGAAACGCTCTCGCAGGTAGGAAGGATATTGAGAGTTATGAAGGATGTTGAAAAGGAGACATAATATCCGAGTGTTCCGGAAAAGGCGAATGGGGAGCCACTTGAAATCCTTGCGGCAGTTGGAGACGTGGTCGTACTTGCGTAGCCCGAAGACGAAACGAATGCACATGTTTTGCAAGCGCTCGAGTTTGTTCAATAGCTCCTCAGTGGCATCTTAATAGCAGGCATCAGCATAATCAATTATTGGCTGAATCAGAGTTTGTGCCAACCGAAATTTTAGATTTGAGCGGAAGAAAATATTGGGGGCTTTTAAGAGAATGGAAGGAGTGAAAAACTTTGCGACTAACCTCATTTATATGGGGACGCCACAAAAGATTACAGTCAATAATCACACCTAAATCTTTGGCTGTGTCGGTGTAAGGGATAGGAATACCGAATAATTGTTGCAAACCATCAATGTTAAAAGAATTGCGCTGATGCCGACTGCCGATAATGATGGCCTGGGACTTACTCGGATATAGTCTTAGGCCGTTAAATTTAGCCCATGAACTTATTCGAGACAGGTCGAGGTTCAAGACATTAATAGCGGCATCAGCATCAACTGGAGCGAAGTGCCGATATACTTGCAAATCGTCTGCGTAATGATGGAAGTTGGAGAATATTACTCGTATGATTGAGTTAATCAAAATGGAGAATAAAAAAGGAGAGAGGACGCCACCCTGAGGCACCCCCGCAGCGAGGTCACACCAATCAGACACAGAATCATCATGGCGAACACACTGCGAACGGCCCCGAAGATAGGAAGAGAACCAAGCCATAGAAGAAGAGGAAAAATAGATTGATTGATTTTTAATAGGTCAGAGATTCCTCCAAGACGACTATTAAATGTAAAGTAGGCACTTAATTACTATAAAACCAAAACAACTTACATGGGTAGAGGCGGTGGAGGCTCAACCGCACCATACATTGATGGAAGCGGAGCTGAAACAATACATTAATAATAAAAGCTACTACATTTATGATTCAAGTTTGTGTACACATTAAGAACTTAAACATAAATTAATTTAAATATATTTATATCCAAAGAGCATCGCAGAATTACAAATGGTTGTTTATTCCATTCCAATCTTCTATATATATAAAAATCAATTGCTGTTTGTTAGTCTCGCTAAAACTCGAGAGCGGCTGAACGGATTTATCTCATCTTGGTCTTGAATTGTTCGTGGAGGTCTAGGGAAGGTTTAAAAGGTGAGAAAAAATCGAACAATTGAAATCTTTTTTTTTCTATACAAAAATTTAGGTCTTTTATTTATCGATTGGGGCAGTACGAAGTCTGCCGAGTCAGCTAGTATTAAATAAATTTTCAAGTTTTTTCATGCCTGATGAAAATACTGACTAACTACCTAATAAGTGATCATATAAAGTGTTCTTATTTCCTTTTCAGATATAAAATAAAAACCTACCAAATATACAGTTTACTCTCAACAAAAAGTGTAGTGGCTATAGATTAAACAGATTCATATTATCCTGTGGATGTTCCTTGGAATTTACAGGACCACAAAGAAGAAGTCTTTGAAATTAATATAATTCAATCTAAGTAATAAATACCTATGAATTCAGGAGGAGGTATTAGCGCTGGTACTGGTGCCCTGGTCGACGGCGGCGGCAGCGTCAGCGGCAACGGCGGCGGAGGCGGCGGCGGCACTGGCAGTCCCCTCAAGGACGCCGGTGGCGGCGGTAGTGGTGGCTTTGGGTCCTTGAACGAGTGTGGGGGGGGAGGGCCACCAGTCGTACTCGTCGCGGCAGCCACCGCCGTGGTCTCGAGCTGCGGCTGCGGAGGCAGCGGTGGCGCCTGGCCGCCTACGAACTCGTTTGCGTACAAATTTGCTGGTGCAGCGAACATGGCTGAGTGCCTCTCAGCTAATGCTCTAGGTATCTGACCAGTGGTTAGAAAAAGATTTTCTTCTTCTTTTGTAGTATGTAGATACGAGCAGCCAGGTCTCGAGCATCCAGTTCTGTTTTGATGATCGTGGCAGAATTTCAAAACATTCTTCATCATTGCCACATCAAATTCATGACGAAACTTACACTGTGTGCCTTTAGTACAAATACCCCAAATGTAGTCACGGCATACTTTAACCTGTTGGTCTGATGACGAAGCACTTTGTATTAGTGGATCCGATGTTGATGCCACTGGTTGCGATACAGATGGCTGGCAACCATTTTGCTGGCAGCCATTTTGTTCGCTATTACTGCCCATGGACTGAAAAACATAAAAAAATATAATTATAAGGATATTACTTGAACAAGTTTGTAGACCACTAACAAGCTAATCAAACTAAAAGCTATTTCCTAAATGAAATTAACATATCATTATGTTAATAACTTAATGTAGGACATATTTTGTGCGACTCATCATCACTTTGCACTTAGTTGTGTCACAAATATTTTTATCAGAAGTGCCAGCCAAACTTTTAGTTGAGCCATAGCCATCGTTTGGCAACTTAGTGCTCAACATTTCTAATTGATGATTACAAATTGTCAAAAGATCAAATATTAATAAAATAATAGTGGCAATTCTATATTTAAATAAATGAAACCTACAACTTGGTTTATATCAAAAGTCATCACATTGCAAATAAATGTATAGTACGGATCAATCAGTTGTGTATGTAATAAGTCATATGAATCAATAGTTCTTTAGTAAAATTATTAAATTCATTTATTTTATTGATTTGAATTATTTACAATTTAATGTTATAATTAGATCCTTCAATTGCAGTAACATTCACTCCATCAAAACTATATGTTTAATCTCCAAAACAAATACTGTTACTCTAATAAAAAATTAAAAAAAAAAATGAATATCACTCATTTATTATATGCTTGTGAGATATAAGGCATAATGCCCTTTATTCCAGTTTAATGTTCTGTATTTAAAGCATTGCAATTGAATGTGAGATTTTCAGAAAGCAAAGACAAAGGTTTCAATTGGCATGTATTTAACTTTTTCCGAAGTAATAATAACTTGCTAAAAATTATGAAGGAAACCATTGAGACAAAACCAGCACCAAAGAATTGTGTTCAAGGGTGTGTTAAGCCTTATCAGAAGCCTATGAGTGGTTTGAACACTCTGACACTAGGTTGTACATTGAGGACGTAAAAAAGTACTAAGGATGGAAAAATGTTGGATTCATGAAAAAGTTAAAAATTCATAAGTCATGATATGATATGATTTCTCAAGCATAAAGGGGAATTGAGTACAGCAGTGAATAAACTGAGTAATATGCGGTATGAGAAAACAAGGAGGTAATGAGGAGACATAATTATAATGTAATGGGAATGGACTTTTTTTTTGTCAGCTCCAAATAATTTTAAACCTGTTGCACCTTACTGGATGTGATTTTGTAGCAGAAATTCATCATTAAGGTTTAACATAAACACCAAATATAGATTATGTACATGTACACATGACATTGTAACAAAACATCCTAGAACAAATCAGGAAACAGCGAAATCATTACGTACATAACGTATAAGGTAACAGAAAAATAATAAACTTAAGTCTCAGTTCATATTATCGATCGCAGGCTCTGCTTTAGGCAAGATGATTATCGATCTTTGGTGCAATATTAATGTCAGATAATTTTAGATGTTTGTAGAACTCTAATGTTATGATCCACAGCTTACCGTAATCGTGCAGTTTTTCTTGGATTTAAAAAGAGTTTATTTTATCACAATGAGCTAATTTATTTAATTAAATGCAAACCACTCCAAAAACTCCAGTGTTCGAATTAGTTTACATTTAAAAACAGTATCGGTGGGTCAGTTCTTAAAGAGAATTTCGTTTTCTCAAAAATTATCTAAACGATACAACACGACACTTCATTTAAAAGATATTTTATATCTAAGAGCAAGAACAACTCAGTCACTGCCTCAGTGCTTTGGGCGGTTATGTGCAATTGTGCATTTGTGCAATTTGACAGAATTTGACTTCGTTAGTTCGTTCGGAAATCGCACAGACTATAGAGAAACTTCAAAGAGATGATTGTATTGTCAAATCTGAGATAAAATCAATACGTGTGGGTTTTTTTACTTTAACTTTAATCGCAATTATTTTAGCGTCATTAAATAAGTTTTTAGTCAAGAAAAATATTCACTACCAACTTACCCCGAATTCTTGACAGCAATCAACAAAAAGCTTGCTATATAGGGCTTAGCTTAACTCATAATAATATTTTTTTCTTGTTCCTTGATGTTTGTATAATTATGTGTTATACACGATTTGGTTTTGAGATCACGGACTGTCCGGTAGATACCTGTCGACACAGGTCTGTGACTGCAAGCGGCCACATACTTTGGGTTCGCACTTACCGTCGGATCAAAATCGTCAGGGGAACTGCATATCTGTGATCTTTTCCGGTTACCTGACAGGCTGATATCCACCGGCGAAACTGCGTTAAGCGGGTGCCCGCAACGGGCAACCGCTTATGTTTATAATATGTTATGTACGGGATTTCACACAGGAATGACCTATTCTAATTGGGAAAGTTCGAAAGTCTTGCATAATAATAATCAAATTGTAGAGGGACCTGAGAGTCCTGTTAAAAATGTAGGTACATAATTATAAGGAAAGCCAACCAAGTAAATTGACACGAATACCATTAAAGACAATCTTCTCCATCAGTAGTTTAATATCTACCTTGTCAATTACCTTCTGAAGTCTTCTGAAAGTCCCTGTACAGTTTCACAAAGCCGTGTTGTTCAGCAATAATAATTTGATTGTTATTGTCTGTGGTAACTGCACGTCAAAGTGACGTCACTACCGGATGGGACGCTTGAAAATATCCCGCGCTCCGCTAAGAAAAAACAATTGACGTCAAACACACGATGGCTGATTCGGATTTTTAAGAAGAATAAGTTGCGGTTAATGTAATGTTACATTATTTTATTGATTCCGCTGTGTGTCTAAGGGTAAAATGAGTTAATTAATTATTATCTTATCTACCTCTTTGTTAGAGTGATTGTTTTATGAATATTGCTACGTGCAAGTACTAAGTTACTGTTTGATTTACCCTCCCTTGCTAGCTGAGTTATAAATTGTAGGTTTGCCTAAGTGCTATATTATTATCTATTGCTAATTGTCTCATTGTTTTATATGATGGGTTTGATGATATACATCCCTGTGCATGAGTCTTTCCAACACCTTCGACAGATTAGATTATTCTTGACTAGCGTCCCGCCCTGGCTGCACACGGGTGCTATGCTGATATTATTATTTAGAATAATTAATATACTATAGAAAAACTGTGAACGTTGTATATAAAAACATAGCGGCCCGCTCCAGCTTGACCGCAAACACTACGTCCCGCAATTTTTAAATCTGTCATATCTTCGAAAATATTCATTTAAACCATATGTTGTACAGAGCCATATAAATCTATATTACTTGAACAATGTATTTAAGGTATTTAATTTGATAAGGATTAATGCGGTATTGGTTTTGTGGGTGAGTTAAACGATGAGAAAAAAACGTTGATTTTTGAAATGTTTATTGCGTCCCACAAATCACGAGCTTTACAAGTTATTTGAAGTTATAGATGGCACAGGCGAATAGTGTAGGCAGTATGTAGTTAAGATATGATAGCAGAAGTAGACAGATAGCACAGGAGCACGAGATTAGGAAAATATAGGCGCGCGGCGAGGTAAGCAACCGATGCGCTTGTTTAGAGTGCAACCCTTCATGCGACCAATGTATGTGCGTCCTTTAATCTTGGTGCTGCCACAGTACTCCCCCGCTGAGACCGCTACTGCGGGCGATAACAATCTGGGAATTTAACACGTCGTCCACTTCGAGTCCTCTTTTCCGTCTCCAGGTTGGCCTCAGAATCAGATTCTCTGGGATGTGACTCAGATGGTGGCGATGAATTAACGTCTTCTTCGCGAGCTAGGAATGCAGGTTTCAGTCTGTCAACGCTAACCGTCATTTCTTTCCGGCACACATCAAGCTTGTAGTACTTTGGGTGGCGTTCTAGTACTCTGTAAGGTCCAGCATATGGTGGCTCCAGCGGTCTTCGGACAAAATCCTGCCGCAAGAACACGTGAGATGAACTATCGAGATGTCGAGGTATGTAGAACGGACCCTTGCTGTGCCAGGATGCAGGTTTTGGAGTCAGCTTACTCATGTGGCTTCTTAAGCGTGTCGCGAGATCAGTAACATCAGCTGTGTCGTGATTGCTGGTAGGTGCAATGAACTGGCCTGGTAACCGGAGTGGTTCCCCGTAGAGTAGCTCTGCTGGTGACGCCTGGATATCTGCCTTCCATGAACTTCTGATGCCTAAAAGTACCAGTGGAAGTACCTCTGTCCAATGCGTCGTGGAGTGACACATTATGGCTCCCTTGAGCTGTCGGTGTAGCCGCTCGACCATTCCATTTGCAGCAGGGTGGTATGCGGTCGTGCGGAAGTGTTGCGCACCAACCATTGATGCGATGGCTCTGAAGAGGTGAGACTCGAACTGTCGCCCTCGGTCAGTTGTTATCTTCAAGGGACACCCGAACCTCGCGATCCAGCCAGACACAAGTGCTGTTGCACACGTGTCCGCAGTGATGTCTGCCATCGGGTACGCCTCAGGCCATCGCGTGAACCTGTCGATGACGGTGAGACAGTACCTGAAATCATGAGAAGTTGGTAAAGGTCCGACAATATCGAGGTGGATGTGTGCGAACCTGGATGAAGGAGATAGGAAAGGAGAGGTAGGGGCAGAAGTGTGGCGTGTTATCTTACTGCCTTGGCATTTGAGGCATTCGCGAGACCACTCTCTACAGTTTTTGCGAATCCCTGGCCACACGTACCTCTGTGAGACCAGTCGCACTGTAGTTGTTCTTCCAGGGTGACTTAAGTTGTGCAGAGAGTCGAAAGCTTGTCTACGGAATTCTTGCGTGAGGTATGGACGCGGTGTCTCAGTTGACACGTCACAGAATATTTTTATTGAAGTCCCTGGTACAACGACTTTTTGTAACTTGAGTGACGACCCATTTCTCAATAAATGTTGCAGTTGTTCGTCAGTGCTTTGTGATTGTGCAAGGGCTTGATAGTCAATACCCTGTGTGACCTCTTCAATCCTAGACAAGGTATCAGCTACCACGTTCTGACTTCCAGGAATGTACCTTACATCAGTTGTGAACTGTGACACAAACTCCAGATGTCTGAATTGCCTAGGCGAGCAATTCTCGCTAGTTTTAACAAAGGCATGTGTGAGAGGTTTATGATCAGTTATGATGTAAAAATCTCGAGCTTCAATCATATGGCGGAAATATTTAACTGCTTCATACATAGCTAAGAGTTCTCTGTCAAATGGGCTATGTTTCTTATCTGATGTACCCAGTTTTTTAGAGAAAAATCCTAGAGGTACCCAGTCGCCATTCTTGCTCTTCTGCTGCAGAACAGCGCCAACAGCAACATTTGAAGCGTCTGTTGCAATGCTTAGCTCTGCCGTTGGATCAGGATGTGCTATTAAAGTTGAGTTTGACAATGATTCCTTGCAATCTTCAAATGCTTGCAGTAGCTCTTGTGTCATTTGGACTGATTGGGAGCCTTTAACATTTGTACCCATCATAAGAGAATTAAGTGGTGCTTGTAGCTTTGCTGCGTCTGGAACAAAACGACGGTAAAAATTCAGCATTCCTAGAAACCTTCTTAACTCTTTCACAGTTTTCGGCACAGGGTAATCTAAGATAGCTTTTACTTTATTTTCCATGGGTTGGGTACCAGCTGCTGAGACATTGTAACCCAGAAAATTCAATTCAGGTTTTCCCAAAACACATTTGGACGTGTTGATGAGAACACCATACTCAGTTAGGCGCGATAGGACTTGACGTAGATGATCCTTATGAGACTCTTCTGAAGGAGAGAAGACCAAGATGTCATCGCAATATCCATATGTAAAATCTCCCAGGCCATGCAGAACCTCGTCTATGAATCGCTGGAATGTCTGGGCCGCATTCCTTAGGCCAAAAGTCATGAATTCAAATTCAAAAAGTCCAAAGGGTGTTGTGATGGCAGTCTTCTTGACATTTTCTGGGTTAACTGGAATTTGATTATAAGCTTTCACTAAATCAATTGTTGAAAATACTGTGCAACCTGATAATTGGTGGGAGAAGTCATGAATATGCCTCACTGGGTACCTGTCTGGTATTGTTCGAGCGTTGAGAGCCCTATAATCTCCACAGGGTCTCCAGCCATCATCCTTCTTCTTGACCATGTGTAGAGGTAAAGACCAGCAGCTTTCAGAACGTTTAGCAGTACCATTTGCTAGCATGTCATCAAATTCTTTTTTAGCAGCTTTTAAACGAATAGGATCCAACCGTCGTGGTCTACAGGCAACAGGAGGGCCCGGAGTGGTGTTTATATAGTGAATAGTATTGTGCTTTATTTTACGTACCAACCCAGTAGGGCGTGTGACTTCAGGATACTCGCGCAGTATATTATGATACTCAGACTCGCCAGTGACTGTCTTGATGGAGACTATGCCTTCTGGAATTATTTGCCGAGGCACGGACACAGAGAGAGATGTCTTCCCGTCTACGAGACGCTGGTTTCTACAATCAATAAGAATATTATAATAACTCAGAAAATCAATTCCTATGATTGGTTTAGACACGTCAGCTATTATGAACCGCCACACAAAATCTCGTCTCAGACCTAGGTCTAAGTGCAGTAATATTGGTCCGTATGTATGTATAATTGTGCCATTAGCTGCAGAGAGGGTATAATTACCTTTGCAACTTGGTGCCTTGATTGCTGAACGCGGGTATACGCATAAATCTGACCCAGTGTCTATGAGGAACTGCATCTTAGAGGTCCTATCTGTCACAAAGAGACGGCCTGTCTGAGCTGGGCAGTCGCTGGCCGCTACTTCCGGCTGCCCCCGTCGTTTCCCGCTCTAAACTCACATGGTTCTGTACACTTCTTGGCTCTCGCACCATAGTTATAATGATACCAGCAATGAGGATGGTCAGGCGGTGGTTGCCGACTACGCGAGTGACTACGCTTGCGATTATGGTTTTCCTGCGACCTAGATCTGGAACGCGCCATTGACTGCCTGTACACATAAGAGGTTAGTTTAGCGACTTCTCTAGTCAAAGCACATATTTCCTGCTGTAAGCCGTCCATGCGTGAGGATGATGCTGGTTCACCTGGTTGTACCGAAGTTGAAGCCATAGCTACTTGATGATGCGGTATTGCTGGAGCTATTTCATGCACGCGGTCTGCTAACTCGGCTAAATCATCTAATGATAGCTTAGGCTGTGACGCCACGACAGTTTGCAAATTATGTGGCAAGCGTCCGGTCCATAAGGTCTTTAAAACGTCATCCGAAACTGTTGGGCCGGCTAGGTTCCTTAAATGTCTTAAAAAATGTGATGGCTTACGGTCACCAATATCCTCGTTCAGGAACAACTGTTGTAGCTTCTTCTCTTTCGACGCACTAAGCCGCTTGACCAGCTCACCTTTGAGTTTTTCAAATTTTCCGGTCGCAGGAGGTGCCCTTAATACGTCTTTAACGTGCGAAACGTACGTGGGTTCTAGCTGTGTAACGGCATAATAAAATTTCGTCGTGTCACTGGTTATATTCGACAATACAAACTGCGCTTCAATCTGATTAAACCACAATTCCGGATCTTCAGGATAAAATGGCGGTATTCTCACTCCAACGCGCCAAATATCGCGTTGATCTCCATCAGCCGCGTTACTTTTACTTTCAGCATTGTCCTCCATTGCGTTCTTGAGTTCTTTGTTCGGGGTCACCACTTGTGGGTGAGTTAAACGATGAGAAAAAAACGTTGATTTTTGAAATGTTTATTGCGTCCCACAAATCACGAGCTTTACAAGTTATTTGAAGTTATAGATGGCACAGGCGAATAGTGTAGGCAGTATGTAGTTAAGATATGATAGCAGAAGTAGACAGATAGCACAGGAGCACGAGATTAGGAAAATATAGGCGCGCGGCGAGGTAAGCAACCGATGCGCTTGTTTAGAGTGCAACCCTTCATGCGACCAATGTATGTGCGTCCTTTAATCTTGGTGCTGCCACAGTTTAAATCGCTTCGAAAATTAAAAATTATTTGTCGTAAAAAAGTAAATGATAAAAAATGATATTGTGGGACAGCCATAAGAGATAGACATATACCATCGCGGACTTTTCTGTAGACCTGTGCAATGTGTACTAATAAGCAGTACATTATTTTGATAAATCTCTTAGGGTTCAACCAACGTTTGCAATGTAAGCACAAAAAAAAGTGTTTATTTACGACTTTGCATTAGAAACGTTGAAATTATCAATGGTTCTCTAATTTATGAAGCATGTTACTATACATATAAACCTTCCTCTTGAATCACTCTATGTATTAAAAAAAACCGCATCCAAATCCGTTGTGTAGTTTTAAAGATCTAAGCAAACATACATACAGAGAGACGCGAGAAGCGACTTTACTTTATACTATGTAGTGATGTCACTTTTGAAAACTGGTGTTATAAAGGCTTGCTTCCAAATGCCAAGGAAAACTCCTTCAAGTAAACACTTATAGTCCAGTCAAATTAGACCAAAAAACGAGTGTGAAGTTACATAAAGTCCCAACAAGCTGAATTTCGGTGAAATTGTTCAAAACACAATTAAGTATAAACAATGTCTGAAAGTTCCCCATGATTCCCGTGTGTGGAAAAAAAAAAATATTCAATGTTAAAAGTCAAAAAAATGAGTTTTTCGCGATTTTCAGGAAAACGGTAAGTTTTATCGTAAAAGTACCTCTTACAAAAATTGTAGATCGTAAAATTATCTATAAAAATGTATTAATACTTTTTTCTTACAAGCCACCGTTTCTGAGATATAACGATTTAAAAAGTTATAAAAGTTGTTATCATCATAATACGCACGCCACGTATGTACATCTAGAGTTGTTATTTTTTATGTAATATATATCTAGACACACGGCAGTGTGTCCGAAAAGTTCGAGTAAAAAAGCGACACACCGGCCGTGGGTTATTTTACACGAACCATTACGGGCCAATTTCGACCTTCCTATAACTCAAAATCTATTTTACTTACGCATTTCAAATTTCTAGTATCTGTTGAGACCCCCTTACTTATCTAAAATACAAAATTTCATTGATATACCTATTGTAAGTCTTGAGATATTGACGTCAGAAGATCGCTATTTTTACTATACACTCACTGACTGACTGACTCACACTTGGCCATTTTTAGATTTTTCCCTTTGCCTTGACCCAAAGACCTACCTCCATGCCAAATTCCAAATCAATACGACCATTGGAAGTGGTCTAGGTTTTTGATGTTGATGATGATGAATTACGTATGTTGTTTGGGAGTCCCCTTTAATATATACTTTATTGTTATTTAACTATTTTCTTTGAAAGGTAATATACAAGTCTTGTAAATATTCTGTGAAAATTTGACGAGTCTGCTTGTTACCGTTTTTAATATTGCGCAAAAAATACGAAAAAATACACGTTTTTTGTATGGGGACTACCTTAATGCTTTATTTTTAGTATTTGTTGTTATAGCGGCAACGGAAAAAAATCATTTGTGAAAACATCAGCTTTCTAGCTATCACAGTTTATGAGATACAGCCTGGAAACAGACAATGGAGGCTTAGTAATAGGGTTCCGTTTTACCCTTTGGGTACAGAACTCTAAAAATGGCGATGTCATTGAGATGTCGGTCTAGAAGTATTAAATATCTTACGAATGTATTCTACTAATTTGTTCAGGTAACATTGAATACTTTCTTGAAAAAATGATGTAATCCGAGAGATTATTGTGTGAACTGATCATTTATCCGCGCCTCTTGCAATCACCCATCTTGCGATCATCGCAGGAAGTTCCGTTAGTTTAGAAACACAGCCCGTAGTACCACGGCCCACGGCAGCAAATTGCGACAATGTCAACTCTTAGCCTTACATTGGAGCGATTGTCATTATAAGGTTGGCCGCGCACGTGCAATGGTAGGGGAACTAGGGGCATGATGGGGACGCTAAGGGAAAACTACAAAAATACACAGATCTAATTAATATAATGTTTTCATTTATTTATGACACATTAGTTACTTAATCAACTACAAAATGGCATATTCTTTGGACGGACATGTCATCACAATTTTTCATTATTAATTATTTTTTAATAACACATAAAAAAAACCATCTTGCCCCGTACGTGGGGTAAGATGGTGTACGATAAATGCGGCAAGATGGGTCTAGGGTACTATGGTCTAAGGCCGCCTTCCTGTATCCTGACTTTTTTGTCATAACTTTATCTATTAAGACTGTTTGTCTTTTTCTTGTAGTTTCTAACCATTTTTATCTGAAAAAGAAAAATGTAATGAGGTCAATATTTTAGGCTGTGATGATGAATTTCTTTTTGTGAATCAATCTAGCTGTAAACTTAAAAACAAAACACAACCTAGTAATGTTTAAGTAATAACTTGCTTGAAAATCGAAGGGCCATGATGAATCTCATTATGCCCCGTAGGACCTACACCATCTTGCCCCTGTCACTATTTTTTTAAATATTTAAATTTTTAAAATAAGTGCTTGGGACTAGAATGATTTTGAATGTGCCTATCAACAGCAAGTAAAATGTAAAAACAAAGTGCATAAACACAATGAGTTCAACTGTTTTTCTTACCTTTTTCTGATGTCGTTCACGTGCACATAATATTATATTAATTAGATTATTAGATGCACTGTAGCAGTAATTAGTTTATAAACAAAGAACGCACGCACTCTCACCGACTGTTATGGCCGCACTGAGTATTGTTCGATAGCAGCTTCTGATTGGCTAATTAATGCGCCGTGTCATAGGAACGTTGGGATTTTCGTATGAGTGCGTGACCCCGTCTTACCTCGTGACCCCATCATGCCCCTAGTTCCCTTACTTACATTACAAGATTTACAAGTTAAGCTAGGCTTTGGGAATGCAAGAAGACGGAGATTTTTTGATTCCGAATGTGTGAAAGTATCAGAACGTTGCGTTCCTAATAAATTACGATATTTTTTTTTTAGGAATGCACGAGCTGGTATTCCAAATGCTTGCACGGAATGTATTCCGTATTGTATTTGAATTTGACGTATTCCGGCCTCCGAATGCGGAAATCGATCCTCTACGTATGCGGTCTGGATAAAATTATTATTTGTATATCTTTTTTAACTCACGGGCTAACTTCAAGGAAAGAAACCCGATCCTTTTTAAAGGCTTACACGGGGACACTCAGGTCCAACATGCAGAGGCTTTTTTGAGCACTTTAATCTAAAATGTTATGGGGCATCTGCCAAGGGCCATCCACCCCTGCTCTATGGGAGAACAGACATGGACGACCCAAGGTAGCTAGTAGACAAGACTATTGTAAATTATGGAGATGAAACTAATTTGGGCTATTGATAAGATTTGTTAAATGGAAGTGTTTCCTTCACTATGGAAAACTATGGCACCTGCCTTGCAATAGTTTCAATACATGTTAATGCATTTAAATTGACAGGCGGTGACTCGACGGCTCAAATATGGGCCCTCTATAAATACTTTTGGAGTGACAAATGGTTTTGTTTAATAAGTGGTCACATTAAAGGAATATATTATATATTATATATTTAGGTGTATTTAAGCAAGCTAATAAGTATTGTTTCTTTTTGATCACAAACCTTATATATTAACCATAATACATTAAAATTAAAATATCAAGAATATAAAAAAACTTGAATATGTGTCTTGATTTCGTATGTAAGTATATCGATACCGGAAATATGAAATAATGTAAGCGACATTTTGTTGAAAATGAGTTATATGTAGAGTGTACCATTAAGAGATCTTTACTTTGAAAAACTCTCAATGTTTTTTCTTAAGCGTCCCTTACATCAATGCCGTTTATTTTTGTATGAAATTTTGTTAACTATATCACCCGTGTTCATTATTTTTTAACGTAAGGGACAGATAGCATATCTTTGAAACTGTAGGCTAGGCTTTACTGATTTTTTACTATTTTAGCTGCAAAGAATGAAGAAATCTAAGCAACTTGGTCCTAGTCAATCTACCTATAGGGTGACTTTCAAGTCGTGGGCAATATTTTAAACTAAGACACTATTAATGATACTAATTGCGTTAGGGCTATTTTTACTTAAAAAAAAATATATTGCAGGTAGTTACCTAGTTCCCCTCCGGCGGGGCCGGGCATCCGACGCCCGGCCAGGCGCCGGAGGGGTCGCGGAAGTAATCGTCTTGGTTTCCCGTGACCCCTCCATGGTGGCGCACGCCGAAACCCGGGGGTTTTAGTGGGTACGGGGCCGCCTCACGGCCTAAGCCCCACACTCCACCATTTTTTTTTCTTTTTTTTTTTGCGTATAAGTAGCCCTAACGCTATTAGTATCATTAACTAAGACACTAGTCTTAGTTTAAAATATTGCCCACGACTTCAAAGTCACCCTGTATATACAAACTATCTATACACCGTGTAACATAATTAACGCACATCCTGAAAGTACTTTGTTCAGAATCGATAACAGAATCCATTTCATTAATAAAAATAAATATTTTTTTTTACCAAAAAATTATTTAGAAATAATTAAATTGTAGACACTATTTTCATAAAGCACTCGAAGTAAACGAAAATGAGCCTTAAGTCGATGCAATAAGGCTATAAGGCTATAGGCTATAAGTAACGTATTGAGCAATAGGGCGCCCACGCGTTTTGCCAATTATTTGTACAAATTATTCTGACAATATGTAATAAAAACAAATATCTAAGAAAATGATAAAAATGTTTCAATACATTAATTGTGGATAAAAAAGGATATTCTTTTTGGGGTGTCTGTGGATGTGCGTTATTTCCGTTACACGTTGTATATATAAAACGCTTCCGTTACTGACTGATTGACAGACAACGCACAGCCGAAACTACTGGTCGTAGAAAGCTGAAATTTGGCATGTAGGTTCCATGAGATATGTAGGGGTGCACTAAGAAAGGATTTTCGGAAATTCAACCCCCTAAGGGGGTAAACATCTTATTTCTTGGGTTTATAAATTTGAAACTTAGCACAAACACGTATATGGTCAAGTAAATATGTTTGGCATTATAATTATTTCCAAACTACCCTCCAATCGTGATTTAGGGGGTTGCGATTGGGCGACTGATTTCCTTTCGCGCAGCCATAACCGCTCGGTGTAGGAGTCTAATATTGTGACCAAAGCTTCCTTTTCTGACGGAAGTGAGCATTAAAAAAAGTTTTTTGGAAATTGTACCCCCAAGGGGGCGAAAACCTTTCGGTATAGAAGTCAGATATTTTGAAGAAGGCTTCCTTTAGTAACACAAGTGTGCACTAAGAAGGGATTTTTGGAGTAACAAGCCCTTAGGTAGCGGGCGGGGGGGGGGGGGAGGGGGGGAAGGAGATCAACTGATATTTTTAATTCTTCTAGACGATATTTTTGTCTCGCTTTAATTTTTGTTATATAACGTACCTAATCGACAAACTCCAAAAGTACTTGTCGTTTTTAAATACCATTAGAAAGCTACATCATCCCTGAGTAACTCAAGCTGTATAATTTAATTCAAATTGTATTTTTTTTTTAGCCTATGAAAGAAAGTCCTGTCGAGATCATTAAAAGCGCTACAATTCCAAATTACACGTGGGCGAAGCCCCGAACGGAAAGCTAGTTTTTACATAAAACATATAAATATAGTTAAAAACTATAGCCAGTTTTGTACGAAACATCTTATTTTTGTTCTCCTGAAAACCTTAGTTTTGTCCCTTACGTTATTTCATATTTCCAGTATCGATATACCTATCAATTTGGTTGATGTTATTTAAGTGACGGAATATTGTATTTTTTTTAACAAAATGACAGATTATTGTGTTGTCTGGTGTTATAATTGTCGCAGCTATCCGGTGGAATTAAAGATTGGCCCCATATTATACCGCCGCCACGATAGGCAGCAGGTGGGCAACTCCAGAGAGTAAGTATATTATTATTGGTAATAACGCCATCTTCTGTTTTCTGTCGTACAACTTTTAGCGACATTCAGAACTATTATACTATATGTAAAGGAAATAGCAGCACGATCGCCGCCGGAAACAAGAAAAAACAAAAAAAATGAAACAAGGTGCACGTGTTTCTATAATTTGTCAATATAATAATATGTGCTAATCGATATTGCATGCATCATCGAAGAAGGCCCCTAACTTATTCGTATTCCCTAACTAATTCAACTTAATATAGCCATCAGAGGAGAAAGTAGAAAATAAATTGTGTCAACGTAAATGCGGCGGTATGATTTTGCATCGCGGAATCCAGCTGTAATCAATTTTGGAGAAGTCAGTATTTTGTACGCTTTAAAATACATTTATTTAGTTTGTAAGCATCTCAAGTTATTTTTGAAGTTTAAACAGCAGAGCTTTAATATAGGTAAGAATGCCATAGATATCTGTACTCTATGAAGTAGATTGTTGAGACTCTGTGGTACTGTACTCTGTGCTCTGTGGTCAAAACAACTAGTCAACAATATCCAACAATGTTGCATTAAAAATCAGACGAAGGCTTAAAAAACTAAATAGATGTATTTATTGAATTCAGTCACTGTAATTTCTTTGTTATGAGCTCTCTTAATATCTGAAAATATTTTCACTTAAGTTTTAGTGACGCGATATCGGCCTGCACGGTTAATGTAAGTACTCTTTACCAATTTCGTTGCATTGTGTTTTATATACTATCCAGCCAGCCATTCAGTTTAGTTCGGATTTTTTGTAATTTAGTAATTGTAATTTAATGTGTATAACTCGTTATTTATATTTATTTGCAGTCCATGAGCAGCAATAGCGAACAAAATGGCCGCCAGCCGCCTTTATCGCAACAAACAGCGCCACCATCGGACCCTCGTTTGAGAAACGCGTCATCCACGGACCAACAAAGAATATGCCGTGACTATGTTTGGGGCATCTGTGGCAAGGGCACGCAGTGTAAGTTTCGCCATGAATTTGATGTGGAGTCAATGAAAAATATTTTGAAGTTCTGCCACGATTACCAGAATAGAACTGGATGTACAAGGCCAGACTGCACCTACTTACATACAACAAGAGAGGAGGAAAATCTTTTCCTGACCACCGGTCAGATACCCAGGGCCTTAGCCGAGAGGCACGCAGCCATGTTTTCTGCACCCATGAATGTGTACGTTAACGAGTACATGGGCCAGGCGCCACCACCGCCTCCTCCCCCGCCGCCGCAGGCCGCGGCCACGCCGGTGGCGGCGACGCCTTGCGCGACTGCTGCCGTTCCGCCCACGCACCCGTACGCAGCCGCTCAGCCGCCGCCGCCTCCAGCCCCTCTAAGACCTCTACTGGCACCTCCGCCGCCGCCTCCTCCGCCGCCGCCGCCGACCTCGTCATCTGTGCCAGCACTAATGACGCCTCCAGTGTTCACAGGTACTTATTATCCTGTTTAAAGTTAAGCTGAGCTTCCATTTATTACCTAGATAACCATAGTGCACAGGGTAGCAGAAAACTGAATTATGGATCACACCAAAGTGCAGATACAACTCTATTTATTATGCATTTGCTGTTATCAATGTCTTATGAATGTTAGCTTTATAATTAATAATCATGCTCATGCAGGGTGTATTTTTGAGCTGTTACAGATGATTGATTGTTTGCAACTGTTATCATTCATAATATGATCCAGGCTGTGGATATGATGTTCAAAATCTTGATGGAATGGAATGAAACTGATAGAATGCCAGAATGAAACCTTGCTTATGATCATGTGTTTTATGTATGTGTTTCATTTTAGCTCCGGCTCCATTCAGCAGTCCTGCAATGTATGCTGTCACTCAACCACCACCTCCCCTACCTATGTAAGTTGTTTTGTTGTGGTTATTCATTTTAATTAACATTATAAAATAAATATGTTAGATTATTGAATGAAATATTTTTGTGTTTCTAGACCTTTACTTTCTATTGTCATTTGAATTTTCTATCCATAGAAGTCCATTCAGAAAATGAGGCATTAAGAATGGATTTACCTTTTGGAAAAAGAATGTGGTTTTGACTCACTTGCCACTGAATTATGTGCATTATTATTCACAATTAATATTCCAAATAAGGTATTTTACAATGTCATCTTAGAAATGTATCCGTTAAATAAATCTTCTATTAAATAATTGTTTTTACATTACAGGTTCGATGCCAGCAGGCCTCCTCCACCTTTGTCAACAGTCACCCTGAAAACTAAAAAAAGTGTTGTGGTAAAACGTCCTGCTGAGTCTTCTGAGGGTAATTATCACAAAAATTATTTCTATGACACTAATTTGCCATCAAGAAGATACAAACATACTAAAAGAATTAGATTCAAACTATAATGCTCAGCGAAAATCAGTTGCATCTAGAATAAGCAATGTTAGCATGCGCGAATATTGTGGAATAAATTAAATACCTAATTGGAGTGAGAATGGTTTTGTTTCATAAGTGGTCCCATAAATGGAATATATATTTAGGTGTATTTAAGTAAGCTTATAGTAAGTAAGATCACAAACATTATTAATCATATATTAAATTTAAGATATCAAGATTATCAAAAAAGTTGAATATGTGATTGTTCCTATTAAAATTATCTATTTTCGTATACCAATGTGATTGATATTATTTAAGTGACGGAAAATTGTATTTTTTTTTTTTAACAAAAAGATGGATTATTTTGTTGCCTGGTGTTGTAATTGTCGCAGCCATCCGGTTGAATCAGTCATTTAGTTCTAAGGCCCAAAATGGGCGTTCATTAAACGACGGCATTCGAGAAAATGGCTGAAAAACAACCAGCCCCATAATTAAACGCAATGTTTAACCAGATGGCTGATAGTCTTGGTTTTTTTATAAATTTGTGTTGTTTCATCGGGGTAACTTCGGTTATACAAATTATAAGCGATTTCGGCGAAATACATACTACTTTTTATATATATATATATACTAACTAGTGATACCAAAATATATAGAAGTGAATAAGATGGTTAGTTTTGTAAAAGTACTACTTAATAAAAAATGCAAAAGATATATGCCGCAGATGAAGTATTATTTGCACCTTTTTTTTATTGACGTTTGACATTTTATCGCAACCAAAATACCTCTTATACCTCTGTATAACAGCTGGAAGCCAAAAAATAACAAATGAAATTTGATTTAACTGTCTTTATTAATTACCTGATGCTGACTTTCAACACATACAACCTACATTTTGTTCAACATTTAGTTTTTTTGATTTATTACATTTTATAGTCCTAAAACATCCCTTATTAAACAACTACATTCAATGACCTAATAAATCAGAGTACTGCGACAGTATAAAGTAAGTGTCTGCCAATATTACATGAATTTCTTTCGATATGCATGTGATAAACTTTTGAGTTTTATTTTCAAAGCCATTGAGCGTTCAAGGTGTTTTGTTGTCTTAAAACACGATGAAAGGGGTTTGGGAGTGAAAGCGTAGTACAGATTTGGTTTTCGAGAATCGATACATTTTAATAGGTGACAAAAATATGCGGAAGTAAAATAAATTTTTCATATGTATTTAAACATTTAAAACTTTAGCATCTAAATGCTCGATTGTTAATCAATCGCATCCTCACCACCAATGCACATACAAAAGATTTTTGACTGACATGTGTCAGCTACTGGAAATACAAGGTATAAAAAGCCTTAATAGTGGCACTAGGGAAAATTTAATGACCTGCAGTCATAAGATAACATGCCAAAGCTTGGCACTACTGCCAAAATAATTCTTTATTGCATCGTCACCCAATTCACACATGTGTGCGATTTTTCTCAAAATGCTCAGTCGAATGAGTAGTGAAACATACTTGGCGAGTTACAATAATTAATTAATGATACCTAGTACATAATGTATAATATACTGATTAACATGGCAAGTTATTCGCTAGTTAGGAGTAACTTAGAAAATCACAAAACATCAATACATATAAACTTAAACCATTGCTTACAATTATTATAAAGAAAGAAATCTAAATCTATTAGGTATTTTTTCTAAATTGTACGCTAATGTATCATGCGCAGTATTTAACAAGGTCTCTAAATATCGTGTTTTTATTGGGACCATTTATTAAACATACCATTGCATACAAGTCCTATACATCTAAGTACACACTATATATAATAGATTTTTGAGTGCGTTAACAAACAGTAATTCAATAGATTTTCTTTATTTTTAATTGGTATTACTATGTTAATCTTTCATGTTATAACTGAACAGTTAGTATTAAATCCTTTCGTATTACTTAAATGCTGTGAAATCACATACAATTTATCAGTTATTTTAGACTGGGTTTTTTGAACAAGCAACTGAGAGATGGCGAGCTGTAGCCTATATTTTCTGTCACAAAATCATTTAAATTCCACATAATGGGGGGCAAGCCTATTGCTATTTGCCATTGCTAGTACCCAATTTAACGGAAATAATTGAACGTAACATGGTTTAATTGATATGACAACGAGTTTTACTAACAGTCTATTTGAAAAAGAAATAACATCATTTATATGAAGCGAATATTTGAACAATGAAATAACTTATGAAATAAAGGGAGGAGGAAACAAGCCTACATGTTACATCATACTAAATAATGGTCAATTGATGCTGTACATTCATTTAGTAGCAATCATAATTGAAAAGGGTCAGATTGGTCTAATTCCTGAGATTACTATAAAAAATATGTAAATTATGAAAATAAAAATCAAAAATGTTAATTATTCATTTGTTCAAATAACCACTTTGTATAAATTATGAGTTATAACTGATGTTTCATGCTCGTTTTAATAAAACTAGAATAGCTAATGTTATTTGCTTGGCGCTTATTGACTTTGTTCTCAGCCGGGCCAAGCAAAGCGAGAAAACTGGAGAGCTCCAAAGTTGTTGAGAGACTCTGCGAAAGCTGTGTCCAGCGGGAACTCAGGTTTGACACGAAAAGATTCATCACTATATTTGTACGCATGAAATTCCTATCGATAAATATTTTGAGTTTAACATAAATATGACGAATAAATGAGAATGGTCATGAATCGGCGAGTGTTTTTAGCGATGTGCGTTCTGACACCGATAGCAAAATATTTCGAGAAGCGAATTTATAGCATTCAGTATGTAATATGTTTAATATATTCCATATTATGCTTGCATTACAAATATATTCAGTTTCATCTTAAACACAGACACTAAATGTTAAATGAGATTGCCATTACTGCAAATACTATAAGATAACATTAAAGTATATGGGCACAAACCGCAGAATGAATAAAATTCCAAAGCTGTGCGAAATAATACTTTATCACCCATGGATACACATCCAGTAAAACATAATGACACAAAAGGTCAAGGTCACATTAATATTATATTTTTTTCTATAAATAGAATTTGTAATGCATGTGGAAAGTGTTTTCTTTATTTATCGCAATTTCTATACGATGATTTAGTTGGCAACACTATACCGTTCTTACGCCCTTAGATAATTATGCGGTCGGGTTAAACGCCTGTAAAATTGGCTGAAGGTAGCTATTTAATATAGAGATAGTATAATCACACTAATACATCTTTTTTGGAACTGTATAACTGTAACAATAATGAACAATACAACATTATAGGATCGATCTGTACCGAAAGGAGATGCAGAGGCTAGAGTGTGAGAGAGAGTACCATACGTACATCTATGAGACCAAGTCAGAAGGTTATGAAAATGGCCGACTGCTGTTGAAGTCGGTACTTAGTCCGGAGTCATTTCGGATTCTCGACGAGTACATTGAGGTGAGGAAAATATCTAATCAGTTAAACAATGTTTATTGTACCTCTGGATATAATTGCTGTATAGTATTGTATGTGCTATGATCCTGTTATTAACTGAAACTTTATTCGTCCGACACAGGGATCTTCGACACACTTCAACCAAATGTCTGCGTTTTCTGTGAGTACTTTTTATGTCGAAATATCTATACTAATATTATAAAGCTGAAGAGTTTGTTTGTTTGTTTGTTTGAACGCGCTAATCTCAGGAACTACTGGTTCGAATCGAAAAAATTCTTTTTGTGTTGAATAGACCATTTATCGAGGAAGGCTTTAGGCTATATAATATCACGTTGCAACTATTAGGAGCGAAGATATAATGGAAAATGTGAAAAAAAACGGGGAAAATTATTCATCCTTGAGGGCTTCCGTTGCGTGCGCTGCGAAAACGGTTCAAGATACATACAATATATGTATGTAAGAATTATTTCTATTGAAATGATCTAAAAAAATGTCCGCGACAGTATATGTCTATCTTTTAAGATTAAGTCACTAGAACCGTTTTTCCGGTAATCAAATTCGATCGAAATTAATGCATCAACGCACAGCCCAAACTACTGGACGGATCGGGCTGAAATTTGGCATGCAGGTAGATGTTATGACGTAGGTATCCGCTAAGAAAGGATTTTGATAAATTCTACCCCCAAGGGGATAAAATAGGGGTTGAAATTTTTTATGAAACTTTATCAAAATTAAACCGATTGGGCTGAGACTTTACATGCACATAGGTACTATAACGTAAGCATCCGCTAAGAAAGATTTTGATAACTTCCACACATAAGGGGATGAAATAGGGGATGTTTGTAGAAATCTTCTTAGATTTTTGACTAGCCATGACTATAAACAAGTCTCAGGGGCAAACTCTCAAATTTGCGGGTATTGACTTGAGAGAACATTGCTTCTCTCATGGGCAGTTCTATGTTGCTTGCTCACGAGTAAGTTCTCCCAGTAGCTTGATAGGTTTAGCGCCAAATGACAAATTAGTTAAGAATATTGTGTACAAGGAAGTTTTGTAGGCTCTAATTTTTTACACTAACTTGCTAAACAATAATACTTCTTAACGCGTGCGAAGCCGCGGGCAAAAGCTAGTATTTAATAAAAGTTTCCGAAAGTCATAAGTTCTCGATTGTTAGGGAGCAACATGCAATCCGTTCCAAAAATAAAAATGAAGGCCAGAGAAAAATAATAATGTTTGTTATCTATACCTTTATTTGTAAAATTAAAATAACCGGTTTTACTGCTTGCATATATTTATATTTGCGGTGCATACGCAAAATAACGTTTTATTAAATTTTCAGTTAGTAAGAAAAATAAACATTTTAGAGCAATTTAGGGGGTTGTGCACGTAGGCTACTATCCGTCTATATTTGATCTGATACTAAATGTACTACAGAAAAACTGTGAATTATGTATATTAAAACATAGCAAACGACTAGTGTACCGTTAGTGGTGTGATCGCAAATTAAAATTCCAACATTCTGATCACCGGCGGCGGCGCCGCAATCACATTGTTCAGTATCAATGTTTAAAATATTTTGTAGGGTTAGCTTACGTTGAATCGTTTATTGTCAAGACATGAAATAGTGTTTAATGTTTTATTTAAACACTAATAAGTAGGTAGTAACAATTTTAATTTTAAATTAACGTTTCGTTCAATACGACGTTTGTCGGTAATTCAATCAAAGTCAAAAGGTATTTATTTCGAGTAGGCCCTGTCAGGCACTTTCAAAACGTTACTAACTCTAGTTGCGCCGTTCCAAAATGTCATTCTTATAGAGAAGAACCGGCAAGAAACTCCATAAGTTACTCTTTAAAAAAATAGAAAAATACAATTAATACTTTACAATAATTATACAACAACGTCAAGTAAAATGTAGGAATTGCCAAATCTATATATATAAAACTCTTCCGTTACTGACTGACTGACTGACAGACAACGCACAGCCGAAACTACTGGTCGTAGAAAGCTGAAATTTGGCATGTAGGTTCCTTGAGATATGTAGGGGTGCACTAAGAAAGGATTTTTGGAAATTCAACCCCTAAAGGGGTAAAAAGGGGTCATAACGTTTCTATGAAAAATCTTATTCCTTGGGTTTATAAACTTGAAACTTAGCACAAACACGTAGGGTCGGGTGTCTCACAGTGAACCAGGCAGCTACATTGAACCACCGCCGAATCTCGAAAACGCCACGTTGCTAAGCCGCGCTAATATGAGTGAAAGAGAGGTATTTACGATCCGTTACTGCCCACTAGTTTGCGTGGATATCGTGTGCCAAGTGGTTGTGTGAGGAGCATTTGAAAGCAAATTGACTCAAAAAGTAAATATTTTTTTCCAATTTCATTCTTTTTTAGCTTTTTTCATTTAAATAATATCAATTTATTTATATGTACACTGTATTCTACGGTTATTTAGCAATTAAAAGCGCTACAATTCAAGTTTTTAAGTGATTGGTATGCCGATAAATTTTTGAGATTATCTATCAAACGTGGTATGTCTCACAGTGAACCACCTGAGGGTGTTACACATTGAACCATGGTTTATTGTGTACATCCAAGTCGTAAAATGAGTTTTTTTTCTACAATTGTTTTAATTTGTTATTAAAACAATTGTAGAGGGGGCATTCGACCGCCAACATGCTTGAGGCCAAGCCTAAGTGTTAATCTGCACTGATTAGGTGCCATGAAACTCCGGATGCCTTTGGAACCCGATTTGGCTAATTATCCAATTAAAGGATCATACGATTTTAAATGATTTTAATAAATATAAGACTGATTTTTATTATTACAAAGTATTTGCCTTATAAATTGATCAAGAAGACATAGTTAATAAGGTGGCTCAATGTGGACCATACCCTGGTTAAATGTGTACCACCGGTGGTACTCATTGAACCAAAAATATTTTTTCAGAAAAACCTGTTTTACGCCGAAACTAAAAAGAAAATGAGAAATTAATGTTTTACAAAATTGAAGCTAAATAAATATGCTAACTATACAAAAAAAATTGAAGGCATTGATTGAAAATCCAGCCCAATATGGGACTTTGAAATTTACCTGGTCCAAAGTGAGACAACTTACCATATACACCGTGACTTTTAGGTCGTTTTAAAAAAGCAGCCCAGTTCATGTATCCAATGACTAGTAAACGTTTATAATAAAAAAATATGTTTTTTTTAAGATTTGAATGAATAAAAATATTATTCATTATTATGACACAAGGCAGTTTTACGAACACTCTGTAGTGAGCGCGGTCCGAACCTTGTGCCAAAGGGGCCGCGCGGGCGGCGCGGCGGCGTCTTATCACAGGTCATTCACCTTAGCGTAAAACAGCTGTCTTACTATTGCAATCATAATGTTCGCAGTAAGTATGTAGCATGTATCTTCAACAGTTTGATACGTAAACATTTTTAACAGGATGTTTCATATTTCCAATGTATTATTTATTTTTTTCATGCATGTTATTTTAATTAATGATAAAAAAATTATATTCGCGCCTAGAGGTATTTTATGACGGATACATTGTGTGGACGACTTTTTTAAAACGACCTAAAAATCACGGTGTATAGTTAAGTAAATAAGTTTGGCATTATTTTTTTTTCCAAACTACCCTCCAATAGTGATTTAGAGGGTTGCGATTTGGTGACTGATTGATTAACGCACACCCGAAACCTCTCGGTATAGAAGTCTGGTATTTTGAACAAGGCTTCCTTTAGTAACACAATTGACCTTTGGAGTAGCAAGCCCTTAGGTAGCGGGCGGGGGGGGGGGGGGAGGAGGAGATCAACTAATACTTTTAATTTTTCTAGATGATGTTTTTGTCTCGCTTTACTTTTTGTTACATAACGTAATCGACAAACTCCAAAACTACTTATCGTTTTCAAATATTCACCATTAGAAAGCTACATCATCCCTGAGTAACTTAAGCTGTATAATATAATTCAAATTGTAACAATTTTTTAGCCTATGAAAGAAAGTCCTGTCGAGATCATTAAAAAACGCCACAATTCCAAATTACATGTGGGCGAAGCCGCGAGCGGAAAGCTAGTAAGGGCATAAAATATTCTTGAAATAAAGAAAATAATTAAAAAAGAGGAACCCGACTATTTTACCAAGATTTACGATGTTGATTCATTTACAAAGCTTATGGGCACAAATAATAAAATAATTATAATCTATATATATAAAACTCTTCCGTTACTGACTGACTGACTGACTGACTGACTGATCGACAACGCACAGCCGAAACTACTGGTCGTAGAAAGCTGAAATTTGGTATGTGGGTTCCTTGAGATATGTAGGGATGCACTAAGAAAGGATTTTTGAAAATTCAACCCCTAAGGGGGTAAAAAGGGGTCATAACGTTTCTATGAAAAATCTTATTCCTTGGGTTTATAAACTTGAAACTTAGCACAAACACGTATATGGTCAAGTAAATAAGTTTGGCATTATAATTTTTTTCCAAACTACCCTCCAATCGTGATTTAGGGGGTTGCGATTGGGTGACTGATTGACTTTCGCGCAGCCATAACCGCTCGGTGTAGGAGTCTAATATTTTGAACAAAGCTTCCTTTACTGACGGGAGTGAGCATTAAAAAAAGATTTTTGGAAATTGTATCCCCAAGGGGGCGAAAAGGGGTAAAAACGTTTCTATGAAAAATGTTATTCCTTAGGTTTATAAACTTGAAAATTGGCACGAAAACGTACATAGGCAAGTAAATAAGTTTGGTAATGTAAGTTTTTCCAAACTACCCTCCAATCGTGATTTCGCGGGTGTGATTTGGTCACCAAATCATGATTGATTAACACACAGCCGAAACCTCTCGGTATAGAATTCTGATATTTTGAACAAGGCTTCCTTTAGTAACACAATTAACCACTAAGAAGGGATTTTTATAGTAGCAAGCCCTTAGGTAGCGGGCGGTTTTTGTCTCGCTTTACTTTTTGTTACATAACGTAATCGACAAACTCCAAAACTACTTATTGTTTTCAAATATTCACCATTAGAAAGCTACATCATCCCTGAGTAACTAAAGCAATTAATTTAATATAATTCAAATTGTAACAATTTTTTAGCCTATGAAGGAAAGTCTTGTCGACATCATTAAAAAACGCCACAATCCCTAATTACACGTGAGCGAAGCCGCGAGCGGAAAGCTAGTGATATCATAAAACAAAACTGTCGTAACGGTAAAAGCGAAACATAGCTCCGCTTCATGTAAAATTGAACGTTCTTTAGTTTACATCAATTATATTGAAAACGTTCTTAAGTGTACATGAATTAATTACATACAGTAAGTCACAATGGCGGTTTCATCGCTTATAGCGTTATCTGACAGACAACTTTATTTATATGAAATCCTACTAATATTATAATCGCAAAAGTTTGTAAGTGTGGATGAATATATGTATTGATAGATGTTTTACGTGCAGACGGCTGGCTCAGTTGAAATGAAATTTAGTATGGAGTTAGCTGACACTGTGGAGTAAAACAAAGGCTCTTGTAGCTGTAAAATCATTAGATTTTTATAGATTAGGTAAAGTCGCGAGCAAGAGCTAGTTTAACATACAATAATTATGTAGTCCTAATCAAACTCTAAGAGGAATGTCAAGGCATGTCAAAGCTTCTAAAGTAGACACTAAGGGAAAGCTGAATCATACGCAATAATAATCATATATTATAATAAAAAAGCTAGCAGACTGCCAGGGAGACCACATGTGCAGAGATACTACATCCACGCTCGCCTATCCTCTATGTAATCATTAATTGATTTTTATAACCAGCCGAGCTCTTACGGCATTTTTAAAGTTATTGCTGGGTAATGTAGTGATACTATCAGGTAGTTTGTTGTAAAAACGGATAGAATTTCCCAGGAAAGATTTAGTTTGAGTTAGTCTTGGTACTGCAAGTTTGTTTTTACTTCCTCGTATTAAAACTATGAAAATCACTATTTGTACTAAATTTATCAAGGTTCTTGCGAACATACAATATATTCTCCAAAATGTATAGCGAAGGCATAGTTAGAATATTAATATCTTTAAACGTATTTCTCAAGGACTCATGGGGCCCATGCAGCAAATTGCCCTAATAGCGCGTTTCTGTAGAAGAAAAACAGACTCTGCATCGGCAACAGCTCCACAGCAAAATTCCGTATGACATAATGCTGTGGAAATACACGTAGTAAACTAATTTAACAGTGGGAACAACTGTAAGCTGTCTTATTTTTCGGACCGCGAAAGCGGCCGAACTTAACCTTCGAGGCAGAGCTGATATGTAAGCGCTCCATTGCAACTTTGAGTCTATGGTTATACCTAGAAATGCGGTTTTGTTATTTAATTCAAGAATATTGCCGTCAAGCAATTACATTTAAATCAGAATGAGACCGAACATTCAGATTTATAATTTCGTTCCGATTTTTGAGTGAACATTTTAAGCTTTTTGTTTTAGACGCGTTCAAAAGTAAGTTGTTCGCTGAAAACCAATCCGATAATACACTTATAGTCCAGTTATTTGGTAGTTTTACCTGGAAAGTTTTCCGGGAGTTTTGAAAATTGGGTATTTTATAGATTTGGATATGCTCTTTTCGAATTTAACTTTGCCACCTCGTACCACCGCCGCTCGCGCCGCCATTTTGAAAAAGTGGCGCCCAAAAACGGTTTTTTTGGGAATATCTCCCTTCCGACGCATTTTACGAAAAAAATATTTTCTACAAAATTAAACTACAAAAAATTTCTTACACTTTATGTCTTATTTACTTTTTCGTTAAATCAATAGTTTTGGACGTACCAGCGCCGCAAAGTATTATTTATTTGCACCTCTACGAGTGTTTCGTATATTTTTCTAAACTGTTCTATTACTGCCGCCGGTTTTACTGATTCGATTTTCAATGTTTTGGTTTACCGCCACTTTTTGGTCAATTTATCGACTTATCATAAAGTTTCTCTGGCCGACATTTTAATTTTTGGACACAATCCGTTTCGACCCATGAATCATTCCTTTTGATTATTTCAATTTAGTCTGTACTTTCTCATAGGGTGACATAATTAAAACTGTTTTTTTTTCTAGGCAACTTCAACAGTGCCCCGACAGTTTCTGCTTCAGTTGATGGATTGTGTGTTTAATAATTCAAGAAGCCTTCTAGACTCAGTAAGTATTACGGACCCTGTAACAAATACTATAGTAATATTAATTTACACTATAATGCAACTGTCAATTGTACATATTTTCAGCCTCCCGTCCCTAGCGTTGGAATGGACGAATTTTCGCTGTTGCAGTCACTGACGACTCTAACCAGGAGGTCGGAACCGATAAACGATGCTCCCACAGATGTCATACAGGCAGTGCTAGGCGTGCTTCGGAACTGTGAGTCCCTTGAAACGAAAAACAAAAGTGAATATTTTTCATAAAGCAGCGCAAAATGATAAAGAGCACAATTCTTTCCAGCCACATCTTTGAGTAGCTTCAGATCCACGTCAACAGAGACGCGCGCGAGCGAAAGTCTCGCCGACGGCAGAGGCGCAAGCAATTCCACTGCGCTGAGCAGCGGCGCCGCGGTGAACGGGCTGAGCCACTTCCTGAACGGGCAGAAGACGGAACGCGTTGGCGCGGTCCCCGCCAGCCGCGCCTTCCCCACAACCCAGGCTGTACCCCCCGCCGCGCCCCTACCCGCCCCAGCCGCGCCCCTGCCCGCTGCGCCTGCGCCCCCACCCCCGCGCCCTGCTGCCCAGCCGGCCACGCGGCCCGCGGCCCCGGCCCCGGCCGGTCCAGCCTCCTACCTGCCATACCAGCCGCCGCCAGCGCGGCCTTACTACCCGCAGTACCCCGCCGGCTTCAACCGTGAGTACCGCCGTCTCGCGCCGCGTTCGTGTGTCGCGCGTACTTGCCGCTAACAGCCGCCTCTCTTACAGATTTGCCTAACGCAGCCTACAGCAGTCCGGCGCGCGCGGCCGCGGCCCCGCTCGCCCCGCAGCGCGCCCCCGCACCCGCGCAGCCTCCCGCGCCGCCGCAACAAAACTATAATGTCTACGGCGCGGCCAGATACCCCTCTCAGCCCCATTACTATCCTCCTTTCCAATAACCGGCGAGGTACGTCGAATTCTTGCCTTTATTTGACGACGCTAGTCAGCGAATATGTACTAAATTAGATATGTAAGAAATGCCTATTGCGACATAATGTGATATTATTGAGACTGATTTTTATACCTTACATGTTATAGTCCAGTCATCTTATTCAAAATTGGTTAAGAATATCTGAATTTGAGAGACATTCTAAAACCTATGTAAAGATCTGCATTTTTTGCAAAGATCTCATTTCGTTCCTACCATGTAGGTTATAAGATAGCAACTTTTAAAATGTAAAATATAAGCTTATAAAATTCAACTGGGTATCACAAATCCCAATGTGAACTTAATTTACTAAGGTGGCTGAACTAATAGAATTTTATACAGAAGTAATAAAGGTGTCCGAGGAAAAGTCGATGATCCATTATGTCCAGTGATAAAGGTCACTTAGAGTTACCTAAATCACTCCCATGTGAGCTCCGTGGCTTTTTATTGTTTTTGAGTTATGAGTTTTCGTGATTTAAAGAAAAAGGCTAAATTGTGTTAACCAGGCCCTCAAAAGTTTACAAGCTACTTTAACAGTTCAAAGTTTCAACGTTGATGTTTTTTTTTTCAATATGGTTATTTTTATTACCTTTCAACAAATTTACAAAAAACATATTGTCTTATACACACACGAAAAAGTTTCATAACTCGAAAACAACAAAAAATCACGTAACGTACATGGGATTGATTCGGTTACCTCTAAGTATACTGCATCACTGAACACCCCATCGTCCACCTTTCCTCAGATAGCCTGTAAAGTAAATAAACTAACTTAACTTTAAAGCTTTTGCGTGCATTGTGCATTTTTAAACGAAAATTTTACTTCGTTAAAGTGAAATCTGTTACAAGTAGATTTTAAGTAGCCAGTTAGTTTAATGGTTGAGTATGAATTTTCATTAATGCTCAAGACACTCACAGCCGTGTTAGAACGAAACATGGGTGAGTTTTCTAACATATAAGTTTATATTTGTCCCTACATTACACTTGGCATTGACAAGACACCATGTCAGCAGCTAAGTGCGACATATATGCGTCGTTCTTGCATACGGCTGACAGATTAAAAACAGTATTGTTATTTATGTTTGCGATTTATATCTTTGCTGTTAAGGCGATTGTTGCATTTTAGGTAATAAGTCATGTTTTTTTTTATTGTTATACGTTTTAAGCATTAGTGCTCGCCACGACCGTATAACTCAAAGACGCCTAATACTCAGCTCGAATGCTTCAAAACAAATCTGTCAACTAGCTGAGTTGAGACGAAGATTAAAATTGGCCCTTTCATTGTTAATGTTAATGCGAAAGTATTAATGGTTTTTGGTATTGACGAAACTGATTAGAAATAGTTGTTCAACGAATGAGATTTATAATTGTGATGTGTTTGACAGACATTGGTTTGCTGATATGAGGTGTCTAGGGTTTGTGCGGTCGTTGGGTGCACGACATAACATAATAATATAATTATCAAGGATGTTATAGAGCTCCGTATCGGTAACCGAAACTATCGGATATCTGAAATAAACAAATTATCCGTATCAAAATCCGATGTTTAAGTTTCGGAAAAAATAAAAAATGATAGTTTTAAATAGAACACGTGGTGTGAGGATTTTGTTTTGATTTCTAAAATTCCTTAAAAGTGCATTGAAACTATCCGAAACCAAACGGTTAAACCAAAATAATTTTATCCTCTTACCCGTAATCGAAACCAATAATTTTCATGAGTTCGTATCCGAAACATATTCGAAATTGCATATCCATAACATCCCTGGTTATTATGTTCATTATCTTTTAGTAAAAATATTAACATGGGGCTATGCTGCGCTGAATTATTTTATATGCTGTCGACTTATTTCTCATAAGGTGTTGCTAAACATTGAACAGCAAGGCAAGCAACACAGACGAATAAAGGAATATTTTTGCCGCGCTGTAGTTGAGGTTAATTAATGTTTGAGTTGGCAAGCCAGCCGCGCAATGCCGTTCAAAGTTTGGGAGACACTTTAATGAGTATAATAACATGTCATGTCGCCTTCGAGCGTTTATTCTAGTATAAGCGCTTTACATTTCGATCTCCAAGAAAAGCGCTACCATGCATTATATTTAGTATGAAGATTCTGAATTTAGAATACTGTTTTAAGGCGCTCCCTCACCGGGAGCATTCGCGTGTAATATAACATATAGATTCAATTTTGAGCATTACATTACAATACTACCTCCCTGACCTACGAGCGTTTGCGTGTAATGTAACATTATAGGCCAGACGCTACAAAAAAGAGCATTGATGTTACAAGTTGTATCAAACTATTACACATTGTATCATTAGAAGGTGCGCATTGTAATGCTCACTTCTCCTCCTTTACTGATGTAAACTCGTTTTGTAATTACAGATGCGCACTGTAATGCTCGACTCTGTAACATTAGGTTCCACGCGAATGCTCCCGGTGAGAGAGCGCTTTTACGTACAAATCATGACGTTTGGCGACGCATTGTTTTTAGATCATGCTAAGGGTTCAGCTCTGCGCTTTATATTTAAGAAACAGAAACAATGATATTTTTTTTAAACCATTGTTATGTTTTAATCCGAGCCGCACTGTGCCTTAGTATGTGTCGCGAAGATGTGTCATGTACTCGTTCGATTTAGACAATAGATAAATTTACACAGCGTGGCATAGTTCACTGTTACACTGTTTCCGTAAAGGTGCTCTAGCTTATAAAATATAATAGCTTATAAATAACGAACCAATTAATTCTCGTGATTTGTTAATTCTTATGATGTGTATGTGTGTGGTTTTACTTGTAAACATAACTTTTTATAAAATAATTTTATAACAAAAATATTTTCTACCTCAATATGACTTATGTACCTGAATAATGAGTGTAGTATAAGTTTACAATATACTGTATTAGTATTAAAAAGTACCTGGCAATGATGTACGTAATCACAATATTTTTAATTATAATTAGATGTAGCTAGATGACCATTGACCTTTTCTCTTTTGCTATTGCAAGGTTTACTAACATAGTGCTCAATTAGTCAAGTAATTGGTTATGTAATATTTTTATGGAATGACAGTAAAAAAGGTATTATTGTATCTTAACAGGCAAAATGCTTTATACATAAAATAATGTTTTACTTTCTTCGATATAACCGCCACCAATTATAAAAGACAATCGTGGAAACAAGACATTTGAAAAATACAGGAACTTTTGAGATTGACGTAGTCCAGAAATTTGCAACATGAAAAGTCACAATACTTTGTACTATTGATAAATCGATTCGAATCCATAATAACTGTTTGACATACCCTAGGGACTTTGTTGGTATTTTTATTAAAAACAAACTACGAGTCACCTCGTGGAAAAGTGCCAATTTGAGTTTGTTAGTTAAATTTAACTCAAGTTTTGGAACTTAACATTTTTGTAGCTATATTTGCATTCCATTTGTGGCCTGTGACACTATAGTATACAATGTATATTCATTTGAATTTTTAAAATTTTACGCAAATTCAGACCATACTTTATCCATACGAAGACTTTCTTTATGACAGATTTAAATTGAACATAAAAACAGGCAATCGGTCGATGCATTGCTAGGACATTTTCTAATCGATTAAATGCTTCAACATAATATAATTTTTAGCAAAATATTACTAAAAATGATATGCTAATGATGTTTTTAGATCACGCGTTTAAAAGATGAAATACCAAAAACCGTTGGCGTATTTGTTACATTCTATGACAAATGTTAAAAGAAATTCTTAGCTTGGACAAAGTATAATCAACTAAACAAACTTGATCTCTCTACTTTTATTATTCACGATAACGCGGTATTGCACCAAATGTCATCCCATTTCATCCAATGAAGTCTTCCAGTATTATAGGGTAATTTAAAATGAATCTAATGATTTTGACGTTTTTTGTTACTACTCGTACGTACTAAGCGATTGTTTTTGTACATTATCTTTATTAAACCAACTTATATCTCTGTGTACCCTGCTTTACAGTGGGGTATTTGTGTATTACCAATTTTATTAATGAAACCAAATTTGATATTAAAAATGACCTATAAAATGTGATATTTTACTGCCACAAGCGTTTTATTTTCCTGTAACTCATGTTGCGACTGTTTTGTGTTTTTGTGAATACTGCAAATAAAGGCGACATAGCACTTTTTAGCGAAGGTAAATAACTTTATTCTTTCTATACTTAAAATATAGCTTGATACCTGCGACGTTAGCGACTCCGTTTTAAAGACAGCTTTACTAAATCTATTTTTGAAAAAGTTCAAGTTTTTAAACATGAATACGACTTTTGTGTATAGAAATAGAACAGATTTTTAAAAACAATCATGTCATTATAAATATACCAGTAAAAACAATGGTAATTTTTATAATTTCTAATATTTCTTAAATATCTTACGGTTTGTTAGCTTGTTGTATAAACGCATTTTGAAGAGCTATCGGGACGTGTAACGCTAAGAACTCACGGAGCGATTTTTTGCCGCGCCCGCCGCGGTGGCGGGCCCGCAGACTCTGTAGAAAGCAGATTTACATGTAAAAAACAAAAGCACAACTCACGACGCGGTTTACGCCCGCAGACTGCGATTGTTTGCGGGTCCCGCGGCACCGGCGGGCAACTTGTAGAATCGCGCGGGCCGCGGTCGCCCGCAAGCTCTGCGGTTTGCGCCCGCACGCTCTGCGGTCGATTGGCGGGCGATCGCAGTGGCGCAGAGGCCGGTCTTGCGTCTGCCGCTGCGGTTGCGATAGTCGCCCGCAAACGTGGCGGGCGATGATCGCAACCGCAGCGGCTGCGGGACCGCGCGAATAACCGGTCTCGTGAGTTTGGAAATAAATTCGCGGTTCCGCAACCGCTGCGGGCACGGTAAGAAATCGCTCCGTGAGTTCTTAGCGTAACTGACTGACAGTCGAATATCGATAAAATTATAGTAAGAAAATTATAACATAATAATAAAGAATGGCAAAATAAGTCGATAGTGGGGAGTTTTCTAAAGATAACATTTATTTTCACCTTATTTTGACAATTTTCATCTTTAATTCTTTATCCATTCTTTATTTCAATGTCGTAACGACGTATTTTTTTTTATAAAACTCATTACGATATAGATATCGATAAAATACGAATGACGCCCCCATCCCAGTCCCCACCCATGTAATGTCATTCTGACAAACGTCACAGGTATCAAGCTATATTTTACAGAGTATAATGCCTAATAAAATATTAATTGCTGCGCTACTCTGGGCTTGGCTACAGTACATTTCTCTGAGCGCTAATGCCGACAAATCCCAAAAATGTATTAAATTGAGTGTTAAAGTCACTTGTTGAAAAGGTATGTCGTTAGCATACCTTCGAAGTTTTCTATTACAGTATAACGCCTATTATTCGAATTGGTCCTAAGCGTCAAAAAAAACAAGTAATTATTGTATTTTGCGTTTGTTGTAGCAGGTTGAAACTCGTTGAAATCCAGATATATCTTAACTTTTTATGGTTGAAAGCTAGAGACAAGATTGATTTTTATGTGTGACAGTTCGTTTTTATTTATGACTTATATCCGATAATCCGAATCGACTCCGATCCCAATTAATTAGAATAATCGGCGTTCTACTGTATGTCGGCGTGATATTGTATAGGCCCTCAGATATGTACTGTACTAGATCAGCAACGCGTTGCCAATGCGTATGATATTGGGTTTCATCGATTCATTTTGTTTTGTCGTAGATGAATGCTGTTTGACAGTGCAAGGATAAGTAATGGTGACTTATCAAGTGATATGGACACTAATTTCCCAGCTGGTATTTCGGGAAGTGTTTCACCGTGTTATCCTTATTTGATACGTAATGAAACAATTTTAAAGAGTAGTTTATTTACTTTTAGTACTCGTTTACAAAGTTTTCGAGATGTTTGTAATTTTAATTATGAATTAATTTAATCTTTCCACAAATTAGTAAATCCCTTTAATACAATATTATTGACATGTTTCTTTTAGTACTCGTAACAGTTTTCGAGTTGTATCTAATAATAATTGTGAAATAATAATTTTTATCTTCCCACAAATGAATAAATCCATATAAAACAAACATTACATAATAAAGCAAGTTTTTTTATTAGTTACAAAATGTACAATGTTCCTTCATGTCTCCGAGAGATTAAGCTGGCTGGGAGATGTGCACGGGTGCCTGCACAGTGTGGGTCACACTTTTATCTCCGTTCCAGTTGTACCGCTTTTTTGTTTGCGTTGTTATTATTAAATGAATCTTTTGACCGCAATGTAAAATTTCAACAATCTGGCTACCAGCGCTGAGACATTACAAAAAAAAATATCAGACGATTTGCTAGTGACGTTCAACACGTGAAGTATACAATGTCATTGCTTTAAATATTAGGTCCTTACATATATGAAATTAACGTTTTGTCGATGTAGCCATTTTGACATCAAATCATCAATTTGGTGTTTGGTAAAGAATTACAAATTCATATTGATTTCAAATTTAGATATAATTGTTTACTTTGTTTTTGCAGTGTTTTTTTTTTCGTATTTTTTACGAATCCGAATTCCACTGTGGGAACTGGCGCAGGAAAAAAAGCTCGATAGTTTTACTGCTGTTTACGGGAAAGCTACCATAAATGAAATAAGCGATGCTTTTAATTCCAAAGTTTTCATTTAGGAAATATAGACCTTCAGAAAAAAAAGGGATCATATAAGTAGAGTTGTCGAAAATATTGTCAGAGGAAGCAGCGGCTGTGGAACCATTTTTATTTACTCCGTAAAACCGTCAATATCGAGATGATATCTAGTCGAAATGTCATTTGTGTATACAATAATCGAAAATGCCGATCGCCGTTAGTAAATTAAGAATTCGGTGCCACAAAACAGTAGGTACAAGCAAAATATAACCCAAAATATGGTTTTGACAAGTGTCTATTGGTCCTGTCTGGTGTTTCCAATAAAGCTGCCTCAGATCTTTGATTATTAATATGTCTAGATGGAGCGTCGCCCTACAATCATAACAAAGAAAGCGAGTCAACTATTTCAAATGCGGAACACTAAACAATACGGAATAATGATACCAGCTACAACAAATATCACATAAATAACATTAAAAAATAGAATAGATAAAAATGTTTAGGGCTAGTGTTATTCAGTTTTAGTGTATTTTTATAAAGTTGTTACAGTATTAAGTAAATTAAAAAATTGTGTAGAAGTAACCATATACGAACTAATATTTACCCACGAAAATGACGTTAAGTTGGGAGAATGAAAAACAGAACCTAGCAACACTGATAAGACGAAAAAATATGGCATCAATTGTTATGCATAAAAACAAAAAATAAATAATTATAAAGTTTTCTTGGTTACTTACTGATGATAGGTGATGTGTTTGGTATTTTTTACCCTTCCTTTATAATTCCGGCCCACTTTTATAGCATATACCGTCATTTTATCGCTGTTATTAGTTTTTTTACTTAGCGCGCGTAATGCGTAGTGACAGTAAAGCGACACGATAAGTACTAATGGGCGGGAAAACACCTGTCGGCCAATAGTTGGCCGACACTTTTTTACACGTCTGCGTGTACTTGACGCTCCATCTAGACATATTAATAATCAAAGCCTCAGATCTACTATTAGCAACTGCAAACCATGATGGCAAAACAAGATGTTAAACAGCCGAGGCTAGTCAAAATCTCTAGCAATGTCGCTGCTTCAGGACGACGCTAGACCTTACTCTGCACAAGATGCGGTGGCACCATTAAAAGGGTTGCGATATGAATAATTCGCTGCACTTATCATATTTCCCCGACATATTTGTACCAAGAAAATTTCTTTTTTTTTTAACTTGAGCATTGTTTTAATAAAAAAAAATAACAGTTGTGACAAGACCGTAAATAGGCCCTCAGAGGTTCCATCGAGTCTAGCACTGAATTTGTTTTTAACAAATATTTATAAATTACCTTTAAAATAAATGCAAAGATAGTAACGGTCTTCATTTTTATTTTATTATTATAATATCATTGGTGACGGTGCATACTTTGATTGAATTAGTATATCTACATTAGGTCGGAGAAAGAGTTTTTTCGCATTACAGTATGTATGAACTTGTAATAAAATCTTTTTGGCTATAGTATTTGTATCTGGCTGGTTATAATATAATTGAATGTTAAAGTTCTAAAGAACATAATTCCAAATTCATATTTTATTAGAGAGAGAAAGATTTTATTACAAGTTCTAACATTTTTCTTTCGTTCTTTTTAGTGTTAAGATTTAGTGTTAAAAAACAAGAGCTTCTAATAAATACAATTGTCAGTCTCCTAACTGTCCTTCGTCTTTTGCACGAGACCCATAATGACAACAACCCATTTAGATGTAAAGTTCTTATCAAGACAAATTATTATTAATCAAGCTCGAACACAAGGTAACTGCTGTGAAATGTTTACGACTTGATCGGATCTACACCCGAGCCCTAATTAAATAATAGTTCTTTAAAATACTAAAGTAAATGAAAAACTTACATAGGCACCGGTCACCCCCACGTTTCTTGAAAGTTCCCATCGATTTCTCTGGTCTGCCATCATCGGACACCGATTTCCTCACCATGACCACCCATAAAATATGTTCTTTCCAACAAAAAAAGAATCAAGAAAAACAATTCATAATTACTTTGCGGAGTAATCGCGTAACAATTAATTTACATAACAATAAAAAACCACATTTTTTGAAACCACCTAATAACAATGATGTTTGACATGCTGATATTTCTAATTATCTTGTTCAGTACAAATTTTATGTATTAATAATGTTCTAGCCCAAATAACTCATCGCGAAAAATTGTCTAGTTATCATCAAATAGGATTGTAAGTGGCTTTAACACATCTACGGCGTTGACGGCACAAAATTAGTTCATTTTAAAAGGTTTTGCCGAATCTACAATACTCCAGAACATTTTTGAAACTACAGATCGGTGCGAAGTGCACAGTTTTCATGACTTTTATGTCAATAAAATGTGGTTTCCTTTACTTTTTTATGTTCTTTATAAAATGTGAAAGTTTTATAGGTTCATTGTACGTTTAAAACCATAGTGATTTAATAACCATAGCATTAAAACTCGAGCATCATATTTTTTTTCATTTTCAGTCATAGCTTGTTAGTCATTTAAGCATTATTTGTGAATCATTACCAATGCCTTGTGTTACTAAGTCCTCTACAAATAAGTTAAACGCTATCAGACAACGAGTTTTTGTAGAAACCTGACTGGTAAGGTTATAAGACTATAGGGCCAAAATCGCATAATGTTTGAATATCTTTGACACACTTGACTATCGACAATATGTATGTGCCCTAATAAGGTTGGATAAATGGTGTCCTGTGACACTAGCCGCCGGAGCCGATATAAGTCCAGGACATTATTAATACATAATATAATATTCGCAAAATTTAAACAACATACGAGTTTTTATTATAAATTATCTCTCGTAGCATAATAGATTATCACTCTCTCTCGTTACGTTATTCGCATAACACTGCTTAAATTTACAAGAAAAATTCAAAACTCGTTTATTCAAATTAGACTACAATGTAGCACTTTTCGAATGTCAAAAATTACAATAGACAGCACCCCATCGCCCACCCTTCACCGCTTCCTGTGCTTTCGCTATACATGATTATTTTGTTATGTAAACTAGAACATTCGGGTTGTTTTATTTTATTTCAGTTATGAAATCATTTCGTACATTACCAATGCAGTACAGCCAAAATTTTAATTCATAATTGTAAATCGCTGCGGCTTCCAAAGTAAAACGGAATGGTAATGAAAACTCACTCGCAACATGCTACAGCGAAACTATTGTAGAATAATAATTTAGCATATAAGTTAAAATTAAAAAACAAAACCCCAACATTAGGATTAGATTTATATTTAATTTATGTATGCAGGTAAAACAAATAAAAGATTTTCTATTTATTATTTACTGATTATATTTATTGATATCAAGTGAAATACAGAGAGTATAATATAATATGGCATAATAATGATAAGCCATCCATAGACACTAAAAACTACAGATAATATATAATCCGAATCTAACGGCGCAAAACTACTCTGCAGACATTGTCACTGAAGTCAGGAAATGATACAACATATTACGGGCGCTCGTTCATCGGTTTCGCAATCGGATAATAAGCACAGACAAGTGTTCACTAGTACCTAGCCAGCATTATAAATTAAGTAATATCAGAAAAAATAGCCAAGCCAAAATAGTTGAGTATTTCCTGCTGTTTGACTTAAGATGTAACTACTTAAAAGGTCCAAGATTTTAATTCTTGTCTTCGAGCGCTGAAAAGTCTCCCGACGTTTTTTCTTCTTGACATGGCCATTCCCAATCCTTGGACATGCGCCCTCTTAAATCCTCATTACAAAAAGCAGTCATCCTAAAACACTTGTAACCTTAAACCTAAAAGTGATTAATATTCCGAAAATGTCTTACAAAACAATCATAACTAAATAATTATAGGGTCTTTGGTAATAAACCTGAGGAATTGATTAATTCGCCAGCAAAAAGTAAATTATTTCACTTACAAAAATATTTATAAATAATAGCAATTAGTGAAAATTTATTAAAAAAAATAAATGCAATCAATCCACCATTCACATTGGGAATGCGAATCTGGTTTACACTACAAAACATAATAGAACTAAACAATTTAGAAAACCAAGTTACCGACAAAGATGAAACAAGACAACCAATCTTAAAGCAATAAAAAAAAATGAGAATTAAAACAACAAAGTTCCCACGCGTGAGTAATTGAGGTCCTCTCAATTTCAAAGAGTAACATATTGCATGTCTTTAAACATGCGTTTTCGTATAAAATTGAGCATGCAAGATCTTATATACGTAATCCTAATAATCATAAATAATGGAAAGCTAATCTTTCACAATTCCTTCTTAACCAACTTATTCTTCTCCCATTTCTCGTCTTGCCTGGCGTACAGCCCTGGCATACTTCCTTTCGAGTCTCTTTATCTCACTAAAACAGAAAACAGCAAATACACGAAATTAATAAAATCCATAAATGACAACATTTAAATATTTGAATGTGTCTAAAAAAGACACATCTTCATTTTCTTATCCGGAATCTAAAATATTATTTTATTGGTTTAGTAATTTTGAAAAAAAAAAACAAAATTAAATCGAAAATAAGCGTCGTGACGTCATATATACGGCTTTACAAATTCTGATCATTCTCATGCTACTATTATAAAATGAAGAAGTTATTGAAAATGACAGTTGTTACGCCATCTATTAGAAAACAAAGTCTATTTTACCAAAATCTCAGTTTTTAGACAGAGGCAAACAATATTCCGCCATGTATGTGAGGTTATTTGGCGCATACGTCTTTCTAGAATGCACTAACCGTCAAATAGAAAGTCATGAATGAAAATTAATGAATATCGCCTTTATTTCACATCTAGTTTCAAATAAAATAATACTACCTATATGAGTGTCAAGGTAATGAACTGTTGTCAATTTCACCTTCAATGCAATAGAACAATGAAAATAAAATAAACATTTAATGTGTTATGTACACATTTAGTAAATTCTACTACAAATAAGTTTTTTTCGAGTTGTGAGCGACAATTAAGATCCTCTCAATCTCAAATAAAGATATTTTATTTGTCAGAAATATGCATAGAAGATTGAGCATGTACTCCATATCTTTTCCCATTACTAACCGTTTTTCTAGTATAAGCAATTTTTGTAGTATCTCGGCTTGCACCCTGTCGTAAGCCGTCTTGAAATCCTCTGTCCTAGGCTCGGGTCTCGGCTCACTAAAACAGAAAACAGCAGTTGGTAAGTATTAAATAGATACTGAATTATTGAAAATAATAATAATTTTAACGTAATATATATATTTTTAAATGCAAAATTGGGGACTGCACGTTCGGCTTGAGTAATACTATAATAAAATACGAATAAGAAAGTTTGAGAGAATTTATCTTTCTACAATATTTACGAAGAACACAATGGTATGAAACCTATAGTAAACGAGATATTTGTAAAAACCTTTTTTGACTTTTGACCTTGAAATATTTGAGATTCCCGGACACCCTACGATAGGTAGGTTTTGACACAAGCTTTAGGGTACCTATAAGAAGAAAAGGTAATACAGATTTGTAGCTGACTATCCCTCATTCCGAGGTGACATGCTTATTTTCCGGGGCTAAATAAAAACATAGTTTTATTACTTTTAAATTCAAAACGAGAGAGGACTGTTAAAACAAAAAAAATCTGTCAGAAAATGGATTTTGTCGGTTAGTCCATTTATCGAGGAAAGCTTTAATATAGTAATATTGTAGAACGCAGCGTTCTACAACCAATAGGAAGGAAGCAACCGTTAAGAATGTTTCAAAAACGGGCAAAATCTATACTCTATACTAATTATCAAGAGGTAAGGATGGTTTGTTTGTATTTAGGCTCAAAACAAATGAATAAAGGATCTACAGAATGCTACACCTTTGTGATGAACTTAACCCACGGTCAGAATAGGTTAGATTTTGATTAGGTTAGGTTTAGACTTCTATTCTGAAAAATATTAAGTAACATTCCGAAAATTGCAAAATGTTGTGTAGAATTTGCCATAAAATAACATTATTTCGCTTGCGCTACGAAAAGTATTGTTGATACGTGTAAGATTAATTGGCATTATGTAAAGAATAGAATTGTCATTTACAGTATTACAATCGGACAAATAATTTAATAGTTAGGACGGTTTTATTGAAATGTATTGAAGCAACGCGTATTGTTTCCGCCGCTACGCGACGTTCACTCAGAAGGGTGGTGAAATGCGGTGGGCAAGGTGAGGTCATGTTAGCGAGTAAGGATGCACCCCACCGCATGTCAGCGCAGCAGAAAAATCAATTTATATTAAAATTATAATGTTGTATAAAATTACAGACTATTAAGAAAGGCTTTCTTGTTAAAGAGAGTCCAACACCAAAATGATTTTTAAAGTACGCAGATAATACTACCCTTCAGCCGTCTACTAAAGTCGAAATCGAAACTTCTTGACCGCTTGGGGGTACAGCGTTGGATTTGGACTTTTAATCACTCGCGAGTTCACAACATAACAAAAATAATATTGTAGACCGCGTTACCAAAATCCAACCAGATGTCCATATTTTAGCAGGATGCGACGTTTTCCAGATCTACGTGCATCTAGGATCCCCTGTCACCAGTGCTGGCAGCTGCTAGGGTAAGATACGGGGGCGCTGAGCCGTGATTACTTGTTCTTATAAGAGATAACAGAAATTTCTACTTTGAGTTCACTTCATAACAATGATATACACAGTATGCACCATATACTTACCGCATTTTTTTTTTTTTTACATTTAACTATTATACAGTGTGTATATTTGAACGACGGACTTATTCAAACCACCAATAGTTTATGCATAGACTTCACCAATAAACGTATAAACAATAAAAAAAACCCTGATTAATGACGAACAAAATCGTTCCAAAAAAAGTCCTAATAACTTCGCAACGTTTTAACACCCTCGCGCTTATCGAACATATGCGCGGTCAATGACCGACGTCGACGTAGGTATGAATGCATTTCACTGCGCGGCACTCGTCGTCGACATCACAAGGGGCGCGGGGGGGCTTGCGCGCTCGCTGCCTTAGCGGCGGCAACGTGTTTTATCGCGTGATATTAGGCCATTTTGCGCTCTGTGTTTATAAATACTGTATTTTATCGGATAGTTATATGAAAAATTAAGGTCATAGTTTTTTTTACATATTTGGGACGAGAATCGAATACTGACCACTCTCCTTCAATAAGTCCGTCGTTCAAATATACATGCTGTATATTATTTTCATTATGGAAAAATATGATTAAAAATATTAAGGGCCTTAGTGTACCTACATAGAGAATGCTTGTTACTGCTAGTGCTTATAAAATTACTATTTAATAATAGAAACAGGTGTGTGATCGTGTGTATAGTGACCATCATCTCTCTCACTAATTCTTTTAGAAGTTATGCTTTGTAAATGTGAAAAAAACATTATTGTAAATTCTCGCGTAGTCGCAAATAAGGTATTTAAAATTTAAGCGCAACACGACACTTTAAAATTTAGTTGTCAATCTTATTAAAAGTAATTGTTATTACAAAAATTAAAATGCCTTTCAAATAGGCCTTACAAAAATTAATGCACATTTTCTATTTTCGGTAAAACAGTAACTGTAGGTCTTAATACTCAATAAAAGTCAATAATTGCAAGCCTTGGTAAAACAGCTAGCCTTTAAACAATCAAGCTGGGTCTGTGTCCCCAGCCAACCATTGCTTTAGAACTGTTTGCTGAACAAGTTGTTGTTTAGTTGCGTTAGACCCAACACTGAACAAGAAAAGGACGCACTACTAGAGCTGTAATTGGTATATTTCATGACACCTACAAAGCTCTTTGAACCTTAGCCCATTTTTTTTTTCCTTGGTGAAACGCTAATGACTTCAACCCACGCCGAGGGCACGGCATGAGGATATGTCGGACTCCCACCGACTAAAAACACCCCGGCCCCTTCTACTACCTAAGCCAGCATCAACGGATCGCTCGCGCATGCACTGCGTGACCCTGGCTGGTTGAACAGTTTCTGCAGGATACCACCTCTCTGGGATTTCTACATATAAATAAAATCAGAGGTTCTGTTTGTAACATTGAAATAACAGATTTAACTACATGTATATGAATATAAATACAGGATATACACCAAATTATCATTTTCTTATAGTTTTTGTCTGTCTGTTTGTTCACACTAATCTCAGAAGCAGCTAGACAGATATTTATTGACTTTTTTTGGGCAGGTAGCTCATGTAATAAGGAGTAACTATGACTAATTTTGTTTAAAAAAAATAATAGATATCGGAAGATAAAAGAATTAACATTATTGCTAAATTCCAGTGATGAAGTATCGGGAACAGCTAGTTTTCACATTCTCTTTCAGTCATTTTTATTTGGCATATATTACACCCAGGCAACAAAGCATTAATATCAAAAAATCCTCGACTTTCTGGGATATAAGTGTACAATAAAATATTTTTTCATTATATACTCGAGACTGGTTATACAACGTTGATAAAAGCGAGAGGCATTAAATGAAACCACATATTCTGTATATCATTATAAGGCTACACAACAAAAAATCAAATCAATGTAAGCAATAGTTTAGTCACAGGATATTTTTTTAGTTTTTTTTTTAGTTTGAACATGCTGTATCTTCCTGATTAGGTGACTAAGTTTTATAGGCATAGTTATCTAGTTGGCTCCGGTTGGGGTCCGAAACTAGTCGGGCTATCCCGATAAATACGCGTGAGTACACCGTTATAACGTTTTAAGTATGAATCATCCTCACGAAAGTTATTATAAAAATATTGCTTACATTGATTTGATTTTTGTTGTGTAGCCTTATAATGATATTACAGAATATGTGGTTTCATTTAATGCCTCTCGCTTTTATCAACGTTGTATACTCGACTCTAGGTTCCGGCCTCCAAAAGGAAAATTTCATATCTGTGACTAAGCTGTCTCATTCACTAATCACTTATATGTCATGTTATTTCCAGTAACGCAAGAGCCTGTCCATATAATAAAGCTGTTGTTGTCAATCACCATTAAGAAATGTTGATTAAAATTTAAAGAAGCAGAAAAAAAAACTAATGGATGCAATAATGTAATAATAAAAAAACAAAAAATATTTTTTTCACATTTTTATCTATTTAATACACATAAATAAAATGCTTAACCACAATAATCTAATAAAGGCGAAATCATGCATGTGCATTTGTTGCTCTTCACATCTATACAGCTGGACCGATTTTAATATTTGAAATGAAAATAGCTGATACCCTGGATTAACACATAGGCTAACATAGATTTGAATATTTCACTTAAACACACACTTTAAAGGAATAAAAAATTGGGGAATGTTTGTACGGAAATGAGTCATTTTTAAGTATGAATAGCAGCATGTTGATGCTAACATTTAGTCGTTAGTTTATGTGATACATCGCTAGGTACAGCTAGTAACATAAATAAAAAGCATCTACATTTTGACCATATCATTGCCTGTTGTGTGTCCGAAAGGCGAAATTAAGACTCAATTATTTGCTTTACGAAATGTTAATATAGCAAAACTACACTTAAGCCCCAAGAACCAAAGAGTTTCAACCTCAAATGGCTAAACACTAACTACCACGTAGACTTTTACTACATAAAATAACCAGCGCTTACGTCACATTTGGCGGTACCCATTTTGCGCAGTCAATAAAGAAGCTTTCCCTTGTACACTCTGGTTCATCATCTGCTGTGCTTGATGTTGGGGGCATTTCAACATCATCATCATTCTGAGGGCCCCATGTTTCTTCTTCAGTATTATGATTTCACATTACCTTGCATCATACTCCTCCTTAGCCTCTGAAATTTTAAACGCATTACATGATAAAGTCTCAGTATTTGTTACACCTACAAATAGGTACTGAGAATTGTATTCAATATATAAATTATTAGTGTGTACTTAGTAAAGAAATGTAAATTCATTTCACACTGCAATTCTAATTCTCTCTAAGGGAACCTTTAAATGCATGCAAAATGTATATGTTGACTCAATACCTTCGGCTGTTCGCGTTTCAATGAATTTTGCTATATCTTCCCATTTACCATAGCCAAATTTTTCGACAGCATCCAGTAATTTCTCTTGCTCATCTTCAGACCAGCTTTTTACTCCAGGCACTACAAGGTCCTAAAGATATTTTGTTAGTGAATGTTTACTGTGGCAAAATATCGAATGTTCCATATATAATAGTTACAAACCTTACTGTACGCATGGTCAGTTTTATATGACTCAATTTCAGTTTCAGCCCCAACGGTTAAGCACTGAAACAAGAACATTTATTTATTTATGTTAAAACGGTTTACAAACCAATTACATTAACATAGGTGACATAACATAACATTATTTTTACTATTAGATGCAGCCGAAACAATAAACACAAAATGGCAGCGAAGCTACTTTACCTGTCCGGCGATGCATTCCGCACATTGTACACGGACTCCATTAATTTCTTCTTCACAAATTTTACAAAGAAATGGGTACATATCTGATAAGGACATATTTTCAAATTCAATAAACAAGCTATACTTTGTTTGCTAAAAGTTAAAACCGAAAACCTTTACAGGCAATCAAATTGATCGGGCACGGGCAGGTAAGAGGCGGGGCAATTCATTGATCCATCCAACCACAGAATATGTAGTATGGAGACATGGAGAATAGCGTAAATTTTAATATTGTCTGCGGATTCGACTCTGACTGTATAATAACCATTTTTTGCTGGAATATTTTTCAATTCCAATAATGCATCTTAATCAATTTATTTTTGATAAAATATTACTTGGTATTTTGAGTATGAAACTAAATATACGTAGTAATGTTACTATAATAATCTTTGTCGTGTTGCCAGTTTATAAGGGAACGTAGGCAACTTTAATCAATGGCAACTCCAAATGTCTGTTTTATAGTGCGCGCAAGATAAGTCTGCGCGCGGCCAAAATTGGAACTAATCATTGGCCGCCATCTTGTCCTTTATGTCAGGTGTCAAGAGAGTGAGTTTTTATATGTTTTTACGGTAAATAATCGTTTTCATTATGCCGAAAGTGATTAAAAGTGCTGGTCGAGATATAATCTTGAATGTCAAACGTGCTTGTAAAGAAGAACGTGATAATAACGGGCCTATAGTGCGTTTCACTAAAGAGTTCCCTTCGCCGTTATGTTGGTAGCGCATAATTGAGTTGTGGCCAGGTAATGATGATTGTATTAACCTAATAATCGGGGAATTACAATAGGTCGGGGAAAGTCTTTTCGCATTACAGTATGTATGAACTTGTAATAAAATCTTTCTCTCACTAATAAAATTAGAATTTGAAATTATGTTCTTTATAATTGTTGTTTTTATATAACTTTCAATTATACCAACTAGCTAGATACAAATACTATAGCCAAAGAGATTTTATTACAAGTTCATACATACTATAATGCGAAAAATACATACTATAATATTTTAATGTAGTTATGTAAATAGATTTTATATTTATATATATCTTTTTTTATATTTACAATGATTACCTAGCATTATAAATGGGGTGTATAACATATTTATACAAATAAAACTCATGTCATTTAACTGTAGTAATTGTTTATTTGCAACATAAATATTACTTTTTCGAATAACTATGCTCGTGTAAATGCCCAACACCGGATATAATACTGCTATCACTATCTCCAGTGTCACTATAGTCAGAAGTGTCATTTTTGTATTAATTTCATTTTTCATTTCATGAAACAGTTTAGTAAGAGTTGGTAGCTCTTTCTTTACAACATAAAATTCATGAATTTTATGACGTAATGCACAAAGCTCAAAATCGTCCAGCTTAACCCTTTTTCTCTAAGAAAATGCTTTCCTGGAGTTGAAATTTCGGTTGCTGTACTGGCAGCAACCTCACCTTCTTTGGTAATTTTTGAAACAGTTTTTTCAGATATATCTAAAACAAACAAAATTATTACATAATAGTGAGTTAAAAGTCTTTTTAACGAAGTTAGAATTATTGAAGGAAGTTCATAGAACATAGCTGTTAAATACCTGGTATATTAAACATTTCGATATATTTTTTTGTGATATGTATAACTCTTTTAAAATTTAATTTACTTTAATAATGAGCAATAAATAATAAATGAAATCACTTAACAAATACAGGCAACACAGTATTTATTTCATAAAAGTGTCGTTTCTGGTTGTATGCAACAATTTCAAGAATGTATACTTCATAATATAAAAATGTGCACATACAATATCACGACATCGACATACCAACGGGGTAGCACTGGGGAATAGCATAAAGTTCTGGTAACCCTATATTACAAACCTGTCATGGTACCGACGCGGAGTCTCACACGTTCTAATGGAATTATTGGTTCCTTGTTACGTTTTTCTCTTCCACAAAATGATTTTACTTTCAACACCAACTCTCTTTTACCACTTTTAAGGGTCTTCGGCATGATTAACACCGTAAAACAATTAAAAAACACTGATGCATTAAAGCGTTTGACGTACTTGACAGTAGTTGACAGTCGGTAGTACCAACAAAACGGCGAAGGGAACTCTTTCGTGAAAACGCACTATACGGTACCGTTTCCCGCGTTGCTTATTTTGACAGGTAAGTTTTAGGGGATACCATTACAATATTTTTTATTATGCACTTTGGTTCCAGTTATCACGTAATATAATTATTTTATTTTTGTTTTAGGCGTTTCGGGGACGTACCGTCACCCAAATAACACATGAGGGTAATATAGCAACAGCTTTTTCTTTAAAGATTGTGACTCCCGGAAAAAGTAGGAGCCGGAATATTTACCTTAAATAAGGGAGAAAAAATATTAGTTTGGCTGGCAACATTAAGTACGCCATCAGTCGCGCGCAGACTTATCGTGCGCGCACTCTATACTCCGTGCGCTCTGTGACAGTTGCCTGTATGATGTTGACGTCCCTCATTAGTGATGGGCATTAGAAAAATCTTTTTTATCACTGTCGATACTCGCAGCAGACATTTAATTCTCTTTAATTTTGTTATGAAAATTTGTGTGTTATTTTAGTTGCGCAGTGTAACTACGTGAATATACTTGTCAATACAAATATTTTGTGACTACTTATCTTGACTTAGATATGAGTTTGGACGAATAAGATGTAAATATTTTTTCCTTAGCTGGTTTGATTGGTTAAGAAGTTTAACCAATTTTATAAGTTTACGTTGTTTCATCATTATAATTAGACGCCTTTTAAAACATAAAAAATTGTACTACGCACGATATACATTTCTTATTCCAAAAAAACATCAACAACCTATCCATCGTAGCAATACATCCCGTCACTAAAGAAGTCTATCCAGTTACGTTTACACGCATAACACTTTACTTTATTTTTCATTACATTCGATTTTATTTAAAAAATTAAAACGTTCTGGTTGGTTTAAATTTAATTTACTACAGTTATAAATGATTTTACGTAATACGATTGTGATTACAGCTAAAATAGCGAGCCGCCCCCGGCCTTTACACGGGTGCAATGCTGATACTAAATTAGTATACAACACAAAAAACTGTGGACGTTGTATATAAAAAACATAGCCGCCCGCTCCAGCTTCGCCGCAAAAAACTACATCCCGCAATTTTTATAACTCGAAAATATATATAATATATATAATCTTCGAAAATATTTATTGAAATCATAGTTATGCTGCAAAGGGCCCATATAAATCTATATTAAATCAACAATGAATTTAAACTGTTTGAATTGGATAAGGATTAATGCTGTATTGGTTAAAATCGCTTCAAAAATTAGCCATTATTTGTCGTAAAAAATAAATGCCAAAAAAAAATTGTGGGATACGCATAATATTATAATAATATATAGACATATAAGTACCGTCGCGGAGTTTTTCTGTAGACCTTTTCAACGTGTACAAATACAAAAAGTAGTACATTATTTTGATAAATCTCGTCGTAAAGAACTGCAATGCATTGATTTATATTTCCAAAACTTGGCCTTTTGTTTCTATGAAATATTAAGATTGTTTTTTGAGACCAAATGATATAAATAAACCAAAAACAAATGGTTAAAAAACTTAAGCATTCATAACAAGATCTACCAGAAAGATGGAACTTCAGCCTCACAGCCTCAAGCCTCACGTGAAAGCACGCGGTATATTTTTTTATTACTCTACATAATTATAATATAGGTACTAGCTGCCCGCCCTCGTTTCGCTTCGGTTATTCAAGAATAAAAATCCTACTAAAATTATAAATGCGAAAGATTGTAACTATATCTGGATGTCAGTATGGATGTTTGTTACTTTTTCACGCAAAAACTACTGAACCGATTACGATGAAATTTGGTATGCTGGTAGCTGAAGACCCAGAATAACATATAGGCTTTTTATCCCGGAGTTCCCGTGGGTTTTTATATTTTATTTGTATTTTTTTTAATAAGATTAAAGACGTTGGCCCTCGTACCTTTTCAACACATAGCTAGCCAAGTGGAGCTTTTTTTATTATTTTAACTCTTGCTATCTTTTGAATGGAATATCCGAATCGAATAATTTATAAGGTGATATGAAGATAATATATTGAAGTAGTGTTAAATAATGATTTATTTATTTTGATAAGGATAACAAGGATATAGATATGATAGGACCTAGCTCTGATAAGACCCTTTATCTAGCGGTGATATTTTAATATTTTTTTTTAATAAAAGGAAGCTATTGTGACGTAACTATAAAAGATAGATACATGCTATCGTTTATTTTTTTACACCTTGGGTTAGGTTAGGTTAATCAAGTTTTAAAAGGAATATATTGTAGGGTTAACACAAATACACAAGTTAAACAAATTTGTTATGTACCAAAATGTGTTTTTATTTTACTGTCTACCTTTGCTGCCAAAGTGACCCACTTCTAATAACAATATTTTTATTACAATTATTATTCATGTTCTGTTTGCTTTCGCAATCCCACTGTAAAGTTATCAAACTTACCTTTAAAATTCAAGTTTTTGTAGTAGTTTATTTGGAGTTTTTTTTTTTATAACCGATATATATATTAATAAAAGCATGTAAAAACATTAACAAATTACATTTATAATAGTAAGAAAACTCAATAAAAAAATTATGTTCGTTTCAAGTATCATAAGCGAATGGACACTAGCAAGCTTAACAATATATTTACAAATTTTCCATAATTACATTTCATTTCCGATTGTAGTTTGGTGATAGTTATTATATAACACATGTAAACATAAAATATAGTAAACATTGTCAACAATTAATTAGATAACAGTATAACTTGAAAACAAAGCTTTTAAATACAGTTTTCCGACGTATTTATTTAGCTAATTATTTGTGAAGTATATACGAAGTTTAATAAGACACAGTTCAAGTCTATCGTTCAGGTATACCACCAGCGTTGTACACTGGTCATCGTAATGATTACATATAAAGTGTGCTAATCTGGTCGAGTTCTTGATCACTATATAAATAATTTAATGTTATTCGTTTTTCATATCACATAATCTCGACACGAGGGGGAAGCGAACGATGCGCAGTTGATTGGCGTAATCACAGACTATCGCATCTTTCAATGGTAATATTTGTCGTACGAAGATACATCCGTCGCTTTGCCCTGAAACAAGATTAATGAATTCATTAGGGTAAAATGTAGGGTTTTATCATTTTAAAGACTAAGCCTTTAAAAATAAACACGCCCAAGTTTCACACAAGGGAAGACTATTATAATGTTTTATCTCTTTTAATTCACGGGATAATTTTAAGGGAAGAAACCTGGTCCTTTTTAATTTTCACAGGTCCAACAAGCAGAGGTCTTATTGAGAACTTTAATCTAAAATGTGATGGGGCACCTACCAAGGCACCTATCATCCACCTCTGCTCCATGAAAGAACAGACATGAACGGCCCAAGGCAGCTACAAGACTATTGCAAAATATGGAAATGAAACTAATTTGGGTTATGGATAGGATATGTTAGTTGTATTTTCTTCTCTCACTATGGAAAACTATGGCACTTGCCTTTCAATAAATTAGGATGCAATTAAATTGGCAGGCGGACTTTAATTGTTATTACTACACAAGAGACGACAATTATTATGTTTCAAGTCGCAACAAAGTTACAATAGCCGACAGTAGGTTGGCTAGAAATATCATCATCATTCCCCTGCCCTTATCCCAATTTTTACTTGGGGTCGGCGCAACACGTCTTTTAGACATGTTGCTTAAAGTTTTGGCTATGGTTTTATAGTCGGCCGCCTGCCTGACACTAACCCTCTTTTGGAATGCGATTGTTGGTGGTTTACCCGCCACCATTCGGGTGACCCAAGGTGCTTGGTACAGTGCACTGGGTCTTAAGGTCCATTAGTCGCCTTTTACGACACCCAGTGGAGAATATGGGGTAGTGCTATTCTTTATATCCGGACACCACACGGACAACGGTTGGCTAGAAATATCGATATAATAATATAGTTGTTACCTAAGAGTACCCGTCGTATGACGTCACCGCTACTGAGGTCGTACGCAGTGAGCCCGCTGCGGTCGCCCATCACCAACATCGTGTGCGTTAACGGCAACATGCGGCTCATGTAGTTCAAACCCTGTATAAAATACGGTGTTTTACAAACATTTTAATATGAGTGTAAATATAATAAATATTCCTCAACATTCCCACAACGCCATCTAGTCTCAATTTAAGTATACGAGAGCAACTTAAGTTGTGTCATGAGTACTAGACAACTGATAAACATACTTATATATTTCAAAATATATATGTTACAGTCATAGTGATTAATGAGATATTATACATAATGACTAGTCATTATGGATAATAGCTAAATTCACTAGACAGTGTAATAAATTAATCACATTATCTAGTTATTATTCATAATATCGTGTCAAAGTTAGCCAAAGTAATAATACGGTCTTTATCTTAGGTTCACCCTTGTTTGATCGAACAACGTTTGATACAATATTACTCAATCGAACGTTTAAGAAAATCATCACTTTGTATAATGCCGTTTAACATAATTTTCAGTTCGTCGAATATTTATTTGCTATATCAACATTTGCGCTAATGATCAAAAGGTATAATGTTCATTTGATATCCACACTCCTGCCTAAAAAAAACCTAACCTAACCTAAATTAGGTGAGGTTAGGTTTTTTTTTTTATTTGTTAAAATCTATGTTTATTGAGGTGAAAATATTATCTTACGTTATTTTAATTGTTAAAATAATCTTTCTGATATGTATGCTTAAGGAAAATTGAAATACAAATTTATTCTTAAACGAATATCTACTTGTTTTATCACTTTATCTAATTCTTTGAAGATATTATGTATAATAGCTAGTTAATGTGATTAATTTTGTGTTAATTATCACTTTATCCAAATTGAGTAGATATTATTCATAATGACTAGTCATTATGTATAATATCTAGATTAATTACTTTGGCTGTAACATATACATATTATAGATAAAATTACACTCAGACACAGAACAAATTACCGTGCTCATCACACAATCATTTGTCCCGCGTGGGAATCGAGCCCACGACCTCCGGTATAACAGTCAGCGCCACTAACCACTAGATGTGACCACTAGATGTGTGTGTATATGTGTAAAGAATAGTCAATTATTGAGATTTCATTCCTAATATATACGAGAGAAGCCACATTTCTTGAATAGAATCTGCAGTATTTACAGCTATGCTAAAGACAAATCAGCCTATAACAGATTTATACATACATAATTAGCTGATTTGTCATTTCACTAAATTCATTTCCTATGATTAGGTGTATTTTTTTAGAGTAGATTTTTATTGTTTTATGTTCTCTATCATAATTCCCCTGCCCTTATCACAATAAAATTATTCGTTCGATTATGTCGGCACAGCATGTCTTCTTCTTCCACACGTTCCTATCTGACGTCATCTCGCAAGTAACAAAAAGTTATAGGTCGAAACGTCGGGAGAAAAGAAATATCGAATTATATCGAATTATTATCGTGTAAAATATGAGTAAGTATATATAGTGTTGCTTACTATGTGTATAGAGTTGAGCATGTGTCCTTGGAAGCGGTCCCAGATGCAGAGGCGCTCGTCCGCGCCGGCCGACACGACGTACGATGCGGTGTAGGCCAGTGACGTCACCGCGCCGTCGTGAGCCTGCATGCTGTACAGGCAAGCGCCTGGAAACACAACGATATCATTATTATTAACTAGCTGTCCCTGCAAACTTCGTTTCGCTGACATATGACGAAAAATTCAAATATCTTACGGAACCCTATTTTTTCCAAAATAAAAATACAGTCTGTGTTACTCGTGGATAATGTAGCTTTCGAATGGTGAAAGAATTTTTAAAATCGGTCCAGCAGTTTTTGAGCCTATTCATTACAAACAAATTCAAAATTCAAATTTAAATCATATCAAACAAAGTTTTCCTCTTTATAATATTAGTGTAGATAATGTCCGGACCGATTTCGGCCACGGCAGCTAGTGTTATTATGACACCAGCCAGCTACGCGGGACATATTATAATGCAAAAAATGCAATACGTGTGCGTAAACACAGGTGCACTCTCTGTTCCTTAACTCTCATAGCCCGAAGGACCGGCAATTCGAAACCACCGAAGGGAGATCAGGTGCAGGACCCACATTTTTACGTGCCTTCCGAAACGCGGAACACAGCTCTCGTGCATATTTATTTCTAAAACGCACACAACAGTCTAAAAAAACTAGGCTACCACAGCTTCAAATGTATTATCTTATATTAATTGCTATTAATGAAACTTCACCCGTGCGAAAGTTGGTTATAGCTGGAAAAACTTTACCACTGTCTGGCGTTGTCGGATAAAAAGTACCGTGTGTTAATTCAGTGTATTAAATAAGTTCATCCCAAAAGATATTTCATTAAAATTGCACTAGGTGATTAAGCGTGAAAGAGTAACAAATGTGTTTCCATCTATACATACGAATATCGCGTTTATAATATTAATAGGACTCTGGACGTTCAAACGAGTACTCTTTTTTTTTAATTAGCTATTCGACGGACTAAATACAGTATTTCGTACCCTCTATCTCTATTGTAAATAACCACATTAACGTCACCTGTATGTAAGTCCCACACACATAGTAAGCCGTCTTGTGAACCACTGCCAGCGATGGTGGGCGTCGCATGGTCAATAAAACAACTCGTTATAGGCCCACAGTGACCATGCAACGTGAACAGTGGGTTTAAGTCTGCACTCGAGAAAACCTGCAACAAAATACATTATTATTAAAATAGACTAAATATTAAATGACGACTTTTTTTCATGTCCGTCATGTAGTTTAATGAATAATAGAGGATGCATATTTTTAGGGTTACGTACCCAAAGGGTAAAACGAGACCCTACGAAGCCTTCTCTGTATGTCTGTCAGTCTCCAAGCTAAACCCCGGGGTGTTTTCAGTCGGTGGGAGTCCGACATATCCCCACGCCGTGGGTTGAAGTCATTAGCGTTTCACCATGAAAAAAAAGATTGTGCTGCTGGTGGCGTTGCTATGGCGACATAGTGAGGCAGAGCTTGTAAGGAAATGATACTGACCTTGAGCACGTGATCCTGCCCGCCGGTAAGTATGCGGCCTCCTTCAGAATGCATCTCGGTGATGGGCTGCTGGTGCGGCCGGCATTGTGCTATTCTAACGCACACCACCTCTGGAAACACGTACATTTTAATTAGTCACATATTTGTTTAAAGACTACGGTTTATGTGCAAAAATTCGTGTGGTGTCCGGATATAAAGAATAGCACCACCCCATATCCTCCACTGGGTGTCGTAAAAGGCGACTAATGGACCTTAAGACCCAGTGCACTGTACCAAGCACCTTGGGTCACCCGAATGGTGGCGGGTAAGCCATCAACAAACGCATTCCCAAAGAGGGTTAGTGTCAGGCAGGCGGCCGACTATAAAACCATAGCCAAATCTTTAAGCAACATGTCTAGAAGACGTGTTGCGCCGACCCCATGTGAAATGGGATAAGGGCAGGAAGATGATGATGGTTTATGTGCAAAAAAAAAACGATAGTAACACAGGCTTATATGCGTCCACCACTGAGCACAGGCCTCTTCCCATACAGCAATATTATTATGCAAAAAACAAGTGAGTGGGTGGGGTACAAGGGTGCTGCTTAATCACTAATGTTTATAGCTCACAACAAATTAAACTCTAAGTTCTGGGCAATGTTAGAACAGATTATATGGAGGCAACTGGACTGCAATCCTTTCGTCAAGAGATGTATCTTGTCAGCTGAATACTTTAGAGTTACTTGGAGCTACGCAATCCTAATTGGCACTTGGAGAAATGTTACTTGTGTAGAGATCCTATTTTCATATTTGTAATTCCAGTATGTGAAGTCCTTACGATCGTTGGTAGCTTTTTGAACCAGAATTAATGAGTTTTGAATAAATTTATTTGGCTAGCTCACCAATCTTGCAAAATTAGTACTACTCAAAGGAAATTATTTAGATTGCCTAGAGCAAGTATTTTCGAATTTATGTCGGCTTTTAACTTAAAGATTTTCCTTACAAAGGTATGTATGTACTATGTATTGTTTAAATATAATAATTTGCAATACAGTGTAATAATACCTTCTCCGTCACTTATATCAGTCTCGTATGAGAAACTCATCCTAGCTCGCATCGCCTCATCGTCCGGAGCGTGAGCTATCCGCAAGGAGCCTGTAGAACCCGTGCGTTTGTGCGCTGAAACAACATATGAATAGTGATAAAAAATAAGATTATAAAGATATTTGTATATTACTTGAAGTTTACAAGTGCTAGGTGTAATTTATGTATGTGTTGTTAATAACTGCTTTCACATAAACTTGCGAATGCAAGATATTATTTCTTTGCTATCGATTGAGTAATCCATGTAGGTATTATACATAGTATAGAACAAAATCGTTTTCCGCTGTCAGACTCTTTGTACCAAATTTTGTGGACCAGCATCTTTAATTTTCTATTTGTTCTCTTTGTAGTATATGCAAATAGCAGCTAATTTATGTGCGTAATGTCTTGAGATGGTTCAGGTTTAGTTAGTAAGAGTTTGACACTACCATTTCCTCCTCCAAAGAGACATTTTAATATTCTACGACTTTCACACGATATCTAGTCTCAAACTAAGCAGAGCTTGTATTATGAGTACTAGACAATTAATAAACATACTTATATAATTCTAAATACATACACATTATAGATAAATTACACCCAGACACAGAACCAATAATCATGCTCATCACACAAACGTTTGTCCTAGGTGGGAATCGAACCCACGACCTCTGATATAGCAGTCAGGGCCACTAACCGCTAGCCCAACAGGCCAGTCAGTTTAAGTCATCAGCGAGTCACCATCTATAAACTAGTTTGTAAATAAGATTAGTAGTGAGTAGTTACTTCTCCTATGCGCCGTGCTGAACTGCCAGTCGACGTGTGCTCCCGAGGCGGCGTTGTAGGCGTCGAGTCGCAGCAGCGTGAGGTGTCCGGCCAGCGAGGCCACGCAGACGCGCCGCGCGCCCGCCAGAGCGCGCACGTGTGTCGCGCCCGCCGCCACGCACCCGTCCCGAGCGCGCACGCTCCACCATACACACTACACACGTACATTTTATTTTATTAACATTTATAACGCCATCTAGTCTCAAACTAAGCATATTAAGTAACTTGTGTAATGAGTACACACATTTATCAGGTTTTTACTAACTAGAAACCTGATAAACATACTTATGTAATTCTAAATATATACATATTATAGATAAATTAATAAAATAAATAAATAAATATTTCTCAACATTCACACACCGCCATCTAGTCTCAAACTAAGCTTGCGAATTGTATTATGAGTAGTAGACAACTGATAAACATATTTATATAAATCTAAATACATATAATAATATATTATACGTCGACGCGTTGGTAAACCCACGGCTACTAACCAATTCACCAACAGGTACGTCAAAACATTGTCGTAGCCAATAAGCAAATGGAAACGTTTGCCAAAATACCGTTTGAGTAATGAGAACAGGCTAACAATGAATACTTACCATAAGTTTCCCCGTGCTGGCCTCCCAGAACTCGAGGCGGCCGTCGGCACAGCCCAGTATGATGAGGTCGTTACAGAAGTCCATGCACCACACAGGAGATTCTTTGACGGCTTTCCCTCTCCAGTCCAAGTCTCTCGCATTGTCACTAACATCCTCCATCGACCGTCCAGTATCACTTAACGTCGTATTACTATTACTATGTGTATTTACAGAATTTTCACTAGAATTAAATACAAATATGTCTTCGTCACTTTTATCACTATTCTTAACACTATCGTCTATATGATTACTGCTAACGTTTAAATTACTCGTATCCACATTTTCTTTAGCCTCGTAACAATTATATAGAACGTCTTGCTGGTCGCCGCAATATAAATTTCTGTGGACAATGAAGTTGTCGAGTTATAATCAGTACTTTTGGCTTTATTGAATAAAATATTTGGGGTCGCGCAAACTGATCGCTAACACAGCTTACCATCACTAGCAAGCGAAGTCACTGTGCCCGAAAGCAAAGTAAATGTTACTTGTACCTTCAATTGCAATTGAAAACTTCTTCAACGCTATAAGTAAGCATTACTTGCGCGGACGAAGTCGCGGGTTACAGCTAGTTAAATATAAATAGTCCTGTCTGAAGTTTAAGTTTTTCGTTGTATTATTGATGTGTAGTACCTGTAGTTTTTAGCGAAGTCATATTTGGTAGTTTCGGCGGCGGAGAGGTGGGGCGGCGAGTCGCGCGCCACCCAACGGAAGCGAAGACCGCTGAGGTACGTGCTGAGACCTTTGCGAAGCCGATGTACGTTCTAAAAGTGTAGGATACATTTTTATGTCTATTACATGTCATTCTTTAAAATCTAAGCTCGCTGGAATCGATATTTCCTAACTGGTTACCCTGAGAAATCGTCGTAACAAATGTAGAGGCCGAATCTGTAGATGTTATACAGTCATTAAAAATACAACTTACAAATATAATATGTATACAAAATACAACTAGTATTTTATTAAAAATCAGGCAAACGCAACCTTTCAGGCATTTATCAAACGGTAAAGAAAAAGTCACAGATTTGACTGTTGTTATGCTGACACAGAACATTTTGATTTATATTATTAACAACTAAAATATGTGTAATAATATCACTACACAATGTAAAGTTACTTAAGTTAGCGCGACTGCAGTTAGACTATTTACTTTTGTTACAAAATATACGATAGGAACGCAAAAAAACTAACTTATAACATAGATAATTTTGAAGTAGGCGGTCTGCCTTGATACTCGTGGATAAAGGTAATCGTAATATTAATGTGACTATGAATAAAATACGCGTCTTTGGACAGGTATATAATCATATTATAAGCCTTTTCAAAGTTACATTTCCTACAGTACCTCATAATAAATGATGAAGACCATGATTTGTTAATATAAATACAATGTGTGTCAGTGTGTGAATGCTAATCTTACCTCATTGGAACGTGGGGATGTTTGAGGACTGCGGTTCACTAAAATCAAATAATTATAACGATATACAATTAATTCATAACACTATACTACAAATACTAGAATTAGGCAGCGTTTCCACCAAAAAAGCTTTAAGAACCAATAAAATCGTTAATGAAGAGATTATTTCATATTTTAGACAACAATCGGGATTTATTCGCGATGTAATTCGATATTTCTTTTCTCCCGACGATTTGACCGAGTTGCGCCGACCGGGTGGAGATTATTTTAGTTCTAAAACAATCATATATTTGGCCATGCATGCCCGGTGGAAACGCAGCCGCATAAATAGAGAAGCCAGAGGTAAATATTTGTAAGCTGAGGGTAAATAGTGTAAATAAACATATATCTGGTATGGGAATAAATACCTATTCAATATTAAAAGTATATATGACCTCACCTTCTCGAACTTCATAACTTAAATTATGCTTCTTTGAGACTTTATCGTATAACTCCTTTTGTAATTTGAAGAATCTGTAATGAAAAAAAAAATCTACATATTTTTATTATAAGTATATTATAAATGAGAATTGTGAAAAGATATTGAAAAGTAATCCTACTTGGATTATAAACGTAAATATAAAATAAAGGCATTGGTTACCAGACTGCGTAAAATGTATTTTTTTGTTTTGTAGCTATAACCGACATTTACATGAACGAACCCGCGGGAAAGGACATAGTTTTTAATAATGTAAACAAACTAGTCCGTATTACTATAAGTAAATTTTAATAAACGTTGACGCTTGTATCAATGACACTTGTCTAAGTGCTACCCCTTAGACAAGGGCAGGCGGGACAAACAAATTACTCAAATATTGACAGTAGTCCAGTCATTTGGTAGAAAATAAGGGGGTTACCTGGAAAGTTTTCCGGGAGTTTTGAAAATTGGGTATTTTATAGATTTCGATATGCTCTTTTCGAATTTTAACTTTGCCACCTCGTACGACCGCCGCTCGCGCCGCCATTTTGAAAAAATGGCGCCCAAAAACGGTTTTTTGAGAATATCTCTTTTCTGAGGCATTTTACGAAAAAAATAATTTCTACAAAATTAAACTAGAAAAAATTTCCTACACTTTATATCTACTTCACTTTTTCATAAAATCAATAGTTTTGGATGTACGAGCACCGCAAAGTATTACTTATTCATCTGCACCACCACGTGTTTTTGTATATTTTTCTAAAAAGTTCCTTTACTGCCGCCGGTTTTCAAGTGAATTGTCACAAATAAAACAATTTTCCGTATAAGAAGCCATAGATCTAAGAACATAATCAACACTGTACGTCAATAAACGTACATTGATGATTCAGTCTAAACTAAATATTTCTCTTAATATAGCTTCTACTAACAAATTTTTCGTTGAAGTTTCGTTCATAGTCGAGAGAAAGGGCCCGATTCAAAAGTGACATATTACCCTGACACCTATTCTTAAAAACCGGCGGCAGTAATAGAACAGTTAAGAAAAATATACGAAACACTCGTAGTGGTGCAAATGAACAATACTTTGCGGCGCTCGTACGTCCAAAACTATTGATTTTATGAAAAAGTGAAGTAGATATAAAGTGTAGGAAATTTTTTCTAGTTTAATTTTGTAGAAAACATTTTTTTCGTAAAATGCGTCGGAAAGGAGATATTCCCAAAAAACCGTTTTTGGGCGCCATTTTTTCAAAATGGCGGCGCGAGCGGCTGTCGTACGAGGTGGCAAAGTTAAAATTCGAAAAGAGCATATCGAAATCTATAAAATACCCAATTTTCAAAACTCCCGGAAAACTTTCCAGGTAAAACTACCAAATGACTGGACTACAGTAGTTTACTAAGATTTCGACAAAATGGTTTAATTAATGTTTGACCTATGCTAGATACTGAATGGTTGTAGATTTGTTTGTCCCGCCTGCATTAATTTTAATGGACGGTGTACTGCATACTCTTCACATTAAATTATAGAGCTTTTTTTCTTCTTTTTAGTTAGTGGTTATTTTTTGCAGCCGGGTTTTTTTTGTTTTTTAATATATTTTTTTTAATATTTTGATATACCTAGTGTCACTCTCACAGCAAATACGAATCTAACGACACCTATCAAGCTGAAATCCATCGAGTCGTTCAGGCTACAGAGTGAGCAATATTCGAATTTGGCGCCAAAAGTCCGCCATTTTGTATTTTTTTTATTTTGATATATCCAGTGTCACTCTCATAGTCAATACGAATCTAACGACACCTCTCAAGCCAAAATCTATCAAGCCGTTTAGGCTGCAGAGCGTGCCAAACAATTATACAAACATACATACACACACTCGAAAAACATAACCCTCCTTCTGGCGCAGTCGGGTAAAAAAGGTATATACTTACGCCCCCCTATCGATGTTCGTGATAATCTCTCCGTTCTGCGAGTCCCAGACTTTGATGTTGCCTTGCAGGCACGAGCTCACGACCTTCTCGCCGTCGGTGACCAAACACTCCACCTCCTGGCTGTGGCCCGACACCACGAGAGGGACTGCCTCCATTACTAACTGTAATATCATGTAAACGTTACTTAAATAAATAAATATCTTAGGACAATCTCCACACACGGCCATCTGATCCCAAGCTAAGCAGAGCTTGTGTTATGGTAATCAGACAGCTGATAAACATACTTATATATTTCTAAATATATAAATATTATAGATAAATCACACCCAGACACAGAACAAACGATCGTGCTCATCACGCAAACATTTGTCCTGGGGATCGAACCCACGACCTCCGGCTTAGCAGTCAGGGTCACTAACTACTAGACCAACAGGCCCGTCTTAGGTATACTTCTCGGCTTGTAACGTAGCAACGCTTCGAAAGAGAGAAGAAATGCGCAGAAGTCATTTTACATACATACTTGTATTCTGCCAATCTCTCCTCTCGCTCTAACTCTTGCCAAGTTACATGCCGGTAATAATACAAGTCGTTCCTGCATACGGTTGAAGTATCTGTATGTGTAATGTGCATGCTGTGTATTCACGCTAAAGTTAAGAATATTCAATACATTTTGATTAATTAGATAGTGTTCAAGCATGTCTTAAACTTCAAGGCGTATTTAATAGCTTTGTATGTGGCAAACTGAACTGTGAATAAAACTGTGATGTATTGTGAGTAGCTTAAAGCTACTTTCCAAACCCGAGATATTTAAACCGCGATTATGACTTATTCACCATAAATTGAAAGTGTCTGAACTCTATATGTGCGCAAAAGGAGCATTTAAAAGCGTATTGTAAAACATTGCGGAGTCAAGTACCTGTTACATCAATTGTGATATATTATGAGCAGGAATGTATTACAACATAATTATATCATGGTACCTGTATTGCCGGTTGTTTAGCTACAATCTTTCTGTATTCCTCGTCGTCGTTCCACGAAGCGCGCCACTCCGCGTAATGACGTGAACACACGCATCTGCACAAATTAAACCATAATTAATAGATAATTAATATCATACGTAACAAGATCAGCATGTATAAATAGATCAGATTTGGCGAAATTTTAGATTGGTTACTAAATTGATTATGCACCAAATAAAAATGTAAAGTAGCTTTGTAAAAATGACTTTGAGCCCTGCGTGAACTTCTTTTTAGAAACGGACACGTTATCCTAGTTCCGCAGTCTCGAAAAGTAACCTTAAAAACTGTCTTTTAGTCTGTCGTGTAACTTGGTTTGGATTAGAAAAAAAATGTAGATACCTATAGAGCACAACCATCATGTATGCGATAACAGCAACGCTTATAGTGCAGAGTATGGCTAGCAGGAGGATCTCCATCGGCGTCGTGGGGTATATCGGCAGGTCCGAGCCCTTGCCCCACTGGTGCGGAGGGCCTTTACCTTCGATGCTCTCGAAATCTGTCAAAGGGGGGAACCTTCAAATAAATGAAACCAAATTTACCTAAGTTTAAAGTGTAATATTAACGTTAGAATATACCTTCATCCAAACATATTAGAGCTCATTGTTTTTAAAATAGGTTCATTTCATGTGTATTGATACTAAATTTAGCTTTTTAGACAGCTTTATAGGTGAAATTATATATTTATTCTATCGATAGCATACGTACATCCAAATATGTTCAGGTATTTAGAACCTCCAAGGATGCAAACAGGGTGCTGTGCAGGGGCTGTAAATGGTGACTTTATAAAGTTCTAGTTGATAGCCTAATTTAAGCGTTAAAACGCAAACCCACTTTTTTTTGATATATTATGAATAGAACATGTCGTGAAAAAACGGCTTATTATAAAACTGATATTTGAAAAGGCTAGGGGTTGATGAGCACGAGCCCGTACACAATTGGCAATAAATAAATCGAATTAATGGGATATAAAGGGGAAGCTGTTATACTCTCAGGAGGAGAAAGAGAACAGGAGGGGATAGATCTCAGGGTCAATACGACAGTGAAACCCGTGCCTCTGGTCATAGGCAGATAATGATACTCCAGTGGTTTCCACGTCCAAAGTCCGGCACGCTCCCCGTCAACCCTTCGACGGTGGACAGTCCATAAGTTTCCAGTGGGATACGAAAAAGGAGGAGGAGGGGGGGCGGGTAAAGCTATTTAGATTTAAATCTTAGACTATTGTAAATTTGAAGACAGTGTGCTGCTGGGGAGTTTGTTGTGCCATTTCTTCTCCCGTAGCGAAAGCGGTGAAGGGTGGGCGATGGGGTGCTGTCTATAATTTATGAACATTAACGTTCAAAGAGTGCTAAAATGTTGCCTAATTGAAATAAAATAAATAGGTAAATAAATATCTTGGGACAATATCCACACACGGCTATCATCTGGTCCCAAGCTAAGCAGGGCTTGTGTTATGGTAATCAAACAGCTAATAAACATACTTATTCATTTTCAAATATATATGTTACAGTCATAGTGATTAATGAGCGATTATACATAATGACTAGTCATTATGGATAATAGCTAAATTCACTAGACAGTGTAATAAATTAAACACATTATCTAGTTATTATTCATAATATCGTGTCAAAGTTAGCCAAAGTAATAATACGGTCTTTATCTTAGGTTCACCCTTGTTTGATCGCACAACGTTTGATATAATATTACTCAATCGAACAACGTTTAAGAAAATCATCACTTTGTATAATGTCGTTTGACATAATTTTCAGTTCGTCGAATATTTATTTGCTATATCAACATTTGCGCTAATGATCAAAAGGTATAATGTTCATTTGATATCCACACTCCTACCTAAAAAAAAAACCTAACCTAACCTAAATTAGGTGAGGTTAGGTTTTTTTTTTTATTTGTTAAAATCTATGTTTATTGAGGTGAAAATATTATCTTATGTTATTTTAATTGTTAAAATAATCTTTCTGATATGTATGCTTAAGGAAAATTGAAATACAAATTTATTCTTAAACGAATATCCACTTGTTTTATCACTTTATCCAATTCTTTGAAGATATTATGTATAATAGCTAGTTAATGTGATTAATTTTGTGTGAATTATCACTTTATCCAAATTGAGTAGATATTATTCATAATAGCTAGACAGTATACATAATATCTAGATTAATCACTTTGGCTGTAACATATACATATTATAGATAATCACACCCAGACACAGAACAAATGATCGTGCTCATCACACAAACATTTGTCCTGGGTGGGAATCGAACCCACAACCTCAGCTTAGCAGTCAGGGCCACTAACCATCAGAGCAACAGGCCCATTTGAGTAATGACTATTGATTTTGAATATGTGTTACCAGGCAGCATGTCTATGGGATCCAAGGCGGCGGCTAGGGCCTGCCAGCGCAGTGGCGGCGGGTCGCGCTCGTCGGGATTGCGCACTCCGGCCGCTAGCTCCGGGCCTACGCGGTGACTGACCAGCACCGGCGGTAGCACGGCCACGTGACGCCCCGCGACAGACTCGTTGTAGTGCGAGAGGATCGCTGACCAGTGGTGCGATGATAACCTGCATTCAAAAAAACTACGATAGGAAGGAAAACATCGTGAGGAAACCTACATTCCAAATATTGGAGCTAGAAATGCCAATCTGCAGTGAGCTACCGAGGTGATCAATGCCTAAAATCTTGCCTGTATGGGAAGAGGCCTGTGCCCAGCCGTGGGGCGTATATAGGCTGTAAGGTATAAGGATAGGAAGTCCCATAAAACTTATCCGTGGTTATCCTATTAAAAAAATAATACGAACTTAAAGGATATCTTTTTGCCATTGCGATATGAAAATTAACGGGACAGTCTTTTTAACTTTGAAAAAACTACGCTAAATCAAAATCACTTCGAAAAAGTTTAGAACTGAAGTTTAAAACCGTAATTTCCACATAATCACTATATTTGTGTCTATATATTCGTAAATTATTGTCATGTCAGTCACGCAATGTTCGTCTAAAATAAGGTAACAATCTGTGGCTATTATTATAAGTGTTATAAATATTAATAACTAGCTTTTGCCCGCGGCTTCGCACGCGTTAAGAAGTATTAGGTATTGTTTAGCAAGTTAGTGTAAAAATTAGGGCCTAAAAACTTCCTTGTACACAATATTCTTAACTAATTTGTCATTTGGCGCTAAACCTATCAAGCTACTGGGAGAACTTACTCGTGAGCAAGCAACATAGAACTGCCCATAAAAGAAGCAATGTTCTCTCAAGTCAATACCCGTAAATTTGAGAGTTTGCCCCTGAGACTTGTTTATAGTCATGGCTAGTCAAAAATCTAAGAAGATTTCTACAAACATCCCCTATTTCATCCCCCTATGTGTGGAATTTATCAAAATCTTTCTTAGCGGATGCCTACGTTATAGTGCCTACGTGCATGTAAAGTCTCAGCCCGATCGGTTTAATTTTGACAAAGTTTCATAAAAAATTTCATCCCCTATTTTATCCCCTTGGGGGTAGAATTTATCAAAATCCTTTCTTAGCGGATACCCACGTCATAACATCTACCTGCATGCCAAATTTCAGCCCGATCCGTCCAGTAGTTTGGGCTGTGCGTTGATGCATTTATTTCGATCGAATTTGATTACCATAAAAACGATTCTAGTCAGTTAATCTTAAAAGATAGACATATACTGTCGCGGACATTTTTTTAGATCATTTCAATAGGAATAATTCGTACATACATATATTGTGTGTATCTTGAACCGTTTTCGCAGCGCACGCAACAGAAGCCCTCAAGGATGAAAAATTTTCCCCGTTTCTTTACACATTTACCATTATTTCTTCGCTCCTAATAGTTGCAACGTGATATTATATAGCCTAAAGCCTTCCTCGATAAATGGTCTATTCAACACAAAAAGAATTTTTCGATTCGAACCAGTAGTTCCTGAGATTAGCGCGTTCAAACAAACAAACAAACAAACAAACTCTTCAGCTTTATAATATTAGTATAGATATCTCACCTCGACCAGGGGCGCGAGTGCGGCAAATGTTTTAGCATAATGGTCTCATTTGCATCGACGACAGTTTTCTCAGTGTCTATGTCCAGTAATGGTGGGAAGACTAGCGGGTTTCTATCCGTGTTATTGTAAAATATGTACGTGGACTGTTTCGGCTCCGACTTCTCCATGCCTTTCCTGTTCACGTCGGCGTCTGGCTTGTCTATGTTGCTTATGAAGTAGTCTACGACGCCCGAGTTGTACACTATCATTGATATCCAGACCAACATCCACACCATGAATGCTCGTTGGAAGAAGCGCGTCCGAGCCCACATGTTAACTAACCGAATACGCTTCGGCACTCTATGGTCCTGGTGACCCGGACTAGAATTTCTTTTCGCCACCACATCCGTCGGGCTATTATGCGCTAAACCATTAAGTCTCGGATGAGATTTAGACTTCGTCATTCGTTGAGGCGAAAAACTGTTTTCCTCCACATAGTTTTTACTAAACCTCCAGTTTAAAGCGTTATTGGCGTTAAAATATTCTTTCAAATGTAACTTATTGTTTTGTTCTTGAAAATATTCCATGCGGCGAACATCGACCCCAAGGATTGTGGCAAAAAATGCCATTTGTATAAAGTAATCAGATATTAAACTAACAATCATAAAAATGGAAAACTCTTGGATAAATGGAACAAACGTGAAAAAGCTAACAGTCAGAATAGTTATTTCTATGAGCAGGTTCTTGGTTATGGACCATCCTTCCTTGCTGAGGCCTTGCGCGAGACGGATCTTGACATCTAGCCGGGAATCAGTCGACGTAACGCTCTTGGTCAACACTAATACATTTTCTAACCCAACAATAATAACGAGGTAGGGAAATATTTCTTTGCCTTGTAAACTCAACGAGAATCCAAAATACAAACAGATTCCCATAGACATGGCAAGACTGCCGCCGATCGTGAGAACTGCGCAAGCCGCCAGACCAAATTTGGACCTTATAAATTCTATTTTTCTCACAGAAAAGTACACGTAGAGGAATAGTCCGACAAAGGTAATAGTTAGTGGAACTAGTTCTCGGTAGTTGAACTGTCCGGGGTAATAAACCAGCGTGAATTCGTTGACGTGTGTATAAGGCGTCTCCTGGTATAACGGGTACATCTCCCTTAACTTCTTTGTCAGAGATGAGATAAATCTGAAACAAGAATGTAACTGTCAAATGCTATTTAAAATCAATTAATTTGAGTAAGATTGAAGAATAAATCGTTATATTATGACGGAGATGCTGAGAAATTAGGATCTGTAGTGGCACAGGTGTGGGCTATAGTTTGCGTAAAAAAGCTGAGGCTTTTTGACGTTTTCCCTGTTGGAACTACTGTTTCCATAACTCTATCGTTGAGAGTAAAAGTCTCGAGTGTGCATAGATCTGATAACGCCATATACAGTGTTTTTTATGAATACTTAAATACCGAAACAAATCGAGTATGAATGAACACTGAAATAGCCAACTTGTCTCTTTCAAATTACAAAGACTTTATTGTCTCGAAAAAAAGAAAACATTTTCATATCTTATATGAAAATCTAATTTCTAATAGCTATCGTGGTTTAATGTCATCGACACTTTGTAAGAAGGATCCGCAAGAATTCAACTCCTTAAAGCGCGAATCGTTTTTTTTTGAGAAATAATAAATAAGGATGTTGTATATCACCTTTGGTCTGGTTGTTGATAGAAGATCGTTACCGCGTACTGCAACACACGTGGGCGTGCTCGCAGCGGGTACCTCTTGATGCCCGTCTCTCGGAGTTGCATACCAAAAGCCATTTCTGATATCGACGCTTTGGCTTTTTGGATATTCTGGAATCAATGTTATACATATAGCAAAGAAATCTGGATGCGGTTTGCTTCCGCGCGGGCTGCGGCCGTTGAACTTCGGTTGTATTGCTGAACTCAAGAGATCGAATATTCTTCTTGGTAACACAGCCGTGACGGTTGGTGACAAGCCTAGCGGCAGATGATCTCAAACCTAAGAAGGGTTTTATACACCCCATGTCGCGCAGAGGCTTATAGCTGTTGTTCTCTTTGCATAGGAAACAAAGATATCAAAGACGGAAGGCAACCTCGCGGCCCAGCGCGGCCACCTTCCGCCAAAAGATGCGGCGGCTGTATGTGAGCCGCAGTGAGTGTTGTATTTAGTTCTTTACATACATAGGCCCAGCCCGTGCGAAAACCTACCTCGTCGTGAGTTCTTAGCGGTTTTTGTTATAATGAATAGAATATAATTCATTTCTCATGGTGCTCCTTCATCACTTAATGTAACCTAACTTGACTGACGAGTAGGTGACCTACTTGCGTGTAATGTAACATTATAAATTCGACTTTATGGATTAGCTTTTATAGTTCACATTTAGTCATTACACATTGCATCATTACAAGGAGCATATTGTAATACTTAGTTCGCCTCCTTCACTGATGTAATGTAACGTAACCTTTAGTAAATCGTAATTTACTACAGATGTTACATCTATAGGGTATTTTACAAAATGTGAAATTTAAACAGAATGAACAAAATAATATTTAGTTAATAAAATAATTATTATTTTAATTATAAAGTCATATAATTGCAAGTTTTATCTGACTTACAGAGGAAAATCGTAACTCTTAGAACAAAGTCAGAGTTGAGTGCGTTAGTGCTATTATTGAGGGATAGTAAATTGGTTCAACGAGGATAGTTTGCAAGTGAACTACCCATCAATCTTCATATGCGAGCGATTACCTACACCAATAGCTACTGCATTACGACACGAGTTCGTAACGTGCGTTTTTATATAAGGGAGTATGTAACTCCTTTAAACCTTGTTTACCTGATAGTTGTAGACAGTGTTGATAATGTTGGCATCGAGTGAGAACGACTGTAGGTTCTGTTGCCAAAGGTTTGCAGGCGACAGCATCAGGCAGCTGTACTCTGGAAGAACTCGTTCCATGCTCGCTTTACTGTCTCTACGTTTAATACCTCCGATTTGGTAACAGTGCTGCAGTAAAGTGCTTTTTCTGCAACAAACAAAAGCACATCAATGAAGTGGCTTTTCTTATTGATGATTTTGCTTAAAATAACAACCACATACCTAATTAGATTTAGTGTACATATTCGCTTATGCTGTTACATAGTATTACATATATTATGCAGAAAACGGCAGAGCAAAGAGTATGCGCTTGGGCAATGCTGTTTATAATATAACTCCAAAAAAAAACATTACATATTGACATGTATTATTAGTTTATAACTTAGGGGTTAATCTCATTGTTGAACCTATTCAAACAGTAATAATTTAAATATTTAATTTATCCATTTAAAGTGTACTTTCAGAGTTCTACCACCAACTGTAAATAATATTATTGCAGGCCTAGAGGAGAGACGCCGCTCTACGTCCACGTCGCTTTTATACCAGTAATAGTATTACATTAGGTTTACTGGTATCCTCTTGTTCTTTTTTTTTGCCTTTTGACATACTTCATCAAAGTACAAGAATTTTAATCAAGCGGCATACTACATAGTACATTATACAATAGGCATTTGCAAACTGTCTATATGAAAAGTGGTCGCAGATGCTAGATATAATCTGCAATTGACATACTTACTAGAAATATATATTGCTTTGCTTTTAGAAATTGCTTTTGTGAGGCAAAAATTAACATTCGCGACAGAAATGTGTGTTTGAATGTCATGATTTCTTTAGAATCAACATATTTCTAAAAGGGTGTATTTATATTATACATGTGTGTACATGAACACAAAATTATTATTTAATCCCATTCGGGCCATACTACACCAATCCCTAGATGGCCTTATCAACTTAGATATAAATATAGACATCAATTTTATCAAGAATATGTATCAACATATTCAACATCCAAGTATTATGGTATAGCAACATATTTACATGTTAGTTCAGTTAATATTTTTCCTGTACAAGTTTAATTATACTTAATTGAGTCTTTGTAAAACATTCAAATGAGCTAAAGAACCATTCATACTGCGTCATAGTAAAAACTATACAAAGCTGTGACAAACTTCATAATTATTACTCAAGGGGTTTGTTGTTAACGGTGAAATTATTACATTAACTTATAGATCCACAATACGCTTTGAATAGGACATAGTATAAATTACCGTTTGATAAAATTTACTACTTAATTATTACATTCTTGTTTGACCGTAGAAGGTCTCTGGTTTAATACTTTACAAGTTTAATACTAGGTTTTTAGGACAAACTATCGCATAAAATCACAGAGAGCAATTCGCAAGTAGCTTGTTACAGTATAAATACTCACGTTTCAGGGTCTTCATGGTTCCTTATAGTTTCAAGCAAACGAAATACTTCTTGTAAAGGTGCTCTAAACGCATCCCACATCTTTAAATTGTTATTCCAAGGAGATACACCTAAAAGAGGTTTATTTATTTTAAATATTGCACAGTATTAGTTATTTTGTTGTATTTGCATTTTTATTGTGGTTTAATTTCTGAGACTGTTCAGATTTTAGTTTCTTTTCAGAATTCATTTTACAAATAATTGTATTCTAGTATCAGTCTCATACTTCTATAAAACTTAGAAATTATAGGATATCTCATACGCTAAGTAATAATTACTTAGCATATGAGCTATCCTATAATTTATCCTAATCCTATAATGGTTTGTAGCTGTAATTTTAAAACAAAAGAGTTTTTCGCTGAGGCATTGCATCAAAATATACCTGAAGACAAGCATTAAATTTGCTATAAAAACATGACACAACACTAATTTGTTTGTTCAAACAGAATTCACTCTTTTACAGGTTAACTTCAGGTAGTAATTATGTGTTTAGTGACTTATCAATGATAGAGTTAACACTTCCTTAAAACAATCAGATAAGAACATAATCACTTTGGGTTTTTTATTTACCTATTTTCATAATAATCTGTTGGACATATAAAAGAGGCTTGTCCTTAGCCCAAATATATGGAAGTTTTTGTGTTTCATTATACAGGATATCTATGTGTGATGATGTTTCTGTAAAATGAAATGATTATAAACATTAATTAACAAATTATCCCAGTCAACATAAACAATAACAATACTGTATATTTGACCTTGTACTAATTACCTAGTAAACATTTGTTTTGACTGCAGTCCGATTTAGATGAGAGGAAGATATCACTTTCATGAAGCGGTAATGTCACAACCGTTGGTATGTTCCCAGGTAAAGGCACATTTAAAAGTGGATAACTGCAAAAAATAGACAAGTCAGCAAGGCAACTACTGGGAATACTTGGTACTCGTGTATTAACATTACTTACCAACAAAGTAACAAGACAGATAATACTAATGTGACGGCTGTAATGGGATAGGATGAACAGAAAAGGCCGTAAGTGTAATAAATTTGCGCCACCCTCTCAGGCAGAGTGGACCCTGCCATTGTTGTCACTCAAAAATCACTGATTGTCAGAGAAATTGCGTTTACTAATCTCAAGAACATCGCACGAGCATTCGTCGTCACTTGCAAATTTCAAAACGTTGTTTACATGCGAGTATTTTAGCAAAGGCGCATTTATTGCGGTCGATCGCGTGTGCCGTAGTAATAGTCACGAATGCTATGGTATTTCGCATCATGCACGAGCATGCCGCTATTAACACTGTACACTTATTGCCAATTATTAGGTATTACATCAACCAAAGCAACCACGCAATTTTGACAGTTTACTTCACTGCTGCCATTGAGTCATTTTTGACATTTATGATTCATGCCACAGATTACAAAAACGTTCGGATATCCCTACAACAAAAGTGGAAGATAAAATGGATAAAAGAGTGTAATGTATAGATTTAAGACTATTAGCCCAGTCAATTTAGACATTCGAAGTTACATAAAGTCCCAACAAGCTGAATTTCGGTGAAATTGTTCAAAACACAATTATAAACAATGTCTGAAAGTTCCCCATGATTCCCGTGTGTGGAAAAAAAAATATTCAATGTTAAAAGTCAAAAATATGAGTTTTTCGCGATTTTCAGGAAAACGGTAAGTTTTATCATAAAAGTACCTCTGACAAAAATTGTAGATCGTAGAATTATCTATAAAAATGTATTAATACTTTTTTCTTACAAGCCACCATTTCTGAGATATAACGATTCAAAAAGTTATAAAAAAGTAAAAATAGCGATTTTCTGACGTCAATATCTTAAGACCTACAATAGGGATATTAATGAAATTTTGTATTTTAGATAATTAAGGGGGTCTCAACAGATACTAGAAATTTGAAATGCGTAAGAAAAATAGATTTTGAGTTATAGGGAGGTCGAAATTGGCCCGAAATGGTTCGTGTAATATAACCCACGGCCGGTGTATCGCTTTTTTGCTCGAACTTGGCGGACACACAGCCGTGTGTCTAGATATATATTACATAAAAAATAACAACTCTAGATGTACATACGTGGCGTGCGTATTATGATGATAACAACTTTTATAACTTTTTGAATCGTTATATCTCAGAAACGGTGGCTTTTAAGAAAAAAGTATTAATACATTTTTATAGATAATTCTACGATCTTCAATTTTTGTCAGAGGTACTTTTATGATAAAACTTACAGTTTTCCTGAAAATCGCGAAAAACTGATATTTTTGAATTTTAACATTGAATATTTTTTTTCCACACACGGGAATCATGGGGAACTTTCAGACATTGTTTATAATTGTGTTTTGAACAATTTCACCGAAATTCAGCTTGTTGGGACTTCATGTAACTTCACACTCGTTTTTTGGTCTAATTTGACTGGACTATATTGTCATTTTAAATATTATAAATTAATCGGGTGCTAAAGATTAGGTACTTCATGGACACTAAATTCAGTTCTTTGTTTATTTTACAAACTATTTTGTGTATTCCTTAATACAGCTATTTTAGATATCATAGGATTCATAAAATATCCTAAAGCTAATTTGGTCTGAGATAATTAATTACAAACAACAATTACATACCTAACCTACCATTTAAGTACCTGTTTTAGTTCTCATGCAATTTGCCACCTGTTTTTAACTGTCGATAAAGTATGCGTCATAACAATCATCACAAGTGATTAAACTTATCTCGTATCTTGTTGCAAGATATTATCAAAGCCAATCTAATCATTGCACCATAATTATTCTATAATGCTTCCTCTTATCTACACCAAAAGCAAAAAGTAACATTTGGTTTTAGCAGAACTACAAGGAAAACCTATGATGTCTGGTAAATGTTGAGTTATCAACCTTGATTTGATTACTTTATTCTTCTATGACGCCTTGCTAACGTTAAACTGATGTAGACCTGATCTAGATGAGACCTACTTACTTGAACAAAGCCTCTAATTACTTTGCCGATTTTTGACGTTTTTTAACATATTTTCTTAGATCATTTTATATGTTTACCTCGTTCAACCGTTTTAGCGAAGAGGAGTTCTGAAGAAATGTACATACCTACTTACAAACAAAGACAGCACAGATAGCCGCGGGTTCGATCCCCGCGTAGGACAAGAATTTGGCCATCCACAAATGCCTGTTCTGACTTTGGGTGACTTTGAACCCTGGCGATACAAGGATTAAATTCTTTAGCATGGGTGTCGCTTTGAAAAACGAATAAAAAACTCAAACGAAAAAATACAATACTCGAAAAACCATTCGGCTCAACCAAAGCAGTCGGTTAAAAAGTAGACATTGTTTCAAGATTACGAATTGAAAGATTACTTATTGTATTTATTCCGTATCTAATGATATGTCTTGATAGGATTTTTATCAATATTAAAGGAAGGGAAAAATAAATACCAGTACCGTCAACAAATCACGTCAAGTCTCGTCGCCAAATTACTGATTAGCACTTTGTTGTGGGTTCAATCCCTGAGTGGCACATTTTTGTGACCTACTAATATCTGTTCCAAGACTTGGTGTTGCTACTTGAATGTATTTATTTAATGTTCTGAATGTCTGACAAAATGATATCGAGAATCATAACTATAATCAACGAATATAAAAGTGAATTAAAAAGTGCATCTAGTCTTTGGCATTACAACTCTGACGCAGATATAAACCTGGGAAGCAGAAGGCTTAAGGCTGTTAAAATAATGCCTTCCAAACTGACTCCCTAGCTCGTCCGTATCCAAGGCTAAGGCTGAGGACATGTTTAGTAGTTGGTGTACTGAAACCATATTAATTTGATACTATGGGGTACCGAAAACAGCATCTACTATGTCCGGCTGCCGATAACCTGTTCCGTCCTCCTCCATGAGATGTTTCAAATCATTGTTTCCTTTCTAAAGTTTAGGTAGTTTTTAATGTAGGAAGGATATTATTCATTGTAATTTATTTATTTCCACACGTATCTTCATATAACTAAATATAGCAATTGGTAATTTTTAAAAACACTCAATATTGGAACGAATATACTCTTTAAATCTGTTTTTCAGAGATAAACAAATATTTATTTTGTGTAAACCCACACTGGATACATCGGTTATTGCTATTTCCTGAAAGCCAATATTTTTATGAAAAATAGCCTCTGGGATCGGATGTCACGTGACAGGTTTAATACGCTTTATGGGTTTAATTTTATCGGATCAAAAATCATCGTTGAGTTGTTGCAGAGTGATGAAAAATATATGCTGATAATAATATGTGTATGTATCACTGATAGGTGGGGGCAGGATATTCTGAGGGACGAGAATTTCTAAAAAGATATCGACGCCCCCAACGAATAACCCGGTAATGACCTATTACGGGGGTTTTCATGTTATGCGTTTTCCGTTATCTAGAAGTTAAAATACACCATGTAAATTTTTTTTATAATTTTTCTATCATTATTTACGAAAATATAAAAAAACTACGCGTTTATTCCGTAAAAGTTCATTAAACGAATAGTATGGCTTTAAATGTTTACGAAAAAAAATATCAATATGATTTGACAGTGAACAATGTTACGATATTATTCGGGTAAATAGTTTTCCATCTTATTTAAGTAAGTGCTACTACAGCACAGCCAATTAATTTGACTGTAAGGTTGATATGTTTATGAGTCCTTATTAATGTTACGAGCAAGACATTTAGCTTTTTATTCAAGTGGATGAGCAAAAAAGTGAAGTGCATTGAAAAAATCACAAAATTCATTAATTTTGTGCTTGTGTTCTCAATGTGACTCTAAGTTTTGTGCATAGACGTTGCTATCTTTGACTCTTCTGTTTTGTGTCTGTGATATTTGTGCAAGATCTGTAACAATACGTATCGGTGTGTCGCGGTGAGCTATCAGAAATGTGTGGGAACGCTATCAGGACACAGGGAGTGTTGCTAGGAGACCTGGCACAGGAAGAACTAGAGCCACAACTTCTCATGAAGACCGGTTTATCAGTTTGACGGCACGTCGAGAGGATACTGTTACTGCGCGGACATTACAAACTCGATTGCTTCAGTCAACTGGTACACAAGTGAGAGACCAAACTATTCGTAATCGACTTCACGAAGATGGACAACGTTTCAGAGTACGCGCAGTACGACTCAAACTGACCAGGGCCCACCGTGCAGCACGTTTAAGGTATGCTCGGGAACATTTGGACTGGCCTCTGGATAACTGGAGCAAGATACTCTTTACAGACGAATGTAAAGTTAAGTTTTATAGTGATGATAAACGAATACGTGTGTGGTGGAGACGAATCGAGCGTTTTAAAGAACCATGCATCCATGGAACCAATCGTTTTGGAGGTCCAAGTGTTATGGTGTGGGGTGGAATCAGTTTAGTAGGCCAAACTGAGCTCGTAATTTTAAATGAGCGTGCTGTAACTGCTGCGACTTACGTCGACGAAGTAATCCAACCTCACGTCATACCATTTTCACAAAGAGTGGGTGCTGGTTTTGTTTTTATGCAAGATAGTGCTCGTCCTCATACGGCCCGCATTACACAAAGAGCACTTTCTGAGCCCAACATTACGGTTTTACCGTGGCCTGCGATGAGCCCTAATTTCAATCCTATTGAAAATTAATGGGACCAATTGAAAAGAAGCATTAAAGAAAACTACAGTCAGGTAAATAGTCGACAGGAGCTCATAAACGCATTAAAACACTGTTGGGAACGAATACATTATACATTAGATTCACCGCAAGCAACCAACCAGTGATTGTATTATTCTTTCTTAATTATTCGAAGACAACACTGACAAACGGTGAAGCGTGAACGATGAAAACATGAGGAGACCCGTTTTCTAAATATTTTACGGTAACGTAGTTTTTTAGTGTTCCGTGCCCAAAGAGTAAAACGAAACCCTATTACTAAGCCTCCGCTGTCTGTCTGTCTTCTCCAGGCTACCTCATGAACCGTGATAGCTAGAAAGCTGAAATTTTCACAAATGATGTATTTCCGTTGCCGCTATAACAACAAATACTAAAAATAACAAAATTAAATATTGAGGGGGATCCCCATGCAATAAACGTAATTTTTCACTCGATCTTAATAAAGGCGTAGAAACTTGAATATTTGATTAGCATACCTGCAACACGGAACGGGTACGGAACCCTTCGTGCGAGAGTCCGACTCTCACGTAGCCTGTTTTTTTTTTTCTTATTTCTATATGTAGAAGTACCTTCCTGTCAATTTTTTTATAAGTTTAATGTTTCAGAAGATATTACTGCTACTGTTGGGTAATTAGCACCACTTTACCAAATTGATCATTTTTATTGGTCATTCGAAAAACCCAAACTCAGAGATCCCCAACATTTTTTTAATCGATTTAAATAGCCTCTTACAACACAACCCCCGAATATTGTAAAGCATAGGAGAAAATCTAAAAAATTATCAAAATTAAATTTATAAAAAAATACCAACTTTTTGTATTTTTTTACAAAAGACTCGATTTAGAGGACTTTGGGAGACGCCGAGTATCGATCTCGGTTCCTCTCGCATGCTAAGCGAGCGCTCTACCATCTGAGCTACGCCTCCTGAGAGTCTAAAGTTCAAATAGGTGTTCCTATGAAGTTGACGGGTTAAATATATAATAGTCTAGATTTTGTAGAAATTAGTAGATTTGCTACTAAAATACGTTTATTTGTTTTCGTTTAATTAATATATTGTTATCTTGTACTCTAATAAATTGAATATCTATAATATACTACATTACATTAGATATTAAGTTATAAGTATAATAAGGTAATTATAGTTAGGTACTTAGCATAGATATTATAAATGTAATTAATACCTATTTTAATTTGTAATAATATGATTGCAAAATGTCCACATTTACAACATAAACAAAATATTTGCATGTTACATTATTAAGTAATAGCGACCCGCCCCGGCTCCGCACGGGTGCTATGTTGAATTGTTGATACTAAATAGTAAATATACTATAGAAAGACTGTGAACGTTGTATATAAAAACAGCGGCCCGCTCCAGCTTGACCGCAAACACTACGTCCCGCAATTTTTAATCTGTAATATCTTCGAAAATATTCATTTAAATCATATGCTGCAAATTGCTATATAAATCTATATAATTGGACAATGTATTTAAGGCATTTAATTGGATAAGGATTAATGCTGTATTGGTTTAAATCGCTTTGAAAATTAGCCATTATTTGTCGTAAATAAGTAAATAACAAAAAATTATATTGTGGGCTATCCATAAGAGATAGACATATACCATCGCGGACTTTTCTGTAGACCTTTGCAATATGTACAAATAATTAGTACATTATTTTGATGAATCTCTCAGCCTGCGTTTGCAAAGTAAGCGCGAAAAAATATGTTTTTTTATGACTTTGCATTAGAAATCTTGAAATTAACAATGGTTCTCTAATTTATGAAGCATGTTATTATACATATAAACCTTCCTCTTCAATCACTCTAGGTGTTAAAAAAAAACGCATCCAAATCCGTTGTGTAATTTTAAAGATCTAAGCAAACATACATATAGACAGACGCGGGAAGCGACTTTGCTTTATACTATGTAGTGAAGTGCTCTGAACTACATAAATATTTTAAGACCAACATTAATTTGTACATACAACACTTAAGGCAAATAAATGATTTGATTTTTCAAATGTTCTTAGTCTGTATGTAGTAAATTTTCCATTCTGTTTTTGTTATGTTGTAGTTAGAATAATATGTATTTAGTTTGTGTTAGTTTAAGTTTATTATTAGTTTAAGTATTATGATTTATGTAATTGGCTTTAAACCGTGTAAATCATTAAATAAATAAAATGTACCGATAGCTGATTCTCACACCCGCTGGATATGCACACAAAACTTTTTATAAATCAAGCCGTTTCTGAGGAGTACTTAGAGAATTTAACCAACTAAATTCTCTAAGGGAATATTCTTTCTCTTCTTCTTCCTTTTAATTGAGCTTCGAACAAAGAAACAATTAAAACAGAGCCAAATTCAGATTTTCATTTTATGGGAATAAATAAAACAGCCGAACTACGAGGTTCGGCCAGGTAATACCGTTATCAAATTATGAAAATAATAATAATTGAAACAAATGTGAAAAATATCTACTAGCACCCTACCAGTACGTTACTAAGTAGTTGCAGAAATAAACTGAGCGAGTTTTATTTTACGCAGGAACTAATCATGCGAAAGTTTCGATAGTTAATTTTTTGTAACTCAATTAAGGCATACCGGTCCAACGGATTTGGATGAAATTTGTCCCGAACACTTTTTTACCTAGAGTTATTGGTTATTTTGTATTTTAGTGTTACTTACCTAAAAGTACTTACATATTGTGTATTAAAGGCATTAAAACAGACATTTAAGGCGATCTTAAGTTAGAAATATTCGGAAATCACCGTTTATTACTTTGGACAGTTTCGTGCATAGTTCTTAAACATGGAAGATAATAATCTGACATTACATATGATCCTACTGTTGTATTTAAGCTGTATACAAAAATATAAAGGTTAGGTCTAAGATGTTTTTTTCTTTCTGAAAATAATTTCTTTGAAAGGTATACTTATACTACTATTCGCGCAATTTAAGGTTTATTTTATTTTTATTTTACAATAAGCACACCAACAGCACAATCACCCACATATTCAATTAACATAACCAACAAAATAATGGCATTTCAGTAACCATGCAAATAACAGGTATGCATAACATTTAACACGTGGAAATCAGAGACTAAAAACGTACAATTACTGCGAAAAAACAAGATATTGCGATAAATACACCTAGTTAATAAATAAAATAGTAGGTAAGTACTTGGAACTACGCAGTCGTCACTCAAAAAATTATCAAAACTGTTTCATGTTTGGATTCTCGAAGTATTGTATCTTTTTTGTGAAATCCAATTTTAAAACTATCGCTTCAGATTGTCAAGTCTGCCAAGCCAAATTATATTTTGTAAGCGCTGCACTGTCAATCAAACGAGATATGACTGAATACACCATCATAATCAGTATCACAGGTTTGCATTCAAACGGACTAACAGTCTCTTGGCCCGAAGATACTGGCCTATTGTTAATAGATCGATTGACCGATGTGTAATCTGTAATACAACGGTTCAACGCTCACATAACCCGAAGGGGTAAGTCATTAGTAAATGTGTGTTGAGGGTACTTGCTTGACGACAAAGGTATAATAAACCTGCATTACACGCAGCGCATGATTAGGATTAAGACATATTCGTCTTACCTATCTTAATGAGCTGTAAGCTAGCGTAGTGAAGTCGGATAACGTTCGTTATGTCAGAAATCTATGCTAATACTATAAAGCTTGTGAGTTTGTGACGCTGAAGGAGGTTATTATCTCATGATCTACTAAAGCGATTTTGGGCAACCTTCTACCAAAAGTCCGAGTATTTATTTATGGGAATCGTAAGCTAAGTATTAACACGTAAGCACTGAAATTGTGACGGGTACTCGTTGAGAACTTGTGCATTTTACTTTTTATTAACCCCCTGTACAAGGGTGGGTCAAACTGTTTTTCTTTTGTGCTTACCGTAACAAAGAATTTCAAAAAGCTTGAGAATACAAAGCTTTTGCAAACGGAATCCAGAAATTACTGCGAGAAGTGCTACGAGTATAAACTGTAATGGAAACAACATTAAATGCAACGCAAAATATGTTTAGACTTTTCTCGAATGTCTTAATCTTTAGCCACTTTTTCATCGTAACTTTTCAAAGTTTCTCGAATGCCTAGAAGATATGCATTTTTTTAGGGTTACGTAGCTTCAGGGTAAAACGGGACCCTATAATTACCTCCGCTATCTGTCTGTCTCTCACTAGGTCGTAACTTATGAACCGTAAAAATAAGACAGTTGTAATTTGCTGATGATGTATTACTGTTGCAGCTTGAAGAAAAAATACTAAAATCGTAATTAAAATTAATATACAGCGAGGCTCCTTAACAACAAAAAATATCTTATTTGCCGATTTATAGACAATGGTATGGTACCTTTCGTCCGCGAATCCGATTCGAACTTGACCGGTTTTTTCACATTCATTTCGCGTTCTAAAACTGTAAGTTAAGGAAGGAAGGAACTGAGACTTTACCTCTTGGAAACTAAGAATAGAGGAAGCTAACTACGATAACTAAGCGATGTAATAACGACTGATCTCGTAGAGGTAATTTCAACATTCAGTAAATATTTAAGTTTCAGAGTCTAATAACTATGAGATTTTAATTAGCCGATCTACGTTTATTACGGGCACATAATATAATAATAATGTCCGGACCGATTTCGGCGACGGCGGCTAGTGTTACTATGACACCAGCCAGCTACGCGGGACATATTATAGTGCACAGACACGATGTTCCTTTACTCTCATCGTCCACACACATTTCCACCACAATTATTATAAATGCTAGACAATTTACTATTCACTATGTTAACTTTTCTGTCGTTAATGCGGCATTATTTCAAACATCATCCCAATCCATCTTATGAAAAATTACATTATTACATAGGTGTACATTTTGGGCAGCACTTGGTCCAATATCCAAGTACAGACTACGGAAATTGTTTGTCAATGTTTCGAATACTACCGCCGAGACGAGATAGAGATAGAATATGTATGAGCAGGTAAGAAATTGTACTCTACTGATTATAAGCATGCAATTTCAGGTAGAGCTCATCGACTATCCCTATTTTAGTTATGTAAACGTGTGAACGTGAAGAATTTGATTAAAATTTTTAAAAGTACTTCCACATTTCTCAATAAATTCCCGAGTCTTGAAAGCTTGGGCTTTAGGTACTCTAAAATCACTATGCTATGCAAAGAGTAGCAAGACTAAAGTTAGTCTGCTTTTAAGGGATCTAAAATAATACAGGTATATTCCACGTAATTAAATATTAGTGTTTTGCCGTGGCTTCGGCCGCGTGTATGTCGGATATAGTTTCAAAACCGTAACTTCTTTATTGCATTCTAATGTGTTGAAAGGCAGGTGCCATAGATTTCCATAGTTAAAGAAGAAAACTCATTTAACATGTCATGCCAATAGCCCAAATTCGTTTAATCTCCATAATCAAGTTTAGTTTTGTAGCTACCTTGGGCCGTCGATGTCTTTTCTTGCATAGAGCAGGGGTGAATGGCCCTTGGTAGGTGTTCCATCACATTAAGTTTAAAGTTTTCACCAAGGCCTCTGCATGTTAGACCTCTGTACCCGTGTAAGCCTTTAAAAAGGACCGGGTTTCTTCTCTAGAAGTTATCCCGTGAATTAAAAAATAAAACATCTATCCTCCATAAATCTTCACAAACTTTATAATTTTTTCAATATTATATTTATAATCAACCACAGTAATCAACTATAATGTCTATAACGCAACTGCACTAATTCGTTTCTTCATTAAATACTGTTTACGGTTTTGACTTTATAGAGGTGGCCATTATCGGAACCTCCGGGTTACGCTATTATTAGACCAGCTACGTTGGATCAAATTCCAATAGTATTGCTATTATTATGGTAAGCTACTACTTATCTAAGGACTCAAGAACTAAGGGAGTTTTTTAATAAAGTAAACTAAATAACACGTTAGGTCTTCTGTTTTCAGTTTCCGATTTCTTGGTGCAAACTTTGTTATATTTCTTTTATCTTATACTAGCTGACCCGGCGAGCTTTGTACCGCCTAACAGTCAATGAATGTCGTGTTACCTTTTAACTGAAGTAATTTAGGCTTTGATGAACGTAAAACAATTATTTGAAATAATATTAAAATAGATAGAAATATTAAAGTATTTATTATGATGAATACATACAGAATGAGAAAAAAAAATAAGTATGTACATGTCAGAAAAAAATGATTGAAAATTATAACAATCAAACATGTTACGGAATAGGAATATACGCGGTCAACGCCCTGTAAATTCTTGATTCTAAAATCGAGATTTACGTGCTGAAATTAATATCATTACGTTGTTCGCGATATAGGTAGGAGCAGTAACCGTCGAATGCGTCAAATATGCATCCCTTAATTTCCGATACTTTTTTTTGTCTCGATGTGCCTTTCACCCAGCCAGTACAAGGGGGAAATATTATTAAGGAGGCCGTCTCAATGACTTTAGTTTTGCCTCTTAATTTATGTTATGTGCGCAAATAGCGTAACGTGTGTGTTCACTGTAGGTTTCGACAAGTGTATACATTGAGTACAATATATAAAACTAGCTGACCCGTACGACTTCGCCTGCGTGAACATTCAGCAATACCTAACAATATTTGAATAACTTAAAAAAAACGTTCATACGAAAAGTGTCAAACTAATTTTGCATTTCCATTTTATACGCATAAGGGTGTATTAAAAAAGAATCTACGAGCGTATGTTATCAAAGGTGCAAAATTTCGTCTCTAACCCCTATAATACGTCTTATGAGATCCTAAATAATAATAGATGCGAAATTAACAGCATCTTCATTCACTATACTCTACATTTTTAGGAGTTGCTTTTGTAGATTTCAGCGGAAACATTGTTTTACCCAAATTTCGACAACATCCAGAACACAAATCATAATTAATCTCCAAAAAATCAGATCTTCAACAAGTGTTCATCCATTTACGTGTATTTTTAAGCAAAGTGCCAACAGCTATTCGGGCAAAGTTATCGCGCTACACCGAAAGTCGCGGTAAAAAAGTTAACGTGAAAAGCGACAACTACAGAGGCTTTGAGGTCGCCGCCAATGTAATCGCCGCCACCAATAGTCAAGCGTAGAGTTTTCTATTCAACGAACTAATTGTTTGATGTCAGTTCGTCCTGGCACATTCTCACCGGCTTGAACTCAGCCATACATTTTCTACTCCACTTGATTTAATTTCGATTTTATACAAAACTAACATTTGTAATTCGTGTAATTTTCTGCTCTTTTTTCTATGTGACTTTAAACGCTGTTCAAATAAGGGGAACCTTGCGACAAACCTGGAAATTTAATTAGCGTTATTGTTTTCGTACATACGTATACGTGTGCGTTTTGTTGGCTTTGTTTGTTAGTTAGAAATCTATCATTGTATAACAGGATCAACTCTTCTCGACTTTTCCCGTTCCCATTTCATTTACTTGAGACTTCTCATGTCCTGCCTTTGCTTGAGTGAAAAGTTCCAGTTTGCCGAGCGAAGGTTTATCTTACATTCTAATGTGAATAAATTCTACCACCGTTGTAAGTAAGAAGCTTTTATTTTAAATTGATGAGTTGCCGTGGCTGCTTTCAACGAGCAGGAAGTTCACTGAAATGCATCAAATTAATTTTTTTTTTCATATTTCCTATAAAATATTCAAGAAAAAAAATTATTATACTTATAAAGGGACCTAAAACGCCTAAATAAAAATCATTTGTTAGAGAACAGCTGTTCAAGTAGTCGTAATCGATTTTAAAACAGTCCTTGGTTCAAAATTTCCACTTTATTTTTTTATGAAAATGACTCCAAACAATGACTATTAATAACAAGACTATGTTGTAAGGCGTGTACCGAAACGAAGATGAGAAAAAGCTGAAACCCCGTGAACCCACAGCTTTAAAGGTCTAAACTTCGCGTAATTTATTCGAGTTGTACACTTCTTTTTATCCTCATTACTAAAATCTCTCTGTCACTCAAAGGTGGAATATTTAACCAAAATTTTTGCCTCCCTAAATTGAAGTCCGCGAAATTGTATATTTGTAAATGTCCGCTTCATCTTTGTTTTAAAATGTGATTTTGAAAGTATAGTGGATCTAGGACAAATGATAAGGGAATGTATCAAACTATTTAAAATCAGTCATATCGGCGGCATTCTTACTTAAAGTCTTCGGTATCAGATTTTTTTTTGAATTATGAGTATTTATTAGTAAATCATATCTGTAAGGCTGAATAAGGATCAGAATTCGATGCCCGAAGAATTTTTATTATAGGAGAAACAGTTAAACAGAGAGCTTTTTCCCAAAAACATGTGACATGTTTAAAAATGCACTTAACACAGTGCACGGTGCACCAAAAATCTATGAGTAGTATGCATACACCTTTTAAAGTGAAGTCAGTACACCATAGCAGAAAATATAATCAAGTTTTTGTCAGGCGAAATGCGTTTCGGGTTTAGCAAAACGCAAGGAGTGCGGCGGGCGGTGCGGTGCCGCCCCGGTGCCGTCATCGCGTATCGCATCCCGGCCCGCGTCGGCTGCGTCGACACTCGGCAGCCGCTAGTTGTAGTCGACCAGTCGGCTCTCAGCAGTCGCGCTCGCTATCTGCCGCTCGCATACAGCGGCGCTACGTACGCGACGAACCGAACCTCTCGATTTTAAACTCCTTTTAAAGTCCTTTAAACTTTTCATTATGAAACCTAAATTATTTTTTAAGTTTTTACTCCTTTTTAGTTGTTTCAATTTTGTTTTTTCCAAAACCTGTCCGAATAAGTGTCAATGCTTTCGAAACAAAGTTGCTTGCTTACACCAAGACCTGTTGACGGTACCGAAAGCTCCGGCCGAGACTCACAGTTTGTAAGTATAAATTATTATCCTTAAGTTTAGCAAGTTTTGTTGCCTGCTCAGTTTATTAATAGCGTCTTGTTACTATGGCTTTATAAATAAGCGTGAGATTCATGGCAGCGGCCGCGAGCGGGCGATCGCGAAATGTTATTGTTGCGAAAGCGTCTGTTTGGGACGAACTTAAATAATTTTAAAGCTTGTTTCTCGTCATCTTGTACGGCTAAGAGAAGCTGTGCGATTCATTCCCTGCTAAGTACTTGTTTTCAATCACGAGGTTACATTGTTATCTCTGTTGGTACCCTAAAAAGATAAGAGGTCTCCAGAAACTTGACTCGCATTCCTGGTCGTAACTTTTAGCGAGCGTTTAGTGACGCGGTGCCAGATGGACGTGATTTAGTTAACGTCGTTTATAATGTCATCCTTGCCCTTTGTCGCGCTTTCATTGGCATTTTATTTGATTTGATTAATATTGCGATAAATTTTGACGCGTTTAACTAAATTAATCGTTTGTATATTACATTGTAAAGCCTTGCGCCGAAAATTGCAAGGTTGAACTACAAAAAGTTTACTGCTGCAATTGTTTCTAAAAAATAGACATTTCTTAATTGCTGCTTGATTTCTTTAAAAATGATTTTGAAATCAATCAGATTAAAAGTAAGCTCATATTTTAAATAGGAGAGAAAATTAAATATTTGAAAGTCGTTGACTAACTACGTTTTGTAGAAAAAAAAGTATTGATAGGCTTTCCTTAAACTGAAATTTTAATGCATGTTTTCCTGACTATGGTACGCCTACGCATACGTAGGTACAGTTTAATGTAAATCAAATCAGAGAGTTGTCCTCTAACTCCTGAAACTTTTTGCTGCCGTGCACCACGCGTTTGCGACGGTTGATTAACTTTAAGATCAAGTTACGAATCTAATTCGCTCGGTGCCACTGCCATCAAATCTGTTTGCCATGGAGTTCAGTATTTATTTAACAATACGGTCAGAGGCAGTCAATTGAATCCACGTCCAGAGTCCAATCTCCTGAGCAGGCTTCAATAACAATAAACTAAGTTCGAGATTAAGTTACTCCCGGAAGGAACATTCCCGAATACTAATGGAAGTATTTTTAATTTGATGATCGGGTACGTAGGGGTATCCATACTATGGTAAAATAGTAAATTTCATTCGTATTTTAACCAGATTAGCCCGAATGTTTTAAAAATTACTTTATAATTTACCATAATGTGTGTTCCGTCGGCAGAATACATATTTGCGGCGCAGAAGAACATTTTCGGAAGAACTGTCTTTAGATAAATGACAAACGAATTTTGTATAAACTTCGGTAATGATTTATTCCGGCACCATTTGAGGGTATAAACCAACTTAGCTCTTTCTTTCCTCAGAGGAATAAGCTACTATAACATCTGAAATGGCTTCCCGTAATAAATGTGGTATGAAATAGAATAAAATGATATTTTATAGAATAGGAGAAAGAAAAGGATCGAAATATAATTCTCGACGGCTTTTTAGACTCATTCCTGGTACTGTTTCTTGGGATTAACTTTCAAATCGGAACTGCAGAAGATAAAAGCCATTATGAGATAGCACAATTTGAAGTCGAGATTCCGAAGACGTCTTGGAGTAACGTTGTAGTGAAATTAATAAAGGTTTTCAGAACAACACTTACAATAAAGAATCTACTAGTATTAAAGAACGAAAGAAAGAAAAATGGGATAAAAAATGCAGAATTGTCTTAAAACATGGAACCGGTATTAATTTTCAATTTAGCGGTTGTTAACATTTAGCTGAGATAACAATAATTACGTATATCTTCAGTCGCTTTTTGTGTGGTCCAACTAATATCTTTCAAGATAAGTCAGTTACAAAGTGAGAAATATAAAAGTGACATCAGTGGTCGCGCTGTTCGTATAATCAACTTACCAGGCATTACAATTTATTTTATGGGTGTATGAAGAGTCCTGGCTATCATGACGATGAATGTATGGTTTTCTCGTAAACGAAGTAGGATTCTAGAACTTGAGACTTATTAACTTTGTCGACCGCTTTGCGATATCTTGGACACGTGTCATATTACGGCACTGCTTTTGCCGTCGCAGAAACGGGAAACGTTTTTTGGCACTTTTGAAAACTTTGTCAATTTAGGCTTTTTGGGTACGGTGTTCAGTGTCTTGTGCTCTTGTAGCCCTTGTGCTAGAACATTACACAATCGTAACAGTTCAGTCTAAGTTAAGAGGTATGGCCTCAAATGAATAAGTTCCTTTGAAAATTTAAAATCATATAGATCGGTGAACTGTAAGCAAATATTTTACTACTGAATTTATATTTCTTATTTAACGTTGAAAGTGCTGATGTTTAACATATGGAACATCGAAACCAATGCCAATAAAGTCAAAGTAAATATTTAACTTGAGTTGAAATATGATGTTAAAAAAATAGTGAAGCAATAAATATGGGCCTTTTAATATATCAAAGTATAAATGGTAAATAGATGAGCAATCAATATCGTTGATTGAAAAAGCCCGATGTAGGCGTTTTAGAAACTAGTAATAATTAAACGTGACCAATCAATAGTAAATTTTGCAATTAATTTTCCGTTTAATAATTTCATGAATACATCTATGTCATGTATTCATGCCAACAAAATTGAAATGTTTGTTGGTTATACCAAAATGATAGTTATGAAACCTTCTCTTAATAGCAGATGTGGGCGTGTGTGTGTGTGAACGTGTTTCTAAAATCTAAAAATAAATATACTAAGGATTATAAAATATCGTTGGGCGTTCTCTAGTATTTAGGAAACCGGATGAACATAGTGTGGTTCAACTGTTTTTTTGGAAAAAAATGTATGATAGGTAGGTAGTAAAGATTGTAGAATAATTCATCGACATGGCATATTTTACAGTAACTCATAACTTTTACGTCAGTAATGCGAATTACATGAAAAAAAAAAGAAAATCGACTAAATTACTAATAAGAAGTTTGAAAGGAAAATATATTTTTAAAAAAGCTCTAAATCAGCAAGTTGTAACTTGAGAGCAATCAAAACATCTGAGACGCGACGGGACATCGTCTCGATCGACTCGTTACAGGATCCCCGCGGCCATCTACAGGCTCTATCATCAAATCAAGTCAAATTATCATTATGAATATTGTATTTCCACCCAACTAACAAGTAATTTATAAATCCGAAGATTGACTTCAACGAAGTAAATGAAGTGGGGTCTAATTTAGATCGAACTAAATTACAGTCAGGTGAAACTAAAAGAAACCTTGTAAAACCCATGCAGTTGTGACTTTAACATGGTAGCTCAGTTGAATTTACTGAGTCTCTGGCTGAACAGAGACTTACCGTAGCAAATCATAATAATCACACACAACGGAACATCTATTTTTAAAGCACCGCCGTTTAAAATTCACTGTACTTCTTAGATAAGACGAAAATAAGTTTTACAGCCATGATGCTATAATATCTTCAAGGAATCCCTAATGATGTCATTGTAGTAATATCAATTACCTATTTATATGCCTTGTAGCCACCGTGCGTAAAGATAAAGCGGTATGCGTTACGGCACAGCACGCAATAAAATTCTACAACTAATCCGTTACCGAGGTTGTGTTGTTCGGAAGATTTTATACTCGGATTACATATAATAATTTCTTGATATGAAAACGTCACCGTTTTTTTTTTAATATTTGTATTAACTTGATTGAACGGTAAATTAGTTTTGAGTTTTTCTTGCCCAAGCATTACCGTCTGACCTGTCTTTAGTCTTGTCATTCAAAGGTGGAAAGTGGCGAAAGTTACAAAATTACTTATCTTTAAAGTTAAATTGTGTTTTATCATTAGGAGGATAGGCAAATCAAAACAGCTCATCTTTTAGGACGTAACAGCAAATCCTAAATCTTAATTGTTGGATTCTCAATAGAGTTTATACTTCTCTAATTTAATCACATACCTTATGGGGATGAGATGAGTGATTGTAGTGGTTAAGTACACTGTTGAATAGCGCTGCTACACGTATTGAACTCCTCACGATTTAACCTGCTTAACTGAGAGTTAAGCAGCTTCCTTATAATCTTGATAGAATCGCACGGAAGATCTCCGACTAAGCTAATTCTGCCTATATAAATGATATGCTCGTACATTTGATTCATATCTGTTAGATAGTTCCACAACTGTATTAGCTTCCAATGCATTATAATAGGAAGAAGCCGTGTATTAGCCATTGTGCGCTGCATCGACTGTTTTCAGCACTATGACAATATTCAAGTCGATATCCCATTTACCGCTGTTTATATTATACAACTGCGAATTGGTACGTTGCTCAACAAAAGCAAACGAGTGAATATACCAAATATTCATTTCATCAGTAGCTTTTATGTATTATTTTTAGTTACATAACGCCTTTGTTTATAAAGGTGAATATTTTGACAAAGGTGGAATGGTACCTACATTCAGTTTTTATTCTGTGGAAATGTTTTTTAGTTCATTTACATCAGATACTTTTCAGAGCCGTTTTCCGGTGTCCAAATAGTGATTTTCCATAATGTATGCACATATCTCAATGGTCTAATCTGAGCAGTGTCACATGATGGCCTTGCCACTAATGTATTCTGGCTCTGTCTCACTTGATTTGTTTATGGACGTGTGATTTTCAGAGTTTGCTATGGAAAGGTTTTAACGTAATTCTATTGCTAAGCTTCCGTTGTCCGCTCGCTGCATCTGTATGTTTAAAAGCAGGCTATATTGTATTTACCAAACAGCAACGGGTGCAAAAATAACATTATCAAATCCCTTTTCGCGCGAATCCGTCACGCATCCCAGTGTTTTTTTATTACATAACCCTGTTTTGTTTCAATATTTAAATTGAATATTCCATGTAAAGCTTTTAAACTTAGTATCTATTGCAGTAATGTAAAGCTGCTGTTTTAATAGTATTAGTAGTCTATGAAATTATGACATGGTTGGTAGATAATTGGATCTCATTATGATGCGACATATCCGCAGGCGAAATTTTCCCATCACAGGCTTTCTAGTACCGACGGAATTTAATGCAATTTTCTAAGAACTTGTCATTATATGACCTTTAAAGGTCATATAATCTTTTTACTTTTAAAATTTACCTCTATATTTTTAAAGTAAATTTTCATACTTTGTGGCGTTTGTCAAATATATGTTAGGTCCTTTCTAATTTACTGTATTTTGGGTCAATGTTAATTTGCTTGAGTTGGCGGTTCGTTGGGTCATACAGAAATAAAATCCAGACAGCAATAAATGTCGTGTAGGCTTGTTACTTAGGTATAAACGTATGTTCTTGCGATTGTTCGTGTTCGCGCACTTAGTCACTTGTATGAAAGATTCCCTTTCTATAAAGACATTTATAGAGTGTTACTTTCCATTTTAGAACGAATAAAGAAGAATGTTGCAGTTAAATTACTTTATTGAACAGAAACAATACTAAACAAGAAATATCTACATTTTATAACTAAACTTATGTAACTAAAAAAATACATATTTACAAAGCGTCGAAAAATATATCCTCATGTAGCAGTTAGGTATTCATTTCCATGTGGGGCCGAGTATAATAAGTGTGTTTTTGTATAGGTAGGTATACATATTTTTGTTAACTCTGCAGATTATAAAATTTCGAGCTAACTAGCGTCGACCGGATTTTTTAATTATTAAAAAAAAAACGAGACAGTAATAATAGTATGGGTACCACTACCGCACCTTTTCACTTCTATAACTGCACCTGTTTCATGAAAATACTTTAAGACGTGATCCTAGGTCAGGGGTAAACAAATCCTTATTGTAATAGCTATTATCATTACGCCTCTTTAAGTTACTCGATCGACAGTCCTGAGAATTCCTTGTCGCTTTATACCCGCATCCTGCCATCGCCAAGCGCCTCATCCGATTCATTTGCCGCTTAAAATAAAACGATGCAAACTTAACGGACCGCAGTAATCATTTCCTTAACTTTATTAGCTCTTCTTGACTTCATTCTGGTTCTTGTCTAGTAAATTAAATACTAAAGTGCTTTGTAAGTATATTAAAGTCAAGTTGTGTTTGTTATTGAGCTTTTGTAAATGAAGGTTTGGTATCTAGATCTGTACTATCAACGGCATTTTTCTATACGCTGCCTAACTCTCATATGATAATAACGACACGACTTAACACACGAATATAACACGTCAATCAATAAATGTTGGAGTTCATGAAAAGGGGGCTTGAATAGTGCTTGATTAATATAACTTACAGACTATCTTCAACTGATTATTTCATTATTTAAATTCATTTTTTTTCTAACCACCCGCCCTCATTTGCGTTCCATAGTCTTCTTTAAATTAATCAGCAATTTGAAACTCATAAAGTTTAGGAACCAAAAGAATTATTATAGGCATAGGTACTAGTAAATCCTATCTCCATAAACTCGGAACGAGGACGTCAAGTTTTATATTGGTTGACAGTATTTCGTTATTCAATTTTGGTACTCTATCCATATATTTTTGTTTTTGAATACGACGAATTCTTTCAAATGAATTCGTAGGATTTGTTTGCGTTAGCTACATCTGCTTTTTTTCTGAGCTATGGGACTCGTTTGGTATGTTGTGATCCAATCTATTGTAAATACAAAAAAATAACGTTTGAAAAACGTGCCCGTACAAGGTTATTGCGTGTTTCCTTATTAACCATGAAATTCAACAAGTTTGATTTAATTGCCCTGCCCTATTGTTGACATGCCCGTTGACATATTGCAAGATAATTAGACTCCTCCCATCCCATTATGCAGAATGTCTATCATTGATGATCTATGAGTACGCTTCTGCCTACTACAAGGTATGTAGACTTATCTAAAGACTCAGTTGCGTCCCAAAATGTGACATGATAAAAACTTTCACCAACGAGACATTTTTAAGAAAACTTTTAACGAGATGATATGGATTTCCTATAAATAAGTTACAAAACGTCGAAAACTTGCGGCGGCCTGTCAGGCGCGTGCAGTCGAAGAGGCACTGCATTAATATCACATCGTATTCAGGTTTCTTTGAAACTTTTATGCGTTTAGTTTAAAAATAGGATATTTAACGTCACTTGCAACGCTCTCGTGTCTACAAGTAGGTTCAAAACACTTTTAATCTTTTATATAAAGGGGAAGTTGTTTATGTGGTTCACCGTAGTTTAATCGTTTTAGAATCGAAATTGGTTACATGTTCCAGTGAGTGGTTTATTTTCCTTAAAGAGAAATGTCGGGTTAAATTTCAGGCTAACTCGTAAAGTTTGGTAGGAGAAATTGTAGCAGGTATCACAAGTAGCTAACCATGGTTTATGGATAATAAGGCCGGTTGGGGAAAATCGACACTGCTACTAAGAACAGTTTAGCGGCGCAGTACGTATAATTGCCAAAAACACTAATTGCAAGCTGTGTTTTAGTTTCTTTAAAAAACCACATTTGCACCATTTTTAAACAAAAGGGAGCTCCTAACGTTGCCTTATGTAGGTATGTATAGCATCTCAGGCGAAGTTTTTAAAAGACTGCGATGTGAGAAATCGTGACAAAGAGTTTTTCAGTAACGAAAGCAATTTCATTTACAAATTGCAAGCGAATTTCATATTTTGTAGTTTCAACAGTTAATTACTGACGAGTACTTATGAAAATCGTCTCGGTTATTCTATAACCAACCAACCGTAGTACCGTCGAATGGTTCTAGATTTGTTATTATAAAGTGGCCTGTTTTTGAATATCTTAATTTAGCGAACAAGTAGATTCATTTATGAGGATTTATACAAACTCTCCTTTTTATTTAGAGATCCATTACTGGTTAGTGTATGATTACAAACGGATATACCAAATGGGTTGTAGTTCAAAGCAGAAATATGGGCTCTATCCACTTTTGGTTCAAGTAAATGATTCTGCCAGATGAACTCGCACAGGTTTAATTGTTCCCCAATCATTGCCTACTTCAACGCTGACAGATCGATACGCGCCGATGGCAATTTAAGCACAATCTCCTCTTGCATTGAAAACATTATTACTGTGCGATGTATCCTGCAATATGTTATTACGACATGAATGCTGAATGCATAACAGCTCCTATTGTAACGTGACGTGCAAAGGACAGTCAGTGTTAGACTGGTAAACCAATTATTTTGCCGACGGCACGCGTGAGTCGAACAAATCAAATCAAAAAACCAGTTTTAAATTTTAAACTTCGCGACATAAATACCACTCGTGTTAACTTGAAGATGGAAAATAAAAATACGCGGGAATGTTTGTAATGTCTCGATTCGTTTAGTAGGCATGGATTTCTCGGCGAGAGCTGAATTCTGTCAGTTAGCCTGTCTATTCAGGATGCTGCCGATACCTGCGTCTCGAATAAAACCGCCACATTTTCAGCTTCGAATTGATAGTGTGAACATCACTTCTTGGTTAGAGTACGGGTGCTAGATTTCCGTGCCAGCCAATTATCTACTAAGTAGCGGCTTTATTGAGTTTCCGATCGACACTTGAATGATAATTTCATTGATAATATAGCAACGGTCGTTGTGGATCTAACTGTAAATTTGCATACACTGAAAGATACCAAATTTGATTAGGTATGTACGCGTTAAAATTTTCTGTTAATGATAAACGTTTAACTAGAAAATAAATAATTAGATCGGGTAAAATTTGTAGTAGGTATATTGAATCACCTACCTATATTCCAATTGGCTAAAATTTCAAACAAGTCTACAATTCACAGCTCTAGCTAAAAGGATAACAGGTAACTGGTATATACCGCAGTAGGATACACCACAGTACCTGAAATATACAGTAATTGACATCACGTCGTTATCCGAGGTCCGGGATCACCTTTTGTGTAAGTACAATTGTACCTAGGATAAAGCTGACCTGTCCGACGGCCGTCAAACAACACGTATAAATCAATCACTCAGTTACAGATTCCTGTTTCGGGGATCACCATGTCATAGAGGTATACATCGCTTTCATATAGCTAGAGCCACTCGGAATTGAGATGGATGTACCACAACTCACTGACATTTATCAACGCAATAGGCAGACTTCCCTAGTCAAAGATATACGAACAAGCTTTAGATACAGAAATACGTTCATAAGAAACAAACTAGAAAAACATAATTGGAAACGGTTAGATGAAAATGATGCCTATATTAATAAAAGTGGATTAAAAATTAATTGCAGTGGACGAATAAAAAAAAATCGAATTGAAAAACAATGTATTTGTAGATGTGGAGTAGATGAAAAAAAAAGAATTATAGAAAAAAATCTTTAGAATGAAACTTTGCTCCGAGCAGAGTTGCATCTATTTATAAAAGCAGTTACATCATTACTAAGGTCCGTTTCAGCCCTGCCTCTAGTTCAGATTGCAACGGATGTCAGGCGAATGCGGTTTGGAAGTTGTGGCTGATATTCAATTTGTGGGTGTGTCTGCGCTCAACTTAATAATGAGCTTTAAGCCAGTTTCCTAGCCCAGACACCAAACACCAGTCAATTATAATCAACAAACAGATTAAAAACGTTTTGAAAGATTTGTTTGTTTTTATTCTTAAAACTAGCTGCTGCCCGCGACTTTGTCTGCGAGGTATTGAAGATGTGTAGTGCTGTACAAAAAGTAAAGCTAAATAACGTTTAATGCCAGCTCCCTAATCCAGTTCTATCCAAAACTAATTTCTTAACTTCCTAATCATAACCTCTAGTCTTACAAACACATTTGACTGTTAGTTAACACTGCTAGTTTTTTGCTGTGGCCGCTATCTTGCACTGATTTGTCAATTTGGATTAAAGGGCTTGAAAACGTACGATGGCAAAGAAGTGTGCCGGACTCTTACTGGCTAAACCGCCGGAGTGCTTCTCCGTTTCCTATAGTCCGGGGCCACGGGAACGCTTCAGCAAACTACCGCGAACCCCGAAAGGAGAGCTCTTTTTAAGGGGAGCTTCTTCATTAATGTGGAGCCAGCTTTCTCCAGTCCTTATTAAGAGGCGCGTGGAAGCACCGCGCACGCCGTCTTTGCCTTTATCCAGTACAGTAGACTGCCCCGAAACTACTGCCGTAGGCTATTTATAGTGGTGGGAGGAGGCCCATTAGGCCCTTCTTCTACCCCTTGCTCGTCGGACACGAATCGGGTGGTCAGATGAAGCCTGCCGTGCTCTTTCCACTTTTTCTTTGAGTGTCATCACTTCTTCGTAGAACTTGGTGACGGCACACCAACTAACCGCAGACACTTTGCCCACTCTAAGTGATGTGACATCGTCTGTACGGAGATATCGCATTCTCACTGGATGTGAGAGGGGTCTGTAGAGCCAAATTTGCTAAATTTTGTTTGCCTACCTACTTGGGTTCTTAGACAGTTGAATGCTTTCCGAAAAGACCACTGCAAGGTTTCTCCGGGCGGCAAATGTTCCTGAGGTAGGACATAAGTAGTAGGTGGTAGATGTCGATCTGCCCAGATCTTGCACTGAGCTCGAGTTGGAGTTTCAATAGTAGCCAGTGTACATCGGAGGAAGCTCTTTTGGCTCTTAAGTCTACCCAAATTAAGACTATTCTAACGTCAGGTAGAGCAATGCTAACCAGGGGGAGAACTTATTGAGCGGGGTTGTTTTTAAACACCTAATTAGATATTATTCGACACGTTTCGTTGAGCTCTGTGCGCTGTGGTGTGGAGAACGGCAAGCGCCGCTCTCCATTTGGTGGATGTATGTACGTGCAGCAAATTATTCCGGGCACCGATCTTTTATTTTCCTTTCTTTCTACCCCTTGACGGACGAATTTTCAAAATCCCGTCTTAGTGCTTACTTACATTGCTATCAAAGTTTCAAGTTTCTAGTTCTAGTAGTTTGAGCTGTGTTACGCACACATAACAAAACATTCGCGGGAGTACGCGTGCGGCGCATACCTACTCGTAGGTACAAAATATTAAGCAGATATTAATAATAACAGCCTATCTTTATTATATTTTTACATACGCAACTACCCTATACCATCGCAATTGGTGCACAATTGTGGTAGTGTATACGCACTATCAAGTCTTTAAAGCCACGCGTTATACAAAACAATATTGCAATCAACAGCTAGTTAATAAAGTATAGTAAATCTTTTACCGTCCAAACTATTTTTTTTTTTTTGAAAAATACAAAGCTCGTACTTCCCTGATCCGGCTATTTTCATTTCTATATTGTAAGCCAAATAACATGTTAATATTGACGTCAGAACATAAAACCATAGCAACAGTATTTTGGTCGCTACGGTGACATTTTCAGTAAAACCAGTTACGTGTTCTTTAAAAATAAAGGTTTATTGCTAAGATCCAAATGAGACAATTAATAAAGTGATAATAAATAAATCTTTAAATCAAATCTAATAGAATGAAAAATCTTCAAATAAATTTTAATGGAATGAAAAATAAAGTGTTATGCGTATAATGTAACGGGATAGACTTCTTTAGTGATGGGATGTAGTGCTACGATGGATAGGTAGTCGATATGTTTCTGGAATAAGAAATGTATATCGTGCGTAGTTCAATTTTTATTTTTTAAAAGCGTCTAATTATAATGATAAAACAACGCAACATTATAAGATTGGTTAAAAAGTTGCTAAGGAAAAATATTAACATTTTATTCGTCCAAACTCATATCTAAGTCAAAATAAGTAGTCATAAAATATTTATATTGACAGGTATATACACGTAGTTACACTGCACAACTAAATAACACACTAATTTTTATAACAAAATGAAAGAGAATTAAATGTATGCTGCGAGTATCGACAGCGATATAAATATTTTTTTAATATCCATCCCTAGTCATGTGGTACTGAGAGACGTCAACGTCATACAGGCAACTGTCACCCGCACTATTTAGCCACGGACGCGCAGACGCGAGGCGTGTACGTAATCTGATAGAATATTAGAATCTTAACAAATGTTCGAGGTGATTCTTTATATTGGCATAACTTTTTTATTTATCAACCGATTGACATGAAATAAACACTAAATGTGATGGGAAGCTTACTACAACATATTAGTGAAAACCGCATTTCAATCGAATAAGCCGTTACTGAGATTAGCGTGCACAAACACCACTTTTCTAGAATTTTATTATATGTATAGATTTTGCAGCTAGTTAAAAAGAGGTTTAATTAACGTTTGTAATAATCATCTATTTCCATTATATATTCGTATTTCTAATGGTAAAAATTATATTAATTTTAACAAAAAAAAAAAAACGAAATATAACCTAAATAACAAAAGATATCATCATATCGCCTAGGTATTGACTGAAGTCGGTGACAAATTAGTAGGTTGAATATTTCCCTTATTACTATGTATGGGGTTATGTGTATGAGTTTTGAAATCATAAAATAATAATTATGTAATAAGTTGATGTATATAATTTTGATTTACACAAGATACATACTCGAACTAGAAATCTACCACCTCTTAAGTGAAACGGACGCCGTTGTGGAAGAAAGACACCGCTCTAACCGTGTATTGCGGTATCTCGCTTTCACAATTGCAACAGTCTTGCGCTGACAAGTCCGTGGTACACTCCCAGATTAGTGCAGATCTTAGTGGTACATTAAGATGTTAGACACGCTAGTCTGCATTCGCAAATGTGTTAGTATTTCAGTATTTAAAAATAGCAATATCTCTCGGAGCGGGCTTTTGATGCCAGTCTTTCCAAGAACCGGCCATTTTTTCTCAGCGTCTAAATAAAATAAATAAAAATGCAAGACCGGAGCATGGACCGTTCTTGTTTTTTCACTAGTAGGTTGTTGATATTAAACAATCTGCTCTGCTTCAAACTAATTATGAAATATTTAGATTAGGTATACAATGTTGTTGCCAGGCGTGCTATATACATTAGTTTGGCGATTGTTGAAGTTTACAGAATGTTTTCATATATTATGTTTAAGATTAGTACTTGCAATCCCTCATTCAATGTTTGTTTTATAGTATAGTGAACTTTGTAGCATACACTAATGGTATAATGCTCATATAATTTTTATATTGCACTATGTTTGAATAGTGCAAGTGCTTAGTCGCTCTCTTTTTGTTCGTAAATACAATATAATTTTCTGAAAACCACAAGTTGCACTCGTACTTGATTAAACTATAATACGGTCAATTAATAGTCCAATATAATACATTTCCATTGAACTGTATTTGGATCAGTTGTAAATAAATTTAAACCCGAAATGACATTCCATGATTACAGTAAAGTAAGTCCTTTTTCCGCAGGCGTGGCCACACGACAAATATTCCTGTTTGTTCACGCATTTAATGAATTATTTCATGTATTTATACACAGCTTTATACTGGCTAAATAATTCATTGCAAACCCTATCGAAAATAATGTGAATTTTCACTTCAAAAGGCTTAATTCTGGCCCAGTGTTTAATCAACGAATTTCTGTTACTGAAAAGGCTTTAAAATAAATTTAACAAAAACATATTATTTTGAAATCAACAACATATTATTATTGAAAAAAATAATAACAATGGTAGTTACGTTGTTTAATCCTCAGCATTATCCGAGTTTATATCGAGTCCGTAAAACAATATTATAATTTGCTTTCAGGCTGTATCATTCAGCAAAAAAATATATTCAAACCATTCCTTTTAAAAATGTTTGCGATCAATATTCTTTAACAATTTTTAGTAGAAAAACACAAAGGGATTGCTTTTCGTTACTTTATTTGTTCTCCGTACTTCCTATTTTGTCTGATACACCAAAATTCCTGCTCTAATATTTAGTTTCTGAATTCGTAGTTAGCAGTGTTCAAATACAAATAGCTAATGAATATCCGATATGAGATCCATTGACAGTAGTGATATCGGACTATTGATTTGTGCACCGATGGACATAATTAGACTACGGTAATGAGGATCTAGGAACCTAATAATGAGAATCTATGGAGAAATTTGGACTAGTATGATTATATAGTTGTGATGTGTAAACAAATGATATGAACTGTCGACAAATTACACCTCACACGTATTATTGGTTCTAAAGGTAACATAAAAGATGTTTAATTTTGAAGACAGTAAATAGCAAATCTGAAGTCGTACAATTATTTAGAACAAGTCTTAACTGTGTAAAGAAATGGCTAGAAGCAATACAAATTATAATTAACAGCAATCGAAGCATATAATTTTAGAAGTTTTGTCCTTCTATTGACAAGGAAACTGATAATTGCATTTCTTCCATAAATTGAAATATCCACATTTATAAACACTATAGGGACCAGATAATATTAAATCGCATTAAAATAGAAAATTAGAAATGATTGAATGGAATTGGAGTATCCATTTCGACTAGTATCCTGACTTAAATTATCATTTGATTTAAGCAATTTAGCTAACGTTAGCACTAACACAAACACATCTAGTCTACAGGCCGAGGTGACTTATTTTTTTTTTTTTCTAAAAATGTAAACTTTATCTCTTTATCAGTTCGCTAGGGGTTCACAGTGACGTCAGTTTCCGTTCACCGCGTGTCATTCATTTTATCAGCGCCTGTCTGTCCCAGGATGAATTGCGGTCTCTTTGATTTACAGACACGTATATATTCGCTGCACAATCAATTCAGCCAGATATCAAGTGCATAAAAAAAATGAAACCTGAGTATTTACGACTCGCAAAATATTATAAAGCCAGCATGCGTGCAGGCAAATTTTTCACCGTATGTTATTGATATCTTTTAAAATAATTAAATGTAAATGTTGAATGCTTAATTAATTTTAATGGCTCCATTTGTTTGTAACGTACGCGTAGGTGGAGTATTGGGTATCGGCTATTAGTTTTTTAGTTCTTCATTGATAAGCTAGCTCTATGGAGCATAACTTAGGAGCGCCAGCCGCCGGCGCACCCAGCCTGATTCGTTACTACCACAATGAACTCAAAAATAGCGTTGCCATTGACATGAATAATTTATGCTTGGATTAAATCAGTTTGTTACATCATAGCTTGGTGTGGCCTATTATGTAGAGGATACTGCTCGCTGGGTTATCAGTTGATAGTTTATTAACATCATCTTATTTAAGGTCGAGCTAATGGGATGTCTTACACGTAAACAATCGCTGTTGTCATGCGCCTTCTTGCTCCCTTACTGCATTTATATGATAGGTCAGGTCATTCTTCGGGATCATAAAAAAAAAAACAATTTTTCATGCTAAATAATGTTTCTTCATGTTTTATTTGAAAACGAATATTATAAACAAATGCAATAGGTACATATTTGCTAGTGCCGTATAAATTACAACAACAAATTGATATTAATGTGATAGCTTCAGATATTCTCTTAAAATATCAATTATATGTTTGTTATTGTTCAGCAGATTAACGTAATAATTTTGTTCTGCATTTAAAGTAGGTAATTAGTGAAAAGGTGAAGCACTACGTGCTTATGTGTATAATTGGGGATTATATCTGAGTATTTCAGTCAAGTATGACTAATTAGCATGGAAGCATGAATTTCCAACGAAAATGTAATAAAAATGTATCTTTAAAATTTATATTTATTATGTTAATATTCAATCGTGTTCAAAGGCGTGTGTAGCAGCTCAAGTAAGCTTGTCCGATCGATCGTGTATTCTTACGTGACGATGCAAGCCCGACTCTCAAACACAACTTGTGTGTACTTAGCCAAAGTAGCCTGTAAGATTTCTTACGCTGTCTTTGGTAGAATCCGCCTGTACTATGTTATCAGCCGACGTCAGCTTAGCGGGTCAAAGTTCGAGCCCTAACACTGTTGATTGTTTTATCATATTTTTGCTTTGTGTTTAATACATATAGGTCTATCTTATCGCGGCGAGGGCACACGGTGATCGTTCGACCTCTCATAAATTAATTCCGTGTTGTAAAAGCACTATACGTTACCTACCAAATTAACTTTCCAGCCGAGTCCTGTGGAGTCCGTGAAAGTTATCCTTGTTAAATTTTAAAACCCTTTTAACCTCTTTAAAAGGTTTAATAGGTTTTAAAATGACGTTTTTTTAATAATGGACCACCCATTATTAAAAAATGTCATTGTAAAGATGCCATTCTTTTTCTGTTTAATTTAATTGCATTAATTTCAGTTTTATCATTTTTTTAGACACACTTATACATTAAATCGATCAAACTTTACTCATTAAACAATGATTTTATTATCGACAATTCGTCAATCCGGTTAAAATACTTACCCGATGACAGTACTTAACATCACACTAAATAATACACACTTAGGCTAATGCGCGCGCTGGGATTAGCACCCTTTACCACGAAACGTTTGCTGAAAATAAACAATCGTTGACGCATCAAACAATACTTAACTGTAGTCTATCGGTAAGCCCTTACCACTACCTCAAGTAATATTATTGCAAATGGGGAATAGAGACGCAGCTCTACGCTTGTAGTGCGCTATCACGCTTTAATAACATGTGTGGCAGTGATGAGCCCGCTGCAGGCGCTGTAGCTAATGTAGACAGCACCTGAATAGGGCTCGAAAATGATCTGCCTCATTAAACTGACATAAAGTACTGACATCATAATGCTGCGTATCGTATAGACACGATCACACGATTGAAAGCCGATTTAAATAGCTCAAAGCCAAGTGAACTGTTTCATACTACAGCGCGGTGGCCATAGCTCGGTAATGTATGAGCGAATAATCTAACGGACGATTTGTATTGCGTGTTTCAATCGAAACATTAATACCTATGTACATCAATAGCTGCGCCACGCGTAGCACGGCTTATGAGATATGCTGCTTTTGGATCGAAACAAAATGTTTATAGCCTAAGGTGATGATAAAAAAATGTTTCAGCCAATTAAGGACTAACAAATTGATAATTTTATTCTTAAGAAATTGGTGTTTGTGATTAGAAAAAGGGACAAGTTTATTAATAAACTCGAATGTTCATAATGTTTAGATGACTTTTAAACGTTCATTTTTGTATTCTATCAGTACCAATGTATTTCTCTTATAGATACAAGATAGGCATTGGTTTTGTTTCGATCGAATGGTTTAAAAAGAATCGATAGCTCTGCCAAGAATCTGTAAAGAAACAGCTTAGACAAACGGTACCAAAGGACGATATGCTTATACAGCGTTTATGCCAGGACACAATGTTGTTACTGTACTTAAAACTCCGAGTATGTATACAGAATATCTAAGCTGTAGGTCTTTTGTTGCTAGTATTACGGCCCACGCACTGGCCAGACAAAGACAAAATATCATACGGTGAACGAACTATCAGAAATCAACAGGAATTGTATTTCGTGGTTGAAAATATCAGCGATGAAGTGAAGGCCTAGTGCATGGTCTTGACGGTTCGAAATTAGGCTAGCGATGTAACAGTGAAAATTGTTGAAGTAAACCTTGGATTCCAAAATTGATCTGTTATCTCGAATTAGCAAATGAACTATCATGGTATAGATACACATTTGTTTTGTCTTTATTTAGAAATAGGTCTATGCTTAGCGGAAGACGTCATAAGTTTTCAAACATCTTTATTACAAAAAAAAAACATTCAATTTTATACACGCCATTTTGGGCAAAGATTTGACATGCGATCTTTTGCTAGGTGTCGATCACAACTAAGCCGTATTCACCGAACCGCCGCGTGACCCGCTCTCTGACCGAAAAGGATTTATATCGTCCTCTACAAATGAAAAGTTGCAATAAGCATTTTTAAGAAAAGAAGAAGAAAAAATAAAGCCCTATCTTAGCTACAGATCCCGCAGGAGATGTTCTTAGCTTTCGCAGCTTAACGTTAATTGCCTTGGCTGGCGGCTATCGTCTTATCAAATTACTCAACGCAACAAAATAATTCTTTTAAAACTGACTGTGGTAAAAACTAATCAGAGGAAAAAGTATTTCTTACCAAAGCTTTCGTATCAATACGTATTGAACACGTATTGAATTACTAGTTCAAGGAAAATAACGGTCCAAAACTACCCACAGTAAAACATTACATAATTGGAAACGAACAGGAACGGGAATCTTATTAGTTAGTTGAAGAATCCTTTAAACTGAATTGTTTTACCAACTAATAATAAGTTTCAAACTATCTTATAAATTTTTATTGCGGCTCCGGAGCTCTACATGCATTCGTACTAACTTAAAGTAATGATTGCTTCAATTGGTACTCTTCAAAGTTTTTTTAAATAAATTGTGTTTCGTTTTCTTTTCAACTTCGAAGTAAAATATGAAATTTTTATCGGAAGTTAAAAAAGAAATCACAAACATAAAGGAGATCGGACAACGGTCAAGTAGGAAATAAAATTAACTGATTGAAGAGCAAGAGGAAAGTTTCGAACTGCTTCAGTACTTACTTGTATTGGTCGTCTAATTTCTCCGAGATGTCGAGATCGGAAGACCAAGAAACAGAAATGCAATAACCCCTCGGGTGACCTTTGATGACTGGCGAGAACCATTCGCATTCATTGCGACGTCCATTGAAAGCAGTAGTTGCAAATGTGTATCCGACCCCAGCTTTCTCATAAAGTGCATATTACATGAAGTTGCAATCGCGTCTTATTAAACATTCCGATCGATTCTCTTTTACAAAGGTATAGGTAGGCTCCTGCATAGCAATATCAGCTACATTACAGTATGCTACAGAAAGCCGATGACAAAAAGAAGAAAACTTCGTGGTCTTTTACACGGCAAAATAGTTTTTTCTGTTCACTAGTTTTTATTACATTGCAGCTACTCATACAGAGTCTTACGATGTTGAGTACAAGCTCTTGAAATGGAAGGGCGCAGATATTATGGGAAAATGGAATGAGTAATATTTTTATCAGTCAACGAGTTACGCTACACTGGTCGTTAAACTTTCTAACCTGCCGCTGGCTGTTTGTCAGTTTCTTATGAAGTAAGGACGGCACTAATGCGGAACATACAAATAAAGATGTGGCCTATGATAATTCAATAAGCTAATAGTTTGGACAGCCAAATCATGTCAAATAGACATGGAATGTAGGTATTAAGCTTAATTACGGAATGCTGGACTTTCAAATAAATCTAAATGTCGCAATATCATTTTCTATTGAAATAGGAATTAATTATTCTCGTTCATACGAATGCCAATGTTGTTTGTTGATTTAATTATGATAATTGTGTCCAACTCCAACTGCAGATATTACCTGGTTCCAAAATGTTTTGCATATTACTTCCACTAATTTAGAAAACTGAATTCGTTATTAATTCAATGTTTCACTCGTGTTTATTTTATACGTTAGACTGAATATACATCCTAGTCACAAAAGATCTAGTTAACGAGAGCTCCGTATTGCATTTTCTAGAAAACTGAATAGAACGAAACTGGCGAATATTTTGCACAGGGCATTGTAACAAGCAGAGTCTTTTTTAGTATTTTTTGCCTTGTTAAATGTCAAATCTCATATTTTCAGATGTTTCAACGGTAATACACACTGGAGTTAGTTTTTACATAAAAGCTCTTGCTAACAAAAGTGAATTTATACAATAAAATTAATTAAAAAAAGAAATTGCTTTAATAACAGCAATACTATCTAATCTACAGTTATATCTGTACAATCAATCTGGAATCAAATATATAATTCTGTTTTAATGGAAGCCGCGCAGCAGAAACCCACCGCAAGTCCACACAGCGATGAAACTCCACAGATAATATAGGTATACGTGTGTGGCGACTAGGCACGCTAATAAGCCAGGCGTTAGTGCACAGAAGTCACACTAATTGATCGCTATCGATTACTTTGTAAAGTAAATGTGTTTGTGATTCAAACTTGTCGATTAAAATGTTTACTTTATTTCTAATGTTGAAATTAGTTAGCTCGTTGTCTGTTTATAATGAATACTTTTGTATGGGTTTTTTTTTTAACAATATGATACAGAAAAATAGTTACCCAACCTCTTAAATTAGTTAGAATCAAACTACTTCAAAACACTTACTATCAGGCATAAAACCAATAAGTAAAAGTAGGCAAATCAATAAAAAAACCTACAATATAAAATCGTAATACATATACAGTCTGCTTAATAAAATAAATAACTAATATTAGTAGGATACGATTCTGATTAAGTTGTAGATTCTACACGTTTTGCGAAAGCTGTTCTCTACGTCGGAGTAAATACAAAGGTTGCGACACATTGATACGTGCTGTGGATTTATAAGTCTTAAAACTAGGATAATTTAATTTACCACAGCTAAAATTGCATTGTTTTCTCAACAGTTTTGCTGGACTAAGAAACTGATGATACTTTTTATTTTTACTTTTATTATTTAGTAAAGTAAGACCTACAAAAAGCACTCGTTTCGTACATTACATTATTGAAAATGCATGATCACAAAATAGTTGAGCTTACATTACGTTGAAATCAAATCCGAAAATATATTGGCTTACGAAGATAAATTTAGGAACATTATAGATGGAATAGAGGAATAGTATTTGAATATTTGGCGAGTACTAATACAGATAGACGTGTCTAATAACGTATATTTCATAAATAGTCGAGTGTATCCGGCCTTCTACATAGTAGTCACTTTGTAACTCAACTTCCTAATATGAAACGCAAAATGTATGTATGTTTATGGGATGGATGCTTATTACTCTTTCACGCTCAAATGGCTGGATAAATTTTGATGCGTATGGAGTTAGATGTCATCCTGTATTAAATACATAGGCTAATTTTTAAACGACTGCGTTCATTTCATTATAAAGCTACTTTTTAAATTTACGCTACCTCAGCGCGGCACTTGTGAAAGCTTTTCCTAAGGTGCTGCATTCAATTTTCTAATTAAAAAGCAATCCAACACAAAGCTTTGATTCTTACTTTCTCATTATCTACTTGGCCTTTTCATGTTACCCTGCTGTGAAGGGGTCTTCTAGCCTCATTAGCATTACTGCTAAACAAAACGGTTGTTTACATAGTTTCAGCCCACCTCTGCAGTTGCACTGAATAGATTTTTTTGGATTTTGAGACATTTTTCTTACAATATCTTGGAAAAGACGCTGGGAGTCAAATGGCTGAGACCTTTGACAGTTTTGAAGTCGAAAACCAAAGGATTAAACGCAGCTAACAGTATTGTATTATCTATACTAATATTATAAAGATGAAGAGTTTGTTTGTTTGTTTGTTTGTTTGTTTGAACGCGCTAATCTCAGGAACTACTGGTTCGAATCGAAAAATTCTTTTTGTGTTGAATAGACCATTTATCGAGGAAGGCTTTAGGCTATATAATATCACGTTGCAACTATTAGGAGCGAAGAAATAATGGTATATGTGTAAAAAAACGGGAATTTTTTTTCATCCTTGAGGGCTTCTGTTGCGTGCGCTGCGAAAACGGTTCAAGATACACACAATATATGTATGTAAGAATTATTCCTATTGAAATGATCTAAAAAAATGTTCGCGACAGTATATATCTATCTTTTAAGATTAACTCACTAGAACCGTTTTTATGGTAATCAAATTCGATCGAAATTAATGCATCAACGCACAGCCCAAACTACTGGACGGATCGGGCTGAAATTTGGCATGCAGGTAGATGTTATGACGTAGGTATCCGCTAAGAAAGGATTTTGATAAATTCTACCCCCAAGGGGATAAAATAGGGGATGAAATTTTTTATGAAACTTTGTCAAAATTAAACCGATCGGGCTGAGACTTTACATGCACATAGGTACTATAATGTAGGCATCCGCTAAGAAAGATTTTGATAAATTCCACACCTAAGGGGATGAAATAGGGGATGTTTGTAGAAATCTTCTTAGATTTTTGACTAGCCATGACTATGAACAAGTCTCAGGGGCAAACTCTCAAATTTGCGGGTATTGACTTGAGAGAACATTGCTTCTTTTATGGGCAGTTCTATGTTGCTTGCTCACGAGTAAGTTCTCCCAGTAGCTTGATAGGTTTAGCGCCAAATGACAAATTAGTTAAGAATATTGTGTACAAGGAAGTTTTGTAGGCCCTAATTTTTACACTAACTTGCTAAACAATAATACTTCTTAACGCGTGCGAAGCCGCGGGCAAAAGCTAGTATAGCATAATTATAGTCACTTCTTTAAAACGAAATAGGGCTGACCATAAAAAAATGTCCTAAGCTGATCAAAAATCATTTTTTATCGCAATAGGATTTAGTTTTCCTGAATAAGTTACTCATTTTCATGCACGTAGTATTAATAATACGACTAAGCTTCGACGATACTGTAAGTGCATAATAAAGCGAGATTGACCTGTTACTTAACACACAGAAATATGAAAAGGTAATACTACCTAGTCTCGTTTCTGAAGACCGACTTTAGTAGTTGCTAAATTGTCAGCGGACCGACAATAAATCCGAGCAAGAGCGAGTGCCCCAGAACACCTCTACTCGACGACGGAACTAAATCAGAGCTCAAATATTGCATCTTACAACATTTCGACTTGCGCAAACTTGTAAACATCTCGTAAATGTTCATTTAATAGCGTTTCAGAATTTCCTCGAGTTATCTTTAGAAATGTGGGTTCTTTAAGTTATTTGGATTTTAGTGATAAAGACTCAGGTATTACAATAAGATAAGCTTCTAATTAGATTCTTCTCTCCATGCGTGATTTAACGTGAAGTGTTGAAGTCTTTATTTGGTAAATAGAGAGATACTTTGAATTGTGTAAATAAATAGTTACCTTTAAACTTTTACCTAATCACTCACTATCTGCTTTCTCTCCGTACTCTTTAATTACAATACCACTCTGATGGCGAGCTTTATCATGTATGCCATCAATACTGATTCATTTTCGGCTGAAACCAACATTATGATACTCCTAAATGATGTATCGCGTTGTCTGGTTGCGTATTCCTGAAATTATTTCGGTATTCTGGTATAGAAATACAAGGATCTTTTGGCTCGTGGATAACATTAACAGGTAACATATCCAGGTAACATTGGTGTGCATATCCGCAACAAAAATCAACTTAACTGTTTATCAAAAGTGATGCGTTATAAATATGATATTAGTTCTGATTTCGGCCAGGTGCCAAAAGATTCTAGGAGAACAATAAAGGAAGCTTCAACAACAACAAAAATGCTGTCTATGAAAAATAACCGGAACTACTCGTAAATTTATATTTTCCATCATTGGAAAAATTGTGAGTGAAGTAAACATTTTAGAAATAAACGATAGATTAAAAGCTTTCTTCGAACTGCAGTTGAAGATAAAAAGGCGAAGGTGTTAAGCAATCTATTGTATCGGTTTGAGCTTTAAGTAATGAACTGTAAACGCGACAAAAAGAAAACGGGAATCTTCGAGGAGTTCGTCTTTAGTTCGTATTTTTAATACGAGACGTACAAGTGATATTTTTAGTTCTTTTTTTACAGTGGAGTCAAGATCTACAATAGATTCGAATAAAAACTCAGACTTTGAGAAAACATTGAGAATTCCAGGTTAATACAACAAAGTACTTGGCTAATTTTGACTATAAGAAAAGCATATATTATAAGATCTTAATTTAATGTTCTATCTTTATAAACCTTTATTACTGGTTTTGAATAAGCTCTTAATAATTTTATCAACATTGAAACTCATAGAGCACATTAAACGATTACATAACGACATAAGACGACGATAAGTAATTTGCATGAAAGTTAAGATTTCAAAGGCTTGTGTAGTCTTTAAAGATATCGAATTAGTTTCAATACAGTTCGTTAGTTTTTCTCCCGGCGTGTATCTTTCATAACGAGCTACCACACGTGTTGAAGTGCGCTTGAGCCCTCATCAACGCTGACGAAGTTAATACTTTTCATTTACCTACTCGTTACTCAAATTAAAATCACGTAAATATATCCGTAGCGGAGAGGAGGTAGTGTTCGATTATATTGGCAGATTCTTTGAACGAAATATATTGTGAATGGTGGTTAAAAAAGATATATACAAGCTATTTTCTGTATTGATTTAATAGTAAAATTGTTAGAAGGACCAAAATATTATGCAAAAAAAAACGCAACAGTTTAGTTAACCACAAAAGTTATGAATTTGAATTGTAATAGCACTACAATGTTGACTTTCAAACATTAAATTGAAAGTACCATGAAAAATACAAATATGAATAACATTAGTTTCACAGTAACGGTCACAGCGGTATTTCAGTTTGCCTATAAAATTCGGATTTTCAATTCACGTGTTTATTCCCCTTTGGTTCAAAACCTCAATTTCGCTCATAATATGTCAAACATTCAGAGTACATACGTGTATGAGATGGAGCGAGTACTTTGTGATCGTTGTGTTATCGCGACAATGCCGATCGTGTTCATTATTGGATTTTAGGAGAAATTCATGCAGTTTCAAATGCATTGGGAACAAATTTTCGTTACATATTTTAACTATCTTTGATGGTCAATGATCGCTATTTGACTTTTATTTAAATATTCTACAGTAAATTGTTTAAGAAACGGTTCAAGGCAGTCCGTTTATTTTATCGACTCTACATTTTCTATGAATAATGTTATTATAAATATGGTTACCTAAATACCTAGGTGCAAAATATAAGTCAGATTACACTCGAACGGTTTGAAGGTTGAACCTCTGTGTATGTTTAGTTCTCAAATAGAGAGAAAGAGATGGCACTAGACAACAAGCTGAGACAAATAAAACTAGTTCTCGTGTTCAAGATAACTGTGTCTTTAGAGCACGTAGTTTTGCATACGCACTAATTTCTATGAAAATTCCAGTAGAAACCTAATTTGATGACTCTATGATACAGCTTACAATAGATTTAGTACATGTTTGACAAAGTCTTGGCCATAATCTTTCCAGAGATTATAAGCAAACAAAGTAGGCGTACAGTGACATATACATCCTACTAATATTATAAATGCGAAAGTTGGAAGGATGTTCGTATGTTTGTTACTCTTTCACGCTCAAACGGCTAGAGCAATATTGACGTAATTTGGTATGTAGTTTGCCTGGGTTAATGCGTAGGCTTTTTTTAACCGACTGCGTCATAGGCGGAGAATGTTTTGCAGCTATAACCGCCATTTGTGCGGGTGAAGTCGCGGAAAACAGCTAGTATTACCTATATTACCAATGCTTAGACTTAGTTTTAATATAGTGATCTTTGAAGCGCAGTGATTGGAAATATAAGACTCAAAGTGAGTCGCCGTTGAAAGCATATAAAGATGCGCCATCTCACAGTCGCTGGCTGTGTGATCCTCGCTTTTGTTAATGTTACTCGGCAGCTGAAGGCCGTACATATACATATGATCATACATCGAGCTCCAGAAAACCCTATAATCTATCCCTACGCTAATATAATACTGAGGAATGATTTATTTTGTTAGTAGTGATAATCTATTGCATTTCCTTGTAATGTTGTAACGTTGTAATAATGATTCAAGAAGTAACGAAAAAAGGAAGATATTTTAGAGTGGAAGTTGTCGCGACGAGAATCGAACCCATATTTGATATGCAGAAAAAAAAACATCAATAATTGTTTTTTTTTTACATTAGACTCAAAAAACAAAATTAGCATCAGCTGATCATAATATTTTTGAGGAAATCATTTTCTTGCACAGAAGATCAGATTTACAGAGAAGATTATCTACCTACTTAAAAATTAGGTAGGAGTATATGAGAGGGCTCTTACGTGACGTATACGTATTAGTAAATCGTATTTTCCATGTACGAGTAGTATTCAGATTGGGCGAAAGTTTGTAAGGATAATGTTGTGACGTCTCGCCGCGAAAACTGGCGAACTGTTAGGTTGTTACTGAACGGTTCTTGTCAGTTAGGGTGAAATTCGTTAGAGTTAGAACCATAGGACTAACTAGCAACGTATCGTACACCTTCTGCTCACGAATTCGTCTTGAAGTTAATTGCCGTGTTTAGCGTGCCAACATCGGCAGTTAAAAGTTTAGTCACTCGAATAACAAGTCGTTTTTCTTTATAGTTAGGCGTGGGTAACAATTTTTAGAATTTTTACCATTTCTTAGATCGTTCTATTTGTTTTGATGCTTCAGTATAACTATACAAGTACCTGTTATAAGCTGTATTTGTCAGATAGAAATAGAGACATTTTGACCTACCTGGTATTCAAACCTCAACTACTAACGATGCCTGTTGGCTTCCAATAAAGCGGTTCCCTCCGACAATAATTGCCTATTGAGACAAGCTTGGCGGCCTCTAAAGTCGAGAGCCAGGGTTAAGGGTTAAGGGGCTTAGCCTGCAGGCCTTCACGTACACGGCACCTGCTTAATACACCTACCTTTGTATTGAAAAAGGTGCAGTCGAGTTCTTAAATACATTGTTGTTGCAACAAAGTAAAATAACTGTGTTATGTTCTGGAAATTCAATTACAAGTATAATACGAACCAACATGATTACAGCGTTTTGTTCCAGCACTTTGTGTGACGAGTATCGAGCAAAGCGCTAACAGTGGCTTACAGCTCAGCTAATAAAAATCACGTAGCGTGGACTTTACACGAGTAGAACGTGAGTGCTTTACTTGATAATTGACATCAAGTTAAACATGTCTAGTCAAAGAGTCGCCCTCCGTACCCTCGGTGTAGCATAACATTCACGAGGCAAACAATATGAACACCGAGTCTACATAAAAAAGGTCCCTCTAAAGCAAGAGTTAAACTGGTTTTGCGTTAGGAGCGCCAGTATTTTTTATTTCTTTGCAATCGTTCATGGAATGCTAAGTTTGGCATATTGCTGTTTCTGCAATTTATTACTTGGAATAATTCCTGTATTTCGCGTTTGCTGCCGGTCTGAGGGTCGGGAGGTATTAAGGTGTAGTAGTTATGTTGTTTTGAAGTCGTCTGAGCCGAAGACACCTGCGACCGGCCTATCGTTAACGACAGTAATTGCCTTCATACGTTATGAAATAGTTTGGTCGGTATCAAGTAAGGGGTCCCTCTGTGAGTGTGAGTCAAGTTTTACATATACCTAGGTACTCACATAGCATATGTGTATTGACGCGGTTGTGAAGTTTGAATGTTCTGAATGAGAGTAAGCGTATACCGAGAGGACCGCAACGGTGACGATAGTTTTTATAAATCTTTGGACACCTTAAACCCAAGTCCGCGTAAACTTTTATGTAACGTTTAACCTTTTTTTCACTTTATGCTAATAGTTGTAAAGTTTATTTTCGAATGTCATTTAATTTGTCTTAGATTCTACTAAGATAATAGGGTAGTAAGCTTCATTAAATCATTAATTCTACGCGGTTACTTATTTAATTTGCGAAGTAATTTATTTACATTTATACTTGTTAATTGCATTGTGTCAGTTATGTTTTATTGTATAAATATTGAAAGGAAAGTAATAAACGATGTAGGTCGCAAGTTGTTGTCTTGTTGGCATTAGGAAATTAATTAAAAAGCTGTTCTATGCTAACATAATTAAACTTTACTTATTGATTACGCTATATCTAGTATAACTCTTTAGCTTAAGAATTCAAGTCTAGTATAAACTCTTTAGACCAAAAAATATCACTACATAGTATAAAACAAAGTTGCTGTCGCCGTTTGTCTGTCTGTTCGCTTAAATCTTTAAAACTACGCAACGGATTTTGAAGCGATTTTTTAATAGATAGAGTGATTCAAGAGGAGGGTTTATATACCTAATACATCGTATTTCACCAGTGCGAAGAAATAAAGATGATTTCATTTTCAAATAAAACTCTTTATCACCTAATCGAAGATCGTTGTAACATTAAAAAAACATTTTATAGATCTTAACACCGTCAAAGAGTGGTATGGGCGTCTTTAATACTTTCTGTGTATGCAAATAAAAAGTACCTTTGTAGTAATATTTCTTTTGAAAAAATATCGCTATGATTTTTTTATAAAAACGAATGCGAAGAGAACTGCTTGGTACTTTAAAATTCTCCAGAAAACTATTACAAAGATGTCTCTTCATCGCAAAAAGCGAAACCTCACGTGAAACATATTTCTATTGCAACCCGTGCGCTAATAATAGTGTCGCCCACATCACATAATTTTTCTTTACTGAAAACCTGATTTTAGTAAGAGCAAAATGTGCTCTTCAAAGACTTTCTGAAACTCTTACTCTTTTAAGTACATTAGTCCAATAAAATATACATATTTTTTTACCTATAAATAAAACTGCATAAAATTAAATACTTACTAATAAAATAGCCTGGAAGTAACACGTTATTTACAGAGCTTCAAACAGTTTCCAATGTAAAAAAATAACATCAATCCTTTGAATGTTAATCCTTGTACGTCTATTTCTGATAGAAGCTCATATTTTGAAAGCAAAACATAATTTACAGGAATGTTTGGTTTGTTTTCGAGTCCGTAGAGTATTTACACATTCCGAGCTTAACTTAGATGATTCTTTTGCTTTCCACGTCCGTCGGAAACTAATTACTCGTATCTATACATAGAATGATTTCAATCACTGGATTTAGAGGATTCAGTTTTGCGCTATACTTCCCATATATTCTTTGTTTGTGTAAAAACATATCTGAAGAATATAGTGATGAAATGTGTGTTTGTTTAAATGTCTGTTATTAAGATGACAGACAAACTTAAACAAAGATAGAGCGATTGATATGTTATTTGCAGCAGATTTTAACACAGATACAAATACCTACTCCCAATTAATAAGTATTTTATTGATTGCGGTATTGACAACTATTTATGAAAATAATGATCTGATAATATGAGAACTCGTGTATTAATAGCTGGAAATCTTACTCAGCGAATATTCAGCTATCTCTGTAAATGAAAGTCAAAGTCATATACGTCGCGATTCTTGGCGCCTATGTTATGTGATACACGCCTATGTCACCTATACATTGTTAGTTACTTGCGACTACCTGACCTTTGACGCCAAAGGAAGGAATGTCTGTTTGTTTATTATACCTCAAACTGTATTCGATACTTTGTAGATGTGTGGTAATGACAGCCAGTGTTTGCTCTAGTAATGTTCATTCATGCATGATTCACTGGTTTTACTCTAACTGGTTTGATAAGGTGCCAAGTGAAGCGAGCTATTTAGTATTTCCTTTTAGCCTTTCCTGTAAGCGTAGTTTACTAACTTTTCAGTGGTAATTTTGATCAAATATTAGGATGCTTCAAAGTAGCTTTGAAGTAGCGTACGTTCGGGTTTTTTTGTTAAAATCTTTGATACCGTTACATCATAACGTACCTACTTTATTTATTTATTACTACCAAAGCGATGCTGATATCTTTCTATCTTCTATCTTTAAATATATAAAAATCAATTGCTGTTCGTTAGTCTCGCTTAAACTCGAGAACGGCTGAACAGATTTATCTCATCTTAGTCTTGAATTGTTTGTGGAGGTCTAGGGAAGGTTTAAAAGGTGAGAAAAAATCGAATAATCGCCGGGCAAACTCTAAAAACAGCCCTTTTCTTTTTCTTATACAAAAGTTTAGGTCTTTTATTTATCGTTGGGGCAGTACGAAGTCCGTCGTGTCAGCTAGGTTAAAATAATTATTTATACAGTATAGATCTAGATATTATCCAGTGAAGCAGTAAAAACTTGGACTGAGGCTAACTGCAAAGATCTCTACAACAACAATAAAAAATAGTATAGCTTCCAACACTTACCTCATAACTTATAATATAAAGAATGTAGATTTGTACAGTTTTAACGTAATACTTTCTTCCCCAGGGATGTACGCTTCAACAAGATCGAAGACATCGAGGACGGCGTGCTGGGGCACTTGCACGCGCTCCGCTCTCTGTTGCTGAACGACAACCGGCTGCAGGAGCTGCGCTCGGGCACGTTCCACGGCCTGCACCGCCTCAAGTACCTCTACCTCTACCGCAACCGCATCAGGAGCATCGAGCACGATGCCTTCCAAGAACTCACGCAACTCGAACAACTGTAAGTCCTACATTTTAAACCAGACTTATTATTTTTTTTATCATCAGGAGGTCATGATCTAAAAGAGGTTTGTAACAAAGGTTTTTACATCATCAGCTAAAGGAAGGATTAATGAGGGAGGCCTTTACCCGGGTTAGTTACGAAGGCGATATTTTACCGTATGTCGGTCTTGCATACAACTGATTGTCACAGTATAATAACACTTTGTATACCCTCACAAGAATTCTAATTAGGTACCTTTTTAAATGAGTAAAATAACTAGATTCAAAAACATTTTACCAAAAAATCCTCTAATCACGAAAACCGAAAAAACTGGGTTGATTAACTAGTTCCACCACATAGCCAGTGCGTAGCTAAACGAAATTGGAAAAACGTGGTTCATAAAGGCTATATTTGGGTTAGCAAAAGCAAAATAGCTCTGTGTATGTAGTTTACACTGTACTCATAACTCTTCGTACCGATGATCAGGTTTTCAAACTTATAACTTTAGATAAACGATCGAGTGGTAGCAACTTGGCTACGATGTGAGGGAAAATAGTGCTTTAGAACCCGGTGTTAGATTGAATGTTCGCTATTTATAAGATGCAGAGCAAAATGGATTATCATCTAATACTTCTGTGAACATGGGAAGTAAAACGCCTTGTGATTATAGTTGCGCATATGTTAGCGTAATGAACATCTCTTTTATTTTGTATCCCTATCATAATTTTCCCGATGACAATCCTCGCCTGCCTTTACTCTGAAGTTTCTAATGTCCCAAAAAGCATTTTCCGATACAACGATTACCGTTTGTCCATTTAGAGAATTGCCAATTACTGTCCATTTTGTCCCGCTGCTCATAATCCGAATCTTAATAGGTATTAGAGCAATACATTCTGCCTGCTACCGCCTGCACTATACAACAGTAGGTTGCAAAGGTCAGATAGGCCGACGCTAAATGTAGTTATAGCATCTAGTATTTAGGCGTAGGTATCCGGTGAACTGGAAGCCAACTCGGACACACTTGATAAGATATTATTATCTCAGTACAATGGGAAAGTATAATATTAATTATAGAACCACATTATCCTTGTACATTTGCGGAGGAAAGAGGATCACGTTGTAAGGAAGGTGCCGGACATGAATGTGGATGGGAAGAAGGCGACCAAAAAAACGATGGATGGATTGTGTGAAAGATGATATGGCTGCAAATAGTGTGACTTTCGAGATGACGTTAGATAGAAACGTGTGGAAGAAGAAGACATGCTGCGCCGACCCCAAATAATTTGGATAAGGGCAGGGGAATGATGATTTTAAGAAATAATTAATTAAAATTTTCAAATTCTGGGAATGATATCCGGTAGGCATCTGCGAGATAAGTGCGAGCCCCGGCCCCTAACACAAGATAAGATAAAAAGGACGTGTATTTGTGTACGTTGTTGTTTTTGACCTAAATTAAAGTTATAATTAATTTTAGTTGCACTCCTTTGATAAACATATGCGGGAGACTGCGTGGAGGTCCGAGGAGCGTGATCCCAATGTTTGTAATCAACTTTTTATTAATTTGTAGTATTAATTTTCCAAATCTATCCGATAATAAAACTTGTGTAAATGGTGTATTCCAAATGCGTGGCCATTTTAGAAATACTCTTAGATATTAACGTCTTTTGAGCGGTGGTGTAGAAAGTTTATTTTCCTGACTAGTCGATGAAAAATTCATAGTAATGCCACCATTGATAAAAATTATAAGTTCTTTATAAAAAAAATACTCATTTTTTAACGAAATGGTGGTTTTTAGGGTTTCGTACCCTGAGGGTAAAACGGAACCCTATTACTAAGCCTCCGCTGTAGGTCTGTCTCCAAGCTGTTTCTCATAAACCGTGATAGCTAAAAAAGCTGAAATTTTCACAAATGATGTATTTCCGTTGCCGCTATAACAACAAACGTAATTTTTAAGCAATTTTTACTTGATCTTAATAAACACTTGTTTAGATTAACAGACTAAAAATTAGTATACCTACAACAAACGTGATTTTATATTATGGGTGATAGTACGGAACCCTTTGTGCGCGAGTCCGACTCGCATTTGGCCGGTTTTTTAAATAATGACCACGCATTACCATTGATTTTGTAAGTTTATATCGAAAAAAGGTTTGATATTGTTTCAGCCCTGCGACCTGCACCTATTTTACAATGTAAACAAACCATAAAATTTATCAGATATGAAAAGATCAAACAATTGGTCCGCAAAGGTCTAAGTTAATTATAGCATGCTATTGACTTTGCTTGCATGTATGTACTAATAACAGATTTACAAAAGTACAGCTAATACAGCATTTGTACGATGTGAATTTCAATGACTTGCCTGATTGTTTACCCAGAAAATGATGTCACGGTTTTATAATTAGTTTATTTATTGCGAAATACAGGATACTCAGACACTTCTTCTAGCGGTTATAAGTCTACATATGTTGGTAGTTAAAATAATTATGTCATTAACCACAAACAGCTGCAGGTGATTAGGGAAACATTTCATACATTTTAGTAAAAAAATACCATCTACATATTGTACTAATAAACTAACCAAAACAAATTTTACGGTTTACTGGAATAACAAAAACTCTGTTTTGTAGCTATGGGTACCATATATGAAACTCATGAAGACATTATTATATCTGGACGGTGATTAATCTTGCTCGAACACTCCGGCAACCAGCCAGTTTGTTAGCCTTTCTAATTACTTGTAGTAAGTACTCGCAGGTGCTATGCAACGAGTATGCCACTCATGTCACGATCAGAATTGAGTAGCAAGCACTCTCTGCCACTCACTGGTATCAGGGAAGCCTCACGGGGCGGAAACGTAACCTATATCGATACCTCGGTAGGAACCTCGTCATAGTTTCTAACATCGCGAACAACAACGACCTATTTTCCCCTTCTTGCGATGTACTAGATACAACTCCCTTTGTAAACATTTCTTATACAATACAACCAACGTCGTATTTATCTAACTGCATCATTTCGCAACGGAAACAAGCGATATTACTTGCCTTATTGTTCGATCTTTCGTTTTGTTACGGCGACAGACAGCAACGCGTATGAATAAAACATAAAACAAAAGCGAGTTCAAAATTCACGTCGATCATTATTTTTCGAGGAAGGACTGCGTTTGTGTAAAATAATTTGGACATCTACACATTTTTTAAGCGGAACACTCAGCAAAGGCCGATTATTTTTAGGCCTTTTTTGGCAGATAGTTGGAATGATGTGGATTAACATGGTGTTTTATTTTAGAAAAAGAAATAGAGTTCCGCGCAAAACATGAAAAGCCCTTAAAACTAAAACAAGCGGACGAAGTCGCGAGGGACATTGGACAGCTAGTAATAAATATAATTCCGAACTAGTTACCGTAGTTCTGAGTTTGCATGGCATGGAAAGTATGTCGGTAAAGGAAACTCTGACATGAATTCCCACTATTTAGCAAATTTAATCTAAACTCACTTGTTCACGTGAATGAGCAACCACCGCTGCACTTCCACAATTCTACTATGATCTACGTCTGAATTTATTATATTAAACTTACAAACGGGATAATATGTTACTACCAACAGAAATTACAAACGCGAAATTTTGTAAGGGTGTGCACACTTTCATGCTTAAGCTGAAGAACGGATTTACTTGAAAGTTTACATTAATACAGCTGGGTAACAAAATAACACAACCCATTTCTGAGTCCACAGACAAACTGTTTAGAACAGTTTTGTGGACCTCTATATTAAGCTTAGATTAAGTTACTCTGTTATAATAAATAAATAAATAAATAATAAATTTAGTAAAAAAAAAACAACAATGTGTGCGAAGCCGCAGACAAAAACTTGCAATACAATAAAACTAACTGCTCGTTAAGAAACCATTTATAATCGTGTTCATTGAAGTGCCATAAAATTGTCATGCTGTGATGCCTGTAATAACACTATTCTAGCAACAAACTGTCGTTAAGCATTTTTTTCTAGTACCTAGGAGCAACGTGCGATGCTTACTTAAAGCTTATCGTCGGTCTCATCACGACTCGGGTGACTCGGGCCTTCGGGATGGTTGCTATGCCACAAAGCACATTCAATTGACTAAGTACAGATTGCGCGGGCACAATGCCAATTGTGATTTTATGAGTTGACAGTAATTCTGGTAGCGCCTTGCAGTGCCGTAATGTATCGGAACATGCGTGTTCAATAACTGTCATAGCAGCTTTAAGTGTAAATCTACATAATAACATTTGCGAATAAATTAAATTGCATGTTGCTAATAAATATATGTATATTTTATAGCTAGCGGTAGACGTGTATTTTAACTGTAAGTACTCTGATACAAAAATATTGACAAGATTATTTGTTTGTTAAAATGAAGACTCATGTTATTTGACTGCTCAATTCCAGGTTTCACTGGAATTAACCAATTAATATTTCTACCAGTTCTAGGAGACCAGCCAGGCGTACGCAGCTACGGTCAATATCCCGATACGAACTGTACAGAGACACAAACAGAGCTGCTATATTATTAGACAGTACCATTATGCATACAATGCTATTATGGAGTATCATCAGCCATTCTGGATTTTGGAGCGAGCACATAAAACAAATCTGTACTCTTGGCTTGACATATTATTATCTATACATACAACGTTCCTTATACTGAATGCTATTCAGTGTTTGCTTATTAGCAGTGTTAGCAGCTATTACTGTGGCTGTGGGCGATAAACCATTATACAGTGGACCACAGAGGTGACCTTTAATCTATAATTTGCCACGCATGGACTGTCGAGCTTTGGCGTCCGAACACATTATGTGTTTCCAAGTATAGCGCTCGATGCACTGCGTTTGACGTTACTTTGTACCAAGTCAATATAAACTTCGTAAGTGGATAGTTTAAATTCATTCAAGTATATTGCGCACATGGTTCAAAAGCCCGAAACACTATCGGAAATCAATTCGGACTTTTCGTTGCTAGACTTGCACCGAAATTACAGTTTTATAATGACGTTCTTGATAATTTATTGAATAAATAAAATTTATTGGATATTTCAACGAGAATGTTTACGGAGCCTCTTGATGAACGACCATCAACAGTCCATGATATTGACACAACGCGACGGTGACACGACTTCATTAGTTCACTCGGACAGATTATCGAGTGTTGTAATTGGGTTATGATGAGATGTAGGTAACATGCATGCTCGTGACGTAATCACCGTCGCGCGAATTTCAGAACAAAATTAAACGGCAGTGACGGCGTTATAGGAACAACAAACACTAACTCTTGGGAGCAGCGACGTCGGAAAACTTTAAGGAAAGGCATTGAAGAAGAAACTTCTGGTCGCATAAAATCTGAGAATTATTTGGTGACACCTTTTCGCTTGGCAGGAGACTAGCAGTTGTGTAGTTGTTTACAAAGTAACAACCGCTCTTTTCGTATAAACAGCCACGGAAAAAGAACGTTTTAAGTAAAACGGCTTCTGCTGGTTAGTTCACAGTATTTTTCAACAAACTTATTTACGATATTGGCGCTTTCAATGTACCTGCCTCGAGACCTCGAGCAGTTGGTGAACTTCGACCGGTATTGACCAACTTTGGATAGTACTTATAAGCCGATTCCTTGAAATAATGGTCCTTACAGGTCCTTACTTTGATATTTTCTTTGGACTTCAAATACCAGGTAATAATGTTTCCAGTTTTCTTACCAATAACTTTTTCTTATTAAACTTGTTCATATTTCTTAGAATCAATACTAGCGTTTGCGTTATCCAAGGAAGTTGAAAAAGATAAAACGAGTCGCCCAGACTTCACCGTCTGATCGAGCTGTCTGAGACACTCACCGGTCTACGCAGTGCTATCATTACCAATAGCTTGTCACTCGGTACGGCTGCTTAGGCACGAGCGCGCCCTTTATTAAGCAATTGAAATACTTGTCATTTTAAGCTTGCGTTGTGTTTGTGAACTCTTAGTACGTACTCAATAAACATGGAAAAGATTTTTATTAAGTCCATCGCCCAATTGGTCTCAATTTATAACACTAGGCGGTAATTCATGCAATTTAAAAGCAACTTTAATAATAATTTGATTGATTTACGCAGCAACGTGATTACCATGCGTTAACTGTTTTATTGTGGGCTATAAAATTGTATGAAACTGTTGGCAGTGGTATAAGAGTATTATGTTACACCAGGTTATGCCCCTTGCTTCGCCCACATGCATGTCGGTTACAGCCACAAAAACATGACCCCCTTTTTACCTCATTGGGGTATAAAGTATCCCACGTACTATAGTTATAAAGAATATCAGCTCTATACAAAATTTTATCATAATTTCTTTACCCGTTTAAGAGTGAAAAGAACAAGCATCCATATTTCCATTCTTTCTTAGAAAGTCTAGCGTTTATAATATTAGTAGGATGCATGTTGAGATATCACAGTTGTTAGCGTCGCGCACACGTGGGTGAGCTAGAGAATAGTGTCAGCGTTGCTTTGTGACTGCCATCAAGGAAGCCTTTTCCCTTTTGACTCGGGCCGTAGCTGTAAAATATAGGAAATATAAAATCTTTAAAAAGGGAAGTAAAAAGTTAGAAGAGTCATTTATGATGCTTTTGAAACTGGCTTGTATAAAGTATGTATGACGTTCATTAAATAATTACGTTTTACAAAAGAGTTGTTCCAAAAAACAGTTTTTTTTTAATAAATGCGTCAGAAGTTTGGTAAAATGTTCATAGCTGATTTTAACAGATGATAAATGTATCTTGACATTACAAACAAGTTCTTCAATCTTTAACAGATTCTATAGAAAAAATTTTATATGTATTTTGATAATTACCCAAATGCTATGCAGAGCCGCTACATTGTGAACTTGCTTGAGCAGTACAGTTCGGTCGGTTTTAACAAATAACGAGGACTCATATTCTTTACATGTATATTTTCAGACCAAATCATTCGAATAGTAGGCAAAGTTTAAAAGGACCGGACGGGAATCAACCACAATTGAATTCATCCCGCGTTGACAAGCTTAATTTCTTCAAGTGTTCAATTCAATTTCATAAGTTACGACACCATCGGAACAATTATAGTCAAAGTTGAAGCAACAAGTAACAACAAGATATGAATATCGCGAGAGTAGTTGAAAAAAACAAGAAAGAAGAAAATGAAACTAAGTAGATAGCAGTAAAAAATCTTTTGAGCAACTTACAATAAGAATATTAAAGTATGAAAGTAAGGCTACAAGGTACCTATGTAAGTGTGCAAAAAAACCTTTTATCAAAACCTACTTGTTACAAAGTTACAATAATTTATAAGTAATATTGACTAGGGGAAATTTTGATGACAGCTTTTTGGTTTTATAGTTGGGAAAAAGAATGCCAGTAACATTTTAAAATTAACAGAAAAGTTTGATAGCGGCAGAAAATGGAGTCTCGTTTTGACAAGACTTTTTACTTTTGTACATTGTTGGTCCGCATTAAAGTTTTCAATAGACTTGCAACGAGATGGCAAGCAACGAAAGTAAAAATCTGATTGCCGAACGGACAACTAAAAAAAGACTTCTGTTTTATTGTTTGCAAAACTAAAGTCACCAATGTATGTCTTTCTATAATGTCTCAAGAAGGTCAACTTGGAATAAAGACTGTTTAGTGTTCAGCAAGTTTTAAAAGAATACCGGTATTTTAGCTCTTTTGTTTTCCATTAAAAATGCTAGTTATAGTTTTGAAAATTTAAGAGGTGTTTACTATGTTGGTGACTGTAGAGTGTAGGTACTGTCTAACCTAGTCTAGTTGTTCATTGTCTATATTGGTGATGGTACTATTTACAGTGTGTAACAACAGACAAGTGTAAAATACTTTATGTCTGGTTTACGGCGACTATCAGGCATCAAAATAGATGTTTATGCCTTTATTGTTTACATCAGAATAACCTTATAGCTTTCATTAATTAGGACGCTATTATTCCATCGACTTTATTGACTGTAGATGAGGTACAAAACATGAATTATTAGAAATAAAGTGAAAATATACACAATTACTTTCTATAGTACAATGTAAAATGTGCATGAAAATATAATAAGACCGTCAATTGTATCAAAGTTATGTGTTCACGCAGACGGGCCTGTTGGTCTAGTGGTTTGTGGCCCTGACTGCTATACCGGAGGTCATAGGTTCTTTTTCCACCCAGGACAATAATTGTTTGTGTGATGAACTCGATCATTTGTTCTGAGTCTAGGTGTAATTTATCTATAATGTGTTCTTATTTAGAAATGTATAAGTATGTTACTCTCGTATACTTAATTTAAAACTAGATGGCGTTGTGGAAATAATTACGGAAATATTAAATAATTAATTATAAGAATATTTACATGTGCAATAAAAAATAGAGATTTCATCTGAAAGAAAAACCGTCAATATTATCAATACTTTTTTGTAGTATTCATGGCTCATTTCTGGGTATTCAGTGTACAACGTGTGTTTGTCCAACAACTAGCGCCTTTGATACCAGATTTTCGTCTTTATTTACCAGCTTAAAATATATATTGAGTAAATGATAACCTCGGCTCGATTTTATAGCCAGCATTTTATATGCTACGTGATTACAGCTTCCCAGTTTATTTTCAAGAATTTCGCAACTTATGAGTACCAATATTATATTACTGGAGCTTAGATATGGCTTGTACTCTAAGAACAGTGTAAAATTACCGATAACATTCTGAGGTTGAGTCTTTTTTTTCATTCTTACGACTTGCATTATAAAGACACCATAACTATCAAAAAATGTTGCTACTTTTAGCAGTTAATTCTTAAAGGACAGTCAATACCCCTCTTCCTATCCCGCTTATTCGAAAATCTTTTGTTTTCATAACAATATCAGACAAAAGACGGTGAATATAAATAGACTCAAAGAGGCCTTTACTGCAACAAATGCAGACTAGACTTACCGCAAAAGTCTTACAGATTTTGTTCTAACAAAGGAAGCTTATCACTAGATACCTACAGTGTGCACTATAGGTATCTAGTGATAAGCTTCCTTCAACAATAGACATTCTTTAAAGAGCTTATTTATGAAAATGGAGGCAAAGAGTGATGGAATATGGACGTTAGAGTAGCCGTTGTAACATCTGCGGCTGCGTTCGTAACGCAAAACATGACATACGAGCGTTGCGACGTCGTTGCGTTGTCACAACTGTTCGAAATTAATGACCTCTTACATTCTGCTCTGTCACTCTATCGCGGCATTATTTTAACGCATCTTCTCCCTTTACGTTTTATATTCGTTCGTTTTTTTAATCATCTTATGGCCTATTCTTCATGTAACATGTAGAACGCCGCGTCACTGCTTCTTTGCCGCAACGCCAACGCAACGTCCATGTGGCATCTCTCTAATTGAATATTTTCTTGTTTGTTGGGATTTGGGAGAACTATTCAGGTTATTTGATTAAAGCTTAGCTTTTACCTCAAAGTCTAGTTCCATTGATAGAGTTTACACGCAGTTGCCTTCTCTTTTGTGTGAGTTTGATTGGACGTATGCTTCTGCCTGCCTATTGACATTCGAACTTCCATTAGAAGTTGGAGACAGTTAAATTGAATGCATATTTGTATTACAGCGTAAATGGATTACTTATACACCACTTAGGTTTCATTGTCTATTAACTTGTTCAATCCAGCGTTCCTTAGGTATCTCCCTAAGGAACGTCACGAAGGAAGTACGAGTATATTTCGAAAGCTTTCGATGGTTTTTTATACCTAGAGCTATTGGAGTCAAATAGATTTTAAAACCTTAGCGCTGTATTCGTAGCATATTGCACCTGAGTATAAACCACTTGCCTACCTTTACTTTGTTTAGAACTCGTTTTATGAGTGGGCAGTGGTTGTGGTTTTAAGCGTCATATTGGGACATACTAAGCTAAATTTCTGGGTGGTAAAATGATCAATTGGTGACAATGACAAAATGAAAATTTCGGGTATTGAATGTCTGTTAAAATAGTTTGGTGATGCACTTTCATTTGCTTATTAATAAACAGCCAAAATTGCTGAAGCGTGATTTTAATTAGGCATTATACAGATCGGTAGCGTTTTATAGGTCATTAATAAATTATAGCATTGATCCTTATAATAATGATCATCCAAAACTATGTAATTCCTAGAACTAAATAATGTAATAAGCATTACGGGTTTATTGCAGTATTTCGTGTTAAAATTATTTGCAACTTAATAGTTTTTTTTTATTTGCAGGTACTTACACATTAACGAGATTCATCATATCGACTCCAGGACGTTCACCAACTTGCCTCACTTGGAGAGATTGTAAGTATCTAACGTACCACCTTGGTATAAGTGTTGTGTTGAACAAGGGTGCAAGTAGCACTCGGTGCATCGCTTCAAACTTAATAAGTTGTTACGTTCATTGCATGTCTATTTATAAGTAAGTAATTAGATAAACTCTTAAATGCACGAAGAGTGGCGTTTAAATTTTAACTATCATTAAGTATTTCAGAAATATTTTTAATTTATTGAGCATCTATAGCAAAAAGAAATACATTCCAGATATTTGCACAACAACCATATCAAGAAGATTCCAGCTGGATCTTTCTCGGGCATGCCTAATCTGCGAAAGTTACGTCTAGACAGCAATGCTCTGGTTTGTGACTGCTCTATGTTGTGGCTCATTAAGATGATGGCTACACACAACGAAATGTATATTGACGCCACCTGCTATGAACCAACTAAAGTAACAGGAATGCCTCTCTCTATTATGGGAGTACACGATTTTGATTGCAGTAAGTAACTCTATTTTTGAAACTAAGTACTAACACTACTGGCAGTATCGCCGTTCCTAATGCAATGCTCATTTGATATTTTAGAGCTCCCTGAAATACAGAAGAATCCCCAAGATATTTTTGTCAATTTCGGAGAAGCCGCTATGTTTAGCTGCGTAGTTAGTGGCGAACCGAACCCCGAAATAATATGGCTAAGAGATTCCAACGAAATTCCCATTGACAACAATCGTTACGAAATTATGAACAACGGCTCTCTAATGGTACACGATATAAGCGAGTCAGATAGCGGTTATTTTGAATGCATGGCTAAAAACTCGGTTGGCGAAGTGCACTCCAAGCCAGCGAAAATGACCGTCAAGCCCAAACCGGTGGAAAATGGTAAAAACATCAAAATTAAATATTCATTTTCTGTAACTTGTAAAGTTTTTAAACGTTATTAACATTTGTCTTTTTTATAGGTCCACCCTTGTTAGTTGTGCAGCCTGGCAGACAATTTGCCAAAATAGGCCAACAATTCATTAGCTTTGATTGTGTTGCCAGAGGCCATCCGAGGCCACATATTGTTTGGTTATTCAATGGACAACGGATCTTATTAAATGAACGTATATCAATAAGATTTAACGGTACCATTTTCATTGAAAACATAGAAGACTCCGACGCCGGCCTGTATACCTGTATTGCTGAAAATATCAATGGAAAGGTTAATGCTTCTGCCTCTCTTGAAGTCATGGGTAAGTTTTCACATTCATGTAGTTAATATTTGAAACCATTTGAAATAAGCTACATTTTAGTAACAGCAAAATGTGTAATTCCATTTTTTTATATTATGAAAATACAATATATCTTATTTTGTTATAGTCGCACCACTATTTATCATCGAGCCCCATAACGAAACGGTCAGAGTTGGAGACAAAGTTGAATTTACATGCACTGCTAAAGGTGTGCCAAAACCTCAAATAAATTGGTTCAGGAATACCCTGGTGTTACCGGTAACTGATAATGTTATTTTGAGCAATGAAAATCAAAACTTGACACTCCTATCAGCGACGACTGACGACGATGGGATATATCATTGCAGAGCTGAAAATGCAGAAGGATATGTTGAAGGATCAGCTTACTTAAAAGTCCAAACGTTCGAAATTATTAGACCACGCATCGTGTTAAAACCGGAAGATACTGATGCTTTTAGGGAATCTACGGTACAACTGCCCTGTGAAGTCGAAAGTGACCCTCCCGCCACAGTAGAATGGAGGAAAGATGGCTCCTACTTAAGTATTGATGAAAAACATTCAATCACCGTCATCGGAAGTCTAATTGTTAATAACTTGACCGTGAGAGATACTGGTAGGTATGAATGTTCTGTTTACAACGATTTTGGACGCGACACCGCATCTGCATTCTTAACGGTTAAAGATCGTGTAATCCCCGGAGATGAATATGTTAACATCGCACTGACCGAAGCCACTAGAGACATCGATCTTGCCATAGAAAGGACGATGAACGAATTATTTAATAACTCTAAATCCGCAAAATCTGATATTCACCGATTATACAGAATTACCAGTTTTCCAAACGCACCAGCTAGGGAAGTTGCTCGGGCTGCTGAAATTTACGAAAGGACTCTTGATAAAGTCAGAGACTTCATTCACACTGGTCATAAAGTTACATCAACAGAACCCTTTAACTATGAACATTTTTTAACAAATCAGCATCTTGAAGTTATTGCACGTTTGTCTGGTTGTGTTGCCCACAGAGATAAGGACGAATGTGCCGATATGTGTTTTCATAGTAAATATAGATCTTACGATGGAAGCTGCAATAATTTCGCAAATCCAACTTGGGGATCATCATTAAGTGGATTTCGGAGAATTCTGTTTCCAATTTACGAAAATGGTTTCAGCCAGCCCGTTGGATGGAACAAAGAAATAAAATATAATGGATTTACCTTGCCAAGTGCCCGTCTGGTCTCTACCGCCATTATAACTACAAAAGATATATCTGAGGACCTTAAGATAACGCATATGGTGATGCAATGGGGTCAGTGGCTGGACCATGACTTGGATCATGCGTTGCCGTCAGTGAGCTCTCAAACTTGGGACGGAGTCGATTGTAAAAAAACCTGTGCGTATGCCGCTCCATGCTTCCCCATTGATGTGCCCAACAACGATCCTCGTATTTCTAACCGTCGCTGCATCGACTTCATTAGAACGAGTGCTGTTTGTGGTTCTGGCATGACTTCAGTTCTCTTTGGAACCCTCCAGCCAAGAGAACAGATCAATCAACTAACATCATTTATCGATGCTTCTCAAGTTTATGGATTTGAAAAAGCTGTAGCAGAAGATTTGCGAGATTTGACAAATGAAAATGGATTGTTACGTGTGGGAGTTACTTTCCCAGGCAGAAAACCACTATTGCCTACTATTGGAATAAATGGAATGGACTGCAGGCGTAACCTGGAGGAGAGTAACAGAAATTGCTTCGTTGCTGGAGACATCCGGGCCAACGAACAAATTGGTTTAGCTGCTATGCATACTATTTTTATGAGGGAGCACAATCGTATAGCTATTCAGCTGAAAGTTCTCAACCCTTTCTGGGATGGAGATAAAGTTTTCCAAGAAGCAAGGAAAATTGTAGGAGCTCAAATCCAATACATCACTTTTGAACATTGGCTACCAATAGTACTTGGCAATGAAGGACATAAGCAATTAGGGGAATACAAAGAATATAACCCAAATTTAAATCCATCTATTTCAAACGTTTTCGCGACTGCAGCGTTAAGATTTGGTCACTCGATGATTAACCCAATTTTACACCGTTACGATGAAAACTTCGAAACGATTCCTGAAGGCCATCTTCTGCTCCGACATGCCTTCTTCTCACCATGGAGACTAGTCGATGAAGGTGGTGTTGATCCGTTGCTTAGGGGAATGTTTACGACACCGGCAAAACTGAAGACACCAACACAAAATCTGAACTCAGAATTAACTGAAAAGTTATTTTACAACGCGCATGCTGTAGCTCTTGACTTGGCCGCTATAAATATTCAGAGAAGCCGTGACCATGGCATCCCATTCTACACCAAGTGGCGGCAGTTTTGCAATATGACCGAAGTTAATGATTTCGAAGACCTGGCTGGCGAAATTACCGATGAAACTGTACGACAAAAATTAAAAGAACTGTATGGGTCAGTACATAACATTGATGTATGGGTTGGAGGTATTCTAGAAGACCAGGTAGAAGGTGGCAAGGTCGGACCCCTGTTTCGCTGCTTGCTAGTTGAACAGTTCAAACGCTTGCGCGACGGCGACCGATTCTGGTATGAAAACCCATCAGTATTCAAACCCGATCAATTGCGTCAGATTAAGGAGACAAGTTTGGCTAGGATTTTGTGCGATAATGGTGATAACATCGACACCATCGGAGAAAATGTTTTCTTCCTGCCTGAAGTTCAGGACGGTCTGGTCTCCTGCGAGGATTTGCCCTCCATTGATTTCCGCTACTGGGCGGATTGCGAGAGTTGTGGAGAGGATGAGGTCGAGCAACGGCCGAAACGTCGCGTCCGCAGGGGCAATGCTAACGACAAGAAGGGTGAAGAGGAACGCATCAACGAACTGCTGCAGTCGCACCACAATATTGAGAACACTATTTCCTCACTGAAGAAACGTATTGAATTTTTGGAGGAAACCTGCAAAGCCGAATAAATTTCGATCAGGCTAATAATATCTTGAAAATATTTTGATGACTATTTATCTTGTATGTACTCGTAATGTTTCTACTTATCCATTTACACAGCAAGCTTTAATCCTATCTATGTGGTCCAACTAATTAAGATTTAATTTTATCTTCAATTATTAATTATACATTACATTTTTAATTTATAACTACAGTTACGTCTATTTCCTACACTTTAACAAGGTACCGTTTATGATTTACTACTTTGTCTACCAATCTCTCACCTGCTGCATTATTAAGTTTATTACAAGCATATTCAGTAGAATTGTCATTAGCTAATAGTTCAATAAAGTATTGATGTAATCCGTTGTTGTAGAAGTAGTCGATGTCTGTAACAGTAGCCGAGTAGTCATATCAGCCATTCCATTGGTAGACCAGGACCTATGAACTTGCAGTTACCTAATTGACTGCACATTTTTAGTCGAAGTATAAGAGGTATAAGATATTTAGGTGGCTAAGGGTTTGACATATTTATTGCTCTAATTAAGAACTGAGCAAACGTTGAAGTCTAAAAGGAACTTCACAGTTGTCTCTTTGGAATGGTGATGTAACTACAATTTCACAATATTTATCGTAGTACTGTATAATCTCATACAATATTTATCTATTAATCAAGTTACGATGCCATATATCTTAATTAACTGTATTAGTCATAGATATGTAGACCTGTTAGTGTTATAAAGAAAAAAATACAAAAACAAAACAAAAAAGATAAAAAAAAAACGAAAAAAAATGTTTTTCTCGTTTTGTTTGTTTAAAACTTTGGTTTGCATTTTGCATGCATCTTTGTTCAATTTTAATTTGATGTAGGTAACTGTTACAATGTACTGAAGTATTTCTGGTTAAATGTAGAGGGATATGGACTAAAATAACTGTTCTATTGTAAGTAACATTAAAGGGAGAGTATTCTTTACATTCATTTATAATTATTGTTTTATTCATTTAATGTTAATATATGTTAATTTTGTATATCTTTATTTACTTTACATATCACATTCTCTTAAAAATAAGTCATATTTATCGTCTCAGTAAGTCAATACAATAATGAGTGTTAATGATAATGCATTTGAAATAAGTATTCAATTTTACCTTATACATGTTACACATATTTAGATTTACATGCGATAACCTGCCTTGTATACTTATCAAAAAAATTAAGCAAATTTGCCAGCCTCCGCAGACTACAATTTCTATCTGCTCAGGAGTTTCCGCTAGTTCGATTTAAAGACCACCGAAATTAATTGTCTACTGAAGATTCATTCAGTATGACTTACGTACAGTACATGATATATACGTGTCCTTCTGTATGCACATGTAAGTCACCTGGACTTGTCTTCACAGCGTGAAATTTATCGGCCAGTAAAGTCTGTAGTCTGCTTTCAAGGAGGCAGAAAAAGATTGACTGATTACACCTATAAAATTGGAAGATAAATCATACTAACTAATATCCAATAAATATTCATACTAAATTGCTGTCAATCAATGTAATTCTGGGTCTGGGGGCCTATCACCATATCTTTGAGTATGCTTGTTGTCGTTAAGGAAGAAAGACGCCGCTATACGCTGCCCTTTCCCTTGGTATTACTTAAAGAGATTGTGATGCCCACAGGAAGGTAAGTGACGTGAACTTCACGTAAAAACCCTGGCTGCTAAGTCCTACGCCATGTCCCAGGTTGTTTAAAGCTTTTAATAAGTAAGAGGGCAGGCTATCTTCAATAGCTGTTGTGCAAGTTTAATTAATGTTACTAATTTATTCGAAATAGCCGTTATTTACGTAGTGAGTAGCTTTCAAGCATTTAATATTTAAAATATTGGTGTTTACACTTAGGTAATTAGAATGTAAGGGTTGGATGACTGATTAATGATATGCTAATATCCCGGTTTGCAAGGATAGTAATTTTGTATTACTTGATGTTATATCTACTCCATTCACATTGAGGGCCAGTTTTAGTCGCTAAAAATAATAAGTGACTTGCAGCAAAGCCTAAGCGCGCACTGCCAAATTTATTTGTTGTAGAAAAATCTCTCAAGTCTGTAAACAACAAAAATGTACTAAAATCGGACATACTGCGAAAATATTTCTTTTGCAAATTAAAGTTTATGGGGAATAGTATAAAAAATTGTACTATGCTACAAAACTCCGCGCAATAAAATTACATCAGTGGCATCAATGGCCGAAGTAAATCGCAGTAACCTTAAAAAGCAACACATTTGCAAATTAATATCAGACTGCTACAATCACAACGAAAAAATTCCACAGTGCGCGCGAAGACTTATGAAACGAACAGACCACAACAGTTTTAAAAATAACGTGTTTGCTAACGTTGTTGATCGTTTTAAGTACTACCAACATTATATAACTTGTGGGATACCGTTCTTAAGACCTAAAAATGTTTATTTTGGATGGCAATACTGGCCTTCTGAGCTTAACGAGAGGAGTAAGGATGAAGATTGCAGGTTTAATATAAATTCTAGGGTTATATTCCTCTTTCAAATTCAAATTTGTAATGGTGCATTCACACAGCATTACTTATCCTGACAATACTATTTAACAAATTCTAACAAAGTTTAGAAAACGTCTAAAATAATACGAGCAGTCAAGCTTACCTAACATCAATGGATTCACTTCACTCACAGTATATTATACCAAATTTACTTATCCTGATTCCCGATAATCATCATCGATGGGATTGCAACGTTCTTAAAGTCCTTACATCCACTCTCCACTTTCAGACCAGTTCAAAAAACTTAAAATCTATTGTATGGTCACCGAAGTTACTAACGTATAGATGTAAAGATATTACCGCAATGGATAAGGAGTGTTCCTAATTCAGTTTGTTCCACAACCTACATCATATAACAAGCTATAAATACCAAATAACTCTTGAATTGCCTCCGAACTTTGCTTGTAGAGGTGCAGACATTTCATCAAAATCGGATGTCAGGAAGGGATCCTAAATCAGCTTGCTAGATGACCTAAGCAAAGTAACTAACTCATCCACATCTGTCTGGTACGACCGGTACAACCACAACAGTAGTCGGTATATACCTTCAGATTTTAAAGCAACCTTAAGAACACCATCAAATTTACGAGTTGCTGTTATTCTATTAGGTTACAAAATAAGCCTGATACCTAGTGTCGGTAAATCAAAGTAAACACCAAGTCACAAAAATACAGGCACTTATCAAATGAGACTGGATTACCGATTACTGTTGTTAACTATACCTACTCAGAACTTTCAACTGACTTTTTCAACCTGTTACGGGGTTTCAAAAAACAAAATGACGGAGTTAATAATAAGCATGTCTAAAACCATGCAACAAGTTCCAGTCAGGTTAGGGGTTTTGAAAAGACTTGCTAACGAGTTTGTGCCAGACAGCAATACAAATTGGAAATTAGGTCAACTACCAAAAAGTCGTACACAGAAATACGAGCTTTAAAGTTTGTTGTAATTTGTTAAATGTATTGCCTTCACTTCAGCATTGATAAAAAAAATATTTGTAATGTTTTTTAAGCTTTAGTTAGATGCTAATTGAAATTGCTATTAAAACGACAATACCATAAGGCTTCATAGTTATGGGTGTTTTTATATCGTCGAGATAAAAACAGACTAAATTCGAACTTAACACCCAACACTACATCGCATTATAAATCAAAAAATGTAAAACCACTGACATGTGAACATAATAATACATTCGGCCTGAAATCCAAAATCCATGTCAGATCTAGGGAGCCAAACTAATCGCGCTAGATTATAAATTATTAACACTTTTAATTAGTACCTATCTACTGTTTTACTGGCATAATAATATGTGTATTTGTAATGTTATTCTACTTTAGATTTAGAACACTGACTATATTTTGGTTTGGGGGCCTACCAATGCCTCATCAATACGCCTAGTGGGCCAACGTAAGCCTAAATGCACAATAGTGCACCCACTACCAATATCATGCCAAGGGAGTATCAAGTAAGACGATGTCAATTGTGGAAACGTGACAGCTCACAACACGTCGTAGACTAAAACCTCTCATACTCATCTCATGATGTTAGCCTGGCTGAGTACTGGTCTAATAAAGCACAATTGTCATTGGTCGATACGCTAAAGAGACCTTCCATAACTGCAACAATTATTCCTCATGAAGCCGTGGCAGGCCTCCGATCTGAACTTTGATATGGAACTATTTTAAACGTACCGTCGGTATGTAATTATACAGACAACTTACTTTTTGACTAAACAGATCTGTGTCTAAAACATGATAGAATATCTTTAAAATAGTTTTGTGTCCATGTTCGGCCATAATACTGTTCCAATTTCTTGTGACATTTCAATAATAGTCCTGTACTTACATTTAATATGTATGATCCAATTATTGCCCGATAAATGTACAAGAACAAAAGTTATATCTTTTAGACAGTTTGATATGAAAAACGATATAAATGAATAAGATCCCAGTTATGAAACATCAAAGGTGAGGAAGTATTTGTATGAATAACTAATACAACAACATAAACAGTTAACGTGAATAACTAGAACTTAATTACTCAAATAAAGAGATCGAATAAACGAACATTTATGGCATGATTTATTTATAACTTTTGTCCTTAAAAAATCTGGCAATACCAAAAAGTTACTGCTGTGTGGCAACACCATAACAATGTAGTAGCAATGTGTGTGAAATAAAATGACAAAATGTAATCGTGGTTTCTTTTCAAATCCATTTACCCAAGTAAATAACCAACACAATTATTATTTTTTGGTACACAATTACACATATTTCTAATACTACATTAAACACACATGTATATATATTGTTGAAACATGATTTAATAACTTGAAATAACACAATCATCTACAAATAAAATGTATAAATAAAAATATATAAAACACAATTGTACAACTGTTAGCAAATACTAATTTACCACATACTTAGGCGATGGTTTGTGTACTTTCCGTGATTGTCTTATCACAATTTTAATCAGTTAATAAACATAAAAGGTACTATCTTTTAAACTTGTGAATAATGAAATTAAATTCGCTAAAGACAACTCACAAAAGCACTTTCATGGAATCCAAGTTTGCTTATTACCAAGATTCAACCAAATCTGCAGTTTAACCATGAAATCATAATAGACAAACACATTCGCATTTACAGTATTATTGTGATTGAAATTAGATTCCAATATATTTGGTATGTCTGCCCGTGGCGATAATCTGATTCTTTTCCTTGTTTCGCAACTCCACTTCTAAGAACGCTACCTTCTTGCCGGCCCTTTTTGTACAAGCTTCTACTTCAATCTCATCACCTACCACTGCATGAGACAGGTAACTGAAATTGAAAAAAGATAAAAGGTTTTCAGCACTGAACCATGTTTCAGTTACATTAAATCCTTAGACAGTGTAATGCGAATATAAGATTATGAGATCTTTTCTTAAATGGTTGATCGGAACAGGCATTATTTGGAAAAACTGATAATATTGCATGAATAACACTATTGTAGTTTTTTTATAGGATTCCTATCATCCAATGGTATTGACTGCTTTGGTTATTTACCTTACACTAAGGTCTATAGAGACTCCTCTGGTATCCACCCTTTCGTGAGTGGTTAATGCGTAAGTGGAGATAGCGTCAACCAGGTGTGCTATGAAACCTCCATGCAGTGATCCCCTCATGTTTAAGTGTTCTTCTCCCACTTTAAAGTGGGCCAACATTCTGCCATTGCCACAGTTTATCAACTTTACCTGGAATTTATAAAATAGCAATCTTTAGAAATAAATAATGAATAATTATATTAACGTACCTCATTTTTTTGTAGTAGTTGCTTAGTTCTACTTATTCTCCATTTAATATTCGAACTGTCACCACAGTTCTAACATTTTCACACATCTTTAAAATATAATAACATGGGATTGCCATTGCCATAATTTTTCTAGTAATTGTTAGTTTAGGTTTAGGAAAACCGTACATATACTACAGTTTTGTTAGTCAGGTTGGTTATTTTACGTCACTCTAAAAGTATAAAATTAACTAGAACGGTTATGAAACGCTAAGTTATCCTAACCTTGCGCAGATGTTGATCGAATCCTTTCGTGCTGGCGACTGCTTTAGCGAATACCTCAGCGACCTGTGCTCCTTTGGTAAACATTTCGCAAATAAAATGGCCGCAAACCGCTGCCCAAGTATTTTATATAATATTTATTTACATTCCTTTGGATGAATTTAGATTAGACATTATCAGCTGATAGTTGACATTGACATAAAAAGCATAGAGCACACTAAATAATTCTTGTATTTTCTAACAGATTCAAAAAATATTTAATACGCAAATATCAATTGATGTCAAATCTATATTCAGTAAAATAACTGGTGCCAAATACAATTTCTTCAATAGATTGCTGTGGTGCTGTGTAGTGTGTGTGACTAAATTCGTAAGTATTGAATGTCGACGTGGAGGAAGAAGTAATGCGCGGCGAACGAGAGCCGGCCACTTCGAGGGTACCAGAATTGATGGGCACTGTGGTTACCTAAATTAGGAATTCCAATCTTGTGTGGTGCAGCACCATTCTACTACTACTACTAATAGGTAAAGCTAACTAAATTGGTTGCACTGGTGGTAATAACAGTAATAAGTAGGTATGGAGGTACACATAAATTTGAATCACAGATGAAAAACTTTGCGTTGAAAGATTAATTATAGCTAACTAATAAATTAGCTTGATTATATTTCAAATTTATAGTCGTTCATTTAAGCTAACTTACTAATTATCACTTTTTGCATGTCAATATTACCTTGGACAGCTCCCTCACTCGCACACCTAATGTTAAATTTTGATTGAAGTCGGTGCCAAGCCACCCAGTTGAATTATTCCCATGTGTTCTCTTAGGGTTTGACACCGACTTCATTCAGTACCGAGCTGATACAATAATAATTATCGGTTTATTTTCTAGTTTTTAATGCCGTTGTTTTTGGAAGGATATAAGGGAAAAGGATTACCAAAGAAACGATGGATGGATTGTATAAAAGATAATATGGCTGCAAAGAGTGTGACTTGCGAGATGACGTCAGATAGGAACGAGTGTAAGAAGGAAACTTGCTGCGCCGACCCCAAATAATTAGGTTAAGGGCAGGGGAATGATGAGTGCCGTAGTTTTTGGAGCCGATTTTTATTTTATTTATTTATTTTTTTTGGTGTAAAGGATTTAGGTGGGGACAACCTTTTTAAGAACAGGCCAATCTAGCTTTAAAAGAACACAACTACCTATCAGTCCATGTGAAAGTTATTATAGGCGTATTAAGATCTTTTATTAAACTCTTAACCGTTGAAGAGTTCTTCTCTCAGCTGTCCTTCGTCTTTTGCACCACCTAACAATCAATTAAAACCCATGTAATGGGTTAATGAATAATTAATGAAGTTAAATTACAAGGTAGCTGCTGTGAACCGTTGAGGTTAACTGACTCTCAGGTCCTTTATCAGATCTACTTCAGACTCATTCAATTGTAGTGTTTTTAAACACCTACATAATTATATGAAAGCTTACAAACGCACGATTTACCTGGTCTTTCATCATCAGACCCTCTCTTTATAACATGGAACTACCGTGGTAATGTCTACTTTGAAACAAACAAAGAAATATTAAAATTTCAAAAATGACGAAGGGTTTTTATTATAAAACTACTCCCACACTAAGGAATTTGTAACCTTGTATCGCGAGGGGCTTCACAGATATTCAATTCACATTCACGGATACATCCAGACTCAGAACAAGCATTTGTGGAACGCAAAAATTCGATTCGATTCGAAGTTATACGTGAACAAACTTAAAAAAAAACATATATACGGTTGAATTGAGAATCCTCATCCTTATTTAAGTCAGTTGAAAATATACACCTTGTGTAATAATATTATGGTAATGGAAATAACATACATACTACTACTACTACATACCTAGTAGGTAAAGAGTCGTTAACAGCGGATGCGGGATTTTAATAGATAGAAAAATTCAAGAGGATGGTTTATATGTATAATAACATCCATTAAACAGTGGAGAAATACTATTATTTTGAGATTTCTAATGTGATGTCGTTAATTATCAATTTTTTACCGCTTACATTGCAAACGCAGGCTGAACCCTACGAGATTTATCAAAATAGGCGTGACGTTTATGTATGTATGCATAGAAATAGTTGGTAGGTAAACTTAGGCTTATACACAAAAGCTTGGGTCTACATGAAATTTGTAGGTTTTTGAGCCATCTCAGTCTTGACTTAATTTTATCTTAAAAAAGGTTTTGGTGTGATTTGATGCAACTTTTAATACTTTGATTTTTGTGATATAATACTGCGTTTTATTTATGTACATAAAAACACAGCGCCCCTTTGTCACTCCGACCACTGTATCATACCACGGTCAAGCCACGACCCTATAGCATAGGCCTTACTTACGTGGCACCCGTTTATCCATAGATTTCATACTGTATATATTATTATACTGTACTTAAACTATAAGCAATTAATATTTCACATTCTACGTCTTTCATACATCGCCTTCTAGTCTCAAATTAAGTAGAGCTTGTACTATGGGTACTAGAAAACTGATAAACATACTTACATACTTCAAAATACATACATATGTGGGATAGAGGATATTGGAGCCAAAATAAACACAGGCTTCTTGATACGAGAATATAATTTTATTTCTTCTTTCGAGAATAACGTCTTACACAGGTCTTAACTTGTCTTGCACGTCCTTCCGTCTTTTGTTCCCGTTCCTCTCCATACTTCATCTTTAACGTTATACTACTATCTCTTTCACTCCTGATATCTCATCCCTCTCACTCTTAGTCTATCATGCTTTACATCTGTCATTCGTCATTTCAACGTTACATTTCACTCATCTTCCTTTTACTTTCCTACACATGTTATAGATAAATTACACCCAGACACAGAACTAATAAATAAATTAAAACTGTTGTTTAAAACGATATTATATCTACTTAATTGACATTCAGTTCTAAAGTTCAAATCCTCCAGTAACTACTGCAGTATTTGCATCGATTGATACGAATATAAGCGGTGACAAGAAAAGCTGATTCAGAAAGTCCTCCTTTCCATACACGGCAAGATTTCCGTTTGTTATTGGAGATACGCGTCTCACTGTCAGACGCTTCATTTGTGGCGGCTGGCGGTTTAGCGCAGTATTCCGTGGCAGGCGCATCCTACGAAACACTAATACCCGAGCTTATGTCATCGAACGGGCAATGTCAATATTTCTATTAAAATGAACAACTTATTTAAAGAGTTTTTTTTTATAATAAACTCAATGAGCTTTACCCTGTACCTAATTTCTTTTTTTATACTTGGCTTCAAGTAAAATTGCAACAAGCATTCATTTACCGTTGCCTTTCATTTAAGGCCAGGCTAGTAGGTATACGCCCCGGCCTGTAATAGCTTGCTCAGTCGCCTTTGCCAGGCAGGTACCCACGTCTTGCTCTCTTGAAATTTAAAACTTTAAACAAATATTTTATACTTTCGAAGTAATTGAAAAAACCAATTTGGCAAATGATTGAGCAAATACTTAAAGAAGTTTGAAATTTTAATATTGGATACGGACGCAGACTATTACGAATAGTTTTAAAAACCAATTTACCTTAAAAGGTACTTCGAGACACTTATTTATTCTTGGACACCTATGCTTGGACTCGGTAATGTGTGACTCCTTAAATAACTAATTTCGGATGCTGAAAACCGCAGCATCTAAATGATTACTATTAGGATTTGGCTACACGATTTTACCATCAACGATTGTAAGAATACCTTTCTGCTATATTTGTGTTTGCATACACATGGTATGGTGTAGTAAATTTAGGATTTCGAAGAAATTACACTCCTGGACTCTTGCAACGCTTTTCCGCGTGAATTATTGGAAAACATGTTCTAAGCGAGGCTCTAACTAGTTAGTTCTAAGATTATCTTTTTCAACTTTCATCCAAGAAAACCTAATAAAAACTTAAGTAATGTTTAACAGAACCAAGTACTTAAAATTAAGACTGGACGTAACCCGCCAGTGTAAATGTTATAGGTACCTACAATAAAACAATATATTATACTGCCTTAGAACAAACTGTGGCCTGCTATTGACAATTTAATATCAGGGAAACAAAACAAAAACAAGGCTCCACGCTCGACGTTTGTGGCGACTCGGAGATTGCATTTCACTTCTCACTAAGCTTTATTTATTGGAACTATCAATAAGTCCTCAGTTTTATTTTTAAACCGATTTTTGTTCCGGACGAATACCAATATTGTGCCTGTTATTGGGAGCACTGTGTAATTGGATATAAACTTTTTCTATTTAATTAAAAAATGGTCGTGACTACCATTTACCATACTACCGAAACACAAATTAGGTTATTGTTCATACTTATATTTTTATAAATACATCAAACTCTGCACCTGCACTCAGGTTTTACGATGACATTTTGGCAACATGTTCTAAACAGGCCATAAAAAGTCTAGTTCAAAAACCAGCAATGGTTTCTTGCATAAAAATCTATATGGTGGCATTAAACATTTGCATAGAATTCCTATAGTCCAATCGTTATGACACTGACTTTTGTTTGTGCAATATATTGCATGATGAATAGAATTGATACCCAATGCACACCACAACTACTGGCGGTCGAATGACCCTTATTTCTAGGGCCAAATGTCGTCACGATTAAAAATTAGACGATAATATTATGTTTTGAGAGATTTAATATTTTGCCAAGTTTGTGTAATTTTGCTTTAACGTAATTCCGGTATAAGTCATTGATTCGAGGTAATAGAGTAACATATATATTAAGCGGGTTCTTTTTTTACAATCGTGATATGAACCTGTTAATTCGTGGCCACTGCAATCGGATTGTTAGGGCTGGGCTCCAACTACCACTTCTGTAAGTAAACAGGCTTAGTTTGTGAGAGGCGGCATAAGTCTTCGCCGACTTGTAGTCGCTTCCTCGTTTGATTTATTCCGACACCAGTTTTAAATACAAACAGGTATTGACTATTGAGTGATGTTTCTCAAAGGAACACCTTGCAAAGTAGTTGGGGTAGTGTATGTATTCAATTCCGCCCCGTTAAATATGTTTCCAGTAGTATACGTAAATGAGACGCAAAGGATCCTTTACATTTTCAGTGAAAAGCTAGAAAGCACATCGAACAAACTAATGAGAAATAATATTATTATATTTCCGCATCCGATGTATGAAAACGTATTGATAAGAAGAGATGGTACAGTCAGCAAAAAGGACTATTGACACAATAAAAAATATGAAGTCCTTAAAAAAATTAAATTGTTTTGTGACCAGACTAGAAAAGAAGCTGAAAAAATTCTAAGCAAAAAATTATTTGATAAATTATTTTTAAAATAAAAAAGAAAACGCCTTCAAAAAAAATTACGCTAAGATAAAAGTTACAACATTAAAAGAAATTTAAAACACAGAATACACATAAAAGTAAAAAAAAAAATTAATTAGATAAGTATTTAATTCGAAGAAGAAAACACGTTCCCTCTTAATTATAATAAAACAAGTACTATTTTATGGGCTAGGTACCTACTTATCGGTTTGAAGTCGGTGCCAAGCCCGGTGAACATACATAAAAAAAAGAAAAAGAAAAGAAGTCGGTTAAAAAGCAAATTTCACATCTATTCATATTCATCGATTTTTCATCGATTTTTTTTTCAGACTGTACCAACTAGTTTTCTAGGAAATTGTTTGCAGAGAGATGTCATGCTTTCGAAGCTGCACCCGGCATATAAAGAACGACGATATCAATTCAATCAGCGACCCGTACTCATATCTAATGGCCTTATATATTCCGCGAATACTGATCCGCGACGAATTGAAAAGATGTAGGACTACGATGCGTCTTAAGTTTTATTTTCGAATTTTTCGTATGAAACGTACGGAAGCGTTGGTGTTTCTACTAATATTATAAGGAGGTTTAGTTATATTCCACGAATTCTAAAATCCAGGATGAAGGGAAGATGTAAGACGAGGACGCGTCATAAGTTTTCTCCTCGAAAATTTCGTAGAAAATGTTTAAAATCGTCGCTACTACTACTAAACTAATAGGATAGACATTAAATGTGTGACGATATAGGAGGTAATCTGAGGAACAAGTAAAGCGGTTTTGGATACTATAGGTACTATAAATATTTTTCTGGATGAGTTAAATGTAAGTACGTAGAGGATAGTGGAAGGACTTGGCGAGACCTTTGCCCAGAATTGAGACACTACAGGCTAGGATAAAAACAGAAAGCCATATCACTTGTGTCATTCAGGACTGCCCAACGACGTGGTTAGGTACTTCAGCTAGTCTACACTAATATTATAAAGAGGAAAACTTTGTTTGTTTGGTTGTAATGAATAGGCTCAAAAACTACTGGACCGATTTTAAAAATTCTTTCACCATTCGAAAGCTACATTATCCACGAGTACCATAGACTATATTTTATTTTGGAAAAAATAGGGTTCCGTAAGATATTTGGATTTTTCGGACACAAGCTGAAAAAAATCAACCAAAGAAGTTACTTATTTTGCGTACGCTGCCTAAACTACAAACGATAAAACCATAAAATATTACAATTAATTGTGTTATAATACATTAATATTTCACCCGTGCGAAGCTGGGGTAGGTCGCTAGTACAAAATAAACAGAGAAGTCGGGGCACAGACGAGACACGAACGGACATTTTGTGGGTCCTCATCTTACAACTTTTCTGTTTGTGGCACCACTCAGAAATTATTAGATATCTAATTGCATTAATAGAGTTTATGCTACGTAATGAGTATTTTTACTTCGTCGCACAGAGTATCAAAACACATTGCATGTTGTTCATAATTTAAATAAGAATATTGATGTGATTACTTTAATTTATTTCGTATCTAGTCAATAAGTAAACTGTTTATTTTAAATTTTAAAAATGTAGAGACTTTGGGAACGCGAACATAGGTTTTTGAGTGTTGAATTACAGGCTGCCTGTGGTTTTTAAATAAACGAATTTATTGTAGACGCAGATTGTCTCTCGATTTGTAGTGGCTCAAGTTATATCTAGAGACTATGGACTAATTAATAGCTCAAAGTATGTATCCCTGGTGTAGTAGATGGCCGATACGTGCAATTTTTAATTAATATAGGGTCAATATCCAACTACAATTTTAAGGACGAAAGAAAAATTTGTTTTTTTTTTAAATAAGGAAGTGATAACTAATATTACTTAGGTAGTATTATAAATTACTTTTAAAATAAAAAAGAAACCGCCTTCAAAAAAAAAATACGTTAAGATAAAAGTTAAACATTTAATAAAATTTAAAACACAGAATACACATAAAGTGAAAATAAACAATTAGATAAGTATTTAATTCAAAGAAGAAACACGTTCCCTCTTAATTATAAGAAAACAAGTACTATTCTATGGGCTAGATACCTACCTACTCATCGGTTTGAAGTCAGTGCACCAAAAATAATTTCAATTTTAGTGTTGACTAAAAATTTTAGTGTTGGCTATAGGTGGTTTCAATGTTTATACAGGCATATTGAAAACGTGAAGAAGTAATGTTTTAATATGCCTTTCATCACTATTAACTACTGAATACTGGTTTCCTTTAAATTACTTACCCATTGTGAGTACACAACAACAAAATTGTGCATAATAATATAATGACAAGTCCGCACTTCTTTTGTTACTTATGAGAAAACTTGAAGTTGATACAAACAATTTGACAAATCTTGTCACGCTACCGATTCACAAGGTTATTAGTATTACAATACAATGGTATGTGTTAGATAATCCAATTATATAAATACGTTGGGCAACGGTAATTAAAAAACAGAAGGGCCTCGCCCGCTTTATGAACTTGAAAGTTGGACATAGGGTAACAGTGCTTCGCAAGAAACTGAAGACAGAGTCTTAAGTTACAAGAATAGAATGTACCTAATTTGCATTTTATAACATAATAGCTGCATTTGGTGATCGTTAGAATTATGTTAAGTGGCCATTGAATTTTTAATTAATTGTGATAGCGAAATTCTTTTTGAGCAGAGCTCTAAATAAATCAGCGCTTATTCAAAGAACCAATCATTTGAAATATTTAAGTAACTGGGAAATCATTTCACCGTTAACTGTTTTAAATCGAAAATATTGAAGCAGTACCGTAATGAATACAAATATAAATAAAATCTAATTAGTGCAGTAAATCGGACGTGGATTTCATTTCCGAACAGAACAAACGATTGCTAGCGCCTACCGCAATACTTGAAGAGAGAAAGAGACACCGTTCTACGCCGTGCAGTGTGCTGTCACACTTACACAACTGCAACAACATAGGAGGCGGTGGTAAGCTCTCAGGTAAGTGCAGAGTTTTGAGAGCGGATTAATTGAAACTGTTCATCATATTGATAAACTGAAATAAATAAATCACAATATTGTAATACTAGCGGTTGCTCGAGACTTCGCTGCGAATGTCGGTTATAGCTCTAAGCTCAACCGGTTAAAAAGTAGTCGTGTTAGTTTCGAGTGTCAGATAACTCATTGCCTAATTCAGCAAAATTGATCAAGTCATTTGAGCGTGACAGAGTAACAAATACCCATCCATCCATACTTATAAACTTTACTGTTTCTAATATTACCTCGTAGAATAAGTCGTATGTCTTGTAGTAAATTGTGGTCACACTAGCAATTACCTGTTTACGTACGTTTTTAAACAGATTATATTATGTATGAGTTCATGTAGCTTTGCTTTCTGTGTTATTTGCTCTCGTTACCGCGTACTTACGCATACCAACCGGTTACTACAGGGAAATTCTTACGTAAGCCATGTATTTGGTAGTTATTTTAATAACACGATAATCAATTTTAGTTAATGTGCATGTCATACTTTCACTCGACTCCAAAGGGAGCTTGTTGGTAAAATGTGTAAACATAATTAAGTTATTGATAAATTGCATCCTCTACCATGAGCACTGAAAAATGAATTGATTAAATTAAATTGGGGAAGCTTCGGCACAATGCACTCACTACTCGACGCGACGTATCGCTTCCACACGGCTTTTTTTAATATTTTTGCAGTTAGTCCGAGAGCAGGATGATATGGCTGCAAATAGTGTTAAGTTTGCGAGATGATTTTAGATAGGAACGTGTGGAAAAAAAGAAATGCTTCGCCGACCCCAAATAATAATTGGGATAAGGGCAGAGGAATGATGATGATGATTCTGAAAGCAGGATTTTTCTGTTTCACCACACTCATTACAGTGATTATTCTGATTTATGAGTTCATACTTGGCGCATATTCCCTTATGATCATCCTTCTTAGTTCTTGATACCTTTGGCTGCTAGTTCATCTACATCGCCCCTTACCTAGGTTAGGCAATCTCTACCAGCTGCTATGGCATCACTAAATGTGCTATTTCCTCGATGACGTTTGGACGTCACATTGTCTTGTCACATAAGGTCATCGTGTCTAGTGCTTACTGATTGGCTACCCAAAGTACCCAGGTCAGTGATTTCGAAACGGCAGCTTCACCTTAGTATATTGTATCAACTTTGTTCCGTTAACCATCGCCAGTTAGATTTAAGCTAGCTAAGCAGAGCTTGTGTTATGGTAATCAGACAGCTGATAAACATACTTATATATTTCTAAATATATACATATTAAAGATACATTACACCCAGACACAGAACAAATGATCGTGCTCATCACACAAACATTTGTCCTTTGTGGGAATCAAACCCACGACCTCTGGCGTAGCAGTCAGGGCCACTAACCACTAGACCAACAGGCCCGTCTTGGTATCTTTATTAGTTCTGTGGGGTTTTCTATTTTAAGCGAAGGCTTTGGCAAAATCCAACGAAAGAGTAGGTAAATAGTGCAACGCACGTCCGATGCTTTGACCAACAGTTTGAAAGTTATATTTTTAAGTATTTATTTTAAACGAGCTGTTGCTCTCGACTTTGTACGCTTTAGTAATACTTCCGCGAAAAAAAGGTTTGTCCAAAATAAAAAGAATTTAAGGATAAAAATTAGGTGTTGGCCGTATGCTCATAAAATTTCAAGAGAATCGGTCAAGCCGTTTCGGAGGAGTAAGGGAAAAACATTTATCTCAATCGGGATAAAAAGTAAAAAGTACCCTATCACCCAAGTCTGCTGATACCCTGTCTGTATACAAAAGTTCATCCAAAGCCGTTCAGTAGTTTCAGCGTGATTGACTGACAAACATTAAAACATTCAAACTTTCACATTTAAATATTAGTGATATCTTCAAAAAGCACGTTTAGATTTACGTTTCTCCTATACCGAAATAACCATGGGAAAATACCTAAAACAGGACCGTTTGTTCGTTTAATGACGCGCTAAGTATTGAATAAAACCAGAGCGTTTCATATAAAATGAATTGTTTTAATCTGTTCATCATATAGCTATCCATAACTTAATAAGTATCAGCGACTTTAATCTCTTGTTTCGTATAAAATACTTCAGATTTTTAAAACAACACAGTTCCCGGTATAATATGCTGTATAATATGGTATTATAGCTCAGGAGAGGTGCTTGAAAGTATTAATTCATGCACCAGTTCGATTTATGGAAAACAATAATTGGTGCGAATACTTTTACAGATTTTATTACGTGATTGAATATACTACTGTTATATTTTAAATGCTGTTTCTCTGTGTAGATGTAAACGATCTTCTTAAAATATGGTTTTCAGCTGAGCAACATATGTATGAAGAGGGACGAAAGTATTTAGGACTTAGTCATTGCTTTCTCAAAAAAAATTGCACTAAAGCGGTATTCAACTATAATGGTGAAAACACACCTATTTGAGCCGACGGCGACGGTCAGGAATGAGAAGAACGAAACAAATATTAGAATCTTGCACTTCGAATACGGGTGATTTGACGCGTTCCTCGTGGTCGATGTATCACCGTTCGTATGTTTCATGAGTTTTGCATATACAGAATCTATAATCTGTTTCGATCGACTTTTTTAAGGCTTTCGTCTCGAACTATAAACCTTTGATTCATAATCTAAATAAAATTAGCATCCTCCTCTCTTCTACCGTCGCCGTGCCCTACAGGGTCCATACTGTACCATATTATAATATTATGTTACACCTTTTAAACATAATATGGAGTGCAATAAAAGTATTGAGTAAAATATCCTCCACATACTTGAGCAATTAGACAACTTACAAAAGAAATGTGATTGATGAACAATGAAATTTTGAAATTTATTTAGTTAACCCCAAAACAAAAACCGAAAATAGTTTGTGGAAACCAACTACCGTATCAAGTTTACCTAACTTCAAGATAACAAATGGTTAAAAATTAACATGTAGGTAAGCCTTGTCATTACATAACACATAAACACAATAACAAAGTAAAAGATATTAAGATGGTCAGTTATGTTGTAAACTAAGCCATTATTTATTTGCATTGTGATATAATTGTTGTTATCTAATAACATCATTGTTTCACTAACAGGCAGGTAAACTGCGCACCTTTCAAACAAGTGTTAAGTATATATTAAACTTAACCACTTCCTTCCCCGTGTGTCGTATATGTGCCATTGTTTAAATATCGTGCCTGTTGCCGGAACACCGAATAATAATTATCTTCTCCATTTCTTACAAATTAAATTCTGCCAAAACCGTAATATTATACTCGGAGCCAAATTACTATCCATCATATTCCTACAAACCAATTTTATGAGACTTCATTTCGAGAACCGTTTTCCCACTATCATAGTTCACATAATATCGATGACGCATTTATAAGAATTATCGACATATCCGCAAGTTAAACGAAAAAAACAAATAAAATTATTCATATCTATGTAAGATCGCGCTAACTAAAAAGGCCTGTCCCCAATTCCCATAAACAGGCTAGGGTCATGTCTCAATCGTTCTAAAAGTGTGTCATCAGGTGCACGTCGGCCGTGTCATGAGCATGACACGTTGCGATTATATAAATGGTACATAAACAAGTGACAAGTGACGTGTGGGGACGCTGTTTGATTATACATTGGTACTGATATGGGCGAGGGGCGCATATCAGAAACAAAGCGGTCGCCGGCCAACGCGGGCACAACGCCGGCCGAGTGACGTGTGCGGCGGTGAGCCAGCCTGCCCACCGTGATTATACAGCCTACAACGACATGTGAATGTTCAACGCTCCCAAAATTATACTCGAATATAGTTATCCGATTTCACTTACTGCGTATACTGCGCAAGTATTTTTATGTTGCTATGCGTACGTAAGTTTGATATAACTTGTATTCTATCAATAGTACTATACTTATTACCTAAGTGGTAGGAAAAACTCAAAGAAAGGATGATTTGATCTTTGACCTCACGCTGGACGCAGTTTGAATGCATTGAATTTACGTAATTTTAGCGATCATGATCGTACGGAAAAGTAACGGAAAGGCTTATTAAAGACATGGACAAAGATGCGACGAAGAGATTAATTACCTAACCTAGTCAGACACAAACACAAAGCGTAGTCTTAACGCTCTAAAGACCGTTGTGCATTCATACCATAACATCTTATTCTCATTATCTGGATTTAGAATCAAAGCAATTATTGTTACTTCTCTATAAACGAATCACTTCAGCAAATGAAAAGGAAACAAACATTTTGATGATGCTTCAGATTAACTCTAACGGTCGAATAAGGCAAACACAAAAGTGCAGAATTTATTAAATTTGAACGAATCAATCGATTTGATATAAAGCTCGAAGAAAAACTGCAACCTAATGAGAATAATAATACTATCTATGTATCGATACCGCTCTATTTAACTAATCTGAAAATTTTCTACTTGGGGCACACCTTTTTTCTCCCGAACTCTCAAGAAGGCCATCCAGAACAGTACTTAAGCAAAAAAGAAAAAAAAAGCCAACATTACAATATAAAGGCTGTCGCCTGTCGACCGCAGCCTGTAGAACCTAATAAAATAAAAGAAAAGAACTACCAACTTAACAATATTATGACGACAGTTGTTTACGCACTAGGTACATGCGTTGTCAGTTGCGCAACAGTTCGCTAAACTGCTAAAGGCGATCAGGTGGGTGTCTGGTACACTGTGGACTGTGGTAGGACACGATCTGAGAAAGTCATTCGACCCGTTTTGCTTGGGAACCTCTTCCGTGAGTTCCGTGTTCAAAAGGCTCATAGCACACGCGAGGTTTTAGTTGCTGCGGTCCATGTTTGTAATGCACTAGAAGATTCTTTTTTTGTGGTCACACAATTTTTTGAAAAGTTGTTGTTGTACATATTTATTTTTCAAATTAGTATAATTAGATTCCAAATGCAATGATTTGAGAAATTACATATACATTAAAAACACTACAGAATTTACTGATCTATTTATTTAACTTGAAAATGTATACTAAATGGGATTCTAATAATCTAATTCTCTAATACCATAAGTTAAAGTGACACATCTTTATTCTAACTTAAAACTTTAAATGACGCCTAAGAAATGTATGAATTTTTAATTACAGACGAACTGCAAAACTGAAATAATTTCTTGGTTCGATAAGACCTAGAAAGCAAAAATAAAACAAATGAAGACATTTCCATGCGAGAGACACACGTGTAACGAAATACCACTCTTTCGTTTGTTTGATTTTAATGGGGCTGTACGAGCAAATATAACATTGCAATACCGATACTAGGTATATCGTGAAATTTCTTCCCCATTAAGAAACACATACAAAGACAAACATATTTTTAAATTTTAATTAAATCAATATTATAACTTTAAAATCAACGACCCGTAAAATGAAATCACTGACCAGGCATTTTGATAATGCCGCCCTATTGTTACATCACTAAAACTCACTGTGAAATAATGCGCTGTAGATTCATGATTAGTTGGAAAATGACAATGGGCTGGCGCTAACGTGATTATAGTAACATGCTGGGAGCCTTAGTCGTGCCCCCCCCCCCCCCGCCTTACCCCGCGCGGCCTGTCCCCCGCGCACATTTAGCCGGACTGCAGTTCCTGTTCACGAAACGCTTCCTGCTGTAGTACGATTCGAAAACTTGACACTCGAAGTTGGGAAAGCCACGAGTATGCTTTGACGAAATAGAAAATCTAACTTGGTTTATTTCCCCTTTTAAAATAAAGTAAAAACAAACATCGGGATAATAATTTAGCATATCATAATTTAATAAAGTTCAAATACATAGGTAGATATTATTACCTACATGTTTAAACTAGTGTGTTTAAAATATGGGTCTCTAATTTCATATTTCAAACAGTATTAAATAACATTGTACTGTTCTCTACTTTACATTACCTATAAAATGTATCTAAATATAATTTAATCAATAACCGCTCTCAAGCATTTCAGTAAAATAATACTAAAATACTTACATTACAAGATCTCATGTCAATAACTTACTTCTAAACGAGTGCGGATGCAATTACGTGTGTACGGTCAAATATAAAAGCTAATTCATTGTGTGGTTGCATGACGAGCATTGCACACGTTATATAAACTTATGGCTTTTGACAGTTCGCATTCATTTGCACCTATGTAAGTAGGTTTTCATGTAGATATACAGTAGGCAGAGAAACTCCTGCTGACACTTTGCATAATCTCACAATTTGTCGGTTACACCACGTGGTTAGGTGGCACGTTATTATTATACGTCAAGTTATTACAACGACGTTTCGTAATCATCACCATAAAATAATACAATAGCATTTATTTTTTGAATACAAAAAAATATACGCAATTTTTTTGCAATATGTTTTTTTATTAATTGATTTTATAGTTGTGTTCTATTTATCTCAAGTTTTGATTCCACGAAAACCTTTGCTCAAATTATATACATCCTTAAACAACTTAATTTACTTATAGTAATTATTACTCTATAAGTCATCGTTTGTATTCATTGTTATTTCAGTTACATTCCTACAGTCCCGTTGCCGTCTAACCAAACCCCGTTCAATATTTGATTTAAGTTCATTAAATATTTCCACTTGAATGACAGCCCTGCTGCTAGCACTGTATTGATTCCATTGCAGTTACTGGATTTACTTTGTAGAAATACAAAAATAGAATCATTTCACATATCATTTTATAACACTAATGTGTGCCATACCCACGTAAGGTACAGTAATAGATTTCCTGGAAATGTTTCTAATTACGCTGAAATAAACTTTATTACATATCTGACAAAGGCATTTCTGTACTAAAATGTTATAGTAAAGACAAAAGATTGGGGAATTCATTAGCGCATTGAAAATGGGACAGAGGAATAAAAAGAAAATGTAATTTCATTCCGGGTTTTAAACAAATATAAATATGAAAACTGAAATGGCAAAGGCTGATTGAATTTTATTATGAAAATATTTTTTCTAGGTATCATTAATAAATATAATGAAAATGAAAGACAAATATATTCACGGAAAACTGCAAACAAATTACCAAAACCATATCTCGAACTCAATTAATTTTTAAAAGGAAAATTATCACGTGTAAATGTTAAAAAGAAATTTGATGGTGAAAAAATCGTGCAAATAAATATCTTGCAACACATTACACGAGTATATGATGTACCTACTTTGTATTAAAGAGAACTATTTTTATTTTCAGTTCTCGCTTAGACTGTACCGGATATCTCTAAGGGTTCTTTCCTTGAAAGTATCCGGCCTAATAACATTATTTTTAGATATATAATCACTGTCAATATCTAGAATAAGTTTAATTAGCACAAATAACGGGAATAGCTAAGTGGGTATCATTTCCATCAAAGTCTAGAAGCGTTCTACCTGTTCATTATATCTACGCAAGGCGTAAAGATCGCTAATAATGATACACGTTTTAGGCTGACCGCACATTGGAGTCACGACAGTTTTAAGACAGACTTTCCTCACATAGACAAGTCTGCCTTATACCTGCGTTGACTAGACTGTTTTGTCGTTGATGTGCGCGCCCGCATAAATAAAAAAGGGTAGCCAACAAACGTTAGTCAGACGTGTGGTGCGATTTCGACAATTTTGTCTAAGAGACGTTTTGTTTGAAGTATGCGCACCTTCATATGTTTTGTATAGCAATAGTCTGTCTTAAAACAATCTTGACTCCAATGTGCGGTCAGCCTTACTGTATCACGCCTTCCTTCCGCTTGTCTTGTTTTACATAACATTTGGCTTGTTCACTAACTATTCGTATTTGTATCGTATTAACTATGAGTCTTTCTAAGAGGTTTTTTGTATGTCTGCAATTTTTTTACCACCGAGATTTTAAATGAGGCCGTTGATCAAATAGCTATACATACATATAAGTATTATTTTTGGCTTGTAAGAAAAAAGTCTGAATATGTTGAGACATTGTTGAATTGGATGATATATGCAGAAAAGTGATTATAGAAGAAAGAAAAGTGCGTGATTTCTGATTTTCTTTATAACTAGGGTTCATTTAAGTGTTTTTAGGAAAATAAATGCATAGTTAACCTAAAGATGATACAAAACAACATTAGCCACCGACTTAATAATCTTTGTCTAGCTTTGAATACGTTGTTAATGTGTGTAATGTCGCTACGGTTTGTGCCTAACCAAATGACCAAAATAAAGCGTCAAGTTTTCGGTTTCAGTCACATTTAGTTTTCGGTTTATTCTAGTGGTTATTGTAATTACTACAGGTCTATAATTGTATTCAATTAAACGGTATTTTGTGGCGTTTGATGGCAAACCATCAATGGTAAAGCTCTCGCCGGTAATTTGAGCATAATTACCAGTAAGTACTGCAGGTGGGCTAATTACCACGTAGACAATTAGATTGGTTTGTTCTAAGCCTATAATAGATTATATGGTACGGATAATTTCACTAGTTGTGATCGTGATTGGCTATTGAGGTTGGTACGACGACAGATGATTGATTAATCGGTTCGTACGACGTACTGCTCATTCAGGCATATTTTGAGGAACCTTCTTCTTGTTTTCTGTCACCCTGGCAAGACACGCCTAAATTAATATTCTAATGAAAACAGGAATGGTAGTGAAATGTAGAGTCGATTTTTTCAATATAATGTCTCTTGTTTTCTCGCTTCCAAAATTCCCAACACGATGTGCAGTTGAATCTCAATATGTCACTAAAATATTTTGTGAATAGTAACAGAATATCAAACATTGAGCGGCGAACGTGGACCCAAAAATACGCGGCTAATGGTCTAGCTGTATTCCGAATTTTCATTCAGAATTTAATGATCGAACTATTTTGGTAGACAGTCATTTGTCTTAATTTTGTGCCAAGGAAAAAGAAGGGATATCCTGTTTATTTACAGCCCGCTGTGATATAATAGCTCTTATTGTTTAATCACGTTCTCACAATCATTATTAAGGTGAGATTCTTGAGAACGATAAATGAAAAAATAAGTGTCTAATATTTTCATGAGCATATTAGTTGAAACGTCTGAAGGCTAATTATTGTACGTGCAAAATAATGGAACCTTCACTTAAGCTCATTGTTCTTCAATGCTGTTGGCTACATAGTGGTCTTGCCATCTGAATAATCAGGTAATTCCTATTAATTGCTTCGTCACACAGAAACAACCACAGAGACTGTTGACCACGAACATTGTTGTACCTATAACGTAATATTAAGGCATTAAGGACATTAAATGATTCCTTAATTCCTTACCATGATTATAGGACACCAAAAACAAACGAGAATCTCAAATCACACTTTCTTAGATATACCATATAATAATGATAATATCCATAAAGAATTGGTATTTTAGTGTGACAAATATGGTTCGAGTGCACCCACACACTCATGCAAGTATTTAATACAAATTTGGTTATTCTTTAATTTTCTCTCTTGAGTAACGAGGTTTTTACGTTTAGTGTGATTTGTTTGTAACTTAGGACCTTTGTACATGCGTCAAGAAACGTCTTACCGATTGATCCAAGAGACATTACGAGTCTCAAACAATGAGTCTATAATCTAACCAATATGAGAATATAAGTTAGGCGGTAATCTCTTATGAAGAAAGCATCAGGTATCGGTCAACGACCTCAGGGGGCCTACCGAAAGCAAAGAATAAAGAAGCTATTTAATGTTTTAAAGTATTTTGATAGCAGTTGTGGAAGCGTGATAGCGCACAACATTGTATAGAAAAGCTTCTCTCTTTCCCAACTGCAATACTTACTTTTGTTTCACTTTAAACGCCACCAATATGGCATGCAGATGGGCGGAACATTGATCATGTATCGCTAAGTCGATGACGTCACCTTCCTCAATTGTCCAGACATATAAACACGTGAAATTACCTCGTCAGATGATCGATCATGTCACGACAGCTGCATCATTACCGGTGCGCGACGAGCACTGGCTACTTATCCGTTAAACTCATTTGTATTACGGAGTAAATGTCTCTTTTTGTTTAAAGAGGTTCGTGTGACGTAATTATTTAAGTATGTGAGATGCGTCTAAGGTTGATTGACCTCTAAGTTGTATCTAAATAGGATTTGGTACGCTTTTTCCAACATACTATTTTATCGAATGCATATATTTTAATGAATTTGTACAACAATTGATCTTTTGATCGTTGTTATGAGGTTTTGAATTAATGAGTTACCTCAAAAATCTTCATAGGTCTTAACCGTCCATAACAAAGTTTATCATACGTCATACGTAAAATTTAAGCCATTTCTGCATTCATTGATCTTTTTTTGTTCCTAGCCTAGTTCCTATTTTCTAGTTCATTTTTTTGTCCCACTGCTGTCATTGATCTCACTTAATTTAATTTACAAATACAGCATTTCGCACTTCAGTCTATATTGGAATTCAATAACAAAATTCCAAATCTGATATATAGGACTGGACGTTAGTGGCGCCATTTGAACCTGAACTGCACTCAGCGTAACATAGGCAGGTAACACAAAGCTTGTTACCTATTAGGCCGCGCTAAACCAATCGTATAATGAACCACGGAGCCGCTGTTAGCAAGCTCACTGTATACCTGTGTCTGTGAGCCACTTAGTGTCAACTTGAATTTCTGCGGTAATTGTCTTCATCGACTATGCATTGTATAATACGGTAACATGATTTGATGTTTTTTTGACTTTCACACACCGCCATCTAGCAGAGCCTGTATTGTGAGCACTAGATAACTGATAAATATACTTATACATATATATAATTAATATTATTATAATAATTATTTTTTTTAATACATACAAATTATAGATAAATTACACCCAGACACAGAACAAACGATCGTGCTCATCACACAAACATTTGTCTTGGATGGGAATCGAACCCACAACCTCTGGTATAGCAGTCAGAGTCATTTCCATCTCTTTCTATACATGAATTTTCTTTTCTTTTCTTCTTCTTTTGACTGCACGGATAGCCGAGTGGTATAGATTACCACTGCGCGCGACGTGTCGCGTGTTCGATCCCCGCGTGGGACAAGAATTTGTGCGTTCCACAGATGCTTGATCTGAGTCTGGGTGTCTTTGTTCATGTGAATTGAATTACTGTGAAACAAGATGCAAGAATTAAATTCGTCGTTTTTTTCTGAATATAAACTACCAGTTTTTGGTGAAGGACTTAATCTCAAAATCCGCTGTTATCGTCTGTCACATACAGTAAGATATAATAGCGTCATACTCGGACGCATTCAAAGTGAATTATTGCATAACCAATGGCATATTGATTGCATTTCAGATAAACTTATTATGGTTCACACCTCCCTAGCCACCTCTGTTATGAAACTATTTCATTCAAATGTTAATATATGCTGCTCAGCCATGACTTGACTGATAACTTCAATGTGACCTCAAATTACTTCTATGGCGGCACGATGACTGAATCGCGCACAATGAAATAAACACCTCCATATCATCATACCATCGTAACCCTTCGTTTTACTGCATTTCCCTATTACGAACAAGTAATAAAATTCAATACTTTAGTTTTAAAGTATTTCCTACTAATAATATTATACAAAGCTATAGAAATGCAATATGGAGAAATAAAACCACTTTAAATAAAAATATTACAATTCTAAAGACTATAAACCCGTCTAATTGGAAAATGCTAATTAAAAATTTGCTCTCCAAAGCCTCTTCTTGCGAAAGCTCAGCTTAGTACTAGCTATTTGTTCTTATTAGTTCAATCTCATTTAATATAATTTTCCGATACTAAGAGATTGCAAGTTAAACCTCGGTGGTACCTAATTACTTATAGACTCTCCGATGAGTACGGCAGACAGAATAATAGATTGATTAAATTCTGTTTACATTGAAGCTAATGGCTTGCGTTGAGTTTAGGGATATTTTTGTATACTTCCAGTTACAGGAATGTTGTAAGTTTGTGCTTGGAATATTACCAACAAAATTTTAGACAGGATTGTGTCCTGAATTGGTGAGACGTTATTGGCTTTTTGTGAAAGAGGTTTGATCAAATTGTCTTAGCCAAAACTTAAACAGGCCTAATTAAATGACATGAGGTTATTTCAATTTTTTTTTCTTATTTCAAAAACAAAAAAACTTGCATTAGGTAAAAAGTCGTTGACTTAATATTTTACACTGGCTATATTTATATCTCTAAGGGACATGTTATATGGTAATCTCTAACCAGGTGTCTTGCCGGTAGGCTTGCGGTAGCCCAGTTATACATGACTTAACTAATGTGTAATGTACTGAGTCGATAATACGATACAAGCCTCTGACATTGTGACGTAACGACATAACCTCTACCATCCATACTAATATCGGGATTACATAAGTAAGACCCAGTTTGTTACACTTTCACAGATAACAAGTGATCCAAATTAGATTCTAGTTGATAAGCGTTCGAATTCAAAGAAAGTGTGTTTGTTTTAATTAAGTTTTCTCAATTGAAGTCGGATCCAGGCGGAGAGTTGGCGCCTGATGAGTAGATATGCATTGTCGCGTATCGACCACATGTGGGAGCCGTTGCATGGTGATTCAGGTTTCAGTACGAGTCTGACACTACTCACTTCTCCCGAGGAGGTCGGCATCCATGTAGATTCCCACTTACACAAAAAAGGTAGAGATTATTGCGATGTAACCTTATTTTTTCTAAGTCTCTAGACGTCAGACAGGCTTATGGACGGAAAAATGAAAAACCTTAGTACGGCTCTGGGATAGAAAGTGTTAAGAATAATTAAGGAAAAAGTCTTATATAAATATTATTGTTCGGTACAGATTTATCCAATCATAGAAATACTTTCATCACATGAGTTATAACATAACATTTAATTTAATATTCAATGTCATGAATCTTAGCTAATGCATATTCATTTTATAAAAATAAAAATGTTACAATGCTTTATTATGAAATGTGTAGAATATGTTTCCTTAAAACACAGTTACAGAATATTAGATGCATTTCATAACAACCTGTTATGACATGTTTTTTTTAAACAGTATGATTAACGATATGATCTGAAAACACAAATGTAAACATTGAGAAAACGGCACAACCTATAATAGCTAGGAATTAAATCAGCAGTTATCAAAGCGAATTAATACTAGCTTAGGTCAATAGTGTCTAATAATAGAACGAAGTAGAATAGCAGAAAATAGGAGTAGGTGTAGAGCGGGTGTATGTCCGGCCACCCTTCGCCAGTCAAGGCGTTATCAGAAAATAGAACCTACAGGACGTACCAGATTTATCGGTCGACTAAAATAACTATCAATGGAAATGTAACGAAAAATGATTGATTATAGTTTAGGTCTGTTTCACCGACTCATAATCAAAATGTTTCACCTTTGTTTTTTATCTGGGAAAAGTCTCTCAGAAGCTGGAGAGGAATGCCGATTTAAACCACCGGAGTATGAGGGTGCCGAACCAAATCCAGTGGTCCTTGTATCAAGAATCACGGGTATGCGATCCAAACTATCGTGAATTTATCTCACACCTAAGCGGAACTGTAAGCAGTCCACTTCAAATACCAAAGAAAGAAACGACTTTAAGGTATGGCATACATATATAGGCATTCAAGATAGCGCCACTTGGCGTGGCTCTATATGACAAGTAAAAGGTGTGCTAAACAAGGACCGCATTCACGATCAAATTTCGATGATACACCTTCCTGCTAGATAGCATAGAGAGGAAAGTATAACGATACTTCTGCAGGCATAGTAAACAGAGAAGCTAAGACAATAAAGGACTCTTTAGTTGAAGAAAGATTTTTACATTAAGACTCAGACGCTCTTGGGAGATTTAAGGCTGTTGGAATCCCCTTAATCTGCCAGGCTTCTCCTTTAACGGTAAGATTGTAAGTAGCAATTTTATTACCAGGTAACTGGTACTTAAAATTATAACTTGAAACCTACAGACCTGTTACTAAGTATAATTTCAACTCAGCACTCTAAATAATTCGTGTTCCAAATGATTTTAAAAATACCTGCTAAAAGCCTTTCCACAAACAACGAAACTTTCTTAAAGCCTACAAAAATATCCCTGTATGACGTAATTTAATTGGAAAAGTTCAGCAGAGTGCAACAGATAACAATATGGACTTGTGCGAGTGTAGTCCCGAAATTGGGAAAGTCTCACCTTGTTATGTAACAACACCTTGTTACAAAACAATTTAATTGTCTTCTATAACGTCGTTATTTTCCAAAAAATATACATTTATTTTCAGGGTACAAAATTTCAGCCATGTTAATTAATAAAATGCTTTTCGTCTGCGGGTTTTAAATTAGGTTCACGTCTGTGACTATGTTTCGTCTTTTCTTACTCATCGGCTGATCTGTTTTTCGATAACATGGGGATACCGGATTGCTTCGGGTTTAAATACTTACTTGATATTTTTTTTACTAAATGTCTCTAAATCTCCTTGAGAAAATAAATGGTTATGTACCAAAGACAACTACGACTTAAAATAAGCAAATACCAATTTTCTTCAGAGAATAACACCGACTACTTTTTTCCTTTTTTGTTTCCTTTGTTTTAGTTAACATATAAAGTCTTCTTAGAATTATTTTTTTCTCTAAGCTTATTACAGAAACTTATTTCATGTTTCTGTCTGTGAAAATGAAACTGACAATTATTTTTATGTTTATTGTAATAAAAGGAGACTGCATAAAATGTGCTGGTAAATTAACACTGAAAAAAATTACGAGAATTTCCAAAGAACTGTAGTAAAGTAATGTTGTCGTTGAAATATTAAAATATGAACTAGATATTGATCGACGTCGAAGGTTGAAAATCTTCGAGAAAATGGTTTTCAAATAATTAAATTTTCTTGTACCTAAGTATCTTTAGCCTCTAGGAAATTAGTTTCCAAATATAAACCTCGTCATGTGCTTTGTTCCTTGTTGCCTGATTAAAAGTTATTCTACAAACGATATGTTACATATGAAGGTACTTACAACAAATAAAAAGTGCACATTTTGTAAAGTTCGTGATGCATGACTGATATTAATATTGATTTTGACGCGTCGCTCCAATACCGTCGCTAATGACGTTCTGCCTCCAATTCATTGTACACCTCGGCATTGTCACCAACTTTTTTAGTCAGAATTTCGAACACTTTTATATTTTGATACAAATTCCAATGAAAATTCATTTTGTATCAGTTCTATTTGTGAAAAATATGAACTCTAGTTTTCATTCATACTTTATTGATGTAAATGTTTTTCAGTTCATGTCTAGTGTTCTAAAAAGGACAATGACAGTATTGTATTTATTATTTTTAGATGATCGCTATAAATATTGGATTAACGTTTTTTTATACTAATTAATGTTGATTGTCCTGACTAAAATTGATTCATTTCGTGGGTGGATACGACGGATGACGGCAGAACATGACTGTCGACTTTATACGATTTGTTTAGTACACGACGATGTATAGAACTAAGTATCCAAATAAAAATATCTAACATAGCCACTTTCACATTTATTAGACACCACAGTAAAATTTATTTCTATTGAAATTTCGTGTAAGTGGTAATATGGAAAATCCAGTGATGTTTATGGCTTGTCTCAGTAGTTTTCAATGCTTATGCATGTGTATAGAATATATTCATGACTAATTAATGAAAACGTTTTGTTTAATTTTAATTCAATTTTACATTGAATTTCTCTTGACTGTAAAAGGTAATAAAATATATTATTAGATATATTTTAGAACTTTACGTAGATAATTAAATTTGTATTTAATTTACCTGTTGTGTAATATTACAGGATCTCTGTTCTTTGATATATCTCTCCGATTGCATTGAGATCTAAAGCAGTCTAATTGACTGTATCAAGAGATTGTTGTTCTGTGCTTGCCCACGACTAATTAGGCCTTTAAAATTGAGTCTCCTTAATAATCACCTATTAGATATTGATGTTAACCTATCTATGCAGTGAAAATTGTTTTTTTTTTTAGTTTGTTGATATTGTTTATTGAACAGAAACAATACTAAACAAGAAATATCTACATTTATAACTAAACTTATGTAACTAAATAAATTATTTTTAAAATAAAAAAGGAACCGCCTTCAAAAAAAAATACGCTAAGATATAAAGTTAAAACATTAAATGAAATTTAAAACGCAAAATACACTAAAAAGTTTAAAATAAACAATTAGATAAGTATTTAATTCGAAGAAGAAAACACGTTCTCTCTTAATTACTTTAAAACAAGTACTATTCTATGGGCTAGGTACCTACTCATCGATTTGAAGTCGGTGCCAAACCCAAATAAATTGTTTTATTATTATACAGCGTAAGTATAATATAGCTAGAGCTACTTCCACATCGCACATTAAAATATTTGATGCGCGTAAGTTTTCTTACTCATTTTATTACATAATTATTATAATAATAGGTAAAGGTTAAAGGTATAGGTATAAGTATACTTAGGTTAGGTTGCCTGTTTAAGTAACTGGCTGCTTTTAAAGAGTTGTACCTTCCATCATCAGCACAGCCACCTCAAATGGTGATTACTATACGTAAATACTTCATAAAATATGCGAAGAACGATAAGTGAGCCTATAAAATTTGAGGGTTGCCCTCGATTTATGTGGGATCCCATCATCAGATTTGGACCAAATTGAAATGGACCACACTAAAAGTACCACCTTTCAAATAAAAAAAGAATTTCTCAAACGGTCTATAACTGCTGGAAATATGGATTAACATACATAAAAAAATACAGTCGAATTGAGAACCTCCTCATTTTTTGAAGTCGGTTAAAAATTACAAATTGAATTAAATGTTTTTCTTACCAGTTATTGATATATGTATAAAGCAAGTTAAAGAGGAAAGTAAGTTCTTATTGAAATGAACTAAAATACCGGTGCGAGCGAAAGTAATGTCGACTGGTTACGAAATTGTAACTATTTTGAGAGTTTGGATTTTTTGAGCACTAAGTATTAAACTGTGTATTGTCGACGGCCTTTTCAACATTTCATAGATGATATTTTTTTCCGATACTGTCCATTTTTATACGTTGTTTTCCACTGGCACAGATACGCATCCATTTTTCGATAGATGTATTATGATATTGTCTCTTTGAACTTCCGATCATTATTCGACCGTCTATTAAAATATTAATATCAATAAAAATATTGAATAATAATATGAAATTTGTAACAAAAGTGAATATTGAAAATGGTTTTTATAAATAAGATACCTACATTCGTGTGATGGTACTTGCGATTTTTTTTTGTTTTAATAACAGCAATCTAATTGTTAGTTCTTGAATTCCATTGTATCTGATGCCTTCTTTAATTTTTGTTACTACTTCGCAATTAAGGATGAATATATTTCGTAACATTGTCGTCAGGAATAAGCGGAAATGTCTTCTCTATTTTCTTCTCTACATTTTTTTATTGTTTCGCTAATTATAATGCATGGACTATAGAAACAAAATTGTACAATTACCGCCAAACGAAAAATTTGAATCATCGTTATACAATTATGGCAATTAGTTTCAACTTTAACTTAACTGTTATTCAGGTATCGAATATTGTCTGTAGAAAGGATTTATTTTTAAAACGATTTAGGGTGCGTTTCTAATGGAATGGAGTAAAACAGACAAAGAGTTTGCCAATGTGTAGCAATTTCGAAGTGGTTTTTCGGTTTATTACTAACGGATATTAAGTAAGTAGGTAGGTACGTAGTTATGTACACTTTGAGTTTAGGTTACGTTTATTTTATCACGAATATAATTGTTTATAATTTTGTAGAGAAAGTGTTTATAAGGTGTTAGTTACTTTAGGATTTGTAGTGAGTATAGACCAAAATGTAAGTGTAATGAAATAATAAAAAATTAGAACTCATAGATTAATAAACTAAATATTTAAGTAACAAGGATTCTTTGTTTTCTTTGGTCAAATGGGTAAGCCGGTATTTTGTCTGCCTCCCACATTGTCAAGTGGTTTCTACTTCAATAATTATATTGCATTGTATTTTCATAACGTTTACCTACTTCTACCACATTCACAGCTAGAATAAATATCTTTATAAATGATATTACACTCCACCGTGCACTTAATGGAATGAAATGTAATCCGCTTAAAGAGATCCTCTTAAATATCAGTATGAATGACTAATAATTTGAAACATTTTCAAGCACTACAGTAAATTCCTTGTTGAAATTAATTAGCAGGCTCGATAGGATTAATGTGATTGTGTTTTCATTGTGATGAGATTAGTGGACGATTTAAATGAGAGTTAGTGAGGTGGTGCCGGTGATGCCGCTGCATCCTACGCGTCGGGAGCCGGCGCAGCGTCGGCGCGGGGTGGTCGGCGAAAGTGAGCGCAGCGCCCCACCGCGCGCCTCATGGGGTGGACCAGTCCATATATAAACTCATACTCAAGGTGAACTAATAGAGTAATAACAGTTCCGGCGTCTTAGCTAGTGGAACGGCCGTTCCCCGCCTCATCATGCGAGGGATCTGGAGCCAAGTGGTCAGTGTTCAATCATTCAGAGTTTCAAGCGCGGAAAATTTAAAAGTTTTTTTTTATTTATTTTATTTTTCTCGATAGCCAAGTGTTTTTTTTTGCGATACAGTGTGATGGTGCAATTCTAATAATTTGTCTTTTTAAATAATAATTTAAAACTCGGTTATTAAAAAATAATAACGTAGCTTAAACTAACTTTTTCCAACTTTTAACTTAACTTCAAATCCGGTCATAAAATACTTATATTAAAAGAAAACAAAGAGCCGTAAAAACTATAATTAAAAACTTTAAATAGAGTCCGGAACTCTACATTAATAATGTTAAATATTCATCTTAATTGTAACTTTAATACTGTATGCGTAAAAATCTTACGTGCCGTAGTAAAATCTTATGCTAATTACATTTACTATACGGAGGTATCGTGCAGTTTGCTGAGCAAATAGTTCGCGTTCGTACCGGTAGTCAAAACAAATATTGACAACTACGACTGCGGTAGAATCCGTTTATTCTCACCGCGGTCGCAGCGGCCTGTGATAATTGACAAAAAATACAACTTTAAAAGATTACTAACTATTATAATACGAAAGCTTTATAATGAAAAGATAATTAACTCTTGTTACCAAAACTTCATTCATTGTTATGGTAATTTAGCGTCACCTCGTGAACTAAGCCTGCATACAAACATAAACGCTCGTATCACCGTCATCCATCTCGATGTCAGCGATCGTGACAATAGACACATTTTTTATGTATGTTTAGAGATTTTTCATTTCTGAATGCAAGTTCTCGCTATTGTTGTTCTAGTACCTATAATGAGTGGCGAATCTCTCTAGAACATTGCAATAATGACGATGAACTCGATCTGATTACATAAAGGCTTCTTCCGTTTGTAGGCGTTAGTCGGGTCACGATTTGCACTCTCGTTTTGGTAAAAAGTACATTCCACTTGGTCCGGAGCTTAAAATAACCGCTGCGTTGAGAATGTAAACGATTGCGCAATTTTCCGCATTAATACGGAAACATAGTGAAAAAGCTTTAGGCTCTACGTTTCCGCCTGAACACTTATTTTGTGAAAGCTTTTAAGAACAGGTGCAAATATTTTCGAACGTATTTTTCGACACAATTAGTTCGCGGTGTTAACTTTTTGTTTATATCAAGACTTGTAATTAAAAATTAAGATAAGGTGGATTGTAAAAATAAATCTTTGAACTTTATATCACGCACTAAATGTGAGTTGGTATTTCGCTGTGTCATTACGATTTTTTAACATTCGTTAGAGCGTCTTTATTACAAAAAAGTAGGCCACCCTTATTTGGGATGTGATTGTTTTTATAACAAGTACGTACAAGCCTGGACGATGTGACCGTACCAGAAGTCGCCGGTCTCTTGTGTAACTCTTGCATAATTGTCGTCCAAATGTTGTATTGTATTATTATATTAGCCGTATTTGTGAACTATGCTAATGCACTGGATGTACATAAACTTTCCAAATATATTTTCTCTGTCCTTTACAAAAATTATATCGGAGGTGCTAAAATGATTTACGATGCGTGACCGCTCTCTATGACTTCTTTAAACTTTAGATTTCATGTTTGGCGAACGCATCCTGCATTTTATTTGATAATTAATAAAATTACATAATATGTAATATATTGTTAAAGATGACCTAGTAGCTAGTCCATAAATGGCATACTTTAGTGTTCTCATAACATCGATTTCTTATATAACTGATAAACTTGATGGATCCGGGTTGTAATTTCATAAACTGGTTTCCTTGCAATGGGTGCCCTAAATTGGAATTACATTATCGATAATAAATGTATTTTAATATTGTTCTTCATATGGATGGTGAAGAGACAGAGTAGGTATGCGGTTATATCAGTTAAACAGTTTGCAACTTGATTTCCCAGGTGCTAAGTGTTCTAGAAAACATGTTCGATGTTTACGGCAAGACAAACACTCATTTCCTAGATCCGTTCGACCTGCGAATTACACGGAGCGTGTTCTAATGTCCCCCACCTCACTTAGACAAGTCGTCTTATGCTCACTTTCCTTTTGTGAATCACATACATAAACTTACGTAAGTTTTTATGGTTCGCATTAATTTATGTAAGTGAATCTAAACAAGGGATTGAGTGAAAACAATGTTCGTTTTTGGGTTAACCATGATCACGTGTGACATGATTTACATTGCTCAAGCTTAATTGGGCAACTGTGATGAGATGAAAGTTTTATTAAAAAAGCAATGCAAAAGTCCGTACTTTAAAGTATACCTATCGATTGTCTCTTATCTTTTGTCTTTGAAGCTGTGCGTTGTAAAGCTTTGCGCTGATATGTTTATGTTACTATTAATTATTAACGAAGTTTTCTTTTGTTTCAGATTACCCTCGGGGTAATATTACAAATCGCTCTAGTTTCGGGAAAGGCATTAATTCCTCAAAATCAACAGACACAGCAACAGGTGGAACGGAGTTCTGAAGTAGGTAACACTGCTCAGAAGCGAGTTGGCTATGACTACCCCGCGCCGCCGCTCGATCTCGTCAACCCTTTCCAAGATCACGATGACTTGCATCCTCACGACAACCATCACGAAGTAGTGGAGCACCACGACGACCATGACCATCCCGGTTACGACATTCATGAGGACCACCACGAGCACCACGACATCCACGAAGAGCACCACGTGGAGGAGCACCACGAGGAGCACCACGACCACCACGATCACCACGACCACCACGACCCCGGCTACTGGAAGAAGAAGCTCATCTGGAAACCTGGCTGGAAGAAGATCTGGAAGCCAGCCAAGAAACAAATCTGGAAACCTTCCTGGAAAAAGATTTGGAAGCCTGTCTGGATACCTACGAAGCGTCCCGTTTGGAAAGAAATTAAAGTACCAGACTGGAAGAAAATCTACAAGCCTGAATGGAAACCAATTAAAGTCCCTGCTTGGAAGGAAGTAAAGGTTCCTGATTGGAAAAAAATCACAGTTCCTTATTACAAGGACATTGTAGTCCCGGGTTGGAAGGAAATACAAGTACCTGCGTGGAAAAAGGTTTGGATCCCTGAATGGGTTAAAGTAGGCGTGCCTGGTGAAAAATATTTAGGAAAGGATCACGATGGATGGGAATACACGTCTCATGATCTCTGGAAGAAAAAGCTAATTTGGAAGCCTATTTGGAAGAAATACTGGAAACCAGCTAAAAAGCAAATATGGATTCCAGACAAGAAATTAGCCTGGAAAGACGAGTGGAAGCAAACTTGGAAAACCGAAAAGAAACAGACATGGATCGATGACAAGAAATTAGTATGGAAAGAAGCTTGGCAACAAATTTGGAAGCCATCGAAGAAGTTGATCTGGGTACCTGACAAGAAGTTAGAATGGAAAGAAGCTTGGAAACAGATTTGGGTACCTGCATGGAAGGAGATCTGGGTTCCTGGCGTTAAGAAAATCTGGAGACCTGTTTGGATTTCCGAATGGTTCCCATCCCCTGATCACCACGACCACCACCATGAGTCTCACGGATGGGACAGAAGTGACGTCACTGACAATAATGCAGCAGCAAGCCAAAAATCTGTGTCCGTGCAGCAACCTGATCAAAAAGCTGCGCCGAAGAAGTCACAACAACAACAACAGTCGTGGCTATTCCCCAAATAATGTATAACGTAAATTATATGCTTCTTCTATAGATATAAATCATCGAATTAATCCGTCTGACGGAGAAAAAAAACGCTTAAATGCGTGAGAAGCCATATAATGTCAAGACTGTAAAACAGCTTCCACAGGCGTCCAGGAGCGAAGAGACTATCACATCACAGCTACTCACTTAGGTAACAAACATTTGTTTTACCATTTTAATTTGCCAAGCGAAAATTGTGAGTCAGCGATGCGATTGTGTCTTTGCTCGGAAATACTTTTATCATCTAAAAAGTTCAGAGTTACGTACAAATGTTTTGACAATATTATTTATGGTAAGCTTTAAACTGTTGTGTAGTTACCGTAGATCAGTCTTATCGTAGAGTAGCTTGTTGTCCGTACCCACTGATGCTATGTGTTTGTTGTTTATTAGCTAATTATGTTAAGTCTTAGATTAGGTTTAGTTTATAATTTTGCGGAACCAAAATAAATAATTATGTTATATTACAAAATCTCCTGGTTTTACTTAATCTTCATCGTGCAGTCGCATAAAACGTAATGGAAAATTTTATGAATCTAGAAATTTCATTAACGTGTTGAAAGAGAAATCCTAAATACCTTATAGGTACTGTGTGGAGATATTTCTCAAAGTAATAAAGTACTTTGTACACTCGCAGAACACAGAGACATGATAAACATACTTACATTTCAAATTATTTCATTTTGGGCTACGTAATTTTGCAGTCATGTGATCGAATCCACAACGCAGTGCAGTGGACGTGTGGTGGCTTTGTCCTCTATATTAAACATCACCGACGTCAGCATCACATGCTCGTTATACTCATTGTAATTATAATCAATGTCACCCCACCCGTAAGCCTAGCCATAACCTGATAGAATTGATTATATAGATCATAACTATATATGCGCACACTGGCTTCCTTGTAAATCATGTCTACGATAGAGTATGGATAGTCAAGTTAAACATAATTGTAGTTTTGATATTGCACTAACGAATATTACACCTACATAACACACCTGCTAAACATTACTAATGCATGGGATAGGATTTAGGAATGCCTTAACATTTCACTGCTCAAATACGTTTCCTAAAATTGCAAACCCAGCTATTAAAATTTTAACGAAGCAGCATTTAAGAATACCACACACTAAATGTTTTAACAAGCATTCTGAATAGTGTGCTGAGATTCTTTAAAGGAGTTGATTGATAATTTGGTAAGTAATAACAACAAAATTCTCAAGCAAAACTATTGTTTTAATTTCGCACCTTCATATTTTACCTTCGCACACTAAGTATTCATTCATAAAATAATTACTTGCATCTTATCTAAATAAAAGGTCAGTTGCTAATGGCTGACAGATTAATCAACAAAATGCACATGTTATTATATAAACAAAGCCACATTGTTGGTATGTGTACCTTGGTACCTCGGTATCTCGGCAATTAGACACTAATTATATCTTAGGCATAGGCTGCAACGCACAATATGTGAATAGATAGAGACCATTAAGTACTAGTGCTGGGTATATTTATAATTTTAACAATACTGTATGATTTCGCTGGGAGAGCAGGGCTTGGTGCAGCACTCACTCGTGAGGCCAGCTCGCCGCTCCCTGGAGACCGGGGAGAGCGTGAGCGCCTGCTGGCCGGATATCGACGGCCAAGTCGACTTCGTATTTGCTGAGAATCAATCATTCCATTAAGATTATTGCGTATATTTTAAACTTTTCTCAATAGCTTGGATTTTTTTTCCAAGTGTTTCGAAGTTTGAAAACTTTTAATTCATATGCACAGTGAATAGCCAAACTTTATTTCTTTGCTTGGAGACTATGTAACTATTTCACGCTTATTATGGCATCATGTCTAGTTCCCAAATAACAATTATCTTGATGTTTCTATTAAAAGTGGAGCTGATCGAAAACAAAAGTTAAAAACTAGTTTTTATTCACTTACTAGAATTATCATGAACATCTTCAAGGCCATAACAGAACAGCGCGCGAGCATAGTACAGTGTTCGACCACAGTACGTCCTATTCGTTGTTTTCGAATCCATCTCGATTTGCGCAGAGCATACAAGTGCCACAGATAGCAACAACACGGAAACTGAAAACTGCATCTGAAACAAAAATGTAAACCAGAGTACAAATGTAATGTGGAGTTAGGGCAACACTTACGAGAGTTGAAATAGAGAAATCTTTGTTCAATTCTCACGTCAATTCCCATTTCGGTAAAAGCTTTCAATTTTATGATTTCACCGTTTACCTTTAATATCCATGTGAAGCGCGGATGATCTAATATTTGCCAAAAGGCAACGACCGAATTCGATATGTTATTGATCAGAGAAAGTTTTACATAAAAAATAATTGTACGACGCCCCCAGGCTTAAATTGTAGAGTGACCGTATATGAGCAACATAACACTTTAAATTTGATTAATTACAAATCAATCAAATTACGGTGGTTTTGCGTAAGTTGATGTAACCACAGAAATGCGTCATTCAAATTTTAGATATCGATTTAAAGTTATGGGAAAATGAAGAAAGAGAATGTGAAGGACTAAATGATATTTACGGATAGTTACTAATGGTAGGCTTAAACAAATCCGCATCGAACGTCATCAATCAACCTCGCAGTTAATTAACTGGGTCAAGTCTAGGCACAGTCCGGTGTGTGCCAGTAATCTGTGACCGACGAGGCGATATCTTTTAACGAATCGTTTCAGTTCAAGAATCCTATAATGCATCAATAGTTATTTAGATTAATATTTTTAAAGTTCTTATAAAATAAATCACAAAATAACAGCATCATCGAAACTTACAAAAAACTTTTATCCGGAAAAAAACTATTTTTGCCGCAATAGGTACCTAAAATGACAAGCAAGTAAGCGACAAAAAAATAATTCTAAACCACTGAAATATTTTTATACCGCATACAATAAAATAATGTCAACCAAAGATTTTTCAACAGGAATTTAGAACGACTCTCAGTTGTCTACACTCTATCTGTAAACTGATTTTCCCTTAGGAATTCTCTCTTTCGAATTGTGCAACAACATCGTCTCTTCGAGAGTGCCTTTATCGGCTTATACAAAATACAAACTTTATTTACCGATTCCATTTTGGAACTAGTAATAAAATACTAATTAAAATTGTGAAAAGTTTGTTTTTGTTTTCCAAAGCACACAAACAAGAGAAAAATACGTAATTTTTTTTTTAATAAATTGTATTGTGATATATTATAGTTACCTACCTTTGTTATCTTCCCTTGATTACAAAGGTTGTGTTACTAAGGGAACTCCTTGGTGGTGCACCGTGATACTGCTTGCAGGCTCCGGGGTACAGCCTTATATACTCTCCCTGAAGGGTTTCTATGATGTCACATTATTCAAATTCATGCGTATCCTACCTGCTTGCAAAACAGGTAACATGGATTTATCCGATTACTCCACCAGATTAATTTAATTCTAAATGAAATTTAATAGAATCCGATAATCGTAGAACCTCATTTAAATCAAATTACATTGATTACATTTTAATTTAATTAGTAGCTTGATCGGGTGTTAATTGGCACACCAGTGTCTGTTAGAACAATATTGTTTTATTTCACTCTTGTACTACAAATTGTAAATGTTCATTTGAAAATGAAATCGTAATATGTAAGTATAAAATAGCTTAAATACTAGATTTACGTATTGCGTAGAAATCTCTCATTTGTTACTCAAACAGACTGAGCTCGGCGCTGCATCAAAGCAAATAGGGTAAATAAGTTAAAGCCCGAGGGAATTGCTTATGTTATTAAAAACGGAAAGATGGCCGGGGTCTTAATATTATGACGTCGAGCATGCGTGAAGTGACATCGTTCAAAATTTTATTGCGAAACTGAATCGCAAAGGCTTTGAAAGATATTAGAATTTAAACTGTGAAGCGTATTAAGTTGCGAAGCTTTTTCGAGAGCAGTTTGCACCAGGGACATAGCTCAATGCATTGCAAAGCTGAAGTGGCAATGGGCTTAGCATATAGTACGTCGAGCCGATAAATGTTTGGGAGCAAATGTGTTGGAATTTCAACTGCGTCGGGGGTACTGTTGGCAGGCGTAAGTGGACAGGAGGCAAGGAATTCGCGCGGATTCATTTGCTATTTTGAAACGAAATGAATTCTATGTTGACAAGCGATCCATATGGATTATTAAGAATAAACAGTCATGTCCTGCCATCAGTCTTACCTAATTGAAAATAAAATATAGTTGCAGGATAAATCCATTAAACTGACAGACAGATATCTGACAGACAGAGATATTTTTGCATTTACAACAGTCGTATGGAAAAAAATAAGATTAAATTGTATCGAAACACTTAATTGGAATTCGATCACTGAATTTCTGAGAATTGTAACAATAGGGAAGAGAGGCTGCTCATATCATCTACGTAGTATTGCGATTCCGACAGTTGCATGAGATTTAACTTGCTTTTAGTTACACCGCTTCTGGCACATTTGGCACTCCAATATTATAACTACATTGTTCTCTAGACGTCTTTGTACTCACAGGTAACAATTAAAGCATAGAGGATTTCGCACCTACATTGCCAATGTGAACCCAATTCTGTAAAGCGTTTGTATTGGTAGTTTATATTCGTATATAGATATTAATAGTACGTTTTGTGTGTGGATATAAGGTTTAAATAATATGATTTTATTGTGTTTTGCCAACAAGAAATATTATTACAGTTGCACATGGAAGTGTGATAGCGTACTCGCCACAAGCTGGCGTAGAGCGATGTAAAAAAAAGGCGAAACGTTCTGTACCGTATATTTTTTTCACCTTAAATATCCATTATATTTACATTTAATATTATTGTCTATGATTATTTCACATTTTTCCTATTAGGTCCCTGACGAACCCAAAACAATACGTTTTTGGTAAAAGAGGTAATACCACATCTATCAGTTCTCGATCTTAGTTGCGATTAGATCATAATTATGCAAAATAAGTTGATATTAACAGTCACCATCACACGGCGGTTAGCGCACGTCGGGTTAGAATGCGCGGTCATTAACCTCTCGATTGTAAACTCTCGGCGTCAAAGGTCTATATAATTTCTTCGTATAGGTTTATTTTCTTGATTCATTACATATTGAAATCACAATGTTTCTAGCTTCCATCCACTACCCATTTTAGTAAAATGTAAAACGCTACGAAAACCGAGACAGTTAAAAAAACTGATTATTATCTTGTTTTCCAGTCGGGAATTAGCTAAAATTTTAAGAACATAGAATCGTTTCGTTTGTTTCGTATTTTTCAAAAAACTTAAAATTTTAAAATCATTCGTTACACTGTTTCCATTGTAAAGTAGTGGGTCGTATCGCTGGATCGCCATCCATTACATTTCTATGTATAACTTGAATGACAACCCTATGCCCGGCGGTGTATTACAGCAGAGCACCGAATGTGAATTTATTTTACCCTTTAAATAAAATTCAAATGACTGTTTTCCTTTTTATATGTTTTTCGTTAATAGTAATTTATAAATATGTTGATTAATTGGTTCTAAATAAGGAATTAGGTTTTTTATTAGGTATCTATGACATTGAATGTTTAAACAAGATAATCCATTTTTTCGTGGGACTAAAAAGACAATCGTTTCATTTGGCATTTAGATACATCCATAAGTATACTTATTGATGTATCTGACTCTGTATTTATCTGGCGAAAATAAAAAAAAATCTAAAAGAACAACCTACTTAGAAAATGAATTTAAAGCGCTTTTGCGGTCGAACAAGATCGTTTTCCGTTCTAGAATAAAAAAGTACACAATAAACATCAGTGTTCTGACTCAGAGTATTTTCTTTCAGAAGAAAATCTATTTATTATGAAATTCCGTAATACAAGAAATTATCTTTTTACAAAAGGCTTGAGAAACTCGTTTTTCACATAAAAATAACTACTTTTCTTAGTATTCTGTATAAATAATAAAAATGTTTATCAAGAAGTGCAGTTTTCCATAATAACAAATCAAACAAAACTCTTTAGGTATAAATAAATCCATGTTTTATTACAAACAGCCTGTTTCTTTTAACAAGAAATGACATAATTATCTGTAATTATCGTGTCTAGATTGAAGGGTTAATTGTGAGTACCAACATGTGCGTTGTTGGAAACAAAAATGCTAGGGCCGTAGTGCGTTGTACCAAGACTAGGCAGCTTAGTGTTAGCTGGTCATAAAGTCAATAATATCGGTCCGGGCGGTACGCTGATAATAACAAAAAATCCATACTCATGTCATTTTTTAGTTGTGGTGCGGACAGTTGGATACTAATATGATCGGTGTATGTTTTTTGTCTAGAATGTGTGAAACAGTGAGAAAGTTTAGTGAATTATCAAGATTTCGACCGTGTTCTTTTTGCTATTATGGACGCCTGTATCGGTAAGTCCGATATCTTTACAATATCTAAAGACGGTTTTATTCTTATTGTGTTATATTATTCTATACTTAGAGCATTAAATTTATATACTGTTAGTGGTTCCCTTTGCAAAGAAGGTAGTTGGTAGGTAAGTGAAGTAATATTATCGGACCAAAAAATGTAATTATAAGTATTACCTGTTCAAATCAATGAGGGCTGACGTGTCCCATCCATGTTTAATAACTGCATATTACGTCATTTAAATTATCTCAAACTAAAGTAGATCACGTAAATAAGATCAGTAAAGTTCTTAGAACCCATTGAACCTTCTCAGATGCATCTCTGATGGGCTACACACTACGTCAAAACAATTAGGTCATAGGTGTTTTCTCACAAGTCGATAGTTAATGTACTCCATTTGTTTAGCTAGATAGTAGGTATACTAGGTATAGGTATTTATGCATGAAGAATTGCCAATAAATTGTCATGCACCGACACCGAAAAACGCGGATGACTTAGCATAGCGGTTTAGTCAGAGTGTGTGTCTGGGTGTCCAAGAGGCACCCCTAAAAAAGTTACTAGATATTTACCTAAATATAATCTTGAGTTTGTTGCAGTAAGATAGGAAATGTAGACTCCAGCGAGTTCACAAAATATGTCAGACATGTAAAATTGACGATAGGTCCTACGTACAAAATAAAAGATTTTTTTCCATAAGTTAATCTTGAACAAAAAAGTATGCGTACGTTATTCTTGTTTTATAATGGTTTTTAGTCGCTGCTTATTTTGAAAAAGGCTTAAAAAAGACAATTAATAAAATAATTATTAAAAACAAAAAACCCGACTGCAAAAAATTATCACTGACTAAAAAGAGAAAAACAAGCTCTATACTTTAGTGTGAAGACTATACAGTACACCGTACATTAATATTAATGCAGGCGGGACTTAAAACAAATGACAAATATTGACAGTAGATAGTTTACTTAGATTTCTACAAAAGGGTTTTATTAATGTTCGATTAATGCTAGATAGGTACAGATTGTACTGATTGAAAGTTTGTTTGTCGCGCCAAACAATTATACAAACAAACATACATACATACCCTCGAAAAACATAACCCTCCTTCTGGCGCAGTCGGGTAAAAAGAAATTAATGTCATCAAGATTGTATAAGTCCTTAGTCACATACTGAAGAATAAGTTGGGATTCCTATTGAAGTGTACCTCTTAAGATCTACGCCACGACTTAGTTTAAAGTAATACTGCACTTGTGTAAGACAATATTACATGACGAAAACGTGATATGAAGCCTAAAAGTCGTCTTTCTTCCTTAATGGCAAAAATATTTCTCCACGGGGTGGTAGACATCCAGGGAATTGTTAATTATAGACCTTTTACCAGCTATTACCAGCTCATTTAAAAGTCTTTGTGACCGATCGATCAGGGCTTTCATGCTGTCATTACCTTACAGGACTTCTTATTACCGGTGCAATTTGTAAGTATATAGGTATACCTAGTAATGTAAGTAATTGTTCTTTAATTAGACTGTATCAAAGCTGCGGTGGTGAATCGTTGCGTGTTTCTAAATGCGTCGTGTTATAAATGCACGTGAATACTTTCAAAATGCACTACGATGTTTTTCAAAATCAAAGTCATTTATTCAAATTAGGCTACAATTTACCACTTTTTGAACGTACTTTATCGACAGCACCCTATGGCCCACCGTTCGGTGCTCTGCAATCAGGCTTAGCTTGTAAATGGATAAGTTTAAAATTGTTATTAATTTTAGAATTTTATTACTTGTTTCTGTAATGTAAAAAGAGAGACTCTACATTCCACATATAAGTACGAATATTTTCTTCATTAATCATTCGAACAACGTTACATCGAAATTTATTTTTATAGCTTATTTATTGTAATGTCTTTCTTACGTAATGGTACTTTACGGATGCAATAACAATGATACTTCTAAGTACTTAACGTAGTTATGATTCTGAACTTGGAATAATGAATATGTGTAACGCGCACTATTTATGTAAGATAGAAAGTGCCCTCTCGTCGTCACGTAAACTTGCGCACTTGCTTTTAGCAAGTACACCGATTTTGTAACATGATGTTTATCTTATCAATTGTCCTTAACTCCTTACTACAAGCCCTTATACCATGACCACAACAGTCATGTAAGTGAGACACCGCTATGTCCAGTGCAGCGCTCTATCTCTTTTCCACTTTGACTACATTTTTACCTTCACAGTTCATAGTAGAGGCACAGCTGTCGATAAACCGGAGTTACACGAAAAAAAGTTTTGTTTGTTGTTCTTTCGCACGTACAAAGTAAACACAATACACTACACTGTTGGTTTACAGGAACGGTTTCAAAGACTGATTCTTTAATAATCCAGTACTGGGTAACCGTGTGTTTCATTGTATTATTTTTTGTATTAGATACTAGATATATTATTATATTAAACTATCGACCCGCTCCGGCTTTGCACGGGTGCAATGCTGATTCTAAATATATCTACTGTAGAAAAACCGGGCACGTTGTATATAAAACAATGCGACCCGCTCCGGCTTCGCCGTAAACGCTACGTCCCGCAATTTTTAAATCTGTAATATCTTCGAAAATATTCTTTTAAATTATATACTACATATTTAAGGTATTTAATTGAATAAGGATATATACCTTAGGTATTGGTTAAAATCGAAAATTAGCCACTATTTTGTCATAAAAAGTAAATGACAAAAAAATGTTATTGTGGGATATCTATAAGAGATAGACATATACCATCGCGGAGTTTTCAATAGACCTTTTCAATGTGTACATATATCTCGTACATTATTTTGATAAATCTCGTAGGGTTCAGCCTGCGTTTGCAATGTAAATGGACATCATATTAAAAACCCTACAAATAACAGTATTTCTTAACAATTTAATGGATGTTATTATACATATAAACCTTCCTCTTGAATCACTCTATCTATAAAAAAACCGCATCAAAATTCGTTGCGTATTTAAAAAGATTTAAGTATTTGAAAGGATATGAGGACAAAGAATACAACTTTGTTTTATACTTTCTAGTGATAAATGACACCTAATATAAATGGACAAATATTTAGCAAAGCAATTACCTTCGCTTATCTAGATAAATGTGGATCAAAGTTTCGGTTTCATACTTCCGCTTAATATACTACACAGAGTGTATGCAATAAAATAATGCCATGCTAATATATTAACTTAACACAATTCAGTACCTATTTTGTAAAATAAAACATGTCTTATAGATTAAGCTGGACTGTAGATATAGTGGAAACAAGACTATGATCTCCTAGGAGAGTCGATCTTTTTGGAGAACAGAATTCTTTGTAGCGCGAGTCTCTTTTGTAGCGGCGGTAGTCCCGCAGCACGTTAGCAATCCATGTAGTACGCTGTTTCACCACTAAAACTCTTAGGACCTTTCCTGTTGTCTCTAAATCCTGAAATCCCTGCTATCAATTCGATGTCTCTATTGAAAAAGAGGTCATCGTGCAAACAATTTCTTATTTTTAGCTACTATAAATATGACTGGAGTACCAATATCCATCTTCTAGTTAATATTATCGGGAGAACCTAAGAGTCAATATCAATCAATGCGAAAGTTCTAACTTCGAGGTATCAAGATTGATTCGAAAAGTTTTATGCTTCTGAAATGAAATTGTGCCACATGATAAGTTAGTAATGTTATAGTCGATGCAGCTATGATACTTAGAAATGCTCTATATTTAGGTACCTTTCTAGTTTGAAAGCTAGTTATTAGGAATATGTTTTCTGTGACCTAAAATATGACAGCTGATTAAAATGTATCTGAGAACCAAAATTTTTTTTTTCTTAACCTATGACTTCTGAAGAAATTGGATTATTACTATGTGCAGAAGCGGTATTAAAAATGTGATCAAACTTTACCAATACTTAATTTCAGTAAATTTAAATTAAATTATTTTAATTACCTACTCTGACATGATGTAATGTTGTCGAATCGCTAATTAATTAATTTGATAATATCCAGTCACTGGTTGTATTAGTAGAAGAAACATAGCCGCGATAAAATTTGTTTAATTAACAAAATATTTGTCAGTTACCAAAAACTATTCCGATATATCAATAAAATGTTGATATTCGTATTAATTGGCAACATTAATGTGGAACAAATTCAATATTACCATGTGGTGTGTGCATTCAGGCAGCATTCTACTGTACAAATTACTAATAACTGAACAAATGACGAAATCAATCCGTTATTAAATATTTTAATTAAATTATTTCCAGTTAATTCACAATTATCTGCGATTGGTTTCATGAAATAGTCGATGAAAAAAGATTGTGATGTGTATGATATGTAATTACATACATTTATTTACCGATATGTGAGACCACATTGCTCATTTAATCACATTAACAAAAGGGAAAATGATTGTGTGTGTGTGTGTTTGTTAGTTACTCACGCGCGAATGACATAAGCAATTCTAATAAAAATTGATGTAGGGTTGACTGGCAGTCTGTTTCTTTAAATGCTGAGTTTCTGTAGGATGGACAAGGTCCAAAACCGCGGGTCAGGAAGAAGTTTGGAATCAATTATAAAATTTCGACTAAGTTTTGCTGGTAGGCAGATGATTTTATAAGAATTTCGCGATTTATTTGTAAGGCTTATTTATTCTTTGATAGTCGCGCAGAGCATGAGCGAGTGATCCTAACTCTGCCTTAGGTAACACCTTTGTTACCTAATCCAGATTTAGGATCACTGGGCCTGGGGTGTTTTTAATCGTTGGGAGTCCTACATAATATGACTTCAACCTACGCCGAGCCTTCGGTGTGGGTTGAAGTCACAAACATTTAACCCCGCAGAATAAAAAAAGGGATATTTACTTTGGTAGTCAGAATCACAGACCTAATTAATGCTAAGTCTGTTATTCAGGCTTATCTTCACATCGGTTGTACAGAATTCGATGAGTTTAAGGTAAGGTAATATTAATTGCTGTTTTTATAAGAAGCCTAACTAATTGCGATGAAACTTTCGGCAAATACCTACTTTAGCCCAGTCCGTTACAAAATGTTTTGAACGAAGATTTTCAGTTTGCTCATTAAGTTTTCTGAGAAAATAAATAATATTATATCTACTTAATAAAGTCTACATAAACACTGCAAAAGATTTTCGCTCTACGATTCGTACTTAGTTATTGTGAAATGTCAATATTAATGCCTATGGTAAATATTAAATAGGTCGGGGAAAAAGTTTTTTCGTATTATAGGTAGTATGTATGAACTTGTAATAAAATCTTTTTGGCTATAGTATTTGTATCTGGCTGGTTTTGGTGTAATTGAAAGTTAAAATTTTAAAGAACATAATTCCAAATTCTAATTTAACTAGAGAGAGAAAGATTTTATTACAAGTTCGTACATATTGTAATGCGAAAAGATTTTTTCCCTGACCAATTATATTTATTATAAAAAAATGTAGTTAGTTACAAAAACACACAAATCTCCCGAAGAGTAAAACCGACTGATTATTGGCACTAATTTAGTCGTCGCAGCCAAAAGAGAAGACACATGCGTGTTTTAGTCACAGTTTGCTCTAGTTAGAAAAAAGCAAACTTAAGAAAACGGTGTAAACTCTGTAGAGCAAACTTACAAAGCTTAGAGAAAGTAGACCAAACTCAGGTTTGTGTTTCAGGTTCCTTTTTATTTCAACAAACTAACCGACACTATCCTAGATCTATTCCAATGCCCTCCTATACTGGCATCGATTTTTTAAAATTTAGCCATAGACTATCGAATAGAATGTAATAATTATTATTAATCTTGTAATAAGCCACTGCTAAACTCTACAACCTCTTTAAGCTGTGCCCTATAGGGTCCATATTGATTCTACCGTAAAATGTATAACATCATCATCTTCCTGCCCTTATCCCATTTCACTTGGGGTCGGCGCAACACGTCTTCTAGACATGTTGCTTAAAGATTTGGCTATGGTTTTATAGTCGGCCGCCTGCCTGACACTAACCCTCTTTGGGAATGCGTTTGTTGATGGCTTACCCGCCACCATTCGGGTGACCCAAGGTGCTTGGTACAGTGCAATGGGTCTTAAGGTCCATTAGTCGCCTTTTACGACACCCAGTGGAGGATATGGGGTGGTGCTATTCTTTATATCCGGACACCACACGGAATGTATAACATATGGAATGCTAATAAAGAATTGAGTATTGAGAACAGCGACTAGCTCAGTGACATGAATGATGTAACGTATCTGGCAAGGGTTTTCGGCATAAAGCTTTTGCAACGTGTCTGAAAAGGCCCCTATTTTAAGCCTCCACTGTGTATGGATTTATTTGTAAACTGTTATTCCACGTTAGAGCGCAGGCTTTGACACTCAATATTCCACTAGACTGGACTAGGAATTGTCAGTTTCGTCCCGAAGGCCGTTTACAACAGTAAATTAAAGAGAAAATTTGGTTTAGCAACAGTATTATTTTCATCGAAGGACGTCTACTGTCGGACATAGGCCTCCCCCAAATACATATCCAAACATTCCCTGATCAAAATTTACACAGGAGACATTTTTTTCTCACTAAATCATTGTGGTCTTTAAGTTATGTTCATATAAAATTCGTATAGTTCTCGCATTGGCTCTAATATAGGTGAATGGGAGGTCAAATAAATTAGAGAACTCTTTGTAGCTAGTACATACTTAACTAGTTTTAGGAGAAACAGTGTTCAAAAGTAGCGATCTTTTATTGTTTCTTCCTTAGACGTACTAAGTTGAACCTGTTTCTAACACTTTTCTTAACGTGCACCTACGTACCTAGTTACTCAAGTACTAACTTTGAGTGGACGCTCCTAGGTGCAAGTGACACTTAGGTGGATTGCAATGACTAATAAGTGTAAGCGCGTTCAAACCGAACGTATCCGGAAAACGGATCGTTTTTTGAGAACGCTGCTAAGTTGCGGATGATGATTTATGACAACGAATATAGGTAGGGTCGGGTGTCTCACAGTGAACCAGGCAGCTACATTGAACCACCGCCGAATCTCGAAAACGCCACGTTGTTAAACCGCGCTAATATGAGTGAAAGAGAGGTATTTACGATCCATTACTGCCCACTAGTTTGCGTGGATATCGTGTGCCAAGTGGTTGTGTGAGGAGCATTTGAAAGGAAATTGACTCAAAAAGTAAGTTTTTTTTTCAATTTCATTCTTTTTTAGCTTTTTTCATTTAAATAATATCAATTTATTTATATGTACACTGTATTCTACGGTTATTTAGCAATTAAAAGCGCTACAATTCAAGTTTTTAAGTGATTGGTATGCCGGTAAATTTTTGAGATTAGCTATCAAACGTGGTGTGTCTCACAGTAAACCACCTGAGGATGTTACACATTGAACCATGGTTTATTGTGTACATCCAAGTCGTTTAATGAGTTTTTTTTCTACAATTGTTTTAATTTGTTATAGAATGGTGCGAAACAAAGTGACGACAAGAAAAAGAGGGGGCATTCGACTGCCAACATGCTTGAGGCCAAGCCTAAGTGTTAATTTGCACAGATCAGGTGCCATGAAACTCCGGAAGCCTTTGGAACCCGATTTGGCTAATTATCCAATTAAAGGATCATACGATTTTTAGTGATTTTAATAAATATAAGACTGATTTTTATTATTACAAAGTATTTGCCTTATAAATTGATCTAGAAGCCATAGTTAATAAGGTGGCTCAATGTGGACCATACCCTGGTTAAATGTGTACCACCGGTAGTACTCATTGAACCAAAAATATTTTTTCAGAAAAACCTGTTTTACGCCGAAACTAAAAAGAATATGAGAAATTAATGTTTTACAAAATTGAAGCTAAATAAATATGCTAACTACACACAAAAAATTAAAGGCATTGATTGAAAATCCAGCCCAATATGGGACTTTGAAATTTACCTGGTTCAAAGTGAGACAACTTACCATACTTAATAGATAGGTATAAATTTTACGATACATCGCAAAAGTCAAGTACAGTATTTATGAATAGGTACAGTTATACATATAATTATAGGGAGGGACGTTAATTAATAGTAGAAGAGTATAAATGCGGTCTTATCGTTAATACTTAGAAATATCTTCTAGTCAACCTTTAGATGGACAGGAAATACATAAAACCTGTAGCATTAGGTATATAGCTACGTTACATGTTATTTCTATATTCGCAAGACTCGTTGTCGTTCGCTACCGTTTTCTCTTTAACTGTTAATACGTAACATAAACATGAAAATGTCCCGTGCACTTGAACGTTAAAACATTGCACAAATATAACAGTAGATACTTAATATTCGTATTTTTTATTTAATTTGGATGTGTACTACCTACTATAATAAGCTCATGATTTAGAGGATGCGTTTGATCTTAAAATGTAATAGTCACCTCTTTATGGCAATATCTAAGGATAGTTAATAAGAATAAATTTAACGATCATTGCGTGACTATAGGTTTAAACCTTTAAGTTTGTGTTCCTTCATTCCATTTTTTTATGGTTTTAAAACATACCTATGATTAAATTGTTTCAAGTTCTTAGTTCATGAGCACTAGTCTGGTATACCTTATTTCGTTTAAAAGTTTATTCATATACGTTCCTGATTAAAAAATAAATATCGAGTCTTCAAGAGTCTATCAGCATGTGAAAAGTACGGAAGCCTCCTACAAACTAGTAACGCCATCTAGGTGACAAATTGGAACTAATTGTGTGATAGTGGTTTCAATATGATCTGAAATATATTCATAACCGACATTACATAGGTTTTTTAAGTAATAAGTAGAAAATTTTGGGCTATTTTTCCAATTCATTTTATTTACAATCAACTTTTGGAGTTTTAGTAATCTTACGTATAAAAAGACCTTGTTTTGATTCAGCTATGAAGAGGTCAACTGGCATTTCAATGTCAGTGTCAAAATGTAATGTCAACGCCACGTCAACCGCTGTCGTCCACGCAGCCACGATGTTAGTCTTTGGGCGAATTTCAGCGGGGTCTATGAGCCCAGTAATTTTACATCACCGAAAGAAGAGTTTATTTTGTTCGTTTCTGTTAATCTTTTATAACTAAAACTGTAATTGTTACAAAGTTGAAAGTACAAAACTGCAACATGCCTCCCGTGAGTACCTTCTTGTTGTTTCTAATTGAAGTTAAAAAGCGATTATGCATTTTATTTGCGAATGTACTCCAGTTTCTACTCTAAAAACTTCCATGAAAGTTAATTAATTATTCATTTAAAAGTCGTAGCATGGACATGTAGACTAAAATTTGGTTTTAAACTGTAAATTTCATTTGAATTACTTTAAAAAACCTGTTGATATAAAGTTCAGAGCTATGAGTATTAGCTTCTCAGGTAGTTCTATTTTTGATCGTTCAAAACTTTTTAGCCTCCAAAAGGAAAAGCTCCCACCAAAGGAGCGAAACAAATTTTGGTGGAGAACACAGCAACTGTGAACTTCTATCGTAACATGGCCCTCGGATCCACGGCATTCTACGGAGTTATTTCGTTGGGATTTTATTACGACAACTTTACCTGGGGAATAATTGTAAGTTTTATTAAAACATACTAGAAATTATATTTATTGTGGCTTCGCAATTAAACAACTCATTATAATTTTGTTTTTCAGAGTTTGAATGTCCTAGTTTTATTAATATATGCAGCATGCTACCATGCTATGAAGTACATCAGCCGACCAACTTATTCTGACAACAGTCAGCTTGTTGACCCTGGTCTAGATTTAAATATGGAAGGTGGAATGGGAGAGTAAGTACAAGACTCCATAGAGTTTTTAATGATATTTATTAATTCAGGTTCAGTTTTGGGCATTAGGCTCTTCATCACACCGCCTACTACAATTTTGATTGAAAACTAAATAGGCATGTCAGGAATATGTTTTTATTTTATATTTATACACCAAAACAGGTTAAGTTTGATGTATATGGAATGAAAATATTTGTCCTAGAACTATTATAATTTATTCGACATAAACTCAATGGAAATAAAACTAAACAAGAAATACCTATCTACATTTATAACTATACTTATGTAACTAAAAAATATGTAATGTAGATATTTCTTGTTTAGTTTTATTTCTATTGAGTTAATGTCAAATAAATATTTGTTAAATGTACCCTTATGTCAATTCAATAACTAATCTCTTTCCATTTCTATTTCTTTATTTTATGTACTGTGCGCAAGACTTTTTAAATAAAAGTACCTGACTGTTACCATCTGTAATGCTACTTGTGTTATGCATTCCCGTCATATACTTTATAGCAAAGCTTTGACACTCTTCGACACGTAAATTGTCCAGTATACTTAATTAGCTTTATGTTGCAATGAGATCTCTTTTTGACTTTTCACTAATTTCGGCTTACTATTTTAAGACCATTGAATGGAAAATATGGTATCCTAGTTTTAATTCCAAACTGCATATAGAGTTTTATTCGGTGAATAGACAAACAAGGTTGTAGAATAAAAATGTATGGTTAGTTTATGTGTTAAGTGTGTTTTAATGTACTCTTTCTTATCTTAAAAGTTATAATTTTTGTATAATTTTCAATGGTAATGATATTACATAACATTGACTTCAAATACCCAGTAACCTTCGCTTGTTTAATAAAACCTTTTTTCATAGTATTATTCAATCCGACCTTTGTACCATGACTTACAGTATTTCAGATATAAAATCAAATACAATTTAAAAAGTAAAATCATTGTTTATTCAATACAGACTAATCATACTTACTATTCATTTATGATTCTGAGATAGAATACTTAACTTGCAAGTGTCAAACAACATGACTGTGCAACAAACACTTTTTCCGTTACCATTAGGTATACACTTCATACATATCGGTTTCATAACTAAAAATCTGTTCTTTACTTCAAATTTTAAAGAAGTAGGATTTTATTACTTATTATAACTTGCAAGGGTCTTAAATTGAAATATAGAACAGATTTTAATTAACAGATAATGCATCTTAATTTGTAATTGCTGTACAAATTCATTTATTTAAATCATAGAACTGTATTTATACTTGTACTTATAGATGATACACGTGGTATTGAATTTATTGTGTTTTTTCAGACATGTAAAAGACATTGTGATACTCTCAGCTATTACACATGTCCTTGCCGCGGTATCCAACTATTTCTGGTTCTTGTTGCTGCTCTTGCCGGCGCGCGCATTCTGGCTGCTCTGGACAAATGTACTCGGACCCTGGTTCTTCCAAGAGGCTCCTGAAGACACTGAACAAGATGAAAAGAAAAGGAAAAAAATGGAAAGGAAAATGAAAAGATATCAACAGTAACACTGTGTAGAATTCTAGTAGCAAACTCTTTGATAACTGCTTACTAGAATTATTATGAAGCTGAAGCGGTAGACGCAGCATGTACCTCCTTGGTTTTAGAACTGACCGCAAATGCAAAGGTTGATGATAGCTTATTATTTAAAAATTGAGTAAATTATTTATGGTCCTTCGGTGACAGGAATGTTTTCTTTATTAGGCTGAATTGTTAGGCCACGGTTTAGCTGATTATGTACTTGTTAAGGAACAATGTAATATTAAATAGCTTGTTTTATTTCTTTGTATTTTAAGTTGTAGGCATTTTTTTTTACTTTTAGTATTTTGTCAAAAACGTGCATAAAGAGTGCAGTAGCGAATGGTGTGGTTATAATTGGGGCTGATATTTGCATAAATCAGTGTTATTAATTTTATGTTAGATAAAAAGACAGCTCTAGATACCTATAACTTCGCGCTAGTGGTGGCACTGATGAAGCGGAAGGTTTTCAAAATAAAATATTGTATTTGACTCGCTATGAAGGTGAAAATCGTCTTACTGACGCTTGTTTTAGTCAACAGTAAGCTCAGCGATTGTTTTTCTATTAATTATCATATATTTTAACGTATGAAATACGCCCGACTATTCACAACAATAGATTTAAAGATTTCATAAATTCTTGAATATTCAATAGATGCTTAAGCTCGGCCAATCGCTGCTGCACTTGACCGCCAGATGATTTTATTCTGATGAGTTTTCATAGCTGAGCGTTTATTTATATAATTTGTTTTGGTTTGTGAGTTGGTCTGAGATAGTACAAAACAAGAATGATAATTCATAGACAGATTCATTGTTGATAAGTTTATTGTTTTGATGTTTGAGTCAGATCAGCGACGATGAAGCGCAACTAAAATGTTACTAATTTAAGTATCAATCAGATGTTTTCATATACTACCATGTTATCTATTTTTATGACTGAAATATTCAGAATCAAAGATAAATTATACAGACGTTAAGACTACTATTAAGTGCCCATTAACTTCTATACAATATGTAGATACTGATAAAATTGTAAAGAGAACAAATAATTACTTTTTTACTGTTACATAAAAGTGAATACTGAACAATAAATCAATAATTTACGACTGCATTGCAGTACAGTATACTTATATTTGATTTGTGGAACTATCCTAGTCTTTTATTACCACCTCTAAATTCATATTCATAGGTCTCTATGGTCGGCTATGTTTGAATTCTTTCCATTTATGTTGATGTTCATTTGTCATGATTTTGAGCACACTGCTACAAGGACCATTTGGCACTTGGATGGCGTTATCATGAGGGTGTTGGTGTGCATATTCGCAACAAGTATCAACATAGGTACGCTTTGCCATACCTACATGCCGGTATTTTTCCGATATTGTCCACGCTCTATAAAATATTAGCTCCTTACTACCTAAAATCTTATCTTACCTTACCTACTTTGTAATAGAAATACTGCCATTAATCAGTAAGAGTATGATTGTTATATCAATACAGAATAAGTTATTTTAATAAAAAGCTTGAAAAGTGCCTCTGATATATCGATACTTTTGTTGGTTTTATAGCATAAGACTATATAGAAAATAACTAGATAATTATATTGTTACATAGAAAAATATTTTTATTAGTTACTGCAATATTCGTTTTTCATGACAATACATTGGTGTACCAAGACTGCCTTATGCTAAAAATAACTATATTAATGTGTTTTCAAATACGATTTAATATCTACTTACTAGGCATGTACCTGAGCGTTAAACTGGAGTAAAAATCATGTATAACTAAATAAAAAATATATTTAAAATATTATTGTATAATTAGTATAAAACTACATGCTAAAATTGAATACATGGATTAAATTGTATCTATTTTATTATATAATATTCATAATTCGTTATAAGTACAGTTTAATAGTTTCTATTCAGACTATAGCTGAACACATTTATATATGAGTATCTTAGTATCTGTTACATTTACTAGTTGGGTAAAAGTAACAGTAAATTATATATTTAAACTTTTAAACTCTATTTATTCTTCCTAATTCACATTAAAAATTTAGAAAGTTTATGAGGTTGTTTTAGTTGTCACCAATAAATAATATTATAATTATTATTCCATAGTATTAAATTCTATTACATATTTTTATTAAATTTATTTATACCTAGTAGGTAATAACTAGTCTATGCTAGAAAATTGTATAATATGATATTCCTCAACAATAATGCAACGCCATCTAGTCTCAAATTAATTAGAGTAATTTGTTTTACTTATACTAGACAGTAGACAACTGATAAACATACTCACATAGTTCTAAACACATACATATAGGTAGATAAACTAGCTGTTCCTGTGACTTCGTATGCGTGAAATTCATTTGGTACTTAATTTTTTTAAATAATCATTTTTTTTGTTAATAAAAGTGACCTAAATTACTCCTTACATCAGTTAGGTAATTACCTGCCAAAAATGTCCCGTCAAAATCGGTCCAGCCATTTCAGAGATTAGCGTGACCAGACAGATAGACAAAAATTGAAAAAAATATGTATATCACATACCCATAACATCAAATACAGTGATTTTGTGTATTATTACAGCTTATATTTGTGTGATAGTGTCACACATATTTACTGACCAATAATAATACAATAGGTACATGGCTCCATACTTACAGATGAGTTGAAGTATACACATATACATATAAGTAACAGCTTCAGTGGTAACACTGACATTTACAGCACCCTTATTCTGTAAGTCGTTAGGTTGATACTCGTAAACCTAGTTACCGCTGACACTTGAACGTGATTTCCATTGTACAGATCAAAAAAAAAATGAAATTTAAAAAAATGGCTGGATTTTACATTATTCCTACTGACGTAACGTTGATACCAACAGTCCAAAATTCCAATAATGATTAAGTAAGTACCTACTCTGGTAAAAAATAACTTACCAATTAATTCACAATGCTAACATAATGAAAGCTTTCATAATCTTCTACTATTTTATTATAGATACGTAGCTACAATAAGTAGCTAATGAAATAAAAATTTGGAACACTGCTTTCACTTCCTTTTTTTCCTTTCTCATTTTTTTTTCTGCAAAATAAATATCATGTCATTCAAACTTAAGTGAATGCTCTGAGTGCAGAATATTGTGTTTAATAGTAACAAAATTATATTGTTGGAATATAGTGTTTTTTTTTTACTTTTACCCATTAATTCTCATTAGCGCAAATCCAAAAATATATAATTTGATAAGTCAGATAAACTCATAAACTTGGATTTAGTTTTGTTGTTAATTAGTATGAAAACATATTTTATCTATCATTTGCTAATCGTTTACAGTTGCGTGAATCCGAACGCAGCGGCAGTTAAATGTCAAACTGTTCACAATTCAAATTTCAAAAACTACGTCCAAGAATTACATATAGAATCTTGTGGCAACGGGATAAAGGATATTTTCGAGTGATGTGCGTGCATTCTTATTTTTGGAACAAAATCTAAACAAATATTTGTAAACAAACAAAACTTTCTCACTGTATCTTGCGATTCCAAAATTAAAATAATTGTTAATTACGCATTTTATCGTTGTTATATTGTTTTCAGTTTATTTCGTGTTTGAAATACATCTTACAACAAAAATGAGAAGAAATCGTGAAACATTAAAAAATGTGGGTAGTTATATATATTTTCGAATTACCGGCTTGTCGTTTCTATCTCCGGCCACCCTTTTTCTTGGCAGACAACAAAAACGCACGAGGTAAGACCGTCATTTGTTAATTTCTTCAATAATTCTAAGTTATATTTTCTAAATTTACCTTCATTTGTTTGAAATTGATCAACAGACCACAGTTAACATGGATTGTGTTTGTTTTTTAAGATTTTTGCTACAAAAATGGAAGGCGAGGAGAGTAACTCGAATCAAGGCCCATACCCAATACTTTTCATACCTAAAGTGTGCACACCGCTGGAGACCAACTGCGAGATGTCCGAAAACGTGTTCATACACGTGAACATCTCGACACCAGACACGGATGGTAACGACGCGTTTATATACAAAGGTTTTTGTAACGTTAAAGTTACAAAATCGAATGACATCAATGTAACTTATGGAGCGAATGACAATGACTGTAAAGATATACCAGTGATCTTGGCTGAAGCAAACCAGATATCATTCCCTGCGTACAATGACTCTCAAGGGATCGACCCTGCAAGGAGTCCATATGCCTACAACCGCTGTGACTCACTACCACAAGAAGCATACACCATACATGAGACCTGTGACAACCACATAACCATAGTACAGCATAATACATACATAACTCAGAATGTATATAACTACAATGAGACTGTGGGGTACTCTCCAACTAGCGAAGAACATAAAACAGTCAAGAAAGGATGTACAGACAGTTATAACATGTATGAAGAGGATGAGTTTGAGTGTGGTGTATTCTTATCCCAGTCGTCCGAGGAGATTATTAACGAGAAGAAGATCAGAGACAGGGATGAACGGAAGTTTGTTGGACTGAAGACTGATAATGAAGCGTTGATGCAGCTGATGTCTTCGGATATACAGTCTGCGTCCAGACAGCAGAAGACTATTTTGTTTTTGGGTCATGATGCAGAGTACGGACAGACCATACAGAATATTTCCTTGAATGATCCAACGGTGGAGTGTCTTGGGAACAGTGATAGGGAGGTTGAAGTTACTGCTGGTAAGTCTTTTATTTATTTATGCACCTACTGAACCATAGCAGAATAAAAGTATACAGGGTTACTGGTAACTCGACAACTTCCTTGCAGGAGGTGATGGGGGTATTAAAATGGAACAAATTTAACACCCCATATGTATGGACGAAAATTAACAGGTTTTGAGACATTTAAAATTTAAAGACTTTTTATTTTTTCCTCAAATTTTCACCATTAACTCTAAAATAACTATTCTAAATTAAAAAAAAATACCATGTTAGTTGGGTTAATTCGCTAACATTTTAACAAAGCTAACACAGTTGTAAAATTATCTTAAATTGCTAAATATGTTGAAACAGCAACACATAATTACAGAAATAAAATAGCGCTTCTTACATTTTTCAAACAAAAAACATAATTTTACTTGAAAAAAATGTATGTGGCCTCTCATGTAAATTATTACAAAAACTTCTTCATTTAGTTACCTTTGTTGTGTTAATTTTTTTCCATTTTAGTCCCCTCATCACCTGCAAGGAAGTTGTTGAGCTACCAGTAACCCTGTATTTTAAATTACATATTAAGAATTCATGTTTCTTTCTCTCAAGATTTTTAATTTTAATTTGATATAATCATACCCATTTTAATCTTAATAAGAAAAAAGGAACTTACTGAATATATTGTTACTAGTGTAATTTTTTCCTTAAAAGATCCTTTTTGAAGAAGTTTGGTTCAGCAGTGAGACCATTCCATTAAAGCCAGGATAATAGTCATTTTAAAGTTTAGACCATCCCCAGCCAAACACTCATTCTCACTCTTTCTCAAAGCCAATTGATGCTTTATAGATCTTTACAAATTAACCATAACCATATTGATCACTTCAGTTTTCAATTATAACAAATGTCATCATAATTGAACCATTGATTTAATAGATAAGATACAAAGACAGGCGAACCTTGTAACACATACTTTAAAAGTTATTACTAAATTATGTTAAAAGAATAAAATTGATTGTCATTGATTTACAGATGACTCCAAGTCTGTCCATCCGCAAGCACAAAGATATCAATGCAACAAATGCAAGCAGATATTTGACCAGCTCGCAGAGTTCAAACAGCACATGGTAGGCAACCACCGGCTCTCAAACTTGTGCGACGTGTCAGATGACGTCAAATTCATGTGCCAGGAGTGTGGGAAATATCTAAAGAATCAGGACAAGTTTGAGAAACACTGCCTCGGGCACGGAGACCCAGATCTAGAATGTGACAAGTGCCATAAAGTTTTCGCATCAAAGTTTAATCTACGAAATCATAATATGAAGATGCATACCCGCAGGTTAGAGTAATTGCATCTGTAGGTTACATTTGTTTTTCTAACGATTGCGACATTACTGTTGTTTATTAAAAGTCGTTGACGACACTGGACAACAAATTAAATTAGAAAACGTAAGAAACTTGGTTCTATTTCCACCAACATTTTTGTGTGATTAAACAAATAGGAAAAATATTTTCAGATTTATCTGTACGTGTTTCATTATTCCCCCACTGCTTCCGGATAAATTAACAGTTAGTAGTTCCTCGGATACGAGCCTATTTTATCGCCGATTAAGCGATGGCCTCACCAAATATTCTTAGAAACATAAAAAAAGAACATTAAATTAATAACAATTATTGCGCGGAACGACTTTGAATCTATAAGCGCCTAAGAGTTTCATAAGTGCAAGCCAACGAAATGTTAACTATTATAATATTTAAGTAGCAGGCGCTGACCGAATAATAACTTCCATTTTTGTTCAAGACGACTTTTAAATTACCTATGAGCGCCTTACAGCTTTATCAAAGCAAGCCGACGGAATGTTTAATTGTAATATTTAAGTGTTATGTCGATTAACAACTTCCATTTTCTCCTATACAAGGCATTTCTTTGATTTTTTTATGTCTCTTGCACTTTCTATTATGCAATCAAAATACATTCTACTTGGTCTTCCCCGCTCACTACTGAAAATAATATTGCAATTAAATCATATGGATTGACACATTGTCTAGTATTTGGAGCCCTTTGAGTGTGGTGTTGGTTTCCCCATCGAATTATTTTGAATTTTTTGACATTACAATTGTATCATTAAAAAGTGAAGACTTAAATTTGATTGCATTATACTCATAAATCTATAAAAGTTACATGAAACAGTATTCTGTTAAAATGTATCGGGAAAAGTTCTTTACGGCTGCACATTATTTTATCAACTACATATTTAACAACAGTTAGCGATAATAACGGAGTAATTAGCCCAGGACAACTGGTAGGTAATTCTACATTAAAAAAATCTTAATATGCACATTCATTATATGAGAGTTCAAACCTGTTCCCATCTATTAATATTAAATAGGTTCCTGTATATAAAAAGGCATTTAAAGAATAATATTAGAATATATATGATAAAAGGAGTCTAATTTTAAATCGAACTCCGCATTACTGTATTAAATATGTATGAATTACCAAGTTTTTGACTGTTTAATTAGTATGGGTAGAATATTTTTTGTTATTTATGCTAAGGCATATGTACCTACGTAACGATTTTATTACTAGACTAGTATTTTGAATTCAAAATTCTCGAACATTTCGAGATCTTACGTCATAGTATCGAAAAGGTAGAGCGTATATATGCTGTAGATGCCAAGAATAATTTCTTAGATAACTATATTGTTATTTACGCATCTTGCAATGACGAATTGTTCGCCAACAACACATTGTTCATTCCATAACATGATTTATGATGAAAGAGAAAAATAGAATGTGGTTCACTTGTCCAACGCACTGTAGAGAACTCTACCTTTTAAAGTACGCACCGTTAACCCATTACTTGTATACAATTGTAAAACAAGTAGGTACGAGTATGTGCAGTTGTTCTAAATGTTATGTTTTGATGTCAAATGTTGTAATAGGCTAATCACCACTAGGAAGTCTGTTTACAAGGTGATTTAGCAACTGCGTCATTTTTTTAGCCATTTCTGTTTACTTTATTAGGTGTTTATTATAGCAGAGTATGTGCAATCACTGTTTTTCTTCGGTACGTTACCATTTACGTAATTGAGCCTTCCTTTATGATACCTACCCATGTGTAAACATTAATTTTGTGAGTAATTAACATTTCCAAAATTTCTCGTATGTAGTGCAGCTATCTGGGCCACGATTTATTTTTATTATAGCAATCATGATTATCTAATTCGTAATTATAAGGCTCGCCTATCTTAGGTAGCTTACAAGGAGACTCATATGCCATCATATTTAGATAGGTACCTACTTAGCAGCATATTAACCTATCAGATTCGTTTTAGAATTATCGATCGTTTCTTAAAAATATTCAAGCACTGTTGTTTCTGTAGATCAAAGGGTGACAGAAAATGTCAAATAAACTGGTACTGTTATTTATAACTTATCAAATATCAATAAAATGTATAAACAAGCATAAAGATAAAATTTCAAAAAATCATAAATTTAGTTTAGTCTTCGACAGGACCTAAAATACAGAAGGTTGATTTATGTCTTGCAAACGACATTACTAAACAAAAAATACAATTTTAATTGTCAATATTAGTACTGTGAAACTCGATAATTCGGTTTTTATTTTAGACTAACTGATCCGGCAGACTTCGCACTGCGCATCGATAAACAAAAGACCGAAAATTGACTCTAAATTTTATTTATAAAACGTTTATTTGGGGAAAAGAAAAGGGCGGTGTTTAGGGTTTGAAAATCAGGGATCTTCTATCGTTCTTTGGGGTGTCGAAAGGAAAGCGTGTTGGACCCTGTAGTAGCTAAAACCACTGGAAGGTTCTCTTGTGCCTATAGCTAGAGGCACAGAGTTCGATTTAGCATTCACTGTGCCCTCGGAACCAGTTGAACCCTGAGAACCATAGGTGTTGTGGAGGAGAGGAGTTGTGAGTTGGAACTATTTTCTCACGATTCGTAGAGTCAAAATAGAAACCTGGTAGACATGATTATGTTAAGTATAGATGAACTTACTACTAGGCTGCATCGTCGGGTCGGTCACCAATAGGTCAATGACCTCTATTAGGCGTGAAATGACCACAATAATTTAATTTATTTCATACCCACATAATTGACACATTGACACTTATCAACTAACATTATCCTATTAATAATCTTAATTAGTCATAACGGAAATAACTAAATCTAGAAATATTTTTTATGTATGCAGCAGGTTTATTAATCTGAATGATATACTGGCATAATAATAAAACATTTAGCTAAAAATATAGACAGAACAAAGGAATAAGCGAGGTAAACAACAACCAAAAACGAGATATCTACATTAATATGCGCGAGGTTCTATAACAATATGGAATGTAGAATTAGAAGGAAGTGTCACACCTACGCTCTCGTGTCACTATTTGGAGATTAAGATCATCTTTGGATAAAGATCACATCTTTAGATTAAGATCACATATGGAGCTTCTGGCCGGTTCTTCTCCATAAGAATGATATTTTGGAACCGCGCAACTAGAGTCAGTAACGTTTTGGAAGTGCCTGAGAAGGCTTTCTCGAAATAAAAACCTTTTGATTTGATTTAATCGTGAACATGTAGAATAGAATAGAATACTCTTTATTGTACACCGTAGTTACAGATGAAAAGAAAATCTATACTAATATTATAAAGCTGAAGAGTTTGTTTGTTTGTTTGAACGCGCTAATCTCAGGAACTACTGGTTCGAATCGAAAAATTCTTTTTGTGTTGAATAGACCATTTATCGAGGAAGGCTTTAGGCTATATAATATCACGTTGCAACTATTAGGAGCGAAGAAATAATGGAAAATGTGAAAAAAAACGGGGAAAATTGTTCATCCTTGAGGGCTTCCGTTGCGTGCGCTGCGAAAACGGTTCAAGATACACACAATATATGTATGTAAGAATTATTCCTATTGAAATGATCTAAAAAAATGTCCGCGACAGTATATGTCTATCTTTTAAGATTAACTCCCTAGAACCGTTTTTATGGTAATCAAATTCGATCGAACTTAATGCATCAACGCACAGCCCAAACAACTGGACGGATCGGGCTGAAATTTGGCATGCAGGTAGATGTTATGACGTAGGTATCCGCTAAGTAAGGATTTTGATAAATTCTACCCCCAAGGGGATAAAATGGGGGATGAAATTTTTTTATGAAACTTTGTCAAAATTAAACCGATCGGGCTGAGACTTTACATGCACATAGGTAGGTACTATAACGTAGGTATCCGCTAAGAAAGATTTTGATAAATTCCACACATAAGGGGATGAAATAGGGGATGTTTATAGAAATCTTCTTAGATTTTTGGCTAGCCATGACTATAAACAAGTCTCAGGGGCAAACTCTCAAATTTACGGGTATTGACTTGAGAGATCATTGCTTCTCTCATGGGCAGTTCTATGTTGCTTGCGCACGAGTAAGTTCTCCCAGTAGCTTGATAGGTTTAGCGCCAAATGACAAATTAGTTAAGAATATTGTGTACAAGGAAGTTTTGTAGGCCCTAATTTTTTACACTAACTTGCTAAACAATAGTACTTCTTAACGCGTGCGAAGCCGCGGGCAAAAGCTAGTTATAGATATACAGTAAGGGTACAATGGCGGTACCTTTAATTTTGAAATATTCGTAAAGAGTTGTATTTGCAAACTTAGTCCTAGATAGATTTACTTTACTCATGGATTTCTATATCAAAACCCATCAACTTGAAAATTAGGCTAACTTTTTAGGATTGCGGTTAGTAATAAGCGAGAAAGAGCGTCGCAAAACAGACAGAAAAATAATAGCAACACGACCCAGACACGGCTTCCAATACTAATACTACAGACGAGGAAGGGCACTTCCCTTAACTTGTCTATATGCTATGCTCTTAAGAGTTCTAGAAAAGTACCAACATTTCAAACAAAGAAATATTAATATAAGATGAATAGTCTAAAATTATAAAGACGTGCGTCAAGATGTAGTCGTTTGAATATTATCTTTTCTTCCGAATATCATGATGCAAATTACTCAAAAATTTCTTGTAAGTTTATCTGCTGTCCTTAGACAATTGTTCTCAAAAGTGAAAGAGACGGCAAAAGACGAAGGTGACGATGAGATGTTCAAAATGATTGCCGTTTCAGTACTGTGATAACACACTAATGTTACAAAGGTGCAAATTTCTGCACTGTTAGGTACAAACCATTGAAAATATACCACAAAAAATTTACTGCACAGATAGCCGAGTGGTATAGATCAACAATTATCACTGTGTGCGATGTGTCGCGGGTTTGATCCCCACGTACGACAAGAATTTGTGCGTTCCACAAATGCTTGTTCTGAGTCTGGGTGTCTCGGTGCATGGGAATTAAATGTCTGTGACACCCCCGCGATACTTACAAGGTTTAAATACCTTAGTGCGGGAGTCGTGTCTTTTTTAATAAAAATCCCAACAATAAAAGAAAAATATGGGGAAAATGGAGCCCAAGTACCGCGAGGGTACTTTGGCTCCATTTTCTACACGCAGGGTCCAGTGACCCATAGTTATTCGTGGGTAATGTACACTTACATGATGATGATGATACAGTGATTTAATCTTAAGTCTAACTCGACTCGCGATATATTCGCCGCGTCAGCTCATGATTAAGGACTCGTTTGAGTTGTCGTGCAATCTCAAAAATACTGTCCATTGTATCAATTAAGTATGGCACACCTCTCAAAAGCTATTATAAAATATATGTATTTCCTTCTTCCGCTACTTATTACCCTTAAATAATTTCGATGCGGATTTCAAAGAAGGTCAAGCGTTTCTTTGGGACCCACCGAACTTAAGTGGTTGGTAGTAATCGTTGATTATGATTGTTGTTAGTTCCTGCTTTACAAGAGTAGCAATAATAGGAATACCTTGTCCTAAAAAAATACTTATTTATAAACATAACCTCCTTTAATCCGCGAGTAACATCGTGGGACGCAATTATTTGCCATATGCGTATATATGCCTACATTTACGATGTATTTGGGTTTAGGCTGGGATTAATTTCGGGTTCCTGATAAACTAATTATTAACTGCAGTTTCAATTTGGTATCACCGGATTAAGATAATTACTGTTTTAGATTTAAACGTATCTGCAATTTGCTGAAATAATGAATGTTATGGGAACTACAAGTGTTGCTTGAACGCTTAGTATACAATGGCCGCATGTTTTCTACTCTCACTGTTAAATGTGTTATGTATGCCTTTAAAAGCTATTTGCAATCTTTATACGTATCGAAGTGCTTTTGTTTAAAATGGTCTTGTTTTAACTCGGTCTTCGGTGACATTCGTTTCTACCCGACTCCTACAGAAAGGAGGGTAATGTTTTTCACGTGTACGTAGAAATGTATGTTGATTTCTATGTTCCTGCTACAGCCTGAACGGCTAGAAGGGTTTTGACGTTTTTGGTGTCATTAAATTCGTCTTGATAGCGCAAGTGACACTAGGCACATAAAAAAAAACAAAATGGCGGATTTCAGACCTATATTGTGAGGATTTTTTTTTTACCATTACCATCGGGAGGGGTATTAAAATGAAGGATTTAACATAACCTTCGACCTGAAACCTTCAACCCAAATAAACTTCGTATATTAGATGATATAGCTCGTAACAACACAAAGTACTTTAGCAGGATCCATTGTCTACTTAATTAGATTCCGTTAGTTTGATGGAGCTGTACCAACCTGTTGCTTATGTTTAATTTACCACTTAGTAGTTCAAGATAATGGATCAATTTGTATTTTATGTCGGCTGTTAACTGAACCGCTGTCACTAATTAATTATAGTATCATTCCTAGTTAGTAAATATAAGACAATATTAGAATAATTATCTTAATAAGTGGAAATGTAAAAGAAGAGGTGTTAGGTTTTTTGCTTAAGATACTTTTTGTTTTAGGATAATGAATTCTGAAAGGAATAATTATTTTGTGGTGGTGGCCTTGCGTTTCTATGTATGGATTTGTATGCACGAGATGCAAGTTCGATTCCCAGCGCAGGCAAGTAACAATGTGACTTTTTCAAAGTTATATGTACTTTCTTAATCATTCCAAGACACTACTGACAAACGGTGAAGGAAAACATCTTGAGGAAACCTGGATTCCAAATATTGGAATCTGAAATCGCCAATCCGCTGTGAGCTAGCGTGGGGAGCAATGCTTAAACCTTCCCTTTATGGGAAGAGGCCTGTGCGCAGCAGTGGGACGTATATAGCCTGGTTTATTATTTTTTATTAATTATTTCGTACGTACCTACCTATATACAATTAAAAAAAAAGTTATTTTACATCTTTAGTACCTACATAGTAATTTAGAACTTAATAACAAGTGTAAAATCTATGGATGCCTAACCATACATATCGCTATGTTAGTTACTGTAATGATGTTGAGAATAAATAAAACGTTATTATTTCCTGTTATTAATAACCTTCTTACAGCCTAGTGACTCCAGGATCTTACAATACTATTCGTATGTCTTTTTAGTCACGGGATAACTTCAAGGGAATATACCCGGCTTCTTTTGAATATTTTTGAGAGGGGCATAGTCCCAATACGATTTCTGTTGAAATCATTGTCGTTTAGCCAAAAATAGTATCCCGTCCTGACATTTAAGGATGTATCTTCAAATGTATAGGTCAGTGCCAGATGGTCAGTTTTATTTTTAGCCTGTATATATTTTATAATACAAATATGACATTCAAGACTATAATATATTTACCCAAAACGAGAATAGTAACCTTTCTTTTATTTGGCTATAAAGTATTTTTATTATTATTCTTGATAATATATCTTAAACTTATTGTAAATAGAGTCCAATAACCTATAAATAAAAATAATAATCTTTCTTTTATGAAGAGCAATATCTTATTCTATTTAGTTTTCAGCATAATATAAATCTACTGATATTTAAACTAAACAAATAATACAATATAGTGTTTGATTCTCGCACCTAATATCATAAAACGGAACTAAATATTTACGGATACCTTAATGAATATTTGAGAACGATTACCGTATAATTAAACGAGTGCGACAAAAAATAAATTCATCAAGTTAGACGGAGACAAAAAATAATTAAATGCAGATCAGCTGGTAGTTCGTACGGTTATAAGTTGGATAAAAGGATTCGGTTCATTTAAAGGAATGTCAGAGTTGTTAGTGTGTTTGTAACACGATTGCACAGTGTTTTGTGGACTGTGGGAGTTGAAGACGCGGGCTCTGACAACTGGCTGGACAGAACGCGTTTGTGCGTCGTCGAGTTCACTGCTGCGGCGCCCTGGCTTTTTACTCGAGCGCCAAAACCCTAATACGTAAGTCTCATTTTTTTTTTATTATAGGATAACTAATATTGTATATTACAGTTATATTTGTTTTTTTTTTTTGTTTGATATGCTGAGCTGTTTTTAAGATTAAATTGAGCAACGTTTATTTTTATTTCCAATTTAAGTATTGTTTTTATTTATGTAGTGAAAAATAGCACGTAGAATCATGGCGATAATTAAAGCAGTTATAATAGTTGAGTCACATAACTTATTGTTTAATTAAGTATAATTACTACAAGTGTCGGAATTAAGGAAAAAATCGCGGTTACATAAAATGGTACATTTATCTTTAGTATAATAGGAATGCGTTAAAAATTAAACAAATGAATAAGAATGTGCTCTTATTTACTTTTTATTAATTGACCATTAATCCAATAAATGCAAACATCTGTCAAAATAGTTCTCACCAACCAGCTTTAAAACGAAAATATCATTGTACATATATCTACTAACTACGAAATAACGAATAGTTTAAAACAGAAATTCAAATATTTAAAATAAAAAATAAATATTTAAGTATACAAAAGTTATATAACGTTAAAATTAATACTATTCTTTATGATCGTTGACAGATAATTATGTAAATTTCTAAAAGTAAAGCGGGTCAGATGTGTGAGAGTATACTTGCACATTTTATATCTATATTCAAAGGTTGACAGCGTTGAGGTCATGACAGACCTCTATTGCTTAATACAAACTAGCTTTCTTGAATAAATTGCAAAATAATCGAAATTAATTAATGAGGTTTTAATCTAGGCTTTCTACGCTACGCTTAACGTTGTGATAGACAGGTATATCTTATAAGAAAAGAAGAACACGAATCTGTATAATATGCCTACATAGCATAAAACAAAGTCGCTCTCTATCTTTAGAACTACGCAACAGAATTTGAGGTGGTTTTTTAATTGAAAGTGTGATTCAAGAGGAGGGTATATATTATGTACAATACATCAATATTTAGTACATATTTGCGGAACTAGGACAGGTCAATAGTAGCTTATAAAAAAATATACGTTTAACTATCATATGTGTGTGTGACATTCAGTGATCTTTTAAGGGGGTAACAAGAACAATGACACGCAAATTATTACGTTTATAAATCGATGTTCTATATTAAAACAACAGCATGAGATGAGCAGAGGTTTAACGGCCATTTAGAACAAGTGAACATATAAGGTGTATGCCGTATATCTCAAGGTTTAGTAGTATTCTACCATAAAAGTTTAAAAGTGTATAGCTACAGATATTACAGAGATTCTAGATTTGAAGAAGGTTTTCGTTCAGATTTATTGTTAGTACATACTTATCTACTAAATGAATACCGAAACATATGCGAGAGTACTCATTTATACAGTCGTTCAAAATATATAATGTTTGATTTTTAAACTTAGACCTAAAGAGTCTCTATTGATTGAAAGTTCATTTCATCCTCACCAACGGCAAACGTATAATAATCCTGGTACTCCTTCACTCTACTTTAAACAATCTTGAATGTTTTCTAAAACAAAACATATTATTTAACCTACATAGGTACGTACAAACAGCAATCGAAAAACACACTAGTAGGTACGTATGCATGTAAACGAACACTTTCGTTATGTCCACATGTTTCTCAATTTCAATTCGGCAATCTTGGCCGGTGGGTGCAGGCAGTTTAAAACATAAATCAATTGAATAATTATGGTACACCGTAGATTAAGACATGGATTTATACCAATGACCCACATAACTTGCTCAATGTCATGCATAGTTTTTCGATATTTAATCGAAACGCCTTCGAAATCACCTCGACTTTTGCTCCAACAATTATTTTATTATTAACGGTCATTCGAGTGTAAGACCTAAAAAATAGTTTTTAAAGTTATTAATAATTTTAATTTGTAAAATAATGTATGTATTATTTATTGTAATTTATGTAAAGTACGTACACGTCTACACGATACTCCGCCACGCGTTTTGCTCAAGCTCAAGGATTGGCTCACTGGAGTGGGAACCGAGGAAGAACAATAGACATCGTTAGTCCACTATCAAACATCTAATTTAAACTTAGAAAACAGAATTAATTAGATTACCAAACAAAAAGTTCACATAACAGTATAACGTAAGACAATAAATCCTTTTGTTTGCAACAAACGTTTTCGTTTGCCATAATTAGCTTGATTCGAGTAATTATTAGTGTGCCGGCAAAAGATAGCGGCCCAAATGTTGCAATTTGGACACATATACATTACGAAAATGCGTTTATGGTTATTACATAATTTTAAACGAGGTCTAGTAGCGTGAGTCCGTAACATGCATGAATCAACCTCACCGGTTTTTGAGTCTCGCCGTGTGTAAGCTCAGGCCGACTCGATACGTGAACTTGACTTGTATTAATTAATCATCACAACATACTTTGATCGCTATCTCTATTTTAAATGGAGACGATAGGTTTTCAAATAAATTTAAAGTTGTGACATTCACCTCACCTTGTTATTATTATACTTAATAACGAATCATTATGATAAAAAGTACCTATTAAATATTAAAAACTCTATAATTCTAGACCGCGAACCAGTTTTATGATGATGTTTCCTGACAAAGATTAAGTGGTATCGAGCCGAGACCATTGAATCAGAAGATATAGAGGATCTGAAAAACGACCTATTATTCACACAGGTGTGTGAAAATATTCTAGTCCGCAATTTATTTATATTTACAATTTTATAAACCAAAAAATATGTATTTTAATTAACACATCAATTGCTTCACGTTTGAGCTTAAAAAAGTGTGAAAATCAAACTATTTAGCGTCAATTGTATCACAAGAAAATAACAAAAAATGGTATTTATAACCTCGCAAAGTAATATGTCATAATAAAAAGCTATTTTTATCATATCTTTTTGCCAATAGTAATACGGGTTAATTAAGACTTAGCATTCAGATTTTTTTATAACTAAATATGACATTTGCTAGATTGAATAGACGGAAATTTCCTCCTAAGTTTTTTGTCCGTCAGTTAATCTTATAAATTATTTTTAAAATAAAAAAGAAACCGCCTTCAAAAAAAAAAATACGCTAAGGCACCGATGAGTAGGTAACTCATCGGTTTGAAGTCGGTGCCAAACCCAAATAAAGCGAGAAAAAAATGAAATTTCTCTCTCTAAAGAAAAAAGATTTCTCTGGGATCCCATCATCAGATCTTGACCAAATTGAAATGGGACCACACTGAAAGTACCACCTTTCAAATAAAAAAAGAATTTTCGAAATCGGTCCAGAATTGACGGAGTAATCGGTGAACATACATAAAAAATTGAGAACCTCCTTCTTTTTTAAGTCGGTTAAAAATACATTGTTAGATCCCTCGTGTAACGTCAATCAATTTATATAAAAATGCCGTTAACACTCTTGACTGCACATTTATAGTTAGCTTATTATATTAGATACAGTAAACAGTACTGTACCATTACCGTTAATACTATATTTAAGATAGGTTTTTCCTAATTGTAAAATGACTTTTGATGTTCATGTTGCGAAAAAGTGTAAACAATTTTATTTTTTGCTAAACCATTGCGGGATTCGTAGGTATAAGACACCTAATTTGTATGCTGTTATTGTCAGATAAATATTTATAAAATACCTATCAACAACCGTGGATAATGCTAACAATTATAATGGCTGTGGTATCGCAAGAAAAACGCAAATTGTGTATACCTACTTCATTATTTTATAAACACATGTTGTGGATTATAGTAATTATCTTTATTTCTTATTAACTACAATGATATGCAATTAGCAGGTCGATCTAATTTACACAGATCAATTGGCGATATAATAATACACAAGAAACCCGAAGGTTAGTTAGTAGGAAATCACGTGGAATTTTCTTAAAACGGAAAAACATCAAAGCTTTGTGCAAATTGGTCGTTCACCCACGAATGCTATTTTTAGACAGTGTCCTTAGAGTGTTATAATATTCAGGAAATTAGATTATTCGTCTTATACGCCCACTTAGTATTTTATTTCCTAATCAAACAGCTTCAAGGTTTATTGTAATAATTAACGCCACCAGATCAATAAAAGCCACCGATTGTAACAAAGTGACTACGAAATGTGCGACTATGAATTATTAAAGATTTTATTACCAGTCACTACTAAATATAGCTGAGCTAGTTTTACCCTCATTCGTCCCTCCCTTGTCGGCTATAAAATATGTATATCGGAAGCAAAACTATATCATAACTATGCTTCCGATATATGAGTGCCCAAGTCAAACAAAATAAATTCGAATGTTCTTGAGATAGGCGCGTAAAACTAACGCAAAAAAACTTTTAGTTTTATAAGTACAGATTCGGCTACTGGTAATTCAAGTTTTTATGTAATGAAACTCATTTATTCTTAGACAAGGCAAAAACTTAAACGTAATTAAACCGGTATTCTAAGCAGCTTATGGCACTCGTACAGTCATCCTTGATTCAATACTCCAAGCCCTATTATCACAACCTTCAGGCACAGTTCCTCAAAATCAATGTTTGTGTTGTCGATGTTTAATTGTTTTCGCTAAAGAAATATCTAACGGGGTAATATGGTAAATTTGATCACTTCATAAAATGTGTACTAAACTTGTGTATTTTGTGAAATGGTTGCATTTTGCAGATCGAGAAATGTGGATGATTTAATAAACTGATTAAATTGAGTTACCCATATCATGAAATGCAATCATTCAGGAAATGCACAAGCATTTAATTAATTGATCAAATAATACTGTATCTCTACTGAAATATAAAGCTGAAGAGTTTGTTTAGCAAATTTATCCTGTTTAAACAAACTATCCTGATAGAAATGTTGGTCCCCTACACATTTTGAAGACAAAATATTTTAAGAATCAGTTTTTTTTAAGTTGTTTATTTTCATGCGGTATGAAATAAAATATGATAGAGCTATATTATATAAACAATATATTTATTAAACACGTAATAATTGTATAAATGGAAATAAAATATATTTTTTTAGTCATCTTTGACTTTTAGGAATTACTGTTATAATTACTTATTTAACGATACTTATTAGAAATACAGCAAATTACTAAGGGGACAGTAATTTTCATATCTGAAACTGCCAAACATCTACTATTTCCATTGTCATGTCTCAACAGATCATCTGCGAGCTATCTGCTTTGTCGTCTATGACAAAATCTAGCGATAATAGATCCTCTATTACGTGAACTGCGTAACTCAATAACAAATAGCCAACGACGCGTGATGTTTGTGCTTATTTCATATAGAATATTTCCTATAATCATGTACGCGGGTCGCAGATACCAGTTTGCGGTAAGTACAAGGTTAGAACTAGAACTTGTTCTATGAGTGTGCGAATACGCAACTCGCAATGTAGTCACTTGATTCGGCCATGGTTGTTTTTTAATTTCCGCGATTTTCTTTTTAGTACGAACGAAGTTTTTTAGATGTCGTATTTAAAGTTTTACTTGTCGTGAGTTAATATTTTTTTTAAGTAAACAGTGTATATGAAACGATACAACCCTCTATAGTGTAATAAGTGTAAGTATTTTTTTGTTGAGTAGCGTGAATACATGTACAGTTTCGTCTGCTGCATTTGAGGAACGGTCAAGATTTATATATTCAAAGTGTTTTCATCAGCCAGGTGGAATATTAGCTAAGGCTTGCAGTATCTCTGCGTCTATAGAATTCATGCCCTGACAAGCGATAAGGGATTAGGATGACACATTTCAGCGATACTATCGCATATTTCATTATACGACGCGTGAAAATCATGAATTCTTTGATGCTCGTTTACACGACACGACTTTTTGATGGCCTATATTGTTCTAATCTTATTACAGGTAGGCGGAAAAAACAATGAAAGACATTTGAATTACGTCAACGTGAATAAATTTTGTATTCCTCGGATATGGTCAATAAACCTAGACATTGTTGTTAACCTCTACAATTTACCTGGCTAACAATAACCACGTTATTATAATATCTTGACAATGAAATAAAATTTATACCTCGGATTATGGAGTCACAAGGTCTGATCTTATAAACGAATTGTATAATAGTTCTTAAATTTAAAAAAAGAAAATGCATTGTTATCTGGATGGATATCGTCTTTAAGGTTCTTAACCCTATTTGCAATCATCAGTGCAATAATTTTGCAGCGTAGTAATGATATTTTATAGCTGGTAGTAGATCCCCTTTTTTGCTCATAGAACAGTTACTTATAATTGTACTGACCGGTAAACGGGACTGTTGGGGTTTCCACAAGGTACAGCCATCACATTGAAAAGACAGATTAACGGACATCAAAAAGGTCAGCTCATTACATTTTTTCCTTACTATAACAGTTCATTGAACTTTGGTACAAACAAAACGTTTTCGCACCTCAACACATCACATTCACACAATCACGTGGCTATCGAATTAGCGTGCAATGTGGATTGAAAGAAAAACTAATTGGAAGATGATGCATTGATCTGTTATTTTCATCAACAACTTTTTGTGTGTCTGTTATACAAATGTACAACTGTACAGTATTCCACAAATTATAATTTGTGGAGAGCCAAATTGAGTATTTTTTTTCAACATAAAGCGGATATTGCACTGAGGGCATACCTACTTAACGGGAGAGCACCTCAAGTGCCAAAGAAAATTCGGGAAAATAAGATGTGGATAAAAAATACATTGCAGTAGGGGTACTATCTTAGTCACTTTAAGATGAAAAGAAACATACTGAAGAAAACGTGGTAAAGAAAATAGTTTTTCAGTAGTTAGAGCTATAGTATATTTATATTATTCAGCTTCATTAGCAGTTCTGACGTAACTAAACACATGTTGAACCTGTTCAATGCCTAAAGAAACTACGGGAGATCATTTTCATTAAGTTTACGCATTATTACAAAATGAGGTCGAAATTATTAGAAGTAATTTCTAGTATCCTGTTTGATCGAAACTTAAGTACTTAATTATTGAGTACAAATCATAGATGACTCAATCGATTGTACGTAAGTTTATTCGGTTTATATAACGTTACAGGTATAATTGGTAGGCAGAGGTATAAATGCTATAAATTTGAATGCACGGATAGCCGAATGGTATAGATCTCCACGCTAATTACTACTGCGTATCGTGTCGCAAGTTCGTCCCGGCGTAGGACAAGGATTTGTGTGAACTGCAAATGCTTGTGTGTCTGGGTGACTTTGTACATGTGAGTTAAATGTCTGTGAAACACCCCGCGATACAAGGATTTGATCATTTAATGCGGGGGTCGTTCTTAAGAATAAACAAATAGTTACTGCTGAAAAAAAACTAGATTATTAAAGTAATAATCGAACTTTTCTCAATGATCATCTAAACAGGGACATAAATATAAAACCACATAAACTTGATATTAGATACCCTCTAGATATTAATTACTATAACTTACCGCACGCAACGTTTGTATAGCAACCTTAACCGCGAATGACACTGACTTTACGAGTCGATGTCAAGTCACTGTTGCCTATTAAAAGTACCAACTCCATTCCTCTATACATAATAACATAATTATACGCTATCTTGCTAATTAATATTATAGTATCTCTTTAAGTTCTAGTATAACTTAATGGGAAGAGACTCGGTTCTTGAAGGCTTATTACGGGGACACAGGTCTAACATGCTGAGGCCTTGTTTAGAATTTCAATCCCTGTACCTACTATGGAAAATCAGACCTGGACTGCCTATTGTAAATTTTGGAGATTAAACAACCAACTTTTGATTGATGGAATTATACATTACATTGAATGAAAGCGTATCCCTTACATACTACGGAAAGCCTTTCAACACATGGCATGGATAAAACTGGTAGTGATACAGTACCTGCATTACAATATTATTGTTGCGATAAACAAGCCTCGTCATGCTCTCTTTTATTGCATCTCTTATGACTTAATTGTGGTTAAGATTGGTATTGGAATTATGAAAGTAGGGTACATTTCCGTTTCGGATTTTAACGATACTTTTTTAGTTAACATGGCTTGATTTGTTCTGATTCAGGTTTATAATATGTTGTGATGTAACTTAGTGTCGCATTCTGAAAAACGTTTTAAACTTAGAGTTACTTTCATAAAATAATTTTTGTAGACACATTTTAACGTGTTCAATGTTCATTATATGCATTAGCAGTCTCAACGAATGAAGTTTAGACATCTGCCTAGATCAACATAATAAATAAGGCCAAACAGTCGGTCAGATAATTTTTATTCGGAATATTTCAAAGCCGTATACAACAATTACACATTCTCGTAGCTGTTCTTACCCTTATTATACTTTGCAATACTCGACTATGACGTACTGAATGTTCGTTCAATAGCGAATGCCTTCAAATGCACGCCTTTGTCTGCGTATCCCTTCGGGAAAAAATACTCCCCTGACATGTTAGCTTCAAGCGCAATATTATTGTTAAATATCAATGTCAACAAAAATCCTATTTTCCCACATAACTTAAGACGGAGAAATTTAATTTAGCGCTTTACTTATACTTAACTAGGTACTTAAATAGTAGAGTAAACGAATTAAGTGAAAGATTGTGGTTTGCCTTGCTTACCGGTGGTCCTACACCTACATATTTACACATGTAGATACACGTATGTTTCAACTTTTCAAGGTATTGTCGCATCATGTATTTTGCAACCATTATATAACAACTATAGTAATCTAAAAAAACCTATCTCCACGTAACTCTTCGATGTATTTAAAACGCAACCAAATTAAGTTTCTTGGGTGTTCAGTATTTCATTGAACGTTGTTGACTTTTTCAATTGCTCAAGTACTTCGCATTACGTGATGTTCACTTGTTTCGTATATTATGTAAGTGCGGGTTCGCAGGACGTTGTGTATTAAAACCTCTTCGCTTATGACTCTTTCGAATGCCTTGTAATAATTAGAGTTACTTAAAACTTGTTTATAAAAATAAGACTATGACCCATTTTGTTTTCGAATGAAAAATTGTATTCCACAAGAAAATAAACAAAATTGAAGTCATTTAGCACTAAATTGCTGATTAATATTTTTGGAGGAGTTTCCCGGCAACAGCGAAATCACAGAAATTAATTTAATTAAAAGCATATTTACGACTTCATAATATGTTGATACATCTAGTCTCTCTATTGTCTATACAACGTTTATAAACAGACATATTTAAATAAAATAACGTTCCTATTCATAAAAATAAACATAGATTTCGTTTATTCCTATTAAAAACCAGTACAACTTATATTGTCAAAGCTTTTGGGTCCCTCTATATAAAACTGTCAACAGCTGTTTAAAAATTTGTATGATAGGACCATTTTTATGAATTAGACTATTTCATTCATGACGAAAGTTGTTTATATTAATCCAGAAAGACTGTTTGTGTAAGCAAATTTGTATAAAAGTTATAAACGAAAATTTGTAGTTACCAAAATTTATATTGCAAACATTTTTACGTAAAAAATAGATGGCTAAAACTTATTGTAGCCAGTTGCAGAGTTGAAGAGGTTCATACTCGACTACTGAAATTTCATAACTATATAAATTGTAAAGGACTTTTTTACCAAACGACCTGTTTTCTTTTTTTGCAGATTTTTGACTCCGACGTACAGTTACGTGTCGTTTGGACCTCATAGCCAACCAGTGGTGTGGATGTAAGTACTCATTCATTTATTTTAGTTAATAACAATTTTTTTACTAACATAAATGCGAGTTGCTGATGGATGTAGAACATTACACATGCTAAATGTTGATGGTTGAAAGTTATTCTTTCATGTTTAACCCACAAAAAGGATTTTAATGAAATAAATGTAATGAGATGGTGAGTGCTTTGACGTTTTACCCGTAATTTGGATAGCTGTGTAAACAAAACGGGCACCTATAGCCGGCAGATTTTTTAGTACCATATGTATTTGATATACAATAACCTATCTACATTTAAACAATCTTAAATTTACTATGCAATGAATTTTATAACGGTTTTTAATAGACATAATGTTTCAAGAGGAAAGTATATATATGTACAAGTTATTCCGTTTTAACTCGATAATTTCTGAGTCCTTACAGTTTTTTAATTTGATTAAAATTAGCCTTTTGTTATTGCAACAAAAGTCCCTAAAATAAAAAATACAAAACGTTCACGGCACTTTCGCGGATGGAGTCGCCGAGTTTTGATCCCGGGTCCTTTCGCTCGTCAGGCGAATGCTCTCCCACCTGAGCTACGACTCCTGTGAAAGTACTGGCGAATTAACGGGTTCCTATGAAGTTGACTGACTATTTTCGAAGTGGTTAGTAACCATATAAATATTGAAAACCGGAGATAAACTGATAGACGCACGATTCCGAGACGGTTCTATTTAAACAGATTAGCTCAAAGAGAACTGCCACACAAGCAAGCGGCTGTCAGTGTACTCTCAACCACCATCGCGGATTTTTTTTAAAACACCGATGTGTTTATTTATATGCATGTAGTAATAAACTATTTTATCAAAAAATAAAAACCAACATCAAAAACAGCGGCACTAAAATCTTGAAAATAATCTTATTCAGCGTGGTAATGCGGCCAGTCTCCTGGGCACGTTTCCCGCCATTGACGGAGATGAGGATATTTTTTTCGACGCTTTGTTAATATGTAATTTTTTTTAGTTACATAAGTTTAGTCATAAATGTAGATATTTCTTATTTTAGTTTTGTTTCTGTAAATAAAGATTCATAGATCTTATTAACAAAAGATATTATCATATCACCTAGTCGGGGCGGGTCGCTAGTTAGATCAAAAGGCTTCCAATTTTTTTTACACTGCCAACATATCCGGAAACAACAAATACTAACTGACAGTAAATAAGTTTGAAACTAATTGAAACATGTGTGAACTGATTACGTAATATTTTCAAAGTGATTATGACTTGTTATATTGTGTACGTGTAGTAATAATGTTAGCGCAGAAAACATTTGGTAACGACTTTATTTAATTTCGTTGCACATGTAAGTCAAGTAGCGATATATGTGAAAATCTAATCTAAAGAATGTCTAATATTAATATAGACAACGTTTCTTCAGGATTTAATATTAGTACGGCATTCCGTTGCGCAGTTTTTGGGTAAAAGTGACTTAAACTTCAGAGATTCGTTTAAAATTTAATTATGAGTTTGTTTGTGGCATTTAAAGCTAAGTCTTCATAATCGTAAGAGAAAGGTGCTATAACATAAATCTAATTACGTCTAGCACTTCATAGAAATGTTCATTATTTTCTAGATATTTTTTATACTAAGTTTATATACCGTAACGGTGTTGATATTGTGAAAGCGTGAGTTTATCTGTTGTTTCGCGTATGTATAAACAAATTTCTAAATTATTACAATGTGTGACAGAAACTATCGAACTAATGTAACTATAAAATAACATATTTACAAATCATCAATGGCGGAAAACGTGTCCAGGAGACTGTTGGCATTACCACATTGTATGCCAAAACCAATTATTAGTGCAAAATACAGTCCAGCCTTCTTCTAATCACGGATGGAGTAGACTAAGCGCTTTGCGAGTTCTTTATACCGAACTCGTGCACCCGGATTAATTAATTTATAATTTATTAATATTTTCATTTCGATTTACATGTCTTTCGTACGAGGATTATGCCGATTAGGTTACTAAGCAGTCAAAGCCTGTGCTCAGAGAATCCAGTACGTCTTAAGTAGCTATTGCAGTTTTGGAAGAGAGACGACACTACGCAACGCAATGCGGTGTCCCGCTCTCACAACGACAATAATATTAACAAATATCGAGTACTTTAAGACGTGGTGTTTGGCCACCAAGCTAACTAGGTATTTGTTACTATGCTAACTAGTATTATAGTCACTTATTTATTTACAATTGATGCTATAATGACAGCTATGGGCACAAATTTTAAAGTTATAATGTAGATGTTACAGCCAAAGTGATTAATCTAGATATTATGTATACTGTCTAGCTATTATGAATAATATCTAGTCAATTTGGATAAAGTGATAATTCACACAAAATTAATCACATTAACTAGCTATTATACATAATATCTTCAAAGAATTAGATAAAGTGATTAAACAAGTGGATATTCGTTTAAGAATAAATTTGTATTTCAATTTTCCTTAAGCATACATATCAGAAAGATTATTTTAACAATTAAAATAACATAAGATAATATTTTCACCTCAATAAACATAGATTTTAACAAATAAAAAAAAAAACCTAACCTCACCTAATTTAGGTTAGGTTACGTTTTTTTTTTAGGCAGGAGTGTGGATATCAAATGAACATTATACCTTTTGATCATTAGCGCAAATGTTGATATAGAAAATAAATATTCGACGAACTGAAAATTATGTCAAACGACATTATACAAAGTGATGATTTTCTTAAACGTTGTTCGATTGAGTAATATTATATCAAACGTTGTTCGATCAAACAAGGGTGAACCTAAGATAAAGACCGTATTATTACTTTGGCTAACTTTGACGCGATATTATGAATAATAACTAGATAATGTGATTAATTTATTACACTGTCTAGTGAATTTAGCTATTATCCATAATGACTAGTCATTATGTATAATCGCTCATTAATCACTATAACTGTAACATAGACATTAGTGAAATATGAAAAATTATGTGTTGATAAACTCTATATGAGATAAAGACTCAATGCGTTTTGATGGAATTTGATAAATAGGTACTGTGATGATTCAAAGCTAGGATACGTTCGATTTGTTATCTCATTTTTTCCTAGGATGATCGCATTGTGCGAACAAATTATACATTAAATAAGTATGCGATCTATATAACGTTAATATTGGCCTATAGGTAAAAAGTATAGTTACACCATTTGTAACTCGAGAACGACTGGAAATATTATTATGACTTGACACAACACAAAAAAAAACATCTGCTTATTCATACGCTCAATGAGCAGTAAATCAATAGTTTTTCACTCTTTTCAAAGGAATTCGTTTTATTACACCTCGAACAGTGTTAACCAAGTTTAAAGCTTCACCTTTACCTTGGAAACTAAATTAAAAATCAGTAATAAGAAAATACTTTAAAGTTACCATACTAAGTTTAACCTTTCCGCAGCTCGCATTCTTAGCGCTTCAACGGTTTCGTAAATCCAATATGTACCCATGAGTTTTATACATACAGCACAACAAATATTATCTACTTAAACTTTACATTAATTCCGGATTTCCTTCATACTTAGTGTTTATATAAATATTGACACCTATAAATATTATACAGCTCTTGGCCAATGTCATGAGGATTAATAATTGTAAATCCTCCTTAGACTCATAAATCATTTTCGACTGTTGATTATCTCAAGAAGTTTGAAATCTCATAATTTATTCACTCTTAATCCTATCGAGTCGAGAGTTAGTAGTAATACAGCTTACATCAATAAACAATTAACACATCAATAAAAGAACAGTCTTAATAATACTTAAAGGTCAAGACCAAGGCTCGGCCGGTCGGTAATGGAACTGTAAATAATCAATGAACCAATGAATCTAACCCCAAATACAAGCTAGTGAGCCATTCCAGTAGTTTTCCTGTCACTGTAAACACGACTTCATCAAAGACACAACAGCCATGAACATAAAACATTTGATCTTCATTATATTCATTAAAGTTTCACTCGTTCGTTGTCTAACTTGTGACGAAGTACTTGAATTTCCGCAAGAAAAAAAGCTTACCCTAAAGGAATTACAGACAATATCACCGCAGGACGTAGTACAGTGTATTGCCCATTTGGGGAAAATTCGCCTGCCGTTACCCGAAGCTCAATTTATTTGGGAATCTGTGAAACAATTTTATGAAGAAATCAGTATAATTCCGGACGATATACTGATGTTGCTAAAATGGATTACAGTCGCTATCTCTCCCGAGGATTACAATAATATGTCGATACACGATATTGACGTGATTCAGAATTTCGGTCAAGACTACAACTTGAACAAGGAACAGCTTGCGGCTCTCGCTGGCCGTGTCCGTGAAGATTTCTCATCGAAAGACCCTGAGGATTACACTAACTTTGACTTAATTGCTATCGGTCAAATACTATGTGCGTACAACAAGAGCGATATTGAGAGGATCCATCCTTCATCTTATAGAGACGCTGCCTTTGAAATCGGTAACTTGAATAAATGCAGTGACGATACAATGTCTGCTTTTGCAGCGTTAGCAGTTCAGGACGAAGCTTTTGGCCCTATTGAGGGATGGGATTTGGACACAGTTATGCTGGTCGGTAAAGTTGGTAATTATTTGCCGATAGCGTATTTGAATAGATTCCATATCGCTGCTAATTCTCACCATAACTAAATTTCGTCGAGACCTTAGTACAGTGAGTGTGAGTAGGGATCGAAAAATCAATGACGTTGCGTGCACAGTGAAATTTTCAGTAAACCATTGCGTGCATTTTAGCTGGCACTGTATTATTCGCTGAATTTACACTTTATCTTTATGTTCCTGTAGTTGTGTTTACAGACACCGTTTTATAAATTTACAGTCAGATAAAAGTGACTGCGTAACATATAGTAGGCAATAATTTTGATTGTAATTGTTGCTTTCAGTTTTAATACATTACTTTATCGTGTATATGCAGAGAATAAATTACCAAAAACACTCAATTAAGTGTTTTTGTATCACGCGTTTACTTTTAAGGTTATGTATTAATTTGAAGGTTCACTTAAACATTGTTGGTAACAGCAAGTAGCTTACTTGATATCCTTGGACTAGAACCGATAGGGCGGACGCACGACCGATAAATGAAGATTATGTAATCGAAGTATTGCCGAAAAGTATTCCGAACTCTACCGTCTTTTTCCTGTACCGTCATTTTTGTACGTCCTTAATATTACTATACACATGTTAGGTTACGTGTGAAAGTTTCTAAGCTATTTTTTGTTATGCCAAGTGCTGCCGATATAACGCTGTATGCGTTGATCAATAACTTGATTCTAACTACTAACGCAATCTTTTGTAAACAGGATATTTAGTCAACATGTTACCTTCGATATTTTTTTCCAGATTTTTCTATTTGACCGCGCGTGTTATGTGTCGGAATCACATACGTTTTCACGTCCATTATGCATGTATTACATATTGTTTCGTGCTGTCACTGAGAAACAAATTAGGAAAATGACATCTCTTTAGTCTCTTTAGTTAGTTAATAGTATTCATAAATCACATTTCAAACTATTCTTGTCGGAAATTGTGAGTAGTTTAATAAATGAGTTATCATTTCAAGCTATCACGTGTTTTATTTTGTCTGGCCAAGAGTATAAGAAAACATGACGTAATTTAGAAAAGCAATCCTGGAATACAAAAGTAGGGCCCATAACATTGGTTTACAATTGAGCAAATTCAATAAATGTGAAATCTCAAATAGTAAAGCCATCATGCGTAATAAAACTGTCTTCGTTTCACGAAAATTGCAAGTGAGGGGAAAGTCTAAAGCAATAAAACTCCACTTATGACTAACTCAGTTGTATTATAATACGATTTGCGATATCAATACTGGTATTGTGTAGTTGTGACGTAAAAGTTAATAAAGCACGTCGTTGCGACAGCTGTTACCGCCCGGTGTATCTGTTACTTCATCGCCGCATGACATTCACCCACACTCAATAACTATAACAATACGAAGACACCCACTTATTTAGTATTTTGATAGATTAGACGATGTTTTGACAAATTTGGAAATCAGTTTCCGCTTCGCTTCAGTATTTTATTAACAACATTAATTGCTTCCTGACTAATAGCGATCTATGTTCTATTTTACATCAATCGCCATTTTAAAGCATTTAAAATTATGCATAGTAATAATTCGATAGTTTATTTGTTTTTTAGACGAGCTTATGATATTAAATCTTTATTTAACACACATATAACTTATTTAGAAAGAAAATGTCAGCAGTCTAGCTGCGACTAGTTGGCTAAGAAACCGACCTCGGCATTCAAATCCTAACATATGCAATTATGCATACTCGTGTATGCTGCTTATCCCACTAATATTATAAACGCGAATGTTTGTTAGTATGAATGGATGGGTAGATGTTTGCTACTCTTTAACGCTCAAGCGGCAAAACCAATTGAATTTAGTTGAATCTGGCTTAACACAAAGGCTTCTTTTTAACCGATGGCGTAAATGGAGGTTTGTTTTACTGCTATGACCGACATCCACACGTACGAAGTCGCGGAAAAAAGCTAGTACTAACTATAGACTCTTCTTTTGCTTTCAAAAGGAGAGCGCTCATTTGAGGCTCAAGTTAGTCTTAAATAGACAATTATATTTTACTTGACTTGTCACTGTAGAGTTCTAGTACCTATGAATTAGACAGATTTTTAAAAAATACGTTTTGTTTTAAGTGAAATGCTTTAGTCTGTCTAAAAACGGTCTCTAATGAGTTTTCATATTAAGACAAACACCTTTAAAAATACTTTTAAATACAACGTTTAACTATGGGTGTTGTAATATCCCGAAGTAATTTAGTGCGCACCAGTTTTATGGCAAGTTTTTACGATGGCTTACTCATCATCAGAGGTCAAATATTGACATTCTTTTCGAACATCATCCAAAAATCCAAGGTGAAATACCATAAAATAATTATTATTTCCAGTCTCTTACATAAGGTAGTTATTTAGCTTGGCATTGCAAAAGAGATTCTCAACAAAAAGACGTTTATATTGATTTATTAACCGTTTCTTGTTGCTGTATACAATGAGAAAGCATCAATGAATACTTTGAAATCATTGGTTGTTTTGTGATGAGCGGACAATAGATGAAAAATAAAACTAAAGAGAAACTATATCGTACGAATAAGTAGAGTTACTTTTGACGACATGCTACGCCGACACCAAATAATGATTGGGATAAGGGCAGGGGAATAATGATGATGAAGTCGAGTTCCTTTTTTAATACTAAGATTATTTATTGACCAGCTGTTCTCTGTAGCTTTGACTGTGTGGTAGTCGGTATAGATAAAAAAATCATCAAATTAGACATTCATCATATTCTACAAGTAGTCGTTAATCTAGAGTGTCAGATTGCGTTGGCGTTCTTTGTGCCATTGAAATTGTACCGATAACTAACGTTATGCGCAATTTTCATTCATTGTATTAATTTTGCACATAGAAAAGAAACAGTACTTGTTAAATGTTATCAATGAACGAATTTTATTTTTTGTAAATTTTAACATTCAAATTGTGGGATATGAATATCACAAATTAAATTATCTATTCCAAATTTCCGATTGACCAAAGTCCTTGCTTAGTGTTGAAACTAAAATTACTGACAAAACCTGTTTCGAAGTTAACCGTGAAAAGTAACAAGCCTACTTTCACTTACATAATATTATCGCCTTTACTTTTTATCAGGCTTTTAAAAAGTGGCTGGACTGACTTAATTGACACTGCGTACCTAATGTATATGCGTAATATGTTGTAAATAAAACAATTATTTCGATAATTATTATAGGTGAAGAAAACGTGACGTTTATCTAGGATAAGAAACCGGACCTCACAGGTCAATTATAATAAACTCATTACTTAGCTACAGGACATTAGAAAAAAAAACAATTAATTATAAGTGGGTATATATTTAGTACCTATTTACGCAAAATAAATTAAATACTTGATTTACAATGTAACTGTTTGTAATGGACTATTAACTTTTTTCCGCGGCTTCAACTGCTTGGACGTCGGTTACTCCTGAAAAACATTAACCTCCTTATACGCAGTCGGGTACAAAGAAGCCTGTATGTTAGGCCAGGATGTTAGCAAACTCCGTACTAAATTTCATCCAAGTTAGTCCACCCGTTTAAACATGCAAGAGTAACAAACATCTATCCGTAATTACAAACTTTCGCGTTTATAATTATAGCAGGATTTCTTTTAAATAAGACATGTATCTTTCACCCATTTAGAGATAATTAATGATTTCCGAACTGCCAAACCTGATCTAGATCCAGAAAAGTATCCTTCTTTTGTTTTCCTTCTACATATACCAATATCTAACTGACTACATTAGTAGGTATTGTCGTTATGGTCTTGGAATATGGATAATACCTACTCATTATCATTTTATTGATAAACCTTCGATACAAAACCTTACTTGACCTACATCATAGTAAACAGTCTTGAATTGTTCTGTTTTGGAATATTTATAAAGGTTTATGGATATATTATTGAAGTCATTGATAGGAATAATCGCTCAAATAAGTAGGTAACGTCTTCAACAAAAGCCGGTTATTGTTTAATCTTCAAATCACTGGACAAAATCAAATACAATGAGATAGCATTATATGCTTGACTCTAATATAGTTTAAACGCACTAAGCACCAATTTCCTAGATGACACAGAAAACGATATCTGATCTGTACTGCCAAAACCATGATCATCTTCCTGCTTTTATCCCATTCTCCTCAGACGTCACAGTATCATACATACCTACTCATAAACATGTATCATACATACTCCTTTTTCATTCCTATCATTCCTTATACAATCCAATCATCTTTTCTCGGGATTTCCCCTTCTTCGAAAACCAAGGGATTAATATTCCATCGCTTCGTACATAGCAGGTACCTAATTTAAGTAACCTTGGTGATGTTTATGGTGGACCGGCTACGTCAGACTCTGAACCGGTTTCATAAAATCACCCAAACATATGAATATCGAATATACGATACGAAATATGTTTTGATAATTTTATAACCTACTATTTTTATGTTTTGGTCTGTTGTCTTGGCTCATAAGACAAAAAAAAAATATAATTCAACTGGAAATTTGTCGTGAATAACAATTTTTACGAAGATACGTAGCACGATGTCTAAAAATTCCACAGCAATTGGGAAATTACGTATTGTTATTTTATCCGTCTTGGGAAACATGTAAACAAACCATCAAATGTAATTTGACGTCAATGTAACATATTAATAGAATAATAGATCTCCGTCAACAAGAACTTTAATAACATAAATTCACATTAAAATTATATTGTAGACTAGCTATTCCCGCGACTTCGTCCACGTGGAATTTAACAAAAAAGTTAATTCGTTTATTTTCTTTAATAAAACATTTTTTTTACAATAAGACTAACCTACGTTACCCTTATTACATCAGTATCAGAGATTGGCGACAATAAACAGACAGAGAGATAAAAAATAATATGAATTAATGTGCATGACAATTGGATAATTCAATATTACAAACAGAACATCTAAGTTTATTTATATGTTAAAATAAATATGATAAAAAAGAAGTACTTTTTGATACAGAACAGCATCAAGCTTGTTTTCTTGCTATAGTTTGATTAATAGTTTTATAAACATGTGTGCATTTTGTAAACGACGAAAAGGCGTAAAAACAACAGACGTAGGACAAACATAAGCTTTCCAAAGGTGCCCCGACTTAATAAAGACTCTTTTTGATAATTGTGTAACGGAACGATAGAGAATATAGAGTCGATTTGTTTTTAAATTCTCATTGGGGTTACAATCGACATTTGGCCAGTTAGGTATAGCTATCTTCAAGTTGTTCTTTTTTAAATTGTGAACGCATAGGGGTTTACGAATAGAGTTATATATGTCAATCCGAAGCTGGATATAGAGCTATAGTGCTACAAGGGCCTTTCGGCTCGTGGCTGAATTGGAACTAATACCGTCATATAATTATGAAAAACCATCACTTTTGATAGACTGTGTTGATTTTTCTTGCGAATATGTACACCAACGCCATTATTTCTATGTCTTCCCTACTAAAAGCATCTTGTAGCACTAAGCAAGGATCTTTTAGCCAATGGCATTTGCAACTAGCATCTCAACTCCATCATCTGAATAATCTGATGCTTTTTAATACGCTACGGCATTAGTTCTGACTTCGGCCACGTGCCAAACGATCCTTCTAGCATTGTAAACCTGCAGAATTGTAGACAGCTGCGGGTACTAATCAAATATTAAAAAAATCTTAGGATCATCGCAAAAACAAGCACATGTTACTTTGTACGGCTCCGCAAACGTACCTACAACACGCAATTAAATATTAATAGCCATAAATTACCTTACATATACATAAACAAGCGTTAATTACTTTATGACTTAAGTAATTTTGTAAAATATTTTAATCACTGGTAATGATTATATCTTTGTTGTAGTTGTAATTTTGATTTTAATTTTGATTTTAAGTATGTACACTCATACAGTCTGCAATTAAAGGCACTAGAATGAGATTTACAATGTAACGAATAAATATCTTATATTTTAACGACAAACACAAGTATTGTTGCGACTAGGAAACCATAGCTGTGTTATTGAAAAGGCACTGAAATCTCGCTGAACACCAGTGTACTAAATGTCACTTAATTTTTCTGATAGATTATAACCTGGCTTGGTTTAGCACCTTTAGTTGCCACCTGTACGTTTACTGTATCATCTTTTGTTATTAACTGTATACCTATTCGCTGCTATTGATATTTACTCATTAGCAAGTGACCTTAAAAATGAACCCATATGGCATATTGTCACGTTTTGTAAAATCTGTTGATAATATTTGTTTCAAGATTTCAATCAAATCTAAATTTTCATTTAATCCTTTTCAGAAGAAACAGATAGTCCCTTAAAGTTGTTATACCCTATAATTATGCCCTTCTTTTGCTTATCTAAAACTCATCTTTATTTACAGAATACCCCTAGCAAGATGACTACCGCTAGCATGCTGTTGACAGTTGCGACGACTTGGAACGTCTCAACGGACAAGATTGACAAGGAAGGCTGCTTGGGCCTAGCCATCAACCATGTCACTGCCGAAGCCGCCAAGGAACTCCGCGAGAGCCCCTCTACCAAAGAACAAGCGCTCACCATCATGAAGGACTGGATCCAACAGAATATCGACATTAAGAATGTCCGGCAAGGTACAGTGTTCATTTTTTGTATTAGGCACCTTTTTTGCCGTGGACAAATATTCAAAAAGCACCCGGGGTTAATAAGACCAGGGAGTATGAGATTTGTACCTCACTAAAACCACCCCGTTGGTCATCATCTGCACAAAATGAGGGTTTCTTTTTGTAGTAGATAAACTTTTGATATATGCTTAAACTCCCAGATATAGTCCTGGATAAAAGCCTAGTAACCGTCAGAATTACCTTTGATCCAAAGAACAGCGATAAATGTTGTATTAAATCCTTTACTACAACATTTATTTTATTAAAACATTAAAAGGGTTGAAATCTCTACCTAAAAGGCATTGTGAATATCCTAAAAATCTTATACACCTGAAGTAGGAGTTACTTTTCAAGTTTTAAATTAAAGGCTTACTTACCTAGTAGAAAAACCTTAGCAGAAAAGTGTCAAGATCCACTTCGGTTTAGGAAAAAGCGGAAAACTAAAACGCTTTTGAATATAAGCTATAAATAAACGTAGGAAAATAAGGTTAATCTTCTTATTAAATTTGAAGCGGCCAGTGCTTTGCCACATTGATTGCAGCTTTGTCGGCAAGGCTTAAATCCCCTAAAGTGCAGGTGCGCTGACACTCAAGACAGCAGGTGCTAAGATGATATTTTTCAAGCTATGGTCTTTGTAAAATCCGACAGCTTTTACCTGTTCAAATTTATTTAGTCTTCTCTTCACTATAACCTTTTTTAAGCTATTTTGGAGTTCACTTACCGGATTTAGCAGAATATTGTATTTTATGTTCAGCGACCATCAATTTTAAATTGTCCAGAAAAAACATAACGATCAACTTTTCATGTTGTTTGCACGATAAATTACTATCTGATTCCTTACCTACACATCGAACAACTTTTTATGCAACTTCTAAATTATCCTTTCCCATATCAGAGAGTTGTAATAATTATATCTTAGTTCAAGGATGGACATTTCACTTGTTTTAACTAAACGTTCAGACTACAAAATTAATTCTGTACATAAATGTTAATAGACCTTGCTCAATCAAGAATTATAATTACTTAATTGGTTAGACTTTGAGGCTTCTACAACAATTTTACGTTTGATTTGTAACGTATATAAAATTGGAAAAATATGTGATTTGTAATATGTTCAATTACTGAAGTTGGTGAAGAGAGACCACTGTATTTCATTCCTTTGAAAGCCACCAGCTTTCAAAGGAAATGTGGGAATTTTCCTCATATTTCGGTATACAGATTGCTTATTTCGCTCTTGCCAGGTTCTCAAACCAAATATGCTACATAACATGTGTATTTTTGAATCATGTTAATATTCCACTTATCTTATCAGTTAATATGCAACAATGCATTTTCCAGTCATTATGTAAATAAGCTACTTATTTCAAGATACAAACAAGCGACGATACATTGAAACCATTATACGCAAGATAACATTATTTGATATTGACTATAATTGCTATGTACAGCAAAACAAAAGATTACAAATGCCTACAAATGGCTGAATTACGATCACCTTTACCTCGATAAAAATAACTGTTATTATAAATGTGGACCCTGAGATTCCGAAGAGAGAGGTGTAATTGCGAATTCATATTGCTAATCATAATGATAACGTCTGAAATGTGAATGATTACCGTGAAGATAAACTGTTATTGTGTTGTTCGATAGTTATAATTTGTTCCACACGCAACTATTAGCTATAAAACGATACATTTTTATTAATTGTTTTTATCGATAATAACGTTCATTCTTCTGTTTTAGTTACTTCAACTTATATTACGTAAAACGGGGTGAATAGAGACATTTTCGGGGTGAATGGAAGCAAGTTTTTCGAGGCAGAATTATTATTCCAAGATTCTTACCTGTGTGATAAAATATAAGTAGACGAAAGTTCATGTAAACAAACTTATGCGACAACCCGAAAGCAACTTATATATTATTTTTATATTCACCCCTTAAATCTCTATTCACCCCGTTTTACTGTAGGTAATTTGTTGCTAAAACCAAACGAGTTAAATTATTGATTAGAACTGACCGAAGCAAGACCTAATTGCCCATTTACTTGCACCTTAAATGACCTCAATGCAGGCCAATGATGCCACCGTTACAATGCGCACTTTTTGCTCACTTGTTTACCATATACCTACTCAAGAATAACTTTTTAAGCAAGTAGATAGGTAATTTAAGTTTTTGCTACCAGCTCAATAATAAATTAGAACAAGATAATTAAATAATAAACTTGAATATTAGTTGTAAACATGCATTTTTTGTACGGAGTAAACCTAAGGAGTTTAAAACACGCTAAACAAGTATTCGAAAAATTTAATCAGATGACTTTTTTCATCTATATTTTAAGTTAGTTTTTATAATTAAGGAAAAATGACCTGTGCAGGTATCATTTGTCTGTTTTTGTAAGACCCCACGTCAAAGTAATGAATAAATTTTTAATGCACTAGTTGGCCAAGTAAGCAAGGAAAATTGCCTGCTAATATACCACACTGTACGGCAATAATTGATCGCTATTTTTGATCGTCTTTTATTTCTGTTATGCAGTTTAACGTTTGTTTTTGTTTATGTAAAAATATGTTATGTTTAATTGAAGTCGAAATTAAATTTGAATTTGACATTGTTCATAAAAGCTTTTACTAAATGTAGAGCTGATATGAGCTCAGGAACAAAAAATCTATTAACAGTGTCAGGACTAGATCAATTACAAAATTTTGCACCAAAATCAATCAAAAGGTGCATTCTATCTCGTGGTTTACTTATAAACTCGTTGTTTTATAAAATCGTGATCATGGACAGTTACTAGGTAGAGTTGTTTGCTCAACTAACTTGTATGCGTGACGAATGTTATGTAAGAACACATATGTATATTGTGATCAATCCATTTGTTACAGATGAGTCGTTCCTACTGCGCTTTTTGCGTCACAAGAAGTACAGTATACCGATGGCCCAGCAAACGCTCTTGAAGTACTTGAGCTTAAGAAAATATTACCCGGAAATATTCAAGAACCTCGATTCCGACGATTCGAAATTAAAAGACATTCTAAACAATGGGTAATTATAATATAATTTTATTACCTTGCACCTACTTACTAATGACGTCCTTAATATCTTAACAAACATACAATGTAAATAAGTAGACATTATATCACAGCGCGCTTATTTAACAACACCGCTGGGTATCATTTTTGTAAATACAATAAGATGAGGCATACATAATATTGTTATTATATTCCATTGTTGTCTGAACAGTAAACATGCTATTGGGAAATGTAACGGCAATTTCGTAACACTATTTATCACTCGGGCAGGGCTAATCAAAATAGTGAAATGAAATTGCCTCCAGAGTTCAAACAAAGCTAACCCACTGACATGGTTTCATAAGATAATGCCTGACTGATGTAACGCAGCTTTATTTTAAAGTTATGCGTACACTTATCGTGGCTACATCTGATGTACCTAGTAGAAAGTTCCCACGTCTCTCGGAGCCTTGAACTTTGTGTACTGTCTCAGGTTCCTGCATTGCGAATGACACACCTTATGTAATTTGTGTCTGTGATATAATTCCGTCTTGGAATTTCATAACCATTTCCTAATTTCAAGGTACATAGTGGTTTCACCGGTCCGAGACAGCAAGGGTCGTCGCGTCATCGTTTACAATATGAGTAAGGAGATTTTTGTTAAGCATGTTGTAATAATTAAGTATATGCGAGCGACGTAACAGCGATTTTATTAACGAAATAAAATGTTATGGAACGTAAAGCGAATTCACTGCTCTGCGAATTTGGCGTCAAGTATGTTTTTGTGAAATAACGCGTCAATTGTGTTTCTCTGCAGTGTTTATTTAAAGGTTGAATGTTTGTTAGGTAAGTTCAACGCTTACAAGTACAACTGCTGGGACATGTGCCGGGCTCACATGTTGGTGTACGAATGCCTGCTGGAGGACTCGGTGGACCAGATGTGCGGGTACGTGCACGTCGGCGACGGCAGCGGCGTCACCGGCGCCCTCATCACCACCTGGAACCCCACAGACTTCGCCCGCCTGATCAAGTGGGGAGAGGTTAGACAATACACTATTTCATCCTATTTTTAGTGCCGTCAACCACATATCACTGCAACTGGCAGGTCCACAACGCACTGGCATTGACATCCCTTTGATAGCATAGTGGCTTTGTTGGTTTTCCAAAACATTTCCACTGACGCCTGTTCCGAACGAATGTCAATTAACCAAATTGTTTGTGAAGCGTGTCATTATTCTCTTTGTTCAAGTTTTAATTGTTACTACTACCGGAAGTTTTGTTATGGTAACAATTTGAATCTTTTGCAAATAAGGAACAAGTTACGTAAAACTAATAAAGTTGCCTTTAGTGATATTTACTAATGCTTTTAAATACCTACGTACTTACCTACTTTTTCCGATGATCGATCGGTTTTGTCGACGCTCAAGTGGTAGAAAGCGTTAAAGTAAAGATTGTATCATACAAGCAAAATGCGCAAAATCATTTTACGTGTTCACAAATGGTATAAGTAAATAGGTACGAACAATTAATGAACATATTATAGTTAAATGGCGGAAATTAATTCAGTAGGAACGTAAGTAGATGACGAAATATCTGGTTAGGCATTGATATACATCCATACAATTAGTTGGTTACATTGTAAGACTAATAAAACGAAAGCTGCACTTCCGGGAACTCTGCATATGTATAACATTAACATGAAATTACTAAGATTGCGTTTAAAAATCGACTTCCGCGAATATGCGTGTGACTTTGGGATGTTCTCTACAATTTCGTCCATTCGTTTTCCAGTTTGTATCAAGATTGAATTTAGTATACCTAATGGTTAAAACGTTTTAGAAATAGAGCAAGTATATTTATAGATATCAATAATAAATAATAATAAATAATAAAAATCTTTTATTGGTTTAAAAAACACATATCAAAAATAATTAAACCCACCAAACTGTGAAACAGTTTGTCGGCGGGTATAGCGCTCGATAAACATTCAACGGTTAACAGTCAGAATACAAAAGATACAAAAAATTTAAAATACAATATTGGAAAAAAAAAATACACACAAAATAATATAATTATATACTACTACTATAGGTAACTTCTTTTAAGTAACATACTGCGTACCTTATTTTTTAGCGTTAACTTATTTATTTTAGTTTTCAGTTTTCTGAGCCAGTCATATTTATTGTAAACCGAGGGGATCAAATACTTGTTGGTTCTTTTGCCATAATAATTTTTTATTGATGGACGGACCAAATTCTGTTCTCTTACACGTCTTGTATTGTACCTATTACTAATTTTTTATTTAAAATTATCATTATAAAATTGTTCTAGTATCAACAAGTATTCGGCCCTCTCATGGATAGGAAGTATTTTACATATTTGGAAAAGCTGTTCGTAATTATGGTTACATTGACGTTTTATTTTAGGCGAAACAAGGAATTTCATAAAGCGGGTTTGTAGTGACTTAATAGACTTATGTCAAATGCGGCGAACGAAACCATCAAATATAAGATTTAGGTAACATACCAATCCGTTAAAAAACCCAAGAATTGCTTTGTACCTAGATAGTATGAAGGACGTAGTATCTCGCTAACCCTACTTACATCTATACTCTAGGCATATACCTACTTACTCAGAGTATTTGTTAAGTTATTTATGTAGTCTCTCATACATAATAATACACAACAACATAAGTACATAATATCTACACTTGAACGAAATGAACGTCGTCTAAGTGGCTTGTTACAACTAGAAAACAATTTACTCGATTAAAAAAATGGAAAAGTTTGCCTAACAGAAATTACATAAGTGTCGCAAAGTAAGGACTAAGTACGTGTAATTTCTAGCACGTGTTAATTTTCACATGGAAACGACTGCGAACTTTCTTTATTTCGCACGTATAATAGCTAACTATAATAGCTCAGCATTTTGCATACATTTTCTCCTTTATTGCGGTGCTTAATAGATATTGATTACCTGTCTACTTATTTAAGCGACATTAATAGATTTGATTGAAGCAATAATATTTGGGTTCCATATTATCTTTATATTTAAACAAGCTGTTGCCTGCGACTTGGTTCGCAAAAAAGGGGGATGAAAAATAGATGTTGGCCGTTTCGGACGAGTACGGTAACTAACATTGTGACACGGGAATTTTATATATAAGACTAGCTGACCCAACAGACTTTGTACTGCCCCAATCGATAAATAAACGACCTAAACTTTTGTATAAAATTATTTAAAAACAACCAAGAAAACGTTTATATGGGAAAAAGAAATAGGCTGTTTTTAAGGTTTGCCCGGCAATTATTCATTTTTTTCTCACCTCTTAAATCTCCTCTAGACCTCCACGAACATTTCAAGACCAAGATAAGATAACGCCGTTCAGCCGTTCTCGAGTTTTAGCGAGACTAACGAACAGCAATCGATTTTTATATATAGATATAGATCATTCTATCTTACAATCACATCATCGCATTTGCGTCAACCAGGTCGTAATTTCTTTAACACGAACTCACATCTCAAGTAACGTTATCGTTAGTCAACTGTTACGTTACGTCTCACGAGGTATCTCTTCCTAACTCTTACTCCTAACAAGCGTAAAGGTTGTGCAAACTGTTCCGTCGAGTATTTCGAAAATAATATGTACCTACAGAGTACACGATACACCCATGTGGTTACGCAGCTCGCATTACCCAAGCCACCTTTTGGGGGCAGTGACATGACCACCGCTCTTATTCATCTATTTGCATTGATAACACTATTGTTCGTTGCAGCAATCGGTGCCCATGCGACACAAGGAGTTCCACTGTGTCAACGTGCCAGGCGCTCTCAAATATATCGTCGATTTTGCTGTAAGCAAAGTTACGCCGAAGATGGCTGAGAGGCTAAAGGTAAAAGCATCTATTTGATCTACTTATTTCCATAAATAGTTATCTAGTCTGTTAGATAAGTTGATGGACCTCTTTTGTCAAGATCAGTCCTACTTAAAAGCTATTCTGTCATCATAACTATTTAAAATAATTCTGTACTGAGGTAAACTCCAAAATTGCTGTTGTTAAAGTTTTTAACATTAGTATAAAGTATGTAGAGACTTTGGCCTTAAATTAAAATAAATGCTTACTTACCGAATCCCATTAATTACAATAGGGATGATGACAGGGTACGAAAATAAACAATCTAATTAGTCTGTCAGATAATTAACATAATATTAGACTCGTGTTGTCAATAAAATATGTCTAAGATAAGCTGCTTTAGGTGTTTAAAGTTTGTGAGAAGGGACTTGTGACGTAAGGAATTCGCAAAATTTATACGACGTGACGTCACGTGCATGTTTCTCAGGCGGTTCTTTAGTCAATTTGCGTTTGCGGGGCAAAATAAAAAATATGTATCCAATATTGATATGATAATATTGAAAATGTATCCAATATTAATGAATATAAAAAAAAAGTTTTCATCATCCCTATTATATCAATAAATACGATGTAGGTACTCTTTACCTAGCTGAGGTAAAGAGTACATCGTATTTATAGATACCATTCCCACTTCCAGATGCACACAAGCCTAAAGCAACTCCACCAGCACGTGAACGCGGAGTGCCTACCCACCGGGTACGGCGGTACACTCAAAATGGACGACATGGTCAAGTTCACCTCACAGCTGATTGCCGAACAGAGAAGTAAAGTTCTCGGACTTGACACCATGGAAATCATCAGCACCAGAGGCATCATCTCGTCTAGAAAGCCCACAACCCCAAACACAGTGAATGGAGATGTCTCAGTACAAGGCAGCTTCAGAAAGTTAGAGATAGACTAAAACCTTTTTAGACTTAAGTACTTTAAGTTAGTTTTTAGGAAATTTGTGTGACCGTCGTGCGACGACTAAGCATATATTTAGGCACTGAATTGTTATATCCTGTATAGATTTATGTTAACCTTCTACGTATTTAGAAGATTCAGGTGGACAGAAATACAAACAAACTAGGTTTATTCAAAGTTACCATATAAAAAAATACTTATAAATTGAGAACCTTAGCCTTAACTGTCAAATTCGAATTTATACTTGTTGTTAATTTTTGCAGTTCTTTAGTATATAGTAAAATATTCTTAGTACAACTTTCAATAATATTTGAAAAAAGAATATGAAAATCTAAATAAATAAGTAACAAAAGATATATCTTTGTGTTATTTGTACATAGTGCTTGTACTTTCTTTGTATTCGACGTCCTTTGCTAAATAATAAACATTTTGTAGGGCTAAACTTAAGATCCATGACAAAATTGATGTATAATAATATCCTGTAAAATACATCTAATTATGTACATAATGCAAAATCAAGGGCTTTCGTGTTTTTACAATACTTATTTCTTAATATTAGTATTTCAATTTCAAGGACACCTCAGTATTTTATATAGCATAATAAAAAATGTATGAAATAAGTGTGGTTAAATTTATTTACTTTAATTTTAGTTTCCTTTAATATAGTGATTTGTTGTTACAACACTACTATAGGTAGGTATAACTAGCTGTGCCTGCGATTTCATCCGCGTGGAATTAGAAAGGCAGACAGACAAAAATATTATTTTGGTGTCTGTACTCTGTAAATAGGGATGAAAAAAAAAAATATTATCTATGAAAACAAAATACCCAACTGCAAAAAACGGAAAGCAAGCTCTATAATTTAGTGTAAAGAGTATCTGTAGGTATACAGTACACCGTACCTACACTATATTTTATTCGATACAATACGATACATAAACAACAGATACATTTTTTTGTATTAAAAATATAATTTATACGTTAAAAACTAATGCAGGCGGGACAAACAAATCTACAATCAGTACAATCTGTATCTAGTATTAGTCAAACATTGAACCCTCTTTTAGAAATCCAAGTACTGTCAATATTAGAGTAATTTGTTTGTCCCGCCAGTATTATTTTTTAACGTACCTATAATTTTTGAGTACTTACAGTTTTTTAATTTGATTAAAATTAGCCTGTTGTTGCTGCAACAAAAGTCCCTAAAATAAAAAATACAAAACGTTCGAGGCACTTTCGCGGATGGAGTCGCCGAGTTTTGATCCCGGGTCCTTTCGCTCGTCAGGCGAATGCTCTCCCACCTGAGCTACGACTCCTGTGAAAGTACTGGCGAATTTAGGGGTTCGTATGAAGTTGTCTGGCTTTTTTCTAAGTGATTAGTAGCCATATAAATATTGAAAACTGGAGATGAAATGACAAGTGCATGAATCCGAGACGGTTCTATTTGCTCAAAGAGAACTGCCACACAAGCAAGCGGCTGTGAGTGTACTCGCAATCTCCATCGCGGATTTTTTTTAAAACACCGATGTATTTATATGCATGAATTAATAAATTATTTTATTAAAAAATAAACTGGCAACGTAAACAGGGGCACCAAAATCTTGAAAATAATCTATACATACATATAATAAACTCATGTCTGTACACTAAAGATGTTAAAAAAAAAACTCAGATGGGGATCTTCATACAACCAATAGAAGCCAAAAATATGATTAAAAAAATATATATATCGGATCGATATATTGATTTTTATATGTATAAAGGATTTTAGAGAGGAGGAGTACGGTAACAAACATTGTGGAACGGGAATTTTTATATAGGTACATATAAGATTTAAGCATGTAGTAAAAACGGTTATTCCAATAATACAAACAGAACATCCAATTTTATATGTATAGGTTTTTCTTTTTCTTCCTATTTGGGCGATTTTTTATCATATCAAGATAGTTTGGCATATAATCCGACTTCAAATTACGCTCTACTTTCCCTAGCTTAGATAAAAAGAAAAAGGAGAAATAAAATACTCTTTGGAATACACATAACATTTATTACATTACCATAAACACACTTGCAACACACAATAATTGTCTATGCTAAAGATATATCACATGAATTATTATGATAATTGGGTTTTTAAATAAAAATAGAATTGTAAAATAATTTGGAATTTAACGATCTTAATATATTTTTATATCACGTAGGGAAACATAATTTTCATAATACATTATAATAAAGGTAACTTTTATAACAATACCAATTAAAAAAAAATGTATATGTCGGCGCACCTGCTTGTCAAGACCTCTGTGGTTACCAACCTTCACGGTGACATTTAAGAAAAAGTAAAAAGTCCATAGCGAACACTGAGTTCTGGTGAGGCGGCCATCATAGAGAATCTAGACTTCTTCTTCTTTTTTTTTGTTTTTGGCTCCTTCGTTAATGTACGAAGATTTTGCCAATGTCAAGGTAGGAAATGACACTGTGGATCGGTAGGAAAAAAAAAAAAAGCTCTATGACTAAAAGCCGGTAATTATCGGAGTTGTTAGTGTTGAAAAAGGACAAAAACATTTTGTTAGCGCTAACAGCACAATGGGAAGAGCATAACACACAGAATAATGGAGAATAAATAGACAAAATCTAAGAATAGATTAAAGTAAAATAAATATTCATATGTGTTACAGATGAATGTGATTAATATGGATAAATTTAAACAGAATCTTTACCATGGGAGAATGAACTAGGGTTAATAGGAATGGGATATTGATTGGGCGGGGGATATCATTAGGAAGAAGGTCATAAAGAGGGGTGACCAGACGAGGACATGAAAAAAATAAGTGTTCTAGAGTACCCTCCTCTAATCCACATTCGCAAATAGAATGATCTCTAATTCTGATTTTAGCCAAAAAAACTGGAGTACATACAAAACCGAGCCGCAAACGAATAATGACAGAGGTAGCTAGTTTCTCAAAACGATTGAATTTACTAAACCAGGCTTTGTAAGGAATAGAGGGTTGAATAGTGCCGAAAAATTTGCCCTTAGTTTTGCAAGTTTTTTGCCAAAGAGTCTCCCAGCTCTTTACCATAGAGGGTTTGGCGGTACAGCACAGGTCTCGAGGGAAACAAGACTTAAGGTATGAGTCAACACCACAATGAATTGCTGCTTTAGCAAGTGAGTCCGCTTTTTCATTACCAATAATCCCCGAGTGACTGGGGATCCAAGCGAGAGCGACTTGTCTACCCGATCGGTGACAAGAGTATAGAAGCTGTTTGATCTGTAGAATTATGGGGAAGTTATAACGAGAACGAAAAGGGGATTTAATAAGGTCCTGAAGACAGCTTAAAGAGTCCGAAAGAATTAAAATTTTGTTTAAACTGTGGGATTCAGCGAATTTGACAGCTTCCAATAAAGCTACAGCTTCACCAGAAAAAATAGAAGAGTGTGAGGAGATTTGGAAATTTAAGATAATTTTGTATCTTGGAAACCATACAGCGGCACCCATAATACTGTCTTCAGAGATTCTTGAAGCATCAGTAAACATAGTGAGCCAATCTTGCCAGTCCTCAGATAGGATCTTGTTTAATTTAATATTAGCGCTAAGGTCGTTTTTGGAGATGCCAAGACTGAGAATTACTTCTGGTTGAAAGACCAATGAATCGTAACTGAATTCGAATAACGGGTTGATATTTGACTGGGAAAGAGAGATGGACAAATCATTAATTTTTCGGAAGCTGTTGATGAGGAGAGGAGGATCCTTGTGGGCCCAGTAGCTAGAGGACCGAGTTAGGTCATAAAGAGTTTGTACAAGGGGGAGAAGGGGGTGGGATTTGGTTTGGATGGATTTGAAAAAAAATCTGTCAGCGAGGTATTGTCTGCGTAAGGAGAGGGGTGGATCCAGGCATTCTACCTGTAAGGCATTTGAGGGGGAGCATTTCATTGCACCTGCTATAATTCGAAGGCATTTGGCTTGAATTCTATCTAATTTACAGATAGCGATTTTATTGCATGGCTCCAAGAGGAAGCTGGCATAGTCAAAATGACTCCGAACTATAGCGTTATACAAAATTTTTTGGGTGGCTGGGTGAGCGCCCCAACGAACCCCAGAGAGAGCACGAAGGACATTAACGCCTTTTTCACATTTTTTGCTAATATAGTCGAGATGATGGAGGCCAGATAGTTTTGAATCAAGAATTATACCAAGAAATTTAACTTTGTCAGAGACCAAAATTGGAAGATCCTCAATATAGAGGTTAACAGGAGGGATGTTACGTTTACGGGAAAACACAACACCACTACACTTAGGAACCGATAGGCTTAGTCCATGATCTCCTAACCATTGGTTTAGGTAAGACAGGGCAGAATTTAAGCGGGAAGAAGCCTCTAGAAGAGAAGAGGAACTAAGGTAGAGAGCAATATCATCTGCGTACTGGAGGATTTTACAGAAACAGTTAACTGAGGATTCCAAGTCATGGGTGTAAACGTTGAAAAGAATAGGGCTTAAGACCGAACCCTGGGGTAGACCTTTCCAGACTAAGTGGGGAGGAGAGACGGCGTTTTGATGACGAATTGAAATAGATCGAGACATTAGAAGGTTGCAAATGATGTTAACCATCCTCACAGGGACACTCAGCTGAAGCATTTTCTGCCTGAGAATTGGGAGGTCGACGTTATCATAAGCGGATACTATATCAAGGAAAACGGCAAGGACGCTTTCGTTCTTAGAGAAGGCAATTCGAACATCAGATGTGAAGATGCTTAGACTGTCCAGGGTACCCAAACCTCTTCGAAATCCAAACTGGGAAGCAGATAATATGCCTTTGGTTTCTAAGAACCATTCAAGCCTGTTCTTGATGAGATTCTCCATGATCTTAGCTAGAACAGAAGACAGAGCAATAGGTCTGTATGAAGACGAATCTTTTGGGTTTTTGCCAGGTTTAAGAATCGGAATAATTATTTGTGATTTCCAAGATACCGGGGTTACGCCAGAGAGGAAGAAAGAGTTCATAAGATCCAGGAATATTTGTTTACAGAAGGAAGAAGATTTACAAATGAAGGAATATGGGATGCCGTCAATACCCGGAGCCGAGTCTCGGAGATGCTCCAGAGCACAAGAAAGTTCTGACAGAGAAAATGGATTATCGAAATTAACAGAAGAGAGGGAAGTAGAGTCTAGAGAGGGAAAGCATTCTAAACCAGGGACAAAGGGAGGGGCTAATTTATTAATGAAGTCCTCTAACCAGCAGCTAGGATCATTGGAGAGAATATCAGGTGAATGGATGTCGTAAACTCTGCGATAGGCTTTGATTCTTTTCCAGACAAGGGAAAGTGGAGAGCGAGGGGACAGTGATTCACAGAATTTGGACCAACCATCCTTTTTCTTTTTTGCTAATAACCTGCGAGTACGAGCAGAAGTCTTTTTGAGGTTTAGATAGTTAGGCATATTAAAGGAGGAAGCATATGTGTTTTCTGCCTCTTTTCGTTTACGAACGCTCTCAGAACATTCTGCATCCCACCATGGAGGTGAAGGGATAAAACTACGAGCAGAGTTCTTAAGGGGAATGGAGGAGTCAGCCGCTCGTGTTAAACAAGCGACAAACTCCTCATAAAGGGCAAGGGAATTTGAGGAGTTAACTTGGGGAAAGGCTTGTAAATCTAAATCCACTAATGAAGAGAATTTAAGCCAGTCAGCTTGTAGGAGGCGGAACTTCTGGAGAGGGTCAATGGGAGGGGCTGGAGAGTACGAGTTATGTAAGGTGATAAGTATTGGGAAATGATCGCTCCCATATGAGTTGGGCAGGACAGACCAAGTCATACTGGAGATTAGAGTAGGAGAGGAAAGGGAAAGATCAGGGACGCTAGTATTTTGGGTAGGGGAAACCCTACGGGTAGCAGATCCATCATTAAGAACACAGAGGTTTAAATCATCTAAGAGGTCTAGTAAAAAGTTTGATGATGGATCATTACTATGAGAACCCCAAAGAGTGTGACGGCAATTAAAATCGCCTAACACTACTAGGGGGCTAGGAATAGAGGAGAGAATAGAATTCAATTCTGTGATGAGGTTGGCGCTGGGATGAGGGATGTAGGCGGAAATAAAGGAAATATCCATAGCTCTGATGGCGACAACATGAAGGCCAGGATTATGCTGAGGAATGGGGATTTGAGAAAAAATTATAGATCTGCTGACCAGTAAGGCGCATCCTGCCCGTCCGTCATCTCTATCGTCCCGGAGACACGAGAACCCGGGAACCCTGAATAGGGATCCAGGCCTGAGCCATGTCTCCGACAACGCAAAGACAACTGGGGAGTAGCGGTTAATTAGGTGCAGGAGATCATGTTTCTTTTGACGGATGCTTCTACTGTTCCATTGAAGGATCTGAGGCATTTTTTCTGGACCAGGACTTGAGCAGTTGTTCAATAAGAGTTACGACATTGTTCGGTACGGAGTCACTGAATTTAGACAGGATATTGATCAAAGAGCAAACCAGTAAATCAATTAGGTTATCATTAGGGGTGAGAAGAGGAGTAGATTCCGGGAAAGAGGGATCACTGAGAGCACATCCGTTGGGTTGAGAAGATATGGGAGAAGACACAATAGACCTGTGGGCTTGTACGTCGTAAGACTTGCCCGGCGCAGGTCTAGGCTTAGTAGAGCGGAATACAGTCTTGGTGTATGACGTTTTAGGGGAGGAAGAAATTGCAGGAGGAGTTGAGGAAGGACCTGAAAAGAGTTGGGAAAAGGCAAGGGGAGATGATTGGGAAATTTGGGACTGTGGGATGCTCGCTGTAGCGCTGGCATACGTACGTCTAGATCGAGGGAATCTAGCGGATGCCTCGCTATAGCTAACATTTTCTTGAGACATCACCATTTTAATCGATTTTTGTCTAGAATGTTCAGGACAGTGAGCGTCTGTGGCCTTATGGTTGCCGCCATCACACAGGAAACACGTTACCTGTGAGTCAGGGACACTACAGGAGTCGCCAGAATGTGGTTGAGCACATTTAAAGCACCGGGGTTTGGAACGGCACTGACTACGAATGTGCCCAAAGCGAAGGCAGTTACGGCACTGGATGGTAGGAAGGTGGTAAACAGAGACGGGGAGGGAGGCATTATAACAGTAAACTTTCTCTGGAAGTGTTTGACCAGAGAAAGTCAAAACTACGGTGGATGAGGGAGACCATGAAACTAAGTCATCCTTCCTATTCTTAAAGTTAAGGCGTCTAGCCCTGATCACTTCCCCACAGTTCTGAGGGGTTTCAATACCACAAACTAGGTCCTCTAGCGTCCAGTCTGTTGGGATATCCCTGACTATACCCATTCGGGAAACCTGGAATCTCGGAATTTTGGCTACGTAATTGTTCGCGACCAGGATTTCACTGGCCACAAAGTTGTTGGCAAGAAGAGCAGATTTAAATTCGATGGCCAGTTTGTTGCGGCCAAGGGACTTAATCCCGCCCTCTGCGATACCATTAATTTTGTGCTTGTGAAGGAATTGGGCAAACCTTAGAGCTTTCAAGCTAAAACCAGCGGCAGGATCAGACTCTTCTTTTGACACAAAAACTGTGAAGGGAGCTCTATCACTCTCACTGTAACATAATTTAGAGTTTGACTCAAAACCTGGTTTATTAAAAATTGACTGAATTGAGTCAGACGGAGGTCTATTTTTCTTAGACTCAGTGGAAGACACTGAGTCAGAAGGGCGCTTCAATGTTGGCCTCTCTACGGAAGCTGGAGAACATTCCATGAGGTCTATATCCGGAGGAATACCTCCGCCCCCGTCAGGGGGGTCATCAGCACTCATAACCCAGAGAAATGAGGCTCACAATATAAAAGGGTCTTATATTAATCTTATAAAAAACCCTCACCTGACAACAATACAAAAACAACACCAAAAATTAAATTACGCAAACAGACTTTTGAGGTTAAGAAAACACACCGTGTCAAAACCAAACCTCCACTTGTCGAATCTAGACTTGAAGTTAGATAGTGAAAAAGCGCGCGCAACCACGTACTCGGTGGACGCTACATTTATTAATTTAGAATAAGTTTGATTGTATAATAAGTAAACTAAGTATTACAATTGCTATTTCATTGATTATCTTTCCACCCGCCAATTCACGCCTACATGAAAATGGCTCATTGCTCCGGCGATAGTTCGGAGCTTACATCAGAAGTGGGATGTGAAGGGTCAAATCAGCAGGAAACAGCTGCCAATCAAGAAAATAGAGATTCTGGTGCAGCCTCTCAAGACCTGCTTGCCGGTATGGAATCAATATTGACCAAATTGTTGGCTGCAACTACCCAGCCATCACCACCACAACTCAATTCTACGCGGTTAGTGAAATTTGATCCCGACGATGCGGATGCCGATATCGAAGGTTGGTGCAGAATTACCGACATTATAGTAACAAGCCGAAATCTCTCCGGGACCGAGTTGCTGCTTGCATTAATTAACGCATTGAAAGGAAGGGCCGCGTCTTGTTTAACCAAATTAAAAAGTGCAAAAATAGAATGGCCACATATCAAGGAATTGCTACTCGCACGATTCGGAAAACCCATGTTAATACAAGACTATTTTGACAATGTTACAAAGTTTGAAATTGGGGCCCAAGAAACCGCCTCGGAGGCAGCTATGCGTCTATGGAACCTCATCGAACAGATACCTAAAGTAGAGATGATTGAAGAAGTAATTACTGGTTTCGTGATATCAGTTCTCAGCAAACAAAGCTCGCTTATACGAAGAGAACTCAATGCATACACCCTTACAACGAGAGCGCAGCTGTTCCGTGTGCTTAGTGGCATATCATTGAAGAGGCGCTACGATGAAAACGAAGACCAAGCGTCCAGCTCCAAGAAACCAAGGGTGGCTAGTGATACAAAATTCAGCGGATCCTGCCACTATTGTGGCCACCGTGGACACAAAATAGAAGAGTGTCGTAAACGCCGAGATGGTGTTGCTGTCGCAAAGGTACCAGAACGAGAGAAGACAGTGACGTGTTTTACATGTCAAAAGCCAGGACATATCAGTACAGTCTGCCCGAACAACAGAGTGGAAAAGGAAAACACAGCTAAGAAGGAGGTGAACATCTGTGAACGGAAACTGGTGAAAGGTACGCTCTCCACACCGACTGGTAAGTCAATTCCGTTTCTATTCGACAGTGGTTCGGCATGTTCTTTAATCACAGAGAGTTTAATGGGTGAACTTCCGGGTTCCGTTCGCAAGGACATAGTTTATCTGACAGGCATTGGTGGTGAGGATCTTAAATGCTCAACTCAGGTTTCTAGTCTGGTTCATATTCAAAATGTTCCAGTTAATGTGCTATTTCACGTGGTCCCAGATGTCGCCTTAGTAGAGCCTCTCATCATAGGGAGAGACATATTAGATCAAGGATTACATGTTGAAATGAATAGCGATTCGATTAAATTTTCGTCGCGTAAAAGCATCAATACCTGCCAAACTACCGGTCATTTAAATTTCGACTCAATCGATACAGATTTAAGAGGCGAAGAAAAAGCGCGACTTTTAGATATTTTACGCAAATATAGTGAGTATTTTATAGATGGCATGCCAGTTCGTAGAATCACTACCGGTGAGTTGAAGATTGATCTTATAGACCCACATAAGACAGTACAAAGACGGCCACATCAGCTCTCACTATCAGAGAAGATAACTGTTAGAGAAAAGATACAATCTCTTTTAGATGCAAACATTATCCGAGAAAGCTCGTCCCCATTTGCTAGCCCTATAGTGCTGGTGAAGAAGAAAGATGGCACAGACCGATTGTGCGTTGATTATAGAGAGCTAAACGCCAACACCCGACCAGAGCATTACCCACTTCCTAGAATAGAAGAGCAGGTAGATCGCTTAAATGGTGCCTATTTCTTTAGTTCTCTAGATATGGCCGCAGGCTACCACCAGGTCAATGTCAGTTCTGAGTCAATCGAGCGCACAGCATTCGTAACGCCTGATGGGCAATTCGAATATGTCGCCATGCCCTTCGGCTTACGGAACGCCGCATCTGTATATCAGAGATGCATCAACAAAGCCCTCAAATCTCTTAAAGACACAGTGGCGTTGGCATATATGGATGACGTTCTCGTGTTCTCATTCAGTGTAGATGAGGGATTACAGCGTCTCGACGCTGTACTCGGAGCTCTAGTGGAAGCAGGTTTCTCATTTAAAATAGCCAAGTGTAAGTTTATGAAAACCGAAGTTACTTATTTAGGATATGTCATACGGGCAGGAGAGGTGAGACCTAATCCCGGAAAAACTAGGGCTCTTCTAGAGGTCCCATTCCCAAAAACAGCAAGACAAGTTAGGCAATTCTTAGGATTAGCCTCTTACTTCCGACGTTTCATACCCAACTTCGCCAGCATAGCTAGTCCCTTATATCCTTTAACTAAACTCAAAGGTCGCATAACTTGGACGCAAGAGCATTCGGAGGCACATAATAAAATTGTTAAGATCCTGTCTTCAGAACCCGTGTTAACTATTTTCAATCCTGACAAACCTGTAGAGCTTCACACTGATGCCAGTTCTGACGGTTATGGTGCCGTACTAATCCAAAGGGAACTTAATGTGCCTCATGTTGTAGCGTATTTCAGTCGCCGTACCACCAAGGTGGAATCCAGGTACCACTCTTACGAGTTGGAAACCTTAGCCGTGGTACGAGCTGTCGAAAATTTCCGCCATTACCTTAACGGGCAACATTTTACAGTATACACCGACTGCAATTCATTAAAAGCCTCTAAAGCTAAGACCGATTTATCCCTTCGGGTTCACAGATGGTGGGCTTTTCTCCAAGCGTATGATTTCGAGATAATTTATAAAGAGGGACGTCACATGGCACACGCTGATTTTCTGTCTAGAAACCCCTTACCTTCTCCGTTAAACACGGAAGAACCAAGTATGACCTCGCCTCATTCGAATCGCATAAAATCTCGTAAAGCCGTAAACTTTGTAGAATTACACGATAGTTGGATTCAGGTAGAGCAGAAACGTGATCAAGAAATTCAGAATCTCATAAGGCAGCATGAAATAGGTGAACTACCAGGGGCGGTCGTCCACACTTACGATGTACGCGATGGTGTTCTATACCGTAAAGTAGAAAGGAATAAGACAAGTAGCTGGCTCCCTATAGTCCCGCGCTCTTTGGTATGGACGCTTATAAATCACGTGCATACCGAGATAAAACATCTAGGCTATGACAAAACTCTAAATAAATTATATGAACAATACTGGTTCCCACAAATGTCAAGGAACGTGCAGAAGTTCATCGACTCGTGCATTGTGTGCAAAGCTTCTAAAGGCACATCAGGGGCACAACAGGTAAGATTACATCCTATCCCAAAAGTTGCAGTACCGTGGCATACCGTTCACATTGACATCACTGGTAAGCTCAGCGGTAAGAGCGACAGAAAAGAATACGCAACTGTTATAATAGACGCGTTCACAAAATACGTTCTCTTAGAATATACTCAATCACTAGATTCTGCTTGTGCAGTGAAGGCTATTAGGAAAGCCGTGTGTCTTTTCGGTTCCCCTAAGAAAATAATAGCGGATCAGGGGAGATGCTTCATAAGTTCAGAGTTCAAAGAGTTTTGTAGCGATCATAACATAGAACTACACGTCATAGCAACCGGTTCTGCTAGAGCAAACGGTCAAGTAGAGAGAGTGATGCGCACTTTGAAGAATCTACTAACTATAATCGAAAACGATACCCATAAGGTCTGGAGGGATGAGTTAGGTGAGGTACAATTAGCATTAAATAGCACTAGAGCTAGGGTCACAGGTTTTACCCCAACAGAACTCATGTTTGGCATACGAGCACAGTCTTTAGGAATATCCCAAATAGCACCGACTGTAACTTCATCACGCGCGGATCTAAACGCCTTGAGAAGTCAAGCAACAACAAACATCCTTAAAGCGGCCAGTTCACAGGAACAACTTTTCAACAAAGGCAAAGCTACCATTAAACCATTTGAGCTGGGCGATTATGTCTTTATCAAATGTAGCGAGCGTAGTCAGACAAAACTAGATAAAAAGTTTAAGGGACCATTTGTCATAATTAAAGTTCTAGAAAATGACCGCTACGAATTAAAAAGCATAAATAGATCTAGTAGAACTTATAAGTACTCTCATGAAAACTTGCGAGCGGTACCTAGGGGTCATGAAGGCCTGGTAGAGATTTCTACGACTTTGTTAAATGACGCGGATGACGTGTCGACGGTTGATGGAAACGGAGTTGATCAAATAGAAACCTTGGACTCCGATACCGAGACGGCATCTATCACCAGTGAAGAAACCATCACCGCTACTTCCGGTACTCTTTCAGCTTCAGAAGACGAACTTCGCACAATAGTAGAACAAGCTCAGGTACACCGAGGTAAGTGATTTGAAGTTGTATGACGCCTGTTTTGTTATTGCTATGTAAAGCTGGCTGAAGGGGCCCTGTACGCCCGGGCCACGCTTTTATATTTAGTCAGTGGGGTCTTGCACGACCAACTATACTTTGGTAACCGGTCGAAAGGGCCTTGTACGCCCGGGCCGCACGTTGATCATTGGTCGAAGGGGCCCAGCACGCCCGGACCATAAGACAGCAGATGGTCGAAGGGGCCCAGCACGCCCGGACCTTGAGCTAACAGGTGGCAGAAGGGGCCTTGCACGCCCGGGCCAGGAGACAGCAGATGGTCGAAGGGGCCCAGCACGCCCGGTCCATAGTTAAGTTACTGGGTGAAGGGGCCCAGCACGCCCGACCCAATTTACTTTGCGAACATGACAACGAGGTCAGGAAAGACCGAGCATATGTTAAAGTGTACCTTTACTTTCTTTTGAAACAGGTAAGGAGGAATAACACTCGCGTCGGTGCGACCACGCGCACGAGGTCGTGCGATCGTCAGGATTGGCCGTGTCGGCGCACCTGCTTGTCAAGACCTCTGTGGTTACCAACCTTCACGGTGACATTTAAGAAAAAGTAAAAAGTCCATAGCGAACACTGAGTTCTGGTGAGGCGGCCATCATAGAGAATCTAGACTTGAAGTTAGATAGTGAAAAAGCGCGCGCAACCACGTACTCGGTGGACGCTACATTTATTAATTTAGAATAAGTTTGATTGTATAATAAGTAAACTAAGTATTACAATTGCTATTTCATTGATTATCTTTCCACCCGCCAATTCACGCCTACATGAAAATGGCTCATTGCTCCGGCGATAGTTCGGAGCTTACATATATTTTACCTATATCTAAAACATTTTTACTTACACAAATAAATATAACTTTGGGAATCGTTCGAAAGCTCAAACTAACAAGCTCTTTTGAACACAAACCTTGATTATATTAAAAAACTACACTTAACATGTATAACAGACCATTTTAACATAGGGTCTATAACCCAGTACCTATTCGCTACAATCTACCTAAATATAAACCTGAATGTATTCTCATATCTCCAATTTTTAATTTAAATTCCTATGCTAACAAGCCCATATTTTTACACTATTATGATAACAATTACATAAAGTTTTTATTACAAACATACAAAAAATATTTCGTAAAAAATAAAAGCACGCAAGCGGGTTCGATTGCACATGCATAATAATAAAATCGCAAATTCGCAACAAAATTGTAGTCCGCTAGTTCCAATTTTAAACTAAATGGTAGAATTGCATAAAACCAATGCAATATATTGTGTCAATTCGATTTGTTCAAAATATAAAAAACTCTTTAGTCAATAAAAGTATCAAGATTGTGACTTGTAATAAAATTAACGATATTGACTTTATTTAATTTTGTCATGAATTTAATACGTGATAAAGTTTGAAGTAAATAGATATATTACTGTTATCATAACATTGAAATATTTTTGATAATTCAATGGAAAAAATGTATTTGTAACAGTAACTACGATATATTTCTATAAAATCCAATTGGTATTTTATTAACTCCAGTAGTTTTGTGGTGATAAACGATATAATTACATTATTTTCTTAAATAAGTTGAGGTGAGTATTAGACCTGTGAATATGTTCCTAAGTGATTTATCAGAAAAAATATATTTTTACTATAATTTATGGGTATGACAGGAAAATAGCACATTATCCATACTCTAAGACTGTACATATTATTATATCAATTACTTAGTTTATTAAAATAGACGAGTTCTGAGAACTACCAACGAACGACACAGTTTACTAAAGTTAGTCATTACACGAACAAAGTGTTTTGTGAAGTGCCTTCCTATACATACATAATTATATAGAGTAGTGCATAACGTGCATGATACAAACTGTTGCTTAAACTACCAATTATCAAATCTAGAAAAAAAAATAACAGAATTTTTTTTATTGGCATATCATGGTTATCGATATAGGGACACGATATCGTTTTAATATTTTTTAATGTTCGATTTTCGAATGTTACAGAAAAATGCGATTAGTTTTTTATTTTTATTCGTACGTACCTATAATATTATTTTACTTGTAATAACTATTTTCGAAACAAACTTCTTAAGTTACACAATATACATAAAAATATACTAGTAGGCCTAAATTGCGAACATTAAACTGCTTTAATTTGCTATTGCAACCCTGTTAGGTCAAGAGTATCTTGCGAATAATTTTAAAGTATTTTGACACAATTCATATAAATATTTTCTCACAAGTGTTTAATAATTTTGTACTTATAATATTGAAGGTTTGTTGGGGCTCTAAAACAGAAGATATGTTTTACAAATTTTATTTTTAAATACCAAGATTTTATTGAAATTTAACAGCACAGCCATATGACTCTGCAGAGATATTAACCTTTTTAATTGTTTCCTTCTACCAAATATCATAAAACTATTACACTTAAGAATTTATAACTATAAAAAAGCCAATAAAATTCTACCTAGGTAACATCAATATATTATTATATAAATTCCAATTGCCATATAAAACAAAGATAAAAATAATCAATTTTACTTATTACAATAATTGACATTTACAGAACTAGAAACTACTTGACTACTGATTAATAATAACTTATAATGTTCATTATATACACAGAAGCACGAAGGATGAATATTTAATTATATTCTATATATTTTAAATATGAATAAATGTGTGATGATTAGTGACAAGGTCTAGTCTTATGAAGTTTGAAGAGTTATGAATTAACTCAGAATTGTGAATCCAATTATATTTAGTATTTTTTTTCTTCAATTTATTGTGATGAGAGTGTAGAATAAAAGCTAAAACAATAACAGACCAAGTCAAAGTATAGGAATGTTTTTAAAGAAACTCATACACGACGTAATATAACAGTGTCATGTAACATTTAAGATTTGACTTCGAGCATTACATTACAATACTGTCTCTCTTTCGACGAGCATTCGCGTGTAATGTACATTGTGGATTCGACTTTATGAATTAGCTTTTAAAGTTCACATTCAATTATTAGGTCTACATTGATTCATTACAAGGTTCATATTATTGCAATGCAATAACGTTATATTACTCGCGAATGCTCGGGGTGAATGAGGGCCTTAAGGTTTTAATGGCCCTTGGTGATCAAGTAACCCGACCAAGGTTCATGGGTGATAGGGATCTACGATTATACATCCCATGGTTTATGAATTTAGTTTCTATTATGTGATAACGAAAGAAGAAAATAATTTTCCTACATAATATTTCGAATAATGTTAACAGGGAATACATCAACAAGAACCTTAACCTACTATTCGCCAATAATATAAACAAGAAATTAAAAATGTTTTCATCTACTGTTTTAATTAATAAAGTTCTCGGATGTCATTGCGTTTCCTCTTATTTCAATAAATTAACTAATTTATTTAAATTATTTTTATCATTACTCTTAAATCGTTATGGCTTACATTTCTACTGGTGACACTACAACATTAGGTGTGGAATTAAATTATTTATCATTAAATATCCATACAATGTTGAAATTCACATAAAGTGCCGTCTACAAGTCACATTCAAATTGCTTATACGATACAACAATAGGTCTTATTATAGAGTAATTGAAACTTGACAATAAAGGCTATAAATATATGGATTTTAATTAAACTTTTATACAACTATGCAGGTGAGATTATTGTATACGAGGCACAGTGCTTGAACTATACATGAGGACATACATTTTCTAATGTGAGAGAATTAAGTGATTATTCGTGAACACTTATTACCTAGGAAAATACTTCTAAACATTTAGGTGGTATCACTAAACAACTGACGTCACAAGACTTGACGATGAAATATGCCTATCCACTGTATGTACCTACTTGGAACATTAAATATATATTTGGTAATGTTTAATATTCGACGGCAATCTACTTAAAAAGTTTAACTATAGTGTTGTTCTATACAATAATCTAACAATGACTTAAACAGACAGTTCGGAAAATGGCAATGCTATTAACACACATTAAATTAATGATCTATGGTCGCCACTGCGGGAAGGCGGTGAGACTCTTGGCAAGTTTGGCAGGGGTGTTAGTTGTATTGTCACCTGTGACACGGTAAGACGGGTGTAAATACTGCTGGCTCACAGACGTCGCGAAGAAATGCTTCGCCTCCTCCAATTGAAGCCTCGACGGTGGCGCTTCGGTGAAGTTACCTAGAATTAAATATACGACTTGCTATAGTGTAAAAATTTAAATATATTATCTTCTTATTGTATTTGTTTTCGTATGGTTGATGTATGTTTTGTTATTTTAAAATAAAGTTCACTATCACAAAAAGTTTAATATACAAATTCTTATGTGGTGGTTCTATATTTAATAAGATTTATCTATTCCTCCTACAATGACTATGACAATTTTTAAGTCACCCCGTAGTATAATTATAAATACCTACCTAAATATAATAGTAAGATCGAGTAATTCACGTGGAACGTACTTTTACTTTTAATTGTATGAGAGCTCATGAGAGAGAATTACATTAGGCTACTTTCTCAAATTTAATGCAGGCATAAATATTTGTCCTTTTACATTAAAGTTTTAGTTAAATTTTATTAAGGAAAATTATGTGAATGGAAACTCCCACAATCAAATGATATCGTGCGATGGAAAATACGCTAATTATGACGACGAATTATGAATATTGCTGCTCATACGTATAACATAAAGGTCAAACTATAAAATGGAAATCAAAGTTGATTAAATCTATTATTACGCATGAATGGCAAGCCCAATCTTTTGTTTTCCTGACTGTCATTATCAGAAGTAGTACTTAAAATAAAACAGGACTTTAACCAAAGATATTTCATATATAGTGTGGAAAATATAAAAGTGTAAGGTACCTATGAAAGCTAGAAGCAGTCCCGAAGATGTCCTAGAATTAGGAGATACATTCCTCCACCCAAGAGCTTCATAAGTTTGGCCGTTTGACGATATCATGAAGTTATACGGCAAGTCCCCATTCGCTGTAGTATTCGACTGAAAGAAGTACATATATCATAAGTATGTAGTATAGAGATCATAATTGTGATGTAATAGCCAATCAATGCGTGTCAACGACCTTATTTGCAAGAGCAATGATGCGGCAATCTCGGCAATTACTCAATAAAGTTCCAGCCTACGCGTCTGGAGTTTTAACAGGTTGAAGGTCTGTATAATAAATCCTACTAATTTTATAAAAGCAAAAGTTTGTAAGTAAAGATGGATGGATGATTGTTACTCTTTCACGCTTAAACGGCTAAACCATTTTGAATGAAATTTGGTATGGAGTTAGTTGACACAAGGAATTAACACATACTCTTAGGTCACTTTTTATTCGACTGCGTAAAAGAAGGTAAATGTTCTGCAGCTATAACCGAAACCAACGCAACGAAGCCACGGGAAAAAGCTACGTACCAAGTACATACAATAAACAAATGAATCACGCCTTATGTCTTGCAATTTAGTAGTTTCTTTGACAGATTTATGTAAAATCTTTGAATTCTTTATGTGTATTTATAATGTAACATTGAGACAGATCTTTAGACTAAACTTCTGCGGTTGCGGTCAGCTTCGAGCCTTACTGAATCTAAATGACCTACCTTTTTACATGGAGCCATTGCCTATCAGTCATGAAATTTTAGTGAGCAGTTTTATTTTTATTATATTGAATGCTAATTAAAAATAACAGTGTATCATTTCATTCACACCTTTACGTTATAACTAATTAAATACAGACACTCCAACATAATTATACCGACCTACATCGTTGGTTAGCCAAAACAGCTAAACATTTACCCTAAATTGTAATAAATAATCAGCGTTACTACTGCATGTTTATTTAAACTTATTAAAAGTTTAAAAACTGAGCAGCTGTCTACCGACCGATCCAGTAAAATAGCGATACATTATTACATATTGTTATTCAATTATCACAATAATAACTCATTAAACAATAACGTCGATATTGTTATGGATTTGATAAGTTCAAAAGTATCGTAATAGGACATTCACTCGGTTTCAACTTATCGTCCAGTACAGTGTAGAATACGAGACAGTGGTCTAGGTTCGCGGTGTAATATAATAGGGAACACACTGCGAAACTAGGTGTAGGACACAACATCCTTCTATTAATCTATTAGGATTGAGTTAAAGCAAACTATCAGCTATAGCTCTATATTCAGTCGCCAGACAGAACCAAAAACACTTTTATAGTTTGATTTTTTTATCAATGCGCATGTGTCGGGATGGCTATTAAATCGATAAGAAGTTTAATCAATTAAATACTTGATGTTCGCAATCGTATTGTACTGACGGGATTGTCCCCGTAATTTACACTTTACATTTATTTTACGCAACTAAAGTAATCAAGTTATGAAGGACTTCATGCTACACCAGATTGGTTGGGTATTGAAGCGTTGCACGCTACCGCTGACACGGGCTTATTTGATTTATAGTCCAACAAATCTAAGAAGTACCGTTTGACGTTTCATCATTTTCAAACCGAAACAACTTTGTTCATGCGTACAATAGTCAGTTTCGACAACCTTTGTCATAAAACCATGAATTTAGAAAGATTTTATTATTGTATCTAAAAATTTACAATTTTTAATATCCTAATTTAATTGAAAACTTTCAAACAAAGCAAAATAACACATATTTACATAGTAAATAATTTCTAATATAGTGCGCGCAAGATAAGTCTGCGCGCGGCCAAAATTGGAACTAATCATTGGCCGCCATCTTGTCGTTTATGTCAGGTGTCAAGAGAGTGAGTTTTTATACGTTTTTACAGTAAATAATCGTTTTCATTATGCCGAAAGTGATTAAAAGTGCTGGTCGAGATATAATCTTGAATGTCAAACGTGCTTGTAAAGAAGAACCTGATAATAACGGGCCTACGGTACCGTTTCCCGCGTTGCTTATTTGACAGGTAAGTTTTAGGGATACCATTACAATATTTTTATTATACACTTTGGTTCCAGTTATCACGTAATATAATTATTTTATTTTTGTTTTAGGCGTTTCGGAACGTACCGTCACTCAAATAACACATGAGGGTAATATAGCAACAGCTTTTTCTTTAAAGATTGTGACTCCCGGAAAAAGTAGGAGCCGGAATATTTACCTTAAATAAGGGAGAAAAAATATTAGTTTGGCTGGCAACATTAAGTACGCCATCAGTCGCGCGCAGACTTATCGTGCGCGCACTCTAGTTCTATTTTTGACCTCATTGCAAAGTCACGTAGTTAGGTCACTGTTTGTAGTGTTGTGACTCTTCAGATACACTTGTATGCGAAAAAATCGATTACATATACGAAAAATCGAATGTATTACTTTCAAATTATCAATTGACGACACGTTACTGCGCGACCGCATTATGCACTTAATACATAGGTACCCTAAAATAAATTACGACTTCGATAGAGACGTACACTTTGATAATTTCATAGATAATCAACTAGTCATTAATTTAAATGACGATGATGACGAAGACGATGACGATTCTAGTTCTAGTAGTGTATAAATAAAATATCCTAAACATAACTTTTATTTCATTATGACAATTGATCTCTTAAAATTCTGATATTATAATAATCGATCTCATAAAAATCGGATATTATAGTAATCGATTTTTTTACTCCCAACCCTATTATCCTATTTGTCATAACTGTCAAACGGTACTTCTTAGATTTGTTGGACTATAGTAGTTACAATCATTGTTATAGATAATTTGCAGCTCTCGTGTACATTATCTCTCAAGCGGCACTAAATATCTATTAGATTTGTTTTGTATACTTGAAGATAAGAGATTTAAGTGGCAATAAGAACATACTAGGCACCTCTAGGTTTAAAACGCGAATAAATATTGCTTCTGTGTTAATTCAGAGGTTTATCTCAATCCATACTAAATGTCAGCATCGGTCAAACAATTTCAATACGAATGGGTAACAAAACATATAAACATTCGCATTTATAAATGAAATAATTACCTTTATCATATCCTGTAATAGTTTTGAACAAGTCTCAGTACTCTGGCACTGTTCAGTCCCAGTTTGCACAATGGTAACAGCCCGCAGTCTATAAGGGTAAGCTTTTTCCATGAGCTGCGGTTGATAACTAGGGTCCCATTGTGTTCTACTCACTAATTGAAGTGGTAGTTCAACAGGAGGTAGCACATTTTCTGTAATATAATAAGTCTATATTAGATTCCTAGGCTGCCATCTTGGCACGGATTATTATTATTGTTTTCGTTTATCTGGCATTGCTTAAATTCAGAGATTCTATGCATAACAGAATCGTTTCAACCAATATGCAGGTGAATGAAGGTCAATTTAGCTTATACATTGTTATAATCAAAGTCCAAATAAAAAAAAAACAATAATGTTACATACAAACTCACCAGAATCATTTTGCAACACAAGTAGATAAATTCCAATAATAACTCCAGCAATCAATATTATCAGTAGTAGACTGACAATGACAGTGGTCAGTGGACTTCTCACAGGCTCATTGACAGGAAAGCGATGCATCAACGGAGTACTCTCAGTGGCAGTCTCTGCCGGCGGCTCCTCTTCATTATGATTGGCATTATTTCGAGTCTCATGGTCTGTAAAACATTTATTCACATAAGCAAAGGTATCAGCACCACTGTCAAAGTCCTTTAAATTCATAGACATAGTAATATTATATTCAAGAAATAACACTTTATCACAATTTATTATACTGTACTGTTATAAATTTGTTAGTTATTATGATATGAACTGAGCCAAGTGTTAACTGATAAACCAGAAACCCATTGTTCCCATTATCAACAACAAACACTGTCAGGAAATGGATTTTTTTTTATGACAATGATAAAGAAAAAAATATAAATCAATTACAGTTAATACATTGCAGTGGTAACTCCACCATGATATGGCCTTTTTACTTAAATACGGTATTCGATTACGAAATACGAATCTAATTGGAATCTAATAGGTAAACATTATTTTCTCATTCACTGTATAACTAAAACTATTAAATTAGTAATGTGTTTTTTTTAGGAATAACTATTTAGAGAGATTAACAGAGTAGTGATTATGATGTCTGTTCCATACTCACACTATTCGTCTGGTAGAGTGAGACCATATCACACCACTCTAGAGTATCATATTCACTTGATATAATATGCGTAGATAACAACCTCCACTACACACAATCAATAAAATGGACTTAGCTAATCGGAACTATAGTACGATTGTTATAGTAACCTACTAAAGCATAATAGAGGCATCTAGCGAAATGTAAATCACAGTGACTCACAAAATAATACGGTACATATTTTCATAGACTTCACAACTGATATAAATATTTGTAGGATTTGACCAGCACCCAAAATACACGAGCGTGTTAGTTCAGATTAGAAATAAACATAAACAAAGAAATTTTAATAATATGAATAGAAATCAATATTTGAAAGACTTACCAACAGAGTATAACGGCTGCATTATTAATACTGAAACACATTAGGTGAACAATCATAACGATCCACAGTTATAATTAACGACAAATAACAAGGAAAAAGTAAAATTAATAGTTCATAGGGGCTCCTGATTAGGGAGGGAAGGAAAAGCCTATGTTTTTTCCTTGTCAGTTTGTCACTGAAAATGACATTGACATGTATGTAATGATATTGAAATAGTATGTTTAGAGATGCGCATCGACATAATCTACTCGAAAATTATATGTTAACTCCATTTCAATCACACTGAAGTCACGTAAAAAAATGCCTATTAACTTAATAGAAATTGCTTTAATAACTAAAATATAAAATTGATCAATTTGAAGGATAATTATGATTTTACTTTAGGCTTTATTGCTGCTATTTCATTTTAGTTCGCTCCTTATCGATTAGTGTCAAGTCGATTTATTACAAACAACACTTGAAAATGTTTGACTTTTTGCTATTATCTGTTGCTTAGTACATGGCGAGAGAGTGACTTCGTTTCGTATTATTGATTTTAATAGCTCAGAAATTAAAATTAGCGTGCAATCTTCATTACATATTTATAAACTAGAGACAATACTATTTGTCGTTAGTAGTGCTAGTATGAATAAGAAAGTATGAGTCTCCACTTCTTCGAACAAAATATTTGTTTGCTCGAATTTGACGAATGCGGTTCATTATTTTATTGCGTTTGATAAACATTTCTGAGCAAGATTGATTATGAAGATCGATTTAAGTGTATTTTTTGTGAACCTGGTTGAATTACACACTAAATATTCAAAAATCTCTTTATAAAGTTGCACTTTATTTAAAAGACACTTCGTCATCTTGTTCTTGTAGTCGTTCGTATTAATTATTATTTATCTCCTTATCGGGCTAACCATTTAATTCTGGTGATTAATAAATAGTTTTATCAAAGTCCTGCTATTTGTTACGGTAAGTTTATATCTAATTACTTACTGATATTTTCAAATTCATATTCCTCTGCCATTATGACTGAAAGTTGTCTTTTTTTCGTGGATAGTGAATGTGTATTACTTGGTTGTCACAACGAGGGTGAACTATAATCTGCTATAGTGCTCCTAGCTCATGCGAATAAATAGCTCTATAAGTATGTGCTCCGCAGCTTGTTAAATTTAGACCAATACAATGAAAACCAGAGCAAACAAAAGTTTTTGTACAAAGTTGTAACCAAATCATGTATTTAACATTGATAAGAGCTAGTTACCTATTCACATTCCAATATTAGCTACATTGTTGTGCCTAGAATAAATGCTAGCTTATCATAAATGAAGTAGGTATTTTGAATTTAAAATTTCTCTGACACACATTCAAATTTGAATAAATTATTCTTTTATATTTTCAAGTTAACAAAGTAAATGTTTTATGATTATAATGTGCTTTGCAATTGTATTTTTTGTTCAATGTCTATGCTCAAGCGACCTAAGATTGATCGCTGGTCCTGATACCTTTGTATACTTCTTGTAAACAACTCTGATCCCTGCATATCTAGATCTATTCTATTCAGTTGATACCCAACTTTACATTAGTTCAGTACTAAAGATTCCATGAACAACAACAAACGAGGACCAGTCCAGTCCTTTGATAAATTCTGAAAGTTTGGTAAACAATAAAGCATTGTTTCAAATATTCCAAATGCTTGTTGATGTTACAAAACTATACAAGACTAACAAATTATAAAATGGCTTCTGCAGCATGAGCGAATTATAAAAACTATCAAGTTGGTCAATATCCCATAATAAGCATTCATATTATACTATTTTTTCAAATAATTTTTGTTGTTTCAGGATTATAGGAGAAATCAATGATACGAGAATTTTATGAAAGTTCCGATGAAGATGATATGGGAAATCAGTATCAAATAGACCCTGAGTGCATGGTTCTGACTCGGCCTGACTGCGACATGCATAACCGGTGCTGTGGCGGTAAAGCTTGGTGTATCAGGGTAAGACTAGCACATACTTACAAACTGTAATAACTTGTGTGAGTCATACTTAGTACTTAATAACTAATCAAACACAGAAATGACTTCACTCACAGATTGCTACTGTATCTTCAATGATTAGCTTCAACTTTATAATCAACTGTAGTTCATAATTATTATTTAAAGTTATAGTGCTGCGTAGAACCGTTAAGTTATATCTATATACTTATTAAATAATTAAAAGTCATCTACATAAATGTCTGTAGTAAACACCTATACTTATACATATACCTATTAAAATTTACTACTAAGAAATTCCAATGTCAAATAATTTATTTGTGTATCATTGAGTAATTAATCTGCGATAGCTCAAAGAATTCTTCACTGTTATAATGTTACAGGACATTTGCGGTATCATATGTGCGGTATTAACATGGCTGCTGATACTATATGCCGAGTTTGTCGTGATGATGGTGATGCTCCTGCCCGGTGTCTCCACATACCCAGTCTACAGCTACATCAACATATTCATATTCCAAAGTTTGGCATTCCTCGCGTTTGCATCACATCTTAGAACTATGTTCACTGATCCAGTAAGCATGAAATATGTAATTTATGTGTACTATTCATCGGTTTCTAACTCTTGCGTTTTTGAGCAAATATCTCTTTTTAATTGTCTCTTGTTGGTTTTCAATTGACAATATATTCAATTGGTCAGAAACTGGTAATAGGTTATACAATTTTAAAATAGTTTGGCTTTGTATTTGACCTGTTAGAGGTCTAGTTGACCTTGTGTTCTGCTCTAATAATGTATCTCTCAATCATTATTGCCATTTAAGAAACTGAAGTGTACTTCAAAGACAATTGACAATGAACTTGAAACAAAATACTGCCATGTAATACATTATGGCAGCAGCAAGATTATGATATGTTCTGTCTAGTTCTTATTCATTAGCATAACATGACTTGTTTAATGTTTTTAGGGTGCAGTACCCAAAGGGAATGCCACAAAGGAAATGATCAAACAGATGAGTTTCCGCGAAGGCCAGGTTATATTTAAGTGTACTAAGTGCTGCAGTATCAAGCCAGAACGAGCCCATCACTGCTCAGTGTGCCAGCGGTGCATCAGGAAAATGGATCACCACTGTCCGTGGGTCAACAACTGCGTTGGAGAAAACAATCAAAAATATTTTGTTCTGTTTACGGTCAGTACTTTCTACTATATTCGGTTTATGAAAAAAACGTTGCTTAATTTATTAAAAAACAAAACAAATTGTAAATGCAGTTAGGTAACCTTGCCCCTGATATTTTTCATTTCGTTCTTGTTTAGTACTTATAATAATAGACAAAGAAGAAATGTTTAGCATAATATTGCATGATAAGGTCTCATATATTCAATTCGCTCAGACATAGAGCTAGTAATCATTGTTTTTTATTATGTTATTGCACTAAGTCACGCTTGTTTCGTGGTCTAGGCCGCTGAAAATACAGTTTCGTCTAAATTATTGTATTTAGTCTTAACATTGAACCAACATTTTGTTTCTGTCTATTAGTGAGATTTTAATGAATAAGTCACGGATATAAGTTCATGCGATTAGCGAGACTAATCAAACTAAGCAAGTCTTTTTAATTCAAATGAGATTAGTATTAGTTGTTGATATTGTTATAAATGTAACGATATTGTTTTTTTTTATTGTACAGTTTTACATAGCAGCTATATCGATCCACGCGGTGGGTCTAGCCGTGTATCAGTTCGTGACGTGCATCCGGCACGAGTGGCGGGACTGCAGCGCGTACTCGCCGCCCGCTACTGTCGTACTGCTGCTGTTCCTCATCGCAGAAGCGCTGTTATTCGCCATTTTCACCGCCGTCATGCTCGGCACACAGCTGCACGCTATATGGAACGATGAAACCGTGAGTACATTTAGAATCGATATCGATTACCACGTTATTGACTTACATAAATCTCTATGTTCTTGAATGAAATCCTGTTAACTTTGACTTAATTCAATTTACAGATAATTTGATTTAAAGTTTAAATTCGTTTGAAAGGTTTTGATGATGGATTTTTTGATGCCAGGGTATCGAGCAACTGAAGAAGGAGCAAGCGCGTTGGGTCCGCAAGTCTCGGTGGAAGAGCATACAGTCGGTATTCGGCAGGTTCTCCATCCTCTGGTTCTCGCCTTTCACTCAGCCCTCGCCCAAAACGAAGCTGGAGAGCTATCTGTATAGTGTTTAGTAAACAATACTAAGGTGATCTGGTATCTTAATATTGTTTACCACATCATCAATGATTCATGCATGCACACTCACGTTTTGATGTATTATAATTTATAATCATTGTAGAAGTCATTTATTATATCATAATACATATTATTCTGATTAAGCAATATATTGGTGGAGACCAATAACGCGTCGGTTGCTTCCGAGACCAACATTTCAAGCAATTGTTATTTGTATAATTTAGTCACTCTTGTCTCACTATGATTGACTATGACTGAGAACGGAATTTGTAGAGTGTATAGAATATCTATAGGAAACCAAACGTCTGCATTTACTATTTTAATTGTTACAAATAATAATCACAAATGTCTGAATATATAATGTGTGAAAATTACTCTCAAATAGTTTAGTAATATTAGCAAGTGCGTAAATAGTAGAATTAAAACATTTGCGAAATTTTAAAAATTATTTTAATATTAATTCGGATCTTGTGCACAGATTATAAATCTTATTTAAATTATTTATCGTTTCGTTCGATTGCGTTCATGCTTTGAACTCGATCAGTGCTATCACACAATTTATATTAATGTATCTGTGTATAAGACCCCAATTTATATTTGAAAAGAAGCGAAAATATTTAAAGTATATGGCACAGAGTTATAAGTAAGGGAAGATGTCCTGTTATAGAGAGACATGAATATGAACACGTATAGTTATTATAAGAGTATTTTACAATACGCTTGTGCCTGTCCCCTGCAGGACTTGCTATATTGTACCAGTTACTTTGCAGGCCTTGGTGTTGTACTAGATTCTTGAGTAAATTATAATGTTTATCAAGGTCATTATAGATCTCTTTAAATGTAATAATGGTATTAAGTTCTTGTGCTATGATAAAAGTTCAAATCACAAAATATTGATAATTTAGAATACATTATATCTATGCAATAAAATTAATGCTTTATCTTTCGTAAAATATTTCTTGTCTTGATGTATGTATATCTTGTAACAAAGTTACTCTACGAGTTAGGTCTAAGGTAGGACCAATGTCACGATAGATCTCTTTTAAATTATACTTAAAGATTACATAATCTCTTCCGTTGTGACTCCATCTAAACAGATTTGCCTTAACTTAACAATAGTCCTCTATAATATAATTCCCCACAGACTGGTCTCTGTTGATTCCATAATTGGAAATAGTTCATTGTTATTGCGTAATCATGATTATTATTATTTTCTAATTGAATGTGATTGTATTTATTTTGTTGTAATTATTAGAGTTTATTTCTTAAGTGTAGGCCTTGTAACGGTCAGGGAACAAACAAACTGAGATAGGTGTGTTTTAGTTGTTTGCGGGAACATTGGGTCCGTTGATAGCAGAGGCATTATGCAGTAACTTGAATCTATCGACCGATATCTGTAGACTTAGCCTATTATATTGTTAGGTTGGTTTGGTGTTACTTCTTTTTTAAACAAACGCCATCTTTTTGATACGTTTGTTATAATTTTATCATTCGATGTAGTTACATTTCCGTGATAGCTTAACCAGATATTAGTTAGCAATACATACCAATAGAGGTGTGTATTGATCCTGACGACTGCATAATATCCTAGGTATATAAGTCTACATGTTCGTGTATAACGAACGATTTAAATTTGCAATAATTCAGTGCTGTATACATGTATTGTGCTATTGGTTATAAATGTGTTAGCTAAGTTATTTACTGCTGGGTGATCAATTTTTAATGTGTTTTTACAATTTAATGTAATGCTTTAAGCTGATTGTCTGATGTAATATTTTACGCCACGAACTGGTTCAGTAAGTTATTGCGAATGTATCGCCTGTACCAATTAATTTTACACTTTAAATGGATTATACAACTACAAAATTAATACCAATTTCGTTATTAAGGTCCCGTGATATAAGCGATTATTATGTTTTGTTAAGTATTTGTAGTTTTGTCGATTTCAAATAGGTACGTATAAACTTCTATACATATTTGGAGTTGTTCCATATCAATGTATAAATACCTCCGTCCATAGAAGTTCAAGCAAATATCAAAACTCACGTTTTACTTACATTTAACATTAATTAATTTTAATCAAACTTATCAAAGATTCATGACATTTTAATATAGTATCATCATCGTCCTGCCCTTGTCCCATTTTACTTGGGGTCAGCTCAACACGTTTTATTTATCCCATTCATCCCTATCAAACGTCACACTATAATTTACTCCTTTTTCTTGAATAGTATGTTTGATCAAATTACTTGAACGTTCTATGGCCCGAGTAACTTATAAAAAAATGTTACTACAAATATTTAACATTAATATTATGTGCGGCAATGTGAGCAATAAGTCTAATTACGGGACGCAATTATGTGAATTAATTATTAAATAGTATTTTTAAGTGGATAAAACGAGGTCGAACCGAGGTATAGGACCCGTTTTTAAACACTCGCTAAATAAAATGAAATTAAAATAATAGAAGAGGCAAATAAACAAATAATTTATTTATAAAAGTGCGATCGCAATGACAATATTCGAAAAAGTAATATTTTATTGATAAATGGCGTGTGTTACCATACATAATCCGTACCTTTTCGAGAACTTTTTATGAATGTAAGTTATTTTACTTTATTCGGAATTAATGAATTATGCAGAGCAGTTTAAATTAATCAAAAGTGAATAATATTATATTTTACTGAGCTTTTGCTACAGAGGACACGACTCAAGGCGATTACCTTGAGAATAGTCATATCAGCCTGGTCGACATAAGTGATATGTCATTTGTTTGCCTCATTAATATTCGAGATTATTCAATTTATACGTATATTATGATTCATGTCATATATATGTATAGAACGCTCCTGAGTCTAATTCAGTGTGGCAAAAGCTTTTCGATCTTTATAGAAATTAAGATATACCTACTTATACACGGTAATCACAAAATACAAAAAAATGCTAAAATAATAACTACAAATTATATTATACTGTCGTAACCAATCGTGCCCTGTGGTATGTAATCAAGGATCGTTTCTGTGGAAGTTGTATGAATGTAGTGAGAGAGAAGGCTGGCGAGAGAGAAGGATGCAAGAGCAGTGCAGGTCATGCCGGCCCCGAGCGGTGGGGGCAGGGCAGGAAGAAAGGACAATCATACAAAAGTTCAAACGTACATAGAATCAGAACAGCCTTCACAGAACACTGCGTTCTGGAATCGTGTCTTATTTTTCTAAATAATAATATTAACACCGACAGTAGGCCGCTGTAGTATAATTTCCTTAATGCTAGAGTAGCTCGAGTTTAATATAAGATTTTATCAACCAGTGCGAATAGTGCGATACTAATGCTAGTGTTTCTGTAGCTGCTGTGAGCGCCCCACTGCCGCATAAGAATCCGCTTGTCGAAGCTACCGTTACGCTTACATTACATTTTTAATGTTTTTCTAATTAGATTTGTACAAAAGTGACAGTGCTCGAGCACTCACAGCAGCGTACATGTATTAATAAGTCCATAGTTTGTACTTCTACAGGTGGAAAATAGAATAGCATGGTCTATAGTTATAAAATATTTTCATATTAATGTTCACAGTTGTATCTATTCATAGTTGCGTTATGTATTGTGATGACTTATTGAACAAATAGTTTAGCTTCTTAGTATTAGATAACAATCTTAATTATACAATACTTAAAATCAAAGTGGATGAACATTGAGTGAAACTTTAAACCCCAATGTCAAACTAGTGAAATTATAAGAAACTGCGTACCTTACTTGTAATACTTAATTGTGATGTGATCAATACAACACCAATACTTAACAAATCGAGGATTAGGAAATTATAAGTGTTTTAAGCAATTATCCTGCATGATAAAATTATATTACAAAATCTAAGTATAAAGTATGTTCATGAAATCAGGTTGTTAGTAAAGTTTTACTCAGATGTAACCGAATAATATACAAATTTGCAACATGTGCCTATTTAATAATGCTAACTCGTCAACAAATTAGCCTAGTACACATTATTTTATGAAGAAATAGCCTACCACTAACTCTTTTTCACAAATATTGCTGTATTTGTGTAAAAAAGGCGCTGCTCTACGCTCTGTAGAACTGCGTTTCGCTACCACAACTGCAGCAGTATTTCTTTGAGGGGTGATGGTAGTCCCCTTTCCGTAGTTCGTTCATTAGATATATAAAAGCGCCTGTAATAGGGCGATATTGATCAGATGTTGTTCATGAACCATACAAATATATAATGAGCCAGCAAGTCGAGGCCCTTGCACCACGACACACGTTGTTCGTACCCACGTAAGACTGTTTGTGTTGCATGTGTAAAGAGTTTGTATTACTAGTTATTGTGCCCGACGGTACTTATATAGATCATGTTGTGTTTACGCCACTTGTCCAGTATTATATCATAGCATTATCATTATGTTTCGTAGTATCGACAGCACGGTGCAAGATGGCCTAAATGTTTATATCTCGTTGCTTTATTGTCAAAAGCTATTATTATACTAAGCGTAAAATACATGATATATTTTTTCAATTGTATAAATGATATTTACCTACTTTGTCACGTGTAGGGTACATTTTATTTGTATATACCTATGAGGTTTTATTTAGTTTACTGTGGTCGCGCTCGTACTCGCTTGTGTCATGTTTGCGCGGGAAGTGTGCGGCCTTGACCCGGTGCGCCGGCCTCTTAATTTCCATTTATAAACTTGAAGCGGTTGTCTCGTCTTTGTACGACCGTTGTGATCTGCATCCCATAGAACGGTAAAATTATTGTAGCTATCAATTGTAGGTTGTCTACGTCGTTAGAGGTCGACTCTACTCTCCTATGGCATTACATATCGTTCACATTATGAATAGCGTATTGAAGTTCGAGGCATACGCAATTAATTTTAAAATTTTAAATTATATTATTTATAGCCTATTGTATTGTATAGAAATCTTTAAATTCTTATGTCCGTGCACTTGGCAAGAGAGTATTTATAGCATGGAGTAATGTAATAATAATTAGTATTTAAATTTACCCTGCTTCCAGTATCAAGTGGTACTATAGTTGTGATCGTTAATAAACTAAGAATTGTTTTATAATTTTATCAGGTTCTAGCAATATATGTAGTTTAATAGCTAACGGTAAGATATAACGTCTAACATGTAAATGAATTGTTTTGTTATTGCCAAGAGCACGAAGACATGGTACCGTTACCCGAGAGGTCTGAACGCACAAGTCGACGTATTGGAATAGAGTATTTTAAATTATTGTAATGTTTTGTTTTGAAAGTGCTTCGGTGCACCTTGAGCAATACATGACTGTAGAAGAGTAGACGGACCAGATAAGTAATTCGCCACTGCCTCTAGATAACAAAAGTGTACTTGCACTATTTTTCTGTAATTGGAAACGAAATAAAATGCTAAATCGTTACGAAATAAGTTACAATATTTTGCTAAAAGACATAAATCATAATATAATTAGTAATTTAATTGCTAATCACAAACATCCTAAAATATGTAGAACTAAAATAGTAAACCATTTTGAAATATCCTAGTGTCCTAAATGTCATTTTGTCTATAATTATAATAAGTTTTCGAGGGAATTTATTTTCATTAAAGATAACATGTGGGATTATTTGTTTTTTCTTTTAATTCCTTGTCTACGAAATCTCCTATTTCCAGTTTGTCAAGTAAGTTAGAGTTTGGACTTGTAAGGTGATGATATGTTAGTTAAATATCACTAGGATCGTAACGTTTGACGTTGCGTATGAAAAGAGTGTGTGTCAGTGGAGGCTTGGACAGTGCGCGGGTGGTACACCGCCTGCCGCCTGCTCGCCGTAGACTTGTGTCCAACGCGCGAAGGGAAAGTATTGTGTTGCGGAACCGCGTCACGCCCCGCCTGCTACACTTCTCGGATTTTAGCATGAGCTGCTCGGCCCCAAGGTGATCCACTGCGCGCCGCTGTCGAAACCACGCTGTTTCATTCATTACGCTTTGATTCCCAATCAGTCTGCCATCCTACAACAGTACATCCAAGTGATCATTAGCACCATTAGCATCGCTAATCTATACAGTACGTAATGTTTATTGGTTACTGCGTTTTATGTGTGACTCTTGTGTGACTGTGCGGTTGTTCCAGATGCGGCTAGCTTTCTGTTCGCTATGTGTTTTGACGACCGTGGCGCTATCTATGTGTCGGCCGTACGACCCGGAGGATGCCGGTTTGAAGGATGTGCTGCCCTCTAGCGGGCAGTTCGAGGCGTTTTACCCGCGCGAGGCGCACGGCATTCCGAACGGTTCGTCGCGGCCTGCGCATGGGCACGGTAGTTTCTACAAGCACCGCAACCCGGCGCTAGTTGACGTCAAAAACGCGGCGGCTTACGGCTTCCGATTTGACGGCATGAGGAGGTTCAACTTCGACGATGAGTAACTTTAAGTAAAGTTATGTTTAAGTACAATTTTATTGTTTTATGATATTTCTTTTCCATATGTAATGTTGAATATTAAGTTTGTCCATAGCCAGATTATTTTTTGTTTTAATAAAGCCTTTTTGCCGCATTCCTGTGTTTTAATGGTACAATATATATTTTTTGTGGTCCGTTTTAGGCAAGAGGCGACCTTTGCTCTGGTAGAACAATAGATATAGGTACAAAGTTTGACATCTTCACCTGTCGATTTTAAACCACTTAAGACTCAACCGATTTTGATTACCTCAGTAACAAGATACCCTTAAAAAATTAGGCGGGATATTAGATATTAGCTCTCGTAAGACCTGAGATCCTCGAGAACAGGGTCGTGTAAGTACTGATTTGTCACTAAGTACTTAGAGCCTGCGCTGTCAAAGATAAAAGTAGTGTAATCGTTAAAAGCACAACTCTATAGAACTTATAGACCAAAAATATTATTACATACTTGTGTAACGGTTCCATAACAACAACTACGGCAGCTGACTAATATACTAGAATTTGAAATGGCTTCCGAATTTCTTGAGATTACACCCTACATTATCACAAATTCCAATCCCTTTCTATATACTTAGTAGGTATTAGACAAGCAGTTACGAATCCTTGGCAGTTTCAATACCTTTCTATACTCCATTTGTTTAGGTAGTTAACTAAATGTAAACAATCTTGGCGTTACTTTTTAACCAAAAAAATAATTTTTAATTTGGATATTACTGCTTATAAATCAATTAACTATAGTTTTAGAAAATCTGAATGTATTTCAAGTTGTAAAACGTATTTTACATTTTTAAAGATCACATTTTGTTTAAAAGACATACCAAAATTGTTTACATTTAGTTAATTACCTAAACAAATGGAGTATATGTGAATAAACTTGGTTTAAGCAGTTATCCTGAACGCAGGCTTTTACTACTTCGGGCGCGAAACGAACAGGAGTTTGCATGACCGTTTAACAAAATCGCTTCTTATAAGTTGCTGTAAGGGTCAACAATTTAATATTTTGTATAATAGTAGATATGTCCAATAAATACCTACTTCAATAATAGATTTAAGAACAACCGTGTACAAAAAAATGTCTAGACTAGGTTTTGTTGATCTTAAGGGTGATTGAACCATTCTCATCTAACGGTGCAGCCAGCCCAAAAAGGTAGCAGATAGAGTTCATTCATTAGGTACCTACTCTACATTTTTTACATCGCATCGCACTGATTTCAATTAATTAACATCCTGTGCTTCGCCCAAATTATTTACTTAACCAAATCTTTGGGAACGTTTTGTATTTTTTCGTTGTCCATAGTGACACTTTGTTAACTTCGTCCATTTAAGATTTCACGGTCGGTGTAGCAGTGCAAGTCACGGGACTCCGGCAAAGGGAAGGGACTTCACAGACTGTTAGCTATCGAGTTAATAATGAAAACGTCCCGGCGATTCGACACGTTTTTCAACCCATCCTTCCCTGCCATTACTTGTGCAGTAGACCGCGAACGATGTGGGCAGGTACAGATATTCGCGATCCTTATCCAATGCCCAGTGTGAACCCTTGTTTAAATACCTTTCATGCCCAATATAAGGGATGAGCTTTGAAGTGCAATTTATTTGCAACATAGAAACTAAGCCTTTTATACACTTTTTCAACTCGACTTAAAAAACGCACAAGAACGCGTCCTCTTCAAAAGCTCTCAGTTTACTTATTCAAAATATTTAAGAACAATTTGAAAAATTAACACACGTTATCCCACTTTCCTTCGTTACTTATTATCCTTAATAATTCCATAATCTGTTACGCCCTAAGTAACGTTCACAAGACATTTTTTCAAGTAAGTATAGTCGCACTAAGATACGACCATCAAAAGCTCTACGTTAAAACACTTAAGCTGCCCTCAGAAAAAGTGTGAAATTATCTTAAGTGGCCAGTATCTAAGAAACTCCTTATTAAAATCAGTCTAATATAACGGTACGTTCTAAGTAAAGATAGAAGTGTAGATAAGTTAATAAGATTATTATTATACCTCATGTTGAGGTCGGAGACCGGCTTTTAAGGACGGAATGTTTCTGAAACCGTGTATAAAAAACGACTGGTCCCCAGGGATCGGTCATTCCGCGGCCGGAGTGGGTGCACGCATCTTCGTTCCCAATATAACGAATATTTTTTTGGTGTAAAGGCACCTTATTTCCTTGTTCGACTTGAACCAGTAGTACTGAGTCTAATCTCGGAGGGGGTGAACGTTGGAACTTCTCTTGTCCAGTTAGCATATTTCATTGAGTGCGATGTATCCGGATACGGCAAAAGTGGTAAGTCTATATTATTTTATTTTTTTTCTCTTGCGATTTATATAAATAAATATTTAGATGGATTTTACAAGTTCGTAAGTGTTTTTTTTTATTATTAGGATACCTACAAAAAAACAGTCAGTTAAATATTTCTAGTAACGATTCCGACAAATTACACAAATTGTTTCATCACTATTCTTGCTTGTTTGTTTTTCTTTATTCGTGTTTAATGACTGTCTATTGTTGGATTCAATTTCAATTTATATGGCGGCAATAACAAGGCTCAATGGATAGTTGATGAGAGTCGAGAGAGTGATGCAAGTCATTCCGGTCGGCGTCTCTCGACGGGATTCTGTTTTGACAGTGCTCACTGCAACTCCTTTGTTGTGGCGATACATTGAATTATTGTGATTGAGACGTCCAAATAAATCTATTGTTATTTTATGACCTTTAATCAACGACATTATGTAGGCGTTTATCATGTTTATTTTGAGTTTGGTGGGTGTTAACTAAACAAGCTTATTTTTTTATTCGGGATAAATGTTAGAAGAACCTCAAATGCAATAATTATAAACATGGTTTATATTAAAAAAAATAAGGATTATGTTGGTTTAGTGTTGAATCCCATTTTTATTCCCTACATTAATCAAGTGAAAGGATAAAATATGACTGTTGTAAATTAAGATGAAGTTGATGACCAACATAGACTCGCGGGCGAAGCGTCGAAAATAAATTAAACATTTATGAGTTTGGGACTCGCACGCACCATTTAACGATTATCCACGGACCGGCACAAATCACTTTATAATGTTCCTTTCTGGCAAAACATGGGGAAGAAATATCCCATAAAATACTGACGTTAGAACAGTTATCCTGTCTACAAATCGAAGCCCAAAATATATTTCTTAATGACTTCTCAACAATTAAACGATTTCTATCTCTTTCCAAAATCTAATTGTAAATGGGAGGCGCCTTTCAAACAACATCGTTGTTTATTTTGAGAACTGTAATTAAGAAACTTATAATTGAGTAGTTAGGACTTTATAACACACGACCATTAATCTTCAACGTAGGTAGATGTAGATATCCTGATTAACTTCATACTGAGAACAATCATTTTGTTTATAAATATAATTCGTTAGGCTTGAATTAAACTTTTAATTGTGTTCATGCTCTGTTTGAATAAGCTTGCGCTACTTCTCTGCTTTGCGAAACTTTGCTCTGCTTTTTTTCAAGATTCCGTAAAAAAGATGTGTTTAAATTATAATATAATCTATTATAATTTAAACACATCTTTTTAGAAGCAACTAGCTTGGTAGGCAATTATTTTGGCGTTTCTACATACCTATATTTATATTATTAAAAAAAGACGCAGATTCACTAGTTAAGACGTACTTTCAAGTTTATTATTTATTTTTATAGAGTGTGTTATTAAATGTGTAGGATATTGCATAACAATAATTATTTGAATACTTCGAGCATTGTCTGAGAGACGTAAGTGTAGCAACAATGATCTCTTGATAAGCGTACTTTCATTTTCTCCTTATCTTGCATAGAGTAGGTCTCTTTTATTTTTTCGTACACCTAGTTACGTGACCGCGCTATGTAACGTTAACTTTGTGTTCTTTTTGGTGGTGTCTGTGAGAAATTCTCTTGTAGGCTGTTGTTTTAAGAACTAACTTACTTCCGAAAATAAAACAGTTATAATACGTCTGAAATTTTCTTTTAAATGAAGAAAAAATATAATTTCTTTACTTATGCTATCGGTTACAATTCCGATTAATGTTTACAACTTTATGGTCTCGACTGTAAAAAAGTGTTCAGTCAAATCTATGAATATTGAATAATTTAAGCAACTTGCGGAGCGTCCCAAATTTTTCTATTAAATTTAGAAAAGTAGAATAAAGGCGAGGTGCTGTGAGGAGCGCGTGTACAGACGCTTAGCTCGTTGACAGGTTCTTAAATTCTAATCTAATGCCAACTTGTTGGGATCGCCTTAATTTTTTATAATTTATATTAGCCGTTAGTGTCCCACTGCAGGGCAATTAAGGCCTCTCTTCCCTACTTCCACCTATCCCGGTCTGTGGCTATCGCCTTTATAAAAAATATTTTTTTGTATAAAATTTATTTGTTTGTTCCTAGATGCAGTTCGTGCTGAGTTTAGCGTTGGTCGCGTCGTCGGAGGCGTTTTTCCTGAAGTGGGGCTCCGACTCAGCGTAAGTCCATTATTGACTATACTTACCATCTTTTTAATTTAATGCTATTTATTGTATCGACGTCATTTTAGTAACAGTTGTTGTTGCACTAGCGAATGTTTGTAATAAAGCGAATGTTAATTAAAAACACTTATAGGTACGTGTCATTTTAAAAGAAATTCAAAATATTTGTTATCTCTTTTTTTATAATATTTATGGGTAACTGATAATTTACATGTGTCTATAAACCCTGGTAATATCTTCAATCAGCGGACGATTTTTTTTAAATAAGCTCGTTTCATTATCTACTTAAAGAATGAAGTTTCTTGTTTTCCTTTAATCTAACTGAATGCGATAAGTGTATTGATAAATGACGATAACTACGTAATGCTATGATTTAAACCTACATATTATATGCTTTTGAAGCACAATAGTAAGTGTCGTTTATAAACTAGTAAGTGTACTTAAAATAAAAGCCCTCCTTTTACGAACGAGCGTATAAGTTTTTAATACTATAGGCATTTTTAACATGTGAAATTATGAAAAATGTATACCTAGGTAATATAACTTGAGCATTAGCATGTAGTTATTTATTCGAATTGCTTTTTCTAATAGTAAGTTTTTGTGTATTGTTAGGTATCACGCATACCTTGTGATATCGTATGTATATAATATAATTATGTACGTCATAATATTCCAACGTATCAATGTTCAGTAGACAAAGAGTCAATAAATTGTAAAAGTATTTTCTTTTTTGTCAACAAAAAGCGAAACCTTGTAATATTAATAATTAGGTATTTCATACTAATACATACGCAGTAAAATAATTGTTGTTGTCACCAAAAGCATGTAATGCGGCGTTAACTCGTCAAGTATCGTGTGTTTGTCACATACTCGTATCGAATACAGATAAAAAAATGATTTCCTCATGAAAAATATGGAATGCGAAATTTCATGAATACAATTGAACTTTTTGCCGACGAAAGGTGACTCTACTTTTGTTTACTCGTTTCAACGCCGCGATAACTTGATATCGATCAATGTAATCTAAAAAAAGATCGCGATCCATATTCAATTTAATTTTTCCGTTGTTTTGCCACACGAGTAGGTTTCGCTCTCGATGGAATCGCTTTGAGTCACTTATATTAGGTTGCTTTTCCATGCGTAGCGAGAGATGTGTTTTAAAAACCAGTATCATCTCTTCTTCAATATTAGCTCGCGTAAAAATTGTCAGTTGAAGCGATTTCAATGCATGTTAAAAATATATTCTTCCCTACGCAACTTTGTTGCAAATGCAGCCTAATAGCATTACACAAAAAGTTGATCATTTAGTTTAACATTGTTTTCGTCGCTTCACTGTCGTAAATTGTTTTAATGATTTGTTGCCTACTTTTTGCGAGCGATGAGTCGATAACTTCTTTTACGGGAGTGTGCCATTATATAATTGTTTTAATTATTATAATAGAAACACTAAAATAGTTAAGTTTACTGTGACGGCTCACGGATCCTCATCGCCAAAGTCGCAGAGTAATTTTGAGCCACCAGTTACTAGTACACTCTAAGACAATACTTAGGTTTAGACTCATTAGCTCATTCTTAGCAAGAACAAGTGTTTGAAGTACCGTTTTTATTGCAGGAGTCAGTCGACAGCCCAAAAGACATGGGTGCAGCCGCTACCACCGAACATGTCGCCGAGTTACCGCTACCAGTACACTTACACCCCGTATGAGCCCCGCAAGGTGTACCAGATGCAGCCGCCGCAGTACCAGCAGCAGGAGATGGTGCAGCAGAACATGGGACCAATCCCGATCAGCATGCCGGCCGGGGCCAGCCTCAAGCCCGTCTCCCTGCAACACGTCCAGCTCGTCCCCTGCATGTGCCCTGTGGCGCCTGAAGAGGCCGAGAAGCTCCAGGAACAAGTCGGCCCCGGCCCCTACATGGCCCAAACCTACACCCAGCCTTCGTACACCGTCCCGCAACAAGTCTCTACGGACAACGTACAAAATCCAAACAAACAGTAGAGTCTGGTTCGAACATTTTCAACTCCAAGTTATCCCACCAACGACTCTCTTTTTTAATACATAATTTATTTCATTGAATATTTTAATTTATCGTCTTGGATTAAAAACCTCCTTTTACAATTTAAATTTATATTTCTCGTATGAGGTTTTTGTTCTGAGTATAACGAAGACTGATAGAGTAAGGACAATATGTGTTCATTCTAAATAAATATAAAAACTTACAGTTGTGTTTGTTTTTTGCCTGTTTTGATTGCTTGTTTATTTGGCACACTTTGGCCGTTCTATTACTTTACTGGTCCACTTTTAAATTAGTTACATGCGAAATTAGAGCGGCCTCAACTTTTGTTAACAAAGCTCCTACTTTTTAATGAAACATTTGGAGAATGTTGCAATACGTAACGGCTAGCGGCTGTTCAATTTGTGATGTCGTAACATAAATAATGGCAACATCCAGAACTGATACAAAAAGTATATTCAAAGATTACAGTCCTTTTTTATAGCACTTGTTATTTGTTTTTAAATCTTATTTCTACTAATATCAATAATTGGTGAAAATGCATGCCGATCTCTCTTTCAATAATGAGAACTTATCAGTCAACGTAAGTAAATAAAATAATGGGCGTGAATGATCCAGGTTGACTCGATTACAGGTTCGAAAACTTATGAGATAGATAACTGAGTTTCTATTATAGCTACACAAAACTTAGCCAAAAATGAAAAACATGCCTTGTTAATGTTTGGTTGGGACTTATTATATTATTTTCTTAAAGCTTTGTAGCAGTTGTATGAAGGCGCACGCGACTGCCAGCCCGCTAGGCATGCCGCGCAGTGCGGCCGCTTAGAAACGTGAGGGAAGTAACGTTACACAAACACTTTCATCATGTTTTCGATATTACTCGAACCATACTAATCACAGAAATCAAATGAGAACTGTATTCACGCTCTAGTGACGGTACAGTGTTCTTCCAAATTGTACCATGATGTGGATACTTTTTTTACTCCTTTAAATTCGTACTTGTACTTTTACTAGTTCACCATCATCATCATCTTCCTGCCCTTATCCCATACTTTCTATTATATTATGTACTTTTACTGGCTTTGGTGAAGTTAGAGCCTGTGGCTCAAAAGGCTGTGGCCTGTTTTTCCAAAAACAGATTGTGTAACTGGCCTATTTAATTTTATGAACGAAACTGATTTGATAAAAATAAACTGTCACTGTCATTTGATCGTTATCACTAAATTTTGATAATAGAAATTGAAGTATTACATTTATAGTAAGTTTGGACATTAAAAAATGGTGTTTTCAGTTCAAAGACCAAAGCATTTATCACAAGAGGAACTTCAAGAAAAGATTAATAATCTAAACATTTTGTATATGCCCACCGATCTAGATTCAGCTTACTATAAAAATAAAGTAATGGCTAGAAAAAATCTGCATTCTATATTAAAACATACCGGCAGAAAAGAGCTACAAGAAAGTGAATTCAGAGAACTACTCTTGTGTTCTTTGACCCTAGTCTACTACTTTGGGATGAGATTAAAACTGAGCAGATTGACTTCTAAATACTGGTACTGGTGTGGGAAGCGACAATTCCTGAGAGCAGAATCAGTTTTTCAAAAAACTATGGACATGTTGATGCCGGAATGTAGCGAGAACACTATCAAAATAACACTCAAATTTTTCAATGACGTGGACCTTTGGAACTTTGAGAGCTTTGTCGGTCAGATTTTAGAAGTAATTCTTTATTTTAATCGAGGCATGACTATTCTATTTAATCTAATGCTCACAGATATCCACTACGTCCTATTCACTGATTTAAAGTCCGCAAGACATCGGATGAGAGTGTTTTATGAATTACTCAAGAGTCCGAATTGGTTCATCGATAAACAAAGGCTTTTACCATTTGTTACTCGATTGCTGGACTTTTTTACTTACAGCATAGCGAAAGGTGAAGGCAAAGGTAGTGCGTACAGATATTTAAGGAAAGGATTTGAAGTCTGCTTACGACGAATCTTCGAAAGGGTTGAAAACTCTCATAGACTGATGATTATAACAACCATGCTGAATTGGTTTTCTATGGTTAATATGAGTCATGAAGACGTTCTAGAGTTCTCTTCGTTGTTGGACCATGCAGCGAAGTGTTATCAGGTTGAGACATATAAAGAGAGCTTTTCGGAAGGTTTGATTGAACATGTATTGATAGATTTGGTGGGAGCGTCGAATGGTACGTACAGCCTCGTGGGCTGTAGGCTCTTATTGACATTTCTCGACCGACAGCAAAACTCGCAATATCTGATCGTTCCCACGATATACTACGATTTTTCGCAGGTTTGATAAAATTCGTTTACTTTGTTATTATGTTCATACTGTGTATTAAAATAAGATATATGTAATGACAAACGTTTTATAAATAAGTAACTAACTAAAACATTTTCATTCATTCAGTTGCGGCTCAAAATCGGATCCTTTGATTTGAAAGATAAAAGTTTTATTCGGTTTCATAGAGAGAAGATGCATGATTACCTTTTAAAAGCGGTGAAGAATCATTGCACGAACATCGTAAATCTGAAGACCATATTTTCTATTGTCTGTTGCATAGTACTAGAGGTACCATGCGGGCTGACTGCCGCCACTGCCGCGTGCTTAGTAATGGCTATCCAGGACTTGGCCCTTAATGGCGAGAATATCCCAGCCCCCTGTAGATATTGGCTTCACGCAGTTGTCATATCTGTGATGTCGTTAATTTGCTGGGTGCATAAAGCTCCTGTACTATACACGTATGTCAACCAGATTATATCGAGGCGAGCCAAGGAGGCACCTCAACTTAACCCACCGATCATGTACTTATACCAAATAGGTCGGCATCATGTTACTTGGAATAAACCTACACTTTTTTTCGAAGATTGGGAACTCCGATACGCCCTTTGGAAACATTTCCAAGAAAACAAGGTATGTCGGCTTCATTTCTTCAATGCTACAAATATTGTATGTACTTAACAGACTTAAACACGCTCCAGTCATTTTAAATGCCAGTTCCGGGTGTTTAAACATACAAATTATGTTAAAATGAACTGCAAACGAGCAAATTTGAAAAAAGTAGAATCCTCCCAAAGAAACTTGTCATCAGATCTAGACTTCATAAGTACAAATGCAATCTTCGAGAAAATTATTTTATAAATCCGTACGTTGAAGTCTTAACTAGAATTTGAGAGGGCTTTGAATATACAACGTTGATAAAAGCGAGAGGCATTAAATAAAACCACATATTCTGTATATCATTATAAGGCTACACAACAAAAATCAAATCAATGTAAGCAATAGTTTAGTCACAGGATATTTTTTTAGTTTTTTTTTAGTTTGAACATGCTGTATCTTCCTGATTAAGTGACTAAGTTTTATAGGCATAGTTATCTAGTTGGCTCCGGTTGGGTCCGAAACTAGTCGGGCTATCCCGATAAATATGCGTGAGTAAACCGTTATAACGTTTTAAGTATGAATCATCCTCACGAAAGTTATTATAAAAATATTGCTTACATTGATTTGATTTTTGTTGTGTAGCCTTATAATGATATACAGAATATGTGGTTTCATTTAATGCCTCTCGCTTTTATCAACATTGTATAAATTGCTAATTTAAGTAATCTCATTTTTAGGCGGCAACGAGTCATGACAAATTAGGAAAAATACCGTCTCTAGACTTCAGAAAGTAATCAAGGAATGCATTGTATAAAGGTACAAATGTTTTTTTTTTGTGTAGAATTACACTTTATAGTTCGTCTGTGTGCAATTAATGATCGGTTACGTTTCTCATTCGATTACCAGAGTATCTAAGGAAGTAAGTTCGCGTGGGCAAGAAGTGCATATTATATGAATTCTGTACTTACTGTTAGATTACTCGCCAATTGCTGTTTCCGTGTGTTCGCCATTGAATTAGTTACGTAGAAACATTTTGCTACATTTCTTGCTGTAATGATCAATTTTATAGTTCATCAAAAGTTAAGATGTAAGATAAAACCTTTGCTGTAGAGCCTGTTAATATTTAAATTAAAACTATAACTAAATTCGTACAAATTGAGGTTCACCTTTTTTTCAAACGATTACAAATAGCTTTACAAGTTTCTTACTTAACTATCCCCGATTATTATCAAGCAGAAAGTTACTAATTGAACACCCAGTATTTACGAAAAAGAAAAAAATAAAATAAAAAGCGTACATACATGAGTAGTGCCGAGCATTGATCCCTGTTCCTTCCGGTGAATGTATGAGCGAATTTAGGGTTCCTATGAAGTTGACTGGCTTTTATAACTTACAAAAACTTGAAAGCTAAGAGAGAAACTAAAGCTTACAAATTAGTGTTAATAAATTCTTAGTTGACATTTGTAGATAATTAAAGTACCTACGTAAGAGCTGGTAAACTTTAGCCCCTTTCATATACAACGTCAATTTCTATATCAGTGTTAAAATCGTTTGCATAATAGCAGGTTGTAATTAAATCGTTTTTAATCATTCTTGTTATAATTATCCGTGAACGTGAAGTAAAACTTTCAATTTTATCTTGACATCACTTACAAATGGAATGGCCTGATGTGCTGGATGGCGTTGACAATGTGATTATTTAAGGCCTTCTATACATTTAGCAATATAACTCTGCTTGTTTTTCTATTCTTATGGTTGATATAAAACCTGGTGTAAGATTTTACAGCCTGTGACGTAGCTAGCACTCTCGAAAATGTTTCTGAGATGTATTGTTTTCTTCCACCGTTTTTAGCAAGTGATATATGTTCTGTCAGTAGGTAACATGAATCAGAAAATTATTTGTTGTGAGTCGAGATTTGAAACTACGAGTTTGGTATTGGCTGTTTGACGGTCAAACCACTAAGCTACGATAAATACTTCAAGCGAGTCTTACGACTTGCACCCGTCTATAAACTATAGTCGTCGTTAATTACTGACTTGCGTTGCGTTGTGTGCGGCCGGCCTAAGATCGTCATTTTCCGAACTTTCATCAGTTTCACTTATATCATTCATAATGAGACGAAGCTGTTATTAATTAAGAACATTAGTTGTATTGTAGGTGGGCTGGACTGATGGTATCTCGCTTCACTTACTATCAATGAAAGTTATAATGATAGAGACAAGCAACGGTGACCTTAGAATAATACTAGACCAATTTTATTGTTGACTTGTTTACGCCAATAAATGTGCTGGGGTCGATGTAGTGTAGGCATCTGACTGGGTGATCATTTTATGGCTTATGATCACATTATTATAGGACTTGTATGAGTAAATGGCTGGATTTGTTTATTTGACTCGCGTAAGTGTTCACTGTTATAACATAGAGTAGTCTAATGAGGTCGAATGTCGTGATTGACAATTATCTTATCAGATGTGAGATAAATAAAAAAATAAGTCCCGATTCTATCTGAATGTAATTTATTTTATCCGTTTTATAAAAGTAGGGCAAATGGGACTTATAAATTGGAATTAGACAATATCCAATAAAAATGGTCAATCAATTTTATGGTCACCGTCACCATAATTCGATAATTATTGTTTGAAATACTTGGTTACGCAGCGTGAAACGGTTTTATGAAAGGTAATCGCAGATTACGACAATAGATCAAATAAATATTTGTAAACAGATTACTATTTTGTGGTCATAGAGCTGGTTACAATTTATTGAAATTTTATCGTTAATTAAATTAATTTCCTTTCAAAAAGTGTTTGGAGATCGACTTCTACATCGAAGATTATAAATTTATGCAATAACTTAATACTTATACCGTTTATTTTATTCTTTAAAAGTTTCATCTCAATAGTTAAGTGAAAGAACCAATAAATGGAATTAAAAGAATGTCTCTTAATTAAGTGTCCAGTAGTAACAAAGAAAATGGTCAAATAAAAGTGGACAGCACATTAGTGTAACACATTTTTTTCGACTCATGTAGAACAACTTACTATCATCATACATACATTACACCCACCAAACATCCAATAAAAAAATTTTAAACCACGTTTCATCATCATCATCTTCTTGCCCTTATCCCATTATACTTGGGGTCGGCACATCACGGTTTTGCCTTCCATACTCCTCTATCAGACGTCACAGAATCATAAATTACTCCTTTTTCATTCATATCATTCTTTATACAATCCATCCATATTTTCTTTGGGTTTCCTCTCCATTCATCACCATTTACACTCATCACTCTCTTAGTCACATGAGTCTCATTCCTCCTCTTCACCCAAACCACGTTTTGTAACAGCCATATATGTTTCACTTGACCTAAGGATGAAGAGCATTTCGATCTAAGCACATTATAATAGCTCTCATTAGATGCGCAAAAGGTCAGTGCTACGCTACGGAAGTGTCCGCCACGAGACGAGGCGGACGACTCCGTTCCAAGTTTGCGCACTGCTGCGTACGCATTCGTCAGAGTCACCCCTCAATTTGTTACTGAATAAGCCTTGTTTGTCTACAAACAAGACTACAAGCAACGTGTATTTTTCTACGGCAAATAGTAGCTTATATTCACGTCAATTGACCAATAGTTTAGTTATCAATCGCACTTTCCAGTGTCTTGTTATATTGCTTTTCACTGGCCCGTGTAGGCTGCATGCTGACATTGTTATTGTTATAATATCATGCTTACATCTGCAATGGTGTAATTCAAAACGTCATGTACCTAGGCTTATTAGCAAGGAACGTGACGGAAGTTTGTTACGTGATCTCTATCAGCTTTCGTCCGGTTAAATAATAAACGGGAGGAACAACAGAGCGAAACCGATACCACCATTCCTATCTACAATTCATTTAAAACTGGAGTGAATATTGCCAAAATCTTTTCGTGGAGGTTTAGGCTGTACTTAGTTTTTGCTACTTGCCGAAATGGGATGCTGCTACGGCATCTCCCAATATTAGTAACGATAGATATCAACGCGCTACTAATATGTCGTGACGTTTTCATCTTACTTTAGATAGGAATCTGTTCCTACTCAGTATCAAGCGGGAGGGGTTGGATTTTTCTAGACTAGCATTAGAGAGAGTTAGCAACATGCGAAGTTGAGCTTCTGAAATAGGACGGCCTGATATCGCAGACAAAATACTGCTAGTTGGTGTTAATGTATGGCATATATAAGTATTGATAGGCGCATCGGCATTCATTGCTAGTTTGTTGTTTGACTCGGGCGCATCACATTGCAGTGGGAAAGTGCAATTTTTCCGCACATGCGCAAAAGCGTCGCACGCGTCATCCATTCAGCGTCTGACTTTTATTCCCACGCGCATCTCTCCGTGCGTTTTTTGTCGCGAATAGTACAAGTTTATCTGTTGTGCTTTTCACTACATTGTTGTATAACAATAGATACGATTATGGATTGTAGAAGTACGGTAAGTTTTTGCTAACCCGCTGAGAACGTTTATCAATTTGCATGTCGTTCCTAAAGTGTTTACTAATATGCAGGCGGTATACAAATGATGTGTTCTGCGCGATCTCTCACGTTTTTAATGAATATACTTGTAATTACCGACTTATAGCGGACTAATATGCAGCCAATATAAATTAAAGTTTATCACTGTTTCTCATGCTTCTTGCCAAAGCTTTTAACTAAGATGAATGATTGTGTTGTTATTTATATAATTAGTTTTAGAATGATTTGCGTGCGGATATAACTTGCAGCTGTGTTAGACTTAAAAAGTGAGGAAGTTAATCGATTTTGTTTTTACTATTTGCTTCAAAAAGTAGAGCGTTGCATGTCATGTTGACAGTCTAGAATAAAAACAATGCGTACGGAAACAACAATGTTTTCCACATTGGGTTTATTGTTTTTTATCATGAAATATGTTCCATGCGCTGTTAGGAACAATTATGCTGTCGCTTATAGCGCTAAATGTAGATTAAGATGTCAGTAAGACACTGGTTTGTGTTCAATTTGTAGAGTTCTGTGTTTTATTATTTAGTTTAATCGTTCACCACTGGTTGATCCTTAGTTCACATATTGTATAATTATGTCAATTGTATTTAATATTGTTGTACTGTATTGTCACAAAATGATATGATTCTAATTTTGACCTTAACTTTCCTTCGTTTGCAGATTCTGTTAAGCTTCGTAGCGCTGCTGGCGATATTGGTAATGATAACGGAAGGGTAAGTATTCTTAAAGGGTTACGTGGCATTATTTTAGTTCACTTGTACATGATAATATGTGAAGCGTAGTATAATTGCGACGTAAAATACTTTATTTTACAGATTCGCTTTAAGACTAAGCAACATGTTACTTATTCAAAAATGTATATGTCTCCATTCTTAATTCTTTATTGTGTACTAAAACGTTTCCAGGTTGTTGGTATATAGATAATTTAGTCACAATGATACGCCCTGTTGGACTTAGCATATAACAATAGTAGGTGAGAGGAGGTCCTGATAAAAGAGTAAAAATCATTCATTTGCATGTCACAAGAAACAATTAAAAAACAAGGTGTATTGAAATTAAAATTCTGCGCAAAACACGTCTTAAATTACGTTTTTATCATCGATTTATTTGACATATTTGGTTATTAAAGCTTTTGATGACATAAAAACGAAATTCATCTCGAGTTAACAAAATATTTAATTGGATAATATGAAAAAGAAAACAGCGTAAAGTATACTTTATTATATCAAAAAGAAAAGAGAAAAAGCGCTGTTATGCTTTATTAAAATAGGTAAATTATCTGATAATCTTACACGTGAACAATATCTTGATTGTACACGACATGCGGGCGAACGAACTAATAAAATATATTTAATATTATTTATGCTGCTACGGCTATTTTATCCTATAATGTCGTAATTGTTTTTTATTAGCATTAATCCGTGAAGTAACCTTTAGTCACCATACATTTATTTATATATCCATAACCTTATACTGATAGATGTAAAAATATATCATTATAACACGTACATGAGCTCCCGACTTAGATTTCAGTAGGTAATCAATTTTTGTACGAGTTCTCAGTCACTAAGTATTTATTATAACACAATAGAATTGAGCCGATTAAAAGGCAAGTCCCAAAATACATACGCGCTTGGAAAAACACGATAACGCTGTGTTAAGAACGAGTAGAATATCTTTATAATAATATGTTGAATATCTTTATATAAAACCTATCATCGCCGCTCAAAAAACATATCACCGCTATCATGTTCTATCCCCCCCCCCTCGTGCGTGCGATCTAGGATTGGTCCGGTATTTTTTATCAATAAAAGCCTGTTAGGCTAGATTAATAAAGTGATACTATCGGTCCCCTTTTGTAACTCAACCTTAACCTTTGTGTTCAATACGCATACTGTTCTTAACACTCATACTCTCGTCTTCAAAAGTCAAACTTCCTGATTTAATATATGATACTTATTTTGTCAATTAATTAAATGAAATGACTTGAGCAATTTGGACAGTTAGCATGTCATGTAAAGTGTTCTATAGTAATTCTAAAAGCCTAACTTAGCATTAGACTTGGTTACAGTTTGAGCAAATCGAAATAATGAAAATGCTAAACAGAAAACTCTCCTGTCAATTTGATTGATCTTAATCACAACTATTCCTTCATCAAACGATAAATTGAAATGATAGGAAATGTAGAAATTGCAGTCACGCGCGACGAACGAGGAAGCTTCCGATATTACTGGCCTGTAGAAGAACCACGCGCTTTTCCCCAAGCGACTATTACAACATGTAAACACCACAAATACTGGTATTAAGTATTCCATCGATCTATACTTCCATCGCTTTAGGTATACTTTTATAGTCGGCCTTCGGAACGACAATAATTATGAAGAGCTACGTTGTTACGTTCGATATGATAAAAACTGAATTACACACATTTAGTAAAAAGTGTTTTCGGATTTCGTAATAGTAGAGATAGAAAAGATCGTTTTTTGGTGGCGGCAATTGGTGGCAGAGTTTAGGGAAATTCTTTGTTATTTTTTCTATTTAACGATATAAATTTGAGTATTGGCAATATGTTTGAATGTAATGATCACTTGAGGACTCTTACTCTCCATTCGGTCCAGCCATTCAACATTGGTAAGATGAGATATGAATCACGCAAATTTAACAAAATTAAAATTACTTTCTCCAGCCGCAACAAGAAGGTGGTAATCCACGTGCCGTACAAAGTCAAAAAGATCAGACACACGCACACGGTGTACAAGACGATACACCACCACCACACACACCACGAGCCGCACGTGGACCACGAGGAACACGAGCATTTCCACCACCTGCACATCCACGACGAGCCGCCGTCAGGCCAGCACAGCCAGCCAGTCCCGGGGATCGGGATCCCGGAGTTCCTCCCGGACCTCCCGGACTCCGCGCTCAACATCCCCGATGTGCTCCCACACGAATACCCGACCTTACCCGGCCGTCACATCGCACATGTTCCGCTCTATAGAAGGAAGTTAGGTGAGTTGGTATTTTCGTTAAACAATTTTCATTACTTGCCTACTTATAGCGTGTTTAAAAGCGACCATTCATATGTAGAACTCCGTTATTGTTGTTAGTTACTTAAAACCTATTGCATAGCCAAGAACAAGCCGATCAAAGGTTGGGTGTTAAGCTAAAAGATATAAAAACCTTCCTTAGAAAATTAGAAGACATAGGCGAAATTAGAATTTTAACTTGCTGACTTCGCCAAAATACTCAAAAATCTAACTATACCTTTTATTATTCGTAAAATCGAAAAATCTCTACTCCAGTTGTATTTTAATAGACTTCAAAGCATGGCAAGCATGGATTCTCGTGATCAGTTCATTGTGTTACACAATGGATCCATTTCGCTGCATTTTTTAATGAGATGTTGTATGAACAATGTCAATTCGTTAGACTTTTCCTCGAGTTTAAAGTCTATTGATTTCTTTATAAAACAGATAAAGAAAGTACCTTTTTTGTTGCAGAGTGAACATCAAAATCGTTATTGTGAGGTGTGACCAGCCATAAATAAAAATGCGTTAAAAAATATTTATAAACCCTTCGATTGGCAAACATTGTAACGCATTGCATCGAAATCTAATAATCATAAAATAGTTTTATTTGACTACTTCAAGCGTGTTTTAGTAGATAAATAAGCGGGTAGGATGTATGAATGTATTGTACAAATATATAGTAAAGAATAAATTCTAGCATATAATCTGATTCTGATATTTAACGTCTCTATTTTTCTAGCTTACAACTCTGAAGACTGACTTGACTAACGTCACTTATGTGCTATAACTAACGTCGATAAGTATTATTATGATAGGAATCTTCATAAATGTTTTTTAATATATTTTTTGGTTTCGGCTAGCCCTTGTACTATTAACCCAATAGGGTATTTGACCAAAAAATACTAATTCGTCCGCCAGGTAGATTTCCAAAAATATTTTTTCTTTTATCAAGTGAATCGTTTCATATGGAAGTGGATGCTAGTAACGTCACTTGTCAGTAAAAAATATTCTTCTGTCTATCTGACGTCACAAGAAATGTTTATTCGTTGTACCGTTTTAAGTTTTTATAGGCGCAATAAATAATAATGCACTCAATGAAATAAAAAAAGTGTGCAATATTTTTTATTTAATCTGCCTGGAGGACAAACTATTTTTTTTAGGGAAGTACTCAATTGCTGAGATTGTAAAACGCTACCGAACTGTAATTTTATTTATTTTTGTATTTAACCCTTATTTTGTATGGTGTAGCCGGTGTTTCATTTTATAAGCCAAAGCTTTTTTCATGTAAATCAAAAATAGTATATGTTTAGGTAATCGGTTATTTAATAATAAAGATATTTAAGACAATACTGCTTTTTGTTTTTATTTCACTTTAATTTTTCATTGTACCTGCGAAAATACATCAAATATTCATACAATAACCTAAGTTATATCAACTGGTCTAAAACTTACTTACTCTAAAACTAACTTACTTACTTACTCGTAGGTACGTGTCTACGTACGAGAACATTTGTAAATTATAACATTAAAATCAGAATTCATTTATTATCTACTATTACAAAATACACACTGCGACGAACCCATATGATTAGAACTGGGGAAGGCACAAAATAAACTCAGTTAACTTACCATCGGGTCTCGTTAACAATAAAAAATAAATGTAAACCAGACACATACCCAATGCCAGTAAGGCCACAAAATCAATAAATCCAATCGTAACGAGTGATTAAATTTTAATGGGTACACTCTAAGAATAATTTACGAGCACGATCTGACCCTTACAAGTTTTATTTATTGGATACCACCCCGCACTTAAACGAATAACTAATCGATGTTGTTACCTTACTCTGATCCTTCTTCTATTTTTATTGGGTTCATTCAACGAACCTACGAGAATGTGAATGAAGAATACTTAAAACACAACAGTGATAAATGAAATGATAATGGATATGGTTATCCAGAAAGTCTCAACGAAAAATATGCACAGGTAAGTGCCGCAGCGAGAGCTCAGTCGTAACTCTTACAGCATCTACGTTGTGGTCAGACCGAATGCTATGTTTGGAATGGCAGTGAAATAGTTATTACACACAGTACTAACAAAAAACGTAGCTAGCACCTTACTTCCTGGCGCGTGAAAAGAACTCTGCATCAATGAAAATTAGAGCGACAATCGTCCCGTCGCGCACGCGCACTGTGTCTCTTGGCATGCTTCGCCGGCAATGGCAATAGTTGTCTTTTTGTTGATATTACGGGTTTATTTAAGTGAAATTGGATAAATGGTCATCTCGCGAAGTTGCGCTATTCAATCCAGTGCGGCGTGGCGGCAGTGCGGTGCTGCCTTGCAATGCTCGTCGCTCCATTGATCTAAAATAAAACTAAAAATCTGGAAGGAAAGAAAGTACTGGTTGTGATGTAAAACAAAATGTGAACGTGGGTCCGTTCTACTGGTGATATTAGTTTAGCTGTATTGGTCACCGCGTATTGTGGACTGTCGTGTTTGAGGCTTCTCGTGGTGCAGCCGGCACCATGGAGCTCACCAAGTATCTGACTGTGTTGGTAGTGCTGTGCCTCGAAGGTGGCGAGACTGGAGGCGGCGGGAAACATCAGTGAGTTTTCATATATATCAAGCTTTCTTTACTAACAATAAAATCCTACTGTTTGTATCGACAATTTAATACAAAGTTTGCAATATTTTTCAAAATGATTCAACTTGTTCAAAATTTATGCGAGATAAATAATATAGCAATGCGACTTTTACAAACTTTTATTAATTTTAATAAGTAATTTTAGTTTATATTAATTTACATATTTTTTGCTCCTAGCGAATTCACAAGCGGCAATAACCTAATTATAACTTGCATGAAGGTTTTATCTTCACAGCGTCAATTAAAAAAGTTCATATTTTTCAGTGACCATGTGCGAGTGCACATACCGGAGTTTATTCATCACGATCACCATAAGAAAGTGATAACAATACACCATCATCATCATAAGCCTAAGAAAGAGCATCATCATCATCACCACCACCATCACAAGCAGCCAGTTATACCTCATGGGCATCACCATTATCATCATAAGAAAGTGCATCTAAAGACAACCACGGAATCTAAAGGTGCTCATGGTCACCATCATTCTAAGCATCATGGTCATGGACACCATCACGGCCATCACGGTCACCACGGTCATCACGGCCACCACGGTCATCACGGCCACCACGGCCATGGCCACCACGGACATCATCATCATGATGCACCCGTTGTACCAAGCTATGGTTACACGCCAAGTTCAGGACCATCATTCGACGACGAATTCACGTCTTCATATTCCCCATCAGTGCCTTCTTACGGAGACAGTTTCTCAAACACTGGTTTCTCCGTTCCTCAAGCCCCCCACGTGCACGGAATCCAACACACTGTCAAACAAGTTAAAGTGTTCGACTCATTACCAGGAGCGCTGCCCAAGATACCAGGTAACGGCGTAACTGCGCACGGCTATGAAGTGACAGAAGAAGGCGAAGAGGATGACGTGTTCACATCAGTTAACCAGCTACAAAACAGATTCCCTGCTACCTTTGGGTATGTTCGTAGTGCGGCATCGCAACCGACAAACGATCCATTTACGGTAATAAACTCGCATGGACCGATTCCAACGCATTTTGCAGCAGCACCTGAACCTACGTCAGGACTTTCAGAAGGCATTGAAACTTTCGGTGGAACCGTACAGAGCGAACCATTTGCTGCCTCTGATCCTACTCAAAGTATTGGCCTCCCAAGCGTTCAGCCGTCAGCTGAATATCCGGTTACATTCCAAGCTGATGGTTTTGACGGAAACCTAAACTCGTTCACAGGTACAGACGGTACAGATGCCTCATTTCTTTCAAACGAAGATAACGGTTTAGCCGATGAAACGCCAGTATCGTTTACCAGGGAAGCTGGAATACAACAGACAACAAAAACTGGTGGCGTAGAATCATTAGTGTATTAAAACCGGAGAACACGCGAGCATGTAAAGTGAATGGACACTCGCATTCAATTTCACGTATTTACCAAATATTTTTATTTTAATTCATAATCTTATTTCGCCAAGAAATTGTGTAACGAATTATTTGTAACTATTTTTAGGTGTTATGTAGTTTTAATTAAACTTTGTTGACTAGTTGTAAGACGAGAGAGTAACTCGACAAAACTTAGTTACCTTTACATGAATAAGTTTTCTTAGCATTAGTGTGTTTACTGTTATCAATACTTTATTGAAGCCTTTTCCATAAATGTTATTTGTTACTACGGTTTACTCACGTGTTTTTCGCAAAATTGCTTGACTTGTTTCGTCCTTAATTAATGTCCTCAATCATGAGCTGAAATCGGCGAAATTGGTCCAGAGAAATACGTCAGTAAACCGTAGTAATCAGTAATTACGTGTGCTTACTTTTTTAGTCTTACATTGTTATGTATAAGTGTTATAACTATCTATTCAGCTATCGAAAGCTCTTATGTCACCGAGCTACTACATTGTAATTCACTACACCCCAAATAGTAAACGACATCGGGTGATTCGACACGCCCTAGATCCGGAATTGCGCAAGAACTTGAAAAAAAAAACTGTTTAGAGTGTCAACGTAACTGTAACTGAGTAATTTAATAAGAAAAAAGCATTCCTTACTTAAATGTTGTGCAATCAATAAGAAGCCATTCAATAATTGTGTCCGGTGAATACTGAGCGCCGACTTCCATTATCATTTGTATCTATAACAATAGTTGTAATACAATTTCAGGTGGAGCCACTTCCATGTCGTAACGTCTTTGTTTCTCCTTTTTGAATCTCGCCGAATGTACAAAACTTTTGTCAGTGTTCATTTCTCTATTCATTATTGTGATTTTATTTAAATAAATAACAATAAAATGGTTTTGTTTATTGATTTAACAATGGACCTTAATTTAGTTGAATTACAAATAGCATTCAAGTCTTTTAATAGCTCAGAAAATGATTAATTTGGCCATTCATACGTCGTAAAACTACTCAAAACAGTACATTAATTGCATTTTCAGACAATTTACTATTCCAATTAACCATTTATATTTTTAAAACTCAAAGAAAGCTGGGGAAATCCCTCACGTGTAACACTGTGCTAATTTATTGGTAAGAAAACGCTTAAACATTTGTTACGCACTTATCATACTATCCTAAATCGTCCTTAATTGAGTCGTTCCTGAACTGTGATAGATGTTATCGCATATAATTTTCAACTATTCTTAATTAATTGCTTACAACTCTACTGAAACAGCTACGTTTTCATACTAAAACAACACACAACACGCGAGTACACTGTAGAATTATAGATCGCTTAAACACGCCCATATATTCCTTTGTTTCACAAAATCGAAAAAAAAGAATTCCAATGAATGACGGTAATGAAAACTTACGTAAAACAAACAGATGTCATCGACATTTCTCACGCTCCAAGGGAACGGAAAACTATTGGAGAAATTGCCACAAAACATGTTTGGACATTTTCCAATGATTTGATTCTATAATAAACTATTATTATCATTTAATGTTTTGTTACGTAATTTGTTGTTTCTTTCTATACTATTAAGGTTAAGCTGTAATAGAACAATATGTTATTAGTCTTCATTGTCTGCAATTTGTGGAAAAATAAGTGAGAATTCAACAGGGCTGGCGGGGCGAATTAGCCTTCTCCAAGTATTTTCACTGCCTCATGCATAGACTTTAAAATGTCTTCAGTCAATTGGTGGAAATTCTATTAAAAAATCTTAGTATTATAGAAGCTGAGGGCACACAGCAATGGCGCTCACACCGATAAAAACACCCCGGTTTTTGACTTGGTGGAGCCGCGACATCGCTTGATTGGCGCGCCTCCAGAAAGTTTCGTGGCAAGCCATTTTACAGCAAAATGTTTGCTAAGATCACTCCTTAACCAACATACCTCCTATTCAGTAAGGAATTTAACGACTTCTGAATAATTCAGACTTGATTTCCTTATTGTACAATTCGAAAATGTTAATAAGATACACATAAAAGTTTATTTTAGAGTAAACTAGTTGAAAATTCAAATCATTCTTTAAAGATTAACTGAAATTCAAGTATCACAATGAATAAAGTACATTTACAAGCATGTAAATGATCCATCGTAATCCATAAAATAAAATTTTGTATCTACCTAAATTATGTTTACAAAATATATGTAATTTGTTCGGAGATACAAATAGACCCTAGTGCAGATACCAGTCTCCCACAAAGGATTGATACGACATTACCTATTATGTACAATAGATTTAAGGTACCTTTGTGGAAGAAACTAATAAACATTATTATTATTATCATCTATGATAGCGGCGTTAGCCGCTTGAAGACTAAAATCGTATTGTATCGGAAACTTGCGCTGCGTTCGAGTATGAATGGCTTGGCTAAATGTCGTAAGTAACCACGATAATGTCCAGCGTAAAAGAAAGTTCATAATTTGGCCTACTTTGTTTTTAATAGCAATTTTAAAACTTTTTATTTAATAGATACCTTTTACAAAGGAATGCGTAAGGTAACAATCAATTTCCTTAAACAAGGTTTTAAAAAATGAGAGAAGTATTTTTTTTATTTCGTTGAAGTAAAAAATAAAAAGAACTAAAGTTAAATTGTGTTCCGAATTTGTACCTAGGCAATTTGTCAATTTGAGTGTTTAGGGTGAGAGGCTCTGGATTTGCCAATTCGATCATCAGAATTCTTTCAAAGAAAGAGGCCAATATTATAATTTCTTAGTCTAGTTTCACGCAAAGGGGCCGCGAACAAAAAGTAGAGGAAAAATTTTTGCTTAATAATTTGCTACATAATCAAATAATGAGCTTGAAATCTTTTTATTACGACATTTAATTCAAATAGCGGCGACAGCAAGTTAATTAATGAAGATTGAATGGCTATTATTCGCGGCTTACAATCTTATAAATCAGTGCTTGAACACCGAAGCGTAGTCAATCGGGTTATGAAACTATAATAATATGATGTGTTATACTAACCGTGGAATCTGAAGACTATCAGGAAAAAAATATAACTAGATCCAGATACAATTTAATCTAAAAAATTTAGCCAAAGTCCGGTGTTACTTGTACCCTGTCGAAGGGTTACAGCCACCTCTTATACTATATATAAAATTCCCGTGTCTCAATATTAGTTACCGCACTCCTGCAAAACGTTTGTATCGATGCTCTTGAAATTTTGTATATACCTACATTCAGTAGGTCTGAGAATCGGCTAACATCTATTTTTCATCCCTATTTGTTTTTTCTATGCCGCGTAATGCACTGTCATGCTTTCACAACTGCAATAATTAACTTTAAGACGTGATTGCAGGGCATCTCAACTGGATGGAGCCAGGGGTGTCGTGTCTTCGCCAGAATGAAGGACAGGATCGGGGTATTTTTGGTACAGACAGATCTGACATACCTGACACCTATATTTTTTTGGCAAAATCAAGGAATGGTTTTAGGCTTTTCAGATCTGACTTGTCGTCCGTTCTGAAAGGGCTACAGTCACTTGTTTCTTGCTCCTTTGATGGATACAATAAATTATAAAGGAATCAACACAACATTATACTGTTGGAAATGCCTGATAAATATGTTCAAACTGCTCGTACGTGTCCATAAGTGTAGTTTTAAGCATAGGTAATTCAATTTTTTATCAATAAATGTATAAAACTGTATTATTTTTTTTATTCAAAATGATCTCTCCTGTAAAGTTGTGTTTTTTTATTTTGGCCCATATACATAGGACCCATCGATATTAGTAATTAAATACTCTGCATAGTTTTTCTCAAACTTACAATGCAATAGATAGTAACACGTAAGTTGACTATAACTTTATGGTAATTCTGAACAACACCTACCTTATAATAGTTCTTGCCGCCAAATAACACGAAGAGTAACATTAAGCGTTATGTAATTAAACGAATGTATCTTGTAAGAAATAAGATAAAAAATCATGCAGGCGCACGCGTGCAACTTCCGCGTCTTGCCTCATATATATCACCGTAATAGAAATAAAACAACCAACGCACTTAAGGTTCCGGAACTAATTCTATGTAGGAAACAAAAAAACGATATACTTTTTATTAGCTTTGTGAATCCAGGCGCGGAAAATCACAAAACGAACAAAGATATGCCACTTAGAAAGTGACAGTCACTGTTTACTTTTTGTTGCAAATACCAAACTGTATTTGTTTTATTTATATAGTGTTACATTGATACTAATGTTGCACGAATAAAATATATTTAATTGTAGTTTTGCATGTTATGTGAACTTGTCGATATGACTTAATTCTAACGGAAGGTTCTCGAAAAATAAAACGCAATAGGAATGATAATTCTTTAAATAATCATCGAATATAATATTAATAACAATGCCCCTTTACATGGGAGATAATTCACAACAATATTTTCCTACATCTACTGAGTAAAGCTAATACACATTCAGACGGAATATAGGCTACAGTCTCACTGTCATACAAACATAACAAACGTACACGATGTAAATATAATGAGGAATATGCATAGGAACCAGTCCTGTCACATTGAGTAAATACTAATCACAAAATCTGTTATAATTTGTACTGAGATTATATGTACGCAAAATGTGCCAGTAGCTAGCTTTACTGACGAACAATTTGGCACAAGTGTTATATATATTTTATTTATATTTAGTAGCTTAGTAGAGATTCATCTGCGCCTAAATTCTCGTCTTCTCCGCCTGAGAGAGCATAGCCTCCTTGGTCACCAGCTCCTTCGAAGGATACAGGGGAGTCTCCATAGCCACCTTCGGCCTGGGGTTCCTCAGCAGCGCCCCAACCGTGACCTGCAACCATTATCTCTTTAGTCATGTTTCATTGTCCAAAAGTCCTGAACAGTGTCATATCGCATTAGAATAGAAACCGAAAAGAAAACTTCAAAAGTACGAAGATGACATTCCTGTTTGACCAGTGATATGAAATTGACTTATCAGTTCAATACATTCGCACGATTCGTGAGCGTTAGCGCTCGGAAAAATGTAAGTTTACCACAAGCTCCGGGATGTCATTACAAATAGATTAAGAAACGTTCTCGTTATACGTAATGTTGCAATAGTTTTCCACTATGAATTACTTTTCTTGGTTCCACAATTTAAATGTGCTTTTAATTTTACCTGACACTCATCAACAGATGGCCAATTAAAGTAAATTGTTTGCGTATTGTATGTAGCTACGCATTTTGGATTCACAAACATTATGAGAACCTTATTCGCTGATATTTATCATGATTTTAATGACGTAGAGTAGAGTATAGATAGAGTACAATAGAGCAGATTAAAGAGCTTTAGGTATTCCAAACGACTAATACCTGCCTCTACGTCATATTGAGTTCCAAGTTTTCTCTTCAATTAGTTTCGCCTAAAGTATGAGTGCTAGTAGGACTATTGCCACTGTGGACCGGCAACAGTCCCGCTGTTCCTGCCCGGTAGCGTTGTTTCGCTCGTACGGCAGCTACCTGCAGTAACAGCAACAGCAACCCTGCTTCAGAATCCGGCGTAGTAATAGAATAAAAACTTACCCCCTCCGAAATGAGGAGCCGCTTTCGGTTCCCCGTAAGTGTACCCGAGAACCTCATAGTGGTCGTCACCACCGCCGCCGCCGCTCTTGTGGTGGATGTGCTTGACAATTGTGTGCTTGTGGTGGTGGTGCTTCACGAAGAGCGGCACGTGGATGATGACCTTCTTGTGGCCACCACCGCCGCCGCCGGCCGCGATCAGCGCCACCAGCTCCGACACGCAGACAAGTGCTACCTGGAAATATGAAATGAGTTTATGATGAAGAGGTCAGAAATTCCTAATATGATCAATAGTTTCACCTGATTTTTAAATGGTCGACGTCCCAAACTTTACCATACATACCGAGAAAATAGTCGAGAAATACTAAAGTAGAGTCTAGGAAAATAGTATATTATAAAGATAAGACTGCGGAATAAAAATGTAGGTAGAGCAGAATCGATGGTTCATTTCAATATAGAGTATTCCCTATTATGCCAACATTTTGACAATTTCTCCCTCAACTTTGGTTGTATTTCCATTTACGTTAAAAACTACATAGTTGCAACCGACGGTCAACCGATACTCGTTACGAAGAAACGTCATGGGCTTTTAATTTATATAAAGAGGCATGAAGTTTTATTACTTGAGTATATTATTCACACATTATGTTTACGAGCTTGAGAATTATACATTATTTTCTTATTATGAATCACAATAATACTCGTAAAAATTGAACGAAGCGGAACGGAATTAAAACAAAATCGCAAAAGCAATTATTAATAATATCGCTGGGCACAAAGGCAAAGCTTGCCAAAAAACACTTATTAGTATAATATAAAAATTAACACAATTGTAATGAAGTAATAACAAATAAATATCAGTCGAATAAAAACAAAATATTGAATAGAACGTGACATTCGAGACAACTTTCTAACTTACCGAGTATCGGTTGTACCTCAGTCAACAACACTGAATATATCTCTCCTTTTCACAAAAGAAAATAAGATTAAACAAAATGAGCATCGGACTTTTTATCGATCATGTACTCGGGTATGTACTATGACTATGATCAAACGCAAGCTTCTTTTTACATAAGAAAGATTTATCGATTAATAAAAATTAGCATCGAGTTAATATGAATCGATAAGTTTTTTGGTACCTGCTCCACTACAATAGATGGGAAATTACTCAGTTGATGGTGAGAGAAATTGTGCCGAAGTTCTTAATAAGATATCGACAGGTTTCTATATTGATCACAAGTGAGGCAATGCTGATTGGATCGCAATCAACTGTTGTTTCTCTAATATTTTTTTTTGGTTTATTTTTAATAATGTTGGGACATAGCCGTCAATGTTAACGTTTTCTATTTCGTCGGACCGATTCTTAAACTTATTACGAAGGGTTACAAATATTTTTGAATGTCAAAATGGAACCAACACAACTTTGAATCGAAATTTTAAAATCTGCAATGAGCACTTTTTTGGAACGTAATAATTTTGATGAATAATTCACACACGCAATGTTATGTTACGGATGAGCGGAAATTTTAATGTTTCGGAGTTTTATATGAATGAAGATGATTTGGAATACGTGATTAAAAAAAAAGTAACTCACCAAAAGACGGGCAGACATTGTGTAAGAGGACAAACCGGTGAGTGACCGAGCGCGGGTGCAGGCAGTTGGTGTGTGATAAAGAAATTTAACAAAACTTCCTTTTATATCGCAACGTGGTCGCGTTTCGCGACACTGCCTCTCTGCGACTGCGATCTAATGCGCGCGCGACGCCTACCAAGCCATTTTCGATTCTATTACAATCAATCATAATTCGAAAATTGCAGTGCGCTATATATTTATACCACGAATACAGATTCAATGCAATTCAACTCGCAAACCTAAGATGTAAGGCTCATATTTGTATGACAGATTTGGTGCGATGATATTATATCGTCAAAACTATATTATTAGAGTAAAAAGTCATTTCACATTGTGGAAGTAGAGTGGATATTCGTTTGTGTTCGGCGGATGAAAATTATTTGAGATTCGGTGAGGTGAGTTTCGGACTAATTAGAGGATCTGTGTCAGAGAACTCAGAAATATGGAGCAGTGACCGAAAGCTATCAACAGGAAATGCTACATTGGCTGATTGTTAACTTTCATCAATGCTAATAAAACCCTTATTTGAATGCAACAATCGTAACGAGTTGTCAAGGTCTAATAAAATGAAATGAGGACCTTGGGCCGGTCACAGGGGCGTAAGTAGCTGGTAACCACAATGGGAACTCATTCTACAGGATCATGTTGATTGACACTCCCCTAGTGAGCTGGATTAAAATTGCACACTCAATTGAGTCCTCCACGGCCTATCAAATAGATATATGCATCTATAGCACTACTTAAGGTCTGTGAATACTATATTATTTAATATTGATTTTAATATCAAAACAAAAGCATAATTTTAAACTTGCCAAAAAATGTGCATTGTTCAAATTGCATAATTTTGATTAAGGCTGTTCTTGTGCTAAATGTTTACTTCTTAGTACTTCATTAATTCAAACAGTAGTTAATACTAGTCACCCAAAAAAAATACAAGCAGTTAATTAACCTTATTTAAAAAAGACGCCTGCATGACGTATGTACAACTTGATCTACGAACGCAAAAGCTCTATCATAAAATGTTGCTTTCCATATATGACGTATTTCAGTTTTATCAAGATTTATTGCACTGTGTAGTTCATCAGTCTGCATGCTCCCTAAGCTCCCAGGATTTGCGTCATACAATTGGTCCTCAAGTGATTGGATTCGCTCCATCCTTCTCAAGTCTGACATTGACACCCTAACAAGCTCGACTAAAATAGCTGTGGAAGTTTCCAGACGATATTCATCCCGCTATCATAACCGTCTTTTAAAACTTAAATTTATTTCGCTCTACCAAACAAAGTATTGTAAAATTAGCTAAGAGTGACGCAAAAACAAAACACAATCATTTCATTAAATTATTAAGCTATTAAAATATTAATAAATAGAAAAAAAAACGAGGAAGAGTTGCGTACATAGTCAGCTCTAGTGAGCTTGCAATAAATAGGCGAGCGAGTCGGCGAATGGCGCTCGAGACACTTTTACTCTCATTACAACGAGTGGGAATCTGATGACTTTATTAAGGCAGCCATATAATATTGCGATTATCATTCTAGAACATCTTCAACATTGCAATCGTATAGTACCTAGTTGAAATGAAAAAGTAGGATGTTTTAATATGTAGAGGTTTGTTTAAGTGTTTAGATAGAGTTGTTACTATAGCATGGTATACCCAAATTTTGCTGATAAATACCCGTGACTATATGAAACTTGTCACTTTAAGCGGCAAAATTGTATAGCCTAGGCCTAGTTTCTTCTAAATATACTTAATTTTAGCGTCAGGTAGCCAACAATACTAGATAGCGTTCTTCTCATCCCTAGGAGCTTTTGGTTAAGCTTTTAATTAAAAGACTTTGAATTGATGAAACAGATATAAAAACTTTGATGTTTTTGCATATATGTTTGTAAGGACCACATACGTCAAGAGGCCTACCACTAAAGTACACTATACCTATATCAGAAAAAATAACTGAAAGGTTTATCTATTTTGAAAAAACTGAATAGTTTTTATATAGGAATAGATATCTTATTGGGATATGTTACCAACACCAGGCGACTCATGCATATGTTGCAAGGATCAAATTAAAGTCTAATAAAAATGTCGCAAGGTCACAATTGAACGATATCGACAGACCTATTAGCGTCGTAATAGCAAGTTAATAAAGTAATTTATCTAGTATATGCTCATGAATGGTGATATCGAGTATTATCGAGCCTACGCGTAGCCACTCAGGCGAAACGTCTGAAGCATTCGACTCGAAAGAGTTTCCTATGTCCATTTAGAAGGTCAATTGAGGAAATACCCACGTTTCCTAACCTAACCTCACAAAAATAGTTTCACTATCCGAGCACCTATTTTATGAACACACGTATTGTTATACAGAGTAGAGCCAACAACGCGTTACTTCGATACGAAGATAAGATCATTATCGCCACGTAAGCATGAATTTACATACATATATTGTATGATAAAGCAAAATATATGTTTTATGAAAAGGAAGTGCCTCCGTAAACGCTTCCTCCTCAAATGTAAGTCGTGAGCGCTGTCAGTGGTTACACTTGCTATGTAATCTGTGGGAGTTTTCCTCAGTGTTTACGTATTGTCACGTTTTGGTTGGCGCATCTATTTATTTTCGGTCAAACGTTTTTGGCTACTGTATACAGCCTACACTACTGCTGTAGTTAGCAATGAATATCTAATCAAGAAAGCAATAGTATACTATCCGTATCTGGAAAAAATAGGCGACCAATTAAACAAATTTTAGTCAGTTGAGGGCCATTTAATTTTGAAATCACTGAATGCAGTGGTTGTCTCCACAGGGGTGTAATGCGTAATAATATGGCAAAATACGATGTAGATATCGATTGTTGTTTATGTAATCGTTATTGAGGAAAATTTCCACAAGAAAAGTGTTCCAGTATTCTACAAATTTTAATATAGAAAATACATTTGTTTTTAAAAGGCCACGTGACCACCTGGCAATTATATTCTGAGCAATTTCATCAGCAAAGTCGAAATAGTCCCTAAAAAGAGGGCAAAGAAAAGAAGGAAGTATTAAAAATCTATAGAACCCTAAAGGTATCGAATATATTGCCTAAACAAACAAATTATTAGTGATTGTAATACCGATGTTGATACGATAATTACACGGCATTGTGAACTTGCATAAATGTATATTCATGATCTAAAATAAAACTAATTGAATAGACACACGCGCTACTTATGTATGCTCCAGTTATGTAACGCAAACTTTCATTGTACGAGTAGCTTTGTTGTCAATACGACACAGATTATACGCAACCGAAATAAAAATCGGACAAATAAATGCGAGTCGTATTTGCACACGAAGGGTGCTGAGCATTCTAGGACAAAACGATTCTATAAGGGTCCAGGTTTTTTCTTTTACCCTAAAAACTGGTTTAAAGCTCTAAGCTAAAAACGAACAAAAGATCATTTTTATTGTATGGAAGCCCTTTTAATTCTTTACTATGTTCTCTATGCTGGTACTTACATTGAGGGAAATAAAGAAAGAAAATTTCTCTCACATCTTTTCCTAATTTGAGAAATAATATAATTCCAATAATATATTGGTGTATATTCACTTAGTATTGAGTTTCTTTCATGTCAATTCATAAATAAAAACAGTTACTTATGACAATTTGAAGAATCACGTCAAACATTTTGTTCAAATCAAATTATCCACCTACATTTTTTCTTTCTTTATTCAGTACTATTGACTGAAAATTATTAATATTCATAATAATTAGTGGCGTGAATAGTATCAGCTGATTTTCGTACGGTTAGCTTAATGTGGTTCACACAATATATTAGTGCTTTTGTTCCTGCACCATTTTTTGTATTCTATTCTGTGTAATTAAAAATTATACTGTAGTAGAATACTATGTATCTTGTCTGATAATTCCAAAAAATATATTATTAAAGACCACTTCACGAAATTGTATGTTATAATAATATGTAAGTTAAAATATTTATCAAAATTAAGATTAAAATCATGTAATAAAACGACAAAAGGTTTTACGCTTCAGAATGACCGTGACAGGATTCGAACCTGCGACTCCCGAGACTGAACTCGGCCTTACCTCTAGGCTACACGGCCTTATGTAATACACCTTCAAATTTCACACCCCATTTTACTTTAGATTTAACTTACATATTAATTTTCTTTTTAAGGATAATGGTATTAATTAACAGGATGTCGTCCAAGCACCACTAAGGTACTGCGCAAACGTAGACACTCTTTGTTGCAGTTTCGGTACACCGAACTCTTTTTGAACGACATGAGTTTGTCATAAGGGGACACAACTGGACACAAAAAAATACTTTATCATATGCGCACTAAGTAGATGATACCTGCTGTATACCTACTGAATCTTCACAAATCAATTACAACTTTTAGGTAATTATTATGAATATTCAACAACAAAAATAAGACCACCTCGGAAATATCTTCTTTCAAACAAAAAAAAACGACCAAGTTGTCGGAGAACAAACATAAAAAACCAGCATACCATATACGGCCGAATAAGGGAACCTCCTCCTTTTTGAAGTCGGTTAAAGAATCGTGCTATCAATGTCTGTGAGATGAACTTACATTTGTTACTTTTTCACCCATAAACAGCTTGATCAATTTTGATGACTACGGATATAGCTAATCCAAGATTAGCACATAGATTATTTTTAAGGGGGTGACGACTCTCTAGCTAGGCTCTACCAAGTACGTCCAGGCAAACAAAGACGCAAGAAAAAGCTTGTTATGTAAGAAGTAAAAAATATTTTCATCTACGTGATACAGAGCTTAAAATAAATAAAGAAAACATAACATCATGTGTTCATGATGTAAAACATTTTAGGTTTTCTATATTTTCAGAACTGCTCGTCCAGTTTCTGATTTATGGTCTTAAGTTGGTTTTACTGTTTCTAATATTTTTCCAAAAGCCTAAGAAATTTTTATATTTGACTGGCTGCTGTGTGAATATTAAATTGGATAATATAAATAAAGCACGAGGGACTACACGACCTACACGTTATGGATAAATAAGATTTTTTACTGGGAATTGACAAAAAAAATGTTTTTTATTATTTTGCGTGTTTTTGTCTGTTATTTATTCAGATAAGACTCGAAGCAGAATATCCTATTGAAATCTCAAACAACAACAATGACTCATATTTTTATATTCATGAATTATTCAAAGTAAAATGCAGCCAATTTTAACATTAATTAAAATTCATGCATTCGACATTCCGTTACCGACTCCTGAAATAATAAAATACTTTTTAATTACATTACATAAGATATTATCTAGATTTTGACTGTTGCACTCTCTAGCCACGTTACTTATGCATTACAATATTGTTTTATAGTAAGAAAGTAGATAAATAATTTGCAGAATTTGTTAATTTATTTACATAAGTGCTGGTTCACAAGTAGATAATTTTAAAACCTAATATGGTTTTTGGGCGGTCCGGCAAAATTTATTTTATTTTGTTGTTTATGTTTAAATTCACGAGCAAAAAATGTGTACACGACAAAAGAATTGAAGCTTAAGTTCTAGTCAAATGATTTATGAAATCGTGAAATTTTCTTTCAAATTAAACATTTCATGTTTAGCTTACAATACCAGGAATATTCCATAACAGCTTCGGAAATTTCGCATAAGAAATGTACTGCAACTGTATGGTCGTGTATACATGTTTTACTGTATGTACTGGATACAGATAATACTCAATAGCAGTCAGTAGTAAGAGCAGTCTGCAATCGCTTAATATTCAACCACTAAAGAAGTTTACAGAATTTCTTAAAGTCCACCGGGAAGCCGGCTAAATGTTACGAATCAATGTCAAATGAAAGCAATGGGCCTGTAGTCTGCACCCAATTGTCCACAAGTGGAATTCCGTTGGCAAATGAAATAAAATGGTTTATTTCTTAAATAGGATAAATGTTATCACTTTTACAAGTCTTATTTTTGTAAAAAGAGCTCGCTGGAATCGGCATTTCCTAACTGGCTACTCTGAGAAGAAACGTCGAAACAAACTTAGGGTTCATTTCTTTTTTTAAAGACCAGAAGTGCCGACTTACTTTGCTAATGTTGGCAAAAAGAGGTCTTTTTAAATTTATGTACGTGGCTGATTGAGAAGAATGTGTCGTGCGAGTAAAAATAGGGCAGGAAAGTAATGTCAGAAACTGTTATTAAATACAAGCGACGTTTTTTTTGTGAGTTCGCCATGAAACCAAACGTTCATTTTGTTTTGACATACAATCTTGCTTAAACGTGTAAATCTGAGAGCTTTGCTTAAAAAATGCAGATTGAATGTATACAATTTACAGTTCAATAAAACTTGGGTTTTAAAGATACACAACACTACGCCAAATATCGAATCCTTGTGTATCGATAGATCTTAATTTTATACTTGTTTTGTTCATAGACTTGCGTTACAGTCTCCAGCTGGAACTACTAAAAATAATGACAGTAGGTACATGTACATGCGATGTATTTCCGTCAATCATTGAGGAGTTCTACTCCTATCTTCGAAGTATTATAAGCATAATTATAAAAACGGATTCTGATTACTTATCTTTTAAGATATAATATGAAAATTATGAAATAATCACTGAATTTACTTTTTTATTGCTCAATTAGCTAGTTTTTAAAAAAGACGGCCGGTATTTACAAGGACTGTATTTACAAACGCTGTACGGCGATAATACATGTCAACGTCAGTACTTCTTCTCTGTAACATTGTCATAAAAACTAGTGCAACGGATTATCATTAAAAGGATATCCTCTGCTACACTCGACAGTAAACTTATATAATCTGTTTGTTAGGTAATGCTGACCACGTCGCATTACAAGCAATTAGACGAAGCATTCACCGCAGTGACTGATGCATCGCTTTGTATCCACACGTACAAATAAATACATAGTGTGTGTAACTGTGTGAAGATTTCATCAGCGGCACTTACTTGATCACTTTCATTCAGCAAACGTCTTAGAACTAGAACTCTATAATCTAAAATCACTTATAAAGTAGGATTCTTCCATATGGGAAGAGATCTTTGAAGACATGGGATATCAACATATAAACAAAGTGCCTCAAATACCAATATAAATTAATAGCGATTGAAGAATAAGCTGTTGGTGAAGGTAAAACATTTGCTCTACTTGTAGTATATAGGTCAAAAGCTTCAGTGTCTAAAGATAGAGACCCAAATACAATATAATAAATACTAAATGATTTTTAAGGATACAGCTCCCTTAAAGATTTTAAAATATATATATGTATATATATAGTTTTTAGATAAATACTTAATTGGTTTTAAACTTCTAACTAGTTTAGTCCAGTGTAACAGTCAAAGCCTCCGAGGTAAATCGTTTGAAACATTCTAAGTGACATCTCATGAAATCTTCAACATACCTCATTTATTTACTAACTAAAAGTAATTTTTAATCCTAGAACGTAACTTAATCTTCCCAAAAATGCATATAAGAAACAAAATACATCTCTATGATAAGTAGATTTCATCACTTGATAACGCGGAGAGTATCAATTACCGTTTCTTTAGAAGAGCGCATTATTTTGAGTAATCTTTTTAAACACACGGCGTCCTGCATACCAATATAATCAATAGCCCGATTAACGTGGTGAACTCGTGAGACTCGGGCAGGTTTCGTGCCGGGATAATGTGGATGTGGCATCTGTTGATATAGATTGTCTCAGGATTCTAGGGTCTACACAAATTCTTACAAAAATCTACGCAATTTCCTGACAATCAGTTGTGTTTCTGAGTTAATTTACTTGCTATATTGAAGGATGTTGCGTTATTTGAATAATAAACTGCCGATCCAGATACATCACGAAACGTTTGAAAGTAATTAGGCTCAGGTGGAGATTGCGTTGCCGGCTTAACAAAAAGTAGAGCAGCTTAGCCCTGGACCTTTTTTCTTGTTTTACCTACTTCAAGTTCTACTGAAGAGAGTTTATACTGCCCGTAAGCCTCTGATGTAGCTAAACACACTCTTGAAAAATTCCTTAGGTGTTCTGGTTTTATTAAGATGTTTTTCTTTCACCGCTTTTGGCAAGAGATAATATATTTTGGAACGCGCACATGACTTCGAATAGACAGGTGTTTTGCGGGATTGTAGAGACATTTAAGGAGAGTAGAGAGGTTTTTGCTCGGCATTCGAACAAAAGAACTTAAAAGTAGTTAGTTATTATTTGTGTGCTAGAATGTGCGTATTCATATCATCGCAAGTTGCCTGTAGAATGTGTAAGGAAGCCCAACAATATTATTCAAGATTTATTTTTAACTACCGCTGAAGAATGCGTAGAGCTTAAATATGGCTTATAATCTTCGAAACAGCAGTATATTTTGATAACAATTAATGTCAGTAGGTCATAAATAAAAGAGGTAAGTAAATACTTAAGATGAGCCATAAAATGTTGTTTGGTTTCCATTACTTACATAAAATGTAACATTTAAAATTTTGACAATTCTTCTGTCCAAGTAATTTACTAATGTTACTTAAGTAAAGTATAATAAAAAACAATGATTTTTAAGTTCAGTCAAATACCTATCAATGTATCGACATGACTTAAAAGAAAATTCCAAGCATGTTATGTTCAAACGACGAATATTTCTAGAAAAAAACAAAGCCCCTTAGATAACAAAACTTAGACGCAGCCGACTTTTGCTATTTTGTCTTTTTCAGATTGGCCTAATTTTCGCAGTAGGTGCCTTTAGTAAATGGTGCTAACATAGGTAGTATAAACCTTTGATAGGGTTAGAGCCTCATAAAATCACTCCATAAATTCCGGTGAAGTTGAATACAGTCTGTTATACATTGCACTTATTACAAAATTATAACTCTCTTCCCTTGATATTTGTTTGCAGCATAGCATGCTACATTGAATCCCACCAACAAAAATTAAAAAAAAAACAATTCAACCTATAAAACTATTCCTTTATTCTTCAATTATGTAAAATAAATTGGTCTTAAAACTGTATATTACTTCCATATATTCCGTTTATGACGCGAGGTGGGTGGTACATCGTAACTTGAGCGGTTCGTACCCCCCGCAAGGATTTCGAGGACTACAGAGTACGTATAGTATCATCCGATCTCTCTTAACTATTATAATTAATTAAGCCACGAGTTCTCCTGACGGTAGTCATTTTTTGAATGGCAATGACAGTTTTATTACTTTATAAGGAATGCCTTTCCTAACGGTACAGGAGGCGTGTTTTCTTTTGAACCTTTGGATACAGACATTAAAATGTTGTCGCTTTAAGCCGATTATGTTTAGGATGTATGAAGAATTTATTGTAATTCGTTTGGTTACGTTCTACGTAGTACATGTAGTTTTAAATGAGATTCTTTGGAACTATTGTAGTCTTTTGAAGACTGAGAAATAGTTGTGAAGGTTTTGAGTAATTCAACACTGAAAATTGTATTTACGGTGTTGTGTTTCTGACATCCAGAATTTTGAATAAAAAACTTTAAGATTTCTATCCATTGACATAATATTTAGCTAGAATTGTTTGACCTAAAAGTGTCATGGAATACAGTAGCATGATGTTCAGTATATAATATAGCTTCTAGATACAGTATACAGTACACTCCAATAATTTAAAACAGCTCCACCTATAGTTTCTCTGACAAAGTTCAGCGAATGCGCCAAATTGCGAATAGCTTGCAATGCGATGAAACCGAGAGTTAGTGGCGCAGGCGCAAGCGAAAGTATCGTTTGGCAGTGCACGCGACTGTATAACTCACAACCTTAGACAGAGATGGCGCTTCAATCGATTTGTGCAAATGTCAAATGTAAGATGAGTAAATAGAAGACCTAGTAATCTATAAAGAAATTGTCTTTTAGGTACAAATAAGTACAGAATAGAGACAATCACAATTTATTTTAAGTGTTAGTTTACTTAATAATATGGAATACGACTTTTTCTTTTGCACACACAAACTGACATAAATAGTCAATCAAACCTACGCCTAACGTCAGTTTTTGGTATTTTTGCGATTTCGTTACGACACTTCTTTAAACTTTCGAGCAGCTTGTCTTAGTAATTTGTATAATATGTAACATTTGTAACATACATGTCTAATATTTTGTATTTATCATTCTGACTGACTAATTAGATTTTTACTTTTCATACAAAGTGAGCATCTGTCATCGACCCTATTATGCCTTCTTCACTTTGAAATTTTCAGGATACTCATACTTCCTGCTGTATAATATCTACGCCTCCAATTAAGTCAAACATATGTCACTGTTCTGTGACTCGAGAACTGTAAAGTATTTAGCAATAGCTTTATTTGTATTAGCATAAAACATAGGTACAATAAATTACCCATAGACTTTAGGACACTAGATTCAATTAGTATTTTAAGAAAATTAAAAGATTTCTTGATCAAAAAGTCATATTCATATTATAAGGTACAAAAAATAAGTATGCAGCATGCGTCTTATTAGGTTGTACATCATCTAAAAGATGCGAATAGAATAACAGATATTATAATGTACTAGAGGAGTTTCCGACCTCACGACTACTTTCCGACTTCTTTACGACTACTTTCCGACTTCCTCACGACCACCGTCCGACCTCACGACCACCTTCCGACCTCACGACCTTCCGACCTCACGACGACCTTCCGACCTCAAGACGACCTTCCGACTTCTTCACGACTACTTTCCGACTTCCTCACGACCACCATCCGACCTCACGACCACCTTCCGACTTCTTCTCGACTGCTTTCCGACTTCCTCACGACCACCATCCGACCTCTCGACCACCTTCCGACCTCAAGACGACCTTCCGACTTCTTCACGACGACTTTCCGACTTCCTCACGACGACTGTCCGATCTCACGCAATTTTCGACCTTAATAACATTAAAAGATAGATTTACTATTTGGTACTTTGTAGCTTTCACAAGATATTCGTTACTAAATTTGATAAATTGTAATTAATGTCAATAAGGTTGAAAATGTAGCATGTAAGTACTTATTTTTTGTTATCACTATCGATGGCGGATGGCTTTTTGACAAACATTTGCTTGACAGTATTGGTACCGACGTACACCAACTTTTAAAGCAATATTATTGCAGGTGTGAATGAGGAACGTCTTTCTATGCCATGCAGTGTACTGTCACGATTTGATTAAGGCGTGGTGGTGGGCCCGCAGAACATAGTGGATGTTCCAGAGCGATGTTGGATCCTTATAACCTCGAATAAGCACTAAGGCAGTGCCAAGACCTCGCTCCCTTTGTTTACCCTATACGTTAACCATTTGATAGTCGCACTCAGCAGTCAACATGCTGTCATACTGTGATTGGTGCATGTGTTTATGTATAAAGTTATGGACATAATAAGGTGTTTAAGAACGCATCAACATGAATATTAAGAATACTTAAGTAAACTGAATATAAGCGAGATCTAGTGTATAATGAAAAGAAAAGCTAAGATGATGTCTTTCAGTCCAACGTCTGTGTACCTGTTTCTTGGAACCTATATTCAAAAACTCGAATATTCTAATCGAATAATTATTTGATTATTAATTAGTGAATTTAAAAAAGTTCGTAAAAAAAGCTTTTTTGAATAATACTTCGTTTGTTCAAACTAGATAATCTTTCAAAAAAATAACATTATTGTCGCGGACGAAGTACAGACTAGTTTTACAAGAACGTTTTCTAATCATTCTCAAGTCTGTTTCTTTTGACTACATACTAAGTACTACATATTAAGTGTGTTTTGTTCATAAATGACGTGATTTTATTGTTACAAATTGACGATGTTTTATAGAGGTGTATGGTGGGTGAGGACGCAAAATGCTAACTGTTATTTGCTCGGGGTAGCGCCTTAAACTTGATTTTCTTAATGTAAACTTCTTCTATATAGATTTTACGGTTACCGTTAAGAGTGCTTAGGTGTGTTATAATAAGTTGCTAATATACAATAGGAAGCTGCGAGAGGATTTTCAAACCTTAAACCTCAATATGTGCTAAAACGGGGTTGCAAAGTGAGTTTTTGAAAATTATCCTCTAAAACATGAATATACTTGCTGCTCGACGTATTTAAGCAAGTATTTTAAGAGGTAGAGAGAGAGTACAGTATTGGTGGAAATAAACAACAATTGCGATATTCGTAATTAGTGTGTATTTCGTTTAATATGTTCCTATGATGTAATAATTGAATTTAATAAGAGTGTAGGTACTGTAAAGCACATAATTTTGTTAGAGCAGTGTGCGCGCGACAAGGGCTGGCTCTTGCCTCGCGCGGTCGGGAGAGCGCGGGCGGCTCCACCGGATCAGACAACCCAAGGAAACGACCGACAACCCGATTTACCGTAACACAAAAAATGTTCAGATAAGCCGACTTTCTAATAAACCCTACTAGACAACCGAGCCTTTTTCCTTGTACATAATAAATCTTAAGGAGTCCTTCTTAAATGAAGCGGTTCCCAATGTTTGATAATTGTGTTGAGATAAAGTATTATAAATTGTATTCTCGGTTTCATTATAATAAGTATAGATTGTGGCGTAAAAAATATCAAGACATTTATAACTGTACAGGACTGGGAGAGACGATCAATTATAAGCCGGTGTTTATAAATATTCCTGGCGTTCTTCATTGTGCTTAGTTACAGTCGTTTAAAATTATTTTAAAGTACTTTTGTAAATATTCTATATAAAGGACATTGAACCTAGAACTGGTAAAGTATCTGCAGGTACATAATACTAGGTTATAGAATTACAAAAAAAAAGCATCCTCAACATTTTGATATGGGTCGTACTCGTACCCACGCTCTCAAGAACAGAGCACTTAGAACGAAAGTTTTATATTCACTGGCTGACATTTTAATGTGGCCTAATAATCAGAAAAAAAGTAAAAAACGTGTGGAGTGTGCCGGTGGGCTTTAGCATGGGCCCAGATTGATGCCTCTCTCGTACTGCGTAGGCAACTCTTATCGAAGCTTTTTTCCTTTTTACCTTTAGTTTGAATATTGCCTCTCGTAATAAGGGCTCTGGGGGCGTACCGTGGCCGCTTACAGTTATATTATTGAGGGTGTGGAAGCGTGACAGCGCACTACACTACTAGCGTTGTCCCTTTTCTTACGCCGCAATAATATAACTTTAAGTCATCTTGGTATGTTCCCAGGACCGTTAAGAGTTGGGGAATGCGCGACCCAGTGAATGAACTCCAATATCCACGTGTTTCGATTATGGATACGGTTTTTTTAATGAGTGTTTGTTTCTAAGATGGAATGCGTCGACGCTGTTACCTCCGTTATTCTTCCCGGAATCGATACGTTCGTAGTTTTAAGTTGTAAATTAACTACACACAAATTAATGGACCGTAGTTAGCTTTCGGCTGTAACAAAAAAATACCTACACTTGAATGTAATTTGATTTTTAGTTTTATTTTTTTGGCTAATTAGCTTTATTGCTTATTTAATTATCAGTTAATCGCCGTAAACCTGACATAATGATATAGGTTTTTATTTGATTAATTTTATGGTTATTTAAACATAATAAGTACGTTTTCAGATTATCCGATACGATATCGGTATCGGACGACAATACTATATCGTAGGAAGTCAAATGTTTGATATATATGTCTGTCTTTGATGTTGTCCGACCTGATATCGAAGTTAAATTTTTCATACATTTTATTTTCCCCGAATTATCGAATTTAATTTCCAATTTTAACGAATCATCGTCCGATATCGATATCCTATCAAAAAATGCAAAACGCTCTAATAGTTTGTTTAAATCGCGTGCTTTTATGTAGGTAAGTAAAAAACAATTATTTCAAACATGAAATATTAATCGTTATGAATTCGTGATTATTAAAAACCGTATATTTTATAACAATTTAATATTAGTAATTTGTGTAAAGCTGACTTTTGATCGATAGCTTCTAATTGTAATATAAAACACCTACCGTTAACCTGAGGAAGTGTTTACGTTGCCTACTAGACCTCATTAAAAATACTTTAGCAGGAATAGATGGACATACACACAACCGCATGTAGTAAAAAACGGTTATTTCAATATTATATACAGAAACTTCAATTTTATCTATATGTATAAATGAAAGAAATTTGTAACTGTAGGTGAAAATGTAAATATTTTCTTTATTTATTAACTACTAACTGTCCGCTCGCGGCTTTGCCCGCGTGTATATTTGGTTACTTTGGTTGATTTTTTTTCAGTTTGTGTCCGAAAAATCCAAATATCTTACGGAACCCTATTTTTTTCCAAAATAAAATATAGTCTTTGTTACTCGTGGATAATGTAGCTTTCGAATAGTGAAAGAATTTTTAAAATCAGTCCAGTAGTGTTTAAGCCTAATCATTACAAACAAACAAAGTTTTCCTCTTTATAATATTAGTGTAGAAAACTACATTACAATATGTGACAGAAACTGTACGTTTTGTTTTCTTGATTTTTCTGCACTATGGCAATCTGTTCGAAAACAATAAGCCACTTGAATTGTTACATGCATACATGTCCTGGTTATTTTTATTGTTTTCTTCGAGAGCCAATCAGTTTCTGGACTTTTTTTATTGGGACTAGCCCACCACACATGCCCGTCATTGCAACTCCTGTAAGCCAGGATCTACAATGAGACCAACGAATACCACCGAAACAGTGAAGCTCGGTGTGTCCGAGGGGAAATGATTGACTGTCTTGGAACCCGCAACGAAATTAATCAGAAATAGTAAAAAAGGAGGAGTAGGAAAAAGCAGTTTCTGGACTGTCCTCCTTTTGGCTCAGTTTACAAATCTTTGGGCGAGTCTGGGAATGCCTTGTCTCTTTAGTCAGCTATAATGTAGTCACCCCCCCACTTAAGGCCTGTGCGAGTTCGTTTGCATGGGTTGCTAATTTCTCTTAGTATTTTTGGTTTGCCTGAGCTGTTTCCTCAAGAACAATGTTTATGCCTACATGTACATACCTGTTGCTAATAAATTGGGGTTTCCTGAATATTAATCTTAGCACTTTACTTTGGTGTCTTTCCAGTATGTCGATGTTACTCCTGCTAGCTGTTCCTCATAGCTGTATTCCATAAGTCCAGATAGGTTTTAAAATGGCGTTATATACTAAGATTTAAGGTGGTTTTGAGTTGCGAGCATCGTCCAATTAACCAGTGATTACTAGGAAAAAACAAACTGTACTAAACGAAAATTATTTTATAAATTGTTTGTGTTTCTACTACCTACACGTAAACTTATTTGTGTGACAGCAACATTTCCGACCAATAAATTAATTATGCAAAGGTTTTAGTTTCCCTTTTCATTCCGTGATTAAAATCAGAGTTGTGTCCATTCTAAGACCTACCTGCAGGAAGGTATTTATTTGATGCTGGATAAGTAATCGGTTTTAAGCTTACAATCTGAATCCAGTAGTTAAAAACTACGCATTTATATTGGTACTAACTGCATATACTAGCTGTCGCCTGCGTCTTCGTATGTGTTAGTAATACTCCCGCGAAAGTTAAAAAAAAAAATAAAAAAACCCGACTGCAAAAAACCACCACTAACTATAAAGGGAAAAACAAGCTCTATAATTTAGTGTGAAGAGTACCTATACAGTACACCGTACATTATATTTTATTCGATACTCATATACAACGTATACGTAGGTACGGGTAAGTGCTTCACTATGACACTATCCAACCTTCTTTAGACTTCTGTGGAGTAGATATTAACCTATACTTAGTATTATATTTTAATAATATTAAAATTAAAGCTAGTATCATCCATGTTTGTTCATTGAGTATCGAGTGTTGTGTATTCGCGGCTAGCTGGGCGCTCGGATAGTTGCGTGCGCACTCCTCGTATTTCCTATTGTTACGCCGCGAGGTGAAACTCATGAAAATGCGCTACCGATCAGGGAAATGCGATCGCGAAAGTGATTTATTAATTCAACCAAAAATTGCTTTTGTTAGTCTAGATTGTGGAAGATCCGCGATGGTATCGTTTGGTTATAATTTGCACTTTATAACCATATTTTTAGAACAATATTCCGATTAGTTCTCAAGTCTTTTAGCTTTGTAATGTCAGATATTATGTCATAGTAAATACTACTAAATCGTAAATTGGTAATAGTGTGATTTACTCACGCCATATTATTGATTATGTGGACATAATAATATTGGGTCTTGTAATTATAAATACCGTGTATCTTATCAAATCACACAAAAGTATTTTAACTGGAGAAGAAGTTTCATTAATATGTTGAATATACATATTTCGTGATCACTTTAATGCCGTCTGCAAAATCGCCAAAACGATACAAACTGGATTATGAATGTTCATGAAAGATAAAATTGCAGAACATTAAAAGTAGTTTTTCACAAAAGCTTCATTTTTGATGTATTCAAAGACGCGCCTACCAGCGGCTTCGATCCCCTCGTTCAAAGTGGCTTCACTGAAGCGTGGCACCGAACTTAACTGGTCCAGATAACAATTTGGTAGTTGCATGGGTAATAAAAACGTTCAAAAATTGGTCACAATTACCTTGGTTACTGCCTCGTAACATTTTAATAGCGAGTGCCCATTTAGTGTGGGAAGCAACGGGAGAAATTGTCTGCTTTTGAATATAGGGTAGGAGTAAACACGGAACTCTTTAAAGAACAATATTTTGACTACTTTATCCGATACGTGTTTTTGTAGTGCGGGTTTTATCCTCGCACGCGTATCTTGATAACCAGCCAAAGTCCTTTTCGTAAAAGTATTTAGTTTAATGTGATTTGTAATAACTTGGCAGACAGAGTAAAAGAAACCCGCAAGCGTGATTAAATCCACAGGATGTTTCAAATATCATAATAGTAGGACAACGTTTAAAAAAATATATATAAAGAGTTTCTATAACTCAGTGCGTTTCTTCCGTTTTTTGCCGATAACAAGTAAACGTCACCTAAGTCTTTAATGATCAGTCTAAATCATCATCTTCCTGCCCTTATCCCATTTTACTTGGGATCGGCGCAAAACGTTTTTTTCTTCCATGCTACCCTATCAGACATCACAGTATCATTTACTCCTTTTTCATGCATACTGTTCCTTTTTCATTTTCATGAGAGAAACACCGTCCTTTTTAAAGGCTTACACGGGGCACAGGTCTAACATACAGAGGCCTTGTTGAGAACTATCTAAAATGTGATGGGGCACCTACCAAGGGCCATCAGCCCCTGCCACAGAAATCTAAATAAAGATTTTTGTGACCCCTGGTCTATGAAAGAAGAGACATGGACGGCGCAAGGTAGCTACAAGACTATTGTAAATTATGTAGCTAAAACTAATTTGGGCTACTGACACAATTTATTAAATGTAAGTGTTTCCTCCACTATGGAAAACTAATACCTGCCTTTCAATACATGAGAATGCTATTAATATGATTTATATTATTTACTTAGTTAATAGCTTTCTTTTATAGGTATTAGGAAGGAAGAATGGCTAAATGTTTTGAAGCAACGTTACCTGATGTCGTTGATAGACAGTGAGCATAGAAAGTGGGAAGCCAGCCGTTGTACAACACTTGTATAAAAACAACAATTTATGCGTATGTGTTATATTTTAACGTTGTTGTTTATGTGGGTATGTAGGTTAGATTTATGAGGAAAATACTTACGAAGTATTTTTTTAAGCATTGTTATTTATGTACTCAATTTTGTCAAGATATTAGAAACGATTATGTACAAATATAAAGTTTTGTATTTTATTAAAAACCAACTTAATATTGCGCCTTTGAATTCCAAATCGAATCACCTAAATTATATCTACCAAAAAATCGATCTCTCATAAAATGCAAAACCTATTTAACACACGTACGTCTCATCTAAAAATCTCCATCTTGATTTGAACTCGAAACAATAACATAAAGACGTCTGTATCACAAATAAAGGGCCTTCAAAGTCGTAACAAATAAATTACATGTTATCAAACGTCTGTAATACTGTCCGAGGTAAGACTTACATAAGGCGTCGCATGTCTCACACGGTACCGTCAGCAAAACAAATCGGTTAAAGGAAGACACGAACGAAGCTATTATATACAACGTGTAACGGAAATAACGCACATCCACAGACACCCCAAAAAGAATATCCTTTTTTATCCACAATTAATGTATTGAAACATTTTTATCATTTTCTTAGATATTTGTTTTTATTACATATTGTCAGAATAATTTGTACAAATAATTGGCAAAACGCGTGGGCGCCCTATTGCTCAATACGTTACTTATAGCCTATAGCCTTATAGCCTTATTGCATCGACTTAATGCTCATTTTCGTTTACTTCGAGTGCTTTATGAAAATAGTGTCTACAATTTAATTATTTCTAAATAATTTTTTGGTAAAAAAAATATTTATTTTTATTAATGAAATGGATTCTGTTATCGATTCTGAACAAAGTAGTTTCAGGATGTGCGTTAATTATGTTACACGGTGTATAGCTCTATTGCAGTAAAAGCTACCTCAGAGCAGCTATGCTGTAATATATGTAGTATTATCTTGTCATATAGTCCCACATATTTTGGTAACATCATACATTTTATAATTTCGTCTGTAGTAAAATACTTGTAAGTTTTAGACAATACTAAATTGATATTTAGCATTCTTAAAACAACCCCAATTCCAGCTTTGTACTGGAATACAGGGATAAAGATTGGATGACATTAAAACAGCCATTCTTGTTAAAACACGTATTAATACAAAAGTAAAAAAAAAAATGAACTTGTCTAATCCTTAAATTAGGTCACACGCAAAGGACGTCAAATTGCATGTATTTAACCACCTTTATCACGTCTTTTAGGGAAAACGAGAGTTATCAGAATCCCTGCATACTGGTACTCTATAAATATCTGGCCTTCTATTACCAACTTCACAAAACTTGTAGGATTACACCTAGCATTCTGAAAACATGCGAAGCTCTAATCCCTACAAACATATATATCTGTCCTAACCGATTTCAGCTTCAGCGACCGCTACCACTTAGTGAGAGTATAGGAAATTAAAACCCTTATATATTACGGTAATTATTGTTATCCGTGTGGTGTCCGGATATAAAGAATAGCACCACCCCATATCCTCCACTGGGTGTCGTAAAAGGCGACTAATGGACCTTTAGACCCAGTGCACTGTACCAAGCACCTTGTGTCACCCGAATGGTGGCGGGTAAACAACCAACAATCGCATTCCCAAAGAGGGTTAGTGGCAGGCGGCCGACTATAAAACCATAGCCAAAACTTTAAGCAACATGTCTAGAATACGTGTTGCGCCGACCTCAAGTGAAATGGGATAAGGGCAGGAAGATGATGATGATATTACGGTAAGTATTGTGTGACTTCTCTTGCTGACGGTACAAAACAAACGCTTTGTTACATAGAACTAATGCAAGCGCTTAAAACTGATAATCGTGTGTGCCGGACGTGAAAGTGTTCTGCTGCGGGAGATCGACTTCAAGCGTAGCGTAGGCACATTTCACATAGAGTAGTAAGTCAATGGAGTGCTGTGGATTCAGGATGGCTTTTTTTAGATTATGTGTGCAAATAAAGACGACTTCTACAGGAAGCGGTGAAGGGTGGGCGATGCATGGGGTGCTGTCTATTATCATTTTGACGTTCGAAAAGTGCTACATTGTAGCATAATATAAATCGGCGTTTGATTTTTGTTTTTGTTTGTTTTTTTTTTAAGTATATTATGTATGCGAATAGGTTTACCATAGAGTGTGGTAATATAGTCAGAAGTCAACAATAATAAGTAAATATTCCTCAATATTCACACAACGCCATCTAGTCCTAAATTAAGCATACTAAAGTAGATTGTGTTGTGAGTACTAGACGAATGATATACATACATACTTATGTATAAATAAATAGATAAATTACACCCAAACAGAACAAAACTTTTACTTATTGCTTTCTTTTCAAAATCCCATTCCTAAATAACTGAACCGCACAACTGTTACTTGGATATTTATTTCTTTAAATCCATTAAACCGTTGGAAATGCAAACAAATTATTGTATTTCAGCGACAAGAAAAACTTAAAAAGAATAATCTAATAACAGTAAAAGTCTAACTTAAATAATTATCATATTCGATCGAACAGTCTATAAAAGATAAATAAATATATTATGCGTTCTCCATTTATTCAATACTCGGTGGTTTTAAAGTAAAGCTAAAGTCGGGCTGGCCGGTTTGTGAGGCGATCCGGTCAAGCCCTGATAGTACAAAATGCGGCTAGAGAATGTAAACGACCGCGGAAACGATTTAAGATACACGAGAAAGTGAGTATTTAAACCCAACTCTATACAATACAAAGTCAATGCGGGTTCATAATATCTCCCTGTTTCGTATCGACGAAGATTTTATCCTGTAATGTGATATCTTTTTATAAAATGATATTGAAATAAAAAAGAAAGCATTCGATACCAGTAAGATATTTAATATACTCATCATCATTCCCCTGCCCTTGTGCAAATCATTATTTGGGTCGGCGCAGCATGTTTTCTTCTTCCACACGTTCCTATCTGACATCATCTCTCAAGATGTTTAATATACTATTTGTAAATTAGACGAATAAACAGCAAAAGAATGCTCATGTGTAAAAGTTACTCGATGAGCTATAAAATAAATTACAACCTAATTACAACTTTTGTTACGATTAAACTTATGTTTACAAAACATACGAAAATAATATTAAAAATATCAGAGTAAACGTGCTTACGTCTCGCGAGTGCACTAACGGTGTTCAGTAGAGCGTGCGCGCGCGAGTCAAGGCTCCCCATCCACGGTCATGGATAACTGCTGTGGTTAATTCTAACGTACGTAATCATTCCTTATATCTTCATACATTAATGGTAAACAAGGCATACTACATACATACCTTTGTTTTTTTTTTTAACGGGAAGTAGTGTTAGTGTATGCGCTTAGTTACGTAAGGGACTCGCTTCAAAAATAATTCATGTTTTAGGACCATTTGACGTTAAGTGTTTATGTAATTTAATATGGGAAGTAACAATTTTAGTATTATTTATCGGTTTGCGTTATTAGTTTTGATACTGTCGCTAGTATAAATTATATAGCGGTTGTATCCATAGACGACAGAACGTATCGTATTTTACTTAGAGCCATTACGGCTCTAAGTAAAATACGATGTTTAGCTGAATACGGGACGACTGAGGGCCGTACAATTTTATATAGAACGGAAAACAAATAAAAAAGCTCAGATCTATAGGAATGGCATTATTGTTTTTTTTTTATATCTTTATTTATTTTTTAAATTGGGGTTTTTGTCCAATGAGGACAAGGCGTTAATTTACGACAAGTAACGTGAATTTGACTTGTGAGTTTCACATAAAAAGACGACACGAATCTTTTGGCACGTGGATGACATTAACACTCGTATTCGCTACAAGAATGAATTGAACCGTGAATTCAATCAATCAAATCAATTGTAAATTGATGATTTTAATTTATTGATTTCGGCATTAGTTACGATTTCGATCAGGTGCCAAAAATCCTTGTTGCATACATTTGTGCAAATTTTCAGCTTCAGACCTGCAGAAATATAACTTTTCTAATGACAGCCGACAACAATATACAACGTTGATAAAAGCGAGAGGCATTAAATGAAACCACATATTCTGTATATCATTATAAGGCTACACAACAAAAATCAAATCAATGTAAGCAATAGTTTAGTCACAGGATATTTTTTTAGTTTTTTTTTAGTTTGAACATGCTGTATCTTCCTGATTAGGTGACTAAATTTTATAGGCATAGTTATCTAGTTGGCTCCGGTTGGGTCCGAAACTAGTCGGGCTATCCCGATAAATACGCGTGAGTAAACCGTTATAACGTTTTAAGTATGAATCATCCTCACGAAAGTTATTATAAAAATATTGCTTACATTGATTTGATTTTTGTTGTGTAGCCTTATAATGATATACAGAATATGTGGTTTCATTTAATGCCTCTCGCTTTTATCAACGTTGTATATTACAAAAAGAAGTGTTTTAGCGTAATGTAAATGGCAAGTTGTAGCTGTCAAACAAATGATATTGTTTCTCTTTCGAGTGTAATTTCTTTGTTAATGACGTCATCCATCATTGTAGTAATTTAGTGAATGGTTTGCCAGGAGCGTTTCGTTTCACGGATGTAGACTGTCAAGTTTGAGATATATTATGTATACAGTGAAACTAGAGCACAAATCAAAGGTAAACAATATACAATTCGTAAGGTAAATGAGGCACTTTACTGTTAAGAATGTTTAGTCTGTTGGTCTAGGCCAGTCTAGGGAATATAGGCCCTGATCTGGTTCTGGCTGTACTTGAGGTCGCGGGTTTGATTCCCACCCAGGACATATCCCTGTGTGGTGAGCACTAGTGAGCAGGATCATTTATTTTGTGTCTGGGTGTGTATTGAAAATAAATAAGTGTGTTTATTAGTTGTCTAGTAATCATAACACAAGCTACTTTGCATGTTTCATTTGAGACTAGATGGCGTTGTGTGCAGGTTGAGGAATGTCTATTTATTTAATTTGAATAGTTCCTGTAAAAATACTGAAAATTGCTACTTATTTATCACGTGATTTGCATGTGTTCTTGAACTATGGATTCTTGGCTACTTAATTTGCGTTTAGATGCAGTTGTTTGTTTTTATTAGGCAGATCACACCTTACATTTAAAGAACTATTGTGGTACAATGATCTTTTGGCACGTGAATTACATTTACATGAGGTCAAATAAGGTTAAGGTATATTCCATACAAGAATAACTCAACTGTCTATTACCTAATTATGGTGTTTCATATTACGACAGCATTAGTTCTGATTTTGGCCACATACCCAAAGATCCTTGTAGTTTTATATACGAATTAAATCATAGTTAGTACTCGTTTAATTAAATAGTCTACGGGAGAAAATGTTTTAACTGTCGATTTCTCTTTGATTTTATAGTCAGTCCTCGTATTAAGTTCAATTAAGCAAGGTACTTACAACATAAGTAAGAATTATTTATGATTCCCGTCATTATATGGACAGACTTTTCTATTTTACTTTAAGTCGTAAATTAGTACTGTGAAACGGATTAAATAGATTTTCCAGGAGTAAATACAAAAACAAAAAAGCTTACAAGAAGACAGCCTACTTAAAGTAATTCTTAAACATTAATTTTATCCTGTATAATTGGCAAAATTTTTGAAAACCTGTGAGTCTACCTCGAAAATGTTTGCAGTCTACAGTCTAACAATCGTCACATATATGTAAAAACATTACCCTCCTTTCTGTAGCAGCTGGGTAAAAATAAGGCGTTAAGAAAGAAATTCAATTACATGATAAAAACAAATAGCTACAATAGTAATATCGACATTGATATATTAGAATGATTATGTTAATCAAACGTACACATAATACTGCAGTTTCCTCGAAAACAAACGATTAGTTTGTGTTACGCGAATACTAATAAAATGCGGATACAGATCGTTTGCGTGTGCCAACGTTCCGAAGTAATTTGTATTAGATCATGTTCTTTCTTAACCCTTTCTTTCTTAAAACATTAATATTAATGACCTTTGGAACCTAATGTTATTAAACTTTCACGACTTGTATACATAATTATTTTAGGCGACAAACGGGTCTTATTCGCGACATAATTTAATATTTCTTTTCTCCCGACATTTCGGTCGAGTTGCACCGACCGTGGTCATGGGTGGACCTTTGAAACATTCTGGTTTTTAAATTTTAAATGAGTCAAATGATGACAAATATTAATATAATACTTCGTAATAGAGCATTTAGGTAAACTTACGTCGACAAACATATCACATTGTATGCAAGTTGCTAACAAACTAGTTTCAACGCAAGACATAAATATAATGTTAAGAAACAATGTCTCCAAGCCAGACCTCACAATATGCAACATGTACATTTTCAAGTCTAAATGTTGATTGGTGTGAGCAACCCAGCAACATTTTGTAACCCATTGAAAATCCTCATGGACAGTCCTCGTCAAGGGGTGTGCCGGAGTCATAACGGCTAAAAATGATATAAGTTGGACAGTAAGCCTACTTAGTTGTTGGTTATGTTATAAGGTAGCTGTTGTTGCTAAAACACCGATACGTCACGCCTCATTTATAAACCGCAATATGCGTTAGCGGCTATGCGTTAGCTACTTGATAATTGTAGTGCAAATTAACTAACCAACAATTTATATTTCACTCATAGTTCTTTGAACATGTGATTTATTGATACGTTCTTTTAAGTGTATATTTATTTATAGACTGACCGACGACTCGTCGCATTGTTTCCTACGTATAGATAATAGATAGTTTTTGATTTTACGTTGAGATTTACATAGGGCGCGTTGTTGGACTATTCGCCGATCGGCTGCCAGGCGTAATGGCTCATAAGCTGTACATAAGAACATATTCTGAAACATAGGTTATAGGAACTAATTTCCTATTGGAAAAACCTGTTCCTCTAGTACATATGCTTATAAAGCATGGTTTGAAGGAAGTTGATTGGATGGTTTGATTGCTACACATCGATGACTTATAACTCTTTATGATTTATGCTTGTATATGCTTACCTATACTTAACATTACTCAACCTCAAGACAATTCCTTTATTCAAAAACCTAAACTGTACTGTACAAACCACACTTCAGTAACACTAACATCTCTAATAAACAATTTTATTAATCGATATCACAATGTGTGACAGAAATTATATTAATCAAAACTAAACCTATATGTATTACTATAAAATGACATATTTACAACAGCGTCAAAAATATGTCATCATCTCCGTCAATGGTAGGAAACGTCTCTAATTGGAAAATTTAGCCATTTATCTGAACAGCGCATATTTTGTCAATAGAGTCGCACAGAGCATGCTCGAGCGATCCCGCGACTCTGGCTTTGGTAAACGATGGTGGTGGGTGTTTTTGGTCGGTGTGAGTCCGACAAGTCCGTAGGTTGAACTCATTAGAGTTTCAGTCGAGAAACCAAAAAAAAGGCAAAAAGGCCTTAATGAGGAGAATGAGTCCACATTAAGAGAATTATTGAACAATTCTGTCAAAGTCTTATTCAGCTAGTAAAACGAACTGCTTGTTTATATTGTATGCCAACTTAAACGGAATAAAGAGATCTAGCAATAGGTTAGGATGTTTTAACATTATTTGGAAAGGCTATAGTATGCCAATGGGCTTCTATAGGGTACTTTTTATAACTAGATCCCATAGAAAATACAATAATTATATAACATAACAATATCTATAAACTAATACATAAAACTATAAAACTAAAATTAGAACTAATGTACAAGAAGTATCGGCATCGTGTTACACCGCGTGTTGTCACATATCCTTCCTCTGAATTTTCGATAGACGACACCCTTCGGCCAAAACTCTTCTTGAGTAAGGTCTCGACGTGGTGAGTTGAACTCGCACCATGAACGACTTGAAATTCGTGTCTCTACTCTAAACGCGCGACTCTAACCTCTCCACCCTCAAGGTCCTGTAGGTCTTGAATCAGACTCCACGACCTGCTCCACCGTCGTGGTGTGATGTACACGGGACACTTACTGCTGCGCCGTTGGGATGGTGGGCCAGCGGTACCGCACTGGTTCCTACAAGCAGGCTTCTTTTTCTTCCTTTCTACCTGTACGAAGCCATCCTTGTTGCACGTGACCTTCTTTGGACTACTCGGTGGCTGTGGTTTGCCATGAGATTGTTTCTTCCCTATCGCTTTTGGTAATGACATCTTCAATTTCAATTGGGACCGTAGACAGTAGACTGGCCATAAAAAGCGAACTCACCAACTTTGTGCAAAAACTGTAAATTAAATAAGTTTTAAAACAAAGCCTTAATGTTTACATAAGAGCAAGCTCACTATCAGTTGTAATTAGCAAATATTTTTCAAAGATTAGTAATACCTTTTACCTATAGGAATGGTTTTATGACAAGCCTTTACGCTATGTAATAGCAGAATAGCAACTTATTATGTTTGGTAGTGTAAGCAGTTTCTATAAAAATCTGACTGTTATTAGGAACACACTTGGTTAGGAACAACAGTCAGATTTTACCATTACTAACCAAACTTACCTTACTAAACAACTTATTTTAAACAAATGTAATGATATTTTTGTCTACATTTGCTAATAGTGCTCAAAGGGTGCCCGCTTTTGAAATCATCCCATAAACTTGAGGAAAAGAGTAGTCTTTTTTCATTCAATCAGCATATCAAAAAATACAAGTTCTGGTAATATAAATGTGCTTTCTATCGTCGATTGGATTAACAAAGTAATAATGATATGATCGTCCATCGAGCCGTCAACAGCGTCGCCGCTGCAGTGTGCTAGCTAAGTGCAATAAATGCACGATGCGATACGCACACATGTGTGCCTAGGAATTCTTTCAGGCGTGAAAATGAATGTTATAAATAATCAGGCGCACCGCGAACAATTATCATATGAGCTTGAAGGCCAGTGCAGATTCCACTAGTGCAGTTATACAAAAAAAAAATATAAAAATAAAAAAAATATAAATTTGAATTTTGTTTGTATCCGCGTCTCTCGTCTGTCTTGCGGCCATGGATTGGTTGAAATTGGTCGGTATCACGTGATCGTCGTTTGTTTTATTTTTGTGTGATAGTGTTGTGCTGGACTGTGCCCATAATTATAATATTAGTGATGAAACAGTGATGCTCAAATTACCTGTACACTGGGATGTGTCTGTGGATAACGGAGAACTTGTCAATGGCATAGTATTATGTCTAACCTTTTTTTAATAGTTAAATAGATACAAAAATATTAAAGATATTTTTATTATTTTGCGGCATTCAGTCACAAAGTCAGGTTTGAACAGCAAAAATGCTATGACATTTTGAATTAGTATTGCAATTCGTACGAGCACTATATAATTGGAATCGAGTACTCGATCAATGAAAAGAATAATAATTAAAGAATATCAAGAAAAAAGTGATTTAATTAAATAATTATAAAAGCAACAAAAATATGATTATAATTATGCTAAACATTTAGAAAGAACTCAGTATAACAGTCATTGCCTGATGGCCAAAAAGATCGGAAACAATATTTCAGTTATTTTATTAACATTAGCAATCATATTCAATAAATGAAATTGCTAATACCAAAACCGTTATTAAAATGTTAACCACAATAAAGTGTGGCGTGGTTACAATAAACACATAGTTTGTTGATATTGTAACTTGATGATAGTTCAATGCCCTCAAAGGAAATAACGTACATTCTAATGAAATAGTCGAAGTCGGGGCAAAAAAAGTAGACGAAAATTGTGTGTGTCTTCCCCGAAACAAAAGACACAGAAATATCCACAATACACCCTCTAAAAATAAAAGGTGTCTCAAATATATCGCAAGATATAAATTTACAGAAAAGACAGTTTTTAGTCTTCAGATTATAGTTTTAAAAGTCAAAAGTTCAATGCACTGTGTTAATTTTGGGACACCTTTTAATTATACCATGCTGTGCAAGCCGCACTGGGCACAGGCCTCCAGTATAGAAAGGTTTTAAAGCTTTTCCCTTTACATATTTAGTATAAATGAATTTGTCACTTATTTAGTCAACGTAAGGTTCAATGTTCTATCTTTTGTTACAGTTCGCTCTTCTGGTAGCTGTAGCGACAGTCCAGATTACGGCAGATGCGCCTAAGTAAGTAATCTTCTTAATAATACAAAGCATGGTAGTAAATATTTTTTTTCCGCACACAAACGCAGGTTTTATGACCAAAGTAAAAAACCAAAAGTATCGAACAAACTCTCATTAATCTTGATTATCTTTGCTGGCGAGTCAATTTGTAATCTGTAATCATAAGTCATATATTATCAATATTCTTTCTTATTAATCAGTAGTTTGTCAAGTTAAAGATACAGTAATTCCTTAAGAACTGCTCATAACATGTAAATTAGAGACGCTAAGAAGCCCTTATTAGTAAGCGAAAGTGTGTTTAATTACTGGCTACGCGAGTTAATCTGTGAGCATGGTCAATGTCAGTGTGTCGGCGACTGAGGCAAATTGTTATGTTTCACCGCTTAGCGCTAATTTCTTGAGCGTTGCACTAACTCCAACCAGGCGCATAATAAGTGCCTGCCTAATAGAAAGTGCAAGTCAATTCTCATCGCTATCGTCCACTACGTTACTAAAAAAATGAATGACACAAGTCAAATTGTGAGTCGTATGTCTAGTGTGACGAAGTACGGATAGGCAGCAGCGCGGTGGCGCGGCGACGTCGCGGACGACAGCGAAAGCCGCGCGCCTCCGAGTCACGCGTCATGCCATTGACACTGCACTAGACGGAACAACAAGCATAAAAACATCGCCACTCAACATGCATGCGATCGATTACTTCACGACAAAATACCGGCACTGTTATTTTTTATTGTTGCAGGAAAAAGATCCGCATACATCTACCACAAAAGGTGAAACATATACACCATCACAAGAAGATCTATATTACAAACCATCCAGCATCATCACAATATGCACCTGCTTTCATGCCAAGCGCTGAAGGCGCGGTGGCTTTGCCGACAAACGTCGCGGTGCCGGCCGTGGCGAACATGTTGCCCGTAAACTCCGTCGAACTGTACGACGAGTCGCCGACCCGCCTGCCTGGGATCACCTCGGCGGCTTCCAAGCTGCTGCCGCTGTACCGCGCACGTGGCTACTACGGCCCTACGCCGCAAGAGTGGGACGATCAGGAGTACGACCTAGCTCCGCCTCCTGAACCGACGGAAGGATCCTACTTACCTACTGGTTTCGCAGGTCCGTCAGCTGCTCCGTCTGCACAACCAAACTATCCGCCGAAAAGAGTCAAAATAGTAAAGTTGAATGACGCCCCGCGAAAGAAAGCTCCCAGGAAACTCAAACCGAAAAGGGTTTTAATTCGGGGCAAACCAGGTCAAGCTGAGGAAGAACATCCTGTATCCACCTTTCATGAACAATTTTATTCAGATCTCGATAGCTCTGGTACAATTAGAAAAGTAAGGAAACCGCAACGAGTAGAAAAAATTATCGACGGTGATACCGAACATATTCATACTTACAGTGAGGAACATATCCACAAGCTAGTATTTGACGACGGGTCCAAGCTCAACGGAGTAGTCGGAATTGACCCCGTCGGCAGCATGTCTGCTCTCGCCGGTTCACACCCCCTAATTCCTCTGAAAAATTCTCATGCAATATTAGCGTTGCCCTCTGATCCACTTTCTGGTTATACTGCGGTTGGCTCTATGGGAACTCCCTCACATCTAGAGTATTCTTCTTATAATCCACGAGAAGTTACTCACGACCACATATTCCATGATCACGGCGAAATCCCCTCCGATGTCGATATTACTAAAGATCCTTTGGGTTACCCGCCGAGAATGACTTACAACAGTCAGGGCTTGCGTATCGGTTTGGGACCTCATAAAGGACTCAAGAGCAAGTATTCCCATAAATATTTAAGATCACATCAAAAACCAGGTCAGCTCACAGATTTTACATACTATGAAAACATATACACGCCGTACAGCAAACTTCGTAATGGACAAAAGCCAACCATTCCTACGCCTTTTGAGCCGTCCGAGCAAAATTTAGAGGAATACAGGCCTATTCCCCATTTTAAAGTAAAAGACAAGACAAACTTTAAGACTCGTAATGTAGTACCAGCACTATATTTTGGAAACGGAAAACAAGTGTCTGACTACCGACTACAGCAGCAGCAGGGCAGCGCCTCGGCACCGTACTCGGTGTCCTCCACCGTCGTGCATGACTACAAGCCCAAACATTACCCGGGGCAAGGAGTCGAAGCCGTGAGCCTGTCTAAATTTAATAAAAACATTTACAACTATCCAACAACTTTTGACTACGATTCATTCGCTTCCTCGTCAAATCTGTACGGATCTGAAAACTCTGGTTTAAATTATCCTACAAAAAAAGGTAAAAAGAAATCTATATCCACACAGAACATTAGCTTTGGTGGTTTAGATCACCAAACAACAGTAGATCACTTAGAAGATTCAGGTGTGTCAGCAACTTCACTAAATAACGTGCCCTCAGCTTTCGAAAACTACAACAGCTATGATCAACCGAAGGCTTTAGAGTCGGTCCCTTCAACAGCCTACACCCTGAGGGAGAGTTCTCCAGTACACCCGTACTATACTTCGATGGCGGTGAAAGCTCTGCACGGGGAACAGGCTTCAGTAGCTGAAGCATCCAATGACAATTACCAGTATGCTGAGGCCCCGATACCCACAACAACTGCCTTTATACCTACAGTAGCGACCACCACGGCTCCTCCACAGGAATACTACGCGATTCAAAGCACTGACGTTATTTCCACGGAAGCTCCTAATTACGAAACAAGGCCTAGAGTAGCGGCAAAAGACAAAAGTTCTGAAATTGTTAGTTCACATAAAGAGTCTAAGCCCAGATACAAAATATTAGCATTGCAAACAAAAGACATGCATTCTACACTTGACTCAGACCACTATTACAAACACAGTGCGGACGCGTCGAGTACCACGGGGAAACTCAAATATGGTGACAAAATATGAACGCTGTTTCTTCACAATTAGGCCCTTATAATACAGTGCTCTCGAGCTCAAGTTTATTTAAACGAATTAACAGGTTAAAGACATTTCTCTTACAATGTATAAGAGCTATGTTGAGAGCCATTTCTTAATTAGAACCTTAGTGCTATTTAGTTTCATAAGTTCGTGATCTTACGTCTGTGTGTCGCACTGAATGCCGTGAGTGAAGTGAGTTATAAAATCTAATACTTTGTGAATATTATATTATTATTTATACTGTCTTGTATAGCTAAAATAATCAAGATTTGATTATTGGTTATACGAAAAGCGCGAACGACGATGGTATTCATGCATTTTATACGAATCTATAGGCGAAGTTTAAATATAATGTACATAATATAAAGTGAATTTTATTTAATATTTAAAAAAATATATTTATGCAGACATACCACAAGAAGTCCGTAAGTTACCTACACAATCAATTTTTGTTAGCGCCTGACCGATGCCACTTCGGTTTCACACACGTTTCACACATTGCTCATTATTTTAGGCAGGCGTTCAACCTCAAGCAAGTCTGAGTGGGTAAGTACTTCAAATGTGTTTTCAACTTTAATTCGAAACTGATAAGAAGAACATATGACGTGTGGGCACCAAAATAAATATTATTTAACAACGTAACGCAATATTTTACAAAATTTGATGACGCATTCAAAACGAACTACTTTTTTTTTATTTGAAAAATATAACATGATTAAGCAGGTTCGCATAGGTGTGTGCTTCAAAGTACCTGCACTTCAGACTTTCTTGTTTCAGTTCATTTTACGTCTTTGATATAGGTTAGGATGCCATTTCATTCACATAAATACATTTCCATATGTTTTCGCGGCATTCCTCAGGAATAAAAAGTACTGCCAAAAGTTATGTATACTCTTTAATAAAAAAAGTATGGTTTTAGGTACTAGTTGTCTAAAGGTTTAGAGACAGTTCAAGAAGCAATATGTTTGGTTGATACAGATCAGCCCTTAGTTTTGCGGTAGTTTGCGATAACGTTCCCGTGGCCCCCAACCATAGGGAACGGGGATCACTCCGGTGGTTTAAGCCGGTAAGAACCCGGCACTACCCTTTCCCTTCCCCAGGGCGATGGAAGTCCATGAGGTTTCCACCGGGTAACAAAACAAAAACAAAGGTCAGCCATTAGCATCTTATATCAATTGAAATCGAAGCAAAAAGACATCTATTCAAATTAGGCTAGGTACTAAATATCACCTTTTGAATGTCCAAAATATAAAAGACATTCCCCAGATTCACGCTCTTCACTGCTTCCTTACTGCTCTTGCTGCGGGAAAAAAACGGCAGAACAAGCTTCCCAGTAGCACGATGTCTCTCAGTATACTACTGTGTCTATTTCCTCTGCAGCCTGTGACTACAGCACAGTCGTAAGGTTTTTCCGTTTTTTGGCAATCTTCCCTTGCCTACCTTGTTTCACTCAAAACTGTAATTATAAGGTATTCATAACTGAAGGTTTCGGTATCTATTCTTAATAGAGCAAAGTTTCGGCTCTCACAATACAAATAAAAGATATCGTTTTGAATTAATTAAATACAATTAAATTCAAGTTATTATTTATACTTTATTCACTAAGATCTGTATAAATCTCGTCGATTGCTTGAATTATAATCACGCTAATGCCGTATCTGTAAATTATACAATTATGATCGCACTTTCCTTCTCAATTTATACAGCAATACATTTATTTGTACTTCCTGATCGAATCGATATACTTACTAGTGTAGTAAAAAGCGTTAAAGTCCATAAACATACAGTCAGAGAAAAAAACTTTACGCGCAATCTGATTCACAGCTGAACATAATTAAATGCAAGATGTTTCGGCTGGAAATTAACTCAGAATACGGACAGACACATGGAATATCATTAAGTACTTTTGATAGTTGTATATCTCATTATGTTAATCAACTTTTGCCGACTGTACGAAGCTGTGAGATCGTAAAAGCATGGAGCTTGCGCGGAAGTCTGCCAGTGAAGGGCGGCCAAACAGGGTTCACTTACGTAACTGAACTGTTAACTTACTCATTCCTGATCCGAGAGAGATTTTACAACATCGTAAGTATTCAATACTTTTGCAGTATCATACCTTATACCATTACGTAATATCGTATTCCTAATACGTACTCGTATCAAACCAATTACATCATCATATTATATGATATTCCCAATACGTATTAGCAGTAACAGTTACAAACAGATTCATATCGTTTTTAAGAGAGATTATTCTAGTTTAGCCATATTAGTGTTGTAGTTTTGCTACGATTTGGTTTTACAAGTATTCCGTAACATCAAGATTGGAATGACTCATAAGAGCCATAAGTTTAAAAGAAATCGTGAAGACTAACGTCGGGCGTGTTATAAAAAGGTCCCGCAAATTAAACTTTGAATTATTGTGGCAACAATTTTTTTCTTGAGCATAATTTGATGATGGTTATAGAAGTGTCAGTTTTATAGGTGATAGTGAAATGTTGGCATCTACCTACATCTATAATGCCATTAACTTTTGTAGATGTAAATATAATATGTAAGTTAGTCGAACTTGGCCATGATAAAGTTTTCCGTTTTCTGAACTTTGCTCGCTCCTTCGAATTATTGGGTGTTCATAGTTTATATTTTAAACCTAGCTCAAACGCTTTTGATGGCAATCCAAGTCACTATAAATCAAAAAGGACTCTGGAGACCAGACGAGGAGTTTCGACTCTTAGGATCAGCGTTAGTTCTTAACATTACCTTGCATATAATCAAAATGATTTTTAAGAACATTCAATGTAACTCTCACTGACATAGACAAAGAGCAACTTGTACATGTTCGTGTAACAACACTAGCGAAGCGGAACTAGGAAATTGAATGCAGAGTTGGTAACGACGCGCATCTTCCCATGAAGTTTAGAAAACATGATTGTGATTGTTGTTATTTTCTCAGTCGAGATCAATCAAGTTATTACTTTAAGTACACAATGCTTTTTACTCTTAAATGGAACATTGAAAATCTAAGTACGAAAATTCAAAATGAACTGCAAATTTCCGTACAACTATAAAGCAAATCTGCGCATTGTTTTAGTGTCTAACAGATAGGTACATACGCGGAATACAAAATGTATATGTATACAATTTTTTTTTTAATGTGCGGAACCGCAAAAAGTAAACAACAGTTGTTTTTCAGTTTAGTATGCCAAATAATTATCTCGATCGGAACTAGAATGGACTGCAAATAGAAGAAATAGGTTGCGTAATTATATTCACACGTAAGTGAAACTCAGATTGCGTGCACATTCTTCCCGTGGTCGTCAGTCTCATGCAACATTTCCTCTTTCAAACGCATTACAATGCGAAAAATATAGTGTAGATTATATTACATTGCTGGCCGTTATATGTCATTTTTGATGCCAAAGCTGCGTGGCTCCGCAATGTATCGCAATTTGTTTGTTTCTCGCTTCGTCTGAATGAGTCTTTAGCTTGCTGTAACGTAACTGTTGCCTCACATCAATTAGTCAGCTTGTAATTGATCTGTGGGTCAGTGAGTGCTAAACAAAGCTCGGTAAAGACTTTCATTATGTAAGACAGATTACATGTGTAAGTTGTGGTGTGTATGTATATTGTTTTGTTTGTCATTTGAAGATAGTAGCATTATTGTCAGCAAAATTTAAAATGCTAAATAATTCGTAACGTAAATAGTTAACACAAGTATTTGATAGGACTCAAGAAAAAACACCAATAAAAAACATTAAATAACGTGTAATTAAACAAATCAACAATAACTTAGCCTAAGACCTATTTACAATTACTAAACTTGTACTATATAGCACCGGATGGTTCATCCATGGACATTGAGGATATGACTTAGTTGGTTTATTAATACTACGGAGGTTGTTATTTCCGTTTGTGGTAGGGGCCACCTCCGTGGCCGGCTCCTATGGCGTTCGTGTAGCTGTCACCGTGACCACCCCCGTGACCTCCTCCGTGACCTCCGCCGAGGTCAGCTAAGCTAAAGCCACCGTGGCCGCCTCCATGGCCGCCACCATGGCCGCCACCATGGCCGCCGCTGCTGTAATCACCTCCTGACCCGTGCCCGCCGAAGCCAACGCTGTAGCTGTCTCCTCCTCCGAATCCACCGCCGCCGTGGGAACCGTGGCCGCCTCCGATACTGTAACTGTCGCCACCTCCGTGACCGCCTCCGTGACCGCCGCCGTGACCACCGCCTCCGCCGAAGGAATCAAAGCTGATACTAGAGTAGCTGTCGTGGCCACCTCCGCCGCCTCCACCTCCGTGGCCGCCAATGCTGTAACTGTCATGGCCTCCGCCGCCACCGCCTCCGTGGCCGCCGATGCTGTAGCTGTCATGACCGCCGCCGCCGCCGCCGTGACCACCAAAGCTGCCTAAGCCAGAGCCGTGACTACCGCCGCCGTATCCTCCGCCGCCACCACCGCTGTAACTGTCGTGGCCTCCAGAACTAAAGCTGCTGCCGTGGTCATCATGTCCGCCTCCAAATCCACCGAAACTGGCACTGAATCCACCGCCATGTCCACCGCCGTGGCCTCCGCCGTGTCCACCATCGTAGCCACCGCCTGATCCACCGTGACCGCCTCCGAAGCCGCCGCCGCCGTGGTCATGTTCATCATGGCCGCCACCGAAACCGCCTCCGAAACCACCTCCGAATCCTCCTCCAAATCCAGAATCATGATCGTGGTGTTCTTCGTGGCCGCCGCCATGTCCACCACCGAAACCGCCGCCGCCGCCGAATCCGCCGCCAAAACCTCCACCGTGTCCGTGATCATCATGGCCGCTACCGTGGTCATCTCCTCCGTGTCCACCGCCGAATCCACCTCCGAATCCACCGCCGTGTCCACCGCCAAGATCGTAGCCTCCATGACCACCGTCACCGCCTCCGTGGCCGCCGAAATCACCACCGCCGTGGCCGCCAAAATCACCACCGCCGTGTCCACCGAAATCTCCACCACCGTGGCCGCCGATATCACCACCTCCGTGGCCACCGAAATCACCACCGCCATGTCCGCCGAAATCGCCACCACCATGGCCGCCTAAGTCAAATCCTCCGTGACCACCATCGTGTCCGCCATGTCCACCTCCGAAGCCACCACCGCCGCCGTGGCCGCCGCCATGGCCGCCTCCGTATCCGCCGCCGTGACCACCTCCGAAGCCACCGCCGTGGCCGCCACCGTGACCGCCATGCCCACCGCCGCCGCCCTTCAAGTAGTCGGCAAAGCCTCCGTGCAAGTGGTCTGACAGGGATCCGCCGTGGCCGCCTCCATGGCCGCCACCACCGCCATGTCCTCCGCCGTGGCCACCGCCGTGGCCACCGCCGTAGCCGCCGCCGCCGCCGCCGCCGCCGTGTCCACCCCCGTACCCACCGCCGCCGTGGCCGCCGCCACCGCCGCCATGACCGTGATCGTCATGATGCTCGTGAATTACGACCTCTTTGGAAGAGTGATGTTCTTCAGGTATGTGCACCCGAATATGAACACTGTAACAACAAAAAACATACATTGTCACTCACATTCTCAAAACGTTAATAAGTTTATAACATTATTCGCAGTCTTACAATATTGTTAACACAGACTGTAATATAACGTAATAATAAACAAGAAAAGATAAATCGCAAAGCCAACAGGTCAAACGTGTTATAGTGAAAACCTAGTGCAAGGGTAGCTCTGTCATTTAAAGACAATGGCTTGGTTTTCACCATTTACCGCAATGAAGAAGCGTGAGAATCGTTATAGAAATTTCAACCAAATTGTTCCATCCACTATGTTTTTGTGGTTACATTGACTTGTAGCGTAACTAATAGATACTCGCAGCTCAGATATATCCGTAAACACATTGTAGGGATGGAGAAATTTGCTTAGATCTGGGAACATGGTATGATACTAACTGTTCATGTCCAAAAGTCGCCAGGCAGACACCAACGCTAGCCAGTAGAAAGCAGCTCAGCTGAAATTATAACAGTAAACAGTAATTTAGTTTCTTGACCTCACACTACTATATTTCATACATGAGTTTGATATGAAAACGAAAGTGGTCAGCTCAGTGCTGATTTGCTGTAATAATCTCGTCAGAAGTGGAGATAGTCGTGGTACTCATAACAATTGTGTTACGTAAACGGTGCCTACTCTATAATCAAAACTCTCTAATGAGAACTTCATTAATCTACACTGATGAAACATGTTCCTTAACAATTGTTTCCTCTCTCTAGAAATTATTCAGACATTAATCTGCTATAATCACTCTTAATTAAACAAATGTATGAATAAGACAAGTATGAAATCGTAATTAATTATTTAAATCACTGTTGAATAATGTAAACACTAGATTTGGGCACTTGGTGAACTATGTTAGTTGTGATCACAGTCGATGCAAATGGATGCACCAGAAATCCTTAGAGGTGCGGAAGAGTTCAGCATAGCGTTAGTAGTGACGTTACTCACGGCTAATCGGGAAGCCATGATGCGTGAGGAGTGAAGGTGCTTTTGTCGCGCCTTCTCCGCTTCTCCTGGTACTAAGCGAACGAACGAAACAACTGTGATGAGGTGCCACCAGCGAGGTAGCCTTTTATATTACAGTGAATGTACGCAACCCCTACTCCGTACGTTTAATATCATATTGATAATATTAAACTTGTAATTTAAAATTGTCTATGTGCGGGCAATATGCCCAAATATAAGCATAAATTTCTCCTACACATAGATCGTTATCTCAGCGAATGTAATTGTTCCCCGAATCGCTCCCATGTGGACAGATGCGGCACAATACGTTGTACGAAAATTTAAGTTGATAAACTTGACAACTTTGTCAGCAGTAAATCATGAAGCTGTAATTAGTTGTTGCATCAAGGGATCATATTTTGGAAACATCAACAAAAAGCCACTTCTGTTTCCTTTAAACGGGATATTGTTTAGCTTTCAGAAATATATTTTAAAATCTAGTTAGAGCAATTTTTTTTATGTGTTCGCAAGAAAATTATAAGCATATATTAACAATTTGAATTCCAACTTAAATTAGTGAGTATACCCAATGAGTATGATTACATTGTCCAGTGAAGATCATAATCTGGATGGCTAAAGAATCTGGAGTACTCATTAATGAGATCGCCTCAACATAATCATGTAATTATTTCGATATTACGATGAACGGACATTCCGCCCGCGTCCAGCATTACGTAACTACACGTAACCATGAATGAAGCTCTCCCCAAATGCGTTTCCTTTTATAGTAATAAAAATAAACTTCAGATTGAGATGGAAAATATCACAGCGACCCTATATAAAGTGACCTGATTCTAGATCTTAGGTAATTCTATTTCTTAATACCCTTTTTATACAAATTTCTATTCAATAATTTTATGTTATGTTTGTTTGATTATATTATTTAATGCATTTCAAATATAATAGATACATAAACTCGTAGATTCTATATTACGTCAGATAAAAATAGATAAGTCGGGTTCAAAGTTGAAAAAGATAACAGAAATGCCACTGTAAAAAAGATTTATGAAAGGTCATATTTGGCATATGTATTATACATAAAGTTATGAATACAACACCCAGTAGATATAACACGCCATCTTTTATAAAAAAGTGACACAATTTGGTTGATTAATTACATGCTGCGATATTTCGGTAAAGTTACTCTGGTTACTATACTTTTGAGCAGGTAATTCCAGCCCAAAAGTGCAACTTTCGATATTCCTTAATTTTGAACACAAAAACCTACCTGTTATTACTTCATAACAGCTTGATTTTTGACATTACATAATGCAATCAAAAACACCGCGAATGGAATCTTTTTAAATGATATTTATGACCCTTCAAAAAATATCATGACGGTATCAAAATCTAAATTGTCACTAAAATAAAATCTAAAGTAAAACCAATGGCTCCTTTAATGCTACTGAATATTCTTCAAGATTCTTCGCTCCATGAATGCAACCTGATTCGGGCGCAGACAAATTAGTTTCTGAGGTGACCCGACATAATATGACATCTTGACGTTTTCAATTGGGTCATATTCCTATTACTACAACAAGCGGCCCGTGTATAATCACTAAGCCTGATATTATGAGGCCCTTCTGTAGCTTTTTTAATAATTTGAGTTATTTATGACATTAAAATGTTACCAGTGTATTCAATGGTTAAAAAATCTCAACTCAATAAATAATTTGTATCTAATAGCAGGCAATCTAAAAAACGATCCAAACTTCGCCATGCAAGACGAGCTAAATATTTTATACTAGAGAGTCTATTGTGATCCAATTGTATTGGTTAAGTGGCATATTCACTACAGAAGGACTATCAAGGCAATTGCAGTTGTGAAAGCCAGACTACACGACGATACACACTATAAAATGGGGGCATTCCATAAATTTACACTAAAAACCTCCTTTAGAAAGGAAATTAAATTAAAGAAATCCCCTTGAAAGGAAAATAGAATTAAGAAATCGAGAAAGTCCACCAAATCCTCCCTGATCATCTATACTTATAATAAATCTGTAGAGACTCTAATTCTGCAATAACAAGATATTATATTATTATTATTAATCAGTAAATTTATTGTCAGTCTGTCTGTCTGTATATTCGTTATAGAAACAAAAACTAACTACATATTTAGTAATTAGTATAGTGCAATCCGGTCGGTTTACGGTGACGTAACAAATATAATTATAAAATAGAGACAATTCTTGGCCATGCTAAATACCTATTTTAACTCCTCGCAATGATGAGGCATCTCAGATTAATAATCTTACTGTACCTACAGTGGGAAGCAAACTTTATAGACCAATAAATATAATATCTGCCGGAAATCAATATTCCACGCGGACGAAGTCTCAGGCAAAAGCTAGTAATTGAATAGTCTCATTTCGGCAAGTGCTACATCAAAAATATTTTTAAGAGACGGTTGAAGGAATCAGGTATTCCTTATACATAAATACATGTATCTATTCAACACATTGTCGTTGCTGTAATATTGTAAACTTCTTACGATCGATCTATACGCGATTACTACGATTTATCATCGTGTGAGATTTCCTCCGGAACACTTTCTTCGAGGTGTAAAATGCATTCAAGTTTCCGTATCTATCGTTGTTTAAGTGTATATAACTGTTCCCGTTTTTCTCTAGAACCAATTCGAAGATTATTGAATTGATTATTTTCGATTATATTAATAATCGTAAATTTATAAGCCAGTAATGAAATATATTATTGCAATGTATTGATATCGATCCGGTTCTTTGCGACTCCCTCATCTATATATATAAAACTCTTCCGTTACTGACTGACTGACTGACTGACTGACTGACTGACTGACTGACTGACAGACAACGCACAGCCGAAACTACTGGTCGTAGAAAGCTGAAATTTGGCATGTAGGTTCCTTGAGATATGTAGGGGTGCACTAAGAAAGGATTTTTGGAAATTCAACCCCTAAGGGGGTAAAAAGGGGTCATAACGTTTCTATGAAAAATCTTATTTCTTGGGTGTATAAACTTGAAACTTAGCACAAACACGTATATGGTCAAGTAAATAAGTTTGGCATTATAATTTTTTCCAAACTACCCTCCAATAGTGATTTAGGGGGTTGCGATTGGGTGACTGATTGACTTTCGCGCAGCCATAACCGCTAGGTGTAGGAGTCTAATATTTTGAACAAAGCTTCCTTTACTGACAGGAGTGAGCATTAAAAAAAGATTTTTTGGAAATTCAACCCCTAAGGGGGTAAAAAGGGGTCATAACGTTTCTATGAAAAATCTTATTCCTTGGGTTTATAAACTTGAAACTTAGCATAAACACGTATATTATAGTCAAGTAAATAAGTTTGGCATTATATATTTTTCCAAACTACCCTCCAATAGTGATTTAGGGGGTTGCTATTTGGTGACTGATTGATTAACGCACAGCCGAAACCTCTCGGTATAGAAGTCTGATATTTTGAACAAAGCTTCCTTTAGTAACACAATTGACCACTAAGAAGGGATTTTTGGAGTAGCAATCCCTTAGGTAGCGGGCGGGGGGGGGGGAGATCAACTGATACTTTTCTAGACGATGTTTTTGTCTCGCTTTACTTTTTGATACATAACGTAATCGAAAAACTCTAAAACTACTTATCGTTTTCAAATATTCACCATTAGAAAGCTACATCATCCCTTAATAACTCAAGCTGTATAATATAATTTTTTAGCCTATAAAAGAAAGTCCTGTCGAGATCATTAAAAAATGCCACAATCCCAAATTACATGTGGGCGAAGCCGCGAGCGGAAAGCTAGTCAATACATATAATAAGACAGTAAAAATAGAATTTCTGTACAATTCAAAAATGAAAATATTCAAAAATGTAACCTTCCTTTTGAATCAATCTGTTTAAAAAACCGCGTCATAATCCGTTGCGTAGTTTTAAATATTTAAACGGACATACAGACAGACAGCGGCTTATATACTACGTAGTGATATGCTATCATAACAGACAAATGCTAACACATAATTAATTTTAAATTTATAATTATTAATTACATGACTGAGTTTAGTATCATAATTATCTTTACAACAACGTAAAAACGTGTAAACTTAAATACGGTGTAACAAGTCGTTAAGGCTCGTAAATTGTGATTGACGACTGAAGACTGCACAAAAGGAGCAAAAACTGTACCCAATACAAGTTCATAATTTATGTAATGTTACACACGCCGGCCTCTGTAATGTACTATGTTTTTGTACCTGAATGAAGATGCTGTAAAATGGAACCTATTTTTATTCAGTACAAGGAGTTATTAAAGTTTAGGAAGTATCCTACAAATATTATGAACGCGAACGTTTGTAAGTATGGATAGATGTATGTGATGTATGCGTGGATGAATTGATGTTTGTTACTTTTTCACTTTCAATCGGCTGGATTAATTTGGTTTGGAATTAGCTGACACCGGCAATGGGGTAATTGGGTAATGTTTTTGCGACATTCGCGCGGGCGGGAAAAAGAAAAAATAAATAATGAAAAAGCTGTTCCGACTTTGTTTCTTTTGTATTGAAGTAAATTAAGGTAGAATGTCGATTAAGTTTGATAAAACTATTCATTTTTATATCACTAAGTGATCTTAAATCCAAATTAAACTCAACTGACATATCATTTCTTAAGTCGGGACATACTTGTTATGGGTCAATCGCAGAGCGATCCAAGATATTCAGAATACAATGAAGTCACGACATCTTTTCACATAATTAACGAATATATTTGACTATAAATGTAAACGTTGCAAAACATGCTATTACCGCGGCATTAACAATGAAAACTTTGATAAATGTTGGAAAGTAAAGACCCGGCCGTTATTACTTAGAAAAAACTACGAAATAGTTCATTTAAGAATTTATAAATTCACACACACAAGGACAGAAAACACAGAAAAATGTAATTAGACACAGTTTTTAATCGTTTGTTTAATCTTAACACAAACTTCCTTTTAATTCTGGGAATAACAATTGCACAATGAGTTGATAAAGTGTGTTTTATTAAATAAAAAAACATGTGTGTTAATGAATATTTATCTTATTAAATTAATTGCCTACTATCTTTTGTTTTATTTTTTATATCCTTTAGTGCGAGGTTTGTATTGTTTATGTAAATGTCAAACTGTAATTAGGTTGCAAAGCTATTAAAATACCTCAAGATGTAGAAGTATGAGGTACCTAAAGAAGGAAATCAAACTACAAATTCACGTAAAAATGAATGCAATCGAGAATTTGAAAGTAGGTTGAGTCAAGAGTAATGCTAATTCATTAACATTCGAAGATTATTGTAATAGATAGTTTGATTGAGGCAATTTGCGTACATTGTGAGAAACGCGGAACTGGGTGCCCAGTAACTGATAGGTCAGACTTCCCTATTAAGAGTAAGTGGTCGTTCTCGCATCACTTTAGCATAAGATGTTGTCCAGTGATTTACATTTGTTGTTCCCGATACGCACAGTGCATTGGTCCAAAAAGACCTCAAGCTATCCGGCGAATTGAGAACTTCCACCCTTTTTGTCCGTTAATAGTGTACAATATGCATTTATAGATATTATGTATACCCGTAGTCAGATATACCTAGTCAGCTATATAAGTATCAAAAACGCTGACATAAAATACGCAGAACTGAAATGATGTAAATGTATTCGTCATCAGTCTAATCAGCATATCTAGAGTTCCAGATACAATGCGTGAATAGGAACACAAAGTCCACTAAGCCTTTGCTAAATTAGCAAGAGTCAGCATCATAACTACAAGTGAGACCTACTCTAATTATTTACCTATATCAACACGAAATACCTTACCTAACATATTTTAATTTTAACACTAACGTCGGACTAGCTTTTGCCCCGGATTCGTTCACTTGGATATCGATTTTCGGGGTGAAAGTTGCCTATGACTTCTTTTGGCGGATTTAGGGCCAGGCCACACGGTGCGGCAATGCACCGCACCGCATTACTCCGCACCGCACTGGCGGCCACACGAGCAGTGCGGCGTCGCAATATTCTTACGGCGCCGCTGCGGCACCGCAACAGGCTTGGCTTGGCTCCTGCCTATGTCGTCCTGCACTCTTGCCTATGTCGTATAAACAACTGAGCGGCTTGGCTGCGGCACCACACTACTTGCACCCCTCCCCGCCTCGTCTGCCTCGCGCCGTTGTCCGGTGCGCCTGCGGTGCGACGCCGGAGCGGCGCCAGGCGTGCCGTGTGGCATACCATACATTTTTATATGTAGGAAACCGTTGCGGCACCGCACAGGCGCCGCGCCGGAGCCGCACCGCACCGTGTGGCCTGGCCCTTACTTTACTTACCTTACCGTCTAAATACATAATGTAGTTTAGGCTTTCATCCGTGTAACAAAGCGATAGACTTACATAAATTCTCATTTATAAATTACTTTAATTTAATTTAATTTATAAGTTACCTGTGACTACGTGTACGCGAATGCCAGTTATCACTGCAAAAACATTACCTCCTATGATGAGGTCAGTTAAAAAGTAGTCTGTGTTATTACAGGTGTTAACCTAACCATACCAAATTTCAGGAAAATTGATCTAACCTTTCGAGCGTGATAGAGTAACAAACTTGCGTCTATAATATTAGTAGGATAAAACGTATGGATTACATTTACATTAAATATATTGTACAAATACATATAGGTCTAAATTTTAGAAACAATCGCATTTTCCATCATCAAGAGGGTTGTTATAAAACTGTACGTATCCTAGATCACACTAAACAGTGTGTGTTGAGTCACCTCAGACTGTACAATCAGCACGGAATCCGATAAAATCTCTTTGCTTCGCTCTCAAGTCATCAAGCACAGCTTGCATCATGGCGGAAGAGCTGCTGGAGTGTAAGTATGATGAATAATGTTTAAGGTGAAAGGGACACGCGGAAGGATGGTCGTGTGAAGTTACCTGGGGGTGCGAAATGAATCAATTACTACACGCTTGTGAGACGTCTGTCTGGAGATGTACGTATTAGCGGGTTTTGGGCTATAACTATCACCCGCTTTATTTTATGGACTTTGGATGTTGTGGAGTGTATTGAGACAGGCTATGCCCGATAACAATAAGATTTGATGGTATTTGTAGAGATAAACAATTGTACGAACTATAGTTCTGCCAAAGTTAAAACATAAGTTTATTGTGTCGAAAAATTTATAGACACGTGGGGCCTTGAAATGTAGATAATTATCATTTGTTTTTACTAAAGATCTCATATTTTGCTGATTCAGTAACATTCGACTGAGAATGAACAATCTTCGTTTAATGATGACTCTTTTAGAAGAAAGTATCTTAGTCATTTCTTTTTTATTTTGTTGGCTTAGGCACAGCTGAACAAAGAAGTCAGCATTTTCTACTAAACTTTTCTATCCTTTGCTATTACCACTATCTAAATCATAAAAAATATAATTATAACATCTTAGTGTTTAAACAATCTTAATACTAATTAAAAACAATCCTAATTTTTCACACGCATTGAGACAACAGTCAGACATTTAGTTGGATTATTTCCTTGCAGGCATTTTATGCAACATGACCATTCACTACTAAATATGCTGGTGAGGACTGGTATACAATGTAGCCATAGATGTATAATATGTATGTAGAGATATACTACATAAATATTTAAATAAATATTTCTCAACATTTCCACAATGCCACAGTTAGTCTCAAATTAAGTATACGAAAGTAACGTGCGTTGCGTTATGAGTACTAGACTTAACTGATAAACATACTTATATTTTACTAAATACATTCGTTTTATATAAAATTGCACCCAGACATAGAACAAATGATCGTGCTCATCACACAAACAGTTGTCCTGGGTGTAAATCGAACCCACGGTCTCCGGTATAGCAGTCAGGGCCACTAACCACTAGACCAACAGGCCCGTCTACTCAACATCAGCTACATGATGTTATATAACAGTCAAACTTCCAAGGCAGTCGAGTTTACATATCACTCGACATTTTCATGGAGTGCTTGTCCGTTATATAATAACTACGCAATACTAAATCAGACATTGAATGCATATTGACGTCGAATGATTTATAAGATGGTTATTAGAAAACAGGTATGGGACAGCGAACTGTATTAGTATAATTAATGTATAACCGGGTTTGATATCCTATGAACTAAGTGAGGTTTCTGTAATCGTCATTGTATAGAAGTGACGAATGTAAATTGCGTGATCGTTATCGAATGTCGACTTCGCACATATGAGCGATAAATATAACGGTTGATGCCTCTTGTCTTCTGCCAGGGCTGCGGGATGTAAGTGAGAGTTACCGCAGCCCTAGTACTCAAAAGGCTCCAGGAGGAACATAGTGGGTTTTAGTCAGTAAAAGTCTGACACTCCCTCCCGTGCACCCACAGCTGGCAGGGTGATTTGATGATTTCCCACGAAAAAAAAGAACAAAAAGCCTCTTGTCTCAGAAGTCAGTAATCTGATACTATGGACTTTAAAATATCGCAACTACACACCTACATATCCCAATCAAAGTATGATATAATTTACCGTCAATTAAAAATTCTCATAAAAAGCTTCATTTCGAAACACGGAACAAAAAGACGTTACATTATTACAAGCGATCAGAAATGCCGATTTGAATAAATTTATAATAACAGTTAGCTAAATTGGCAAGTGTGGAACTCTGTGGTTTACCCAAGATGATAGTAAGGTGAAGTAATGAAATATGTAATCATCGGTCTGATTTCACATAGTATTAAATACCGATATTTAACTAAAGATGACATGTTTATACAGTAACCCCTTTTAATGCTAAGCAGGAAATAACTTCTAAGACGTTTCACTGTTTTTTACATACAGTCAAGGTATACCATCAAAGAATGGAACAATACACATTTGAACTATTGAAAGAGGTCACCAAATCAAATAACTGTCACTCATTCTTTTATTCAAACTTCGTCACAACTTTCAGGTTCGTGATCGTGTGTAAATAAGGTATATGACGTAATATCAACCTACACAACTATTTGGAAGATTTCTTTACAATTTTATAGACTAACAAATAAAAGTGGACTTCAACGATACGTGGTTGTTGGCCTTTCAATCTAGTGCAATATTACTAACCGAGTTTTAAACTCGCGATTAATTCATATACCTATATACCATATACCTTTCAAAAAGCTGCGAAAAGATCACTTGAATTTGAATCAAACCAAAAACAACGTATCTACTTTAGAAACATAGGTATTTGATCGCCTTTCATTTTTTTATCTATGGGCTCAAAACCACGTATGATGAGAATTCATAAAACACTGAAGAGAGAGGCTGTTATCCCTAACATCCTACTAATATTATAAATGCGAAAGTTTGTGACCATAGATGCATGTATGAATGTTTGTTACTCTTTCACGTTCAAACGCCTAAAGTAATTTTGATAAAATTTGGTGTGGAGCTAGTTGACACCCTGGTTTAACTCATAGGCTATTTTTTAAACGACAGTGCCAGACCGAGTTACGTTTTTGCAGCTATAACCGTCGAGCGGCCGAAGCGGCAGGAAAAAGTAAGTAATAAACGTAATAACATTCTAATCACTTCTGCAACCAAAAATGGTAAACACGTTTTATGTTGATTCATTACTTGAGGTTAGTTTGTCTCAAACACCGAAAAGTATTGTAAAGGTGTTAAATTTAATAATCTTCTTATGCAACTTGATCACTTACATATCTTCAACTCATAGGTATAAGGATGTAAGTGTCGGGTATTAATAAGAGAGAATAAGTCTTGTAAAGCTGTCAATAGACCCAGAATTGTTATTTTGGGACATTGCCGCCTCTGCTGGTACATTTTAACATAATAGAAATTTAGAAGAGCATAATATACAAAGAATTTAAAGGTCTAGTTCTAGTTGTCAGGCCGTGAGGTCGGAAAGGCGTCGTGAAGAAGTCGGAAGGTCGTCTTGAGGTCGGAGGATTGTATACCTACTACATTCTAATAATTATCTGTGATTCTATTCGTATCTTATCGCAATCTTTTTGCAAAATGTATACAAAGGACTGACATCAGGCAAAGGTTTGGTTGGAACTGTATTTTTGGCGATGTGTATGCGCAAAAGAAAATCAATCGTATCCTACTTTAGAGCCTTCCTCGATGAATAGTTTATTCGAGACAAAAAAAAATCAATTCGAACCAGTAGTTCCTAAATTTTGCGTGTATTACTCTTCAGCTTTATATATTAGTACTAGCGACCCGCCCCGGCTTCGCACGGGTGCAATGCTGATATACTAAATACGCTACAGAAAAACTGTGAACGTTGTTTATAAAAAAACATAGCGGCCCGCTCCGGCTTTGCACGGGTTTAAAATATGTAACTCACTGAAAAAATGATAAAATCAATCCAGTAGATTTGATTTATTCATTTACTGCCCGTAGCCCGCACGCGTTTTTGGAGTACTTAAAACAATTCCCCTTTCCTTATCTTTGGAATATCTTTTATACACAATATTTTCACTTTTTTTTACATTTTTACTTTTTTTTACATTTTTACAATTTTTTAACATTTTTTTACATGTTTACTTTTTTTTACATTTTTACCTATTTATTTGCACGCTGCCGCCGCGCCGCGTCGCCGTAAACGCTACGTTCCGCAATTTTTAAATCTGTACATCTTCAAAAATATTGATTTAAATCAGATGCTGTAAAAGGCCAAATAGATCTATATTAAATCAACAATGTATTTAAGGTATTTAATTGGATAAGGATTAATGCTGTATTGGTTAAAATCGCTTCGAATATTAGTCATTATTTGTCGTAAAAAGTAAATGACAAAAAAATTTTATTGTGGGATATCCATAAGAGATAGACATATACCATCGCGGAGTTTTCTGTAGACCTTTTCATTGTGTACAATACTTAGTACATTATTTTGATAAATCTCGTAGGATTCAGCCTGCGTTTGCAATGTAAGCGGAAAAAATGTAATTATTTGCGACATCACATAAGAAACCTCAAAAATAACAGTATTTGTCCACTATTTAATGGATGATATTATACATAAAAACCTTCCTCATGAGTTACTCTATCTAATAAAAAAAACCGCATCAAAATCCGTTGCGTAGTTTTAAAGATTTGAGCGTTCATAGGGACATACAACATGACACATGACAGAAAAAGCGACTTTGTTTTATACTATGTAGTGATACATTACAGAAATGCAAGTTTATCTGAGAACAAGGATGTATCGTAAACGATATCAGAAATGATTGTCTCGTAAATAAGTGAAAATATAATTTACTAGCTGTGCCCGCGACTTCGTCCGCGTGGAATAATTATTATGGGCAACATTTATTTTTGAGGACAACCTCCTTGGCTTCATTAATTACCAGTTGGGTCACAGTTTAAAGTATAATAATGATGCGACCCACCAGCACCTCGTTAGAAACAGGAGCTCAATATTTTGACAGAGGTCATTAAATGCAGGAAAATCTTAACACCGCGATTCAGAAATATGACGTCATCATGACTGCGCCATCTAGTATATCAAAACGGCAGTTTGTGGTGCTACTTTGGGCGTAGATAATAGATAGCGGTGGTAACTATTATTGACTATTATAGTATTTATGTTAGCCCTAGTTATTATTGACTATTATAGTATTTATGTTAGTGGTAACTATTATAGTATTTGTGTTAGCCCGACCTTCAAATCAAATATCAAATCTTAACACCGCGATTCAGAAAACGACGAAATTTGCACAACGCCATCTATCGGATTTAGAATTTATCTATCAACATTAGTTCTATTTTTTGTCATAAGATGTCGTTGCAAGTACTACACTGAATTGCGTATCGTAATTATTTTACTTCTTAAATTCACTTAATTAATCATATCTTTTGGTAGAGTGAACCGATTTTGATCAAACAAAGACTAAGTTATACCTCAAGTTGCGTATAATTTTTGTGCATAAACATTGTCTGCATTGAGTTCGTAGATTTTACGTGATGCGGGAGGGACTTTCACCTCTCCTCCCTCCCCCCCTGTATCGGTTTCCGGGATGAAAAGTAGATATGATCCTTCCTCGGAGTAGGTACTATAACCATACCAAGTTTCATCAAAATCCGTTCAGTAGTTTTTGCGTGATTCGCGTTCAAGATACAGACAGACAGACAGACAAAAATTTTTTTAATTGCATTTTATACTTCAGTATCGATAATAAAACGCCCCCCACTCATTTTTTTTTTAAATATCTTCAATGTACAGAATTTAACCCCGACCATTTTTATTATAGTATAGACTAGCTGTGCCCGCGACTTCGTTCGCGTGGTTGTCGAAACAAAACAACGTCGTTTAGATAAGAGTAGGCTATATACATATACCTTGGCGTGAAAATAGATGTCGAACTAAGAATATTATTAAGTAAAAAATGTACTACCTAAGCTTTAAGGTTCTTATTATTATTTTAAGAGATTTTTTTTTATGTCACAGCTATGGGTTAACATTCAAAATTCACTGAGATAAACTGGAAGCTCTTCAAAATAGATTTTTAAAACTACTTGTTATTACTAAAAATACAAAAGTGGTAAATGAGATTATAGTACCTAAATTAATTGAAATAGAAATAGCTGTTGCCCGCGACTTTGTCTGCGTGGTATTTTATGCGGGCGCAGCAGATTATTCCGGGCACCGATCTTCTATTTCGTTTTCTTTCTACTCCTTGACGGACGAATTTTCAAAAATCCCTTCTTAGTGTTATATGGTTATCAATGTTTCAAGTTTCTAATTATGATAGTTTGAGCTGAGCCAACTGAGCCTGAAGAAGGGTACTGTTATGCACACGTAACAAACCATTTGCGGGAGAATGTGAACGGGGCATACTCGTACGCGAGATTAATGATATTAATAACAGTCTATCAACACACTTTTACCAATGCAAATACCCTATACCATCGCAATTGGTGCACAATTGTAGTAGTGTATAAGTACTATCAAATCTTCAAAACCACGCGTAACACACAACAAAATTGCAGTCAACAGCTAGTTAATAAAATATAGTAAATCATTTACCGTCCAAACTATTGTTTTTGTTTATTTTGAAAATCAATTTTATGTTGAAAAAGCCAGGTACTTCATACAATACTTTTGTACTATCAAAAACGATAGAAGAAAACTAAATAGTAAAATTTGTATTTAAAAATTATTGAAAAATAAATTCAAAAAGTGTACGTCGAAATGAAATTTGAACTTGAAGTGAAAAAATACGCAGCTCGCAATTCTCGAACCCGGCTATTTTGATTGCTATTTTATAAGCCAAATAACAATGTTAATACATATTAATGTAAAAACATAAAACCATAGCAACAGTATTTTGGTCTCTATGGTGACTCGTACACAGCTATGGTGACAGTAGAACAGTTACGAAAATTCGTGATTGATCACCCCCTGTATAGGATAGCACAATAATATACCTATAGTAATTATGTTAACCCGACCTTTAGCAATAATATAATGGTGTCAAATCTTAACACCGCGAATCAGAAAACGACGAAATTTGCACAACGCCATCTATCGGATTTGGAATTTAACTATCAACATTAGTTCTATTTTTTGTCATAAGATGTCGTTGCAAGTACTACACTGAATTGCGTAACGTAATTATTTTACTTCTTGAATTCACTAAATTAATCATATCTTTTGGTAGAGTGAACCGATTTAGATAAAACAAAAACGAAATATTATTCAATGTATTGCCTTTATAAAAAAATAATAATAATTGAAATCCAATAATGCATTGACCTTTAATGAGCCTGATGGGGGAGGGACTTTCACCTCTCCTCCCTCCCCCCCTGTATCGGTTTCCGGGATGAAAAGTAGATATGATCCTTCCTCGGAGTAGGTACTATAACCATACCAAGTTTCATCAAAATCCGTTCAGTAGTTTTTGCGTGATTCGCGTTCAAGATACAGACAGACAGACAGACAGACAGACAAAATTTTTTTAAATTGCATTTTATACTTCAGTATCGATAATAAAACGCCCCCCACTCATTTTTTTTTAAATATCTTCAATGTACAGAATTTGACCCCGACCATTTTTATTATAGTATAGATATTGCTTTTTATGTTGCAACTTTATTTAAGGAAGTACTGACATTCGTAACTTTTAAAACTTTATAGTTATACTTTCTCTATAAAGCCGCAAGTTGACCCATCATCGCTTGTTGCTTGTTGCTTGACACTTAGTGAAAACTTCAATCCAAGCAACCTATACAAACATACTTCAATCTACACAAACATTCAAGTATTTCAATAGAAACCAAATACTCGTCACTTGAATATGAAAGAACGTCGCGCGGAGCCTATGGAACCAATTACTTAGTTATATAATCTTAATCATAGGTGAGCTTACAAAACGGTAAAACCCACACTCAGTTGCCTTAATCGCATCTTTCACAGAAAATGAGGAAGAAATTGTTCTGTAGTACTTTTAAATTCAATAGAACAGGGTCATCGGGTCATCGTGATGCGATGGTATCGGAATTGATTCGAGATATCCATACCCGGAGCTAAATAGATAATAAAATAAAGTAGTAAAAGCCATTTTAATACTAAGTTAAGTAATTTGTTTTGGTCGTCTAGTATTGTTTTTATATTTGAATGTAAGAACTTATGTATTTTTTTTTTAATAATCCGTCAATGGCAATTATACCTTCGTACTTAAAACCACTATAAAAGCAAATAGCATGAAACTAACTGTTAGGAATGAGAAATATGTTCTATATTCTATCCTCGCCGATTGTCCCGCCGAAAGCCGGATAAGACATTTAATTTCAGTGGGAAGTCATACATTATAACAACCGCTTTGGGATTTATATCCAAAAATCTCGGGAGCTCATGAAGATACATAACCATCCTACCGACGAGGTTATCTTCTCGTTACTCCATACTCTACATAAAGTTTCCTTGCTCTCATTGTTCCCCAGTGAACAATACTAAGTACGACTGCATGGTCGATCTGCTTCCACACAGTTATAGTTCAAAGTTGCGATGACACAATCTCTTACATAACACTGACCTTTCATTTTTACTATTTGGTGCCGGCTATCATAGCTGTAACTAATATTTATCGAGTATGAACGACATGTAACGTGAATAGCTTGCGATGAGGCGGAAAAGAGGCTTTAATGGCTAACCAAGAACATTGTATACAGTAAATTATAGACATTATTCAATAGTAAGTGTCTAACGCACTTTAATAGTAGGTGAGATACGGAACGGTGTGTGTTGTGATCAATAAATGGCAATTTACTTAAAACAGCTAAAACCATTCATTTTTAGCGACGGTTGAAGGTGAAGAAGTTGTGATTGCTTGGATCTAAGTAATGAAGACATTACGTCTTTTTGCATGTCTAGACCTCATTACTCAGGCTTTTTTGTCGAGATCATCAACACGACTTTTGACCTTTCACAGTAAATGTGTGAAGTGGGTCCTACAGTGAAGGAAACTATATAACATCCGGTTACCATAAGTATCTACCTCATAGGTAAAAGCTCTATGCAGCAACTACATATTAATTAAATCGACATACTCGTAGATGTAATTAGAAAAACATAACAAAACCACAAAGACTTATTTCGTAACATGTTTACATGTATCCAATATTCATTATGCATAGTTCCGTGTCTAATAAATAGATATGCGGTACGTCCAATGTTTACCAGTAGCTGAATACTGAATACGTAACCCGTCATTGCGGTTCATTGTCATTGAACTGCCGGAGAACTCGCAAAAAATCCTCACAATAGCGGTACACGGCCCGCCGAAGACGCACGAACACGATCAAATGTGACCAAACGAATTTCACTCTTACTGTCACTTGTAACGGAGAACACGGTACATCTCCGAGTCATCTGACTTGATTTCAAGTTTGTGTTCATAACAAAAATAATTATGTCTGCGATTACGTGAGTGCAAGTTACGTTCACTTTTATTTTTAGAGAGGAAGTATCTGTAGCTCGGATTTCATAACTTGCCCTGCACGAAGCACGTGTGACCCTTGGTGCCGCATGCTGTTCTAAGCTCTTTTTAAGCAGCTTAAATTTGACCTTTGTTGAAAATATTCTACTTAACTCTACCATCTACATAATAACTTTGTCTTGTTTATAGTTTAGATGTATTATCTTGTGTCTCTACGTATATTTGCAATGAGGCAACTTGATACGACTAGATATTTATTTAACAATCAACATAAACATAAAATATGAGGTACTAGATGTTACCTTCGATTTTGCCCGCACGTAGGTACATTATTCCGCTCTAACCCGGTCGGTTAAAAAATACCCTTTGTTTTAATCCAGGGTGTCGGCCACACGTACCTACCTACAAACTCTCACGTTGATAATAGGTATAGGTAAGTAGGATGAAAACCCTTCAATTAAAACGAAAACTTAAATGTAAAATAGTAGGGCAGTTAATGTAACCTAGCAATGTATAGACGTACGGTATGAGATACAGAACTGGTACCTAGGAGACAAAGTAGAAAGCTGCGGCCACTGCACTGGTGTGTTACCTACTCAGGAAATAAGGAACCTCCAGTTTACAAGCTTAAACAGGTTCCGACTAGCAATTGCACACTTTGGTTAAGTCAAATGTGTTTTAGAATAAATTTTATGTGCCGTGGATATGATCTCTATTTCACCAATGCCCAATATTGTACAGATTTTTCTGCTATCGTGATATTTATCATAGGATACGTATATTACAATTGTTTATGGTAAGTTGTCTCACTTTGAACCAGGTAAATTTCAAAGTCCCATATTAGGCTGGATTTTCAATCAATGCCTTCAATTTATTGTGTATAGTTAGCATATTTATTTAGCTTCAATTTTGTAAAACATTAATTTCTCATATTCTTTTTATTTTCGGCGTAAAACAGGTTTTTCTGAAAAAATATTTTTGGTTCAATGAGTACTACCGGTGGTACACATTTAACCAGGGTGTGGTCCACATTGAGCCACCTTATTAACTATGTCTTAAAGATCAATTTATAAGGCAAAAACTTTGTAATAATAAAAATCAGTCTTATATTTATTAAAATCACTTAAAATCTTATGATCCTTTAATTGGATAATTAACCAAATCGGGTTCCAAAGGCATCCGGAGTTTCATGGCACCTGATCTGTGCAGCTTAACACTTAGGTGTGGCCTCAAGCATGTTGGCAGTCGAATGCCGCCCTCTTTTTCTTATCGTTACTTTGTTTCGCACCATTTTATAACAAATTAAAACAATTGTAGAAAAAAAAACTCATTTAACGACTTGGATGTACACAATAAACCATGGTTCAATGTGTAACACCCCCAGGTGGTTCACTGTGAGACACACCAGGTTTTGATAACTAATCTTAAAAATTTACCGGCATACCAATCACTTAAAAACTCGAATGGTAGCGCTTTTAATTGCTAAATAACCGTAGAATACAGTGTACATATAAATAAATTGATATTATTTAAATGAAAAAAGCTAAAAAAGAATTTAATTGGAAAAAAATATTTACTTTTTGAGTCCATTTGCTTTCAAATGCTCCTCACACAACTAATTGGCACGCGATCGCCACGCAAATTAGTGGGCAGTAAGGGATCGTAAATACTTCTCTTTCACTCATATTAGCGCGGTTTAGCAACGTGGCGTTTTCGAGATTCGGCGGTGGTTCAATGTAGCTGCCTGGTTCACTGTGAGACACCCGACCCTATATTAAATGCATTCACATTTTTCATAAGTTTTCACCCTTACACGAAATTGTTGATATAGTTTTGGTAGGTATAACTAATGATATTTTATAACAATGGGTATAACCTTCTCTAAAGACGCAAAAAGTTTGTAATACTTTATAAGCGCACCGCATTCGTTGTATTAAATAAAGCGCGGCCATTTTTATTATTATTTCCACTTCTGTCAGTTTGACTACTATCATTGCAATAATATTTTTGTTGCATGATATCAAAATCAAGTGTAAACAAATGGATAATCTAATCCGAGTTATAAAGTTATGTGGCCGGGAGTCCAGAACGTGATAAATAATTTACTATTTGAAATACTATTGCGTGTTGTGCTTCTGGCAGTGGTGTGTGTATGCCAGTTGAAGGCACAGCCTCACATCCGACATATCACCGAAGCTGAACTGCTGAACGAGTACAGGCGACCTCGACACGACTCCTACGTGCCAGCATGGGCTACAGTTTTCATCATAGTTTTCGTGCCACTATTGTTTATTTGTACCCCCTGTATAATAACAAAAAACTATGTCGACGTTACACAAGCCTTGCTGGCGTGGACACTGGCGCTTACAATAAACGCAGTCATCACAGAAGCCGTTAAGCTGATAGTGGGACGACCTCGGCCGGACTTTTTCTATCGCTGCTTTCCGAACGGGAAGATGACGCCGGGACTGCACTGTACCGGCAACGCTTACGACGTAATGGACGGCAGGAAATCTTTCCCTAGTGGACACAGCAGCTTTTCATTTTGCTCCTTAGGATTTTTAAGTTTTTGGCTTTGTGGGAAGTTCGGAATTTTTTCACGTAATCGAGGCCAGAGTTCGGGAATAGTTGTTTGTTTGATGCCCCTGATGATAGCTGGGATCGTGGCTTTGAGCCGGTGTTGCGACAATCATCACCACTGGCAAGATGTTTTAGCAGGAGCTTTATTGGGCTACACGACCTCATATTTCTGCTACAACCAGTACTATCAGCCGCTCGACTCCGCGTGGTCTGGTGACCCTTATGTAGTTAACATCGATCACGAGTTTTTTAATTGCAACGACACTGAATGTTGCACCAAAGACCTCAAAGATGTTTGTCTTATGCTACGTTTATGTAGTAAAAGAACTATAGAAGGAAATAAAAAGATCAGTTGAATAAGACCTTGTTTAATTTTACACGACAGTGTAATTGCAATAAGCAAGCCTGCTGCGACAATAGACTACAATCAGGCATCACAATCAATAATGCAATACTTGTGACTAAATTGTGTAGATTGTCTAATTTAAGAAACAAGTTAAGTTTTCTCGAACTCGATTCATGATTCTTTGAACAATTCATTGAAACTAAGCGTAAAAAAAAATATGGAAATACTAAAACAGATGTTATTAACACATTTCTTGTATTCCTCCTTTCCACCTTGTTGAATAACCCTAGTGAAATAGGTAACAGAACGGACACAAACAATACATGGGCAAGTGCGGTGAGCTTGTTAAAAAAAAACCATTACTAGCAAAAATGTAATGTTTCTTTATTATTTTTAAAAAGAAGCACAAGCGATAATTGGTAAGCCTGTCTGTTTGTTACCACTAAACTCTGAAATAGCTGGACCGATGAAAATAAAGGAATTTACGTTAAAACTAAATCTATAATTATCTGTCAAAAACAAGCTACACAGCATATGTATACCTACTATAGGACAGATATTTGGGTACAGGAAACAGGTGTAAATAAAACACCAATCAAATTAAAATGGTTTTATTTAGCGAACATACTAAGCGTTATAATAATACGCGACAAAATATTTGCGAGTGATAGCGTATGTATACTATTGTTATTAAAAAAATAAGTTAAGCTCATAATAACTATGAAATAATGTCTATCTTAACCCTTTAAGTTTCGTATAAAATATGATTAAACACAATAATAGATATCAGCAACGCCTTCGTTTGAGCCCTGCTTCATTGATTTAAAATCTTGCTTTTATTTACGGTCTGCAAATTGATTATACTTTTTGAAAATGATATTTGTGCTTACATAAACTATTACAAAGCTAGGTTAAGTTGCCTATGAGGCTGCTTTTCTTTGTGAATTTGACGTTATTATTATTCTTAGGAACTATTTCGGGACAATAACACACAATTTGTGCGTGTTCAATAAATGCTTGTCTGGTCTAAAAATAATTTTGAGCTAGATAAGTCTTTATATAGGTATTTACTGTAGTAAAAATTCACATTAGGAGGTACATGGGTGCAGCAAAACCGCAGAAAACTCGAAAGCAACTTAACCTATTCGTATATATTTCAAATAAAACGACTACCAGCATTGGAATACTGGGAGGCTAAAAAATATAAATTTAAATATATTAATAGGTACGTATACATGATTTAATTTGTTTTTAAAAACAACAATATAAATACTGAGCTTATCTTAAAACTGCGGTAAAGCGAATATATATTATTACAAAATATTTACTAAATACACAAATTATAATAAATGCATCTCACCGATCACATGGTTCACATATTGATGTGGAAATATTCCAAATGTTAACTTAAGACTGTAAAATAAAACAAAATAATATACGTAAGTACGAGGAATGTATACCCATGACAATAAAAGCTGATTCTCTCAAGTCCTCAGATAATACTAATTAAAGAAATAGTTTTTTTTAATGAAAATTATATAAATGACAATGTTAAAAAAAAAAACAATTGAAAAATCGGAAACACAACACAATGAAATATCTATAATCATAATTTCTATAAATATTAGCGGACTATATGTATATAACACTAAAATGTGATGATTTGCATAGCAATACATATTTATGCAGAATAAATAGTTTATAGATTTCTATAAGACACTGAACAGTTAGCGTGCGGTCTTTGACCTAGAGGCTACCAAGAAAGCATTTCAGAGCAACTGTTAAAATCCATTTTTTTTATATTACTTCCTATTAGATAAACACCGATGACTATTCTACATTCACGAAGATCAATTTTATTTCATTATAATATTTTAGAGTATAACGACAAACTACATAAAATATATATTTTTTTGTATTTTTCCATTGCTTTTTTTGATATTTTTCTTTATATTAAGACATTTAACAATTACTACTCTGATTGCCAAGGCCATTCGTAACAATCTTTAGTCTTCAACAATTAGTCTTTTGGAACCGACGATCTAATACATAAGTCAAGAATTTTGTGAACCGATTGGCAATCACCCTCTTATGAGTGAGTACATGTGCAGCTAGCACTAAACAATTACATAGACTGAGTAAATGCTACATAGGTATTACAATTACACTTAAGTACCGACTGTTACTGTAAAACAGTTGACTACATCTTCGACATTTACATAGAATACAGATATATAGTAATTATGCATAATACGTATCAGTAAAATATTTGCTACATACAAGTAATATTGACTAATATGTCTAAGTATTATAATTGTATAGAAAGAGTCATTCATAATTTCATTATTACATGCTATAGATTAATAGAAAGAAAACAACACGTACATCAATATCATAATTAGATCTATGTATTAACAATAATGAATATTAATTTTGTAAACATTTAATAATTTATAGAATATGTATGCATTAGTCTTTTAAGTAATTTTGATAACTACATTTTATATTTTATTAGCAACTAATTCACTACAGAGCACAATCAACTGCCCAAAATAAATATTGCAAAAATATATATATTATAGGTCTTAGAGGATAAAACCAACAGATTACGTGTATTGTCAACGTCCAAAAGTCTTATAGTTTGAGTCGCTACACACTGTCCGACAAGTGAAGCTTAGGAGATGATACCGACACACGTGAAGTAGAATACTCATTAACGTACGATAATGAGGAAGAACCTGCCGAACATCCTAACTTTCAATACGAGGCGTCCCGTGTAAATGTTAAAACGGAAGCCAAGGGACCACTTGGATCACAACTCGTCTTTCACCTTAGCGAACTTCTTGCAGAAATTCAGCATGTCTTGGAAGGAGCGGTCGCCGGTGTACTCGGAGAGCACTTTGCCGTTGGCGTATATCTTGAACGTCGGCAAGGACTGTATGCCGGCGATGTCGGCGACCTTGGCGTTCTCGGCCGCGTCCACGGCATACACATTGATGTCGCCGCCTTTGAGCGCCGCAGCCAGCTCACTGAACGCTGGCTTTACCTGCGTGCAGTGTCCGCACCCTGTTGTTTAAAAAGTTATCAGTAATCGAGGCATCATACTTAAAAACCTCATCACGTTATTAATACTTTCAGAAAAGTATAGCGCTGAATTAAAAGAAAATGTAACTTTGTTGAAAAAAAGACATTAAATGACATGGTAACCCATGTATATCGCGTATATTATAACAAACCTCGGCCACGGTCAAGCCCATCGAGTTTAATTCAAAACAATCTTCGTCTTTGTAACGTTGAGAAAATTACACGGCCATTATTTTACTAATTATTCTTTATTACACATACATTACCTATGCTTTATTGTGCTTGACAGATTGGTATCATAACAATGGATGAAAGGTGTTTTTAAATGAGCATCTAAGGTCTTTAGTTTTATGTTTTATATAGCCTTCTGGTTTGGCTGAATAAAATAAATCATTAAAAACTTGGAATTTCAGAGTACAGTAACCTGCATCAAAGTACAAAAGAATATTTTTATTGTTTCACAGTTTTTTGGAGATAATGATTGTCTGTTGATTTATTCTGAAAAAGAAGTTATGAAAAAAAAGGTCAATGAAAGTCGTGAAACTTACAAGAAGCGAAAAACATTATGAAGCTCGGTGTGATTGAAGATATAATTTCTTCGAAGTTGGCATCACTGATCACTGTCACATCGTCGGTGAACCCGGATTGCTGGGCAGTCTTCATCTTTTGAGAAGTAATGCCGCCTGTTTGACTGTGTATGAACGATACAAAGTCCGCTTCCTGTAAAAGGAACAATGGAAATGTGTAATATGTACTACATTTGTTTAGCCGAATAAAACAAACCAACTATAATTGTCTAGCGGTAAAATATATATCAGTAAGTACACAAAGTGTGATTTTCAACTCTTTTTCTATTGGAAACAAGATATAAGAAATGTTTTTATTTTGAGTACTTATTTATATATAGGTATGTTTGTCAGTTGTCTTATACCTACTCATAGTACAAGCTTAACTTAGTTTAAAACTAGATGGCGCTGTGCGAAAGTTGTGGAATATTACAACTTGTCAAGTGAATCCTTTACCTTTCTGCCCCCCGTGTAATCTTTGATATTTTTATCAAAGTAGCTGAAGTACTTGATAGTGGGGTATCCCTTGACGTCGTAGGAAGCGCAAAGTTCCTGGTCGGCTGTGCAGTCGACTGCTCCGAACACCACCATGAGCTCGTCCGCAAACCTCTCAGCCGCCATTATAAATTCTGGCTTAGTGCTCTTGCAGTGACCGCACCCTGGAAAACATTCGCTGCTGTAATTGTAACCCTATATAATATATACTTTACATACCTTCTTATCCTTTAAATATTCGATAAATTAAAAAACAAGACCCGCATCAAAATCCATTGCATAGTTTTAAAAATCTAAGCATACGTAGGAACAGAGATGGAAGCAACTTTGTTTTATACTATCTAGTGACAGGATTTTAGCAGAAAATGTTAACTTAAATTTAATCATAAACTGATACACAGTTAAAGTTTATGATTAAATGAGGGCTGGTTCCTGGGAGAAAAAAAATGAATATTAAACCTTTAAAAAAATTAAAAATTTAGAAACCAGTTTAAAAAAACTGATAATAATATAGATTATGTGACTCACAAGGCGCGTAGAACATGATGAGGGCGTGTTTGATCTTTCGCAGGGTGTTTCTGAACGTCGCGGTGTCGAGGTGGCGCACGGGCGAGTCGTCCTCGGCCCACGGCCGCTCCGGGGGCGGCGGCGGCGGGGGCTCCTGCGGGTCCTACGAAACCGGTACGAAACAATAAATAAACCAGCCTACACACGTCCCACTGCTGGGCACTGACCTCTCCCCGTATAGGGAAGGTTTGAGCATTGATCACATTGATCACTGCGGATTGGCGATTTCAGATTACAATCTTGATAGATTTGGAATCTAGGTTTCCTCACGATGTTTTCCTTCACCGTTTGTCAGTAGTGTCTTAGAATAATTAAGAAAGTACATATTACTCGAAAAAGTCACATTGGTAGGTACTTGCCTATGCTGGGGATCGAACTTGCAACTCGTGCATACAGATCCACACATAGAACCACAAGGCCACCACGATAATTCACAACAACCTTACCAATATTACATCAATTATATTTGTATCAAAATGTGACCACTCTACTGTGTACACTACTTTTATCATCATAAAATTTATTCAAAAGTAGAAATGTATTGAAAGAGGCTTCCTAAAACGGGTAAACACTTGAAAAGAAGATATTAGTAAGAGCCAGATTGTGAGTTAAGTAATTAAGAGTTCCAAAGGCCTAGTATCTTTTTCAAAGTTATTAATACTATATTTCACTGCTCTAAATTTCGTTCATCAATAAACAAAAAAAAATCTCTTTTGTAAGCAGGCCATCGAACATACCAACATATACAATATATTACATAAATAATTTCAACAACTATGTGTAAGTGACAAACCTTAATAAAATTAACAATCTGATCTTCTTGCCTGGCATGGCCAGCGTCGTATCTGTATTCGCCTTTAAAGAAGTATTTGAGGGTTGGGTATCCCTTTACTCCGAAACGGGACGCCAAATCAGGTTGCTTAGTCGCATCGACCGCTGCTAATAGGCCGTTGATCTAAAGGGCAAACATATCAACAATTAAGTAAGATTTTGTCATGATATCGAATAACACAAACATTGCTTGATACAAAATTATGTGAACCCCCTTTGGTATTGTCTGCTCTATCCTAATTGGATTTCAAGCAAAGTTTAACAAGTTCAATTCTTCTATTTCTGGTGGCAATTTTTTTTTATTTTAAACTAAAAGAGAGCATGACAGCTTGATTTAATTATAAAGCTTGTAAAAATTATCGTAGTATTGTATAGGTTTTGATTAGTACTATAAAAGTGTTGGTAAAGTAAACTCCTTTGTCGTATAGAAGACTATTTATTATAATACAGTGTTCGCATAACAAGAGGTACTTCGTTATTAAAAATATATGAATCCCGCCAATTTTCCTTTTTTTCGTTTTCCCGCCATGCCCGTATGACTCTAACTTTTTTTTCTCTAAAGCCGGAAAAAAAAGTTACTGCCACAAGGTGTTGCCAGTTACAAAAATATATAAGCATATTATTAAGATGTTATTAATAAATCATTTTATAAGAAATATTTGTAAATTTAAGCGGATAGTATAATACATAGTTTTGCGTTCACATTATATAAATAGCTATATTTATCGCGTTATTAATTGTAACCAAACTTTTAGCCTAACAACTCGGCCATCCGACTAACATATTAACGAGACCCCTCGTTAAGAAAAAATATGAAATGAAAATTAAGTAATTATAAAATAATAATATTTGACATAGGTATCGCTAGATGCCTGATAGCCAAGTTTACATCAAAGATAAGAATAAAGTTAATATAGTCTATATCGACAAGCAAATATTAGTAGCTCGCGGATACATAACCCGACATGTTACAATATAGTTACTGAGTCATGAAGTCTGATCAAAACATAAATATATAGTTCCAAACCCGTGAAATGTGATATACTTAAACATAAACATTTGTAAAATAAATTCAAACGAAATCAAAAATTATTACATTATCTGTACATATCTAATGTAATAAAAACAAATCTAATTCAGATACTATTACACTTAAATAATTTATACATAACTAAATAAAAGTATACCTATAACACCGTGTTTTATAATCTATCTTACTTATTATAATTCTTTGGGAATTGACAAATCAAGCATTCGCATTATGTTCCTGATCTGAAAGCTCTCGACCAACAGGGGCCATGACACTGCCACCTTTGACATGGTCACTTGTTAATGCTACTTAGTACTTATAATTTGCCTTTAAAAAAAAGATTGAACTTGACTTCACATGACTTTCTTGTGAGAACCTTCAGGAGGTGACCATGACGCTGTCGCCCCCTGCATGATCTTAATAATCTCCAAGGGCGCAAAGCCGGCCATGACGTTGCCCAGGGATTGTCCATGACATTGCCAATCCCTGTCTTGGAGTGTAATAAATGCCTTGGAATGATAGTATTTTAATTATTAATAGGAATCTTTTCTTTTAACTATAACAATAGCTTAGACTTGTGAGACTTACATTATTCATTACTTTGAACTTAGTCATCCTCGTCAGTTGAGGACATGTCATCGTGTGCACTACCGAAACTTAACCATGGAAACAGCTTATCTAGTGCTACAATAGCTTCATAAGTTTTCCCTTTCTTTGTTAACGGGGTGTCTTCAATCACAAACCTATCGTTTGGGAGGATTTTCTTAATTCTGTAGGGTCCGCGACATTTAGGTTCTAATTTTCTGGATTGGCCATCTTGACTAGGAACATTCCTAAGAACTCTAACCAGGTCACCAACCACAAAACTATTTCCCTTTTTCCTATGTAAATCATAACGTGCCTTATCTTTGTCTTGTTGTACCTCTATTAAAGTCTTTGCAGTTTCGCGTAAATTTTCTAAATTACTAACATTGGCCCCTACATCTTCTAAAATCTCATTTAGGTTACCTACAGAGGGGTGGACAGCTCTATAACCAAAGAGAAGTTCTGTCGGAGTTTTCTTTGTCGTGGAGTGTATGGTGGTATTTATTCCTAACTGAATGTCTGGTAAGTATTCGTCCCAGTTTCCCTTAGGTTTTTCATGAGACATGGAACCTAATGCGGCCAGGATGGTACGGTTATACCGCTCCACCTGGCCGTTAGCTCGGGGGGTAGCTACGGCATTAAATATATGTTTTATACCCAATGATTTAACAAAGTCCTGAAACTTCTTTCCCGTAAAACTCGTACCCTGGTCAGTTATAAGTCGTGTTGGTGTTCCGAAGTAGCTTATGTGTTCTTTAAGCACACGTACACTTGTAGAAGACTTCGTGTTACGGACTGGTGTTATATTAATGTATTTCGTGAATGAGTCAATAATGGCAAGTATATAGCAATTACCTCTTTTACTTCGATTGAATGGGCCTAGATGATCCGCATGGATAGTGTGGAACGGTATTTCAGTTTTTGGTATGGGGTGAAGTAAGCCAGCTTTGCTTCCCGACGGGACTTTATGATGGGCACATTCAAGACATGCATTAACATATTTTTTTGTGAATCTACTTAATTTTGGGAACCAAAAGTTGGCCTTAATCCGTTCTAGCGTTTTATCGAAGCCAAAGTGTCCGACTTCATCGTGGTTCGCTCTGAGAATTTGCCACCGCACACCTTTTGGTACCACCCACCTAAGCACGCCTGGTTCAATGATACGATACACTCTATCATTTTTAATTTTATAATTCTTAATAATGTCTGCAATGTTTTGGGATTGTGAATCAGTTAACACGTCTTTAATACGTTTAATCTCATCATCGTTGTTTTGTACCGTTGCAATCCAGTCTTGAGAACCTACGTTTAGCACGTCTAACACACGCGTTCCACAGTCGTTGTCAGGAATGGGACTCCTACTAAGGGCATCAGCGTGTGCCATTCTTTCACCTGGTCTATATTCAATGGAACAGTCGTATTCTTGGAATTGAATCCACCATCTCGCTATTCGGGGTATTAAGTCCCGTTTAGTTAAGGTTGTACGCAAAGAGTTGCAGTCAGTCACAATGGTGAATTTAATTCCAAGCAAATAAACGCGGAATTTATTGAGCGATGCTATTACAGCCAATGTTTCAAGTTCATACGAATGAAACTTTTGCTCATCCGTAGTTGTCTGACGGCTGTAATACGCGACTGGATGGAAAACACCAGTTTCTCCCTTTTGCATTAAGATACCGGCTATGCCTATTTTGCTAGCATCAGTGTGCAGTTGAGTTTCTGCTTGAGGGTCGTACAAAGCAAGGATTGGCCTTTGGACCAAATTTTGCTTCAAGGTCTCAAAGGAATTTTGTTCAAACTCGGTCCAGCGCCATTTGGTATCCTTCTTCAGAAGTTCGGTCAGTGGTCTCGCTATTGTTGCGAATCCCCTGACAAATCTCCTGAAGAAACTTGCCAAACCAATAAAACGGCGCACATCATGTTGGTTTTGGGGTACGGGAAATTTTGAAACCGCATCAGTTTTTAAAGACCCCGGCCTAACCCCCTCCGCACTAACTTCGAATCCCAAATATTCTATCTTGTCGAAACAGAATTTGCATTTCTCAAGTTTTAGAGTTAGTCCACTGCTCTTGAGAAGCAATAGGACCTCCTCAAGTAATTTTAGGCAATCTTCAAAAGAGCGTCCTGGGATCAAAACATCATCCATATATATTAGCACATGTTTATTTCTAACCTTTGCCAGCACTTTATTTATTGCCCTTTGAAATACGGAAGGAGCGTTTACCAGCCCAAACGGCATGCGGTTGTATTCGTATTGACCGTCGGGCGTAATAAAGGCAGTTTTTTCTCGGGATTCTTCAGCTATGGGAATTTGGTAATAACCTGATGCTAAATCCAAAGTAATAAACATGGTATTACCAGCCAAGAGATCCAGTTGATCTTCTATGCGGGGGAGTGGAAAATGTTCCTTAACAGTCTTTCTATTTAAAGCCCTATAATCAACACAGAGACGTTTTTCACCCGATTTCTTTTGCACGAGGACTATAGGACTTGCATACGGCGAAGAAGATTCTCGTATGATGCCACTCTCTAACATTTCTTGAATCATAGATTGTACTAGTTGTCTATCGGAATATGACAGGCGATAGGGCCGGTAGACGACAGGCTCAGAATCTTTTAACTTAATTTCCATCTCTACACTAGGTGTATAGCCCAATTCATGCAAATTAGATGAGAAACATTCGCGATATTTCTCCAATAGTTTGACAAGCTCATATTTCTGTTGTTGTGGTATGTTACCGCATTTCAAAGCTTCGTCAGACAATTGTATATCTAAAATATTACAAGTGTCTGGTACATCTAGAGTGTCAGCTACCCGAGCTCGCGTCACTAATGTATCAATAGGTATATTTATGTCTTTGTCACATATGTTTTGTAGTATTAATGTCCCTAATCCTAGACTTAAGTCGTATTCACCGGGAAGAAGAAAATATTCATAACCTGGGCGTCCTCTAATTGTCCCGTGTACGTAAATCCTGCCGCTAAAATTTGTATCTGACTTGACCTTTAATGCATTAGTGGTATGTGGTTTTAGATTATTTGACTGAGTAGTCAATAATATCAACTTGGAGTTATCGTGAGCTTGACAGCGCTTAACAATAATATCTGTATTCGTTTTTGTTATTTGTATCTGTGGACGTTCAGTGTACGTGTGTCCTAGTAATACTGGGTCATTAATCATATCGTCAGTCACGATCAAAACCTCCACATTTTCTTCAATGATGTCCTGTACATCTATATCAACGAACGCACGTCCGACTGGCCGGTAGGGAATATTACCTAATCCCCTCAAAATAGGCAGTGACTCAGTTTTCCATTGTATTCCTAGACTTACTGCGTCAGTCAGTCTAATAAGAGTACATTCGCTTCCAAGATCAATATGAGACATAAGTGTTTTGCCATTAATTCTAATTGGAATTTTGTACTTAGCATTTATATTATCAGTCGAATTCACTTTCATTACAGATTGAGACTCTACATTGGCTTTAGGAACTTGGTTAGTTTTATTAGGGCAATTATCTGCTAAATGACCCCTCAAATTGCAATTGTTGCACCTAATTGTAGGTTTAGAACAACGGAAAAATGGATGACCAGTCTCGTTACAATTATAACATTTTATAATTTGTGGCTTAGGCTTTTTATCATTATCCGATTTTTGAGCAGGTTTCTTGTCGTATCGATCTGTATTTTTATTCCTAAAATCGTTACCACTCGGTTGATTAATTTTTACACTCTTAAAGAACTTGAGCAAATGTTCGGGTTCCGAAAACTGCGCCCCCTGAGCACCTAAGCGAACGCCCCTATCGTCTATGCCGTAAATTAAGCAGTCAACTGCATCTTTACCATAGATTTTGCAACGGTTCAGCAGATTAATTTTAGTATAAAAATATTCCTCAAGAGATTCGCCAAACTTAGCTCTCTTATTCAACATTTGAGTGAGTGTCTCCGCATAATTAGTTTGTGAAGGAAAAGACTCCGTCAACCTTAATTTCCATTCAGACCAGGAATGTAGCAGCGAGGGGAGACCCTGATACCAGGTTTTAGCAACGCCGCAAAGCTTCGGCATGGCATAATGGACTATTTGTTTATCAGACCATCCATAAATCTGAGAACATTCTTCAACCTTATGTATCCAGGTCTCCACAGTCTGCTCATGGGACATTGGGTCAAAATCGGGTAAAACATTTAATACAGGGAATTTATCTACGTCAGTGGTATTTTTACTTACTAGAACGTTTAAAAGTTTTTCAACTAAATCTACATTACCTAAAGTAGCATTTCTTTTCCTACGAGGCGACCTTTCCTCTGAACTTGACAGTGATGATTGACTTTGCACTCGACGTCTTTTAGATAACCTTTTATGAATAGTTCTTGAATTCTCTCCTACCTCGTGCACTGAAGGGCTCCGGAGCTGTCGTTGCTCACCAGATCGCTTACTTGCCCGCTTACTTCTCCTCGACCGTCGTTCACGTGACCTGCTACGACGCACGGTCGGAGTCCTGGACCTGGGTTGCGTCCTATCATTCCTTTCCTGCTGCGTACTGTTTCGGTCCACATGCCTGGACAGCCTCTCATGAGATTTTTGCCTGTGCTTCGGCATTATTCCCAATCGTATTTTCTGAAACTTACGATTGTGACATTAGATACTTCATAATTAACCTTAACAAACTTAAAAGAGTCGGAATAAACAAGACATTACAAGGCCAAGGATTACCCAAAAATAGCCCAGGCATAGTTAGTTTGCTGTTAAAGTACAGATCTTCAAAGTATAACAAATTAATTGGCACAATGTACATCTGTAGGTGTATTCTGCATGACTCTTGGTATATTCAGTACCCGTGTACGTATATGTGAATACTTGTAAATCTTGATTACAACGTCGTGGTAAAACAGAACAAACAAACCAATGAAACTCTGTTGACATTTCACGAACATAAAATCATAATACATTCAACTACACTAGTTTAAACAATAATCTAGTTAGCTGTACATGGTCAAAATCTTTCCTTACATTGCCAGTAGGTCGGCAGGTTAGAAGAAAAAACAAAAGTTTACTTACGTTTTCACTTTTGTGGACGTGGTAAGTAGAACTTGTAGTTCTACTTTTATCCTGGCTTCTGATATGTAAAAGTGTTGGTAAAGTAAACTCCTTTGTCGTATAGAAGACTATTTATTATAATACAATGTTCGCATAACAAGAGGTACTTCGTTATTAAAAATATATGAATCCCGCCAATTTTCCTTCTTTTTCGTTTTCCCGCCATGCCCGTATGACTCTAACTTTTTTTTCTCTAAAGCCGGAAAAAAAAGTTACTGCCACAAGGTGTTGCCAGTTACAAAAATATATAAGCATATTATTAAGATGTTATTAATAAATCATTTTATAAGAAATATTTGTAAATTTAAGCGGATAGTATAATACATAGTTTTGCGTTCACATTATATAAATAGCTATATTTATCGCGTTATTAATTGTAACCAAACTTTTAGCCTAACAGTACAGTTTTAAATACACATGGTACAATGTTCTTAAAAATATAATGGAATTAGTACACTCACTTTGTCTGCCTTTAGTTTCGAAGCTGCCTTTTCTAATTCTGGCTTAATACGTTTGCAGTGACCGCACCACGGCGCGTAGAACACCACTAGGGCGTGCTCAACTTTCGATAAAGTATCGTCAAAATTGCTCGCTGAAAACAAAGAAATCGAGCGGTTTAAGTAAATGTTTGACCCGGTAAAGGAATATTTCTATAATTCGTCACATAAGAGCGAATTCAACTATTTTTAATGAATCAACTAAATAGTCTATAAGTACAAGGTTCATTTTTATCTTTAAAAGCTTCTAAATGCTCTAGCTAAAGCATAAACTTCAATAAAATAAACGTATCTGAATGTTGATTTTATTTATCAATAAGCAAAACCTTTAAACCATTTTGATCCAAAATATTTTTTGAGAGACATAGTTTTATACAATAATATTTTCCACTTATTATTTTTAAAATATATTATTCCAAAATATAACATCAAAAGTCATTTTTGTCAGTAGTGACAGAGGATGTCAAAATCTCCCTTTTGTGTTAGAAAACCAGTAATGTTTCTGTTTTCTCCGAAGTTTTTCCTCATGATATAAATCCTTTTTTAAAAACCTCCAATATTTTTCTCAGAAAAATGGAAAGTGCTATATCGACAGTACTTAAATATCATGAATGTTTGCATTTCTTTCCTGTCGCAAAAAAATAGTCTATATTTGGTTTAGTTTAATATTACAAGTATGCATGAAAGGACTCAGTAAGGTTATATAGCAAGTTTACCATAGATCAATAACGGGACAGTAGAAAAGATTACTGAAGTCAATAGTTGATAGATGTCATGACATATATATCTCACTAGATGTCAATCAAACAATATTGTGGATCATAGGTACATGATATGGGTGGCAGGCACATAATAAATTGTGAACAGCTATGTCCCGCCCGTAGGGCATACATGGCATGCAAAAGGCAGAACCTCACATCTTATATTAGTCAGATAATGCTCGACTCAAAAGCTTATTGATATACTCCCATTAGATAATATAATGTTTGGTTGAAGTGCTAGTATTTTCCTGTGACTTGTAGGAATTGGTGTGTTATTATTATTTAAGTATAGCTACTAGGTGTTAAATAAAAGTAATTATAGCGATTGATATGGTATGTAGGTAGGTATGATGTGGTATGCCAGGATCGTAGCAAATGGAAAGATGTGATCTCTGCCTACCCCCAAGGGAAAGAGGCGTTTATGTATGTATGTATGTAATTCCTAGGTATGTTGCACAACAGCAACGAGATTCGATGGTGTACAGTTGTCATGAAAATCTGATCAATTAGCTGACCATACTATAATAATTTTAAGACGGAGGTACTAAATATATTCCTTCAATGTGTGTACTTGTTATATCCTCAGCCTATTACAGATTTTACATAGAAGTGATGATGTTAATCCCATTATATGTGATAAAATTTTTGCAATGGTTAAATCCTAAATGAGTTTAAGCGGAGTCACTAAGCCGGAGCCACTGTCCTTCTAAAATCATTGGCACAATCAAGCAGTGGTACTAAAGCTTGTGACTGCTGAGTAGACTATACCATATGGCATAACTTGGAAATGTTCCATGTTGAGCAATGACGGATCTGAGCTGATAGTTTGATGTTTTTCTCTCTAACTGTGCCTGACAAGAGTCCACTATCGTTACTCATTATATTTAGAAGTATACACCGTGACTTTTAGGTCGTTTTAAAAAAGCAGCCCAGTTCATGTATCCAATGACTAGTAAACGTTTATAATAAAAAAATATGTTTTTTTTAAGATTTGAATGAATAAAAATATTATTCATTATTATGACACAAGGCAGTTTTACGAACACTCTGTAGTGAGCGCGGTCCGAACCTTGTGCCAAAGGGGCCGCGCGGGCGGCGCGGCGGCGTCTTATCACAGGTCATTCACCTTAGCGTAAAACAGCTGTCTTACTATTGCAATCATAATGTTCGCAGTAAGTATGTAGCATGTATCTTCAACAGTTTGATACGTAAACATTTTTAACAGGATGTTTCATATTTCCAATGTATTATTTATTTTTTTCATGCATATTATTTTAATTAATGATAAAAAAATTATATTCGCGCCTAGAGGTATTTTATGACGGATACATTGTGTGGACGACTTTTTTAAAACGACCTAAAAATCACGGTGTAGAAGTATCAAAGTATAGAAAAGAAGTTTATTGTTTCCAGTATTACAGCGAACAGAAAAAGATAAATTAAATAATATTTAATAAGTATTATGTAAATCTACGTATGTTCTAGGTCAGCACTTATAACCAAAGGAGATTGAGATCTATCTATATGTGTTTTAGCCAAAGTAATAAATCAGGATACTCTTTCTAGCCATTGTTTACATGTTTACTTAATTTAGTCACTGCAATAAAAAAAGAAAACTTGGATAAAGTATTAAAAACTGTACAGTCTACTTGACTGCATAGGTAAAAACAATAAAATAGTATTGCAATTAGTCTCTATGCATAATCCTAATGATCTTTATAAAAAATATAATAACAACATAATTATAGTTTGACCATTACCGCTATACCGCGCCTTAGGAAGGCGCGGGGCGAGACGGGGGAAGCATCGGCCAATGCGATTTGTCTGTTCGCTAGTGTCAAATTTGAATTCAAATTCAAATTCAGATCGAACTGTCTATGTCAGAAACACATGAGATTCATATTCAAAGATGGTTCTTGCAATATCTCGTAATGTTAAGACATATTGAATAAATTGTTTACGGCATTCAATAAATTCAATTTTTTAGTAAACCTAGAACCTAGAAGTCCTAATTTGAAATAAACTCAGTTAAATCTGACTATATTTCATTAATATTTAATTAAATAAGTAAAATACATAATATATAGTTAAACGAAGTGAAATATTTAGGTATTCTTATTTAATTGATATTAAATTAAATAATTAACCACAATTAAATAATTTAATATTGTCGTGCTTGTAGAACAGTAAACTGATATCGTAAGATCTATCCGACAAAATGAATCTCATGTGAACTCGTGCACTTTTTTTCCCGGCCCCCACCTCACCGCGCATACCTAAGGCGCGGTACAGCTCTTGTGGCCAAACTATAATAAAAAATCACTAACTAACTGTCATATAGAACAACAAATTAAAAGCTCACTAGCCATAAAACAAAAAAAAGCAAAGACATTAAGTACAAGTATTTGTAATCACTTATTACAGAAACATTCACATTTAAATGCAAGTACTTAGGCTTTTGAGGTACACATAAAGAATTTAAATTTTATTTCAATCAGTCTTTATGTACCCGAATATAAAATAATTAAACTTTAACTTAATATAAAGAAAATAAAAAACAAACTTCCTTAGCTATACAAAAAAAAGATACATACATGTATATTTTGGTACCACTCTTTAAAGACATTGAAACATTTAAAAACCAACTGATAAAGACAATTATACCTATTTTATTGACTAGACAATTTAGTTATTACATATTGACTAGTTAGTATATACAGTAGCTAATTACTCACTATGACTGTAACATATAGACCAAGTGTCGCACGGAAAGAAGACATCTTGCACTTTGTTGTCCAAAGTAAAATGCTTTGATAGTTGGTAACAAGATTGATGTACAAGTTTTCAGTTATTTATTGTTCCCTAACCCAAGCACTAACTTTGCACTTTGTTTATACATTGTATAAATCCGTCAGTTTAATACGAACCTGTCAAATGAACAACGTCAGTATCTTCAGACCAGCCTTCATCTACAACTTCTTTTTTCTTCTGCTGCGCTGCAGTCGTAGGATCCTTCATGAAGTCAACAATCGCTTGTTTCTTGTTTTCACCGTTATATGGGAACTTGTATATTCCCTTTCTACATTAAAACGAGAAAAAATATTATGCTACTATAGTAACAGTAGTTTTAAGAGCTAGTATGTTCATGAACTGCTTGCAATCTCAATAAATATAAAGAGAGTACACAATTTGTATGACTTACTCGTAGAACAGTAATGTGGGGAATCCTGTTATGTTATACAGTTGTCTTATTTTTGAATTTCCTGGTTTAGAGACATCTATGGCTGCTAGGAGAGATTCGCCCTGAAAAAGTATTGCAGTAATTACATAGAGCCATATAAACTTAAGTTATCTGTCTTACCGGTTTCAATAGAACACAATATTGTTAATTCATGTCATTCTTACCTTTAATTCCGCTGCAGCGTTAACATATTCAGGCTTCAATGTTTTACAATACCCACACCAGGGTGCATAGAACATGATCATAGATTTTTTGTATGCCCCGGCTCCTTTCTTCAAAAACTTTGTAAGAGCCTAAAAGAAAAAACAACAGTGATTTATACAGTTAATAGTAATAATATACATTGCGCCAGCTAAACGCGTACCATTCAACTTAGGTTTCCCCTTAATCATTTTTCATTACAAAGATATGTAGGTATCAGAAAGTAATACTTTCCACATTTGCTATGGTTAATATTAAATTTTATAGTCAGACTGCAAAATCGTAATAGATAACATGTGTTTTATAGGGCGAAGTCGTCACGATTTCAGTATTTTGAATTTACAGTACAGTACGCTTATAACGCTTATACAGAGACAAAACTAGGAACAATTTAGAACGCAGCCAATTGCTATCCAGTTTAAGGACTTGTTGTATTTGCAGTAGTTAACTTAAATCCTTAATTTTGTGGTATCTCTACTATGCAACGATTCAAGTCAATCAAGTAGGTAATTAGTATTTTACTCAAGCAGAAAGAAAGTATCACTTGTTGCATCTTTTCCAGAATTATTTATAAAACTTGCTTTGCATTATCATCACAGTATGTTTGCATATCATATGTTGGAAAACAACACAACATCAACCGCTACAAATGAATATGATTGGAAGTTCAGTAATAAGTTTCTATTCATTGTCATTGATAGAGATGTAAATATGTTTTTATAGTCATAACATATTGTTTTCGATGCATAATATGTTCGTTATCTATCTCAACATTTAAATTATTAATTGTCTTTCTATCTCAGTTTTATTTCGAAAATCTTTGATTTGAATAGTTACACAGGCATTACAAAAATGAGGAGAAAACATAATTATCCAACGAAATATAAAACTTTTAATAATAGTTCAAATATTATTGTCTGTATCACAACCAATCAGCTCAAGTGAGCACAGAAACATTTAAATGATAAGAAGTTAATCACCAAAAATAATTATTATCTCTACTCGGAACGATGGACAACAATAGTACAAAATTATACTGATATGATTATGTTCCAAGAAGCACTATTCAGCAATGATTTAATTTTTATATCAGGCTTACAATTTTACTTGTTGAGTGGATAATTCAGCAAATTTAATCCAGGTAGCCCCGTAGCCTCAACAGCCAATACTATTATGCACCGGGATTTGTTAATAAGCTATGATGCAGATTATTTTATAACCAAATTCCATAATCATACGCAAACAAACATGTGAAACAGCTAGCCAGTCGCTCATAATATTACACATTTGCTATGCATCTCGCGTTTTCAATATGAAAGGTAATTATACACTTAGCAGGGAGGTTTCCAATGCCAAACATAACTGTTAATTTTTAATGTGCTCTTTTATGTTACAGTTGAATAAATATTAGATTGCTATGTGTAATAAAACCTTAATAGGCATATCAATTTGAATTTTCCAGACCATTTTCAAGTAGAAAATCTCAATTTGTTATGTGTACATAATATGAAGTGCTTAACCCATAATATTATGACTAATTAGTACTCTTTAAGTTTTAATCAGTTATAACTACGCTTTTTCTTTTCTTTTCTTGCCTAAAGTGATGTTTTAGAAGTAAATTGCATTGTATAATGTATTTTCATGAATACCCAATCATATGTGTAAAGGAATTCAGGACCAAGACAAATTGTTGACTGTAAGGCAAAAGTAAAAAAAAACAATAGTTATAAATAAAGATTCGCTGTGGACTCTTTACCGCTTGCCGTTTAGAAGTGTTAATTGAAAGATTACACACCTCGGCATCCTGGAGATGGAATATGTCAGTAGCGGTAGCATCCTCATCCCACGGCAGATCTCCAGTGGGGTCCCTCAGGAAATTGGACATTGAAGTAATGGATTCATTTCTGTCATAATCCTTGTGGTATTCGCCATCCTTATAGTGTTTCAGGTAGTAAGGTTTATCAGAAGATATCTTCAGTTTCTTACATAGCTTCTTGCCTTCCCTGTTTACAATAAAAAAAAATTAAAACAAGTACCAAATAAACTTATGTAGCATGAATATATTATATTTAAACTTAACACAGACCATAGCACTAATTCTCTACAAAATACTTATGTTTCAAATAGGTTTTAATGTGAACATTCTAGATTAAAGTTCTTCAAGAATTGTGACATAAAATCAATATGTATGCTCTATTATTCACTTGTATGGTATGGTATGGCCTCCAGATATAAATAAAATAATCAATGACAGAAATCAATAAGCACTCACCCGCCACTGCAATCTATAATGGCTAGCGTAGCCTGACCCTTCATAGCATCCGCAGTAGGTTTGAAGACATCTAGTATGGCTTGTGAACCCCTCAGTTCATTCATGTACAATATCAAAACATTAGTCTTAGTTCTTAAAAGCTTTTTCAAATCTTTTACATCTGTGATATCTGATATAACTGCTGTCCTCTGTTTCTTTGCATCAACTGCATCTTGTGCAATTATGACGCCTAATATTAATATCACCTGCAAAAACAATGTAGTGACAACCATCATCTGTATTATTAAAGTTGTCTTTAACATAAAAACAACCATGTTTCGTAGTTGACTGATCATGAACTCTTTTTTTATCTAGTCTTAGAATGCTTTGGTAAAAAAGTTTTGCTATACTGATGTATACATATTATTATAAACAAACCTCATGAAATATCCTACCTTTTGAAAAAAGTCCATTGGATAGTTTTAAAGACCTAAGCATACATAGGAACTACTGATTAGATGTTAGTGGTCTATTTATTACAAAAAACAATCACAATATGATAGACTATCTACTCTGCTAACCTAGCGAGTATGCTTGACAACTAAACCAATAAATGCTGGAATTATTAAACGATTGCTGTCTTCAAAATGAAATTTAATTTCAAGACAATGTAATGTTGTATATATTTCACAATATTGTACTAAAACAACTACATAATGTTTTCACTTCTTAAACAAGTTACTTTCTTTTGTAACACCAGCAATAAATGTTATAAAAAATTGGATAACAGAAACATCTCATATTATACTTATATCGGAAGTTTATAAATAATACCTGAATCAAATTGAAAACAAAACAAAAAAACTATGATCATGAGATGTTAAACATTCATTTGTATACAGCATCAGTGTGCGTATAATAATTCAATGCATAGTGTGTATAAACTTTAGTCAGCATTTAAAAAAAGACTATTTATCTAGTTTTGTACCAGAATGTAACTTAAAGGTTCTCAGTTCTCAAGCTATCTCACAAGTTTGGTAGACTAGAATGCCAAAGGTCAATAAAGGTATGGACATATAGTATAATACAATTGTAGAACTCTCTTGAATATTCTCTTTTTCATGTTAAATTAAATGGGTTATTTTCCCTAGAGTGTAACAATAACAAACTTAAGCTTTAAAGGTTGATGTCTAATTTTATTTTTCAGGTGTTTATTATTATATTCGTATTAGTGGAGATACGCTTACTTCAGCTAGGAGTAATCAATATTATGGATGCAACGAATGAGAGGGATAGCACATTCTAGAAATTACGACGCAATTTGTATGAAAGCTCAGAAAATCAATAACAATACAAGATTGTGCGTTTCTATGTAAAAAATTCGTCTTATAATTCGCACGCGTCGATTTTGCATTTAGTTCGGCATTTACCTGTCTACCTACACACAAAACCTGTTTTCTTTACACCTACTAGCTTAAAGCTTAGCAAAGTTCAAATCGATTTCCTTGCTCTATTCGTAATAAAACAACTAACTAGAACACTTAAATGTTTGTAAAATGCATCGAAATACAGTTATTTACAAAAAAAATACTTAGTTAAAGACAAAATACTTAAATGATAATATTTACCCTCCAAAATATGTTCCGGTCCATGACCCTCATCTTAGCACCCACTTAAAACACTTTTTAGTGTTATTTAAGCAAAAGGAATTTCATTAATACCGCTTTGAAAAGTAACAACAATTATATTAATTCACGCAGCCTGAGATGATTCCTTTCTCAAAGCCGGAGATAAGAATTGATGACATTACATTGCACTACTGACATACATGACATAACAAGCTTATGTTACCAATTTAATAATATTTCAAAACTTTTATTTTATCGATTATTTTATTTCGTGAATTAAAAATCAAATAAGTCAATTTTCTGAAAAGTAACCACGCAAACATGTAGCCAAAAAATGACTTCAGATAGCCTTTGAAAATTTAGCAGATTAACACAGTAGTTCATCGGAAAAATGAGATTTTAAAAATTAGGTATGGTATTACTTATTCTATACTTAGGAATACAATTTTTATATTACAACATTTTGTGTTAGATAATTAACTCTGATAGTATAATGTTAAAAAAATGTGGTAAAGTAAGAGACAGACTACCTTTAGCTTATCAATACTAAAATGCCATGAAGGTGGATACTGAACATTAAAAAAAACATCTCAATGTCACAGAGGTCATAGCTATTTCTTAGTTTCCTTTGTCCCAGAAATAAGTGCTGTGCTGGACGGTCGCATCGGATTGGCTTGTCGAATAACTATTGTTGATTCTTGGTTTTGATTGGTGATTCATATCCTAAACAGCCAATGCGTGCCATCTGTTAGATTGATTACTTGTTAGAATCAAAGGCAACACATTTCGCACGGTTAAGTACGATTACAGCATTCCAGTTTCCCGCTAGCGGTGCGAGAAGTGTTAAATAATTTACTTTCTGATATAGGTAAGTGTATCAACTATGATATAAAACACATTTCAAGACTGTCACTATCTACAAGTTTTTGTCTTGCAAATATTTTTAGTTAAAATCGTTTTACTGGAAGTAGGTAAGTAGTTTAATTTTTTTACCGGTCCTTTTACCACTTTTTATACTTCGAATACTATTAAAATACACTTTTAACTAAGTTTAACTTGTTTCATATTCGTCAGAGAATTCATAAATCAAACTACAAACAAGAGATGAAACAAAAGTCATTTACTAAAATACCTAAAAAAGTGTCTAGTATCACAAATAAATGTTCAAAAACCGATATTTCTCGTTGAAGCTCCGCTTTTACAAATTCTTAATAACACCAGTGTCAGGTTGAGCGGGTCAAATAGGTCAAATAAGAGTCAATGTCAATGTATTACCAATGTTACTTAATCTTAGTATTTATCAATATTTAACTAGACACTATCTGTACTGTATTATAACTTTGTGAACATCTCAAAGTCAATTACTTAATAGATGTATATTATATATTTTTTATTTTCCAGAACATTGAACAGTCAACATGGGTCGCAAATTCGTTGTTGGTGGTAACTGGAAGATGAATGGTGACAAGAAACAAGTCACTGACATCATTGAAACTCTCAAGAAAGGTCCCCTAGATCCCAACGTTGAGGTAAATGTCACTAACTATAATCAGTAAACCTCTTTACGGAATGAAATTATTAACACAATCTCTAAAAAAAGGTTTAATATTGTTTTTCTTTTTATTTTGATAAAACAATTGATTGCCAGTATGCCTAATGTCAATTATGGAACCGTGTTCAAGAAGGGTATATAAAGAAAACTTTTTTATGCAGGTTGTAATTGGTGTCCCAGCAATTTACTTGGCTTATGTACAAAGCATTGTACCACCCTCCATTGAAGTTGCGGCACAAAACTGCTGGAAAGTTGCAAAGGGCGCTTTCACTGGTAAGAACATGAAGATTTTATGCTTTACCTATAAAATGCTTTTGTCAGAATATAATCTGAAGTAAAAGAGTCATTCTGTTCACTGTGTTTTATGAGTCAGAAACAATCTAAGTCCCAGCTGAAAAGCTACCAATGTTTATCACAATCTATTCGATGGATTTTGAAACATCTAATCTATTTAGGAAGATACTGCTACTTTAACACTTACATAATATGTATCATAAATTATTGGGTTAAAAGATTATGATTATATTGTTTGTTGGTTTCAGGTGAAATCTCTCCAGCCATGATTAAGGACATTGGTTCCAACTGGGTTATCCTCGGACACTCAGAGAGGAGAACCATCTTTGGTGAGAAAGATGACCTGGTTGCAGAGAAAGTATGTTGCTATCCTTCAAGCTATTTAGAATAAAGTTGTGTCTATAATGTTTACTTATCAATTACTCCATTTCTTAGGTTGCCCATGCCCTTGAGAATGGCCTGAAAGTCATTGCCTGCATTGGAGAGACTCTTGAGGAGAGAGAAGCTGGCAAGACCGAGGAGGTTGTTTTCAGACAAACTCAGGCTTTGGTGCCAGCTATTGGCAGCAACTGGGGCAATGTTGTCCTCGCCTATGAACCCGTTTGGGCCATCGGCACTGGCAAGACTGCCACCCCTCAACAGGTGAGAACAATCATATCTATATACAATCTACATACAAACAAAACTCATTAGTCATTAGTACTCAGATATCTTTTCTAACATATTGAACCTAGTGCTTTTGCAATATTAACAGAACTGATTGAGTTGTGTTATTTATAATGATAACGAATATAACTGTTGGTCCACAACTGTAATATCAATCAAACCTTATCAGTCCAATGTTTACATTATATGACAAATGTGATAGATAGAGAGTTATTTTAGCCTTTACCAGATTTAGCGCTGCTTTTATACCTACACTCTGAAGGTTAAATACATGTTTTAATATTTATTTGTTGTTCTAGGCACAAGATGTACACGCCTCCCTGCGTAGTTGGCTGGCTAAGAATGTGTCTGCTGACGTAGCTGCGTCTGTCCGCATCCAGTACGGAGGCTCAGTGACCGCTGCCAACGCCAAGGAGCTGGCCGCCTGCGCTGACATCGACGGCTTCCTCGTCGGCGGAGCCAGTCTCAAACCAGAGTTCGTCGACATTGTCAATGCCACTAAGTAAAAAGTAAAGTGAAAAAAGTATACAAAAAAAAACAAAAATCATGTTTGCTTGCGTACAGATTTATTTGCATGATGCTCGTTGAATGTAAAAAGAAATTATTGTTACTTTTGCTGTAAGTTTATTTATTAATTTTAGGACAAATCACGTTCATTATAAGATTATATTATTTGCTTTTGCGAATGAAAGAGACTTTCTCGAGATTTTGTACACGTAACATGTAACCAAAGGTTAAAATAGCTATAAGAGAAAAAAATTATGATCAACATTGTATCTCAAATATGTAATTTTGTGAAGTTATTTATAAACCAGCCATATTTATAGTCATTCTAACCTCTGGATGTCAATCATATATTATGTTTTGTTGTACACATACCTATATACATTTTTTTTTCTGGAAAATTAAGAATCAAACGTATTCTAAAATATACTGTAAAAATTATTTCATTTGTTTTAATTCTTACTACTGAACCTTGCTCCATACAAAACTACTTTTATCACATTATTAAAACTAAGTCGCATGAAAGCGAAACCCGAATTTGAGCCTTATGCCATTGCCACTAAAATTTATATTCTAGCTTAAACATATATGAGTATTTAAGAGCATCATTTTTCCTAAGACAAATGAAAACTATTCTTTATTCTCATTTCTTTTGTTTTTTCTATATTTACTGAACAATCTCCGTGTTGCGAATATGAGTCATGTGCATTTAGTCTAATCTATACTAATATTATAAAGCTGAAGAGTTTGATTGTTTGTTTGTTTGTTTGAACGCGCTAATCTCAGGAACTACTGGGTCGAATCGAAAAATTCTTTTTGTGTTGAATAGACCATTTATCGAGGAAGGCTTTAGGCTATATAACATCACGTAGCAACTATTAGGAGCGAAGAAATAATGGTAAATGTGAAAAAAAAAACGGGGAAAATTATTCATCCTTGAAGGCTTCTGTTGCGTGCGCTCCAAAAACGGTTCAAGATACCAAAAATATATGTATTAAAGAATTATTCCTATTGAAATGATCTAAAAAAATGTCCAGGACAGTATATATTATGTCTATCTTTTAAGATTAATTTACTAGAACCGTTTTTATGATAATCAAATTCGGTCGAAATTAATGCATTTGTTAAGAGTTGTATCAACGTATCAGGTTGTGGAATCAATATGTACTTCTGCCACAAGAAAATAAAACAGAATATAATTTACGCTAAAGTAGGTACTTACTTTAAAATAATTATGTTCTTTTAAAAATTTAAAAACTAAATTGTCTAAAATAATAACAGAAAATGACGAGGACAACTACCTACTATACTAACAATACTATGTAGTGATGATGTACCTATATGTATCGGTATGTCTATTTCTCATAACGATTTATACCCTTTACTTTTTGCGTGAAATAATGGCCTATTTACAAAATGTTTTATGCAATACAGCATTAATCCTTATCCACATATGTAAGTACCCTAAACTCATTTTTCAAATAAAAAATTTGATAAGAATTAGCCTTTTATTGTTGCAACAAAAGTTCCTGAAATAAAAGCATTTCCGCGACAACGAACGGAGTCGCCGAGTTTTGATCCCGGGTCCTTTCACTCGTCAGGCGAACGCTCTCCCAGCTTAGGGTTCCTATGAAGTTGAAGTTTTCCTATTTCGTATTTCGTAGTTGAAGTTTTCGGAATTCCTATGTCGTAGATGTATATGGATGGTAGAGTTAAAAGATTGTATTTAGTAAAATATTTATTGGTAATATAACTTAAAAAGTTGTTCAACGGATTTTGACGTGTTTTTTAGTGAAGAAATACTGTTATTTTTGAGGTTTTGAACGTGATGTCGTTAATTATTTATATTTTTTTCCCTCTTACATTACACAGCATTACACATACAAACGCCCTACGAGATGTTTTTGATAATTATTTGTACACATTGAAAAGGTCTACAGGAAATTCCGCGATGGTATATTCTATCTGTTATGGATATCTCACAATATCATTTTTTTGTTTAAGTATCAGTTAATTTTCAAACCGATTTTACCAATACAGCATTAATTCTTATCCAATTAAATACCTTAAATACATTGTTGAATTTATATGGCTTTATAAAACATATGATTTGAATCTTATATATAAAAATCAATTGCTGTTCGTGTTAGTCTCGCTAAAACTCGAGAACGGCTGAACGGATTTATCTCATCTTGGTCTTGAATTGTTCGTGGAGGCCTAGGGAAGGTTTAAAAGGTGCGACTTTTTTTTTTATTTATCGTTGGGGCAGTACGAAGTCTGCCGAGTCAGCTAGTCTTATATATAAAAATCAATTGCTGTTTGTGTTAGTCTCGCTAAAACTCGAGAACGGCTGAACGGATTTATCTCATCTTGGTCTTGAATTGTTCGTGGAGGCCTAGGGAAGGTTTAAAAGGTGCGACTTTTTTTTATTTATCGTTGGGGCAGTACGAAGTCTGCCGAGTCAGCTAGTAAATATATACAGATTTAAAAATTGCGGCACGTAGCGTATTACTATGCGGTGAAGCTGGAGCGGGCCCCGACGTCTTTATGTGCAAGCATTGCACCCGTGCGAAGCCGGGGCGGGTCGCTAGCTAAGCGAATAAATTGTCCTTGAGTTAACCTTTATCAGTTAACATGATTATAACTATTTCAAATATTTTCCAACATCAAATACAATTACGACTCGGAGAAATATTGATTATGCCTCAGATCAATCTAGGGATGAAAATTGTTTATTTGGCAGTGACTATTCCGATATAGTGGGATCTATCCCACTTACGTGCCAGATTCAGACGCAGATATTCAAAATGATACTGAATTCATGCAAAATCATCATCTTCCTGCCCTTATCCCATTTTACTTGGGGTCGGCGCAACATGTTTTTTTTCTAAACATGTTGCTAATGGATTTGGCTATGGTTTTATAGTCGGCCGCCTGCCTGACACCAACCCTCTTTGGGAATGCGATTGTTGGTTGTTTAGCCGCCATCATTCGGGTGACCCAAGGTGCTTGGTACAGTGCACTGGGTCTTAGGGTCCATTAGTCGCCTTTTACGACACCCAGTGGAGGACATGGGGTGGCGCTATTCTTTATATCCGGACACCACACGGAAATTCATGCAAAATGATCCATGCAAATTGATAATTTCTGAGTCTCCATATATGGAAGAATGCGCCATAATAGAAATCATCAGTTAATTTGCCAAATACCCAACGAAATAGAGCAGTTATATACCACTCAGTTACCAGTAAGTGTTGCCAAAAAATACAGCCAATGAAAATGTGCGAAAAACTCACCATACCTGAAGAACTCCATGCATGGGTACGTGATATGAAGACATACAGCCAGAAACCAGTTTTTGAGAGTGATGAGGAGGCATTTTTTTATGTATTTTCTGTTTAATTTCCTTTAAATAAATTGATTAAACAACGGTAAATGTCTTGTTTATTTGACGTAAAACCCAATAAGTCGGTACCTACCCTGTATCACTTTTATTTTTTTTTATTAAAAAGTAGTCCACTTTAGGAATTTATAAATGGTTTTTACATTAATTAAATGTATATCTACGCTTCAACAAAAAATATTCATTTTGTTGATTTTATTTGAATTGAATATAATTATATTTTTATGCTTAAATGTTTAACACTGTATATCTCGCAAGTAACAATTTCGCACTTATTGGGGTTTAGCACTGGACCCTCGATATTACTCTGGGTGAGTTTAACCAATCCAACATAGTGTGGCTCCCTGCCGACGATGGTCATTATTTAAATCCCAGCAACTTGCACGGAAATATTCTGTCAAATCTTATTGACAACCTCAATATTTGTAATATCCTACAATACAATCCGCACAGTAATAACAACAGTAGGATTCTTACTGCAGCGATGCTCTAGTACCTGAAGATCCGCATTATAAAGCTTTGTGTATGGTGAATCACGGCGAGCTTTGCCCAGTTACATAGTCTACCTATTCGTCCATACACTAAGTCCTTATATCAGTTAGCTGAATTCTCAATAAGAAATGAACTTAATGATGTAGACTGGCTGAGTGAATTTAACAGTAGGTCGCGGGAAGACGCTGTGACTTATTTCTGTGCTGTTATAAATAGACTGTATGACGCCTATATACCAACAAAGACAATTTTTCACCAATCAAAGTATCCTTCTTGGTATAAAAGCCCTCTAATAAAAGTTTTAAAAGAAAAGGCAAAGTTTCACAAAAAGTTCAAGAACCTTTCAGACTATCAATCTTTTGACACATTACGTTTTCGGGCTAAGGAATTAGAAAAGAATATTATTATGTATGACGACTACATAAAACAAATAGAATCCGATATATTATGTAAAAATCCTCGAGCTTTTTGGAGTACAATAAAGTATAGTCTGTACTTAACCCTTCGTGAGCGAGTCCGACTCGCACTTGGCACGGCCTTTTTGTCATTAAACCGTTATAATATTTTAATGTAATTTCTTAATTATTGCTTCGTGCTTAAATGATTTACGACGAATATAATTTAGATACGATATTCTAATTGAATCACATACAAAATATCATACTAAAATTCAAATACAATATACTCTTAAAACGATTATAATCAGCAAACGGCTGGAGTAATTTTGATAACGTTAGGTATGGAGTTTCTGAAGGTAGTGTTCACCCAGGATTAACACATAAACTGTTTTTTAACCAACAGACGCGCCGGTTCAATACTAGATAAATTGTTAGTGTGAGGACAGTGGTCCCTTTGATAATTATATAACTTCAAGGAAGAGAAATTTGGCCGAAGCAGAGTTGGTAGGAGAGATAACGTCAAACTTAAATGTCGAACTCTTTTCGAATCACGGTAATTCATAATAATAACGAAACCAGGAAGAGGGTAAGTGGTAGATAGAAGATGAGTTGTGAGTTAAGTCTCAGAAATGAGGACGGCATGCACGGTAGAATTTGTAAATGTGTCGATTAGGTCTCAATCTATTAAACAGGCAATGAAATAATATATAAACGACAGCAAAACTCGTAATGAATAAATATAAAAAGACAAGTATCCAAATACTGAACTGTCATTTTGACGTAACATTCGAAAGTGAACAAGGACACCTGTGACGTTTGTCAGAATGACATCACATAGGGGCGGAATGAGATGGGGTCGTCTTTTGTATTTTATCGATATCTATGTCGTAATGAGTTTTATTAAAAAAATACGTCGTTACGACATTGAAATAAAGAATGAAGAAAGAATTAAAGATGGGAGATTAAGTCATAATAAGGTGAAAATAAATGTTTTCTTTAAAATAATTCCCCACTATCCATTTATTTGGCCATTTTTTATTATTCTATTATAATTTTTATACTACAATTTTATCGATATTTGACTGTCAGTTAGTTAGGTACACGTCACTATAGCTCTTCAAAATTGCATTTATAGAGTAAGCTAACAACCAAAAAATATTTAAGAAAAATTAAATATTATTTAAATTACTCTTTTTTTTACTGGTATCTTTATAATTACATGATTGTTTTAAAAAATGCGTTTTATTTTTATACATAAACGTCGTATTTATGTTTAAAAAATTTGAACTTTAAAAAAAAACATGTAGTGAAGCTGTCTTCAAAACACACTCGGTAATATCACATTACCGAGTTCCGATTTCCGAGTTAATGATACCTGTGACATTAGCGAGTTCGTTTTAAAGATAGCTTTGCTATACAACGTTACGTTATAACGTTTTAAGTATGAATCATCCTCACGAAAGTTATTATAAAAATATTGCTTACATTGATTTGATTTTTGTTGTGTAGCCTTATAATGATATACAGAATATGTGGTTTCATTTAATGCCTCTCGCTTTTATCAACGTTGTATAAGATTTTTTCAAAAGTTCAAGTTTTTAAACATGAATACGACGTTTGTGTATAAAAATAGAACGCGTTTTTAAAAAACAATAATGTTATTATAAAGATACGACTAAAAAAAGAGTAATTTAAATAATATTTAATTTTTCTTAAATATTTTTTGGTTGTTAGCTTACTCTATAAATGCAATTTTGAAGAGCTATAGTGACGTGTACCTAACTAACTGACAGTCAAATATCGATAAAATTATAGTATGAAAATTATAATATAATAATAAAGAATGGCAAAATAAGTCGATAGTGGGGAGTTTTCTAAAGAAAACATTTATTTTCACCTTATTATGATTTAAACTTCCATCTTTAATTCTTTCTTCATTCTTTATTTCAATGTCGTAACGACGTAATTTTTTATGAAACGCATTACTACATCGATATCGATAAAATACAAAAGACGCCCCCATCCCAGCCCCCCCCATGTAATGTCATTCTGACAAACGTCACAGGTATCAAGCTATATTTTACAAGGATAAGGACAGCGAGTTACAGTCAGACGTCAGTCAGTCAGTTCAGTTGACGTCGAGCCGTCGTCGCGACTCTACGGACGTGTGGTTGTGCGGTCGTGCGGTAAATACGAACGAAATACGTGCGTTAATACGGTTAAGACTATAAAAGAACGATTCGTTCACCGACTGAGCCTGCTTAACAGCAGTTCCCTGTTTGCTGATCATCGTCTATATCGACTATAGCGACAATGTATCCTGGTAAGTTTCACTGAAAGTTTCCCCAAGCCTAGACTATTCTGACTACCGAAATTAGTTTTTATCACAAATTACTAATTATAAACAGTGTTGAAAATATTGTAAGTGTGCAGATAAAAAAATACAAGATCATTTTAAAGTCCTACATTTACTTAAAATATTTCTGGTGCCATCCTAAAACCTATAATAACGAAACTTGGATTCAATCACTTTTTAAGTTAGAAATATTTTACGTTTTCTCATTTTGTATTCAAAATTCGTTTTATTAGGTCTGGTGATAAAATCTTTATACTTATAGTATTTTTTTAAGGATGCTTTATTATAATTTATACTAGCGACACGCCCCGGCTCCGCACGGGTACTATGTATGCTGATACTAAATAGTAAAGATAGGGGAAGTTCGGGTAGCCCCGGACACTTAAATGAATTGCAAATAAGAAATAAATTAACAAAATTATTGACTTTAATCTGTACTTAAAATAAAATTAGAACCTTCTTTAATCATATTAATTAAACAATCGTAATAAAATTACATTTTGTAACGAAATAGAGTAAGAATGATTAGGTGCTATTTTTTCGGCATCGCAAGAACTGGCGGGTAGCCCCGGACATCATACTTAATGGTGGCCCAATCGTTTTTTTAGCCTTACAAACGTCACAACTCTAACAAGAATTCGATGCATCTATATAAACACTATCTTTATGGGCCCAGTCTTTGCATTCCTGGCATTAAATGCAAACACTTACTTAATTTTAAAAATGTATTTGATAACTTGCGTTGAAGTTTGACAGAAGCGGCGAAAATTTTTTGGTCGGAACAAAACACTCGCTCACGGTTAACTTACTCCTCACTCACGCCGCAACTGAATGGCATTTGTTTTTGTTCTTAATTACACAAATTGACAATAATAATATATCTATGGAATGCGTTTAGTTTCTTAGAAATTAAAATGTCCGGGGTTACCCGCCGTCCGGGGCTACCCGACATTCCCTTACTATAGAAAAACTGTGAACGTCGTATATGTTACAGCCAAAGTGATCAATCTGGACATTATACATATATAATATCTACTCAATTTGGATAAAGTAATAATTGACACAAAATTAATCACATTAACTAGCTATTTTATATAATATCTTCGAAGAATTAGATAAAGTAATAAAACAAGTAGATAGATATTTGTTTAAAAATAAATTTGTATTTTAATTTGCCTTAAGCGTACATATCATAAAGATTATTTTAACAATTAAAATAACATAAGATGATATTTTCACCTCAATAAACATAGATTTTGACAAATAAAAAAAAAAACCTAACCTCACCTAATTTAGGTTAGGTTTTTTTTTAGGCTAGCGCGGGGCTGCGAAAGAATCTGGATTCCCCCGGCCCCGCGCGCAGGTGCGAGATGACACCGGGGGGTTTTAGCCGGTAGGAGTTCGGCACGCCCCTCCGCCTCTCCCCTGGCGGAGGAAGACCATGAGGATTCCCCCCCCCCCCCAAAAAAAAAAGAGTTTTTTTAGGCAGAAGTGTGGATATCAAATGAACATTATACTTTTCGATCATTAGCGCAAATGTTGTTATAGCAAATAAATACTCGACGAACTGAAAATTATGACAAAAGGTATTTAACAAAGTGGTGATTTTCTTAAACGTTGTTTGATTGAGTAATATTATATCAAACGATGTTTGATTAAACAAGGGTGAACCTAAGATAAAGACCGTATTATTACTTTGGCTAATGACCTATGACACGCTATTATGAAAAATGACCAGATAAAGTAATAAATTTATTACATTGTCTAGTAAATTTGGCTGTTATCTATAATGACTAGTCATTATGTATAATAGCTCTTTAATCACTATGACTGTAACATATACAACGTTGATAAAAGCGAGAGGCATTAAATGAAACCACATATACTATAAGTGCCTACTGCTAATCCGAAACTATTAAAAAAAAGTTTTCAAGAAGTATACGAAAAAACTTTTTTCAAAGAACTTAAATAGCTTAATTATTACCTTAAAATGTAAACACCCTTAATAAAAATTTACACTGACGTGCGGTGACCTGCGTAACAAAACGGCAACATCGCATTTGTACCTATCGCATAGCGCGTGCGGCGGGCTCACACACAGCAGAGCGGCCGGGTTTGATGTAGACGATAATGTAAACAAGTGGTGTAGGTATCGTTGGAAAGTATGATCAATGATCATAATAAACAATAATAATTCATTGTTATACTTACACATTAAATCTTCAATTGTTGGAAATGTCCGCCGTTTGCATTAATACACAAGTTATAACGACGTATAATATTGTTATTTAATCGTGCAATAAAATCTCTGTTTGTTGAATTTTTTAATTTATGAAACGCTAAAATAATTCGGTTTTTAAGTTCCTCTACGGTATTCACGTCTGTTGCATGCACTTAACCTTTCACAAAACCCCACAAAAAAAAGCAGTGTATGTAGCACGAGGCATTATGGATGTCTTACGTACCTAATTTACAAAATTATTAAAAACTGCACACACAACTAAACTTAAACTAACTTGTCCTGTCACAACATAAATCACTATCTTAGAATAAGAAGTTTGGTGTCCCATCACAATAAAAACTTAACAATATTAGAGAATATTGAAAACCGGACGCGTGAGCGACAATAATTTGTGCTTAATTGCGTAACGTGCACCCCGGAAGCGACGCGTCTTCGCACTAAACAATGTAACCTACTTATCCGAGTCACCGCCGCCGTCGCCCGCGCAATAGCAACAGTCTGATCTATTTCTATTTCTGTTACGCTTATTACATTAGAGTGAGATGACCGTGATCTGTACTTTCTTTTAAGGAAATATTTGGTAATAGTGCACTTGTTTGTATTGCAAACTTACGATGCGGAGCGGCAACGTCGCGTGAATTTTGTTGTTTTGCGGTGAATGACTCTTAGATAACTATGCCTATAAAACTTAGTCACCTAATCAGGAAGATACAGCATGTTCAAACTAAAAAAATATCCTGTGACTAAACTATTGCTTACATTGATTTGATTTTTGTTGTGTAGCCTTATAATGATATACAGAATATGTGGTTTCATTTAATGCCTCTCGCTTTTATCAACGTTGTATAAAAACATACCTACTAGCCCACTCCAGCTTGACCGCAAACACTACGTCCCGCAATTTTTAAATCTGTAATATCTTCGAAAATATTCATTTCAATCATATGCTGTAAATTGCAATATAAATCTATATTAATTAAACAAAGTATTGAAGGAATTTAATTGGATAAGGATTAATGCTGTATTGGTTTAAACCGCTTCAAAAATTAGCCATTATTTGTCGTAAAAAGTAAATATAAAAAAATAATATTGTGGGATATCCATAAGAGATAGACATATCCCACCCAAAACATAAATGTAAAAGGCTGCCAAGTTCGAGAATATGAGAATGCTTCACCTATAAAAGAAGTGAGATCTGAATAAGTACCAAGTTCTATACACATACATCAGTTAAAAATAGTTACAGGAATGCCCACTTGGCGGCGCGAGCGGCGGTCGCACGAGGTGGCAAAGTTAAAATTCGAAAAGAGCATATCCAAATCTATAAAATACCCAATTTTCAAAACTCCCGGAAAACTTTCCAGGTAACCCCCTTATTTTCTACCAAATGACTGGACTATTTGCAATGTGTACAAATAATTAGTACATTATTTTGATGAATCTCTTAGGGTTCAGCCTGCGTTTGCAAAGTAAGCGCGAAAAATGTGTTTATTTACGACTTAGCATTAGAAATCTTGAAATTATCAATGGTTCTCTAAGTTATTAAGCATGTTATTATACATATAAACTCTCCTCTTGAATCACTCTATGTATTAAAAAAAACCGCATCTAAGCAAACATACATACAGACAGACGCGGGAAGCGACTTTGCTTTATATTATGTAGTGATTTATCATTTGGTTCCATGGCTTGTTGGCATTTTGTAGGTGGTCACACATTTAGGAATTTGAAACTTACGAATCAGACGAATGAACTTCAATACTTTTTTTTATTAAAATTTCAGTTTTTTTGCAATAGTTTTACAATAAACAGTATCACAACTGACCCGTGGAGTAGGCCTACTGGGAAAAACCACATTAAAAAAACGCGCTAAGCACTTGTACATATTATGACAATAACAACTTTTTGAATCGTTATATCTCAGAAACGGTGGCTCGTAAAAAAAGTATTAACACATTTTTATAGATAATTTTATGTTGTTCAATTTTTGTCTGAGGTACTTTCATGATGAACTTAGGTACCGTTTTCCTGAAAATCACGAAAATCTCATTTTTTTTTACTTTTAACCTTGAATATTTTTTTTCTACACACGGGAATTATGGGGAACTTTCAGAATTGTTTATAATTATGTTTTGAACTATTTTACCGAAATTCAGCTTGTTGGGACTTTATGTAACTTCACCCTATTTTTTTGGTCTAATTTGAACGGACTTAAAGGTCTACAGAAATCTCCGCGATGGATATTTCTGTCTTTCATGGATATCCAGCCAGCCAATATCTCAGCGATCGAAAACACCGTTTACTAGCCGTACCTGCAAGTCGGACTGTAGCCCGCGCCACATCTCCTCTTCCGCGCGTTCTGACTGCGTGAAACTACCTCATGGTAGCCCACACGAGCTGCGACATCTTTGCAGATGATTTAATAATCGTTATGTGTTTGTCTCAGCTTTTGCGAGAGCAGTATAGTTTATTGTATATGTTTTTTATTTTGCGTCTTTTTTTTTGTGTATAACTTTTTTGTGCATAACTTTTTGCTTATAACTTTCCCATAATATGTGCCTAATCTTTGTTATGTTTCTTTTTTTTTGTTTTTTAGTAGTTTATTTTTGTTTTACCTATTTTTCTACTGAATTTGTGTATTTTTTTTGTCATTAACTTTTTACGACAGTTAATGGCCAATTTTCAGAGCTATTTTATCCAATACAGTATTAATCCCTTTCCAATTAAATACCTTAAATACATTGTTAAATTTATATAGATTTATATGGCCCCTAGGAGCATATGGTTTAAAAGAATATTTTCGAAGATATTACAGATTTAAAAATTGCGGTATAGCGTATGCGGTGAAGCCAGAGCGGGCCGCATTGTTTTTATATACAACGTGCACGGTTTTTCTGTAGTATAATTATTTAGTATTAGCATTGCCCCCTTGCGAAGCCAGGGAGGGTCGCTTGTTTAAATATAATACATTCTGTGTAATAAACATCGCGAATTTTTCAATAAAACAAAAAATACAAATTATTCATCAAAATTTATTTTATCGCCTTCAAAGTAGGCCCTATCGCTTGCAATACAACATTTCCAACGCTTCACCCAGTCTTCCATAAATTTTTTATAGGCTATTTGCGGTATGGCCTTTAGCTCATTCAGCGAATTTTATTTTATGGCTTTTTTGGGTTTCGGATCGTTTTCGAGATGCCATTCTGAAGACTGTTGGTTTGTATGCATGTCGTACTCTTAAACCCATATCTCGTCGCCAGTTATTATACGTTTCATAAAGTTCGGATCCGTAGAAGCTCGGGAAACCATGTCTTTAGCGACATGCTTTCGAGCGGCAACGCGTTTCATGCTTAAAATGTCAATGAGAATGTAGTGGACGGACTTAACATATATGTTCACTTCACTAGCAATATCTCAGACTCATACGTCGATTTTCGAGCACTAGCTTCTTGATTCTGTCGATGTTTTCCTTGGTCGAAGCGGCTAAAGGTCTACCAGAACGAGACAAGTTTACTACTACTTCTCGGCCTTCTTTAAAAGCCTTATACTACTCATAAGCCCTTGTTTTCGATATACACGATTCGCCGTAGGTTTTTCGCAACATTTTCAGTGATTCACCACATGAAATATCATTCGAAACACAAAATTTAAGGCACACTCCTTGTTCAACAATATTTTCCATTGTAAAAATCGCCGACAACTCAAAACTGACCAACAAAAAGTGTAGTTTAAAACAAATCAAATGACAGATCCCGCTCAAACTTTGCGCGCTAAATCAGTACAGTGCTACCAACATGCAGTAAAAAAATTAGAACGACCTCTTTTACGCGGGTCTTTTTATTGACATATTCCCGATACTTTTTACACAGAGTAGTATGTCTTAAGTTTTAGTTTAAATGTGTTGATATTATCATTTATTATTATTTCTTAAGTTGTGTAATAGTGGTTTTTTTCTGTGTAACTATAAGTTTGTTTGTATGCTATTTGTGGTTATTTTTTAATTAGGGTTATATACAACGTGTAACAGAAATAACGCACATCCACAGACACCCCAAAAAGAATATCCTTTTTTATCCACAATTAATGTATTGAAACATTTTTATCATTTTCTTAGATATTTGTTTTTATTACATATTGTCAGAATAATTTGTACAAATAATTGGCAAAACGAGTGAAATTTGAAAGTGTGAACCGCTGTGAATTGCTAAAGCCTTATTGCATCGACTTAAGGCTCCTTTTCGTTTACTTCGAGTGCTTTATGAAAATAGTGTCTACAATTTAATTATTTCTAAATATTTTTTTGGTAAAAAAAAATTTTTATTTTTATTAATGAAATGGATTCTGTTATCGATTCTGAACAAAGTAGTTTCAGGATGTGCGTTAATTATGTTACACGGTGTATAACGTTACTGTACAGTATTTCTTAAATAAGCAAAACAATCAAAGTTATTTAACCAAGTCGTCGTATTCTTTTACAGAAAATGATGCAGTACAAAAGTTTTCAAAACGGAAATCAAAAAAGATGAAACAAAAAATGCATCGTGGAAGTTGTGATATTTCTAGAGTTCAAACTGTTGAAGACAGTATGTCTGCTGATGACTATATTGTCGATGATTTAGTTCAGGACCATTTTTTTAAAAATTTCACTCTTGCATTCGACGTCAAACTCACGAATTCTTCTGATAAGCAAAAAAAGAAGAAAAGAAAGATTTTCCAAAATAAAGAAACTGTAAAACCGGTCATTAAAGAAAAAGAGAAGGAAACTCAAGATATTACTGATATCAACATTTCCAAAAACAAAAATAAACCAGTACACCATCAAGGAAATGGTAGGTTTGGTAGATCGATAAACAGCTGTGCTCTCTGACGACGAAGACAAGCTCGGAGTAACTACGGTGAAAAGAAACATTTCTTTTTCGAACAATATGGTTTTTACCATGGTTATTCCGAGCTTACCTTCGTTGTAATTTATTATTATTTCTCAGATTGTGTGATAGTGTTTATTTTTGTGTATTTGTAAGTTTATTTGTATGCTATTTGTGGCGAATTTTTTAATTAGGGTTAAATATAACATTACCCACTGTACAGTATTTTGTAAATAAAGAAAATTATCAGTATATTTTAACCAAATCGTCATATTCTATTACAGAAGATCATACAGTACAAAAAGTTTTAAAACGGAAATCAAAAAAGATGAAACAAAAAATAGATTCTGAAAGTTTTGATATCTCTAGAGCTCAAACTGATGAAGACAGTATGTTTGCTGATGACTATATTGTCGAAGACATAATTCAGGACTATTTTTTTAAAAATTTCACTCTTTCATTCGACATCAAACTCACGAATTCGTCTGATAAGCAAAATAAGAAGAAAATAAAGATTTTCCAAAATAAAGAAACTGTAAAACCGGTCATTAAAGAAATAGAGAAGGAAACTCAAGATATTACTGATATCAACATTTCCAAAAACAAAAATAAACCAGTACACCATCAAGGAAATGGTAGGTTTGGTAGGTCATTGAACAGCTGTGCTCCTTCGAACAATATAGTCTTTTTTACTATAGATAGGCCGAGCTTGTTTTCATTAATTTATTATTATTTCTCAGGTTGTATGATTGTGTTTTTTTTGGGTAATTGTATGTTTGTTTGAATGCTATTTGTGTATTGTTTCTATTTAATTGGATAAGGATTATTGATGTATTGGTTAAAATCGCCTCGAAAATTAGCCATTATTTGTCCTAAAAAGAAAATGAATAAAAGTTTTATTATGGGTTATCCATAAAAGATAGACATATACCATCGTGGAGTTTTTTGTAGATGTTTTAAATGTGTTCAAATAATTAGTACATTATTTTGGTAAATCTCAAAGGGTTCAGCCTGCGTTTGCAATCTAAGTAGGGAAAAAATGATAATTAACGACATCACATTAGAGACTCTGTAGAGAAATACTGCGGTTAAATAGTGGTATTTAACCGAAGTTATTATTACACATATAATCCTTCGTCGTCGAAGGGACAAGAGGAAAGAAAAAGCGACTTTGTTTTGTACTAAGTAGTGATACTGTACAGTAATTAAAAAAAAATAAAGCTGTTACATCTTCAATCTTTAGTTCATCGGTTACGCTGTAAATAGTCATCTGACGATCTTGCTCCACCTTTTATGAAATGACAGTGTTTTTATCTGTTTTTATCCTGTATGAGGAGGTGTAGCTTGAATAACGATTACCCTATGTTTAGTGCAAAAACTCTGGAACATATCAAATTACCTCGTTAGATTCGTTAGATACCTCATTTGGGCGAGGAAAAACCTATTGAAACATAGCGAAATTGTTTTATTTTATTATTCGTTTTCGTAATCTCCTCCTTCTAATGTTATCAAACTCATTTAGATACAAGCACCACAATTAAACAAATTTTGCTTCATCATTATAATATGTATGCAATATACGAAAATACTTTTTTCCCTACCTGATATGTAAACTATCAGAATTATTTAACTAAATCGTCATATTTTGTTACAGAAAAAGAAACTGAAAAATCGGTCATTAAAGAAATAGAGAAGGAAACTCAAGATATTACTGATATCAACGTATCCAAAAAGAAAAATAAACCTGTACAACATCAAGGAAATGAAGAAATTGAAAGAGAAGCTAAGAAAAAAAGTAAAAAGCGCACAAAAGATGACATAAGGCAGCCCGAAATTGATAGAGAAGCTAGGGAAGAAAATAGAAAACTAAAAGAGACCGATCACGACTGTGACGAGTTAGAAATTGGAAAAGAAGCTAAGAAGAAAAGTAAGAAACGCACAAAGGGTGATAAAAGGCAGCCCGAAATTGATAGAGAAGCTAGGGAAGAAAATAGAAAACTAAAAGAGACCGATCACGACTGTGACGAGGTAGAAATTGAAAAAGAAGCTATGAAAAAAGGTAAAAAACGCACAAAGGGTGACAAAAGGCAGCCCGAAATTGAAAGAGAAGCTAGGGAAGAAAATAGAAAACTAAAAGAGACCGATCACGACTGTGACGAAGTAGAAATTGAAAAAGAAGCTAAGAAAAAAAGTAAAAAACGCACAAAGGGTGACAAAAGGCAGCCCGAAATTGAAAAAGAAGCGAAGGAAGAAAATAGAAAACTAAAAGAGACCGATCACGACTGTGACGAAGTAGAAATTGAAAAAGAAGCTAAGAAAAACAGTAAAAAACGCACAAAGGGTGACAAAAGGCAGCCCGAAATTGAAAAAGAAGCGAAGGAAGAAAATAGAAAACTAAAAGAGACCGACCACGACGAGCCCGAAATTGAAAAAGAAGCTAAGAAAAAAAGTAAAAAACGAAAAGAGGCCAACCGTGACGACCAGGAAATTGAAAAAGAAGCTAAGAAAAAAAGTAAAAAAATAAAAGAAGCCGACTGCGACGAGTTAGAAATTGAAAAAGAAGCTAAGAAAAAAAGTGAAGAACCAAAAAAGGCCGTCCGTGAAGAACCAGAAATTGAAAAAGAAACTAAGAAGAAAAGTAAAAAACGAAAAGAAGTCGACCGTGATGAGCCAGACATTGAAAGGGAAGCAAAGAAAAAAAGTAAAAAAGGAAAAGAGACCAATCTTGACCATCCAGAAATTGAAAGTGAAGCTAAGAAAGAAAATGAAAATCGAGATGAGGCCGACCTTGACGAGCCAAAAATAGAAAGAGAAACTAAGAAGAAAAGTAAAAAACGAAAAGAGACCGACCGTCAAAATCCAGAAATTGAAGGAGAAACTAAGAAAAAAAGTAAGAAACGAAAAGAAGCCGACTGTGATGAGCCAAAAATTGAAAGAGAAGCTAAGAATAAAAGTAAAAAACTAAAAAAGGCCGACCGTGACGAGCAAGAGATTGAAAGAGAAGCTAAGAAAAAAAGTAAAAAGAAAAAAGAGGCCGACCGTGAAGAGACAGAAATTAAAAGAGAAGCTAAGAAAAAAAGTAAAAAAAGGAAAGAGGCCGACCTTGACGATTCAGTATTTGAAAGAGTACTTAAAAAAGAATTTAGAAAACTACAAGAGGCCGACCGTAACGAGCTAAAAATTTCAAAGGTTCCCAAACGACATATTGATTTGCCCTTTCCTCAGTTATCAAATTATATTCTACAACAACTACTAGATGATACACCTAAACAAAAGAGTCCTGCAAAGAAACTGTCTTCAACAACCGTATCTCCATCATCGGTTGTAAAACAAACTAAGAAGAATGATTTGAACCGTTCTGCAGAAAAGAAAAGGCAAATAAGCCATATCATAACTCCCAAACATCCACCTTTAAAATCTAAATTTTTTCCAGGACTTGGGTGTACTACCAATTTTCAAGTCAAAGTTCTTTCTGAAGACACTCCTTTAGTCCCAAACATACGCAATTTTAAAAAAGAGTACCTTGACAGGTCAAGAGCTAGACTCTTCTCTAGTAGAGCATATTCTTACAAACGACAGAGAAGTATACAATATTGATAAACTTCAATCAGCATAATTATGGTATCGATAAATTTATATTTTTTTGAAGTCGGTTTTTTTTTTGTTAAAATCAATAATTGTAGTCATGTGTCTGATTTTTCTATCTTGATTACTATTTCTTCTGAACATTTTATTGTAATAATTTCTTATTTATTGTAAGTTTAGTGTAAATGTAGGTATTTTTTTCCATTCTTTTTTAAATTTCACTCTTGCATTCGACGTCAAACTCACGAATTCTTCTGATAAGCAAAAAAAGAAGAAAAGAAAGATTTTCCAAAATAAAGAAACTGTAAAACCGGTCATTAAAGAAAAAGAGAAGGAAACTCAAGATATTACTGATATCAACATTTCCAAAAACAAAAATAAACCAGTACACCATCAAGGAAATGGTAGGTTTGGTAGATCGATAAACAGCTGTGCTCTCTGACGACGAAGACAAGCTCGGAGTAACTACGGTGAAAAGAAACATTTTTTTTTCGAACAATATGGTTTTTACCATGGTTATTCCGAGCTTGCCTTCGTTGTAATTTATTATTATTTCTCAGATTGTGTGAAAGTGTTTTTTTTTGTGTATTTGTAAGTTTATTTGTATGCTATTTGTGGCGATTTTTTTAATTAGGGTTAAATATAACATTACCCACTGTACAGTATTTTGTAAATAAGCAAAATTATCAGTATATTTTAACCAAATCGTCATATTCTATTACAGAAGATCATACAGTACAAAAAGTTTTAAAACGGAAATCAAAACAGATGAAACAAAAAATAGATTCTGAAAGTTTTGATATCTCTAGAGCTCAAACTGATGAAGACAGTATGTTTGCTGATGACTATATTGTCGAAGACATAATTCAGGACTATTTTTTTTAAAATTTCACGCTTTCATTCGACATCAAACTCACGAATTCGTCTGATAAGCAAAATAAGAAGAAAATAAAGATTTTCCAAAATAAAGAAACTGTAAAACCGGTCATTAAAGAAATAGAGAAGGAAACTCAAGATATTACTGATATCAACATTTCCAAAAACAAAAATAAACCAGTACACCATCAAGGAAATGGTAGGTTTGGTAGGTCATTGAACAGCTGTGCTCCTTCGAACAATATAGTCTTTTTTACTATAGATAGGCCGAGCTTGTTTTCATTAATTTATTATTATTTCTCAGATTGTATGATTGTGTTTTTTTTTGGGTAATTGTATGTTTGTTTGAATGCTATTTGTGTATTGTTTCTATTTAATTGGATAAGGATTATTGATATATTGGTTAAAATCGCCTCGAAAATTAGCCATTATTTGTCCTAAAAAGAAAATGAATAAAAGTTTTATTATGGTTTATCCATAAAAGATAGACATATACCATCGTGGAGTTTTTTGTAGATGTTTTAAATGTGTTCAAATAATTAGTACATTATTTTGGTAAATCTCAAAGGGTTCAGCCTGCGTTTGCAATGTAAGTAGGGAAAAAATTATAATTAACGACATCACATTAGAGACTCTGTAGAGAAATACTGCGGTTAAATAGTGGTATTTAACCGAAGTTATTATTACACATATAATCCTTCGTCGTCGAAGGGACAAGAGGAAAGAAAAAGCGACTTTGTTTTGTACTATGTAGTGATACTGTACAGTACTTAAAAAAAATAAAGCTGTTACATCTTCAATCTTCAGTTCATCGGTTACGCTGTAAATAGTCATCTGTCGATCTTGCTCCACCTTTTATGAAATGACAGTGTTTTTATCTGTATGAGGAGGTGTAGCTTGAATAACGATTACCCTATGTTTAGTGCAAAAACTCTGGAACATATCAAATTACCTCGTTAGATTCGTTAGATACCTCATTTGGGCGAGGAAAAACCTATTGAAACATAGCGAAATTGTTTTATTTTATTATTCGTTTTCGTAATCTCCTCCTTCTAATGTTATCAAACTCATTTAGATACAAGCACCACTATTAAACAAATTTTGCTTCATCATTATAATATGTATGCAGTATATGAAAATACTTTTTTCCCTACCTGATATGTAAACTATCAGAATTATTTAACTAAATCGTCATATTTTGTTACAGAAAAAGAAACTGAAAAATCGGTCATTAAGGAAATAAAGAAGGAAACTCAAGACATTACTGATATCAACGTATCCAAAAAGAAAAATAAACCTGTACAACATCAAGGAAATGAAGAAATTGAAAGAGAAGCTAAGAAGAAAAGTAAAAAACGCACAAAAGGTGATAAAAGGCAGCCCGAAATTGATAGAGAAGCTAGGGAAGAAAATAGAAAACTAAAAGAGACCGATCACGACTGTGACGAGTTAGAAATTGAAAAAGAAGCTAAGAAAAAAGGTAAAAAACGCACAAAGGGTGACAAAAGGCAGCCCGAAATTGAAAGAGAAGCTAGGGAAGAAAATAGAAAACTAAAAGAGACCGATCACGACGAGCCCGAAATTGAAAAAGAAACTAAGAAAAAAAGTAAAGAACCAAAAAAGGCCGTCCGTGAAGAACCAGAAATTGAAAGAGAAACTAAGAAGAAAAGTAAAAAACGAAAAGAAGTCGACCGTGATGAGCCAGACATTGAAAAGGAAGCAAAGAAAAAAAGTAAAAAGGAAAAGAGATCAATCTTGACCATCCAGAAATTGAAAGAGAAGCTAAGAAAGAAAATGAAAATCGAGATGAGGCCGACCTTGACGAGCCAAAAATAGAAAGGGAAACTAAGAAGAAAAGTAAAAAACGAAAAGAGACCGACCACGACGAGCCCGAAATTGAAAAAGAAGCTAAGAAAAAAAGTAAAAAACGAAAAGAGGCCAACCGTGACGACCAGGAAATTGAAAAAGAAGCTAAGAAAAAAAGTAAAGAACCAACAAAGGCCGTCCGTGAAGAACCAGAAATTGAAAGAGAAACTAAGAAGAAAAGTAAAAAACGAAAAGAAGTCGACCGTGATGAGCCAGACATTGAAAGGGAAGCAAAGAAAAAAAGTAAAAAAGGAAAAGAGACCAATCTTGACCATCCAGAAATTGAAAGAGAAGCTAAGAAAGAAAATGAAAATCGAGATGAGGCCGACCTTGACGAGCCAAAAATAGAAAGGGAAACTAAGAAGAAAAGTAAAAAACGAAAAGAGACCGACCGTCAAAATCCAGAAATTGAAGGAGAAACTAAGAAAAAAAGTAAGAAACGAAAAGAAGCCGACTGTGATGAGCCAAAAATTGAAAGAGAAGCTAAGAATAAAAGTAAAAACACTAAAAAAGGCCGACCGTGACGAGCAAGAGATTGAAAGAGAAGCTAAGAAATAAGTAAAAAGAAAAAAGAGGCCGACCGTGAAGAGACAGAAATTAAAAGAGAAGCTAAGAAAAAAAGTAAAAAAAGGAAAGAGGCCGACCTTGACGATTCAGTATTTGAAAGAGTACTTAAAAAGAATTTAGAAAACTACAAGAGGCCGACCGTAACGAGCTAAAAATTTCAATGGTTCCCAAACGACATATTGATTTGCCCTTTCCTCAGTTATCAAATTATATTCTACAACAACTACTAGATGATACACCTAAACAAAAGAGTCCTGCAAAGAAACTGTCTTCAACAACCGTATCTCCATCATCAGTTGTAAAACAAACTAAGAAGAATGATTTGAACCGTTCTGCAGAAAAGAAAAGGCAAATAAGCCATATCATAACTCCCAAACATTATTGTCCGTGTGGTGTCCGGATATAAAGAATAGCACCACCCCATATCCTCCACTGGGTGTCGTAAAAGGCGACTAATGGACCTTAAGACCCAGTGCACTGTAACAAGCACCTTGGTTCACCCGAATGGTGGCGGGTAAACAACCAACAATCGCATTCCCAAAGAGGGTTAGTGTCAGGCAGGCGGCCGACTATAAAACCATAGCCAAAACTTTAAGCAACACGTCTGGAAGACGTGTTGCGCCGACCCCAAATAATAATAATTGGGATAAGGGCAGGGGAATGATGATAACTCTCAAACATCCACCTTTAAAATCTAAATTTTTTCCAGGACTAGGGTGTACTACCAATTTTCAAGTCAAAGTTCTTTCTGAAGACACTCCTTTAGTCCCAAACATACGCAATTTTAAAAAAGAGTACCTTGACAGGTCAAGAGCTAGACTCTTCTCTAGTAGAGCATATTCTTACAAACGGCAGAGAAGTATACAATATTGATAAACTTCAATCAGCATAATTATGGTATCGATAAATTTATAATTTTTTTAAGTCGGCTCTTTTTTTGTTAAAATCAATAATTGTAGTCATGTGTCTGATTTTTCTGTCTTGATTACTATTTCTTCTGAACATTTTATTGTAATAATTTCTTATTTATTGTAAGTTTAGTGTAAATGTAGGTATTTTTTACCATTTTTTTTTAAATTTCACTCTTGCATTCGACGTCAAACTCACGAATTCTTCTGATAAGCAAAAAAAGAAGAAAATAAAGATTTTCCAAAATAAAGAAACCGTAAAACCGGTCATTAAAGAAAAAGAGAAGGAAACTCAAGATATTACTGATATCAACATTTCCAAAAACAAAAATAAACCAGTACACCATCAAGGAAATGGTAGGTTTGGTAGATCGATAAACAGCTGTGCTCTCTGACGACGAAGACAAGCTCGGAGTAACTACGGTGAAAAGAAACATTTTTTTTTCGAACAATATGGTTTTTACCATGGTTATTCCGAGCTTACCTTCGTTGTAATTTATTATTATTTCTCAGATTGTGTGAAAGTGTTTTTTTTTGTGTATTTGTAAGTTTATTTGTATGCTATTTGTGGCGATTTTTTTAATTAGGGTTAAATATAACATTATCCTCTGTACAGTATTTTGTAAATAAGCAAAATTATCAGTATATTTTAACCAAATCGTCATATTCTATTACAGAAGATCATACAGTACAAAAAGTTTTAAAACGGAAATCAAAAAAGATGAAACAAAAAATAGATTCTGAAAGTTTTGATATCTCTAGAGCTCAAACTGATGAAGACAGTATGTTTGCTGATGACTATATTGTCGAAGACATAATTCAGGACTATTTTTTTAAAAATTTCACTCTTTCATTCGACATCAAACTCACGAATTCGTCTGATAAGCAAAATAAGAAGAAAATAAAGATTTTCCAAAATAAAGAAACTGTAAAACCGGTCATTAAAGAAATAGAGAAGGAAACTCAAGATATTACTGATATCAACATTTCCAAAAACAAAAATAAACCAGTACACCATCAAGGAAATGGTAGGTTTGGTAGGTCATTGAACAGCTGTGCTCCTTCAAACAATATAGTCTTTTTTACTATAGATAGGCCGAGCTTGTTTTCATTAATTTATTATTATTTCTCAGATTGTATGATTGTGTTTTTTTTTGGGTAATAGTATGTTTGTTTGAATGCTATTTGTGTATTGTTTCTATTTAATTGGATAAGGATTATTGATGTATTGGTTAAAATCGCCTCGAAAATTAGCCATTATTTGTCCTAAAAAGAAAATGAATAAAAGTTTTATTATGGGTTATCCATAAAAGATAGACATATACCATCGTGGAGTTTTTTGTAGATGTTTTAAATGTGTTCAAATAATTAGTACATTATTTTGGTAAATCTCAAAGGGTTCAGCCTGCGTTTGCAATCTAAGTAGGGAAAAAATGATAATTAACGACATCACGTTAGAGACTCTGTAGAGAAATACTGCGGTTAAATAGTGGTATTTAACCGAAGTTATTATTATACATATAATCCTTCGTCGTCGAAGGGACAAGAGGAAAGAAAAAGCGACTTTGTTTTGTACTATGTAGTGATACTGTACAGTAATAAAAAAAAAATAAAGCGGTTACATCTTCAATCTTTAGTTCATCGGTTACGCTGTAAATAGTCATCTGTCGATCTTGCTCCACCTTTTATGAAATGACAGTGTTTTTATCTGTATGAGGAGGTGTAGCTTGAATAACGATTACCCTATGTTTAGTGCAAAAACTCTGGAACATATCAAATTACCTCGTTAGATTTGTTAGATACCTCATTTGGGCGAGGAAAAACCTATTGAAACATAGCGAAATTGTTTTATTTTATTATTCGTTTTCGTAATCTCCTCCTTCTAATGTTATCAAACTTATTTAGATACAAGCACCACAATTAAACAAATTTTGCTTCATCATTATAATATGTATGCAATATACGAAAATACTTTTTTCCCTACCTGATATGTAAACTATCAGAATTATTTAACTAAATCGTCATATTTTGTTACAGAAAAAGAAACTGAAAAATCGGTCATTAAAGAAATAGAGAAGGAAACTCAAGATATTACTGATATCAACGTATCCAAAAAGAAAAATAAACCTGTACAACATCAAGGAAATGAAGAAATTGAAAGAGAAGCTAAGAAGAAAAGTAAAAAACGCACAAAAGGTGATAAAAGGCAGCCCGAAATTGAAAGAGAAGCTAGGGAAGAAAATAGAAAACTAAAAGAGACCGATCACGACTGTGACGAGTTAGAAATTGAAAAAGAAGCTAAGAAAAAAAGGAAAAAAACGCACAAAGGGTGACAAAAGGCAGCCCGAAATTGAAAGAGAAGCTAGGGAAGAAAATAGAAAACTAAAAGAGACCGATCACGACTGTGACGAGTTAGAAATTGAAAAAGAAGCTAAGAAAAAAGGTAAAAAACGCACAAAGGGTGACAAAAGGCAGCCCGAAATTGAAAGAGAAGCTAGGGAAGAAAATAGAAAACTAAAAGAGACCGACCACGACGAGCCCGAAATTGAAAAAGAAGCTAAGAAAAAAAGTAAAAAACGAAAAGAGGCCATTCGTGACGACCAGGAAATTGAAAAAGAAGCTAAGAAAAAAAGTAAAAAAATAAAAGAAGCCGACTGCGACGAGTTAGAAATTGAAAAAGAAGCTAAGAAAAAAAGTAAAGAACCAAAAAAGGCCGTCCGTGAAGAACCAGAAATTGAAAGAGAAACTAAGAAGAAAAGTAAAAAACGAAAAGAAGTCGACCGTGATGAGCCAGACATTGAAAGGGAAGCAAAGAAAAAATGTAAAAAAGAAAAGAGACCAATCTTGACCATCCAGAAGTTGAAAGAGAAGCTAAGAAAGAAAATGAAAATCGAGATAAGGCCGACCTTGACGAGCCAAAAATAGAAAGAGAAACTAAGAAGAAAAGTCCGTGTGGTGTCCGGATATAAAGAATAGCACCACCCCATATCCTCCACTGGGTGTCGTAAAAGGCGACTAATGGACCTTAAGACCCAGTGCACTGTACCAAGCACCTTGGGTCACCCGAATGGTGGCGGGTAAACAACCAACAATCGCATTCCCAAAGAGGGTTAATGTCAGGCAGTCGGCCGACTATAAAACCATAGCCAAAACTTTAAGCAACATGTCTAGAAGACGTGTTGCGCCGACCCCAGGTAAAAATTGGGATAAGGGCAGGGGAATGATGGAAACTAAGAAGAAAAGTAAAAAACGAAAAGAGACCGACCGTCAAAATCCAGAAATTGAAGGAGAAACTAAGAAAAAAAGTAAGAAACGAAAAGAAGCCGACTGTGATGAGCCAAAAATTGAAAGAGAAGCTAAGAATAAAAGTAAAAAACTAAAAAAGGCCGACCGTGACGAGCAAGAGATTGAAAGAGAAGCTAAGAAAAAAAGTAAAAAGAAAAAAGAGGCCGACCGTGAAGAGACAGAAATTAAAAGAGAAGCTAAGAAAAAAAGTAAAAAAAGGAAAGAGGCCGACCCTGACGATTCAGTATTTGAAAGAGTACTTAAAAAAGAATTTAGAAAACTACAAGAGGCCGACCGTAACGAGCTAAAAATTTCAAAGGTTCCCAAACGACATATTGATTTGCCCTTTCCTCAGTTATCAAATTATATTCTACAACAACTACTAGATGATACACCTAAACAAAAGAGTCCTGCAAAGAAACTGTCTTCAACAACCGTATCTCCATCATCAGTTGTAACACAAACTAAGAAGAATGATTTGAACCGTTCTGCAGAAAAGAAAAGGCAAATAAGCCATATCATAAATCCCAAACATCCACCTTTAAAATCTAAATTTTTTCCAGGACTTGGGTGCACTACCAATTTTCAAGTCAAAGTTCTTTCTGAAGACACTCCTTTAGTCCCAAACATACGCAATTTTAAAAAAGAGTACCTTGACAGGTCAAGAGCTAGACTCTTCTCTAGTAGAGCATATTCTTACAAACGACAGAGAAGTATACAATATTGATAAACTTCAATCAGCATAATTATGGTATCGATAAATTTATAATTTTTTTGAAGTCGGTTTTTTTTTGTTAAAATCAATAATTGTAGTCATGTGTCTGATTTTTCTGTCTTGATTACTATTTCTTCTGAACATTTTATTGTAATAATTTCTTATTTATTGTAAGTTTAGTGTAAATGTAGGTATTTTTTACCATTTTTTTTTAAATTTCACTCTTGCATTCGACGTCAAACTCACGAATTCTTCTGATAAGCAAAAAAAGAAGAAAAGAAAGATTTTCCAAAATAAAGAATCTGTAAAACCGGTCATTAAAGAAAAAGAGAAGGAAACTCAAGATATTACTGATATCAACATTTCCAAAAACAAAAATAAACCAGTACACCATCAAGGAAATGGTAGGTTTGGTAGATCGATAAACAGCTGTGCTCTCTGACGACGAAGACAAGCTCGGAGTAACTACGGTGAAAAGAAACATTTTTTTTTCGAACAATATGGTTTTTACCATGGTTATTCCGAGCTTGCCTTCGTTGTAATTTATTATTATTTCTCAGATTGTGTGATAGTGTTTTTTTTTTGTGTATTTGTAAGTTTATTTGTATGCTATTTGTGGCGATTTTTTTAATTAGGGTTAAATATAACATTACCCATTGTACAGTATTTTGTAAATAAGCAAAATTATCAGTATATTTTAACCAAATCGTCATATTCTATTACAGAAGATCATACAGTACAAAAAGTTTTAAAACGGAAATCAAAAAAGATGAAACAAAAAATAGATTCTGAAAGTTTTGATATCTCTAGAGCTCAAACTGATGAAGACAGTATGTTTGCTGATGACTATATTGTCGAAGACATAATTCAGGACTATTTTTTTAAAAATTTCACTCTTTCATTCGACATCAAACTCACGAATTCGTCTGATAAGCAAAATAAGAAGAAAATAAAGATTTTCCAAAATAAAGAAACTGTAAAACCGGTCATTAAAGAAATAGAGAAGGAAACTCAAGACATTACTGATATTAACATTTCCAAAAACAAAACTAAACCAGTACACCATCAAGGAAATGGTAGGTTTGGTAGGTCATTGAACAGCTGTGCTCCTTCGAACAATATAGTTTTTTTTACTATAGATAGGCCGAGCTTGTTTTCATTAATTTATTATTATTATCAGATTGTATGATTGTGTTTTTTTTTGGGTAATTGTATGTTTGTTTGAATGCTATTTGTGTATTGTTTCTATTTAATTGGATAAGGATTATTGATGTATTGGTTAAAATCGCCTCGAAAATTAGCCATTATTTGTCCTAAAAAGAAAATGAATAAAAGTTTTATTATGGGTTATCCATAAAAGATAGACATATACCATCGTGGAGTTTTTTGTAGATGTTTTAAATGTGTTCAAATAATTAGTACATTATTTTGGTAAATCTCAAAGGGTTCAGCCTGCGTTTGCAATCTAAGTTGGAAAAAAATGATAATTAACGACATCACATTAGAGACTCTGTAGAGAAATACTGCGGTTAAATAGTGGTATTTAACCGAAGTTATTATTACACATATAATCCTTCGTCGTCGAAGGGACAAGAGGAAAGAAAAAGCGACTTTGTTTTGTACTATGTAGTGATACTGTACAGTACTTAAAAAAAATAAAGCTGTTACATCTTCAATCTTTAGTTCATCGGTTACGCTGTAAATAGTCATCTGTCGATCTTGCTCCACCTTTTATGAAATGACAGTGTTTTTATCTGTATGAGGAGGTGTAGCTTGAATAACGATTACCCTATGTTTAGTGCAAAAACTCTGGAACATATCAAATTACCTCGTTAGATTCGTTAGATACCTCATTTGGGCGAGGAAAAACCTATTGAAACATAGCGAAATTGTTTTATTTTATTATTCGTTTTCGTAATCTCCTCCTTCTAATGTTATCAAACTTATTTAGATACAAGCACCACAATTAAACAAATTTTGCTTCATCATTATAATATGTATGCAATATACGAAAATACTTTTTTCCCTACCTGATATGTAAACTATCAGAATTATTTAACTAAATCGTCATATTTTGTTACAGAAAAAGAAACTGAAAAATCGGTCATTAAAGAAATAGAGAAGGAAACTCAAGATATTACTGATATCAACGTATCCAAAAAGAAAAATAAACCTGTACAACATCAAGGAAATGAAGAAATTGAAAGAGAAGCTAAGAAAAAAAGTAAAAAACGCACAAAAGGTGACATAAGGCAGCCCGAAATTGATAGAGAAGCTAGGGAAGAAAATAGAAAACTAAAAGAGACCGATCACGACTGTGACGAGTTAGAAATTGAAAAAGAAGCTAAGAAAAAAAGTAAAAAACGCATCAAGGGTGACAAAAGGCAGCCCGAAATTGAAAGAGAAGCGAAGGAAGAAAATAGAAAACTAAAAGAGACCGACCACGACTGTGATGAGGTAGAAATTGAAAAAGAAGCTAAGAAAAAAAGTAAAAAACGCACAAAGGGTGACAAAAGGCAGCCCGAAATTGAAAGAGAAGCTAGGGAAGAAAATAGAAAACTAAAAGAGACCGACCACGACTGTGATGAGGTAGAAATTGAAAAAGAAGCTAAGAAAAAAAGTAAAAAACTCACAAAGGGTGACATAAGGCAACCCGAAATTGAAAGAGAAGCGAAGGAAGAAAATAGAAAACTAAAAGAGACCGATCACGACTGTGACGAGTTAGAAATTGAAAAAGAAGCTAAGAAAAAAAGTAAAAAAACGCACAAAGGGTGACAAAAGGCAGCCCGAAATTGAAAGAGAAGCGAAGGAAGAAAATAGAAAACTAAAAGAGACCGACCACGACGAGCCCGAAATTGAAAAAGAAGCTAAGAAAAAAAGTAAAAAACGAAAAGAGGCCAACCGTGACGACCAGGAACATTTTATTGTAATAATTTCTTATTTATTGTAAGTTTAGTGTAAATGTAGGTATTTTTTAAATGTTTGAATTAGTAATAAAAATACTCTTTTTCATGTACCTATTAGTGTTTGATGTTTCTCGCCCGGCACGTATCCTTCCCAACCTCATGTAACATATCGCTATTTAATTATACAAAAATGACGCCATCTATCTTTATTTCCCTATTAGAATAAATTACAGACTAATAGTATACAGACAAAAATACCTGAACTATGATACATATTACATAACACATAGCCCATGACAACCTGAAGGATTTTCCGTAAAATATTATTTTGATTTTGCTGACCTTTCTGTGGCGAGTGGTCTATAATAGTAAAATATATACTAATTAAAAAAAAAAAGTTGTACATTTAACTCAATGAGATTGCACATTTAATTGCAACTGAAAATTGAATTGCAATTAAAGAAAACGATTGTGTTCTTATTTATAACCGAGAATATGCTCCCTTAGTAACCTTCAAGTTAGTCTATCCCAACTTACCAAAAATACCTACATGTTATTCAATTAAACTTTTATTTATATATGCTCCTTGTACACTTAATGTACGGTCTTAATGCCCAAGGCATTTTCTACCAGTACGGTCAACCAAAAGGAGGTGTAGAGCAAGCAAGAAGTAGGTGCACAATAGGGAAATAGAGTGAAAAAATACTCGAAAAAGAAAAGCGATAAGAAAGGGGGAAACGAAACCAAAGATACATTCAATTACTTTAATAAAAATCGCAAAGACGTCGAAATTAAGGAGATAGGCATGCAGGGGGTGGACAGAGCACGCAAATTTCAGTAATCCCGGATGGAAAGCCAACCTAGTAGGGAGCGGTAAGTAGACACATAGTCATACTTCCAAAGATTGTAAACGAACCGAATGCAGTTATTGAGGAGTCTATCCAGTATTGAACAGATCTGCGTTCAGGTCAAAATAATACGTCACCATAGTCGATCACCGGGAATATAAGTGTTTGCACGAGTCTCACTTGCACGGGAAAAAGTTCTTCAAGTGTCAAAACGTAATTTGCAACCTGAGCTACACTGGCTACTTGTGGACGCCAGCTTGACGCGGAGTCAAAAGGACGAGGTTTGTGACATAATGGCTCTGAACTAACACACTAACAAAAATAATTTATTTTACACTAGCTGACACGGCAGACTTCGTACTGCCCCAACGATAAATAAAAAAAAAGTCGCACCTTTTAAACCTTCCCTAGGCCGCCACGAACAATTCAAGACCAAAATGAGATAAATCCGTTCAGCCGTTCTTGAGTTTTAGCGAGACTAACGAACAGCAATTGATTTTTATATATAAGACTAGCTGTCACCCGCGGTTTCACCCGCGGATCATCTTAAGTTATTATGCATAGCTGTACCCGCGACTCCGTCCGCGTGGAATTTGGAAAATATCATTGTTTCATATTAACTACATAGTACTTTTTAAGCGACTTTAATAAAAAGAGGGGGTGCTCAATCCAACTTTATTTTTATACGCAAATACAAAACTTCAACAACACCAAATCTTAATAACTCCGAAACTGTATGACCTATTGATATACTGTAAATGGCAAATCATATCTGTATGATGTCGTTGTGATACTGAAATAATTTATTTTGATCATAATTAATATTTTATTGCTTAAATAATCAACCAAAGTAAGTAAGCCGATTTTATTTTTTTTACGTTAAAAGACGTATAAAAGGTAAAATATAAAAGATAGAGATATAGTGTCGCGGACTTTTTTGTAGAAATCATTAAGACAAATCAGATTGTCATACATTGTTTTCAATTTTAAGCAACTGTTTAGGCAGCGCATGCATATGTTTCTGTTTTATGAGCAATTTTTCTCCGACTTGCTAGACAAAAGTTGTGATATCTCGGTTAATATACATGTTATAAAAATAATTTATAGCCTATAGCACTCAGGAATAATGTAGCTTTCTACCAGTGAAAACATTTTTAGGATTGGATCATTAGTTCCAGAGATTACCCCCTACATACAAACTTACAAATTTTACCTCTTTATAATATTAGTATAGACTAGCTGACTCGGCAGACTTCGTACTGCCCCAACGATAAATAAAAAAAAAGTCGCACCTTTTGAACCTTCCCTAGGCCTCCACGAACAATTCAAGACCAAGATGAGATAAATCCGTTCAGCCGTTCTCGAGTTTTAGCGAGACTAACACGAACAGCAATTGATTTTTATATATAAGAAGAAGACTAGCTGACCAGGCAGACTTCGTACTGCCCCAACGATAAATAAAAAAAAAAATTCTCACCTTTTAAACCTTCCCTAGACCTCCACGAACATTTCAAGACCAAGATAAGATAAATCCGTTCAGCCGTTCTCGAGTTTTAGCGAGACTAACACAAACAGCAATTGATTTTTATATATAAGAAGAAGAAGAAGAAGAAGAAGATTACGCAGTTCTGTCAATTTGATATCAATTCAATTATCAAACGTCATGATTTTACAATAAAGAAGTTTAAATTAGATATTTCTCATCTAACCTTTCTAATCTAAACTTTATTTTGAATGTTAGATGCCGGTAGCCAGCTTCACCAGGACATTGACACAGTAATCGCATGAAGCAAACAAAATGAACTATATAAGTATATTTTATCGTTTCAATATGTTGTAAGGCGAGAGCTCCCTTTGCACCAGAAGTTCTGTAAGTCAAGTCGTCAAGGAATGGTTATTTTATAGTTATACACATAAGTTTAGTTTTGAATGTAGATGTTTTTTGTTTCTGTCTCACATCAATGTACCTAATTCTTTTAATCAAGGAATTATGCGTGTGTTCAGATAACTTCTGAGCTGATTTATAAAAATCATATCGTTGACTTATGTGTAAAATGTATTTAGTAAACCCGGATTCATTATGAGATAAAGTTAAAATTTTACCTTCGTAGGCGTTATGAGAAAAAAACCTAAACAATTCAGAGACGAGTGGCAAGGAAAAATGCCATAAGGAAAATACAGCATTATCATCATCAGCCCGTTGCAGTCCACTGCTGGACATAGGGGTCTCCCAAGGTACGCCACAGAGCCCGGTCTGCTGCTTTATGCATCCAGTCACTGCCGGCCCTCTTGTGTAAGTCGTCCCGCCATCAGCCGGAGGATGTCCCACGCTACGTTTGCCAGCCAGCCTTAGCCAGCGGTTACCGAAAATACAGCATAACATAAAAAAAATAAAATTCTTATAGTATTTGAAATTGTACGCCGTTTACCGCTATCATCCTATAATATTCCCGTGTCTGTTTGCACTAGGAATGGTAGGGGACATGACGAGCAGTGAAAAGGAATTTATTGCGTAGTGTATGAATAAATATTCTTTTTTATTTGAAGTATGTGTGAATGTGCCGTGCTTGTCAACGCTGAGCCCGGCCGTGATGTTCCTTGTCTAACTCGCCGGCCCCTAGGACCAATCTACATAATATATTCCTCAACATTCCCACAACGCCATTTTGTCTCAAATGAAGTATACTTGAGTAACTTGTGTTATAAGAACGAGACAACTGATACACGTACATAAATATTTCTAAATACATACATATCATAGATAAATTACACCCAGACACAGAACAAATAATTGCTCATTTCACAAATATTTGTCCTGGGTAGGAATCGAACCCACGACCTCCGGTATAGTAGTCAGAGCCACTTACCACTAAATCAACAGGCCAGTTCTGTTCTGAAATCTGAAATATATGACTGTCCTACCAAGCGATATTATCGACCTACAATAACGCACCTATGTAGAAAGTAAGACTAGAGGCAGAAAAAATATGTTTTGCATAAACTTAAAATGATATAACGTATGCAAACTTTTATTGCACATACAGATGCCTCTGAAAACACATCTTATAACAACAGATGACGCTTTTAGACCGTCGCCAAAAATCTTAGATTCCCGTTTGTAGTAGAGACCGCGCGATACACACCGTCCAATACATATATTCCTACACTTATTTATACCATAAAAATATATTACTGACTAAAACCCACTATGTTTCTTCTGGAGCCCTTAGGGTGCCGAGGTCGCGGTAACTCTCACGAACATCCCGCAGCCCCGGCAGGCTCTGGCCCTTGAGGACCCCGCCAGGCGTACCTACATCTCGTGAGAACATTTCTCACTGAATCATAGTTATAGACTGTAAGAAATTCAATCAGTGCCCTTAAGTTTTTTACTACGTCATCAATATAATCTGTAGGTACTGAGTACCGACCTAGGTAGATGGGTCCTACTGGTAAACGTAAACGAGTTGATCAAGATAAATCTTACGCGGAAATCATAACAATTAACCATGCTAAGCCTTGTAAAATATGCGTATTTCGAGTTACACTGTATTTCTCTTATTTAAATCATTTTAAAAAAAGAAACAGCGCTAAATACTTAAAAATAATCAGATATTACATATCAGTCAGAACAATCATACTAGCAATTTGAATAATTTCCATCCCATGTGTATGTTTTTTATCTTAGGATTAGATACCGACTTCATTAAGTATCTAGCTGATACGATAATATCTGATTTAAACAAAGATGTTACCTCAGAGTACCGTTGCTACTTTTTGTAATAATAACTTTCGTGAGAATGATTCATATTTACTTACATACAGCTCATGACTAAGGTCTCCGGTTGAGTCCGAAACGAGTGGGGCTATCCCGATAAATACGCGTGAGTAAACCGTTACATCATTTAAGTACAACCCTTTCTACTATTATTATACGGTTATTATATTTTAACATGAATGTTAGCATTTTGTGGCATTCAACTCAATTAAAATAGCCTGGTGAGTGAATTACTGGCTTCCTCTTCTACCCACCCCCCATAATTAGTAACCACAAAGAAAACAGCAGCACGGCCGTTCGTTTCACTAAACTGCGCCAATATGCGAATACTGTTTATCGAACATATGTTTGTATGAATGTAATTATATTTATTTGACAAGCCCAATGACTCAAACGACTGTTTTTCTTTATACATGAGTTTCGAATTGTGGTAGTTACATAGTTGTATTGGTTAGTAAATGTGTATTGATAGTATGTGAAGATTTCATCTCGCCTCTCGTATGCTCTGTACGCGTACGTCCACAAATATCATTTACAAATAAATATTTAAAAAAAAATGTCAATTTAATGTTATGTTAGGTATGTCAATTGATTAAGATAAGAAAAAGATCATTTATTCTACAAGCATAGGTGCGAAATGTTGTCATAAATGAATTACAGAGTTCAGCTATACTTTATCAAATCGGCATGCAAATAAGCAAACATATTAGCGTCATACGCATACAGATAAAAAACTAAGTAAAAAAAAGTAACTCTACCTATTCCTTTATACATTAAGAATAGGAAGACAAAAATCTTTCTTATTCAAAAAGTCTAAAACACTGTAGTAAACCTTATGAACTAAGAATAATTTCTTTTCATTTTATTTATTTTTATGACACATTATATTTTATTTGTTTTTATATAATGACAATTTCCCACAAAACCGTTTCATTGGTGTGGGTGAGTGCACCGCTTTAGTTTAAAGTTTTTAACACGATTTTTTATGCGTTAGTACTCATTTAACAACTGCGTCAACAGTTTCATAAGTATCAGTGCTGGCTCGCAGCACGCATAGGTCGTCCGCGTACATGTACTGAGCAATGCTGCAGCACTACTCTTAGGCTGTTCACGTGCATTAGAGAGGCACGCAGGTCGAGCCCTGCGGCACCCCGCGGCACACCTGTGTGCTGTCGCTGAGCGCGTCGCCGATCCTGACGCGGTCTGTGAGGCACTCACGGAACCATTGGTTCAGTGCTCCTCCCACACCACACTCCTCCATTGCATTAAGAAGAGTAGTTTTTTGCAGAGTATCAAATGCTTTTTTTGTAATATATTAAGAAAAACTACTAGCGGGTGTCCAGAGCTAGATGACAATTAGAGGTACCTGGATCTACATTCGGCGATTTTTATAGTTTTCGATTTATCAGACTGATTTTTTATTTCTTCTCAGAAGAGCTAAAATAATAATTAACTGGGTCGGTAACGTTCAACTGTGCACCCCTGCGAGATTCGCGTATCGTTTTAAGCGTTGCTAAGGGGTCTGGGTTTATTATTTGAGCGGTTTTGTTTAATTCCTAGTCTGACCGGTTCGCAGTTCGGACCACCTGGATTTGGCGACGAGGGGTAAATTTCAAGTTACCGTTATTCACAGTATCCGACTGTCCTCTGCAGTGAAGTAGATATTATTTAATAACGACCGACGACGGTTATGTTCTGTTTTGATACAGTGGGGTGTGGTCCATAGAGACAAAAATACAATGCCTAACTTCTCTGTGAAACTCAAATAATGATAATATTTGAGTTTCTCTGAGTGCTTTTTGTACGCTGATGATCTAAAGTTTGCTAGAGCAATCAATTCACCTAGTGATATCGCGCTCTTGCGAGATGATTTGAATAGGGTTGTGGAATGGTGTAAAAATAACAAAATGGAGTTGAATTTAAAAAAAAATGTTACCAATTCTCATTTTAAAGGAAGGCCCATCGGAGTACTGGGTAGAAAATACAAAACTACAAGAAGTTGACCATATCACAGACCTAGGGGTACTCTTTGATAAAAAAAATAACTTTCATCCCTCACATTGAGAATATTGTCAAAAAGTCCTCTAGAATGCTGGGGTTCGTACAGAGAAACACTAAAAACTTTAAACTCATCTCAACCAAGATTATGCTATATAATAGCCTTGTCCGCAGTATTCTGGAGTATTGCAGTGTTGTATGGAGACCACATTACGCCACACACAATTTATACATAGAAAAAATACAAAAGCGGTTTCTTTGGCATTTGCTTTCTCAAAGGGGAAAGCAAACTGCTGCCCTCCTACAACACTCGTTTGAAGTACTTCAGGATGCATTCCTTATCAACTCGAAGAGAAGTAATTGATGTCTTATTTGTTTTTAAGCTACTCAGACATAAAATTGACTGCCCTAATATATTAAGTCTTTTCAAGTTTCGTGTCCCTTCAAGATATCCTAGAGCCCCCATCACCCCTCTGCATAATTAGTAACCACTTTTCTGGAATATAATATAATGTTTTTTTTTTATGTTTTGATCAGATGTTTGTCATGAAATCCAACTAGACTACAGGCCCATGTTGAAAAAGTTATGGTTCGTTTGAACCACTAGGTGACCTATCTAGAACGATATAAGAGCATAAAATAATAAGATGCATCACTATGCTGTCACTTGTAAGCTGTCCAACTGAGTGCAGCTTACAATTTGAAAGTACAAGTACATTTTGGTCGCATGATTTTTGTACGGCGTTGCGGAATTATGAAATGACCAAAATTACCGAGGCAATTGTCAGAAAATAAGAAAAAATTCCGACGCGTTTTCGTATTATTTTTAAATTTTAGTTATTTTGCAATAGTTTTAGATTAAACAGGATCACAACTGACCCGTGGAGTAGGCCTACTGGGAAAAACCACATAAAAAAACGCACTAAGTATACTTGTAAATATTATGACGATAACAACTTTTTGAATCGTTATATCTCAGAAACGGTGGCTCGTAAGAAAAAAGTATTAATACATTTGTGTAGATAATTCTACGATCTACAATTTTTATCAGATGTACTTTTATGACAAAACTTATCATTTTCCTGAAAATCGCGAAAGACTCATTTTTTTTACTTTTAACCTTGAATATTCTTTTTCCACACACGGGAATCATGGGGAACTTTCAGACATTGTTTATAATTATGTTTTGAACAATTTCACCGAAATTCAGCTTGTTGGGACTTTATGTAACTTCGAATGTCTAAATTGACTGGGCTATTTACTGCTCAACACAGTCATAGAGCAAAGAATCTTTGATTCCTATTTTTTAAGAATATACACTTGTCTTAATATATCGAAACTATTAAATACTAGTCAAGTGGTACTATATACTTATTTGTTCTCTCTTCGTAATAATTTATTAGTTTTCATCTCTCACTCTTTTGGTATTATATTTATTCGTATCAACACTTTCAGTTTTTCATTGCATATTATTAAATATTTTGTATACCTATACCAACAGCGTAAACGGTTTCAATTAATGTGAATACCCATTCGACACGACAATATTTATTAATTATTATGCTAATTGTCGCCGAAAATCTTCTCTCGATTCTTTTTACATACATTAGAAATACCATTAGATTTCATTCGATTTGAAATAACATCTATCAATATGTTTAACGTAATCTAAAATAAAAATTAGGCCATGTTCTTCATACTTCTGTTTAAATCCTAACCCAAATAAATCATTGTTTTCAATATTGTTTCATTCATATAGATTACTTTTGAATTTTTCAAACCTCTGTTATATAAAATGTCTACTCCACATAACAAGTACAAAAAAAAAAGCCAGACATTGCATCGGTGCGGGAGAGAGATGGGCATATGTATGAAATAGGTAGCCATGCAGCTCGTTCCCACAAATAAAAAAAGCCATATGTCCACCCCAATGGCCGCTTGGATGTAATAATAAATTACTGGGCAAAAGCGAACGCTCCATCGATTTTAGCCGGGAGCTGTCTGGCACGCGCCCCTCCTCCCAGTGACCCCACCGCCTGGCGGACCCCCAGACGGACTCCATGACGCTTTTTAGGCTTTATAACAAAAAGTTCAAAAAATCTAGCCGGCTAATGTCGAAAATCGGCAAATAATCCCGAGATATTGTAAAACAAATTTGTTTATGCTCGACTCCAATAGATTTTTGATAATGAGGTTAATATTTTAGTCATGATACGGTACAATGGTTGACGGAAAGTATACTAAACAAAATATCTACATTTAAAACTAAAGCATGGCTTTAACTTCACAAAAGCTAGTTTCTTGATGAAAAAAAATATATCTGGACACGTAATATAAACCACACCATTATCAAATTCCATGTTTGTAAACCATCTCTCAAAATATTCTCAATCTTTCGTCAAAGACTATAACTACTACAAGATTTGACGAAAAACATTATCTATACTAATATTATAAAGCTGAAGAGTTTGTTTGTTTGTTTGTTTGTTTGTTTGTTTGTTTGTTTGAACGCGCTAATCTCAGGAACTACTGGTTCGAATCGAAAAATTCTTTTTGTGTTGAATAGACCATTTATCGAGGAAGGCTTTAGGCTATATAATATCACGTTGCAACTATTAGGAGCGAAGAAATAATGGTAAATGTGTAAAGAAACGGGGAAAATTTTTCATCCTTGAGGGCTTCTGTTGCGTGCGCTGCGAAAACGGTTCAAGATACACACAATATATGTATGTAAGAATTATTCCTATTGAAATGATCTAAAAAAATGTCCGCGACAGTATATGTCTATCTTTTAAGATTTACTCACTAGAATCGTTTTTATGGTAATCAAATTCGATCGAAATTAATGCATCAACGCACAGCCCAAACTACTGGACGGATCGGGCTGAAATTTGGCATGCAGGTAGATGTTATGACGTAGGTATCCGCTAAGAAAGGATTTTGATAAATTCTACCCCCAAAGGGATAAAATAGGGGATGAAATTTTTTATGAAACTTGGTCAAAATTAAACCGATCGGGCTGAGACTTTACATGCACGTAGGTACTATAACGTAGGCATCCGCTAAGAAAGATTTTGATAAATTCCACACATAAGGGGTTGAAATAGGGGATGTTTGTAGAAATCTTCTTAGATTTTTGACTAGCCATGACTATAAACAAGTCTCAGGGGCAAACTCTCAAATTTGCGGGTATTGACTTGAGAGAACATTGCTTCTCTCATGGGCAGTTCTATGTTGCTTGCTCACGAGTAAGTTCTCCCAGTAGCTTGATAGGTTTAGCGCCAAATGACAAATTAGTTAAGAATATTGTGTACAAGGAAGTTTTTTAGGCCCTAATTTTTACACTAACTTGCTAAACAATAATACTTCTTAACGCGTGCGAAGCCGCGGGCAAAAGCTAGTTTAATAAATAAATACATTTGAGTCACACAATTAAATATTTTAAGCCTTTCGTTGTAATATATTTACCACAAGTAAAAAAATTTACCTAATTTAGGGATATTTAAAAAACTATTTAAACTTATCTACCAGCCACTTTTCGTAGTAATTTGAATGTTAATAACGAATAATTTAAATAAACGTTGTAATTTGCTCGTTCTTTGTCAAGAACAGGGTCACCTATGTTTAGGCTTTCTTCGGACTATTCAGTAGATGGTTTATGTGAAGTTTTATGGCAAAAAATCGGTTAAACGGTTCTTCATTTATCGCATTTTTTGTAACAAATTAATTCAATTAATGAGGGATCATTTTGTTGACGGGTATTTTTCAGTCAAATTGAAACTTTTTTCAGATCCCCATCTGAAAAAAGTTTGAATAGGTTTGAAAAAAGTTTGAATAGGAAAAAAAACTTTGAATAGGTTAGTACAATCCCGCGATTGTACTAACCTATTCAAAGTTTTTTTTTGTTGTATTGTGTTATTAATGCTGTCATTTCTATTTGGACGTGCTTTGATTAAAGCCAATAGTCTGCGATAATTATTGCTTTGTGTTTATATTTTTAAACATATTGTTTAAAACGAGCCGTCAGTGTTTCATGTCATTTACAAGCTTTGGCAAACGTTGATTTTCAAATTCAACCGAAACAGCCAGATGTAGTCACGACATTTAAATCAATTGACAGTGTTATGAATAAAGATAATTATCCAATTGAATTTTTAAATTCATTGGAACCGGCTAGTATGCCACTGCATTGCTTAAATCTGAAATTTGCTCTTACATTATAGGTATTATTGCGAAATAATAGGTCGGGGAAAAAGTCTTTTCGCATTATAGTATGTATGAACTTGTGATAAAATCTTTCTCTCTCTAATAAAATTAATTTGGAATTATGTGCTTTAAAATTTTAACTTTAAATTATGCCAAAACCAGCCAGATACAAATACTATAGCCAAAAAGATTTTATTACAAGTTCACTATAATGCGAAAATACTTTTTCCCCGACCTATTATCTATTAATCCACTAAAACTGTGTAATGGCACCGAATTGGCAGCGAAAAAGTTATTGCCAAATTTGATTAAAGCTACGATCTTAACTGTTAAATTAAAAGGAGAAGTTTGTTTGATACCGCTTATCCCTATGATTCCAATTGATTCGCCATTTCCGTTCAAACGATTGCAATATCCTCATTTGCGATGTTTCTTAACAAGGCCTAAGGGCAAACACTTGACTTTTGTGGTGTGAATTTAGAGGAATCATGTTTATCCCATCGCCAACCTTATGTTGCCTGAGTCGGTAGCCCCAGGCTTTGTTTATTCGTGCTCAAAATGGAAAAACAAAAGAAATGTTTATCCAAATGTTTTGTATTAAGCTTTAAAATAGCAAGCATTTAATAAAATGGCTGAACTACGGTGTTATAATGTGGGGAAATAGTATCGTCGCCCCACCACTATTCATAATTCAAAAAAAGTTAATCCGAATCCTAGTTAATATAGAACAAACGGTCAGTTGCAAACCACATCTTTATGCTCATTAGAAATCTGTAAATTTACTCACACACACAAAGAATTTTACACTACACGTGAAGACATACAGACAAGATACACACTCCGACACAAAAAACGACTAAACCTACCATCATCCCGATTACAAATACATGCATCTAGCCCATTAATAATGTCAATTAAAATATACAATAAACTATATTAGACACTAAGAAACCAAAAAAAGATACATATATTTACAAACAAGCTATAAAAACGTCTTCTTCACAAATGTTACTATAGTGTCAATGAGTATTTAGATGATAAAATTATAGTTTTACAATGTAACATACTTAACTTTAAAATATTAACATATCCTTAGATAACTATAAAATAATATATATTTAATAATACCTACGGTTATAATGTTATAAGTTATTGATTGTGTTTTACTTTGATTTTTTAACCGACTTCTGAAAAAGGAGGAGGTTCTCAATTCGACCGTATATATGCTTTTTTTTGTGTTTGTTCGCTGATATCTTTGTCGTTTAAGAACCGATTTTGATGATTCTTTTTGTATTTGGTAGGTCTTAAACCAGAGGTGGTCCCATTAAAATTTTATCAAAATTGATTGAGTCATTTTAGAGATAATCAACAAAAACAAATATCGACACAAACATTTACTATTTCTGTTCGCGAATAACTTTTAATTTTGATAATTTTTTAGATTTTCTCTAATGCTTTACAATATTCGGGGGTTGTGTTGTAAGAGGCTATTTAAATCGAATTAAAAAATGTTGAGGATCTCAGAATTTGGGTTTTTTGAATGACCAATAAAAATGATCAATTTGGTAAAGTGGTGCTAATTACCCAACAGCAGTGATTTATAACTCTGATTTGCAAACGGAGTGACGAAATGAAATATTGCGGGGGCGACATGAAGGTGAGTCTATTCCTGTCTGCAGGGGGTGAGCGTGGGGGGATGAATATTGATCGATGGTTGTCTGGGATACGTAATTATATTTCACCGGTGAGGGGTGGCTAGGGGTGTCTGGGTTTGAATAGCAGTCTGGAGGGCTTCCGATTTGATTAATATCACATGTAGATACATATGTGTTTGTCCAAAGTCTGGAATGTTTGCAGCTATTACACATCAATGGATGTTTAATGGTAAAAGCGGCTTTTAAATGATTTCAGTGGGCTTTCATTCGGTCATGTGGCTAAATTAAAATATGATTCTAGGCATGGTAAGTGCCGAGACATTTTTGACATTTAATAATGACATTAATTAAGGATCCCATATGGAAAGTTGGTCTAGAATCTAGATAGTCTAGATACAGGCTTTATTCAAAATCAAAATCAAAAGGTTTTTATTTCGAGTAGGCCTTCTCAGGCACTTTCAAAACGTTACTGACTCTAGTTGCGCGGTTCCAAAATGTCATTCTTATGGAGAAGAACCGGCAAGAAACTCCATAAGTTACTCTTTTAAAATATAGAAAATACAAGTTTTACAATAATAGTTATGTAGCAACAACGCAAATTAGTAAAAAGTGCAGATTACAGACAAATATAGGATAAAGTATTCTTTGAATAAAGAAAATAGAAATGATTACCAAAAAATAGGAACCCGACTATTTTACCAAGTTTACGATGTTGATACATTTACAAAGCATAGCTTACAAGGAAATAAAATAATAATAGTTTTACATACAAAAAATATGTAGTCCTAATCAAACCCTAACAGGAATGTCAAGGCATGTCAAAGCTCCTCAAGTAGACGCTAAGGGAAAGCTAAGGAAATAATAAATTATAATAAAAGGCTAGCCGACTGCCAGGGAGACGACATGTGCAGAGATACTACATCCACGCGCGCCTATCATCTACGTAATCACTAATTGAATAGTACGCTTTACTTATCAGCTTGGCTCTCACGGCATTTTTAAACTTATTGCTTGGTAATTTAATAATACTATCAGGCAGTTTGTTATAAAAACGGATAGAATTTCGGAAAGATTTAGTATTTGTTTTAGTTAGTCTAAATCTTGGAACTGCCAGTTTATTTTTACTTCTCGTGTTAAGCATGAAAGTCTTCTAACGTAGGTGCGTATTAATAAAATTTATGCGAATCTTTGACGAAAAATATTCGGTAGGTGCTGAAAGCGCATGAATGCGTATCATAAACAATCAGACTACACTCTCATAACTCTTACGACGTACTTAATAATGTTCCATAAAATGTAAAGTAGTCACTCAACAGGTTCTTTGTTATACTGCCCATTATAACTTGAACCCTCTTTGTTAAGAAGCTCCCCAGACAGAGGGTTCCGTCTCAAAGGATCACGTGTTGAATGTACTTCTTCAGTAAGATTTTAACGGGCTTTTGAAGGGGAGATTGACTTGAAACCTGTATGCAAATATGACTTGTGAAATCGAGTTCTTTGACGGAATTTAAAGACTGATTTATGCCATTAGTTTGTGACCATACGCGGAGAGCAACGCGTGACTTACGTAGCTGCTGTTTTTTTGCAAATTCTTTGAAAGTATTAAATTATTACAATTTTCAGAAGTGAGCCAGTGTTGTTGTTGTTTGTGCGCGCGATTTATAATATAAACAAAAGGGTTAGACTTTTCTTTTATTGGACCACGTGGTGTGATTGGTACGAGAAACAAACCGTTCAAGTCAATTTGCACCTTAAAAGTGAGTTTCTTATTAACTATTTGCATAAATTTAAATGAAATAGTAAAGTTATGGTGAAAAAATACTACCATCTTATATATAAAATTCCCGTGTCACAATGTTAGTTACCGTACTCCTTCAAAACGGCTGGACCGATATAATAATATGCATTCAGTAGGCCTGAGAATCGGCTACTGTTTATTTTCTATCCTCGAATTCTGTTTTCATTTTTTTTTTTCGTGATCGAAGTCGCGGGCAACAGCTAGTTTAAGTTATAAATTAGACTGGATTTAATAGTTAATTGTCTATTAAAGATTATCTGCGCGTATTTGAGAACATTTTAAGTAGGTTGGCAAAGATCTTTGTTATCCTGCCCATTATAACTTGAACCCTCTTTGTTAAGAAGCTCCACAGACAGAGGGTTCCGTCTCAAAGGATCACGTGTTGAATGTACTTCTTCGGTAAGATTTTAACGGGCTTTTAAAGGGGAGATTGACTTGAAACCTGTATGCAAATATGACTGTTTAAATCGAGTTCTTTGACGGAATTTAAAGACTGATTTATGACGTTAGTTTGTGACCATACGCGGAGAGCAACGCGTGATACACTTAGCTACTGTTTTTTTGCAAATTCTTTGAAAGTATTAAATTATAATAATTTTCAGAAGTGAGTCAGTTTTGTTGTTGTTTGTGCGCGCGATTTATAATATAAACAAAAGAGTTAGAGTTTTCTTTTAGTGGACCACGTGGTGTGATTGGTAGGTACGTGAAACAAACGATTCAAGTAAATTAACACCTTAAGTGAGTTTCTGATTAACTATTTGCATAGATTTCAATAAAATAATAAATTTATTGAAGAATGCCTTTTAAATGATTACCGTGTTTGTCATTCGGCTATGTGGCTAAATTAAAATATGAATGCTAAGATAGATACCTTAGATCAATGAAACATTTTTAATTATTCTGGGGGTGGTAAGTGCCGAGACAATTATGATAATGACATTAATTAAAATTACAGTTGGAAAGTTGGTCTAGAATCTACATAGTCTAGATACAGGCTTTATTAAGCATGAAAGTCTTCTAACATAGGTGCGTACTTACTAATAAAATTTATGCGAATCTAATTTTGACGAAGAATATTCGGTAGGTGCTGAAAGCACATGAATGCGTATCATAAACAATCAGACTACACTCTCATAACTCTTACGACGTACTTAATAATGTTCCATAAAATGTAAGTTGTCACTCAACAGGTTCTTTGTTATACTGCCCATTATAACTTGACCCCTCTTTGTTAAGAAGCTCCCCAGACAGAGGGTTCCGTCTCAAAGGATCACGTGTTGAATGTACTTCTTCGGTAAGATTTTAACGGGCTTTTAAAGGGGAGATTGACTTGAAACCTGTATGCAAATATGACTAGTTAAATCCAGTTCTTTGACGGAATTTAAAGACTGATTTATGACGTCAGTTTGTGACCATACGCGGAGAGCAACGCGTGATACACTAAGCTGCTGTTTTTTTGCAAATTCTTTGAAAGTATTAAATTATTACAATTTCAGAAGTGGGTCAGTGTTGTTGTTGTTTGTGCTTGCGATTTATAATATTTAAAAGGGTAAGAGTTTTCTTTTGGCGGACCACGTGGTGTGATTGGTAGGTACGTGAAACAAACGATTCAAGTAAATTAACACCTTAAAAGTGAGTTTCTGATTAACTATTTGCATAGATTTCAATAAAATAATAAATTTATTGAAAAATGCCTTTTAAATGATTTTCGTGTTTGTCATTCGGCCACGTGGCTAAATTAAAATATGAATGCTAAGATCAATGAAACATTTTAAATTATTCTGGGGGTGGTAAGTGCCGAGACAATTATGATAATGACATTAATTAAAATTCCAGTTGGAAAGTTGGTCTAGAATCTAGATAGTCTAAATACAGGCTTTATTAAGCAGGAAATTCTTCTAACGTAGGTGAGTACTAATAAAATTTGTGCAAATCTAATTTTGACGAAGAATATTCGGTAGGTGCTGAAAGCGGATGAACGCGTATCATAAACAATCAGACTACACTCTCATAACTCTTACGACGTACTTAATAATGATCCATAAAATGTAAAGTAGTCACTCAACAGGTTCTTTGTTATACTGCCCATTATAACTTGAACCCTCTTTGTTAAGAAGCTCCCCAGACAGAGGGTTCCGTCTCAAAGGATCACGTGTTGAATGTACTTCTTCAGTAAGATTTTAACGGGCTTTTAAAGGGGAGATTGACTTGAAACCTGTATGCAAATATGACTAGTTAAATCCAGTTCTTTGACGGAATTTAAAGACTGATTTATGCCATTAGTTTGTGACCATACGCGGAGAGCAACGCGTGACTTACGTAGCTGTTGTTTTTTTGCAAATTCTTTGAAAGTATTAAATTTTTAGAAGTGAGTTAGTGTTGTTGTTTGTGCGCGCAATTTATTGTACCTCTACAAAAATAACGGTTTAGAGTTTTCTTTTGGTGGACCACGTGGTGTGATTGGTACGAGAAACAAACCGTTCAAGTCAATTTGCACCTTAAAAGTGAGTTTCTTATTAACTATTTGCATAAATTTAAATTAAATAGTAAAGTTATGGTGAAAAAATACTATCATCTTATATATAAAATTCCCGTGTCACAATGTTAGTTACCGTACTCCTTCGAAACGGCTGGACCGATATAATAATATGCATTCAGTAGGCCTGAGAATCGGCTACTGTTTATTTTCTATCCTCGAATTCTGTTTTCATTTTTTTTTTCGTGATCGAAGTCGCGGGCAACAGCTAGTTTAAGTTGTAAATTAGATTGGATTTAATAGTTAATTGTCTATTAAAGATTATCTGCGCGTATTTGAGAACATTTTAAGTAGGTTGGCAAAGATCTTTGTTATCCTGCCCATTATAAGTTGAACTCTCTCGATACTGAAGCCACGTATGCGGCGAGGTCTAGATCAGGCTTTATAAACGAGCACGTGTTGAATATACCTCATTTTTTAATTAAATACTGTTAATAGTGAGCATTTAGATACCTATTCATGTAATATTTTTGTTTAACATTCTATTTTTGAAATAGTCTTGACATTAATATATTTTTGTAAGTTTTAATACGATTCTCTAATGAATAACACTTTATTTTCGTGTTTAATATTATTTGTAACATTTAAAGTAAGTACTAGTGGGTAGGGATGGTCTTTTGTTATTACACAACAGCGTATTGCCCATTATAACTTGACCCCTCTTTAAATGGAAGCCCCGTGAGTGGGGAGTTCATGTTCAGACTTAAAAGAAACACGTGTTGAATATCTTTGATAAAATCGTAAGTAACTGTTAAGTGGAAGTACATTACTCGCCTAGACCTAACCTAATGTTTAAAATATAATTAATAATATTAATACCTATATTTAGGCACATAATTGACTATAAGGTCAATATATTCAAGAATTTCATGCGTTAATTTAGGTTTATGAAAAACTACCCACATTTAAAAATTAAGTAATCTGAAAATATATTGCGGGTTATTAATATTTCAACCCGGGAGTGGCCGAGGTAGCTCCATCGATCGGAACCTACCTATGCGATAGATAGATGTACGTTGTCTATATTATTTATGCACTCGTTGCATGGAGGTGTATTACGTAAAACGTTCGAACGCTTTCTAGAACATTCCATGAAACCATTCGATATCTGCCAGTGTTATTGTAAGTCATCTTTTGAGCGAGTATTTCTTTAATTAATTGTTTATTGTCAAGTTAGATTACATTTAAAATGTGCTTAAACCTCTGTCTATAAAAAAGTAAAAGTGTGATTTTTGACGTATGAAATTATGTTTCTATTGCATACACATTTTTGGTTTTTATTATTTAGCCTTACATTAAACCTATACGACTAAATTCCTTTAAAAAAAGTGTGAATTACGTCTAAACAACGTCGAACTCCTACATTTTCATTGTTCCTTAATAAAATATATCGTTCACCCCTAGTCTCGGGAATACACCCCTTAGGTAACAAATTATTGATTGGCGTTAGTGCGCATGTATGCTCTAGACATAGCTCTAGCCGTTAGCGGCTGGGTCCGGGCCAGTTTATTCGCGACGTTTGAACTGTGAGGACATTTTGTCAGTTAAAGGTCCGTAAAGAAAATCTTTTAGTGTTCATTTAATTTTAATTATTCAGTACGGTCGTTTATCAGTGCTAGTGAAGTGTGTGATATAATTTTTGTATTAATACGAAAATATTTTCAGACAAAATGTCTTCGCGCAAAAGCTGGTTCAGCAAGGCGGTGGGTCCACCTAAAGCCGCCGAGCAGCTGGACTCCGACGATGACTACGGGCCCGGAGCCGCGCAGCATCAGGCGAAAAATGCAGCTTCCAGCAGCTACAGCTACAAGGGGGTGAGTCTTAACCTATATAGCCTCTGCCCTATCTCTGGCGATTTCTTAAGAATATGTATGCTCCGCACTTGCTATCACCGCGACTTGATCTCAAAGGACTTCTGCGACGTCATTCTTTTGCTGGCGGCCGACACTTCTTAAAAGGTAATTAAACAATTTGGTATTCTATTTTCCATAAAAGGTCATAGGTGCAGCACAAAATGGCGGCGGTGGAGGCCACACCCCCACTCTCCCGATGCGGAGATCTGCAACCCCTCGGTCGCTTGCGTGACCGCTGCGCACGCCGGTCGCGCCCCCCGCGCCCCCTGCGCCCACCCCTTGAGTATCCATTATGCAATTCTGCGCATCTGCATAGGGATCAATTTTTTCTCGAACAAAGGGCTACGGTACTAATTAGGTACATACCTATTTGTATTATGACTATCAAACTTTATGTTAACAACAGCAAGGTTTGCAACGGTTATGAGTTGTTTCTTAAAATATTTTTTCACTTTAATATATGTTTAAGCTCATTACTTTGAAAAATTTACTATTTGTCGCGAGGATTTGATTAAGATTTTGACCTCTTTGATTTCGAGGAAATTTATAACTTAAAAAACACGTTTTATTAATTATTACGTCATTCCGTAAAAGTTTTTTCATTTTTCTATTATTGTTAGGCCGCGTTTTCGAGATGATTGGAATCGTATTTTTGTAGGGTAAAAAAAGTAGGGCTTTCCTAGACAACGAGGCCGCGAGGTAGCAATCGGGATGCGGTGCATATGCAGCAAGTTGCGCGCGCATTCAAGCCGCGTCACTGGCTTCTTTCAGTCATTGTCATTAAGGGGCGTTATACGGCTCGCCTGTAAATTGTAATAAATTTAATAAAGATTCAAGTAGTATACGCACCGTATACATTAAAAACTTAACGTTTTTGGAAGTTTATCGTCATTAGTTGGCTTTTTGATAGTGTTATTTCAATTCGACGGTTCGCTATTCGGCAAGCTGCGCGCGCATCGCAAACCGAACCAAAGGCTTCTTTCTGTCAATGTCACTTACAGGCGTTATAAGCAACAACTTCATAACTAAGTTTAGTACAGTATTTGTAAAACGTAAAATAAATTAAACAGTTCTTTATGAGAACAATTAAATAAATAAAAGCCTTTCGGGTTTTATGAGAAAAATTAAGATTGCCGCGCGGTTTGCCATGTTCGGTGACGTAATAAGCTGCGCGCGCATGGCCATCCGACTCAATGGCTTCTTTCAGTCAATCTCAAATGACAGATCTAAAGACGTGATTGACAGCAACTCTGAAATGCGTTTACAGTAACTTTGTTGCATAAATTCTTTCATAAATTGCCTTTACATTATAATAAACTAATACTAATAGCAACTTAACTTAAACACTTGTTAAGCTAAGATTTAGAATGTACAATATTTGGAAACACGGACATTATGAAAAATAAGCCTTAGGCTTCTTTCAGTCAAAACCATTAATGTTAATTAGTTATAACTAACCTTTACAAATGAAATTACAAATGAATTACCGATTAAGACAAAAGTTTATTTATGTCTAAGAAATCATACTGAGATAGCTAGCACATTTCCAACACGATGCTGAGCAATTTTAAAATAAATGAGATATAATTAATTTTCGTCTGGTGGGTTAACAAGGATTTTTTGTTCACAGTACGCTGTCTCGTCGGACACCGAACAGGGTTATTCAGAACGCAGCGACAGCGAACAAGAACATGCTGGTGCTGTACATAAAAAAACCGTTCAAAAGAAGAAACATCTGAAAAAAAAACCTAAAACGCTATTCGCCGTTGGTCAGCCCCAATTCCAATTTCTACTGGTAAAGCAAACGATTCAATCATATAAACGAGATTAGATGTCTATAATGTAAAGAATGGCGTAACGAGTCTTCTGTTATTTTTTTCCAGGACGATGTCAACCGCTCTCTCCAGGAAGTTAATGCCCTGCTGGCTGCTCCCCTCCCACCCGGGCCGCCACCGAAGCCTGTACCCTGGGCTTACCGCGTCTTGCGCGTTGATGCTAAGCACTTGAGCGTGTATAACGACATCAGGCAGTATTTTTTGCCAGATGGGGTTTACCGGTAATATAACTTTTATCGCGTCGTGAAGGAAAAGTTACTCCTTCGAGGTAGTCACGACTGAGGAAAACGACGCGAGGAGGAGGAGGATAACTTTTATAAAGATAATTCCTCGTTCAAAAATAATCATTATTTTATTGAAACGTGTTTTCTTTTTGTGTTACAGCGGGCGTCATCAGCCGAACCGTCAGCTTCTTCATCGCAGGATCCTGGTGCATCCCAATAAGGAGACGGTCCTATATGATTATAAGATGCCTGGTATGTAAAGGACTGCTTTTTGATTAAGTACTTGTTCACAATTATAAAATACTAAACAAAATTTATAATCTTTCAGGCTTAAGCATGGCCAAATACCGCGAAGTGAACGACCGCATGTATTTTATCTTTAATCACTCCGAGGATTACCAAAATATGCATCGGAAATTTTTAAGTACCTACCCACCAGCGCAACCCACTACTTTGCTTCTCTATCTTGATAGAGCAAGGAAACGGATGCATGTAGAGGCCCTACTGGAGGCAAGTAATAATTAGAATAAAAAAAAATCTCTAACACTTGTATTCAAAAATGTTCAGTTATTTCAATAAAATGTATAATGTATGTTTCAGATTGCTGATATTTTGTTGAGGATGAAAGAAATAGCGGTTGGAAATGAAATCATAGAGAATGTTGTGACTTTCCTACAGTATGTCGCTCATCCACTATTCAAGTTAACTGCGGTATGTACATTTTTGTTTTTTCATTTCTTAATTGATAATTTTGTGTCTTTTATTTAATTACATACACTTTTTGTTACAGACTAATGTGCGTTTAGAATATAAATATTTGGAAAATAGGCCATTCCACGTGGTCATGTTGAAATATATTTGTATTCTGATGAACAAAGCATGCTATCGAACTGCCCTTGAAATAGCGAAAATGTTGCTTTTATTGGATCCCAGCGACCCCCTGGCCCTCTTGAACATCTTAGACGTGCTTGCTCTGGGAGCACGGGAGTATGAGTGGCTGATTAACTCTATGAAGTACTTCGATAAGCAGCGTGAAGCAGGCTTGTTGTACAACATTAAGTACTCGGTCGCTCTGTCCTACTACCATATAGCCATGAATACTAGCCGTAAGTAGAATGCCCATGTAACGTGAACAATGATATAAGTTATGTGCTGCTTGGAATTTTATTTTAACTTATTATCATTCTAATTCCACAGAAGATCTAGTTGAAGCTGACGATCAGATCAAGGATGCTATTTTGGCGCATCCTCAAGTGTTGGTTAAGATATATGAGTGTCTTAACGTCCCGAACGTCTTTATATATAAGCATGTGATCTTTGCCAAGGATTCGGTGCACATGTAAGTTTACCTTCACGCAATAGTCAATACTAATAATAGTCTTTTATTCAAATCTACTATTCTGTATTTCACCTTTTTTGTGGTCTACCTCTCTTCCTTCTCTAGTATACCATCTTATAATTTTATTTTTCTCTATTTGTCATGGCCTCTTGTCATGTGACCTACCCTTATCCATTGTCTTATGATTTTTTGTGTTATATCCATGACTTTTGTTTTGCTCCTAATGAAATAGTTTCATAGTTTATCAGATTTTTACATTCAGTACATTTCACACAATAGTTAAAATGTGTAATAAACTGGACTAAATAAAAAATATTTTAATTTACTTGTTTCTGTTTTCAGCGGCACCCCAGGCCTGAATGAGCTATTCAACATTTATGCGCAGTTGACTTCATCCTTCTGGCGAGAGCGGGGCGTTGTCAGTTGGCTCGTTCGCAATACTAAGGAGCTCGTCGAGAGCTACAATAGATGCAGCCGCGTTCGGGTAATTCTTTTAATTACAAGAAAATAAAATTTCATTATGGTGAGCTTTTTTAGAAATATCTAATAATGTTTTTGTTATTCATTAAGGCCGAGGCTAAAAATTATGTCCGGATGCGACAAGGCCTGTTCCTGGTGTGGCCTCCGGAATATCTGCGCCACATTGCTGTACTCAACTGTGTCTCCAAACTTGTTTTGGATGGTGTAAGTATATTCCTACAATTGTTTTTACGAGCAGGAGTCAATCAGGACTTCTACTGACTTACTTTAAGAGGAGGCTAGTGTTTAATGTTGATTAATTGAAAAAGTGGCGGGCCTGTTGGTCTAGTGGTTAGTGACCCTGACTGCTATGCCGGAGGTCGTGGGTTCGATTCCCACCCAGGACAAACGTTTGTGTGATGAGCACGATCATTTTTGTTCCGTGTCTGGTTGTGATTTATCTATAATATCATTTATTTCTATAATCTAACTCTAATCTAATCTCCCTCTTCTATAATTTATTTATAATTTATATTTATTCTATTTAGAAATATATAATTATGTTTATCAGCTGTCTGATTACCATAACACAAGTTCTGCTTAGCTTGGGATCAGGCGGCCGTGTGTGGATATTGTCCTGAGATATTTATTTATTTCCAGCCTTTGACTGCTTTCTACCGGCCTTCCTGTGGTTGGGACCCGCTCTTCGACAAAGGCATCAACCGCTATGAATACAAGTACCGCCACGGGCCGCCGCGCCGCGTGGGGGGCTCGGAGGTCCCCCTCTACAGGTTGGTACCACTTCATCTAACACCAACGCCTAGCCTGGATATCTTTCAGAATTGCAAGTCTTTAAGGGTGCAAGTCCAAAGTTCCTATGATAGATATGACCTAGTCATGTCACATACAATTTTGATGTACCTAATATGTTGAAAAAATATTTAAATTATACAAATGTAAACAAAAAATCTAACTAACTACATACAAAAAATATTCGGACACCTTTAGTACCTATGACGAGATTAAAATTACTAATAATTGTCCCCGCGACTTCGTTTTAACAATAAAGGTTATTAGTTTATTTCCTGAAATTAAAAATCACGTAAAAATCGATTTAGCCATTTCAGACAAACATTTAAGATAGTAAATAAATTATTTTGGGGTATATATTTTTAAATGTATGTAGTAATAACGGTTATTTGAATATTACAGATAATTTCAGTCATACGTATAGATGTATTTATTATTAATCAAGTAAAAAAAAAACATGATAATTTTTTTTTATATGATTTTAATTATTTTATTATTTTAACTTGAGAAAAAAAAATGGTTTGTTATTCTTTTTCAGCTACGATATCCGCAAGGACTACATGATCATGCTGTCGCAAAAGTCTAATCAGACGTGCATGCCATTCCTCAGCCTGCACGCAACATCTGACACTTCGATGCCCGTGATGCCGGGCAACGACCCGGACTGGCCCGCGCTAGGAGCCGGCTCGGACCACGACGAACCTTACGATGGTTTCCCCAACTACGATTACGAGGACGACGCCCACTCGTTCGAACAGTACGACAGGGAAATGGCCACGCTCGCTGACTTCAGCGAACACCTGCATTTCGTAGAGGACTCCGATTCGGATTCCTAAAGCAATGTGCAACATTTGGGAGATTTTCCTTTTCATTTTCTACTTCTCTATCTATTATAATTTGAAACTAAGACTTTATTACTGTGATTTTTAATTTACATGTTTTACTGTAGGTATTTTTGATATGTATTTATAACATCGCGTTTTGGATAACCTGTATACACGATTCGAAATTTTTCGGACTATATATCCACATTTATAGTAGTATACATTTTTTTTAAATCAACTTATTCGTTTTTCACTTTCTATTTGATTTCACCTCTTCTTAATGATAGTTGTTTAATATTTAAATTACAAATAATATCTAATATATTAACCAGTAAATGTTTTAATCAAAATTCAGATGAGTAGATATGTGTCGTGGATTCGGTGTCTGTATCTTTTAGCACAATTTCAAATCGTTGTTTAAAATGTAATCAAATATTAATGTACTTTCAGTTCTTCATGTGATTCGTAGAAATAGTCGAAATTTTAAAATTTTGTGGGGGATACAGGTAAAGATGTGATAGGCATGCTCGCGCGCGATAGCCGTTTTTAACAATTTATGGTGGAACATGTACGGCAGCGTTCAGACCAAACGTGAGCAAACAAAGTCAGTTTAATATAATTCCCCACATATTCACGTTTTAATTAACCATCAGCGGCTATCTCTACGTTTGGTTTGAGCCTCGCCTAAGGCTGGCCCCGTAGTTTTTGTAGCGGGTAGGTCAACATCTAATGATGTGCAAAAAAAAATAAAAAAACTGTGAAAAAGCGTATTTGTTGTTTATTTATTTAAAGCATCCTTGTAAAATTTTCCTACCTATAGGTATCCCAGTATAAGCCCTCCATACAAAACCAAGATGATTTTGATTCTATCAAAAAGCTTATTTCAAAGTTAGAATCAAAGTCATCTAAGGCTAAGAACTCCGGAGCGATTTTTTACCGTGCCCGCAGCGGTTGCAGAACTACGATTTTATTTTCAAACTCACGAGACCGGTTATTCACGCGGTCCCGCAGCCGCTGCGGTTGCGATTATCGCCCGCAAACCTGGCGGGCGATGATCACAAAACGCAAGACCGGCCTCTGCGCCACTGCGTTCGCCCGCAGAGCGCGCGGGCGCAAATCGCAGAGGTTGCGGGCGACCGCGGCCCGGGCGATTCTACTAGTTGCCCGCCGGTGCTGCGGAGTCTGCGGGCGTAAACCGTGTCGTGAAATGTGCTTTAATTTTGTAAATCTGCATTCTACTGAGGCTGCGGGCCCGCCACCGCGGCGGGCGCGGTTAAAAATCGCTCCGTGAGTTCTTAGCCTAAATGTATGGGCTATTGCTGTTGGTGTTGCGGAGACAGACAGAGACAGAGCACTACACGACGTAGACTGGCATCTCCTTTCCACAACAACAACAGTCAAGTGAATAGCTAGGTCCACATCGGACGATCCACGGTCCAATCGTGCATGGCAGGATGTAATTTAAATTGGCACGCAAGCGGTCTGGGCGTGCTGCGCGACCCTCGTCTAAGTATTGCTGTGCGCGCTCCCTGAGGCTAATATGCCCGATCCCAACGCTAATCGGTAGATCATCCGGTGTAGTTACAGCTAATAACGCTCTGTCTCGCACCACACTTCGATTCAATTTGCATAACATGTGCGTTTCGTCTGGCATCCAGAATTCTGCTATTTTATCTGTGGAGCTATTATAAATACATACCATTCCCTTTTTCCGTCAAGGGTATTTTGTCCTTGCGCAAATCTAATTCGCATGCGTGTGTTTTAGCATGTTCTTAGCCACGCACGAAATTTATAAACGTAGGATTGGTCTTGGACTAGATCCGCCTGTAGGTGTAAGACGCATGTCAGATAAAGAGCCCTAAATACATTTGTTCCACGTGCATAACGCATTACAATAAATATAAGCTGTGGTTTGATTTTTAAGAAAATAAATTGCTGTAGTAGTTGACATGACGAGCCCTGAGCCCTGCAGTACGGGTGTATAAAACCGTGGTGTTCCAGGATTTTAACAATTTCTCCAGTGACGATGATGCGGGGAGCAACAAGAGGCGCCTAGGCGATGAGTGCAGCGAGGTGGAAAGTTAATTATTATATTTGTATTGAGTATAAGTTCAAATGTCAGATAAGCTTAACATTTTCCTTTCTTCTATCGTTTTTGGTAGTATGAAAGTATTGTAAGAAGCACTTGATTTTTTTTACATAAAATTGTTCTTCAAAATAATGAGCTTTGACAGTCTCATCCGATTTAGATGGAGCTGTGGATATATTTAATGATATGAAATGACAGAAAACCAACGACCAAATCGAAAAAAAAGTAGTTCGGACGATAAATGATTTTTTAGATGTTTTCAATATTCACTAATGATGCTGCAATTGGTGTTGCCAATTACTACGTACAATTGTCACGAAAGAAGAAGAAGAAGGTTGTTATAATTAAACTTAACAACTTTAAAATGTAGAAGAAACAATTCATCATCATCATTCCCCTGCCCTTATCCCAATTATTATTGTTTGGGGTCGGCGCAACACGTCTTCTAGACGTGTTGCTTAAAGTTTTGGCTATGGTTTTATAGTCGGCCGCCTGCCTGACACTAACCCTCTTTGGGAATGCGATTGTTGGTTGTTTACCCGCCACCATTCGGGTGACCCACGGTGCTTGGTACAGTGCACTGGGTCTTAAGGTCCATTAGTCGCTCTTTAACGACACCCAGTGGAGGATATGGGGTGGTGCTATTCTTTATATCCGGACACCACACGGATAGAAGAAACAATTCAATACATTATAATTTTTAGTGGTTACAGAAGGTATTAGTTTGCCGTAGGCTCGTATAGTTGGTGCGCCGTCATCGAATTCTGCGATGGCGATGGCAAAAAAAAACGCAGAAAGAGTACGGGAGGCCTCATCTGACCACCCAATCCGTGCCCGACGAGCAAGGAGTAGAAGAAGGGCCCAACTTGCCCTCCTCCAACCACCGTAAATAGCTTACGGCAGCAGTCTTGGGAACTACTACCTACTGTACTGGATAAAAGGCGGCGCGCGCGGTGGTTCCCCGCGCTTCTTTATAAACGCTGGGGAAAACTGACTCCATATCAATGAAGAAGCTCCCGTTAGAAAGAGCTCCCATGTCGGGGTTCGCTGTAGTTTGCGATAGCGTTCGCATGGCCCCCGACAGTAGAGAAGCACTCCGGCGGTTTAAGTCAGTAAGAGTCCGGCACACCCCTTCGCTACGCCTGTATTCAAGACCTTCAATACAAATTGTCAAATCAGTGCAAGATAGTGCCACAGCAAAAATATAATATGACCTTTCATCATGTAAATGTGACCTTAAAAACTAGCAGTGTTAACAGTGAAATATGTTTGTAAGACTAAAGGTTATGAGTAGTAAGTTAAGAAATAATTTTGGAATAAAAATGGATTAAGGAGCTTGCATTAAACTTTACTTAGCTTTACTTTTTGTGCAGCACTATACATTTTCAATACCACACAGACAAAGTCTCGGGCAACAGCTGTTAGTATTTAATAAAAAATATTGACATGTAATAGTTATAAAAAAAAAACTATAATTGTAGAATAAACTATTTCATTTCATTGCATTACATGTATTTTACAGGATAGATTCGCAGAAGTTCCGCAAAGTTAACCACTTCGAAAATAGCCATTCAACTTCATAGGAACCCAAAATTCCCCCATACATTCACCGGAGTTGTAGCTCAGTTGGTAGAGCGTTCGCCTAGCAAGCGAAAGGACCCGGGATCGAAACTCGGCAACTCCAATGCTTAGGATTTCCGTAACGCTTTTGTATTTCTTGTTTCTTTTTAAATACTTTTTCTTAGATTTGTAGCTTCTTTATGCTTGAATATATTCGGGGATAGTTAAGTAAGAAACTTAAAAAGCTATTTCTAATCAAATGAAAGGTTTTATCTAACATCTTAACTTTTATTGAACAATGAAATTTATCATTACGGCAAGAAAGTAAGACATATCCGATGACAACTATAATATTTTGAAAAACATCAACTTATAGTAGATACATGTTGTAATGGGTCACATTGACATGAATTCAATGCAGTATGTATTTAGGGTACTTATGTGGATAAGGATCAATGCTGTATTGCCTAAAACCGTTTCGTAAATTAGCCATTATTTCTCACAAAATGAGAAAATAAGATGTACATCAAAACAAAATATATAATTCTGGACCCAGCTAAAGTAGCCAGCGTTACAAATGGAAAGAAGTTAGCAGCATCAATTGTAAATATAATGTGGCATAATAACATACTAAAAGCGATTGAGACATTAATCTACAATCACTAAAAACGATGCTTTCCCATTCAGAACTGTAAAAAATAGATATGAATGTAATACTCCAAACATTGTTGTAACGCGGTTTTATTACAGCGCCATCTAGTGAAAGGTGGCAGAATGTGTGTAAGGGGTGGGTTACAGGATGTACTAAAGTACAAGACAGTACTTTAGTTTCGGGGTAAAGATGTAACGTAGAGCTTCAGTAGTTATTATTAAATGCACTAGATGTCGCTACTGTACACTTTTTCAATTACGGAGTTTTTCATTTGCTTTTCTTCTAAAATTACATATTGAACAGAGGTGATTCGAGGAGTATCTGATATACACCTTTGTTCTCACTTTAACTTTCTTCTGGTATGAAAATATACATGACAGAAAAAATGAACCCTGATTTTTCCTTCCTATTAAGTCTTATATCGCGTTGAGCATTCAATTTTTAAACTTTCATACAGACTGGAGGAATGCGGTAGTTTACTTCACTTCGTAAGAACAGACCATGTAGCCCAATAGTAACGACGCCCAACTTCAGTGTCGCGAGAGAGTGGGTTTAATTCCTAGCATGGTTGTCTTACAGAACTTGCTACTTTTGTTTTTCTACTAAAGTTACTTGAAATAAAGACTAACAGTGAGGAAGATCTATACCGATTAGTACCAAAAAAAAAGACGGTAAATTTATATACGCAATTAGAAACATTACTTTTATAACAAATAACTGTTGAATATAGCATTGAGCATCTGAGAACAAGCATCGAGTATCAGGATAAGCTGTCCAAAAATGTACTTTTCGACCTCCACGGTCTGTCTGACTGTCTCCAGGCTGTATCTCGTAAACCGTGATAGCTAGAAAGCTGCAATATTCACACTATAACTACAAATACCATTTTCTTTTTTATTATAGGGATTCCCAATACAGTACAGTACAGTATAGTAGATCTTAATAAACAGATAGAAAAATAGTATACCTACAATGAACATAATTTTCTACTATAGATGATAGTGCGCGAGTCCGACTCGTACTTGGCCGGTTTTTTCAATGGTTACAGAGCCAATCGCGAGCTAGAGGCACTAGCTCTGCTGATGAGTCTTGTGGTTATTTGCCAAATACTATAATTACTCTTAGTTGGGTAAACCTATAGGATAAACCTTAACAATAAGCTATAAATCAAAATCTATTCACATCCCAGTAGTCTATATTTAAATGCCTAAATCTGCATCTCGATTTCCTTTGCTGGGCAACCCCACTGAACGTTCGGACAAAGAAAATTATAGAGCCGCACAGTTTTGTTTTTGCAACTTGAGGAAAATGTACATTTTGTAAATTACCTTAGCGGAAGTTTTAATCCAAAAAAATGAAAGAACATGTTTAGACGACTTAAAGATGTTATTTTGAGACCAATAAACCAGCTGTAGGTTGTTAATTGATTTATTACAATATTAGCTGTGATATTAGTATAACATATCAAAACTTTATCATATTAGTATTATATATGTGGAAGTATGTATGTTTGTTACTCTTTCACACTCAAATGGCTGGAAAAAATTTAATAGATTAACATTGACTACTTTTAACCGATTGCAGTGAAATGAGTATCTAATATATTTGCAGCTGTAACCGGCATTCACGCGGGCAAAGTGGCAGGCAATAGCTTGTGTTTAATAAATAATATAGAATAGCGTTGACAGCGTCTCCACGTATTGGAATAGATCCATCCCACGTCCGTCCAGTCGGATCAGGTATGTTAGCATAAGTTTGTAATTAAAGGTCTGCATTCAAAGGCATTCGGTCGGACAGAAGCCGAAATGTATATTTCATGAGGAATATGTTTCACCAGGAAATTCGTGGTTTCCATTTTAATTGTTATAATGATTTAGTTGTTCAACATATTTAGATTTTACGTGTCGGATAATTACTCGCGTTTAATATTAAATATCGTTGTTATAGAATCCTTTCAGTAGTTTCTTCCTTGAGGCTATTTTGTTTTCTTGTTTCATTAAAACGGATAAGCTTGTGTAATATTAGTAGGCGCGGATTTCAAATCTTTTTTCAAAATAAATATAACCTTTTTTATTGAATAATTTCTTTTTTACAAATAATTAGTGTAGTTGAATAGCTACATTAGTTAAATAACTTCATCTACATTACTCTGTGGTTATTTCAACAGAATGAATTTATCTAAGGAATTTATGTAATCATTTTTAGCATGGAGGTTTAATTTTACTGTTTCACTTACGTTATTAACCTATTTAAAACTTGGTAGGTACATAAAACGCAAATCAATCGAGGAATAAGAAAGTATATTTAAAAAAAAACTTTATTGTCCTCAATAACGCTGCTCAAGAACAAATTATGCCAAAAATTATGTTACTAACAATTCGTTTCTTATCTACTAGAGAGAACACAAATTTGTTTTAAAGTTATGAAAATCCATGCATTGTCCCTCACAGCCGCGCGTCTTACCACGTGCGACATTGCCTTGCACCAAGACACATTTTTGTGGAAGACAATGTAGAGTAGGGATGATGACGTTTTTTTACATCCATCATGAAGTTATCAATAATATTCGATACATAATATTTCTTTTGTTTCGCAAACAAAAATTTACTAACGCTCAGAGAATGCTACGTGTAATGTCACGTAACAGCTCTCAAAATTTATACCAAGCCTAGCTGTTGCCCGCGACTACGTTTAAATAAATAAATGAATAAACCAGCCTATATACGTCCCACTGCTGGGCACAGGCCTCTTCCCATATAGGGAAGGTTTGAGCAATAATCACCACGCTAGCTCACTGCGGATTGGCGATTTCAGATTCCAATATTTGGAATCCAGGTTTCCTCATGATGTTTTCCTTCACCGTTTGTCAGTAGTGTCTTAGAATGATTAAGAAAGTACATATAACTTTGAAAAAGTCACATTGGTACTTGCCTGCGCTGGGGATCGAACTTGCACCTCATGCATGCAAATCCATTCATAGAACCGCAAGGCCACCATGACGACTACGTTTGCGAAACAAAAAAAAATAGTTTGAAAAATAGATGTTGGCCGATTCTCATAGATACCGGATAAGCGCAAAAAATCTCATCAAAACCGGTCAAGCCGTTTTGGAGGAGTATGGCAACGAAAAAAGGACACGAGAATTTTATATTATTAAACAATCACACAGTTAGCAATATATATAACACCTTAGGCAAACCTACAATTTATCAGCAAAGGGAGGGAAAATCAAACAGTCACTTAGCGTAACTTATAATACTCGTAAAACAATCATTCCACCAAAAGGTACATAAAATAATAATGCATTAACTCATTTTACCCTTACACACAGCAGAATCAATAATTATAATTTAACAATCCATTAACCGCAACTTATTCTTCTTAGCAAATTCAACCCAGTTTTTCGCGTCCTCGGCGTCAATTGTTTTTCTTCTTTTTCATATCGACGCGCGTGATGTTTTTTTTTAAGCGGCCAGCCCGGTAGTGGCGTCACGCTGACGTGCAGTTACCACAGACGATAACATTCGGCCGTCCTGCTGTCGCGTTCGTCCCCGAACAGCGATATAGTCTGATGCATGAGCTGAGAACAAGATAATGTAGTTTTAGTTCAGTAAAGTAGGTAATTACGACCAAACGTTGAAAGTTCCACACGAGAAGTAGTCATTGCTGTACTTCAACATTCACGCAGCAAAGAAGAGCGACAGAATTTGGCGGAGCCAGCTATCCCATCACCGGCCAGCTAACTCAACCAAATGGCTTAAACTGAGTGATGCTCAAAATCAATTCAGTTGTGTATCACCATGTAAATGGCAACAGCGTTCACCATGAATTTCCATTACCAAGTACAATCCTGCCACTCCACCACAACTGGGAGAATGCTCGAAGCGAATGCATTTGACTACACCTTTGGATTGAAACTGTTTGATTTCTATGCTTCCCTTATATCTGTTAATAAAGCATTTTTATACATGAAAATAGTGATGTTACTGAAATAATATTCGTAGATGATGAAGAAAATAAATCAATAGAAGATAGTGTAATATAACTTTAGTTCTCTTACCCCAAGATTATGTTCTCGTTACCTTAGTTATTGATAACATTCGGTGTATCTGGATCCGAGATTCGAATCCACGGCTTAATGTTCTCAACACATGCAATTCCATTATAGCGTTTAGAGCTTCTCTCGGCACCTCTCATGTCAGCAACCCTGTAGAGGTCATATCCTAGTTCTTCTGTGATTTGAAATGGACCTTTACAAAGAGGCATTAATTTCGTACTCTGCCCATCATTAGACATGCTTGGAATTTTAATAACAACCAAGTCTCCAACTTTATACAAAGGTGCTTCTTTCCTTTTTGTATCAAAGGTTGCCGTCTGTCTCTCCGCATTTCTTTGGATATTCTCATCAACCCTTTGTCTCAAAGTTGTGAGATCAACCGTAGCCTCAGTAGCATCATCATCAGTAACCCCGTCATTATTCATTCTAACACGATATCCAAAGAAAACCTCACTAGGGATGGCAGATATGGTTTTATTAATCGTGCTATTAATACCCTGTTGAATACTAATAATATGTTGATCCCATTTACTATTTTGTGTATTAGCACCCATACTACGTAATGCTTCCAAAATAGTTAAATTGTACCGCTCGACTTGGCCGTTCGAACGTGGTACAGCAGTGGCTATAACGTGAGATCGAATGTTCTTTTCACTACAGAAGGCCTTAAAAAAGTTTGAAGTAAACGTACTACCGGAATAACTTATTATGCGCTTAGAATTCCCGAATACCTTAATGATTTTATTAAGTTCATTAATTACAATTCTAGCTTTAGTATTTTTTTTACTGCAGAAATAAATACAAATTTGGTAAATGAATCTACTATAACTAGCAAATATGAATTTTGTTGTGTAGACTTAACAAAAGGACCCAAATGATCAAGGTGTAGTGTATGAAACGGTGTAGCATATTTTGGGATTGGAAATAGCTTACCAGGTTCCTTTCCGTGAATATTTTTGTAACAAATACAATTGAGGCAATTTTTTATACGATTTTCTTCAGATGTGGAAACCAATATTTAGATCTGATTCGTTCAACAGTTTTATCCACAGCAAAATGTCCTATGTCATCGTGGTTAGCCCTAATGATTTGCCAAACATATTTTTTTTTTGGCACTAACCATCTCCTACCAAACTCAGTTCGACGGTATACTTTGTTGCCAAGTAACTCATATTGATTAAATATCTGTTTATTTGCATCGGCCTCACCTGACAGTAAAATATCCCGAATACTACATATGCTTGGGTCCTGAAGCTGCACAGATAGAAGCCAGTCACCCTCAGTTATAGACATTACATCATTAGTCACTATATTGCAACCATCCGTAACTGAGTTACGACTCAAAGCACTACATGTTGCATTTGCGTCCCTGGCTTATGCATAATCTCAAAATTGAACTCTTGGGTTTGTAGCACCCACCGACCAATACGTGGAACAATCTCCTTTTTTTTTGTAAAGCGTGCCTAACAGCGTTGCAGTCAGTAAAGATCTTAAATTGAGTTCCGAGCAAGTACCTAGTGTCTGAATTTTTGTAAACCGACAATAATTGCTAACAGCTCAAGCTCAAAAGAGTGATATTTTTTTTCATCGTTACTTGTCTGGCGACTATAAAAATGAACTGGTTGCTCACCGCGTTCTGTAACTTGAACCATTATGCAACCTAAGCCATCACGACTAGCGTCAGTATATAGATAAATTGGTAATTTCGGATTAGATCGAATTTAATTAGGTTTTATTTTCTTTAGATACGTTATAATTCATATTGGTGTTAATATTAAATATGCTTATTGTTTTTACCGATTAAAATGACAGTGTATTCCCTACACGAGTATACATTATACTACAATCCTCCGTGAAGTTACGTCCTATCAACACATCGCATCCAGTTAACTCATCAATAACATACAAAACCGTAACCAATTCCACCGTATCAACTTTTAAAGTCACAGCAGCAGCTTTTGAAATTTGAATAGATGTTCTATTAGTAAATCCTACTAAATTAACAGGAGAAATCAAATTAAATGGTTGTAAATTGTAACGTTCAGAAAGTTTCATAGTAATTAATAAGCAATCGCTGCCCATGTCAAAAAAAAAAAAAAAAAAACGCCTCGCACTGAAAACTATTTATCATTACCAGCTTGCAAAACATTTGTTTTCGGTTTCGACCTGCATGCTTTTTCTAAATGTCCCCGTTTATTACACGAGTTGCACTGAATATCGTCTTTAATATTACAATTGTTCCGCCTATGTCCTAATTCACCACAGCGAAAACACGATAAGTTACTGTTTGTCATGTTCCCAGTGAACGGAGATTCAAATTTAACGTCCGGTTGACTATTTCCATTTCCCTGCAATAATGCAGAATGACGCAATACGGGCTTTGAAAATGAATTATTTTTGTGTACTAAGCTTTTGTCAGGTATTGCATGAATTTTACCATGCAAGAACGAAGCTAAGTCATCGCAAATTGGAAAACTACCTGCTTCAGCCGCTGTGCAAATATTTTGATCACCGATTGACCCTACAATGATAGACACAACATCACGATCTTTGAATTTCAATTGCAACCTATCTATTTTGCCTTTCTGTTGGAAATAGAATTCGTAAAGGGATTGATTCGGCAAAGGCTTGGTTTCTATCAATTGTTTTAACAATACATACATATTGCGCTTGGTTTGAAAAGTATTTGATAATCTCTCACGCCACTGTTTCCAACACCAATTAGTCCACATGGTTTCATTTTTCTGTAAAGAATCTAACCACGTTTTGGCAGTATTACGCAATTTTTGTAGCCCCTGATATTTAATCATACTATCAGACCACCCAAAAGCACTAGCATTCGCTTCCAATACATTAATCCACATGTCTACATCATCCACTAACGGGTCAAATTCGGGAGTTACTGAAGATAACACAACGTTCTGACTCACGGTTGGTGATCCTTTGCGGCATCGTTTCTTATTCCTTCGGCGCTTGCGATCATAGCTGCTATCCGATGAACTTGAACTTGAAGACCCAGATGAATCCGAACTTGTTGCTTGCCTGCGCTTTCGTCCACGCGGCATGTTGCAAACAGTAGGCGTTGTGCGGACCACTTCTGATATTAAACAATCACACAGTTAGCAATATATATAACACCTTAGGCAAACCTACAATTTATCAGCAAAGGGAGGGAAAATCAAACAGTCACTTAGCGTAACTTATAATACTCGTAAAACAATCATTCCACCAAAAGGTACATAAAATAATAATGCATTAACTCATTTTACCCTTACACACAGCAGAATCAATAATTATAATTTAACAATCCATTAACCGCAACTTATTCTTCTTAGCAAATTCAACCCAGTTTTTCGCGTCCTCGGCGTCAATTGTTTTTCTTCTTTTTCATATCGACGCGCGTGATGTTTTTTTTTAAGCGGCCAGCCCGGTAGTGGCGTCACGCTGACGTGCAGTTACCACAGACGATAACAATATATAAAATAAATTTTGAGAGCTGTTTCGTCTCAAGCCTCCTCTCTTAAACTTTAAAACAGATTATAATTCTTTGTCAATATTTAGATTTTAGATTAAGGCGAAAATACATGTCAAATATAAAAACGTTGCAAAAAAGAGTTTCATAAAAGAGGGTAGAGTTGCAAAAAAGGTTGTGTTACCAGTATTATTTAATATCGAACCTAGCGGATGACAGCATGTCGCGAATTTGTATGCATGTAAAAATAGACAGAAAAAAATTGACGGCATGTTGTTCCAGCGATGTATTCATACGTATTGTATTGCTCGCAAAAACTCAGAAATTGTGTGACTACGATTGGATTTCAATAAAAACACGGGTATCTTCAATTAATTCTACTGGCCTTTAGTGGACATAAGTATTCAAATATACAGTAAAAATACGACAAATGTACTTTCAGCAACAAAAGTCACTCAATGTCTCAAAATATAGAATACTTAAACTTTTTTATCAACTATTTTGATCATACTTTCACATAGCTTTAATCATTGATTGATGAAGCTGTGATATCCTAGTGGTAAGACCGTAGGACTGCCAAGTTAAAGGTCTCGAGTTCGATCTCCGCTTTTCAAATGTTGTGTGCGTTTTAGAAACAAATATTACAGCTTCCGTTTTCGGAAGGTGCGTAAAAATGTGGGTCCTGCGCCGGAAATCTCTCTCCGGTCGTGTCGGATTGCTGTCGATTGCTGATCGAGCTATAAGGAGTAAAGGAATAGAGAGTGCACCTGAGTTTGCGCACATGCTTGAGCACTATATGTCCCGTGTAGCTGACTGGTGTCATAGTAACACTAACCGCCGTGGCCGAAATCGGTCCGAAATTATTATCAAATATTGATATCAATTCTCAACTAGACAGTAACTGAACACCCTTTACACCATCTTCTGATTGGCATTACAGTTTCCTGGCCTTTTAAAATCGATTTTGTTCTTTGCCCTGTGCTGTTGTCTGTACTCACTAAAAATAATGATCGCAGTAAATGCGGTGTATTTCAACCAAGCATTGAGGAGTCCCGTCCTCTACCTTCGAGGTATTATACAAGCACGACGAAAATTTAAATGAGAGTTCACTTAAAGAATATAAACCTATCTGAATATAAATAAATCTTTATCCGTTCGAAAATATCAGGATAGCAAATCTTTTTTTATTATTGAATCTTTGTAGAAAAACAGATTATGGAGCTTTCTTTTTTTAAATATAATGCTAAATATCCGTAACGGATTTGAATAGAATTCGACACCCACTCTACTTCTTAATTCAGCTTTTAATATTAACGAAGTATATTAGGTTTTTGTTGTTTTTTGTAGCGTATTAATTTTAATGTTAAATTTAATGGATTTTCTAATTCGGTTGTTCTTTTTTTATAGGTAACGTTTTTAATTCTAATACTGGAAAAAAGTGTTGAAACGAGACATTTATGTCTTTTCATAAATCTGTGCCACCTCGTTTCCAGTAAATCTTTTTAATTAAATGTACCTATCGGTTTAAACATGTATTTTATTATGAAGCAACGCAATATTGCGTATCTTATGAGCACGAAAATATTGAAATAATTACGTCTAATACATAAAGGCTTAACTATTAAAACGTAATTAATTATAATTAATAATTAGAAATCTTGCTAAACTATTAAAATGTTATTAATTAATTCTAATAACCTAATTAATGTACACATATTTACATGTTCACCTTAGTTCACACCATTATGTGATGAAGATCCGTTTCTACGCCCCACCGCTGGACAAAAATTCTAGATATTTCATTCAAGTTTTCACCTTTTGACACCTCTATTAATCGTAGCGAATGTATTGGCATATTGAAGGTACCCGAAATAGATATCACGTCGTAGTAATACGCACAAAAGTATTATAAGTTAAAGAATTCACGATTTGGGTATTATAATAAGATGACATGAGAAAGTTTTAGTTGTATTGTTAGTAATACATACTATGTTTGCAAATATAAATATAACGATTAATAATTTTATATTTAGATAATTTATACCTTTAATGTCGTGGTGGTCTTGCTGTTCTATGTATGGATATGTGTGCACGAGGTGCAAGTTCGATCCCTAGCGCAGACAAGTACCACTATGACTTTTTCAAAGTTTTATGTATCTTTATACTAAGACATTACTGACAAACGGTGATGGATAACATCGCGTGGAAACCTGGAATAAAAATATTGGAATCAGAAATTGCCAATCCATATTGGCGTGGTAAACAATCTTCCCTGTACGGGAAGAGGCCTGTGCCCAGCAGTTGGACGCGTAATAATAGGCATTGAAGAAAGAAACAAGAATTTTCTGTTACCTCTGAAAGTAATAGTGCAACACTCGATACAAGATCTTCTACGGAAAGATTGTAAAAAAATCTCTACACAGGTCCTTCCTAAGCGTCGTTACAATTTAGTCATCAAAAACCACAAAAATCGTATAATATATCGTATATAAAAACCGGCCAAGTGCGAGTTGGACTCACGCACGAAGGGTTCCGTACTATCATCTATACACAGCAAAAATTTGAAACCTTTTACCTGTTACCGTTTTAAATATTGAGCAAAAAAAACAAAAAATGTTTATTGTTCTTGGACCCCTTAAATTTTTTTTTTAATTTTTTGCATTAATTGTTGTTATAGCGGCAACGAAAATACATCACTTGTGAATATTTCTGCTTTCTAGCTATTACGGTTTATGTGGTACAGCCTGTGACAGACAGCGGAGGCTTAGTAATAGGGTTCCGTTTTACCCTTTGGGTACGGAACCCTAACTAGCGACCTGCCCTAGCATCGCACGCTTCGCTTTGCACGCACGTATTATACATACAAACATTCCTCTTTACTCACTCTAGCTATTTAAATAAACCGCTGCAAAGTCAAAGTGAAGATTTAACGGACGGACAGCGAATATGTTTTATACTATGTAGTGATGACTTAGTGATGATCATATGGTAAGTAATTAAAGAGGTTGTCTATTCTAAAAAAGATTATGAAAAAAAGTAAAAGTTCTGTCACAGCCACTTGAAAGGTTGACATTAATACCTTACAATACTTACCAAGTTTTTTAGGATTATATTATTAGGATTTATTATAATTTATAATAAATAATGATTCACAGCCACCCTACCTCGATATTTTGTATTATAGCTACAGAGTTTTGTGAAAGATTTTCCTTTTGTGGATTGAGAAGTACGTACCATTTGATTTTATACAATGTAGGTAGAAATATTTACATGAGTAAGTTTGGGGAACTACCGATTTCGAAATTAATAATGATCGGCTAAATGTAATCTATTACATAATATATAAAATGTATTTAAAAGTGCCTATGTATGGGTTAATTTAGGGGGAAATCTTTGATTCTGATTTGAGAAGTTTATAAGGATTTCCGTCGTCAACTCTAGGACATTATGAGCTAATTAAGCGAAACTCCAAGTCTGCTCTTAGTCCCATCGCAACCGGGAAACCGCAGTATTTCTGGACAATTACCATCTTCATACTAACGGTAACGAACTGAGACGGGTTCATTCTTGCCTCAAATGCTGACAAAGTTTTCATGAAACTTGTAAATCTTACCGAAAATGAGACACCTAGATCTTTGTTCATAAATATGAAATATTATAAGTTATGGTATTAATGGTAGAGGGTGGAACTTAAATTAAAAAAACGATACACTTATATTAGTTTCCTGTCGGCAATTGCAAAAAACTTACGAAAAATGCTAAGCTTGTTGTTGAAATTTGTTGTTTAGATTTTCTTTACAGATAAATATTAAAGGTAGAGACAAACATGCCCCTTATAAGTAACGTATGCAGCGCATTCATATCTGCCCCTCTAATCAAGTAACATTTTTACATTTATTTCTAAATGTATGAAAATTACAATTCGTTTCGATAAATCACGTATCTGCGGCCCGTCATCTCCATACATTTTAACGTTTTCAATTGACTATAATGATCGCTCAATTGACGAGAGGGGCTGGGGTCTTAGCAACCGACCGGCGTCCAGACACCGCGATTCCTATAAATAACTTTATTAAAGTGGTTAATGTGTTGTGTACGCGGGACAAGTTAGTCTCTACCTTTTATACTTCTAACGATTTTAAACTTTCGTGACTTGTACACATATTTTCAACGACAAACGGGACTTATTCGCGATATGATACGAGTTGCACCGACCGTGGTCACAAGTGGACCGCGGTCACGGTACACCTGTGACTGCGGTCGGTGCAACTCGATCGAAACGTCGGGAGAAAAGAAATATCGTATCATATCTTTAATACTTCTTTTCACAATACGACGTTTCCTCCACAGCTATTTTGTCTCTATACCTGAGGAACGTGTTATGTCTCCACGAGAATGTAGCCACCGTGGTGTATCACATATTTATAATGATGTGCTATACCATGCCGCTTATGGGAGCCATCTTGGCCGATAATTTTATTGGAAGATACAGGTATGGTTGTACTACTCATTAAATAATTATATTATTATTATCACAGCGATATTTTTGTTAGTAGTGAGTGTGCTTATTTTTGTTAGTAGCAATTAAGCAAACCCACTCGTTATCGCTTCCACTCAATCCACACAAGGAAAAACTTTTGTATTGTTCTGTAGGTAAGATACAATATGTCGAGGTTCAAATGGCCATGCGGCTATGCATTATTTATATAAATTACAATAATTCTGAATTATTTACTAGGCAAGTATACTGTTAATAAATTAAGTATTTAATAGTAATCAGACTGATAGTAATTATCTGCTGAAAATTTTACTCAATCTCTAGTAGCTATAAGTTTACTTTAGCTCAGTACTATTGAATTCATACGGAATACTATTTGCTCCCCCCGTTTTTTGTCCTATTATTCCCATTCGTAGCGTCGCGACAGCCTCTCCGTCTTACTTTAAGATATATAAACTACTTGCATGCGGCTGAATTAACTTTAAGAGATCGAGTCCCAAACAATTTTACATTTACAGAAATACATTTTTATTATTCGTCGGGCTTCTATTATTACAAAGGAAAAACATTTAAAAATACTTTATTAACAATATACTGTTTCTCTAAATTTCATTAAACAATTTTCTTGTAAAGATTTATAAAAAATATGTTTCACGTTAGCCCTAAGAGGCTTAAAATATAAGCGATAATGAGCTATTGAAGGCTTTACGTATACAAAACTGCAAAAGTTTGACGAAAAAATGACGTGTATACAAACTCATAGAGGTTGGCAAAGAGGCACGCGTCGTTATAGACAAACGTCGTCGGTATCGAAAACTTTCTTGCTTCGTGTATAAAAATCTTTAGCCTATCATGCATCTAAAGATGTTATTTCAGATAAAATCCCATTGTGTTTATCTATAAGGAAAATTTCAAATCGGATTCAAGGCATTCCAAATCGGGGTTCGGCACCGATAGCTAGATCGGATACATGATAAAGGCTTTTAAAATAAATGACTGCTGCTGTATACTTAATAAATGTGTAATTAATTTTCAGAGTTATATTATACTTTTCCATAATATACCTGATTGGGACTATTCTGACTTGCTGCTCCGCGATACCGCCACTGATGTTGCCGCCTACGTAAGTTGTCTTAATTAATACATTGTAGCTTAAATTTAAATAGAATATTAACAATGGGTGTGACGTCACGTTTAAGTAGTTCTTACGTTCTGAAATGCCATCGCTATGAATAGATGAATTGTGGAATTGTAGAGACTACATGCGCCACATTTAATTCCTTTGTGATGTGTGTGGTTTCACTCAAGAAGTCTTTGGCATACGCGTCGCATACTTACTTTGTGTCTTAAGGTGCTTGTCGCTGTGCTGATTGAATGGTAACCAGTAAAAGATAGTAAGATTCTCCGAAAGTTTTTGTTTAATCTTGTCCTTTTTAAATTGTTGTACCAATCATTTTTTTTCTAGTAAATAATATGAAAGTAAATTTTCCAACTTACCTACTTTTTGGCATACTCACATCTAAAGAAAATCTTTTACCCGTTGCCTTAAAATCTGATCCTTAAATTCATTAATGTGCACCCGTTAAAACATATGTCATGCTACACATAACATATGTGTCATGATAAACATTTGCAGTTCTTTGATCAACCGATCACAGCTAAACTAATCATACTAAAATCCGTCCCAGCGTACCCTATTCACCATTAAAGTCGTACCCAACAACGAATTGCTAGAAAGCGCATAAAATTGGGTTTTTTCTTTAAAGAGAGTGCTCCACAAAATTACTTGAAGAAAACTTTGTTCACTCCCTACTGAGTGTAGTTACATGAAGTACGAACCTGAGATTTTACTCCGGGAACTTTGGATACTTGCTTTATTTTTAACATACTTAATACAAAGAACGAGGATGGAAAACTGGGGCGAAATAATGGAGTTGCTTGCAGTGTTTAAGTTTTATATTACTTACAGGACTACGTCTATGATCGGGCTGTTGTTGATAGCGACCGGCACCGGTGGCATTAAGCCTTGCGTAGCTGCCTTCGGAGGAGATCAGGTAAACTTGACTAATAAAATGGAATACATCCTTCATTGTTACAGCACTTAGTGTGGCTGATATTTCTGTAGTACATGCCAGGTTTATGTTTTACTAATTTTAATCTTAGACTATAGGAACTCTATCTAAGCACGTACGCTTATCAGAGTCTCCACCCTAATCTTCGATACCTCAAGAGTACGTAAAGAAGGATCATAAAAGTCGCTTTACGTTACTAATCTAAGGACTAACCATGTCAAAGGCTACTTAGCCATCATGATCGATCGCCTACTACAGCATTTGCTTTAATTCGAACCCCTCAGAAGTAAGTAATGAAATTATGAACTGGTTATTACTTCTATTTAAATGTTCGTCCATTAGTCGCCTTTTACGATATTACAAATTTATAAGGTGGTCAATTTTCTGTCGGGACGGACGAAGCGGAAGGGTTTTAAAATTTAACGAAGTATAATTTCTGAAAACGGTTCGTAAGAGAATAAGAGAGGGTACTTTAATCTAATTGTCTGATAGTTTGAGTAGAGGGAAACTTAATACAAGTAACAATTAGCACATGTTTACATTTGTAGAAAAGAAATATAATTGAAGACAAACAGTAATTTGATTTCATGACAAGCTAAGATGACATGCAATAACAAATCGGATAAACAAGAAAAATAAACATTGGATTCCGTTAAACTGGGGCATCGATATATCGGGACATAACAAATGTACCAATTAGTTATAGATACAGTTATCAAAACAAGTGACAAATAATATTTGTTATTTTAGCAGTGACTTTACCAAAAGGCTATCAAGTAAAACCTTTCTAACATAACTGTCTGAAACAAAGTGTGAACATTTTAAACTTCATATTTTTAGGTTTGATGCCCGATGCATTTAAATTGGCTTCGTTCGAAATCCTATTTCTACATTTATTTAATAAAAATAATAATTTAGTCTCATATTTCAAGCCATTTTTAGTTTTTGTGAATGTGGACGACTGGTTTTATTTCGGTTTAAAAATACTTTATTTCTCTAAGAACTTACAGTTCACTTAAAATGAGATACAAAGTACTTACAATTAAATTAATTCATTCCACCTTCGGTTTTAATACATACATTATTTAGGTTTAGATAAGAGTGTGCATACATAATTTCTAAGTTTATTTTTATATATATTCAAGTAGTTACAATCTTTTACATCATTAGGTAAATTATTATTTGATTTCTTATCATCGGTTTGTTACGTATTTCTATTTTTAAGTATTTAAAGAAACATTTTTCTACCAGCATGGTGAACAATGCTGTTCTTCTCATTTTCATATAGGAAACATACTATGGCCTACTAGGGCATTTTTGGGTTAGGTAGCCAGTACTTGTGTTTAAAAATATAAAAAAAAAATGTTACTTATCCATACTACCATAGCCTCTGCTTACCTACTCTCACGGGATAAAAGTGAATAAACTATTCTTCGTCGGGCACCACGAGGCCAATTTGTAAAAAGGGATTTCGTGTAAAAATTTGCTTAAGTAATGCATAAAAACATTGCATAGGGAATGGATTTAGCGAACTTAATGGAATATATACTGAATTTGAATTACTTTTGGTATATAAATAGAGCTTTTTGTTTAAAAAACACGTTATAATTATACCTAAAGTAAATAATGTTACTTTAGGTAACTTATTACAGTTGAAATGATGATTAGTTAAATAATGTTGTTTATTTGAAATGTGAATTGGTAGTCATCTAAAACAAGACAAATATTGGTTTGAATAGATAGTAGGTAGTTTGTATGGCAGAGTTCGATTTTCGGTCGGTCACGTTTCGATTTTTGATTCCTGGGAAACTGGTTTTTGTGGACGCAAACTAAAAAAAACGCGGGATTGCCAATAGTTACTAGTTCGTAGTAAAAAAGTGAGTTTATATTTTTCAGAAAAAATGTGTTTTTATTTTCTGTGTTGGATCCTGTTTGTGCGCGGAATTTTCTGCGTAAATCTCGTATGTTATGGTTTTGCAATTTTAGGTTTAGTAAAGGGTGTAAAATGATTTAGGATTAGCGGTTTGTTTCCGATAAAACCGTTTGACGAGTAGATATTTTCAAGGAATTATGTATTTATACACATATATTTCTTACACTACTTTTTAATTTTGTCATTATATTTGTTAAGCGAATTCTGTATGAGTAACCAACTGGTTTATAATCTTGGTTATTGACCGTTAATAATTTTCGTTGATTACATTCAGGCTGAATGACTTCATAAATTAACATGAAAAACAATTACTACCATAATTAACAATAGTAATTTATGAACACAAAATAATTACAATAACGTACTATATCACAAAAGTAATGCCATCTAGAAACGAAAGTTAAAGCTTTGATTATACGGAGTCTATCATCAACACTTAAAATAATATTATTGTTGAAGTGAAATCGAGATGCTATGTCACTTTTCCACGACTGCAATTTGAGCTAGTGGTAAGGTCATAGGTCTATTCAGTAGCGTTAATGACAGACGAAGTTCGAAAAGTAAAAATCGAATCAGTCCATTAGATATGTAATAACTTTAATCTCAACAGTAAAAGTAGAGAAAGATAAAAAAATACTTAAAAGTTTAGGATTTTGATGTACCTAACGTCAGTGACGTTACGCGTAAGTTCCATACACTGTGCTTTGCCCGATTTGTATTTATTGGAAAAAATACGTATGCAATATTATATAGACTACATTATGGACGCTACAAATAAAATAGTCAGCATCTTTATAATGACGGGCCTGTTGGTCTAGTGGTTCGTAGTCTTGACTGCTATACCAGTACCAGTAGGTCGTGGATTCAATCCTCACCTAGCACAAATGTTTGAGTAATTGAGAGAGACCATTTATTCTGTGTTTATAGTATGTATGTATTTAGAATTATATAAGTATGTTTCGTGTGGTGTCCGGATATAAAGAATAGCCCACCGCATATCCTCCACTGGGTGTCGTAAAAGGCGACTAATGGACCTTAAGACCCAGTGCACTGTACCAAGCACCTTGGGTCACCCGAATGGTGGCGGGTAAACAACCAACAATCGCATTCCCAAAGAGGGTTAGTGTCAGGCGGGCGGCCGACTATAAAACCATAGCCAAAACTTTAAGCAACATGTCTAGAAGACGTGTTGCGCCGACCCCAAGTGAAATGGGATAAGGGCAGGAAGATGATGATAAGTATGTTTCATAAAAATACTAAAATATTTCTATATACATACATTACATACGTATCCGTACTCGTTACTCATAACACAAGTTATTTAGTATGCTCAATGAAGTATACTAAGTAGTTTGTGTTATGAGTAGACGGTGATGTGAAAAACCACGTCCTTTTTCAGTTCCGTCTGCCAGAAGAGAAACAGCTCCTCCAGAAGTTCTTCTCGACGTTCTACTGCACGGTGAACCTTGGCGGCTTCATGGGCATGGTGGTGACGCCGGCGCTGCGCAGGAGTGTCATGTGTTTCGGCGATGACGCTTGTTACGCGCTCGGGTTTGGGTTCCCGGCGCTGCTCGTGCTTATTTCTATCTGTAAGTACCGGTAAATATGTAAAATTGAATTATGTAGATGACTTGAAAATGCATCCTTTGTCAGATTAATAATTATACTCTCCTTATTATATTTTCTTTTGCTTCATTGAACTTCTGAGTATCTGTGGTAGCATATTGTATTATTTACACTTGTTCGTAATTTGTGTGTAATATTTTTCAATAATAAAAACACTTTTTTAGTTATATTTGTCGCTGGAAAACCGTCGTATAGAATCAAGCAGCCGCGTGACAACGTTACTTTGAAGTTTATAGCCTGCGCTTGGGTGAGTTGAGTTACATTTTAAATTTGTTTTAGCATTCGTCGCTACATTGTAAAAACGTTACAATGTGTGTTTGGCGTCTAACTTTAGAATCCAGACTCTGATCACACGACATTTATCCATCCATATTTATGAAGACCAGTGGACGAAATTCAAACATGAATAATTTTATTATAATTCCGCACATTATTCTATTGACTATATTTCTGTAATTTTATCACAGATTTTGCCATGCCTACACTGTTATCGTGGGTAAATGTTAAAACATGATACTGTACAACGTAATGTTTTATTTGTAGATAATGTGTTATAGGAGTATATTCATAAAAAAATATTTATGAATATTGGCTTTTCCACATAAACTATAAGTGTGCAAAAATTTCGTAAAAAGGAGTCAAGACGAAAGTTATTGCGTCAGGTACTTCTTCTACGTAATAATAGACGTAATACGTAATCTGATCAAAAGAGTTTTTATTTAACTTTCAGTAAAAATATTTCACAACATCTTGTTTATGAACGCGCCTGCATTTGACGGGTCTCTTGTGGGCGTCATGATTTCAGGCCGTTGCGTCAAACGCTTGACGCGATGACGTACGCGGTGACACAAGCAAACTGTTTCAGAGTAGCTTGACATGAGATTTTACCACAAGATAGAGAATTTAGGGACCTTTAGAAAAAATGTTCTTTCATTTCAAAGCAACGTTTCTATTTGGTCCTGTTTTTAATCAGGCATCGTGTGATAACATGAGCTTATTCGAGCCGTATTTCAAATCTGAACGTGCAATCCGAAAGCAAGCTTGCTATGGTCTACGCACGGCCGTAGATTAAAAAGAACTTTTTTTATTCGTTTTCGCCGCCTTTGATCCTTGTCAAATACCGAATAACGATGGTTCGAGTATACTTTGACGAGTCGTATCAGTTCGCTGTAAGCCTAGATCGACAAAGTATTATTTTTGGACGGTCGAAAATCCATGAAAATTTAGACCGATACTTGCTCCACAGTGTTGTAGGCCAGTTATGAATAGATATTTCAAATGAAATGAATTCGTGTAATGTAACATTATGATTACGCTAGTCTTATAAGTTATTCTCTGCATTGATGCGTCTCTTCTTCATTTTTTTACAGTTAAATCTCTTTTCTTGAAAGTATTGTATTGTATTATTTTGCTTTCGTAATTCGACAGTAGCATTTCCCTTGGAAACGCGATGTGTGGAGTCAATAATCCGTTTTTTGGCGAGTACAGTAATCCGATTATTTACTTTTGGTATCCATTGGATCAGAGGTGAAAGATATGAGGAAGTAACATGTTGTGGACTGGTTCGCGGCAAGATTTGGGGAAGGTCTTTGCCCAGCTCTGGGGCTCTACAGACCAGGAATAAAATGAAATCCTAGAGTGTGTCTTGGCCGCAGTTAATAATATCAATATTACAGCCGATACGATCTTCGTTATTTCAGATGTGTTTTCTTTATTAAAATGGTGTATAGAATTGTATTTAACGACTTCATATATGTAACAGTGAAAATTGCTAGTTACCAAAAACTTACCCCATTATACGGAGACCACGTGTGACGCGGCTGTAACATGCCAATTCAAATGCACACGATTTTGTTAAAATGATTAAATTGAGGCACAATATAATAATATTGTTTGTTGTTACGGTTTAACAGGTTAATAACATGTTTTACTAATGACATTGATAATAATATTTGTAGAGTTTATAAATTCGTATTTAATTCACTGATAGTTCTACATGTTTGTCCGTGTGGTGTCCGGATATAAAGAATAGCACCACCCCATATCCTCCACTGGGTGTCGTAAAAGGCGACTAATGGACCTTAAGACCCAGTGCACTGTACCAAGCACCTTGGGTCACCCGAATGGTGGCGGGTAAACAACCAACAATCGCATTCCCAAAGAGGGTTAGTGTCAGGCAGGCGGCCGACTATAAAACCATAGCCAAAACTTTAAGCAACATGTCTAAAAGACGTGTTGCGCCGACCCCAAGTAAAAATTGGGATAAGGGCAGGGGAATGATGATGATAGTTCTACATGTTTTGTTAATGTTGGCGTATCGTCGGAAAATGTAAAACATTCAGATTTCATTTCTACTGTCTTAACATTATGCCTGATTACAGAATCTTATTTCACAGAAAAAAATACCTATTTGACTATTTTACAACAAAAAAGGAGAGGTACCTAATTTGATTACATCTCAGTATTTGACTGTTTTTTTTTTAAAAAGGAATAAAGCTATTTGTTTTTTTCATTGACGCATTTTCCGATTTTTATTGACTAAGGTTCATTCATCAGGTCATTCATCAGATTTGAGTCTATTAAACTACCTCTACCTGAATAAATAGAGACTAACTCATCTCACGTTTGTAGAGTATATCTACAGCGTTTTATATTTGGACTCCAGACTTAATATGAATACTAAATATTGTGATTAATATTTTGTATGATCAGTCAGTCAGTCAATCAGTTTGTCTTAACCTTTATTAAAACTGAATTCTTACTAATACTATAAATATTAACGTTTGAGTGAATGGATTTTTGGTACTCTTTCATATTATATAAATGGCTCGATAAATGTTGATGAAATTTCAACACAAACTCTATACGAAATTTAGTAGGTATGGTTTTTGACACCTTGAATTAACAAAGGCTACTAATTTAACCAACCGCGTTGGAATGGGCTATAACCGGCATTCGCGCGGGTGAAAATGGACAACAACTAGTAAATTATAATTTTCTGTCATAACATTAGTCGTTCATAGACTAAAACATCTCAACCTTAACCTTAACATTATTTAAAGTCAAAGACATTAATTTCTACGAACAGACAATAAGGTTGTCTATAGTGGAGTTAAGGCGGATATTGCCTGGCCGGATACCGGATACTTGAGCTCTTAGGCAGATCTCGCACCGCAAGCGAGTTAGCGATTAATTATAATTTATCAGTAATTTTCTCACTCAAAAATCATAATCATTTATTAATAGTTAATTGCTTACTGTTCACTGTCGGCTAAGACTTACTCTACCAACTAGTTTTTGCTCAGCAATTCACAGTTTTATGAATTCGAAACTCGAACTTTCTCGCCGAGAGATTTTCACCTCGCCGCACTCACTTATAGTCCTGGTAAATAATTATCGAAAGTCAAAACTTGTTGTCGTCACTGCTTACCAACTCATTTCTACTTTTTGGCTTATTGTATTGTCTTTAATGAGAAATAACGTGCTGATTCCGAAACATTGTCGACGTTGTCATATCACTTTTGATACTTAGCTTTGGGTAACGCGGCCAGTTTACTGCGTCACCACAATTTTGCTTGCTTAGTTTAAATGAGTGCACATAGCGATTCTTAAAATTGCGACATAAATTCGAAATTGTCCTACGCGCACTCTAATTTGTTTTTAATTGCGAAATCAGATGCCAATTTATTAGATGCAATTTCACCCGCAAAAATTGGAACACCGTTTAATAAATAACAATAAATTGTAAATAAATAAATAAATAAAATAAATGTGTGTTTTAAGTACAGACGATTTCGCTCTTACTCACAGATATGCGATATCTTTCCGCAATCAATAAATTTTAGTGTGCACCCAGCTTTACTCGCTAGACGTTCGTCGGCGGTGGGACAAGTGCCTTAGGCCGGATAGTCGAATATCCGGCCGCATGTAGACGCAGAGCCGTGGATATGTTGCGTCTCGTTTAAATCAGCGACGGCTTTTGTGGTCCTTGACAGATTCTCTACTTTTTGTTAAGATATTTAGTTGAAGGATTTTAAATTACCGTCTGGGTATTTAATTATTTTGTTACATTTACTTTATAAACTGTTGACGTATCGATATTTGTTCAATAAACTGTTGAACAAAATTTAATTACGTTAAATACATTTTTTGTAGTTGTACGGTTACTAAACGCTGTGGCAGCGAGACAGCACACTATACTATTCTTAGTGGAGTTGCCTTCACAAAGCACAAGTCCTATTTTAAGAGATTACGAGTATAGGTTACTTCTTTCAATTTAAATTAATAATATTCCTCTGTTGTTATTTTATCTTATTCTTTATTTTGTCAAGTTATTCATCGACAGCTCGTATTAACAACGCTCCAACGTTGAGTATTTCGTAGAGCTCTGAATCTGTCTTTCACTGTTAGGTGACTAATCAATGATATTTGCACTGCTCTCCGTATTTCTAGGTTTCCCGATACAGAGGCTTTATGTCCTCTTCTCTAACATTTGTCCAACACGGATCTAGTTTAATGAAACCTGAATCCGAATGATATATTTTATTTATCGTGTGGACGTGACAAACGGACGTACGGCTGAATAGTCTGAAGTGACAGTTCGGCTAGCCGTCGCCGCAACTTAGTAACGTACGGCTCGGATTTTCAGCTCAAACTCAATGTCAATCAAAACTTATTTCTGAGTTTATAATAGTAATATTTTATTTGATTCCTAGTAATGTTTCAAATTGTGTTGAATGTAGTATCGGGTTTAGTTTAATACACATGAGAATTTGTATTATTCGCATTCATATTACAATACTTTATCATGAAAAAAAAGGGAGTTAAACGTAGGGTAATATTTTTATGATCCCAAAGAATTTGCAACTTTTTTAATGTGCTTTGTGTTAGTGAGCAGAAATAGAGATTGGATACTTAAAAATGTCGGTACTCATGTAGGATACATAGTTCGACCAAATTTCCTATATTATTTAATAAAAAAAAAAACACTATTCTTTTCGATTATATCGAGAACCTTCGATTATTTGTTATCGTACCCTTGTTAGTATTATTTGCTATTTCACTCAGAGTTCACCCAGCTTCCTTGTATTTAACAAGAACACCGATACCTTGCGATCACCGAATACTCTTGAATTATGCTGGAATATCATATTGTTGGGCCGAGGTGCGGCGCCGGCTTGCAAGATAGGCTTACCTATTACATGCCTAGGAGCATAAATGTAAGCCTACAGGGATATATGTTTCAAGTTGAAGGCGAAACCACTGATTTCCAGGTTTATATAAATATCCATGCTATGATCCAAAGTCTGGAAACAAAGCTTTTGATTATGTCTCATATTATTATGATAGTATCAAATCTCATAAATAGATGCTTAAACTAAATTCGGTTGTACTGATTCCAAAATTGAGCCAATACAATTGCATATCAATCGAGCATCGTGCCAATTACTAATTTCGATGGATTTCAATTGTGGATCAACAGACTTTAGTGTTTGATTCGCGCTCCAAAACCGAACGAACGTGTTTCAGAATTATCCAGATAATTACGATTAGAATTGGCATTTTAGATTCGAATGGGGAATAGGAAATTTGTCTGCCTACTAAACACTAATGAATCGTGTCAATGAATTGAACACGTTTTTAGTACAATGCGAAACGGCATCATTAAATAGAATTGAATCGACGAGTTCTCTTCTTAGTATCAGCCTATCCAAATGCTTTTAACAGGAAAATCCCATTAGTGTATTTTCTAATCGAGAGAGAGCTAGATTTTTCGTTTCTAAATATAAAGCATAAGATACTTATTTTGTTGTCTCGATTAAGTAGAGCAACTTCCTCATTTTCTTGATAAGAAAACTTGTATATAACTTGTATATTTTCTTAATAAGAAAAACAATAAGCAGAACCTACTTTGGGACATAATATCTATCGCCTGAAAAATGCTGAAATATTTTTTTTCATTACGCCAGTAGGTCTCCGAGTGTGGCGACATTTATCATGGTAATGTGTTTAGTAGGTTCCATTACAGCGGCACTTGCCTGCACTATGTTTCTCAGGTAATTGATGATATAGGAATGTGCCTTATAATTCTAAAGAGCCATATTTGAGCTCATTCATCACGCCAATGGCCTTGCAAGTGAGACGTATCAATCATCACACTGCCGTGCACATCCTTTTCACAGGTTTTTTGCGCAATAGACTGTAAAAAAGAAAATATCTGTTATGATTGATGTTCTTCGGTAATCTTTCAGGCCTTTCACCACTATATAGAGAGGGCATTAGTGACAACTATTTGTGTACTCGAGTCTCGTACTAGTTCTGTTAAGAGTTCTTGCTTGTAGATGTAATAGAGTATGTTTTAAGAAAACGATGTTTGTTCCGTAAAGTAAAAAGTAATCTTAATTAATGTACGTAATTATTTAATCTTTCTTGTCAAATTATGTTTTTAATTTGTCCCTACTTTGTGTACTATTAGCAATACCGGGCGTTTTCAATGGTATTGTAAAAGTGTTGATTACATGTAGTGGGTTTTAGTGTTATAAACCGTAATCGGTGTACTCGGAACACGCAATCAGTTTTCATTTAATTTAACGTTGCTGTGTGAGACAAAAATTCAATATTTTTAAAGAGATTAGGAATAGAACAGAAATTATTAATTAATTGATAATATGTTCTTAGACTGGCGAGTCTTAAAAGTCTATTTGTATTATTTTTAATTAATAAGGCCTCTGCCCAGCAGTGAAACTTCAAATGACAATATTGAAAAGGAAAATTTCGTCGAAAATAATAAACTTCGAAACCATTTGCATGGTTTATCTAATAAAACATTTACTAAAAATCTGGAATTGTAATTATTTTTCTTTTATATTTTAAATCTATGGAATATTTATCTCTTTAATAATCATGTGAGTATTATAAATGTGAAAGTTTGTGAGTATGGATGAATAATTTTGATAAAAATTGGTATTTAGTTAGCTGACACCCCTGGATTAACAAATAGTAGCCTATTTGTTAATCCAGGGTGTCGATATATTGACTGACTGCATCAGACTGAGAAATGTATTATGACGTATATAATATGTATTATAAGCAATATATTTGCATAATCAACATTCTCGCGACCGAAGTCGCGGACAACAGCTTCTTCTTCTTCTTCTTCTTCGTCGTTCCCTCACTGCTGAGGATCGCGACCACATACAATATTCCTCCAAGCTCTGCGGTCTTCCGTGGCGTGAACCGCTCGGTACATGCTGCCTCCAACAGCTAGAATGTTATAATTGTTGCAGTACGCGATCATACAACGCCTGAAATGTAACTCGGACTCAGACGGCAGGCCGCGCGACCACTGGTTGGACTACGCAGTCGACAAGTACGGAGAGAAACTCGTCGCGGACATGAAAGTGGTTTTCTCCATCCTGTATCTATACCTGCCAGTACCAATATTCTGGTCTTTGTTCGATCAACAGGTATCAAACCTGTTGTTGATTGATGTATTAATTGAGTAATACTTTACAGCGTTTTTACGTTATCCGATACGATATTGGTATCGGACAACGACCTGATAATAGTGAAGGCATTTTGCTTTGTATAAAGTATGTAGCTCCAATGTTCGATGTCGAGTCGGACAATGTAAAGGATAGACGCATGTTTCATACATTTTACTTCTTCTAATATCGTGTCGTCTTCGTCCGATACCGATATTGGGTCGGGTAATGCGCAAAAGTTCTAATCCGTTTCAAAATCTTGTTTTTGTAGTTTTACTTCTTTAAATATTCCATGATCTAAAAGGTATAGGGGCTACAAAATAAAGTAAGGACAATAATTCGTTAGGTCGGGTTTAATCCAATCTATTCAAATAAAAAACTTAATGCTTGCTTTTGCACAAAACCCGGTCGCACGTCGGTGACATTCAAGTTGCCATGACCTTTGCACACACCTTTGGACACTGACACAGTCTGCTATTTTAGGAACATCTCAAGTTTCAGGTCACAACGTAACATTTTCTAAAGAATTCAGCAACTTCTCACTTCCCCCGTGTTTATTACACACACCAATGAAACCACACTTTAAATACATGAATATTAAAATGATAAAAGCATGAGTATTTGTGAATTCAAAGAGGTATAAATATATTAATTTAAATATACAATTTTGCGTAAAATGACCGCCAGACTACTTTGTTTTAATGTAACTTTGAATAATTAATGAAAACATCTTTCATTTATTTCATATTAAATGTCGCTACCTTATTGTTTTCACTATAATTTATTTTGCAATGAAACTTAATCAAACAAAAGGTCCAATATTGAGATTTTTCTTTTTTATGAGAAAGCTTTTGTATATATATTTTTTAATGTAATTGTGCGAAGAATGTAACAAAGAGTTTTCTATATTTAGCAGCTAGCGATTCATAAAGCAAAACAAGCAGGTCAACACAACACAAAAGACTCCATTCGCTTTATCATCACTAATTATGATGACAACTCCCTAAACACGCTACATACTTGTGTTTTTATGCGTAATGTGATGTTTTTGAGATTTTCGTTTATTAGAGATTTTACGTAATAGCTAACTCAATTACGAAACATATAGGATTTTTGATCTAATGTTCTATTAGACAACCAGTACTTATGATTAACTAAACCTGAGTCCGTAAACAATTGGCTATTTCATAAGTGTTAATGTCGTTTGAATCGCTCGAATATATTGGAATGACAATCAATTTTGTCAAGTGCACTACTATGAGTGGTCATTCCAATATATTTGATTCGATTCGATAAAGCTTTGGCGCTTGCAAGCACTTGTTCAAATAGGCTGTGCAGATTTTCATTTTCCAAATCGTTTTATGTATGTAGTTGTAAAGAGTATGTTATATGAAAAATCTGGATTATAGCATCAATTAATAGGCCTGTTGGTAGCTGTTAGTACCCCCTGACTGCTATACCAGAGGTCGTGGGTATAATTTATCTATACTATGTATGTATTAATTAGAAGTAATAGTATATAAGTATGTTTATCAGTTGTCTACTACTCATAATACAAGCTGCTTAGTTTGAGACTAGATGGCGTTGTGTGAAAGTCGTGGAATATTATATTTTATAATAATGTGATACTAGGGATCCCGTTGGACATTCCAAGCGTCACGACTCCGTAGCGAAGTGTTCGGTGTGACCTTGATGCCAGATCAGCTGCAAGTGATGAACCCTGCGATGGTGCTGCTCATGATCCCGGTCTGCCCGGGCGGAACCTGGCCAATACTGCCAGACATGCCGCCTCTACAGAAGATGTTCATCGGTGGCTTGCTGGCTGCGATGGCATTTGTTTGCGCTGGCATCTTACAGATTGGGATTGAGGTAACGGGTAACAAAAATGTATTACGAAACTTCAGAAGTGTTCTTTTCGAGTTGATGGTTTCTATCATATTAGAAGACTTAACAAAAATAAGTGTCTTAAGTGCAATTATATAAAATTTCAGTTATACCATAACTACTATCAGCAACGAAAACTGATGGACGAACGCCAATTTACGAACCACCAATTAAGAACCTCTATAATATTGACGTACAGCAATTTTTCATTCTGGCTGTTTATGTTACTTTGTATTTAAATTTGTTTCTGGTTAATCTGGTAGTATTTTTGGACTTTACTTCGTTAACCAAGTAGAATTTGATGAGGATTGTTTTTACTACCATCCAAGGAGAAAACATTAATAAATTACACATTCTTATCTTCAGCGATCCACTTTACAAGTACCAGGGAATCGTCAAACAGGACTTGTTATAATGAACACCCTGGGCTGCCAAGTGGACGTAGCTATTCGCGGCGAAGGCATAGCAACCGTCGAGCAGCACGGCACAGCCCTCATGACTCCGTTACCGCACCGAATGCTCCTTGTCACCGCCACCAGCGACGTCAACTGCGCTGGCAGGGTCATGAAGAAACACGTCGCTAAAAAAGAAATAATGACTGTTTCTGGAATGGTAAGAACAAAACACGTAAATCAAAAAGTCCATTTTGATCAAAAATATAATTATAATGTCTCCTGACCGATTTCAACCATGGCGGCTAGTGTTACTATGGCACCAACCAGCTACGCAGGACATATTGTAGTGGACAAGCGTGTGCGCAAACATAGGTGCACTCTCTTTACCTTTACTCTCATAGTCCGGTAGGACGGCACTCCGGCACGACCGGAGAGAGATCAGGCGCAGGATCCACATTTTTACGTGCCCTTCGAAACACGGAAGCTGTGATATTTGTTTCTAAACCGCACATAACATTTGAAAATTCGGTGCACCCTATGGTCTTACCACTAGGCTATCACAGCTTCAATAGATCTAAAATCTATCTCCATAATAATCGACGAGTTCAACCGACACTATTTTGCTGCAATTGTAATTATTCATTATGAAAATAGATGCACAATCCACAGGTATTAACATCCACAATCCGGCGGATCCATTAGTTTGCAGTTGATTGATTATTATTTCATTAGTTCAGGTACTCTGAAATGCGATATCGTGCATAACAATTAGAATCACCTAATCTGAAAACTGCATACCTTTAAAGGATAAGCGAATATTGAAATTGGTACGACGGGAATTACGTTAAAGTGGGATTGCTAATGCGGATATGCAATACAGATAGTTACGGGGTGCGGTGCTATGACGGGAGAAATCACATTCTGAAAGGATGGTTTCCAAATGTGCTACGTATCAATTCGCGGATGTTATATTAGCTCGTTTGGAAATATATAATATCTCTCATTTTTTTGTAACGTCTTAGCATATCGGATTATTATATTTTAGTCGGAGTAGCAATATGTAACTAAAAAATCTTCAAAATCGTTGTAACAGACATGTAAAGGATTTAATACTATGAATACTTTAGCTATATTGGAAGTTCAAACAAATATTAAAATAGGAGTTTAAATGATTTTCTCGTGTAGTATCAGCTAGTAAATGATCAGATTTTACACTGGTGGTTCGCACTATCAGCCTTGGAAAATATTTTAAGTTTTTTAGAACAATAGCTAGAATTCCTAATGGTCAGATATGATTTAGTCAGGCAGGTAACAGCTGCGTCGGTATACCTGTAGGAAAGGTGGTATTAGTTACAGATGTAGAACGGCCGAATACTGAATTCGTGAATCATTTCAAGTCATCGTTAGGGCTCATGGTATCTCTATCATTTGAAGGTGGAAAGTAGCGACAGAAATACTCAAAAGGCATCTTGAAAGTAATGTTTAGTTAGTATGTTAGATAAGATGACAAAATAAAATCGGTATTCAACTGGAAATGCTTACTACGACTCCTAAACATAGAACCGAACTGAATTCACAACGCAAACCTCCAGGAAATAAACGGAAATACGAAAATGTATGTATAGGTAAAATACCTCAATGTTAGGGTATTTGTAAAGACGCCCGCGTTGGTCGGCTTACATAAAAGGAAATACGGTGTAGAGATATACGGCGTTAAATAGTGTGCAGTGAATTAAAGCGAACATTTTACCTGCGTGAATAGAGCTGGATGAAATTACGGTAATTTGTATGATGAGTTTAAACACGTATTCTTGTGTTGTATATTTGTTTACTACGATGTTTTACATTGCTAATCCTATTAGCTACTATAGCCTTTTCAATTCCCTTAGATTTATAGTGAAACTTCAGATAAGCTATCAAAGGATTCGTTATCTGTTGAACCTGCATCCTCATGTAAGCCTTTCAAAGGCTCTCGTGTCTTTTTTAGATTTAGGGATCAGCGAAAGCAGAAACAAAGCTAAAGAGAATGTATTTTGCAACAAAAGACAATGAAACACATCGCTCGCCGTTTGTGACTTACGCATCTTTGTAAATTGCAATAGAGGTATTTGTTAAGACCGGCTTACAGATTTAGAGCTGGTACACATAGGACGCTTCGCGTAGCGTTGAGCGCGTATTGAAAACGTTCATACAACGCCTCTGGTACGGCGTTTAGGTGGCGTAACTTGTATACTTGGCATAGTAAGGCTTAGTCATCTTCATTTTGGTGAATATGCGTCCACTCTATATGAAAACGAGCGTTCAAATGCTCAATAACTTGGCCTCCCACGTATGCCATAGTGTGCGGCTGACGCCCCTACCAAACTTAACGAAAATCTCAAAGCGTGCGTCCTACTCGCGTTAAATCATAAACACACACTTGCATGAACGCACACCTCAATATGAACTCCTTGTTCTCAATACGCGCTTTACCAAAGCGCTCATCAAAACGCCTAATGTGTACACGCTCTTATTAGACATTTGACCAGAGCACAGACAAGGTAGGGATAACAGAAGGACCACTCACCAGCTTTTGAAAATAGAGTTAAGCTCTATTTTCAAAAGTGACGTGAGTGACATGACTTGACAGACTAGGGTTGCTTCTCTATTGTTTTAGTTTTTTTTAATAGATTACACGTCGATTTGTTTAAAATGTTTCATCAGGCACAGATTTTTTGAGACATTTAAATTTTAAATAAACAAATTTGCAACTGAAGTTATAAATGATGCGTTTATTGTTAATTATTAATGTGTTCGTCTCGAAAATAACACTTTATTCTAAGCGGACTCTCTGTAAGACGCACGCCGTAGTTTGTGGCTAGAGTCTGAAATGCTACCCGTCGTTAGGCTTATAGGCTCTCGTAACAACTCTCAAAATTGTATATTCAGTTGAAGGAGCTTGCAGCAACATAGCCACTGAGTTTGGACTCGCCGCACCCCGATCGCCATTTACCGCAGGGCTATTGACGCTTCAGTAGTAAATTCAATTTCTGATCCGACATGATATGTGAAACCGGACAGCAAAGTGGTTTCCGTTCAAAGCAAATTGAATTATGATTTATAATGAATAAAGTAAAACTCATCCATAACATGCGTTGGAAATTCACCTCTTGAAAATTTTATTTGATGGATAATTAACGGCTTGTTTGTGTATAATTACTAGTACTAGTGCCTGTTATAGTTGTAATAGCGTTGATATCTGACTCGAATCATGTCAGTTGTGTTATAAGATATTATTTATATTTTAGACAGCATTAATGTGTCTTTTGATTTTACCTGATACAGCGACGTCTGCAAATTAATACATAATATTATATTGTTTCAAAGTACAGTTGTTACCTGAAGATGAGCGCGACGTTAACTGAAGATAATAGATTAATTAAAAAAAATACGTTTCAAATATTTTCCAATGTTTTAACTTTATTTATTTGAATTTCAGGTTGCAGTAAAATATATCTTATATAAATTGATTTTTGGTTTTTGAATACTGATGTAATGCTGTTAGCATTTTAGATAGCAATGTATTCTGTATTCATGGCCAGTAATGGCTACAGAGCCGGGGCTTTACATTTTTAAGTCCATCATGACATTTCGATCGATACTACATTAGGTCACATTGATTAAAGCCTTTGAATCCATTCAACCAACGCCAAAACGGATGATACATTTATTCAGATATGGGATATTTAGAAACAGACTGGTGCAACAAACTATACTAAAGCATAAATAGAAATTTCTAACTACAGCATGCAGTTTACACCAACATTCTAAAGCGAGCATAAACGCTAAGTTTAAATTGATTTCAGCTCAATATTTGCAGATTAATCTAACTTTTTAATGATCAAATCGCTTTGTATGTACGGAAAGAGCGCTTATACCGCGTAACTTAAATACATTCACTGATAAAAAGAGCTTAGGATTGTTAGCCTCGGTATACCACTTTTATTTAAAGCTTGATTAAGAAAAGACCCAGTGAGCGTAAAGTGAGGAAGCTGGGTTAAACTTTGATGCTAAATAAACCATCACGTTCGAACCGGTAAAACTTTAAACTCTCAGTTTACTTAAAGTAGTATAAAATCTATTGCCTAGGCTGAATTTAAATACTAGCACTTGATCGTCGGCCCGCCCGCGTGAATAATGAATTCGAACGCTCCGGAATCAGAATTCTTTAAACAATTTTAATTACGAAAATCGAATTTCTTTCCAGTAAAAGCTTTCTATTTGTAAAATTGCTTTGGAATGGCGTGTGACGTGGAAATTAGTACGTCCAAAGTTTGTTTTAGTAGGCAGAAATTTAATCTAAAAAGTACTAAATTACCAACAGACTTATGTAATATCTAACACATTATTAGACAATTTCCTGCTTAATACCGTAAACAAATGTTATTCTTCATAAAGTAAGAAGAATAAAGTTTTCAAAATAAACACTTTCAGTTAAATAAAATTGCTAATTCTGTGGTTAAGTTGAGCAATGATGCCGCGGTTAACATGCTCATTAGTAAACTTTAGACAGAGACCTTGCTGAGTTTTGTGTGTTTCTTTGTTAATTTGAATAAAAACTTTTTGCGTAGTAATACCCTTCGAAGGGAGTGCAAGAATTTAGTGTTTATTAAGACCTCTTTTAGCTTAAGACGACGACTTGGTGCGGAGGTCTTGGTATGAGTAATGGGCGCTGCAAAGCTTGTTGAGTTTTTCCTGCAAAGTGCACGGTACCTCGTTTCCGACTATTATTCCAGTCAGAGTGCTATACTTCTTACCTACCTAAACGATTCCTTTCGTAGAATCGAATGTCCAGTCAATTATAGTTTTCTACTCTATATTAAACGTTAGTGGAATTTGTTTCGATATTGACACAGTACCTGGTATTTGAACACTGTTTAGAAATACTTGGTTAAGTAAATGTATCTGAAATGAACCGTGTATTATATATTAAACTGAATATGATATGTTATTTACTTTAAAGAGAATTCACCCGTATAATGACTTTATGTGTAGTACATTATATGGGTAGTCAAAATGTATGATAAAAGAAAAACTTATTTCGTGATTTTTGATGTTTCTAAAGTTATTTTTTATTGAAGAAAAACAAATACGTTTATTGTCATACTAGTACATAGATACAAAACTACGTAATTCACATGACTTTGACAAAAAATCATAGATAGTTACAAATGATGCCATACTGAGCGGTCTATAAAGCAATCCTTTACAGACAACTTTTTGCAAAAAGTGAAAATAAAAATAAGTCATATCGGCATATTTTACTATCCCAACTTTTTTATATAGCTACTGAATTCAGCTAATGTTATTTATTCCAAACACCAATGACCTAATTCGAGCGCATTCAGCAACAATGTTATAATTTAATTATTCCAAGAAATAGCTGAACAGTTGGTATCGAAACGAAATAAATATCGCCAAATATTTGATTTACTCTGGCCTTTATTTCACTCGTTAACCCTAAAATCGTTCTGTTGACAGTGCTTCGTTCATTTTCAGTTCATGCCAGTCTTTATCGGGCAAAATTCAGACGATCAAATAGGGTTATATTTTATGGACCCTAATCCATTCGTGAAGTCTTTAACTGGGAAACCAAAACTGAAGTGAGTATGACATTCGTTATTTGCTTTGTTCGTATCATTTTTTGTTTTTGTAAGAGCTTATTTATTTGTAGATCATTAGACTTTTCTTTTTTTAGTGAAGTTAAGAGGGAGAAAATGAATTTTACTTTCTTAGCGTAGAAAAAATAAGTCCATTTAGTAATTTATTTCCATTAGTGCTTGTCTTCTTTAAAACATTTGTTTTTGTATTTATATTGCATTTCTTTCAATTGGCTCTAGTACATTTAATGTAGTATCTATCTAACTGTTGAGTCTGAAACTAGTCGGGTAATCCCGATAAATACGCATCAGTAAAACGCCAGAAAGCAAGAAAATACAACAGAATAATGTCTTATAAATACAAAGTTTTTAGCTCTCGTAAATGTGTTCATTTTGCTCGGAGTAGCGACTTAAGATTTTCACCGTATCCTCGGTTTTGTTTTGTTAACCTGATTAGAGATATCTGATGTCTAAACTACCAACCTACGCAGAAAGGTATAAGAGCCTCTGAGATACATGTTAAACAAACCCCGCCGTATTATGTTTTAGTGTAATTTGTTTTGTATTAACAACGTTAGTAATTTCTATTAAAGTATTCTCGTAATTTGGGAATAGATACGCTTATTAAAGTTCGGTTGTATTCGTGTTATTAGTAACGATTGGTTGTTTGTTTAGTTTCGATGTTCTGAAGGAAAATGTTTAATGATAAACTTATCGAAATATGATATCATCTCGATTAATTTACTAGGTTTGGACATAGAATAGGACGTGAGTACTCAGAATTTTGAGGAGCTATATTGGATATTCAATTTGTTAATTAAATGTGGCAGCTTTGCAAGTTAATAGTAAATCAAAAGATGTCTGAAAAGTTAGTATAAGTTCTTTATTTAACAAATAAGATCCCATCCAAGTATCTATTCAAAAATCTTATTCAATAACGTTACGTTACGATTCATTCTACTATCTATTAGAATTAAATCTAATAAAACCTAAGTCAAACATCTAAATGCCAAACAATAACATTTATCGCAAAATTATGTTATTTTTACATGCTACAACTCTTCGAAAAGTTCGGTGCGCGCCGCGGGGATCGAACTCGAGACCTTTGGCTTAGCGGTCCTGCGGTCTTATTACAAGACTATCACATCTACAGAATTCTAAAATTAACAAATTATATATACTTTGAATGAAACTAAACACCGTAGACGATAGCGCCAGTGTGACACGCTACAAGTTTCATGATTCTCAAATCGCATGCATGAAAGTTAGCCGGAGTAAATGAAAACAGACGGGTACTCGCTACATTGTACTGGAGAATCGTTCATGCAGAGACGAAAAGGTCTGTCTGGTAGTCTCTCAAGCTGTCAATAACACCTTTATTATACATGTTTATTGGCAATTTGAAACACGAATTTGAGACACGGGTCCAAGTATTTTGTCTTTTGTGATTTCAAAGAAAGCTTGGAAATCTTCGATATTCTTTAAACAATGCAACGTTCATTTATGGCACGGTTACGAAGCGTTGAAGGCACAATTTTTAATTAAAAGTTGCAACGATTGTTTGTTGCTCACTATTGTTTGATTATGCATTAACTTTCGAATAAAACCACAGAAATTAATCTATGTTTCACGCTCCATTGAAACGTGCAGAAAATTCATAACTGTTAAACTATTGCGTTGTTAATTAAACTATGTATGAATTAACGCCGTTACAGGAATTAACGCAAATGCGCATGAATACTTTTGTTTTAGTTTACACAAGGTAAATACGTAATGTTTAACTTATATTATTTTATACTTCTTTTCCTGAACTACGTAGGAATTTATTAGGTCTCCTTGGAATTTCTATTTATTTTTTTTTTCCTTAGCTTACGAGAGTTTACTAGAAATGTTGCTTTTAAAGCTTAAGCCAGCAAGTCAGGTAAAAATAGTTTCAAAGAATATCTTATCGACGATACTAGGAATTTTAATATTTAAACTAAAGTTAAGATGTTTATGGATGTATCGTAAGTAGAGTTTGAACATAATAATATTATAGATTTTTTTTTATTACATATTATGTCGTTGCTATAATAAATGTTGTTACGTAATATGACGGGCCTGTCGGGTTCGATTCCCACACAGGACAAATCTTGAGTGAGAGAATTATAAGCACGATAATTTGTTCTGTGTTTAGGTGTAATTTATCTATAATATCTGGTGTCATGGTACTCATAACATAAGAAAGTTACTAATTTGAGACTATATGGCGTTGTGGGAATGCTGAGGAGTATTTATTATATTATTTACTAGCTGTCCGCTCGCGGCTTTGCCCGCGTGTATATTTGGTTACTTTGGTTGATTTTTTTCAGTTTGTGTCCGAAAAATCCAAATATCTTACGGAACCCTATTTTTTTTTCAAAATAAAATATAGTCTATGTTACTCGTGAATAATGTAGCTTTCGAATGGTGAAAGAATTTTTTAAAATCGGTCCAGTAGTTTCTGAGCCTATTCATTACAAAATAAAAAAAGTTTTCCTCTTTATAATATTAGTGTAGATAATTTGAAACAATTTTAGAAACACAGTAACGTCTAAAACGCCTACTCTTGACCATTGAAGCCCTTTATCATATAGTTATTTTCTGTTGTATATGCAGGGGCAAAAATACAAGTCTAATACCATACCATTGACAGATTTAATATATTTATTCATTTCACCTAGTCACCATTCCAATTGTTAACGTTTTGCTCCGCAGTTGACTCGGTACGGTTGGAAAGCGGTTCTACGTACCTACCTCATTATCGATGCACTCTGCCTCTCTCTACGGGTTGCACAAATCGTAAAAAAGACTAAAATATAGAAAGAGGATATTATCTACGTTCATTCGCTTTCATAAACGATGAAAACCAAGTTTTAGTGGTATTCATCGCGTCCTTTCAAGTTAGCTTTAAAATGTGGAATTCTCTAACTAAACGATAATTGGACGACCACCGGAGATGCCGGAGATGATTTATTTATATTTCGTTTTTTGTTTCCGTTCTGGCATTTTCCAAAGTCATTAAATCGGTTTCGATCATATTTTAAATACTTTGGTATTATACGTGTATATTTAGAGTATACAGTGGGGCTCATTTAAGTCTAACATGCATTTTTTTACAATAATAACGATTTGTACAGTGCGAATGATGAGTACCTACAGAGAAAAAACAATTATTATGTCTTTACGATTTAACTAATATACGCCTGACCAAATCTTCATAGCACGTTCTCAGATGTGCGTTGTGTCACTTATTCTGTAAGGACGGATAGGACGCAACGATATGAAAATATACATTTTTCAGATTGACATCTGACGATGACAATATCGTGTTGAAGCTTTGCGATTGCGATATTTTTTGAGTACCTAGGTATTGCTTGTATATCTTGAAGAAATACAAGTAAATCTTGAAATATGTTGCTGTGTACACAAAAGCAGTATAAGAAATATGACGAAACTCTTTTTATGTGCGTACCTAGATATTAAAGTATTCAGAATAATAATATGGCAGGATTTAATTAATTTATTTATTTTTCCACCTATAATGGCAGCAATTATTATTACTTTGTATGTATTATATTATATGTACAGATAAAATAAAGGGCTTTTGTGAAATCATTCAGACTAGGTACAGGTAAATAACAAAATCTTTTTTAACACGTAAAATAAATCCACTACCAATATAGATTAGAGAATGTATGAAAGCAAGATTTTTGTAGACTTCATAGCTTTAAATTCGTTTCTAAAGCTTTTTTAAATATCCTTCGATAAACATTTAAATAAGTTTAAATTATTATCTAAGGATCGCGCTACCGTTTTCCAATAATAAATATTTGTATCACTGATTTCACACCTCGATCTAGAATTAAACAACAATTTACATTTGCTATCGAACTGCGTTATTAATAGGAATAGTGGATTACAATGTCATTTGCTTGAGTTGAATCTGTAATTAATGCAGTAGTAGGTGACTCGTCCCCTATTCAGTCACGTGAAAATAGAACATAGATGAGTAGAGGGAAGTGCTTCTATTTCGATTCCGATTCGACACTAAGGTAATGTAGACAGTATGCCATAAAAACGTCGTCAAATTTAATTATTCACTACCTGCCGTTTCTTGCCCTTTACTGGTACGTCAAATAGTACGTAGTTAGTAGTAGTAGTAGATTTTTTATTGATGTTATATTTGTAGCTGTATGTAAGTTTAGGTCTACTACTAATATAAAAAAACGTGAAACTTTGTAAGTAAAACTGGATGGATGTTTGTTTTGCTACTTTTTCACGCTTAAACGGCTGGATCAGTTTTGATGAAGCCTGGTAAAGGGTTAGCTAATAACCTGGATTAATATATAGGCTACTTTTTAACCGACTACGTCAAAGTGGGGTAACGTTTTTGCAGCTGTAACTGATATTCGAACGTTTAAGTAATAGGTATATTAAACTAGCGACCTGCCCCAGCTTTGCACGTGTAAAATACTGATGTACTGTGCATATCCACTTCCTCTTGGATCACTCAATTTATTAAAAAAAACCGGCTTCAAAACACATTGCGTAGCATTAAAGATTTAAACAAACAGACAGACGTACAGCGATAGCGACTTTGTTTTATACTAAGTAGTAAACTTATGCCTAGTAATACAGTTAAAAAACAAACCAATGACAGAGAGAAAATTGCGTTTTGAAACTAATTTTAAAAATGTGACTTTTACAATCTGTCGTATTTACACTCGTACATGCAAAAGACGATCGTTTCCTCTGGGTAATACGCGAGTGTACTCAAAGAGCCACTTCCGATTACCTTTGTGCGTATAACTTGGAATATCTGACTCACAGCGACCTACATGGTAGACATATTTTCTCATAACAAAATTAACTTGCAATGGTTGCAATATCTACTTCATATTAATACAGGCTTGTATTTGCTTTAAAGTTTGAATGGAAACTAAATTTAAACTGTCGATACTAACGAAATGAAACAGCAAGTATACGAGCTCCGAAAAAAAATTTTAAATAGGTTGAAGTTTAGAAAATAAAGAAATTTATTTTGGTCCTTCATGTCGATTAAGCCATACTTTTTGAAATATTTATACGTATACAAGCGAGCTGCCCAAGCTTTGCGCGTGAAATAGTGATGTATTATACACATAAACCTTCTTCTTCAATCATTCTATCTCTTAATAAAAATCGCATCAAAATCCGTTGCGTAGATTTAAAGATTTTGGCAACCAGACAGACAGCCATAGCGACTTCGTTTTATACTATGTGGTGATTATCATATAGTTATGGCAATATTGGCCTTCTTAAGAAGAAAAATAGTTATTAGTTTGATATTCAGATATGCAGACGTTTAGAGGAAAGTCGATTGCATATAACAGTCTCTTGGAGTCTCGATAGCCACTTATTCTCAAGTTTAAGGGCAGTCAACCACTTCACTGATGGCTGACTAGCCATTTTATGAATAACCCTACTTGATATTTTAAATGTGAAAGTTCTTGAGTCCCGCTAGATATGTATATGGATGTTTGTTAATTTTTCACGCGAAAAAACTGAAAGGTTTTCTTTCTTTCACTTTTAGTCAAAATTAGTTTTTCCAGGAGGCTTAGCCTAAAGAGAGGTCGAAAGGGGTGCTTTTGTTTTATCAGCCACCTCCATACCAAATTTCATTAAAGTTCGTCCAGCCAATTATGCACCTAAACGTAACAAACTTACACACAGACACTTTCACAATCAACATTGGTGTGAAAACAAATTTAAAACTTTCATACCTGCCTCTCTGTCGACTCAATTCAATGGAAGACTTAGACAGCAATGGTATCACGTATCTTGCAACAGCAAAGCAATGAAAGGCAATATTTAAACAACTGTTGTTACGTATTATCGCTACCAAAATCGCAATCGTATTAACTTAACGCTGCCGCTATGTATGCTTAGACATTAAAACAACGCAATGGATTTAAATGCGTTTTTTTACTACATAGAATGATTCAAAAGGAAATATTATACGTACAATACATCAGTAGGGCACCCGTACAAAAGCTTTTATGGGAAACAATAATAGTGAACCATAAAATATAGATCATGTTTAATATATTTATTCGAATACGATAATATCGTTCACTTTTTGTGCTTCCTTGATACGTAATACTTGCCCCACGCTGGTGCATTTAACCAGATGTTTAAAAAATTGTTTATTGAACTTATTCGTCTTCACCGATATAAAATTTCCGTTTCAATAAAATTCAAATTGCATTTTTCGCTGGGTGCTTCATGGTTTTATTGGAATTGCCATTGGAGAAATTGTGTGATCATATTTTCCATGATGTTGTAAGGTATCAAGGATCGGTAAACAACAAAGATGGTACTTAATATCAAAATATTTTGTTAACTTAGTTTATTAAAGGTAAGTATATTTAAATACTGTTATTAAATCCAGAATAATTGAGTATGGGAGAGAACATATTTATAGTTATTTTTTTTTCCAAGCAAACATGGTCCTTAAACATAGCCTACTAAACACACTAAGGACAAAAAAAGATTAAAAAAAAATCTGTTATTTTTATCTGAATGTGCCAAAAAGAAGCCCGGTTTTTTCTTGGTTGTCTAATTTAGTTTTTTTTTTTACATTTAATAAGTTTATCAATAGGTTTTTAGTAACAACTAAAAATAATAGACTTGAATTACTATACTAGACTATTTGCCCCAAAAGTACCTACTTTGTTCAGATGTTGCGCTTTGACTGAAATAAAGAGGTATTTACTGCAGTATTCCAAAACTTCTTGCAGAGCAATGTACTGCTAAAAAGGTGTCACGCGTCGTGCAAGGTGGCAAGGTGTCTTTTTGATTGTCAAGTACAATATAGAGACAAGATCAAAAATCTAAAGGTTTTTATTTTGAGTAGGCCCTCTCAGGCACTTTCAAAACGTTACTGTCTAGTTGCGCGGTTCCAAAATGTCATTCTTACGGAGAACAGATAGCCGTTATAGCATATCACTTAGATAAGTGTTATTCTTGCATAAGGCTGTATATTTTTCAAATTAATTATTTAGTCTACCTATTTAATATGAATAATTCTGAAACAAATATGTTCTTTGTTTAAGTTTCATAATGATTGTTAATTAATTTTATTTATTGATTTTCATAGATAATAATTTCTTTGAAACGTTTTAGTATTAGTATTTCATTCTTGGAGCACGATATTGTGAAAATAATACACAACATAAATAATTACTCGGAATTAATTCCTGGTGGTTTAAAGGGTAATTGTAGGGGTAATTAAAAGCAGCAAAGTCCATGGAAATGGGGAGTTTTATGTTCGATATTTTACTGAAACTTGTTATACTTTTTTCGTTCGATACCTGACCCACCTTTTTCAATAAAAGATTTAAAATGAATACACTTTAAATTGAATTGCGCTTTTGTTAAGACCTGAGTATTTAGCATTGTTATAATTTGAGTAGTTGTAGTATTGTTTTGTAAAATTTTAATTGCTGACGTTTATTTTCGAGACAAAAATTTTGAAGACGAATTATGAGGCTTACTCCTTACAAAAAACCGGCCAAGTGCGAGTCGGACTCGCGCACGAAGGGTTCCGTACTATCATCTATAATAGAAAAAGCGTCTCCCTGTTACCGGTTTTAACGACACGACCTGGAGATAGGTAGACAGACAGCGGAGGCTTAGTAACAGGGTTCCGTTTTACCCTTTGGGTACGGAACCCTAAAAACTAGATGAATTTTTATTATTTGTATCGTTAGATCTCAAAATTTCTTTTGTCCACAGAGTAGTATACGTTGGTGAAACTGGTCCAAACAAAAACGTGTCGATTGCTGTTGAAACAGAAAAACGACTGAGTGACATATATTATGTATCCGACGCACCGGTCGATCGTATCGGAGAGTCGGCTTACATGTGCTTACAGCCTGGCAAGTAAGTGCAAAACTTCTTAATGTAACAAGCAATGGATTAGCAATAAGGTTTAATATCGAAAATATAAGGTCGCCAATCTGAATTTTACAACTGTTTTAACTGGATTATAGTGTGAGACTCGTATAAACGAATGGACGTATGAAAACCTTTAAAGTCTTATTACACAACAGACCAAAAATGGAGAGCAAATAGCATTTAGGGTTCATCTATTTATAGGGTTTCTTTACAATCCTGGCGGTACTGTGAGTGACACTAGATATCAATTTTACGAAATTGAATTGCTATGAGAAGGCATTTTCCAATAACCCGAAGGGTGGTCATGTTTCGTATTTTTAGAATTTTGTGCTTGTCTGTTTGGTATTAGAAGATGACATCAGATAGCTAAATTTTTAAGGTTCGGTATTAGCCTGCAATCCTTTATAAAAGCTCTTTGATATTGCAAGATTTTCATGACGGGATATGATTAAATTCTGGTTTAAAAGCATACCGCCTTTGTTAGATACAATGCACAATAACCATACTAAACCTAGATGTTAAATCGAAATTTTGAAATACCTATAAGTTTATGAAATATTTTTGCTTAAATTTCACCACAAGTACTGAACAGAATTTTCATTATTTCTTGGCTTTTACTAACCAACTATGCAGTTCAATCAGAGCAGATATTGGCTGCTTCACGAGAATTTGCTTGGCATCCTACATGAGTTGTTTTTCATTCATTGATTATACTACGGAAGCCAAGATTTTTTTTCGTTTTTAAAATTCATGAGGCGGATTCATAATTGTTAAACTACTTTTACATTCCCGATAGATATGTGTGCTAAAATCCCTGCGCTTAACCGGATCAATATTGCCCTTCTAGGGTAATCGTGAAGTCGTGAGTGTAGTTCAGTTAAAGTACTATAAACCTCTAATGTTAAAAGTGTGATACACTACTGAGTAATTCAAAGTGTTGTTTTTTATAACTACCGAGTCGCTCAGTCTAACATCTGGTTTGGCACAAGTTTTTCATTCCCGATAAATATGTGTGAGGTAACCGTATTATATAACAATTTGTCGTTTTCATTTGTTTCCGAAAAGGTTCAGATGGCGAGCAATAAGCGCGGATGCAGAAATGTCGGGATCTGGTGAGGGTTACTTGCGTGCCGGTGGTGTGTATGTGCTGTGTCTGCGGGAGCGTCTCGGCCGGCTCGACGCTGCGGTACTTCACGCACCGAACCCACCGAACGAACTCCATCTCGCTTGGATAGTCCCGCAATATCTCCTTGTATCAGTCGCTGAAATCATGTTTGCTGTCTCCGGTCTTGAGTTCTCATTTACTCAGGTAATATTCCAACCAATAAAGATGTTCTACATATTGTTACACGGTTACTTTTAAGCTAAATCCATATAAAAAAACATGCGTTTTATGCTCTGTCATTCATTCGATTTTACTTTAAAAAATATGTAGTTTGTGTTTGTTATTATGAATTTAAATGTAAGTCTACGAGATTTAGTTGAGCAAAATGAATTCTCAACTACACCACATATTTATGAGAAAAATATTGGAATCAATTCCTAACCGTTTAAACCATTTGCATAATTGTTACATTATATAAATTAGAAACTCTTGGGTTGAACTGAGCATAGCATCATCATTTTTGTCGGGAATCACAAGACAAAATGTGTTAGTAAAAATAAAGGGTAACAAAAATCTTACATACTGATTAGTTCCCTAATCATTAAATTAATTTAGTACTGAGTGTTTGACTTAAAAGCACTACACTCTCTATACTTCGTTATTCAAAAGCAACAAAAATAGAGTTTAAAACAACGTAATTTCCATTCAAAACTCTTAAACCACCTTCAGGAACTTATGCATAGTCAAGACAAGCTGTCAGATTATGTAAAGCATGCTACCCGTGAAGTTTTCCTCAGGTGTTTAATTCAGTCACCGCCTTTACATACTACTTGCATAAATTGTTATTAGCATTCCTCGGCTTATCTTCCCACACGGCCGCGTAATTGAAACGCCCTTAATCTACTGTATTATTGGCTGACAGTATCCCAATAACCACTTATTGGACGGCTTAGGATATGTATCGATTTTAACGTACTTACGCGATCTAACAATATGAGAAATGTATTGTTTTTGTTCGGTATAACATCTTTGCTCAGTGTTAGAAGCTGAATTACTTTTGCATTGTAGAATAATAAGAATTTCTTCTCAATTTTAGGCACCGAAAAGTATGAAAACTATAACGATCGCTGCTTGGTACGTGTCTGTAGCTGTCGGAAATCTGATTGTCATCCTAGTGGCTCAGGCGAGGTTATTTAAATCGAGGGTAAGTATATACTTTATATATTTGTAGAAGACCATATAGCCATCTCCAAATGGTAGATTTCCTCCGACTTTGGGTACAAAGATATATCGAGTGTTTTAAAAATAAAAATAATAATGTCCGGACCGATTTCGGCCACGGCGGTTAGTGTTACTATGACACCAGCCAGCTACGCGGGACATATTACCGTGCACAAGTGTGTGCGCAAACGCTGGTACGCTCTCTAATCCTTAACTCTCATAACCCGATGGGATGGCAATTCGACACGACCGGGGAGAGATTTGGCGGTGGACCCATATTTTTACGTGCCTTCCGAAACAAGGAAGGAAGCTGTGATTATTTCTAAAACGCATACAACATTCGAAAAGTCACTGCGCGCCATAGTTACTAACTGGAGACCATTGACTTGGAAGTCCTGCGATCTTACCACTAGGCTTTGACAGCTTCTGCTAAAAGTAATAATGGGACAGAAACAACAGATGATTATGAACATTAAATTCATTTAACATAACAATTGAGGGTCTGTATCACGAGGCTGCGCCAGACCCCGGACCTATTGTTGTCTGCAAGCGTCCACCGCCATTTAAAACCTATGGAAGCTTTACTTAAATAGCCGTAGACGTCATAAAAACTGAAGTGGCTGGCTATTATGAAAACAAAAAATGTTCACGAAACTCTTCAATACAATTTAACAACATTTCGTACAGAATTAGCTCCATGTATTTATAGATATAACTTTATAAGTCTCAAATTAATTAGTTCTATCCTTCTTCACTACAAAAAGATTTCTAGTAATTCGGTATATTTCCAGAGACTAAACTTGTTTTGACAGTTCTGTTTTCTTAGAAACGTTTCTCAATATAACGCGTTCGATAAATAATTTATTCTAGTTGTCTGTATAAGTATCAAGAAACCAAACCCAAGTATTTTACCACGTAAATGTCATTATAATTGATAGACAAACGCTTAAAATTTTAATGTAACGTCGTGCGTTTAGTAGTTCCACGATAGATTCACGAATCACATATTAGGGCTAAACCTGTGGACGGGCTAGCTTAAATTGATGGAAACTTATCATGATACGGACACTAACGGATTACGGCTGCATGCTGCTGATACTGCCATTGTATTAAATATCTTGACAGAGATTGATAAGGTAAATTGTTCAATCAAGTGTTTAATAGAAATTTAGTTTCGATAACAATATGTTTCACAAGCTTGTTTCACGTGTACTTATTGTGTTTGATAAAAAGACAGACAGAAGGACAGTTTTCATGAATAAAATAGCAATACCAAGTATACTTATAAGAGCTTTGTTCAATCATTTGTTTGTGGATAAAAGCTTTTAAAATAAATAATTGAAATTTGTACCGGCTGCAGATATTCTCTAGTACTTGTTTATGGTGTGTAACCCTTAAAAATAAAAGGCAAAAATTCACGAAGCAAAAGAATTACCCGTACTATGAGTCCTTAACGATTGACAGTTGATATTGTTGGAGCGTGACGGCGCTACGCGGAATGTAACATTCCGTCCCGCTTTAATTCCAAAAGTAGCGACAGCATATTTGTCTTCATATACTTTTTTTGACACCTATCGTTCTTCTTAGTAAGCTCGCATAATAAAAGAATATGAAACAATATTTCCCAATACCCATGTTAAGGTGGTCCCTTACCAGGAGCTTTGCACGTGTAATTGAAGAAATTTGAGACATCAGTGAACGAAGAGAACAGAGTATCACAATGCGCACGTTGTAATAATACAATGTGCAATATAATTATGTTCCTTAATAGAATTAGTTGAAAGCTAATGCTCAAAGTCGAATATTATAATATTACATTACACGCCCGTCAGTCAGGGAGGCAGCATTGTAATATGATGATGAATGTCAAATCTATGAGATATCTAAAATCTATAATTATAATGTTACATTAAAGGCAAATGCTCTCGGTGTGGGAGCATCTTTACCCGCGTTATATTGAATTTTACAAGAAAATTCTAAGTATCCTTTGTTACCTTCAGCATTTTAAAGATATTTTATACGGAATATTTTTAAACAAGTTTTTAGTCTAGCTGTTTTTTTAAGGACTTATAGATATTGTAAATTATGAAGAAAACATTTTATGAGTCTTGAAGACATTTTAAGCCAGCTTTGTGTAGCAAGGCTGTTGCTGTAAAAAGTGATAAAATAACCCCTTTGATAGTTAACTTTATTTTTGATACTTTTTATCACGTATTTTTGCGTTTATCTGAACACATAACATGACAAAAATAAGCTGCCTTAAAGGATGGCCCTTGGTAGTTGCCCCATAACATTTTAGGTTAAAATTCTCAACAAGGTATCTGCATGTTGAACCTGTGTCTCCGTGTAAGCCTTTAAAAGGGACCGGGTTTCTTCCCTTAAAGTTATCCCGTGAATGAAAAGAGATACAAATAATAATCTTTATTTTGCTCATTAAAAATGCTCAATGTTTGTTTGAAGGACAAAAGCAAAAACAAATAATCAATTATATTCATTAAATAATATGACGAACGCAAAATTAAAAGAAAAAGTACGTAAAAATTTCCTATCTTGAAAAAAATTGACGTGCCGTGCAGTGACAGATGAATATTCCTTATATGCCTTAACATTACCACAACATTATGTTTGGGTTCGGTATGGGTTAGGTTTAGATTAGGTCTGGATTATGTTTGGGTTAGGTTTAGGTGAGGGGCGGTGGGGTGCAACGGTAGGCCCAATAAGCGGAACTTGCTTAGATATGGTTATCCCGGCCATCCCTCTGGAACTCTATCCCGGCTATCTTACGAGAACTCTATCCCAGCTATCCCTCAGGAACTCTATCCCGGCTATCCACTTCCTCCACACACCGGCAACTTCCTTTACCAGCCACTTCCTTATTCGCTTTGATAACCGGATATAACGGTTGAGGCACCTCACTGACCTCACTGTCTCGTTTCAGAAATACGCTCTGTGTTATAATCCTAAGATACTTACAGTCTCAGTCTATGTCCTCAGTTGGACATAACTCACGATTTCGAGGAAGGCGTAATTACTATGTTTGGTGTTCGTAAAGACAAAGCTCGCTTACTTGGTACCCGCGTCGACAGCTGTCTCTGCCTTTACTCTGGCTTACAAGCTCATACGTTTATAATATTACCTGGTTATGCAGGTTACATTGCTTAGTCACTACATATGTGCAGTTCTAATTAATAGTCTGGATACTGTTGTTGAGGAAGTGAGATAGCGCTCTCGTGTAGTGTGCTTGCTCGCTTCGTTAGCTAAAAACAGACGCTTGTAGACATGTCGGTAGACTGTACAATATTATTAGTATCCGATGTCCGTGAATGACCACGTCCCGTCATTGTATTTGTCCAATGTCCACGGCGCAACGGTAGTGAATTTCTCGGAGATTGAACGCTACGCTGGCTCGATTGTTGAGAACGATTGAACTAGAATACAATTGTATTGTTAGCCCATGCAATCGTAGCTCGATAGCAGTTGACATCAGGAACTACATTAAACACTACAATACGTTTTTATTGTAGCTAACTGTAAGACGATGGGGGATTTGAAAATGAACTTACTTTTACCGTACGTAAGGCGTAAGGCTTGTTGTTAACAGGGATGCATAGAAAAGCATCTATTTTTCAAGAGCTAATAAAACTGCTTATTTTATTTAACGCCGCTTCATATTTTGGTGGTGGTTTCAGTGCCTTTTCACAGTATTCGAAATTGGATATTGGAGCTACATATCGCATGCTAAATCCGATATCGAAGTAAGTAGAATAGTAAACCAGTAGGTAAGTAATTACTGCCATGTGTATGTTTGTTCTCTTAGGGTTTGACACCGACTTTGTTCAGTATCTAGCTGATATGATTATTTTTACCCGACTGCGCCAGAAGAGGGGTTATGTTTTTCGAGTGTATGTATGTATAATTGTTTGGCACGCTCTGCAGCCTAAACGGCTTGATGGATTTTGGCTTGAGAGGTGTCGTTAGATTCGTATTGACTATGAGAGTGACACTGGATATATAAAAAAAAAAAACAAAATGGTGAAAATTTGGCGCCAAATTCGAATATTGTTTACTCTGTAGCCTGAACGACTCGCTTGATTTCAGCTTGATAGGTGTCGTTAGATTCGTATTTACTGTGAGAGTGACACTAGGTATATCAAAATATAAAAAAATCAAAATGGCGGATTTTTGGCGCCAAATACGAATATGGCTCACTCCCGTGGCTCACTCTATAGCCTGAACGAGTACTGTAGTGCCAATTTCAAATGAAAGATATAATGTTAAATGAAAATAAAATATAAAAATCTTAGTAACTTATAAGATGTGAGAGGTACTTTAAGCATTCTAAACTGGGCCATATATTTATAAAAAATAAACGAAAAAGTTTGAAATAAAATAATCATTAAAAAACAAAAAACCCGACTGTAAAATATGGCCACTAACTAAAAACAGAAAAATAAGCTCTATAATTTAGTGTGAAGAGTATACAGTACATCGTACATTAAAATTAAGGCAGGCAGGACAAACAAATTACTCAAATATTGACAGTAGTTTACTTAGATTTCTAAAAAAAGGGTTTAATTAATGTTCTACTGTTGCTAGACACAGATTGAACTGATTGTAGATTTGATTGATCGAAAATAGTCAGTCAACTTCATATAATATAAATAAATATTAAATATTTCTCAACATTCACACAACGCCATCTAGTCTCAAATTAAGTATACGGTAGTAACTTGTGTTATGAGTACTAGACAACTGATAAACATACTTATATATTTTTAAATACATACATATTATAGATAAATTACACCCAGACACAGAACAAATGATCGTGCTCATCACACAAACATTTGTCCTGGGTGGGAATCGAACCCACGACCTCCGGCTTAGCAGTCAGGGTCACTAACCACTAGACCAACAGGCTGGTCAAAAGTATAGGTCATAGGCACCCGTTAATTCGCCAGTACTTTCACAGGAGTCGTAGCTCAGGTGGGAGAGCATTCGCCTGACGAGCGAAAGGACCCGGGATCAAAACTCGGCGACTCCATCCGCGAAAATGCCGTGAGCTTTTGCATTTTTTATTTTAGGGACTTTTGTTGCAACAACAAAAGGCTAATTTTAATTAATTTAAAAAACTGTAAGGACTCAGAAATTATCGAGATAAAACGGAATAACTTGTTCACTTACATTTCGCACGAGTCTAAGGGTAAAACGAAACCCTATTACCACAGTCTAAGTATCATACAGTCGTCCGACGCCTTTGATCTTGTGAAAAATGCCGACAACGACTTGACAGTATCGCGACGCCAAGGGTTGTCAAAATTAAAAATATTAATAAAATTATTTATTTATTGCAGATAGAAAGAAAGAAAGAAAGACAGTTTATTTAGCGCAAACAGGAGGCTACAAATATTTAAAAATAGTGAAAAATAAAATAAAAATAGAGAACAAAAAATTAAACAACTTAAGCCTAAAAAAAAAAATCAACATCGTTAACATTATAATCATTAAAAAAAGTGTAACCTAATATTATTATAACTTGCTGAGAACTAATTGAATAATATTAAATAAAAGAATAATTATAAATGGGTAACTGACAAATATTTTCGGTTTCTAGATTTAATAGATTTGAAATTTCTATTGCTGAACTTAATTATATAAAAAATCCTCATCCTAATAAATAATTTCAACAAAAAATTTACTGGGAAGCAATCACATGGTTTCGTATTATACTCCACTAAACTCAGATGTTCAAATAATTTGAGCCCAATATTGTTTTCGTTAAATGTATTTTTTATTTTTCTAAAAGTCATTTCAAGTAAATCCGGTCTTTTACATGCTTCCACCCATAACTTACATCTGAAATATTGAAATAGAATACAAATTGATAAATTCATTCTTCATCTATATTTTTTCATGTAACAATATAAACTTTGTTATAATTTTAGATTTAAGTTATTTAGGTTTCATTTTTGTAATTAGCACTTAATTAGCGTCCATTTTCCAGGATTTTCCATTTTCCTTCAGGTACCTAGCCTACCTATCTATTCATACTTCTTTCCGTCCATCATTCGGCCTTTTTGTTGGCGTTGTCAACTTTGACGGGTATGACAAATATTTTTACTATTAAATTTACGTATTCACTCTACAATAACAAAACATTATTTATTTACCTTTCTTCTGTTCGTGGAAGCTGATGAAACCGCAGATCCTTATTAATACGAGATGAAGACTTGCAATCTCTCACAGCACACGTCGTATGCACCATTTTATAAAATAATTACGAAAACAAACACGCGTAAGCCCTGAATGACGTGTCCCGACATGCTAACATTATTTTGTTTGCATGTCGGGCTCGGCCCTCCCGCGTCCCACCCCTCACACCCCGCACGATTGCCCTGTCTAGACGCCTTCGTCGGACGACTGTATGACAATAGTATATTTAGACTGTGCTATTACTAAGCCTCCGTTGTCTGTCTGTCTGTCTCCAGGCTCTATCTCATAAACCGTAATAGGAAGAAAGCGAAAATTAAAAAAATAAAACGGTAAGGTTTCAGAAATTATCGAGACGGAACGGTAACGATGTCTTGTCTCACCTACATTTCACACGAGTCACTATTTATTTTAACCCCGTTCGCATAGTGACAAAAATTTATGATGTATATGTATAAAGTATAATTTGACTTTATCTTATATCAGGTCAAACTTATATATTAAAAAATACAACTATCAGTCACAACCCATCTAAGGTTTTATTATTACAAATTAATCAAGCTCAAACACAAGGTAGATGCTGTGGATCGTGAACAAGTTCCTTTGAGTCCATCATTAGAATAAAGATCTACTCCAGACTTTTATTAAATTCTAGTGTTTTCAAATACTTTTGAATTAAACTTAAAACCGCACTAGCCGCTCCTTCATTTTTTTGAAGTTCCTCTTTATTTCTCTACTCTGCCATATCAGACTCTACGCAATCAAACAAAAAAAGAATTTTGCAAATCGGTCCAGGCGTCTTTGAGTAATCGGTGAACATACATAAAAGAAAAATGAAATAAAATCTCGTTTTTAAAGTCCGTTCAAAAAGTGGTGAACGAACTAAATTAAAAAGTTACCTAATAACTGTAACTGTAAGTAACTGTGCATTATTTTTATAATAAATTAATAAAAACCTGTACGATAGAACTACCATAGTAGTTCTACCGTTCATCTAGGCAATTAAAATTTCTAATTCTTGTTTTGTTAGTGTAATGTATGAATAACAAACTTCAAGGAAATTACAAAATAATCCTCTGCACCGAATCACGGTCACGGCATCCAATCTCAACGGAAAATAGGCACAGCGTACGAGGTTCCCTGTTTGTTCTAATCTATGGAGATTCACAAACAAGTGCATTGGAGCTTTATTTACCTTCGACGTTCATTGACGAGGCACCAGTCTGGCCACTAAGTTATTTCTCAAAAAATTGACTTATTCAGGCAATTTTTCTTTCGTAATATTTATACCAAAACACAATTACTGTGTCTCCAAAACTCAATTTATTTGAATACCCATCGTCTAGGGTATTCAAATACATTGACTTTTGTTGGCAAAATGTTTTTATCAATGGTACTTACAAGCCAAATCTGAATACATTAAAACTTATAAGACCTCATGGTGAATACATTGCTTGTTCAGTGCAAGTTTCGCCTCTGAATACCTAGTACTTGAATTGGTCCGGTATTGGACGCAATAGCAATTGGATCAAAGGCTAAGTCAATGCCGATTCACGGGTTCTATCAAAGTGACAGAGGCTCTTCAAATCTTCGCCATCCAGTCGCAGCAATGCAGCGTGCGTGTAACATTGCTAAATGTGACTTTGCAGGCGCGCTACGTGTGTTTACTCCCAAACCCTCCCCGAGTTCGGTTGCTACAAAATTGAATGTACTATTTCCGTAGAATTTCGAGTAGGTTTAAATTTGATATCGATAGATTTTCCAATTTTCCACAACCGTCTTTATAAATTTTGAACGATTCTTGCAGACTTCAGACGGAGCTAAAAACAGCGCGAAGTTTTTAGTTTGTTTTGCCGCATGTTCTGAAAGGGATTTTTTTGTTTAAAGAATGTATTTTTAAAATAAAATTCTGTTTTATCGGTTCTTTAAAGTTTTTGCTAAGAAAAAATAAATTTCAAATAATGTTATAAAATAAACGGAGAAAAACTCTAAACTCCTATATTCATAGCATTGTGATTCTGAATGTACTGTATGAAATCCTCTTTTTTAAATTTGCTTTTTTGGCATGGCTAAAAATTAAAACCAGTTCAACTTTTACAACGATTACAAGTGCAAAAAATAAAGTGTGTCAGTGTGGTTCACAGTTCCATGAAGTAAATGTCGAATATATCACTCTTTCCCACAGAATCAGTGATCCCGCTTGTCACAGCGGAAATCTTAATGACCCAATGACAATCAGCGCCAGTATCAGCCAGTGTGTTAAACTCGATCGCAAAGTCAGGCTGCCAGCCATATATGTGCATCTACCGTCTCATATCAAATCAACATTATTATAATATAGAGGACATTATTGTTTTAGGAGAGCGCAATAAATTTAAAATGATAATTGGAATGTAAAATATTAAAGCCGTTCAATTAATGAGAGTGTAAACATAGTTAAAACTTGCTACTATTTGGTTTAAAATGGGCCTTCCATCAGGGTATGAATATCATTAAAATTTTCCAACGAAACTTTTATGTAGGCATTATGGTTTTTGTTCGCGGTACTGACCATTGCCGACAGTGTAATCCTACTTAAATCCACTTCTCGCACCGTTTAATAGGTTATTGTACTCCACGTGGTGAATGCTTGGTATAAGTTTGAAGCCACTAACGAAATCTGTGTTCATTCAGTTCCGCGATGCTTTTTCCTCAATACTATCACAGATTAAAAGCAAATACACCGACGTTGTTTTGTCCTCCGGGCAGGATTTTGATCACAACCACGCACAGTGCAAACAAAGGATTTTCCTGTCATACAATTCGTATGAACTAGCTATGTAATCCTTCTCTTAAAAAAAGTCCAAATTGTTACAAACACTTTATTCTTCATAGATCGCTGTGTAATACGATGAACGCATTTTCGGTTGAAGGAGTAATGCGCTTCGAAGCTAAACACATACAACAATGATTAGGAAACTCAATGAGGTGCAAGTCGAACGTGAATACTTTGTTCTGTACAGTTATACACCAGTATTTCACCAGTGCAAAGCTGGGGCAGGATGTTAGTCTATAATATATGAAGGTTTTTATGTATATCAGCATTGTACCCGTGCGAAGCCGGGGTACGTCACCAGTTATAAACATATGACGGTTAATTAGGTAAAGAAAAATGGCCGAAATACTTTGTAAAATTATTATTCACTATACACTTCATGTTTCAGCTCTTGAAAGACGGCCGGACCGGATATAAAAATCGGTAATTTACTAATGGTGTACATAATTTTTTTAATAATAAACTACTTCGTTTACCTTATGAATTGTATGGACTATATATACCAGACTTCTAATGATAATCTTAAACTTTTTATGTTTGTATTGACTTGATGACTTTCTTGTTTTACTGTCCTGTCGAAACAAAAATGGAACTGCAGGGAATATTAATTTGGGGTACAATAATTGTGAGTAATATAATTACAACATATTATTATTCCACATGATGACATATATCACATTATCAAGCACATCTCAGACGTGATGTTTGGTTGTTGGCAACGCATTACGTAGTAATTATGGCACTAATCAGGCAGTTTGGATATCAATGACATAACGATGATTAATGTACACAGATTCTACTGTTTTGGCAAACCGCACTGATAGCGGAGATAGACTAAGGGCGTATTCCCACTATATGTCAATGGATTATCGTGCCGTTTATGGCCAGTGTACTTATAGACTTGTTCACATAAAATAAGTTAGCGTGAGCAAATAAAAATCTTATCGTCTGTCCTCCTGAGGGTCGCGTGATAATGGTTTAAACTGAATGATTAATATTAAATATATATACCTATATATACTATATATACTATATATAATATATATACCTTTCTAAGAATTATTGTTGATTTCTAACAGTAGAGTTTTTAAAAACTGTATTTTAAGTATAAACCGAGCATTTCCGTTATTGTTCAACTGATAGATATAGGTACCTCCGGTCATATGTCTGCCAGAAGACCTACTCTCTCCAATCCTCTTAAAGTAAGGCTCTTGAAAATGTAAGAGCAGGACAGCGTACTACATAACATAGAGCAGCGTCTCGCTTTCACAATTGGCCACAACTGGTAGTAGGCCTCCCAGTATCGTAGTATTTGCAATTTAATATTTCCTAAGTGTTTACCTGGCATAGTTGAATAACTTATCAGTTACCTCCGAGGCGGGTGCGATCCCTAAAGTCATGCTGGTGCGGCCTATTTTAATACAGGTTGACTGTCGGACCAATTTAACTATCAGAATCTAGTTCAGTCGTCTCCATTGACTGTTTGTGTGCAAATCAGTCGCAGTCGGTAGTTACCAGTCATTGAAATGCTAATACTACAAGCATACAGTATATTATTTAGGAATATTTTCTCCAAAGAACTATCTTCATTTTGATGTCGAATTTTTGCCTTCTCTCATAAGCTTTATAGGTACAGTGTCGCCCTGATGGGTAAAACTTTGTTTCACATGTATCCTAAAATTATCGCCTATTTTGGCAAATCGATTTCGGGTTGGAGTATACGACAATGTTGCACCTTATTCAAAGGGATGGATGACATCGAATGCATGCAATTATTTTATGTAGATTTACTTACATTTGACTGCTACCCTTTTCCCAAGCCATGTTTGTATCGGCTTTCAGTCTCTGCGGAATCAGTATATCGAATTCTGCATTGAACGATATTACCTGCACAACCAATTTTACTGTTATACAGTATCATACAGGCATGTCTGAGTGTGGTAGTCAGAATTGTATTGACTTGATGACTCAAGTATAAGTATGAAAGTCAGACACGTGGCTTGTCAGCCTTTTTGAGGCATGGAAGAGTCCTGGTTTGTAAAAGTTATGACTTATAATTATCTGCAAACCAACCACGTTACCAACCAAAACTTATGTACTTTTATAAGACTTTACATAACATATTACATCAGCAAAGTTAATATTGTCTTAGTCATATTTTTAGTGCAATAAATTAGTGTAATAAACGCCACCATATTTATAAAATGAGCTATCTTTTTTTTACGCACTATTACGCCGAGTCCACGTGCCGAGGTTTATTATAAATACAGAGCATATTTTTCACAACCCAGTGACTAATAGTTTGCAGCTTGTTACATGAAGGCTAATGGCTATCCAACCGCAATCAAGTACACTAGTTATTATAGCCAGCCAGTGTCGGGTTCATTACAGCTTTTAAAACAATTAATTTTACTTCATTTTTTTCTTCGATGATTAATAGCCAGGTACCAATGTGACTTGAAAAAATGCACGTAATTTTTAGCTTTTCTAAGACATTATTGACATAAGGTGAACCCCGCGTTCCAAATATTGAAATCTGAAATCGCCAGCTCGCGGTAAACTGGCGTGGTGATCAAAGCTCAAACCTTTTCTACATGGGATGAGGCTTAAGGCTAGCAGCGGGGCATTTATAGGCTGATATTATTATTATTAATGACCAGATTAGGTTGTTTAAGATCTTGGATCGTGATCGTATAACATTTAAAAATACTTGTTCTACCACAGGATTGTTATGGAGCTCCATTTCCATAACCGAAACTATCGGATACCTAAATTAGTGTATCCGTAACCGAAACCAAATCCGAAAAATTCGTAGCATCCATTGGCGCATATATATATTCGCCAATGTTTTTGAATATAACATTGGCGAATATTTTGATAATAATAAATAAAAAATATTTTGGAACAACAAATTATAATGTTTCTACTTTTTTCAACCGACTTTAAAAAGGAGGAGGTTCTCAATTCGTTATCATGTTTTATATTGTTCCTTTTTTTACTCGTAAAATATTGAATAACAATTGTACAATGATATTACAAACTATTAAATTACGTTACAATGTCGAAATGCGTTTACAAAAATTTCCACAAGCTATAGACGTATTTTTTTCCTCTTTTTCATAAACAAAACAGTTGAAGTCATTACCAACTGGCTACTAAAAAGCTAGTTAAATTACCTCTTACATCACTTATAAAATCCTTTTTTACTCTATTACCTAAGTTCGCAGAACAATCGTTATTCAACAAGAGAAATATGACAGACCTATTGTACTAAATTCGTCCTGTTCGCGTTGACCAAAAACCAACGTTAGACTACATTGTCAAACGAAAATGAAAAAAAACACAAAAAAAGTTCGAAAAAGAAATAAGTTCTGTATTCGCATGTACATTCGTAGACCTTTCAGGCCTCCGGTACTCTCAAACAAAGATATTTAATAAGAATATTGTTACTTTGTATTTTTCAAACTGAAACTGAACAATACTGAAAATGACGGCATTGTTGTATTCATGTTTCGAAAAGGTCTGTCGATGTCGTCGAAAACATTTTTCATCTGAAAATGGAAACGGCCGTAATTTTACATGTTACTTATGAAACGTGAAATATTAATGTTTTAAGACTATTGGAATGCTGCATAATGTAAATTACCTCTTACTTTACTATAAAGTAATTCGTCTAACAAACTATGCAAATTTAATTTGTTTTGTTACGTTTTTATGAATAATTCTGTTGATTTTCACGAAAATTTGCTATTAGGGGTAAAAAAAAGACAAGCTACTTTTAGCGCGATAACCGATGCAGGCAAAGCTATAGTACAGTTAGACTGTAATAAATCAAATTAAATTGTAGTCTAACTTTAGGGCTCTGGAAACCTGATAGCAGGTCTTCTTGTGTGTCGGAATGGTATGTAGGCAGGACCCACTAAAATCCATTAAACGGGAACTTTGGGCCGGCGAGCCTCTTAAGTTTAAGTGTGGCCAAATATGAGCTCAAACCCTTTCGGACTCATTTTAGCCAGCAACTTCAGTTTACTTAGTTAAGTTATGAGTTTACCAGCTGCGAACACTGCCTTTATTCAGCCCTCTGTGATTCACGGTGGAAGTTTGTAGCGGAAACAAATTGTATTTGAATTTTATAGTGAATAATTCTGCAGGCGACAGAATTTTTCGTGTATGCTGCAATGCTGGCGATAGCGATGCTAATCTTCCTGAGGATGGCTCAAGACTTCCACTCGCGGAACATAGATGCGGACGGGTCTTCATCAGAAAGCCGGCCATTGCTACACCATCGATCTAAAGTTAGTGCAACCTTTTTGTGCAAGTCCATCAAACGTCAATTTATTTTCCTCTCAACTTTTTTAATTTATCGCATGGAGTTCCACTTTAAAATATTTTGAACCGTTAGCGAAATATTGTATTGCGTAATTGACCAATGATATCGTGTGCTACAACCCAGTAAACAATCAATCAAATTCGTGTTACGTGTTGCGTGGTATATAGGATGAGTGAATTTGAACGACCTATACGTTGACAAAAATTGTGCCTCGATGTGGGTAACATATTAATAAGCACCAAATTAAATTTTGATCAATGTCGAAAATATTTAATTAACTGCATTTCTAAATACTGTTTCTATAAATTATGCTGAAAGAGCGCTAGTATCGCTAGCAATCTGTTTTTACAGTTTGTCGATGTGTTGGATTAATATGGTTGTATGTGTCTTTGGATGTATAAATAAACAGTAGACTGTTACATTTGTAAAAGCGAAACAGAACTCTACACGGCGAAGCGCCGCATCTCTCTTCTACAACTCCAACAGAATCACTGTAGGAGGTGGTGGCAGGCCCACACTGTCGTCCTCCGCATTGATTTTCAAATTACGAAAATTGTTTTAAAGCAAAATTATGTTTGCGATGCTATCAACCAGCTTCAGCACACGCAACAGCCTGCTATCGCTCTTACAATCTAACCCAACATTAGATACATGCAAAGTTAATTGGGGGCTTATTAATTATTACCCTAATGTATCTGTTGACTTGTACTAATGGTGGGAATTATTGACAACTCGATAAATACTGTTAATATTAATTGAATGTGTGAGTATTTGAGGAAATACTCGCAGTTACTTGTTTAATCTCGTAATTCAAATAAGCTCAATCGGTCTATTGAAAACGATTTAACAATGAAATTTCAATAGGTGTGCGTTTTCGTAAAGTTAGTTGCTTATTACATAAGTTGCAAGAGCAATGTGATAGTGATAATTTTGCGACTTTTTAACCTAAAATTTCTAGCTACAGGAATCTTTTGGCACGTGAACGATATTAACACGAGAGCGTTGGTGTTGTTACTCATTTACAACAAGAATCAACTCAACTGTCTGTCAAAACTGATGGATTTCATATACAACGGCATTACTTCAAATTTCGGTCACGTGCCAAAAGATCCTTGTAGCATTATAATGTTAGTCTAAATACAAATTCATCACATTAACAATGTCGTACCTAAACTTATAGCAATTATATTGCTCATGCTAGTTTAGTAATATCTCCATCGAAATAATATTTGTTATAAAACAAAACCTTACGTTGAATTGTGAGCTAACAGTTTCGGAACACATGATGGTGGATTGCAAAGTCAATATAGAAAGAGGCTTCAATTTATATCGCAATTAATAGTCTTTTGTAGTGTAGATTAAATTTTCGGAACAGAAATCATTTGTTTTCACTTGTTTTACAACTTTTTACAACGCGTTTACGGCGAAAGCCAAAATAATTTTGACGCACCTTATGTCCAACAAAAGCTTTCCTGCAAAATTGATTACGAAAAAAAAAATATAAATCAGCGGTTATGTCAACAGCTTATCCCATTAGTTTTTGTTGTTTTTACTGTATATAATTATTTATGATTTAAGTTATTAATTTACAAATACAAAATTTAATTTTCATTTACTAACAAATTGTAATTATTAATCCAACAGCATTAACTGACAAGTTATTCTGAAATAACCGTGTTTTGAATTACAATTGATTGGTGTTTGTCATTAAAATCACATCATTAGTAGGTATTTGAATTCGTTAACAAACAATATGATTTATCAATTGTAACGAAATTTGTACACAGCTTTTCACTACTGTTTTTGATTATTAGAATGAGCCTCTTTATACGTATATTTTGTTACGTAAATAGGTTCCATACCTAAACAAACTCGTAGAAATAATTGTAGTACCCTGTTATGTTGTACAGGGGTATGTCATTTCATCTCTCGTTATCGATAAAAATCGAGTTATATTCCGACATCTAACCTATCGATCCGTGTTTTCTACGATATTTTGGAGACAGGTGTTTTATTTTACCATCGTTATAATATTTATAATAAAATAAGTACCAAACTCACATTCACACTCACTCATCATTTATTCTGTAAGCAGGATAATTATATCACTTTTACTAACTTAGCGGTCCCTGTATTTTTTAAAGTCCATACAATTGTTGTTACTCGAGTGTGAGTGTATAAATACAGAGCTTTTACTGGACTGGCCTTTTGAGGAAAGTTCTAGATCAATCTGATACTCATGAACGTGATTAACCTCGTTTTAAATTACAGTTGATATCTGTGCATTCGTTGTCGACATCGAGCACTCGTGCGTTCGGCGGCACAGGCAGCAGTGCAGCTTCGTGCCTGGGCCTCATGGAGCGCGCGAGGCCCGCGGCCTGGCCTGCACGGGCCTACGTGCACCTGGCCACGCCCAGCACTGCAGAACCGAAGGCCACTACCCTGGCACAGGAGTAATGGAACGTTACAGCGAATATTGTTAGTTGCAAGCTTCCGTGTAAAAGTGTGGTTTTCGTCGAAGTAATTATTGAATATTGAATAATGTCAGATTCATTTCGAGATCCTCAGGTCTTATAGGCTGCAAGCTTCTGTATAAAAGTGTGATGTCAGGTTTTCGTCGAAGTAATTATTCAATGTTCATTATGTCAGCTTAATTTCGAAATTCTCAGGGCGTTAAGGCATTTTTTTTGTACCGGATCGGAACAGTACATATTTAAATGTAAAAATTGGTTGGACATTTCATGGAAAAATTGAATTTAGTTATTTCATAGTTCACTTCTATAAAATAAGGTTATTGTCTGCCGGAAAGTTTCCTTTGCAAAACTGTGAAAGAGGTTCTAATAGCCTCTAAAACTTAGTTTTCTGCATTTAGTGTCTGTGTTTTAATAACATTTTCTACGCGGTTTTATGTTTAAAGTTTTACCTTGATTTTATATGTATTCTTTTGGGAGATAAAATGTTCTACAAAATCTTTGTGTTACCTGCTCCAGCAGTTATGTTGTGGCGTGGCGAAAGAATTTTTAGGGTTACCTATTATGCAAGCACGAATGGAACCTTTACAATGTAACTCGGATTTCCCCTCGACACTGACGGTGGCTGGTTATACTATAGTAATATGTGGAACTTTGTACAATAGCTCTTTTCGACACAAATTTAATACGAAAATGTTCAGAAATTTATTTATTATTTTTTCTTGCCTCTAAATCATTGTGGGATAACACAAAAAGTACATCATAATAGGGTATTTCAGTAAAAAAATCGAAGTAGTCCGTCAGATAGATAACAAAAATTATTGGACAGGTATTTTTTTCTTTAGAGCATACATAAAAAAATGACAACGATACAGTGTCTTGTAATCTTGTGTGACGTCACCCATCTCAGTACACTTTTTGACGTCTCTAACTCCCTTTTCCATACGATTAATCTTTGATGCGTTTTTAGATATGAGAAAAACTACGTATTCGATATTTTTTGAAAAATCTATCTGGCGGACTGATTAGATTTACTTAGTAAAATACCCTATTATGTGAAGACTACGCATAGTAAACCGAAGCTTTTATGATAACCGGCACATTAAATAATTTACAATCTGAATGAAAACTAATAGAAAACGTTTTCCCATGTTAAACCTTCATTGTACAGAGGTAACACAAAACCGCAGCGTTTCTACTTAAATGTTTTACATATTACTTTTCTTTTCTGCTACATTCTTGCTTTTTGTACATGCAAGCTCGCTAATATAAAGGTTGCCTTTTATTATTTAAATCTATGGAATGTGGCTTACAGAGTCAGCCTGTCTATCCTATTTGAAACTACTTTTAAGGTGAAGTTTTAATGATTTGATTTCGCAATATTTGAATAAAAAAAAAAACTAATTTGTCCGTCATGTAGATTTCAAAAAAATATTGGATACGTATATTTTTATACATTAAAAAAAATAAAGATATATCTTTGTATGGAAGCGGGGGCTACCAACGTCACTTGCCAGTAAAAATTGTATGTGACGTCACACGAGATTTCAACTTACCAGATCACTTTATTTTTTTGTGATAAAAGAAAAAAATACGTATTCAATATTTTTTGGAAATCCATCTGACGGACTAATTAGATTTTTTTAGTCCAATACCCAATTGTAATCATTTGGCCAAACAAAAGGTAGTCGTATTTAAAAATAGATTCTACTATAATGCAGGTTGGCGCAGACTGCCGTGATTCAGCTTTATGAATAGAAACCTCTTAGGGGTAGGTAGGTGAGGTGAATAGAGTATTAAGACAGGTGCTTCTAAAATGACAGTAATACCCTAGAGGCGCAGATTTCAATAATATTGAACATTTAGTTATTTTAATGGTCTATTCATACCATTTCACATTTGAAGGAAATAACAGTATTAGTTCAGTCTTAACGTCATCAACGTAATGACGTGTTTCCGCATGTTACACAAAAGTATACACGACTATGATCTTATTAGCAATGGCTTCTTATGGCAGAGACAAGAATATTAATTTGTGCAAGATTAATATGAGAGTCGAGGTAAAGATTTTATTGATACTCGATAACTATACCTATATCAAAATTGATTTAGCAAGTTGCATTTGTAAAAGCGAGACGGTACACTACCTATATCAGTTAATGGGAGTAAAGTTGTGTTGACATCCGTAAATACGTGTTAAAATGAAGTTACCGAGTAAAATTAATATCGAAATCTTTATCTTACAAATACAGAACCGTTCAGCTAAAAGGGATATGACATATAGCTGAACAAACTGTCAATATATGAGACGCTTGATTTTTTTAATACGCGTCTTATTTTTTTTCTGTAGCAAGCCTAACGAAAGTGTCGATCGTGTATCGAAATTCTGACTGAATTGAGTGAAAGGGATAAACAATAAGGAGATAAGGAGAGCGCTGCGTGTGCGCTCAATACGCCACACGGCGACAAGATTCAGCGCCTACGCAACTCTCTCGCGTCATGCACGCGGCGCTTGCGCTGCTCAAACACCCCTATTGTGGGAGACACCATACTCTCAGTTTTAACTAGCTCAGTAAAAAGTCGGCTCTGCTTAGCTTGGGATCAGATGGCCATGTGTGGATATTGTCCCAAGTTATTTATTTATATAGATAAATAACACTCAGAAAACTGGGTGGGGATCGAACCCACGACCTCTGGTATAGCAATCCGAGCGACCAACCACTAACCACGACAACAGGCCAGTCTTTACACACACCAGTATGTGTTAAACCTAAATTACAAACATTCCACTATGCATGATTTGATTACTAGGTATTGTCAAAAAAATGAATTTGGGGTTTATTGTTTAGCGTCGAGTATTTGTGTGTATTTGACATTTAGCGAAATGGATTCATGTAGAAATAATAAATACAATGTTACTGGAATATTGCACAACGAGATATACTCGTGTGTAGTTAGTTAACTAATTAGTTAATATGCAAAACAATATGTTATCTAGTATTTTAACTAGATTTGTAAACGAAAACTGATCTGAAAATACTTTTGTATTTTTTTCGGGTATTGGTAGTGAGGTTCGTATACTTTTAATAAGTGTTTAAATAATAGATAATACTAAACAACATAATAAACTGTTTGGGAATTTTAAAATAATAATACTTTTTTATTATAATTTTTAAATGTTTGGCATTATTATAGTTTATTTTATAATTTTAGTATAATGGCAAGTATTTTTGTATTTGTAAGTGTGTATTAAAATGTAATCGTTAATAAATAAATAAATGCGTTTAATTCCTCCTTTAGACCCTTATATACGCCCTTCCATACGTCATTTTTCTGAGCCTAATAGATTTCGTCGAAACTACCGGATCCTTGTTAGTGTAATACGTACGACAAATATGGTATTTATTAAGCTAAACTGTGAGTACTTGTTTTGAAGTTATGTATTAATTTGATAACACGTTAAAAACATCAAAGGAAACTACAGATTTGCACGTCGACTTAACAATGAGAAGCTAATTTAACTTACACTCGATTCCTTTCAGAAACTTACAACCTTTCTTAACTTAACATCGACTGTTCTAGTCAGTTTATAAAACGTAGTAGTGGGAACCTAATTAATAGAACTAATTAGCAGGAAATTCCGTAGCTTCAGCTATTTGGTCGTGTATACATATTTTGTTTGTAACTATACTTATAGGAATGTTCTGCATAGTCAAGGCACATTCGAAACCTTTATCTATATACTATACTACGCTGCGAGAAATTTGTGTGGTTTGCAATACACTGCGCAGCGGCGCAGCGTTGGTATCTGTAAATATGTATCATTGCCAACAATGTATCTCAAATCGCACGAAATTTGTCGCAACGTCTTAATCAGCACATACATTTATAGTTAGAGATATGTCAGCTACATCGGAATGGTAATCATCAATTGAAATTGAAGTTGACCTATACATTGGTGAGATTGCCACACGATCATAATACATATTGTTTGATAATTGCGAACTGTGGCGTATGCATAGAATGTCGATATCTCATCTAACTGTAATACGTACAATATGGTTGCGGTACCTAAACACACGTTATGATTTATTTTCTTGTAAAGAACTATTAAAGATAATACAATTAAAATTATTTACGGTATGAATAAAAAAACACCTGGAACCGATCTTTCGTAAAAATTAAGACTGTAGCGACTCTGCGTATTTAGCAAGCCGAGTAATGAATATTTGCATAAATATCTAAGACTACAAGACTTTTGCTCAGCTGCGGGACTGCCGAAAGTACATCGTATATGTGGGGGCATAAATTAGGTAAACTAAAAATCCTAATCAATAACCAACTGATTCTCAAAACTTATTGTACTTAAATTGTTTACTAAACGAAATAAATTGCTTTGGTATCAAGACGTCATATAATTACGAGACCAATATAAGAGCAAATTCACTAAGCAAATTCACTATCTAATTGAGCTCGCAGATGACTCCCGGGACTTATATCGATCTTATTCTTCACACGGACACAAGCCTAAGCATTTTCGTGTATAATCCAGGATAATACAGCTGTGCTCCTACGTTACAGCCCTCAAATATTCAACATCCAATATTCTGGGCCTTAACAACGGATCATTTTATTTGCAGATAACAGTACCGTCAATATATTACTTATTTTTTTATTTTCCTCCATTGAATGTTTTAATCCGGAATTATCAAATGAAGAACGCAATTACACCGGAGAAGAATTGAAACCTCTTTTCGGTGGCAATTTTTTCTGGGCCGCGGGAGATATACCTATACTTAATAGAAAGGTGAGTTAAATACACTTACTTTTGTGTACAATGTGGCGTAAATGTATATTGCTGAGAATGGAAGATATTCAACTGAGTTTATGGAGAAAATATGTAACAAACTACAATAATATTCAACACGTCAGTGCATGAATTCCTCGTACAGAAAGTGTTAAGAAATTTGTTTCCAGGTCTTCAAAGGAATGCGTGTAGCGATCCGCGAGCACCCGTACATAGCCAGCGTGCGCAGAGACCTGGCGCACTACTGCATGGCGACTATGCTCACTAAGAACGTGTTCGTAACAGTGGCACATCCTTTGATCGAGTGAGTTAATGAATGTGATTAGTGCGCGCCTTAACGCGCAGCTACTCGCGACACGAACGTCACCGAGATTGAGTTACGCCGCGTTCATTAACTAATTACTCGTAAACGAAGGATCCAATACACTGCTGTCGCAGACTCATTTTTATTTTGCTTCCCGTCACCCAGTTTTATAGATAAACTCAATTTTGCTGTGAAGAAAATTTATGGCTGAACCTATTAAGGAAATGGAGCAGCTTTTTGTAGACGACAAAATGTTTTTAAAATCTGTTAGATTTATCTTATTGCGCGGACAACTTAAGTCATATACTTTCGTATTATTAAAACATTGTTCATATTTTTTAAGAAGCTTTAGTCTAAAGACTTATGTAGCCATACCAAACTGGTTTTGAAATACGATTTCACAAAACATTCTCCACATTTTATCGAATCTCATTTATGGTAAAATACTACAAAATCTATTAGGAAGCCTAGTTCTGAACTGCTGTTTGACTATTTACGTACGTATATCCTTCTAAACCACACAAACACTACATATACACACACGTGAGGAAGTAATGACTTGAGGAAATGGAAACCACTTGCCGCTACCGCAACCCCACACATGAATACAACTGTTTGACTAACTGCTGATATGTCAATCACATTTAAGGCTTAGTCTCGTGCAGCCAACATGAGACTGATATGACATTTCTAATCTAAGGCAGGGACTCCACACTCGACCTGAAAAACATCTCTTCTCACGCAGCACACCGCACACATGTCCGCTAATGTGGACTCCTCCTAAAAAAAAACATCTCTTACTCAGCACACCCTACACATCTCATGTTTAGGTGGAGTCTCGGCCTTAAGTGCTAGCAAGATGGTCGGCTGGCTGCCCGTCGCCTACGCACAGCTTACATCTACGCTTTGATCGCACCATACAAATATTAATTATCTCCGCACAGCGACCTCCACTGAAGCTGAGCGGAGAGGAGATAAATCAATAACACAATTAGTTATTAAAAAAAACATCTCGTCTCCACTCGTCTCGTCTCCGTTTTAGTGGAGTCTTGGCCTCAACCACTGTTATGTTACGAACTGTCTTTGTCACATAAACCTGTTCAACAGCAACAGATAGACATTAATTAACAACTTCGTAAAAATATTGTTTTGGTAGAACCTTATGAAGCGTTAAAAAATTATGAACTCTTTTTTAACGCTTCATAACGTTCGATAATCTTAGATTTTTCCACGCTACAAATAGATAACCTCGGTTCCTTTGCTGTAAGTGAATTTCCCAGTAGATGAGCTGGCTATAAAGTATTTACATGGACTAAGCTCGGCTTCCCTCCTCATGTGATCGTAATTGAGTTTATAAGGCAGCTCCATGCCGGGCACTGGAAAAAAAGTCTAACGTCATTTTAAAGGAGTTATTGGACGTTATAATTTTTTCATACGATAGTGTGTATCTATTATGGGCTAAAATATAAAGCTGAAGAGTTTGTTTGAACGCGCTAGTCTCAGGAACTATTGGTTCGAATTATTTAACGTAACATTAACCTTAGATTTTCAGTAGCGTGTAATGAGTTTTTGAGTACCTGTGTGTTTGTGGGAGCTCAACCTGTTACACCTGCACAAGTTGAGCCAGATAAGAAAGAGTTTAAAAAGAAGGAAAAAAAGCGAAGCAATGCTTATTTTCACATGGCTAATTCTAAGTGAGACGGCGGACTACGAGAGGTAGAGGGACGTCTCGCTTCTCAAAGGAGGTGGTAATAGGCCACTTGACCTCTTTGCCCAGTAGACCGTGGTAGGCTTATCAGATTAATTGATTCCAGCATACCAATATTCGAGTTCACAGTAGTGGTTGGTGAGAACTACTCAGATCGCGGCTCTGGTCTCCTCACAGTGACTCTAATTATCATTCACGAACTCTTCGACCGATACACACTGGCGAATGACGTGGCGTTAATAAGAGTATACGAAGACACGGCATACAGGTAACGATGTGCTTTCCACTTCCTTGTTAGCTACCTAGCATTCGAAAAGCAACGAAAAATGTCGGCCCAGAAGTTATATTTGAGATAAATTTAAGACGGCCGATACGAAGAAAGATTTGGCAAAGCATATTATAGGTTTATTCGAAATTCAAAACCGACGTGATACCTAAGTTTAAGAATAGGCGTCGCTCTGTAACAGCCAGTCAATAGTTAATGAAAATAGCCTTTTTTTCCTAACCAAAATTTTGACTAAATTGGCTAGAGTAGGTAGAGCAACTCATTGGATTTTTATTTAAAAAAGGTAGAATATAATATTGTTACGATTCTGTTGCTCTCCTTTATGACATATGTAAGAGTCGACCTTCTGTTGCTTGTTATCTTGATATTCTGATCGTTATTTTGTGATAAGGGCCTCCACGTGTCGAGGCATAAGTCGAGTTATCTTGCATTAAAATGTAGAGCTTCAGCTGGAAACTTTAAAATTGATGTCGAAGCAACATTTACTAACAGCTTTGGTACAATTTTGCAAACACGTTTGTACTCACAAAACATTTAACAAGCAACGCTTTAACTGTAGGGTTGTAATTATAAAGTTATGTTATGTTCATTACTGAATATAATAATACAAGTCATAAGTTAAGACTACATTTCTATAGTGCTATTATGTAGGAATATTGGTGCTATGACAATATATCGTGTCCTATTGTTGCTTACGCGCAGAACGTAGGCCATCTTAGACAGGCAAGATGGCCGACGATGGCCGACGCAGGCAAGATGGCTAATAAAGTAAAGTAATTGACACTTAAGATACTGAAATATTATGTAAGCTTGTAAGGACCTCAAGAACTTGAATAGCAGCGTCGCCAGTGCTAATAGCGTAGCTGAGTATTGGTCAGAATATCATTATAAATTTTGTCTTATTTTCGATCATCAAGAAATCGCATAAAACTTCAAGGCCTTAACGTGATTTCTATTTCAAGGATATAATATATTACTTTCATTATTTTACAACAACATATCGGAGACATCCGAAAAAAAGTTTTTGGTAGAATTAGAGCATTCATTTTTTGTTACACTTGTGTAATTGTAGTTGTGTTGTCCTAATGTAAAATATTTCCTATTATAGCTTGTAGTACCATAATTTCACATATAAACAGTTATTTTCAGATGTTCAGTGAAGTCAATTCAGCTGGTTCATCCGAGAATTCCGTTGTATGATGCGCGTGCCTTCGTCACTGGCTGGGGGCGTTGTGATCGCACAGTACGTATTACATTTACTTGTATAACGAATATATTGTTACTTTATATAGATACCTAGGTAAAAAGGTTTATAACTTGTTACTAAAACACCGAAAAAAAATGTTCAATTTTTAATCGCTGCGCTGAAAAATATCAAAGACTTAATAGTAATATTTCAAAATAAAATTAATACGAAACTACTCACACAAAACTTAGTAAAATATTCAAATTGCGAATTCAACGTAACCAAAAAGGCAGACCATGTTTTACTGAACGTTAGGTAATGTCTACGCTCGTAGCAAATAAAACAGTCTCCAATAATTATTTATCCATTTTGTCAATATGGCTAATACTACTGGTAAAGCTAATGCTTCATTAATCAAAGGACGGCTTACCGCATTTTTAATATCGCGAATTCTGAAAATGTATACAACCAGTATTTCTCAATCATGTTACGTTCTTTGACTTGCACTAATTAATTAAGAGATTATCTCATTTGCCTTCAAAGCTTTTCGCAAACTTCTGAAGGATACTTGTATGAAAATATTTATGTTTTTTTTTTTAAGTACGAATACTTTGATTAATTTTATTCCGATGTCCTCTCTGCGATGCGTAGCTATCAAGTGGTTGTTTTTCAGTGACATATGGATGAAATTCTGTATCAAAGATTTTCTTAATTACATTCCCGATTCGAGGAGCGCACAATTTTTGTCGAGTTTTAAGTTTTAATTAAAAACATCGATTTGAGTATGTGAGTACTGTGACTTGAGATTTCATGGATATTTTCATTAAAGGAATGATATTTTAAAGATGCGAGGAGAAAAAAACATAGCTTATATCTGTATCTGCATACAGACTGATATGAGCTCTTGGATGCTAATTAGATTTCAAAAAAAAAAATCTTTTTTGACTTTTTTTAGCTTCTTTGAGTAAAAGTTTACATTTCTTGTTTTTTACAGATACAGCTTATAAATGCAGATAAGGTTTTGGTTTTGGATCACATAGTAAAAAAAAGTCGCTGTAGCTGTTTGTCTGTTTGCTTAAATCTTTGAAACGCAACAGATTTTGAAGAGTTTATTTTTTAATATATTGATTCAAGAGGTAGCTTTTATGTATATACATCAATATTTCATCCGCGGGGGCAAGTCGCTATTAAGATCAAAGTTTAAATTACGTTCGTTTAAACAATACGATGTGTAAAATGGAATTGGAAAACGTATTTCGGTGTTTACAATCACGTATTTACAAATGTAAACATTAGAGGAAACTGATCGAACTTTGTTTTAAAGGCTCAAAACAAATATTGTAGAGGTCTTTTATTTACTGACAAAAATAACTCGAAACCGTATTGTGTACAATAGTAGCATGTAGTTCATAGTTACAATGATTACTTAACTTGCTTGATACGGAAAGTAATCGGGAATCATTTATTCTATTTTTGAGGGTTCCGTGCCCAAAGGGTAAAACGGAACCCTATTACCTACTAAGCTTCCGCTGTCTGTCTGTCTGTCTCCAGGCTGTATCCTATAAACCGTGATAGCTAGAAAGCTATTTCGATTGCCCCTATAACAACAAATACTAAAAATTAAAAACAATAAATGTGTATTTTTCGTATTTTTTTGCTCAATATTAAAAACGGTAACAGGTAGACGTTTTAAATTTTCGCTGTGTATGATGATGGTACGGAATCCTTCGTGCACGAGTCCAATTTGCACTTGGCCGGTTTTTTATGTGCGCTGCAGATTGTCACATTAAAGGTAGAAACACCGTATCATGACATCTGGACTCTTGATACCGCATACATACACACTGCACCGTGTGCATACGGACAGTGTGCTTATTGCACAGTTATTTACATAGTATAACATAGACTTTAGATGCCTTGCGTCAAATTACGCAGTGGGCAAAATTGACTCTACCGTAATTACAGCATCATTGTCCTTTATGGTGTAAATGTACTTACTTAAGACATTTTAGCTTAGTTCAACACAAACATCGTTAATCGTACATCAAAAAGCGCCTTGATTGGTTATAAGCCTTGTGGTCAACCAATCACAGTCGTGATCAGATTGACAACAGATTAAATTGATCAGCGTTCTAGAAACTAGAGACCGTCGAATAATTATATTATATTCTCGGAGGGCTGACGCTGATCGAATCAAATGTATTGATCTTGCTGTTCTAAGTCACGTGATTTGGCTATCATAAATTTTATTCATATACAGTTAAATCGTTGGAATCTTGACTTCAGTAATGTGACGATACATTGTCTAGGCCCTCAAAAGTTAGCCTAGATTTTCATATTTCTAAAGATTACATTTTATTAACCTATTTTGATATTCTTAGAAAACTCTTTGACTGGCCTGTTGGTCTAGTGGTTAGTGTCTTTGACTTTGACTGCTATATCGGAGGTCATGGGTTTGATTCCCACTCAGGACAAATGTTTGTGTGATGACTGTTATGAGCACGATAATTTCTGAGTCCGGGTGTAATTTATCTATAATAAGTATGTATTTAGAAATATATAAGTACGTTTATCAGCTGTCTAGTGCTCATAACACAAGTTACTCTCGTATACTAAATTTAGGACTAGATGACGGTGTGGAATGTTGAGGAATATGTACTTTGTAATAAGAATATTATAGTACAAGTCCTACAAGATTTGGAATTACAATCCCAATTGTAGTGGCTATAAGAACAGCACCAATAAACGCAAAACGTGCAGACCAATACGCTCCGGAAATTGAAAGCCAGTGATAAAAGGCACCTCTATAGGACAGCTTAACGAAAACAGATGGATAAGGACCATCGTACTTACCAACGAAGACGCCATATTTTACACTTCTCTATTAACTAATTTAGTTGGAATGGAATAGCGTTAATGCAAGTGTTATACTTGTCTTTTCTTAAGGAGACTTGCGTTCGCTGTATATTAAGCCCTTATTTCTAAGTATTGAATATCGCTAGAAGGAGTAAGCATAAATGGCTACTTACTATGGTATAACATAATTATGGTCCCAGCAAAATACCCGGACGAAATAACTTAAATGGCAGATTTAGCGATAAATCTGATCTATCTGAAAAGTCGTGGGGGTAATCTATACTAATATTATAAAGCTGAAGAGTTTGTTTGTTTGTTTGAACGCGCTAATCTCAGGAACTACTGGGTTGAATCGAAAAATTATTTTTGTGTTGAATAAACCATTTATCGAGGAAGGCTTTAGGCTATATAAGATCACGTAGCAACTATTAGGAGCGAAGAAATAATGGAAAATGTGAAAAAAACGGGGAAAATTATTCATCCTTGAGGACTTCCGATGCGTGCGCTTCGAAAACGGTTCAAGATACCAAAAATATATGTGTAAAAGAATTATTCCTATTAAAATGATCTAAAAAAATGTCCAGGACAGTAAATGTCTATCTTTTAAGATTAACTCACTAGAACCGTTTTTATGGTAATCAAATTCGGTCGAAATTAATGCATTTGTTAAGAGTTGTATCAACGTATCAGGTTGTGGAGAAAACCAATATGTACTTCTGCAAAAAGAAAATAAAACTAAAAATATAATTTACGCAGAAGTAGGTACTTTAAAATAATTATGTTCCTTTAAAAATTTAAGAACTAAATTGTCTAAAATAATAACAGAAAATGACGAGGAAAAAGTCGTGGGTAACAGCTATAATGTATACAGCTATGGAGGTTGTCCGCAAAAATAAATGATGCCCAAAATAATTATTCCACGCGGACGAAGTCGCGAGCACAGCTAGTGATAGATATAACGACAGATAAAAGAAATATTAAAAGCCCTCTCCGATCCGACTTGACCAAAAAAATATTCAAAGACTTATTGGTTTTTTTCTCGTAAACGGCTAATGCGCAGAATATGGCAAGATTGTACTTAGAACATGAATATCTGTAAAAATGCGTGGCTATACTTTTTTCTATGGATCACTGTTGCGATCTATATTGTATGGCGATGTAAAAGTTTAAAAAAAATATTTACAACACCGTCTGTACCATTTTCAGGCCTCTATACAATTGTATTAATTACTGAGAATACGAATAAAAGCAAGGTTAGACCTTATTTGCATCTTTTCAATAAAGTAATATTAAAACTTACGTACGTTACGTTTTAATTTTTATGGTCCTAAAATTTTTGATTTAATATCTATATTCTGCCAGTGTTCATGCAAATTTCATGTGTTTTTCATACACATCTGAAAAGCTTTTCATGTTGCGTATAATCCCGTTTACAGTCACAATACAATCACACTAATATAATAATAGAAAACGTTTGTGAATGTGGTTGAGTGTATGTATGTTTGGTTCCCACCAATTTCAGCACTACCAGAATTTATTTTTATTTTTCTGGTGCCACTCTGCAATTGGAGGTTAGCTGTCATCTCTGCCTGCTGCTCTCTATCTCTGGTAAGACCAAGGAGTTTTTTTACGTTGGTGATCCCAACTTCAACCGATTCCATTGTGTTGGTGCGTTATGCCGGTAATATCAGAATTTACACGTACCTACTGTATTGTCTATTTTGACTAGGCTATTATCAGATATTCCGCGAAGGATGTAGCATATCCAATTATTATGCACTATTAGGCTACCATTATAATATCGCGTAGAGTATGCTTCCGACAGCTACGTAGATTTCGACGTATTGGGATAAATTCAGCTATTAAATCGATTTCCAAGATTTGGTTACAAAATGCAGTAATTCTAGTGCATAAACTGATTACATAGCCGTATATTATTTTGTAAATAATACTATGGCATTTTCACCAAATACAAAACAAATATCAATCTCCTTTAACATGATATAAAACTATTATTCAATTTTAAAAATAGCTAAGAGTTTAAATAAAAATACATCAACTTCGACTGACATAACATAAAAAAGAAAAGAACGAGCATGCACATTACCAACAGACGAGTATCAAAAATCGAATAGAGTTCTAGCAGTTGAATTTTGCCAAAATGAAACTGTCTGGTCTATTAATGATGACGGTGAGCGAACAAAACAAGTTGTGCCTCTCCTAACATGCAGACAACTGACCGTTGAACATTTCTCTACTAATCAGTCAGACCAAAATAATAGAATGCCGTCCAGATTCTGTTGAATATGAAATGAAGTTATTTTAGGATATGTATTAAATTAATTATGAGAGGCTTGGAGAGGTCTATGCCCAGTAGTGGACTGTGATAGCACAGTCTAAATATACTATGTGATAGGCTGATGATGATGACTAAATAAATCTGTATCGTGGAAGTCCTGCAATTTTCTCGGCTTATTGATAATTGTCTATTTTTTTTTGAGTAAATTCATAATTTGTTGATTGTGGCTTTATGCTTACATACCTATTAATAAAATTAAACTTGTGAGTTAAAAGATTTTTGATACCTTACAAATGTTTGGTCACTATTTTAAGTGATTTCAAGTTTGACAACGCAAGAGAGTGTATTTTGTTGTACATTTCTAAAAAGTTATCTTTTTATCTACTATCGGTCTATTTTACACAAAATGCTCCATATTTTAACAGATTCTGCTTGTATTTCAAGTAGCACTTTTGCAAATGTATATAAGTACTTTTTCCAATAATAATACATATTTTGTATGATTTTTTTTTGGAATTGACTGGTTATCTTGAAGTGCGAATTTGACTGTATAATCACGTAACATAAGTGAACAAGAGCAATAATTATAGTAAGCTTAGTCAAAATAGACAACTCAGTTTGTAAATGAACGCATTGAGCTGAAAATCGATGACAATCACCTATAATCATAAAAAAAAGTTTTTTTTTTTATTTTGATGTGTTTAAGATTCTGATGGTCACCAATTTTCAGCTCTACCGAATTATTGGTCCTGGATTATATTTTATTTTATTTTACTAACAACAGAATAAGCACTCGCGGCGGTTGCAGTCAAAACTATTAAATTACTTTGTAGGATGGACTGAAAGCATTCCTGTATTGTTTTGCGGGGCGAGTGCTTATGACGGGGAGCTGAATAGACAACTTGTGTCATACCAGTATGTAGGGGGCGACGAACGAACGAACGAACTATTCTATTAAAACGTTCGATGGACATACTGTATATGTATGATGCATGAGTATGGAATTTGTTTTGGTTTTTAGGTCATCAATTGAGATTTTTTTTTTGATGTTGTTCTTTACATGCCAGTAGAATATATTGTTTATTTTTTTTCTGTAAGGTCGTTCTAAAACGTGCATAAAAATGTATTAATAAATAGCAAATGCATTGTGGTTTTCATGATAAGTTAGGAATAGAAGCGGAGTGACTATATTTCATAGAAACAATTTTTACCTGATTTATTTTAATTAGAATCTTATACGATTTATTTTACCACACATAATACAGATTCAGAACAATAACAAATCTATATTTAACATAATATTATAATACTTTCAGAGGTACCTCAAACTACGGAGAGTCTTAAATAATGACGTAATTATGCCATACAACCTCATCTCTGAAGGTTTGTCATACGCCTTTATATGTATTACTTCAAGGAATTTAAGACAAAGCATCCCTTTCTGGGATTACCGGGCGATTATCGTACCTCTGCGGTCAATTTACTAAGTTTAAAGTGAAGCGTGAACCGATATTACACGCTCTACGCGCTACGCCGTAGGCTTGAGATCCTGGCGTAGTGCTACGTACGTTATAAATATTTTGTATAGAAAGTGACACATATTTTTAGCTTTTAATAACATTGTGCGGTAGTAGGAAAACTTATTTTGTATTTTTTTGTTCTATTATGGTGTAATTCAATAGCCTGTAATTTACATTTGAATAATCAAGGAAAAGACTTCTTAAATTACGGTAAATCAATGAATATCTTGTAAATAAAAGAAATGCAGAATCGTAACGAAAAAACTTTAACAAATTTATAAATCGCAATGGGAAAACGTCTTCAACTAATTGATGGAGTGTGCATCTCCTCGTGACTCTACAATAAAGAGACATCTAGCTGATACTTTGCAAAATTCATTTTTATACGTCGTTCGACAAAACATGAATGTAGTATTGTATTTCAATGCTTTTGTTATGAAATACTTTTTTCATTGCAAATGAGGCAATTATTATAATGAGGCACAACAACTTGGTTTTCATTTGTAAGACGTCGCGTCGGCTGTATTTCTGCATGGAGTCAGGCGGGAGAGTAAGATGATTATAGCATTGTACTATTTGAGGTAATTTTAGGCAAAACTCGGTTTCTATTACGTACTTATGTTAAAGGGTTGATTGAATAAATCTCATTCTAAATTATGATACTTTAATATGTGTATAAATATAGTCAGTAAGGAGTAGTTTCCGAAAATCGTAATCTGTAACCCCGAAATTACGAGTATGTTGGTGAATTAGCCGCGGATAAGAATTTTACTACTAAACTTTAGATTGAATAAAATAACAGGTATACATATATTAGTACTTTGCTTTGTATACATATTTAATGTACTAATTAAGGTATTTAATTAATTGTTGTCAGGGTAGAGAGCTGTGCTTGCCTCGGTCAACGAAGTTTACGCCCGGCGAGAAACTGGACCCAATGTTAAGATCTGTGTCCTTCATTATGAAAGACCCAAATCCATATTGCGAAGGTTACAGACAGGTAAATTATATTTCTATAAAATTTATTACGAAAATAACAAAACACAATTACTATTTTCTAATTGGAACTTTCTGAAACTGAAATCTGGAATATCAGAAACCTCAAAACCCCAAAGTCCAGTTAAAGCTGCATAAAGCACGAATTCTATCGAAATAATATTTGCATTTGAGCATTATAATTTGTACGGAGAATGGTGCTAGAAATTCCAAATTTCCATTTTCTATCAAAATCTATTGCAATTTTAAGGCGTTGTTTCTATTTGACTGAAAATGGTTTGCTTATAATCCTTGTTACGCCAGAACAGACGAACAGGATTTAATATTTAACTTTTCATACTCAATCAATAAATCAGTACATCGAGTATACGACAGGCTCTGTCTAAGATCGACGCTTACATTTGTACTAACTAAGAGTCTCTTTTTGTAACTTGCCATGTTATGTAACAAATACGGTTATTTTATGGTCACTATTTTTAGATTTATTTCCTTTGGACGTGTTCTAAAAATATGTGGGAGACCCTTGTAAATATACAGTGACGTGTAGGTACTATTTATTATAGCTGTCATGAAGTGTCTAAAACTGACACCACCTGATTTTAGCGTACTCTTATTTTTCGTACTAAAAATCGAACGAATAATTTAAGTGTTTTTTTAATTGGGTACTTGACTGACATGTGTATTAAAAAAAAACTAAATTAGTCCGTCAGATTGATTTCCAAAAAATATTGGACACGTATTTTTTGTTTTATCGCGGAAATAAGAAATAGAGACAATATAGTAATATGAAATCGCAAGTGAAATTACATCTCAATGCACTTTTAAGTGACAAGATACTACCTCGTGTTTTTTATTAATTGGACTAAATAAAAATTACTTTCCTTATACAATGCTTTTTGGAAGTCTATCTACCGGTGCAATTAGATTTCTTAATCAAATACTTTATTGCACACACAGCTCATTGCAATTAAATACATATAGTATGCTTTATAATATTTGGTCAGGGAAAAAGTCTTTTTGCATTATAATATGTATGAACTTGTAATAAAATCTTTCTCTCTCTAATAAAATTAGAATTTGGAATTATGTTCTTTAAAATTTTAACTTTCAATTATAGATTAAAGAAAAAAAGATTTTATTTATTTAAACATGGAAAACTTACAGCTATATAAAAACTAACAATAAAACGAAGTCATAGTCGACAGAAAGCCTATTAAAAGTCTTCGCTTATTACTAGTTCATACATACTATAATGCAAAAAAACTTTTTCCCCGACCTAATTTCTTGATAGTGAACTATCTATAACATCTACAACAACAACTATCTTCAGGTAACATTCTGCAGAGCCTCGTTTTTGCATGGCTGTTAAACTAGCGCAACCGATAATACGCGACACATTTCCTCTAAAGTATAAACTAACCTATACTTCACGAACAATTTGTCGACAGTGTTCGAGCTAAGTACGCAAATATTCTTGCTTACATCTAAGCTGTTGCATAGTTGCCCCGACATCAAGCATTATTGCGGAATATGATTACTAAGAAGATAATAAGGTTTTACACAAATCCGCTGTTTACTGAAAAATAGTGATAAAACGAAAAATGATAAAATAATAATAGAAATTGTTAACTATAATTAGCACAAACAATATTCATGTAAAAATGAAATAAAAAAAACGTCACAGATTTGTGTAAAGTACCTAAAGTCCATCAGGCTTGTGGCAGTGTCTAAAGCATTAACCTTTTTCTGTGAATAATTTTATTTTTGTGATATAAACCACATTATGATTTTGGACAAAAGAAATACATCTGACTCATAATTAGGAAAAATTCTATACTATAAAAAAAAGTGTTAAGTAAGTTCATTACCTACATTTTAGTAGCATCTAAATATTCATAAAGCTATAACAAATGAGAACACATGTGTATGCCACAGATTCTCTAGGCTCTACACTAAGATATCCTGTCATGTGGTCAAGTTTCTCAAGTAATCTCGTATTGTGATAGGTGTAGAGGCAAACAGGCTTATTTGGACCTCACATCTGTAACATGGACATGCAATTTCCTTCCACGCAATTGAGTTTAATGGAGAATTAATTGTCAGCAAGCAGCAATTGTCAATAAGCATTGATATTTGCCAATATTAAGACTGTTATAGTCATTTGTTTGACGGACAGGTAATGACACATCGATCTAATATTCGCCTCATAGACAGATTGGCAGCTCATTAAATGACATGCACGCACAATCGATTGCATAGAGTTTTGTTTGAAACCTATTCAGGTAGAAACTGTCTCACTCATTTGAGATTTGAAAATTTTGGCTCATACTGTTAAAAAAGTCTGATAGACTGCTTATACCCACAAGAACTGCATGGCGCAAGTCAAATGACAGTCAAGTCTTACAAGACAAGTAAGACAGACAGGCAATTTCGTCTCATATAAGCCCTAGCTCTATGACGTACTCGGAAACCGTATTTAACATGTAACCAAGGAACTTTTAACTACATTGTAGTTCCGCTTAATAGACCTAACAACTAAAGCGCTACAAATGTAGAGTACACGTGGTGGGATTTCATGTAAAAATCCTATTTTAAATCTATCAAAATTCGATAGCACGTCCACAAAAGCATGTGATGTGTAAAATACATCAGTGTGAGATTTTTATATCCCACAGAATCCATTTCACTTTGGTAGTGGATGTACTGTAATCTGATCATAGTGCCCGCCAGACATTTCACACTGTTCTCTATTTTTATGTACCTTTGGATAGCCATTCACTTGCCACGACTGGCCACGACTGCTCACTACAAGCTTAATAGATCATCGATAACTCGTTTAGACCAAATGTACCGTTTTGAGCTTGTAATAGCGAATCAGACAATTAAAAAACTATGTTTCCAACATAGTTTTTATTAAAATTACAAGTTAATATGTCTGTGCTAGGTTATTGAGACTGTTTTGTAACTAAGTAAGAAACGTGAGAACCGAATTTTATCATCTTTGATTTGTCTCCATCCCGAATAGTAATAGAATAGTAAAAACATCGGGAAAATCATATCTCAAATGGAACTAAACCAAGTATTAGATCGGCCAGAAATTTTCAAAATTGATTAGAAACATATTTTTTAGCTACGACGCATAAACGAAACATATTTTTTAGCCACAGTCATTTGTAAATCGAAAATATCGTTGAAAGGCGAACACGATAAATAAACAGGAATACTCGCCGTCACAATACGACTCCTCCCGTCACGTTTAACAAGTATTAAGGGGTTTCCAAGAGCCAACTCGCAAATACAACGTTTATTTAAAGAATTTCCTTGAAAAACTATACCAGATTAAAATTCAGTTTATTGTGAAAGTATGTTATTATAAATTTTGTTTATTTATCCCAAAATAGAATGATAACCCAAAGTATCTCATATTTATTAACAACAGTGTCAGTAACAGTGTCCAACTACAACAATACTTTTGTGACACGACTGAAACGGAACGTTTTAACTACTCAAAGTGTCATCCGGTGACAGTGACGCTTCGCGAGAGTGGCCAACATGCGGTAATCACATGACACTGACAGACATCGCCATAATTCAAAAAAGGTGACTGCAATTTGTCTGGCGGCACCATTAGACTTTTACAATTCGAATCAGGAACATGTAGTCCAGTCATTTGGTAGTTTTACCTGGAAAGTTTTCCGGGAGTTTTGAAAATTGGGTATTTTATAGATTTGGATATGCTCTTTTCGAATTTTAACTTTGCCACCTCGTACCACCGCCGCTCGCGCCGCCATTTTGAAAAAATGGCGCCCAAAAATGTTTTTTTGGGAATAACTCCTTTCCGACGCATTTTACGAAAAAAATATGTTCTACAATATTAAACTAGAAAAAATTTCCTACACTTTATGTCTTATTCACTTTTTCATAAAATGAATAGTTTTGGACGTACGAGCGCCGCAAAGTGTTATTAATTTGCACCACTACGAGTGTTTCGTATATTATTCTAAACTGTTCTATTACTGCCGCCGGTTTTCAAGAAGTAGGTATCAGAGTAATATGTCACCTTTGAATCGGGCCCTTTCCCTCGACTTTGAACGAAACTTCAACTAAATATTTGTCGGTAGAAGCTATATTAAGAGAAATATTTAGTTTAGACTGAATCATCAGTGTACGTTTATTGTCGTACAGTGTTGTTTATGTTCTTAGAGCTATGGCTTCTTATAAGGCAAATTGTTTAATTTGTGACAATTCACTTGAAAACCGGCGGCAGTAATAGAACATTTCAGAAAAATATACGAAGAACACGTGGTGGTGCAGATGAATAAGTAATACTTTGCGGCGCTCGTACATCCAAAACTATCGATTTGATGAAAAAGTGAATAAGACATAAAGTGTTGGAAATTTTTTCTAATTTAATATTGTAGAACATATTTTTTTCGTAAAATGCCTCAGAAAGGAGATATTCCCAAAAAACCGTTTTTGGGCGCCATTTTTTCAAAATGGCGGCGCGAGCGGCGGTGGTACGAGGTGGCAAAGTCAAAATTCGAAAAGAGCATATCCAAATCTATAAAATACCCAATTTTCAAAACTCCCGGAAAACTTTCCAGGTAACCCCCTTATTTTCTACCAAATGACTCGACTAATGTTGTCTACTCGAAATCTTTATTAAGTTTTAATATTTAGGTCAGGGTTTTTTAACATATCCATACCCCTTGACAAAAAAAAAATTATAAGACAGTCCAATGTTACTTGAAATATAATTTGCTTTGATTGTAATCTCCACAACGAACAAAAACAACACTTTGTTGGCAACTCTTAGCTCATTATAAATATATATTCATTAATAATTAAGATAGATGGTGTACAGCATAGCAGTACATATGCATAGCAATGTTAAGCCTGTACGAACTGTACGTAAAAGTGAAGTAAATGAAGTTAACCTAATCCCCTGTGGTTTAATTTTATTTTAAATACATAATAAACGCAGTTTTTGTTTATTTAAAAATGTAACTCTCTTTAACATTCTTCATAAAGTGGCGAAAGAGTACCCTTTAAAACATTTTAACAAACAATCTTACTAATCTCACGCTTAGCTTTGCGTACTATTATACATTTGTAGTGCGGAAAACGTGACATTACAAAATAATGTAATATCCGTACGTGACCCATACTGCAATCCTAGTCTCCAAATCTCTAGCAAACTGAGGCTTTAGTTCGAATACCATACAATTTAAGAAGTGGTGCAAAACTTTATACTTGGTGACAAGGTTGGTACGGCCAGCAACAAAGATCGGCTACATAATCCGATTTATAAAACGACAATATTTTTGAGTGACATATTAGTAAGAATCGATGTTAAGTTTGTTTTTACTGTATTCGTGTCAAGTCTATTGTCATCTAATAGTGCATTAGTAGTTTCGAAAATCTAAAAGTTACCAACCTCCGTTCCGGTTCGTATTTTCACATGGGATAAAACGTGAAAGTCTTTGGTATCTAAAGTTGTTGAAAACACTGGATCTAAAAATAGAATTATTATACAATAGCAGTGTCCCGCTAATTCACCCACGCAGGTCCTGCTTACGTGGAAATACGCAAATAAATATAAAAAATGTTACTTTTCTATCTGTGAAAAAGCTTTCGAAATAGGTTTAGAATTGAATAACAAACGAAAAGACATTCGCATTTGTAATTTAACAACATAGGATTATAGAAAGAAAATATCCAGTGCCCGAATTAAATCCAGGTTTCCGAGAAAATCCTATTCACCGCGTGGCTGTTGTTTTCGCGCTGAAAAAGATTTTCAGTTTCCTCGAAAATGAATCATTGTATTAAGTTAATTTAATTACTGATTTTCGACGAAATGAGTATTTATTAACACCATTATTAAATCTCTTTTTCCTCTTAAAATGTCAAAATGCGACTATTTCCAAACAAAACGTTGATTAAACATCAACTTAACTTACATATCTTGCCTTCCTATCAAGATCAAGACTTTCTCAAAACCAACACCAATTACACAAGTATAAGTTTATCCGCAAAACGTGTTCACAGTTTCACACTATCATTTTCTGGGAGAACTCGCTTGATACTCATAAACTCGCATCATTATTACTTCTCGTAGCCATAAATCTGAACTGAATTTACGAACAATATTATCTAAACTATTGCACTTTGGAACTTGCACACAGCTCTTAAGACACAGTATGCCTCCGATGGAACTTCGTCGTGGTAAGTTTTAAAGCCGTCATATTTAGTAGTTTGTGACAACGGAACACCTGCCCAAAACGCAGATGCATCCGAAAATGTATTTTGGAAGTTCTAAGGGGTCTATGCAGTTATAGGACAGACAGGCCATTGTCAATGGTAACAAGTAAAAATAATTTAGAAAGGATATACTTCTAAACGGTAATCTTATAGATACCTCTTGAATTAGCTTTGCAGTTTTGGAAAAGAAACGTCGCTCTATGTCTACTCGTTTTCATAACTACACCTCAGTAGTACATATTGGATTGAACTGTTATTAGTAACATATCAACAAAATTAAATGTCAACGCACTGCTTGACATTCTTTCCATTACTCCCTGTTTGAGGTATACGAGTATATGATCCATTCCTTTACTTCAATACTCAATGTTTTATTTGTATTATACAATTTTGTCAAGGAAATGTAAAATCAAACAGCTCGAAAGGAAAATACATTATTCCTTTAACATTTCATAAATGTAGATCTGTAAATTCAATCTGACCGAGATTTCGAAATAATTCAATAGTTCATTCTAAATCAATGTTCACATTTATCATATTTGGAATCCAAACAACAATGCTAGAAATCCGTGTATTTCCCATTTCTCTTCAATTTCTAATACCTCGTAACATTCTACATTTATGAACTATACTGGCATTTTGTATTTTCGGTTCCGTGGATTTAATATCGTAGAACTTTGTTCTAAATATAGATCGATAGGATTGTAATATTGTTTATGCAGAATGAAGCGAAATGAAGCTGTATGAGAGATTTTCACCAAAATTCCATCAGGCGGCCTATCTGATTAGGACTTGTCAATTATGCAACGTGATTAAACAGGCCCTGACCACGTCCTAAATAGCGCTGACATACATGGAAATCCACCTTCATTTTCAAACTTTCCCATATATTTTTTTATCAGCAAAGAAAAACTCGTACGGGTGAATTTCTTTTTCTTGAAATTAACTTCTATTTATTTCCATGTAGGGAGACGGCATTTGAAACATGATTGGGTTATAAAACAGAGCATATTCAGGTATAAACTAAATACATTTGATCCTAACATTAGAAATTTCCCGCTATCCGAAAGACGGGAGAGCGGTGCGTCCTTTAGATACACAGAGAACTGCACAGCAAATTATCCATTTCCTAACCCTAACAAGCACTGCTTACTATTGATGATTGATCGAATGACTTTCATCAAGTTATGTGGCCCCTTTGTGGTCAAACCAGGCAATATTAAGCGAGTACAATGTACATAATATGTTATTAATTGGCAAAACCGGTTATAGATATATATAGATTCAATAGTCTGCTTTGAGTACTGGCACAAACAATTCAATTAATTGAATGTCCTATTGCAACGATGTTATTAACCAAATCGTGATCAGCCATTTTTCCAGATCAGTGGCACTGCAATTAATAATCATTGATTATATCCGTCTGGGTTGCTCCCATATTAATATTGTCTACAGTGGTACATATCTTGTGAGTAGGTAACTACGTGGCCATTTAAAAGTTTTCATGATAAGTACATTATACCTTACAATACAAATTATAATATCAGAGGAAATGTCAAAAATCCTGCTTCAAATAAATTTATGACATCTGCTGTGGTTCCTTGAGGAATAATCGTACGTTTTAGATTGTCAGGTAAACATACGCTTACCGTAATTTACATACATTAAAAAGTAAAACAAAAACGAATTAAGTTTTTACACTACGTGACCTTTACGAACAAACGTATATCACCTTCAAAACAAGTGAAACACACGTTGCCTTAGTAAATACAAAAGATTGTTCCTTGTCCCGAGCAAACCCAACAACACAGCTCAGTAAATAAAAACTCAGGTCGTGGTCTCCTGTAAACGGTGTAGGGTGACTATTGCGTCACGTCGCACGCCGCTCACAATGTTCCATAGTTATACGCCAACGGACTACAACAGTACATTTGTATCGTCATCAGCGTGACGCGGCGTCACGTGTAACGCAGCGTACGACGTGACACGGCGTACAACGTGACGCAGCGTACTCTGTTACGTCGTAAACGGCACGGCGTTTAGGAAACCACAGTCTAAAGTACTGCGCCGATCGGTTTGTTGGTTCTACGACTCGAACTTGCAGTTCACGGATGAATATTAATTAAGCTAGATAAACGTCCTTTGCAGTGCCGTGATCAGGTAAACAGCTTTAGAATAAGATAATTCTAGTCGCGAATAAGCGTTTGGAATAAACCCTAAACTGAGGTTGCTGGGAACAAGCCGTATTTTGCTGTTAGTCAAGGCATTAGCCGGCATTAGCAAACTTTATATTTGAACTGAAACGCTGTGTTTCTTAGCAACAAGCTTAGGCAAGCTAACGACTTACTTATGGAACTGGTGATACCCAGAAAAGCCGAACCTAAGCCATAGTAATCTCTTGGATTTATGTTTGAGGCGAACAACACAGACAAATATGAACGTACTTCTTTTTGGTGTTACTCGAGAAAGCAAAGGTCCGCCTACGTCATGGAACATAGTCCAGATGTTTTGTTTTTTTCCATACTAATAGAAAAATACGAATGTGACTATGTTTGCCTGTTTAAATATTTAAGGATGTGTTTCATCTAAAAGGAAGGTTGTCGTTTTATTGTGAAAAAAAACGATTTTACACAAATATTTCTAGCAAACTTTATTATTAAAATATTTAAAAATCATGAAACCTCATTCCAAAATCTAATAAACTTGCAACAGTTTATTTATAACTTTAGCTACCTCTTGTTAATATATAACAATATTCCACATATTCCTTTCCGTATTAATCAAATGCTGTCCTACCTTCATCATTTATCCTGGCACCTTCAATGGGGTTCATGCAAACGGGGGTCATTGACCCAGGCGATGTTGGTGTTGGCGGGAAATAGCTGTGCCACCCAGGGCTGGGAATAAATGGGAAGACGTTGTTCATTTCCATCAATAATATAATTCCACGATTGAATCAGTCAGAGTTCAGGACTAAAAGAAAAAAAGTTATAACTCTATTGAATAAAAACACCTAGCGCTTTTATTGTAATAAAACATATTTAGATTTTTGTAATAAAAGTTGTAAAGAAAATTATTACTCCAGTAAAATTGTGGTGTTTGAAAAGTTTTTTAAATACCTACCTGAAAGTGGTTTAACAACTTGTTTCTGTGTTAACTAAACATACATTTCTAAATTGCTTTATCAAGCACGATGTGATTGATTACAAAAATAATATAACTGTTCTTTTTATTGACCACGTGTGTATTCTATGTTGGTGACCCAAATAAATGAACAAAAATCACCCCTAATAGGCAAACATGCTACTGTAAGTTTATCAAATTGAATATTCTGTAACTGAAGGGCTTAATAAACTTTTTAATTTAGTTCGATAGGCGAAGTAGCGAAAACTCGCACACACGGGTACATTTGCGTTTGGCAGTATGATTTGCAAATCCCACAGTTTTTCCCCCAACTTATTTTTACACTTTTTCAAAGCTTGTTCCTTCGTAGTTCCCATTTTCCCTTTGGCTTAATTAATACTTTGACTTTTCAAAATAATTTTTCTGTTTACTGAAAAATTGTTTTCGCATAAGCCTGTTTTGTTCGTTGATCTCTTTTTTGTACAGCCGCAACTAGCCTCATGGGAGGCTAAAACTGTTTCACTGGACTTAGTTGACTGTCGGAAATATGTAGTACCTATAGTCAGAAACATAATACAACTAAACATAGATAACAACGCATTCAACCATTTGTGACAAGGCCACTTACTGCGTCAACCACTAATTACATTGAGGAAGGTGTTGAATTGAATATATCCAGTGATTTGTGAATAATGCGTTCTATACTAGCTAAACATAATGTTACTAACTTACTGTTAACTATACCTACTTTCTGTTTTAACACAAAAATCGATCGACAATCGATTTAATACTAATAGACTATAGCCAAAACGTTCGGTTAGTATTAACACAGTGGCTAAGTGTGTACACTTGGCGCAGTATGTCGCGTACGTAAGCTAAGAGTCAACACGGGGGCTTACTGCGGTACCTTACCGAGACTCCACCACAACTAAGATAATGCTTTAGAGTTTGAGTAAGCGAGACGCTGCTCTACATTTTGTAATGCGCTGTCAGGCTTCCGCAACTGTGAGAGTAACACTTTTAGAGGTAGGTCCTGAGTTTGGAATTATTTCGGTATCCCGCGTTCATACGCTTACACCAACTTTTCACTATCGCCACTATTCTGACATAAAACCTCATATCCGTGCATATAATATCTCTCTTGCTTCCCTTATTCATTTAATATTTTGCTCTTCAGATTTAGTATTTACTTTATCAGGTTTCTAACTGAAAATTACTAGGATTTGGTTCTGGTTTCTAATCAGATTGGCAGCCGTATTTACGAACAACATTTTGCTTAGTAATGATTTTAAATATCCGTTTATATTTACGTTCGAATTTGCACTGATAGAGATGTTACTTTTGACCGACTTTATGCATTTGTGGCAATAATATCATAAAATATAAGGACAAAGATGGCCGTTAGTAAAATTAAAAATAGCTAAGGATATTAGATAGAAAACCATAAAATCTCAGTATCTCAGCTAGTTTAATTTTGAGTTACTTTACAGTTAGCTTTATATTTTAAAATTCCTTTGTTCAGAGACACTATTTTCAGACTACAATATTTTCAAATTTACTAGCAGAAAATCCTATCCAATCCATAGCAATTTTGTCTGGCTTTTATACATGCATTCACAATATCGAGTCATATTGGTACTTGAGACCGCGTTCATGACTGAACAGCGTTTTGTTCAAACTCTCGAATCAAAGGCGACAGGGGTGACGCACGACTGGCGAACCATACGAATCAGTACAACACGGCGATACTGCGATACTGCGAATAGGAACTCAACTGCCGGCTGAACCGAAACAAACTTCACAACAGATTATTGCTTTCTCTGTATCACATTCGCTAATTGTTATTTCAGAACAACTTTGTTGGATACTCAACAATTTAGTGTTCTATTTAGCAAGAAATGAGCGCGTCTTAATCTCCGACCAAACTTTGCCTGTGATACCCGACGTTTATGTACGCTTTGTATTACTTGCTCAATTGGTTTAAGGCTGTACTTTCGTTTATTTTACATGTTATATTTACTACGTAATATCAATAATAATATTAAGAGTATTTAATCCAGTCACTATTTAAGACAATGCAGAAAAAATACAAGATTTTTTCCGTTCAAGAGAGTTTTATTCGAAAGGTCTGGAAGCTTATTTTTTTCTTTGCGTAATCGTAAAAAAATATCTGTTGCCACTCGACTATAATATACTAAGAAAACTATAATACTCAAGTTGATATAACGTTAACACAACATATTCTTGAAAGCAAAAAGTATTTATGATATTACTTTTAATGACATCTGTCGTCGCGTGTAGCATTTTCTGCTCTTTAGTCTTTGAGGTATTGACAGTACGAACGACACTTGTCCACGTAGAAACCTCTATCGTAAAATGTGATGGCAACAGCCAAAAGCCTGAGGCTTTCCAATTCAGATCTGGCTATTGTGTCGAAATTTTCAACAGGATTTTCAGCAATTTTTAATAAAACTTTGCCATAGTCGTGCGCAGTTTTTCGTGGAGCATGTAGACATGAAATTTTTATACCAATTTGTAGTCAACCGCTGAAAATTTACTTTTCATATAACCAATATTGGTTTACGAATAATAGAGGCTACGTACAATCGAAGGAAAACATTTTAAATAAGTGATGTCGGAGTCTTTTTGTGTCTTTAATGTTGTCTAAAATTAGGTTCCTTTTTTATTTCTTAAACATTTCTATTGGCAGTGTACCTCAAAATGTTTGCTATATTTAACTACTCTTAAAATAAATTTCCCTGTATTTTGTATTGGAAAAGAATTTCCTTAGGCTTACTTCTTATTAAGCCTTATAAAAATACCGTCAATGTTTTTAAATGATAAATGAGTCGAAGTGAGATTGTATGTAATCTACAAAGGTTCTTTCGTACAGGTATTTGGCAGGCACATTAGGCTCTTTAATATTAAGGATTCAAATCTTTGAAAAGTCGGAACAAGCAAAATCCACAGAGGTTTATACATCCAGCTGAGTTAGCTTAAACTTTGATAGTTCTCTTTAATCGTTTGAGTAATTAAACAAACTGTGCACCCTTATATCTACTTTTAATCTCTAAAGTCTAAAGGCTCATAAAAAGCAAAAGAACTTTTAATAACCTCGCATTTTCTTTTACATGCCGCTCAAAATTTTTAAATAAACAGTGAAAATTGTGCACACAACGCAGCGGCGAAGAAAAACATTAACTTTAGGTATAACTATCCTATGACGAGTGCTCTGGTTCCAGAATGGAAAAGATTTTTGTGTTAACCAACGTTGTGGATGTTTTAGCTTTAAAACGAGAAAATATTAAACTTTGATATTTTTTCAAAAACGTCTACGAATTTAAACCGACATCAATTTTAGAAAATAAGTAGGCAGCGTTAGCAATTAAATCTCATTTATCTTCTATCTATCGCCTTGTCTTGGAGTTATGTACCTGTAAGAACATAATATCCTCCATATTGTATGCATTATCAGTACCTATATCATCCATTTCACCTACGACTATCGATATTTAGTATAGATATCTTATCTACTCACTTGATTGACTCAGATCGGCTATAATTTTGGCTTACTACAGCTACATTTCAAGTTTATATTATCCTAGCTGAGTCTATGGTTTTACTTGCTTACTTCCCATAAAATAATTAAGTCCAAGTCACTTTTCAAAATTGTCCTCACAAACATCATTCTAAAGCTTAATAAAATTACATAATTGGTATCGGTAAAGATCAGTTCCGATCATAAGTCATGATTGCAATTACCAAGTAGAATATGGATTAAATCTGAACATCAATTTTCCACTATAAAGGAAATCAAGTTTTATCAAATTGGATAGAATGCGACTCCACTTTTCGTTACCCGGGCCGCTACGCACAGGCACGAACGTTGCGGAGTTGCGGATTTCCACTGCATCCTGTATGTTTCCCGCTTTGATTCCTCTCTATCTCAAAGTTATATTGTTAAACAGCGAAGTTTGACTTGTAACGTTTTTTTTTTAACTTGCATTTATATATTTCCTTTGACATTTAGACATACTTTTAATTTATGGCTCGGAAGTAAACATTTATGTGAGCAAAAATAAAATACTTCGACTTTTAAAACGAAAAAAAATAAAAGAGAAAATATAAGTAAGATCTTCATACGTATAAAAACGGTATTGTGTTTATTTTCTTTTGAACAAGTATAAATGATGAAAACTGTCAGAATCAGAAGACATCTTAATACAATAGAAGACTGAACTGTATGCTAAATGGTACTCAGTAGTTACCTGTTACCGTCGTGACAAGAGCTCGCAGCTCTCATATAGCACTTCGGCTTTATTAATTTAATATCGAAATTCAACCGCATTTCTCCGCTAAGACGGCGGCACACGTCATCAAAATACGGGAAATGGGAATAGTTTGTAGGTAGGCGATACAAACTGATTGAGCTTCCAACATGTTTCCTGACGGAAAACAGCCTGGAACTGACGTGTCGCGGCTGCGTCACCGAGATTCCGCGACTTGCGATCGGATTACCAATATTATAACGAACAGTACGTTTTCCACGGCTTGGAGTAATGTCTGATGACACTTACTGACGTTGTATCCGTCGTCTGTTTTAAACCTATTAGGTTACATGGAGGCAAGGTTTTTGGTTCCAGATATAGTACAGGAAGCCGGAATTGTCAGGGAACATTAGAGTAGGTCTAAACCAATTTTGCATCTGAGGTATATCGGATTTCGTGATTGCATTTGAGATTGGGATATGCGGTTTGGAAGCCAAAACCTTGTGTTCTCGGAATTATCTTTGTTTATATCTAAAGATAGCTTGATCTATTATATTCGGAAACAAGTCCAAAAAAAACATAATTTTATTTGATCACGAGATTTTGAACTTCATAAGCTTTATGTTATTTTTGGTTTTGGTTTTTTACATATCTAAAGAGAAGTGTAATTAATGAAAAAGTTATGCAGTTGTTACTAGCAAACTACATAACTACGAGTATAAAAACTGACGTAAATTCCATCACTATCTGTAGCAAGCGTTTTTAAGACGCGAACATTACCTATTCGCAATAAATTAGTAAAAACATGACGCTATAAACGGTGTGAGTTTAGTGCAGTTTGCAACACAAATTACGGCATGAATTATAGAGTTCGTTTCATAAGCGGTTCTACTACCAACAAGTAAACAAGTGATATTAGATAAAAGAGAAATCTTTATTTTTTCCTCCTTAAGGGTCTCAGTATTCCACCACCGAATCTTAAACAAAAGATAGTTGTAGATTTTGAAGCATGAGAGCGCACTACAAGACGTATAGCGGTATCTCTTTTTCACCACTGACTTAAGGAAGTGATGATCATTCCCTCTGTTTAGAAAATCGAGCAAGCTTCATAGCTGTATCCTGCAGACCCGTATTTAGAGAAAATGCCCCTGACTTTTTTCTCACAAAGATCCTTATTAATAAACCTTATTAATAAATCTTCAGTTCTTTGAAATACTTGTATTGTCTTCCAAGTAGCACTTCCAAAATACACAGAGTTATACTTTAACTTAATAAAGTTTGATTTACACGTGTGCTTTTATTACATTCGAGTAACGAGATTTGTTTAGAGTTTGACACAGACGTGTTATGATTAATTACGAAAGTACATAGTATAGAATCAGATATTGTATCTATTTTCAGAATGTGTTACCTTTTGGGTTGCGTTGACAAAAGCTATTGTACAGAAATTAACTAGTTGGTGTACGATTTTGGTATGAACACGGTAACAGAATGTGCACTTTTGCTCGGATGTATTTTAAGTGCTTTTCTTAGTGCTTTGTTCGTAGAGACAATTTCTAGTCTTCCTACAGCATAAAATAGTGTAGATCTTTCCCGAGGTTTCACTAACTTTCGATCCAAAATTAGTCGGTACACACTACTCTAGCCGCAAAACTTCCCAGACACAGCGACTTACATTTATAATGGCGGTATCGATCAGAATCGGCCGAAATCACTTCAGTTTTTCGGAAAATTGTAATTACGGAGGCCATAAATTATAGTATTTTTAACAAGCTTTTAAGCGGCCGACTTCGCTTATATCAATTTTGACGGTAAATCGATAAATACCGACGTCCGCAAAAGCAGCGTTATAACGTTGTTACCTTGCTTTACAGTGACTATAAAAATGTGTTTTTGGTGTTAATTTGATTAATATTCGCAGGCGCGTACGATGCGTAGGAAATGCGCGAAAATGATTACTGATTCTGTGTATAGAAATAGTATATGTACTTATGACACAATAGAATTCAACTTATTTGATGATACAATTACAATTGGGTTGATCGAAAGTTATTTGTTTTAATTAATGTGAAGAATTACTTAATTTACAATAATCATTGCTTGTCGACCTCTTCTTTTAGTAATACTTTCTTTAAGCAACTTGTTTCTTTTATTAAAAGTATAAGTATTTCAACCCAACCCCACATTTCTTCTATACGTCATTCCTGAAGTAAGTAGGTTTGTCTGTAGGAATTAAAAATTTCTAGCAATGTGGAGTGGAATGGCTTCAGTTTGCAGTTATGATTTTGTTTTGCTCCTCGTAAAGTTTAGTCTGAGCTAATTAGTGAGCATAATTAATTAAAAATGTTGGAATAAGGCAGGGAGGGTGATAGTTTTACTGAAAAATTGTATACATATAGGTAGTTGTTAAAGTATCCTGTTAGCATTATAAATGCGAAAGTATGGATGGAAGGATATAAAAGATGGATCGATGGATGGATGGATGTTACTCTTTCATGCTTAAACGGCTGGTTTTTTTTTTCAAATTTTGATATGATGTTAGCTGAGAACTCGGATTACCACATAGGCTTATTGTTAATTGATTGCATTAGAACGGGATAATGTTTTTGCATCCATAACCAAATTTGTGCTTGCGAAGCCGCGGGCAACAGCTAGTACAGAATATAATTATAAAACAATTACTAATCTAATTATATTTAAGTCGACATTTGTATTTAATACCTGTAACTACCCTTTCGCTGGACGTTGACCTCTTTAGTCTACTTTTACAATGCAACTACAGTTTAGTCACTACTAATTTACTACTAGTTTAGTGTGATTTACTATCAACAAAAAAGTTCATGCCTAATTTCAATTTTACAAATTCCTAAATTTATTCTCATAAAGGCAATAAGTTAATAACACGAGAACATGAAGAAAATATTAAATAAACATATTTCAGGTAACCTTCAACGATGTAGGTAAATGTATAGTACAATATTATTTAGTAATTAAGCTCTCAGTCATTTATTTTGATAAGTTAGTCAGGACTAATACCTATACAAGATATTAGTGGAAAAATAAATCAGCTTAAACCGAGAATTCTACTAAAAACTTAAACGAATAAAAGAAGGCTTAAAAATATTGTGGAAGTTTGTATACCTATGTTTGTACATTGACCTTTTTCTGACCGTAGTTTACTGCAGTTAATATAAATTGTTTGTTATACAGATCACAGATTATTAACAGACGTCACTGCGTCCTTAGATATCCTTTATTTTCTAGAAATGAGAACGGAGGTAGATATCCGGTACTTAAATAGAATCGTGTGGGAATGTGAAATAAACAATAGAATTAATCTTCAAGCTGTTCATTTGTCTTTTTAGTGTACCGTACTTCCGAAGGAAAAACGGAACCATTAAAGATCATTCTGTTGGTCGTCTGACCGTTTCTTTAAGTCGGGAGTGTATTGAGATATCAAGATGAAATTTTAACTTATTTCAAGGTCCAAGGTCTCATATACTTACGAAAAAAACAATACTATAAGTTATTTTCTTAGTATAGAAGATACGGCTATTTAGTCAGCAAAAATCAGATTAGCCAAAGTGCAGACTTAGCCCGTTTTACCAAACTATTAAATAAATATAGTATAATGATACATACACTCATCTAAATATATATTCTCTGAACTAATGCTAAAACTGCTGGAAAAATGAGATGAAATTTGGTATGTATGTAGCTGACACCTAGACTCACACTCACACACTCTACTTTATGAACGACTGCGTAAAAAGTTAGTAATGCTTTTGCAGCTGTAACTAAGTTCCACGCGAGAAAAAGCCGTGGGAAAATAGTTTAATATAATGATTAGGGCAAGTCTAATAGACACTGATAAGCTAGAAATCCAGGTTTAAGAGGCATTTGCCCAGCTTTGGTGAGTAACACACCATTGTAGCTACGGAATACATTATGCTTGTAAGCTTGTTCTTAGAATGTTAAGACTCAAAGCAACATCTTACAGCTTCACAAGTTATTCTGTTGACTGAAAAAGGTTACAAAGTAACTTAATTCACGTGAGATACTTAACTTAAAAGCACTACAGACTATGATTAAATGTTAAGAATTTTAGACTTTATGTACCTTTAGTGTATTGTATTGTTTCTAGAAACGTACAATATCTCGGTAATTTCACACGTGTTTCGTGTATTGAATATGTCTACATATAACGTTGTCCAGAAAACTGGAACATTCTAAGAACGTAATATTTTGACTGAGACATGGTTCTACATTGTAGTGCGCCATCTTGCTCCTATAATTACAACGTCATCCCCCAGTTTAATGGCTTGAGCGACCAACTACCGCTAATATTTTGATCCAATTTGATTTTATTTAGTTGCAGCATCTATTCAATTTTCATTTTTTTTCTTTACCGTCTTTATCACAGAATGGACTGTAACATAAATTTTCTAATAAACTTTTCAGCTTACTTCCTTGTTTTCCGAACTAAGTTCTCATGTATGTGAAACAAACGAGCCTAGACTCGATGGCGGAGGTCATAATGACATGGCAACAGATCAGTTCCATGTCCTTGTAATATAGCATTATCGCGTAATACACATATGCATGCAAAATTTCAGCTCAATCGGGATACGGAAAGTGGGTGAAATTAACTTACAAGATTTGATTACAGACAAAGGGACAGGTGAAACTAAATTAAAGCTTGTAAAATACTCGTGGGCCATTTGCTAATGGCCGTGTTATCGAGTTAGTGTAACACGGTCGTTGCTAACTAATTTATGGAATATTAATTGATATGTTCCATCCTCGGACCACAACTAGCAGACTAGTTGAATTCAAAGCAGGAAATACTGTTATGTAGCTAAGTGTTTTATAACTAAACACCGCCCAGTAATGAACCACTGAGAATTCAGATTTAACTTTGTAATTTGTTCAGTTTCCGCAAACTGTTTCATTCTGTGGCGGCACAGAACATGGAATAGTAAAAGGAAGTGGCTGGTGTAGTTTCATCAGTAGGTATTGCAGCGCGTGTACTAAGAGGGTGACGAATTATCGAAAGTACGAAAATAACTAACTAAAATACATTTTTGTTCCAGTCATTGCTTTTCATAAGAAATCCGGACAACTCGGCCTAATTTTCGACACCATTCATTTGACCGATGACAGATTGATTTAAAAAAGAGAATACGTTGGTCCATACTAGTTCCAATACTACAGAACTGTAGGCATCCCTCTATTTATCCTTGTTCCGTGGGTTCCTATAACCGTACTCGTGAATCAGCCAGCTTTGATCATGTGACTATTTTGAGGGTCTCTCCAATTTTGTAACTGGACGCGCGTTGTTTTTCCTTTAGTTGGTTTCTGTTTTACAAGGCAGAAACTTTGTCAACGCGTATTCGATCCGGATTTCAAAAGCATACGAAAAAATAGGCTTTATTTGACGCTGCAATTTTTGAGTCCCAGCAAAATAATTGCTTTTGCACAAAAAGCTTAGATAAAATGAAAACATAACACATAGGTTGTAGTGTAACAGTTTTAGACAACAAAATGGGATAACAGGGAGGCTGTATGAATTGAATCTTGCTTATCAAAACAGGTCTCTTAAAAAAATAATTAGAATTAAGTTTTTATTTAAGTATAATGATATGTTCTTTTCAATAATCTTTTGTGTGAACTAAGATCAACAACAACACTACAACTTTCTTAGCCTTTAAGTCGTTCTTCGAAAAAATAGAAAACTTACTATGTTTCACATATTAATATTTATATTCAACGGATTTCAAGGGAATGTAACTTTACATAAAAAAATAAATTTTATGAACATAAAAAAGTATTGAAACAATTTAAAAAGATGTTTAATTATCCCGCACTGTTTTTTTATTGGAGGATCCTTGTAGACACCCGCTCCCTCCGGGGAGAGACGTGGATGGTGCCAGACTCTTACTGACTAAACCTTAACTGCCACGCTACATCATCCACATTTTTAGGTGTCGGTACATGGGAATGCACGCTGCATGCTGAGGAGTTTGTTGCGCCGTTTCTTCTCCCGCAGCAATAGCACAGGAAGCTGTGAAGGGTGGGCGATGGGGTGCTGTCTATATTTATATATCGTGACGTTGAAAAAGTGCTACATTCTAGCTTAATTTGAATAAATGAATTCTGATTTCGATTTTAATACGTTACAACTCTTTATGCGCAAATGGATTACATAAATAAATGAAAAAATGTTAAAATAAATTTTAGTTCCGAGCCTAATGCTATTAACTAAAACGTTATTAACTATCTCGTTCCATATTTTTAATAGAATTAAGTGCGCAACGAAAAATCGGTTACCATTTTTTTCATCCGTGCATATATTAATACAAACAGAATATTAAAATATGTACAAAATATCAGTAATGTAACGTAATAGAGTGGAGCTAGCACAGACTTTTTAAAATAAGTCAAGCCTTAAAGACACTTGCAAAACGCATAAACAATCACCGAACCTAATACCTACCTTCTACACATGTATAAAAAAAGACGGCCAACTACTAGCTGTGGAGGCATCTCTCTTTCACAACTACAATAGTGTTATTCTAAGAGATGGTGGTATGTCTACGTTTTCTCAATTTCGGTTACCACATGACCGCGACTTGCCCTGTTTGCATCCGTCGCACTCCATTTACGAAATCACGTGTTTGTGCATCACAGACACTTTGAGATGAGGGACTGTATAGGGAGTCTTTCATAAATGAAAAGCTGGAGCAAATTCAATTACTTTGCCTACATTAAACAGATTTTTTGCTGATGTGTTATTTTAGAACTGAATTAATTGGATATTCTAGTGCGAATCCAAAAGCTGGTAGGTAGGTAAGATAAAATTCAGTCGAACCATCATAGCTGGCGTTTGAGTGGATAGTTCTATTCAATTTGCCAAACTAAACCTCAACTTTGGTTTGACTTGTTTTATTTCTGTGTACGTGTTCCTGCTATTGAAATGTTTTGATCGATACCCGAACCGTATTGAATTCCGTGGTAACGATAGGCAAATATTAGATACAATGCATCGCTGTTCAATTGTTTTAACATTTTTACGTGTGTTAGTGTTTTGTTTATTTATTTAGAATAATTATTTCGTTGCCATGAGGCTAGTTTGATCGTTAATAATACCACAGATAATACTAAGAAAATTTAATAAAGATAAAGTGCATTTTTAAGTAAGTCTCATACTCATAAAAAATCTAAAATAAATAACGGCTTCGTGATTGTACTCAAAACTTCATAAATGACGTAACCTATAAGTACCAGCATCTTGGTTATTTTAAGTTTGCGTATCAAAAAGAAATATACATATCCTACTCGTAGGTATATAGTACATTACAGTACTTAAGTAGGAATTAAGTAAATTTTACTTTTGCCGGGGAATACAGCGGTTAAAAACTAGTCTTAGATTTATAACTATTTACAATTTAAGCCAATATTCATCGTTCAATTAATGTCAGTACAAACAAATTAATTTAAAAATATTATATTTCAGTAGATTTAAGGAGATGCGGTCTGGACTGAATATAATTAATTCGATGGTTAATGACCAAACACATTTATTTGGTTTGAATATCTGTCTGTATGCCCCTTAAAGAAGTAAAATAATCACAGTGTGTCTGTCAAAACCATCTTAAAAGTAATACAAAAATTGTAAAGTATAAAACTTATTACTCTAATAATATAAAGGCGAAAGTATGTATGTGTGTTTGTATACGCGTATGTTTGTTACCTATTCACGTCTTTACTAAACGGCAAGACGAATTTTGATGATATTTAAAATAAAGCAAGTTGATACCCTAGCGAACTTAAACGTATGGCCTAACATAGATTTAAATATTTCACCTCCAAATGCATGAAAAATGACACTTTAAACAAGCCAGCGAACTTCATATGAACCCCTTATTTTACCTATAGAATCACAGGAGACCGTAGCTCAAATGGTAGAGCGCTCGCTTAGCATGCGAGAGGTACCGAGATCGATACTCGGCGGCTCCATAACACTAATGTTATCGCTTTCGCTTTTGCTCAATTTGTAGCTTTTTCTGCTTAAAAATAATTGAAGATTTCGTAAAAACTTAAAAAGTTATTTCTAAATTATAAAAGGGAGTATTTTTTTATTTATTTATTTTGGGAAACAAAAATATAAAATCAAGCTAGCAATCGACTTCAGTCAGTACCTTGGTGATGTGAAGATATCTTTTGATACAGATTATTTTCAAGTGGCCGTTGTTTTTGAAGTCGTTGTTTATTTTTTGTTACAATTAATTTACATGTGAGAGGTTTAATTCGATACAAAGCTGGTGATTCATACTTCCCGGAATAAACAAATAATTGCTACGAAAAATCATACGAAATAAGTGGAGTATCATGGGCCGCTTCATTCTTGGCCAGTTTTGTTAGGTTTTTCTATATACCTCGGGTAACACCGCGGGGTACAGCTAGTTTACAATAAAATTAGTAACCGAATAATAGAAGGCCTAGACATTATATACAATCCCGGATTATACACATGGCCTATAACATCTTCTAATATATAAAATTCTCGTGTCACAGTTTTCGTTGCCATACTCATGTATATGCTTTCAGTAGATCTGAGAATCGGCCAACATCTATTTTTCATCCCAATTTTTTTCTTTTTTTTAATTTTGCGAACGAAGTCGCAGGCAACAGCTAGTATTATATAAAAACATAGCGGCCCGGTCCGGTTTCACCGCAAACGCTACATCCCGCAATTTTCAAATCTGTAATATCTTCAAAAATATTTAAATAAATCATATGCTGTAAAGGGCCAAAATGTATAAATCTATTATTAATTCAAAAATGTTTTTAACCTATTTAATTGAATAAGAATTAATGCTGTATTGGTTAAAATCGTTTTGAAAATTAGCCATTATTTGCCGTAAAAAGTAAATGACAAAAAATGTTATAGTGGGATAGACATATACCCTCGCGGAGTTTTCTGTAGATCTTTTCAAAGTGTACAATTAATTAGTATATTATTTTGATCAATCTCATAGGGGTCAGCCTGCGTTTGCAATGTAAGCGGGAAATAATTACTCGTAACGACATCACATTAGAAACCTCAATAATAACAGTATTTCGCCACTATTTAATGGATGTTATTATACATATACCTAAACCTTTCTCGTAAATCATTCTATCTATTAAAAAAACGAAAGTCGAAGGGATATGAAGATAGAAAAATCGACTTTGTTTTATACTACGTAGTGAAACTGAGTTCAGAAGCAGTCCTAGTGAGTTAAATTAACGGTCTTTCTTCAAAAACGACGAGAGTCTGTCAACTTTTATTATTTTGTGCCAATATTGAGATTGTTGTGTTATTATATTTTCAGAACGGTGTTAATCTACTTCCTGGTATGTTGTGTTTGGGGCAAGCCCGTGAGGAAAACAAGATGGCGCCGTGCCTCGCCGCTCCCGGGGCTCCTCTGGTCGTGGAGGCTCATCTTGCCGGGGTACTCTCCTGGGGCTACGGCTGTGGCTATGACAACGATCTGCCACTCATCTATACTAATATGCAGTATCATCAACCGTAAGTACGATTTCGACGTGTAGAGAAAAATGTTGCTTTTAAGCGTCGTACTGTCTTGGTCCCTATCAAACAAGATAAAAAAGCATTTTATAACGTTATTACAATAAGTGTCGTTGTTACATACGACGAATTAAGGAATAACACAACACTTTTTAATGTCTTATCGATACTAATCTAAAACGAATCGATATTTCAATGGTCTTAGAATACTATTTGATGTAATGTTGATTTTTTTCTTAAAATAACTTTTAATTTTATACATTTCTTTTAGATGGTTCCTCCATAACATCCCAATATTACGTCACATCACTCACGACAACTTGTCCATCCTATTCGAAGCGAAGCGAGCCTACGTCATGTCTATGTGGCTAATAATGACCAGGATACATCCCCCGCCACCGCTCGTTGTCCAGGACAAACCCCTCGAGATGCTAAAGCTGGACCGCGAACTGGCCAAGATCAGGGGAAATGTCTACGACTTAAGAGACTTCATTTTCAACGGCATCCATCACTTATACAAAGTGAGGTTATACCAGATACTTCGGCAAAGGATACGTGAAAGGCTAGTTCTGGAAAAGCTTAGGGATAAACTACATAGACCCACTCCGCAGCCGTTTTTAAATGTTTCCGTGGAGAAGGAGCATGTCATTGCAAAAGATTCAGATAAATTCAAACCTGTTGAAGCGGTTAAAATTTTATCGGAGCCTGAGAAAACTGAAACTGATAGTGAGAACAGCTACGGTGACTAACTTTAATAGAGGTTTCTGTATTTACAAATGCTTAATTATATTTAAAGTAATTAAATATCTGAAATGATTTTGGTTTTAATTTTTTGTTGTTTCCTCCATTTTTATGCTAGAGTTTATTACTTGCTTTTGACTTCAATTAGCTAAATGCATGATTGCCGTGACATTCCAAATCAAAATTGATTTTACATGATTTTTATATCTACTTCGTACTTCAAAGCACAAATTCAACAGATAATTATGTATCCTGGAAAGCTTGGATAATGCAGAAGGATGTCTAACCTAATTACATTAAAGAAATATGAGAGTCTTAACGTCTCTTGAGACATCACGTATAAAGGTTGGCCGCACTAGGCTAGACTTGTAAGAGTAAATTTTATACATTTCCGAGCACCGCGGTTAATCCAATACGATTTTTTTTCTCGTCATTAATTTAATTTTACATCTACATAAGTTAAATTAATGACGGCAAGAAATATTGTATGACAGTAAAGTAACAAAAGAGTTTTTTTTCACTTCTCGCCGATATCAATGTTGCGAAACGGCCAATCTTTGACTAAGATGTAGACCTCGTGAAGTTAGGGCTTGTAAACTGCGAAGTTTGAAACTCTACAAGTTTTTGACAGTGCAAAACATTTGATAACATTTATCTATTTCTTTTCGTTTCATTCATATCAAATACAGATTAGTACAGAGCCAAGGCGTCCTTTTCAACTATAATATATTTTTTCATTCTTAACTTTATTACTAAAAGTTGTCATATTGTAGGAAATAGTTACATAAAATTAAGTGTTTGCCTTCCTAAAACTTGGTGTGTATGTGTGTGTAGGTACTATTCTTGGGAACAGTTGAATGAAACATCATTTTTTATATTTTTATCTTTATTTGGTTAAGTTGATTGGTAGGTTCATACATGGTTATACGTGTAACTAGTACTATTAATTTAACAGATTAATTTGATTACGAGTGATTAAAGTGATTATACATTTTCTATTTTGATTACATGCAATATTATTCTAATCAAGGGTATTGATATACAGTTTTAAGTATTGATTTGAGCCAATCAATCATAAATAAATTAAATTAGTTTTTCGTAAGATTTAATGTTACGTATTGAAAGCCAAAAATGAACTTTCCGCAGACAGTCTTAAACTCTTCTTTGAAAAATTACTATAATTACAATGTCAAATCATGGTGAAATAAATTAATATAAAATTTAATTTAATACAACTTAAAATAAGGCATATAAACAATCGTCTTGCTAACCAAAGTTATCCGCCTCCCATTGTTTGATGATTAATATCAAACAAGCCTTTCTAAAGCATTTAATGCTTCCAAAGAAAGATACTTAAAACGTAATCGCTTAAATAAACATTCACATTCACTTGACTAAAACTGACATGCGAAATTATATGGCATCTTTTGCCTTTACAACATATTATTTACAAAGTGACACTACATTTAATAAAGAACAACTTAGAAGAGAATATAACGTAGGTATATAAACAAAGAAGGAGACAGTGCACGAGCGAAGCGGTAAGCCCGGGTTAGTGAAGATTCTCTGTTACGAGTGGCACACTCGCTCAAAACTTCTTTAATAAAACGCGCGGTACCTACCGGTGGCATGAGTAAACACCTCGGGCTGCTCATAGGTTTCAGATAAACACGAATGTTCAGCGCTTTCTTCTCTCGCGAAAAAATAATACAATGAAAAATAACCTAATCGAAATTTTAAAATAATACAAAATACGAAGCCTGACATTAATTTATAATAAACAACCTAATATTACATGGAATGTTATCCTTGAGATGGAATTTACATTGAAGTTAAACATAGTAAAACAATAAGACATAATTGTAAAAAGTAATACTGTCTATGAAACTTAATAGTTTTTAAATCCGTCTATTCAAATAAAATACCTTCCCTTATATTGATATCTTTGGTATAATTGAAAGGTGAAATAATATTTATATTACGTATGGTGAAATTAACTAAATAAAATATGGTTGAAGGCTCCAGATAAACGGTGCTTATTTAAGAGCAACCGGGGCGGCGGTACATGCGCATCTCGCTAGTGGCGACGGCGATCCACTCGTTGCGGGCGGCATCGAACCAGGTCAGCCCCAGGGTGTACTTCCCGTTGATGTTCACGTGCTGGCAGTGAGAGAACCACCAGCCACCCTCGTAGTTCCCGGCGCAGTGGGTGTTAGAGATGTCCCTGTCGCGGTCAATAGCCGAGAACTCCATGTGGTTCTGATATTCAAATGCATCACTAGCATTACCTTTGAACCCACCGACTTCCAATACATAACCAGTGTCAGCGCTGCCTACGTGGAAGTGCTCGTACTGAGCATACCAGAAGCCGCCGTAAATATCAGTCATATCGATGCGCATAGAGGAGCAATTGTCGGCGGTCAGAAGGTGCATGGATTCCAGGCCGAGCCAGTACTCAGAAGACGGATCGCCGAAGCCGTGGACGTACTCAGCAAACTTCCTATTGAACTCGATGGATCCGTTGTAACGGCGCTGAACTAGAGTGCTACCGTTGGTGCACCAGGTGTCGAAGGGAGCCTGTCCAGGGTGGATGAGGTACACACCGGCGGGGCCTGAAATGCTGGAGCAGTCTCGGGGAAGCTGGTTGACCAGATCTTCGTACTCACGTTGTACCGGCTGCAGTTCCTTAACTTCGCCCATCAACTCAGGAAGAGGGATGGTCTCGGTCTGGTTGTAGTCGCCGTTGGCCTCACTCTGCGAACAAAGAAAATTCGTAAGACCTTAACATAATCTCAATGAAATGTTATTAAAATTGCCAATCTACATAAATCATTTCTCTGTATACCAAATACTTATAATAATAATTTCGATAAATTGTCCTTTTATACGAAACATTAGCCGGTTAATTAGTACCATTAATATAATGAAAACGAAATTCTAATGAACGAACATTTTAATTAAGATCAGCTGAAGCGTCTTTGGTAATTGCTAAAGAAAGTTTGTGAACGGAACACTGCAAAGAGCAGCATTATTTGTAGTTTGCATGGTCTACGGGTATAAATAGGTACCCGCGTAGATGTTTATACCAGATAATTCTAGGTTTGTCAAATCGAAGTGCTGAAGCTAGAACTGAGTTAAGCTCGGAACAAAATAGTAAAAACAAAAATACGTGTTTGTTTTGCAAATGACTACAGCTCGTCTGTGCTGAAAGGGATTCGTGTGCGGCATCGATTACCTTATACGTCTGTAATGGCCGTCTGTTATGTGCATTTTGCACGAAACTTAGCATGCACGTAATAGTTGTATAATGAGGTAAGATTATTACGTATCATAAAGCTAGATACATGATGCTACCAAACAGGTTTAGTCAAATTCAAGGCCGAAACGTAGAAGTACTCGAACTTAAAACGTAAATAAAACAAAAGAAACCTACGAAAGTTGTATTGTTTTTCGAAAGAGCCGGTTAGATAAATAAATGTCAATTGTGAGCGGCTATCTAAACAAAAGCTTCGATATAAGCAAAGCATTGGCTGTAATGAAAAGTGATATGCTACCGCAAATCCGATAGTCTAAAAACGACTAGCCTGAAGTGATACCGTCTCGAGAGGCTTTTATTGACTCAAGTACCGTAACAGGGGAATTTCTTAGTTTTAAGAACTCATTTTAGATTAATGTTTCAACATGAGAGCTGGTTTGATCTTAACCTTTATCCACAAAATTGATATTGAATGTAATAGTGATTGTAGACTGTCGTAAATTTTATATTATTTCATAAGATTTTTTCTAAGAAGCTGACATTAGGAAACACACTTTTCGGGTAGACGACTTACCTTCAGGATATGGTCGTTGAGACGGTAGAAATGCTGGCGGGATCGGGTTTCCAATTCGTCAATGGAGTCGTTGATCTTCTTCATCGAAAGACGGTCCATCTCAGCGCGGTCAATGGCGTTGCTCACACTCACAGCGATAGCCTTCACCGACTGGCGCAAGTTCTCCTGATCTTCTTTCAGGTACGAAGATTGAGCGTTCAACTAACAAAAAAAAAAAATATTCCAATAAACTATTGTTTTCGAGGTTTATTGTTATTGAGAGCTTATCCTTTGATAGAATTGACCGGATCATTTTGCTGCTAAGTGGATACTGTAGAAAACATGACGTTATGGCGAGAGTGCAGTGCTACGTTTTTGTAGTTTTGAAATACAATAACGAGAAGAAAAACCTACGTTGATAAAAACATTAGTATTACGATGAGTATACACCAACCTGAGCATAATTCACATCCAACTTTGAAATCTCCTTGCGGAATTCAGGGATAGTCTTATCAGCCTTATTCTCCATGCTCTCGACATCTTCACGCAGCTCGAGAATAGAAGCATGGACCTTGTCGAAGTCAGAAATCTTTTGGGTGGTGTTCTTCAGCTGGTTGTTGATGACTTTATTCTCCAGCTCGAGGAATTCCACTTTGGCGGAAAGCAGGTTCCAGTTGGGTTCTTCGAAGCGGTCGAGGCGGCGCTGAACGTCGAGGAGCTGAGTCTGCAGGCTCTGCTGGTACTCATCGAGCTGGTCTTGGCTGCGAGCCAAACGGGAGATCTGAGCGTGGATCATCTTGTTGTGGCGATACTTGTGGTTGTACACCGGTTTCAGCTCTCCAACCCTGTTCTCATGAGGTTCCAGCACATCATTACCGGAGTTCATCTCTTCAAACTGCTTAGCTTTTACCTGATTGACAAAAGTTATCGGTTATTCAAAAGTTAAGTTAGCAATACTCAGCGGACTATCACTTACCGAACATGGATTAAGATTTTCAAATTTAAAAACATTAAGAGCAAATGAGTGAAGTTTACATCATCATTTATTTTGCAAGACATGTTTTCATTTTCTGTACGAAATACTTTACCAGCTGCTAAGCTGTTACAAACAATCCCTGTCTACCATCAATACACAAAGCGTTTCGTAAATAATTAATAATCGTTAATGTACGGATTTAAAAAGCCTGTGGATAATCCACACAGCACACTCCATTCTATAATTAGTCGTAAGCTACATGCAGTTTTATCCATTAACGATTTTAATGAAGGGAGGCGATGAGACGACTCATGTAGGTGGTGTGTCTCGATAAAATGTAACACGATATTAATATTAAGTATTTTGAGCAAAGCTTTACCTGACTATAGCTACTGTTATAACGTATTATATCTTTTTGTACACGTTTTTCCCCCAAGTGCTATATGTAGATTACCTTTGTATTAATGATACATGAAATTGATATTCAAAATGTACACATTTGAGTATCAAAACGTTCTAGAGTTTTATAGATTTCTTAAAAGGAATACGATAAATCTGACCTGTTAATTGTAATTTATAACCAAATAAACGACTTTTCCTTTAAATCTGATTAAATACCCTGGGCCTATTCAATGTACTTAGAAAAATATCTGAAAAAGAAAACCTATTTTGGTTTGGGTTTTCTTACTGTTTTTAACAAGATCTACAAAACGTGCGTTAATTTATCACCATCGCACACCAAGTTGCTTTAACATCAAGTTGGATCATAATTATTTAATGTTCATACTCGTAATAATTAATGCAAGAAGCATTTCCTTAACATTACTTGAAGCCTTTTGTAAATGATTAGATCGCAACAAGATGATGGCGGTAAGGAAATTAAATTCTATTTAATTACGCGATGTTGTAAATCGATAAAGACAGTGCGGTGTTTAATCAACTGAATATTACAACAAAGTGTTTCAATAAAGCATCTTTGAGCTTTAAATATATTTATATTGCACAATACAATTTTCACCGACAGAACTGGAGTAAGGCAAAAGTTTTGAGAACTACAGATACAATGCTATGATAAAATGAGACGCTCGTAACAATACAGTCGCAGATTGCACTAGCAGCGACATGTCTGCAACGTTTGGCGTTTATATTTTATCGCACATTGTAAAAGTCCGTGAGATAGCCGTGTGTGCCGCGCAGGACGTGGCTCACAAAGACTTGGCGGCTGGGCGGTGTTTATGGTAGGATAAAAGACCCCATCAGATTTCTAAGCTGCGCTTTACATAGCCGATTATTAGGCTCTGCGTCGGTAAGCTTTTTGATCCTGAATCCCCGACGCTCTGTCATGACGCTTTCGTGAAAAAAACTTTATTCGGTTCAACTTAAAATATATATTTTTTGGTACAATAATTATAATAATTCTAAACTTCTTCTAAAGGTGAAATGCCTTGCAAATCCAAGTACAAGTTTCACATATTATAATTTCAGCGTCTTCATATTGAATTTTCGTACCTAAATGTTTTACTTAGTGCTACACAAAATATTTGTATTACAATATTTTGTCTTGTAATCCACTTTACGCCTGTAACAAAAACATGAATGAAAAATTCAGCGAGAACAGGTAAAATTGTAAAGGATGGAATGGGAGACAAAAAGGGAGAGACAGAATGCTAATGAAGATTATAACGGGTTGCGTTGCGACGTAGAGACGCGACGCCCAGAATATTCATACCGTTCGACCAAGTTTTTTCTTCAGTGATTTTTCTTGTGACCCTTAAAGTACAGATCCTAAAGCCTACATTGTAGTTTCTACTATTGCTCGCGCGCCCTACTATTAGACAACGTTCGTAACGAAAGATTTCGCATGCAAAACTTCACGAGAATATTCAAACTCGGCGTAGGCTGTATACAACTCCAGTGCCCCTTTAGCTTTTGCATTCACAAATGTTTGCCATCGTGCGAAAGAATAAGGTCATGAGAAAATGTTAGTGGTTTCTACTATACTGGGTGCAAACCCCAAATTTAGACGGAACCTCTTTTGAAACGTAAGTCCTCTCTGCTCTCCACAATTTACACGGGTCATTATATATGAGAGCTTTAATTTAACCTCTAAATATAGAAATAATATTTTCGTGCATTTAAGAAAATAAGCTTTGAAACTTTGCTTGCATGAGTAATGGTTTTAATTACCTAATGGGGCGTTCTTCATAGTATTTTTATGCAATCTTTGCCTTTGACAGGAGTGCAAAGTGAAAACAATAAACTCTTTATTGTTGCGATGAGTAATGCAATATAAATTGAGTAGCCGCTGCCATCTGCTCTGCATCGCCGCCGCGTGTAATTAACGCAGTCTGCCAGAACTGGTTTGACCCAGGAGGTTGTCTTGATCCTGTGCGCTTGTCCATTGCGGAGATATTGTTCGCGCGGATTGTTTAATCAGGTACTATTTCGTTACGTCGTCAACGTCTCCCCTTGTTAATTTCGTTGAGAATTTCTAGACGGTTGATTCTCTTAGGGATTACCAAAGTTTTATTATTGCAATACAGTAAGGTCTCATTCTTGGTTGACGTCACGGGTTGGAGTTACGACGGGGCGCACTCGTTACATAACAGACTATGACTATTTCATTAGCAGTATGAAATTATGAACCTTGCTGTATTTTTATAACGGTTTTGGACGAGGTTTTATTATGAAGGAAACATCTCTATCTCAAATAACGGATTGCTTGATAAAAAATAAAAGTTCCAAGGGCACGCAACGCGAGACCTTAATTCTTAATTTGGATCTGCAGTAATCAACCGGCTGTTCCTGAACACTTCCATTCAAACTGTGTAATTTTAAAGGTGCGTGTCACTAGAACAATGTTGCCTGTTGTGGATGTAAACTCCGCGCATACATTTGTGCCGGCCATTTTAGTGATCGAGTAGCGGTATAATGGACAGCATCACTTGAGCGTGCACCTGGTGAGCTGCCAGCGACTCCGGCCCACCACGCGATACCTATTTTGTATTTTAAGCACATTACACGCAGATGGAATACGACTTTTATATCTTTAACTCCTAGTGTGCTAAATAAAATACGAGTAACGATGATTAAAACTTAACGACTCAGGAAGATGTTAAAAACAAAATTTACATTATTTATAACTTAGAAAAATGGGAGGATTTTATATCATTATTGAAATTATTTTAATATATTTTTATCCAGAATATAACTCAGCGTAGGTAACCGTAACTTCCATTAGCAAAGTGATTTGGAGTACTAGCACGTTCATTTAAGGTACGCGGCTCTAAACGTCTTGTGAGTACAGAAACAGGCTAATCCGTGTGTCAACAAGTACCTCAATCTCACAAAATTATTATTTTGCTTTCTTGATACTACAGCGAGTGAAATATTCACAATTGAATGTAACAAGCAAATATCAACTAGGTAAGGACTGTAAACATATTCAAGCCTTTTATTCCATGAACTAAAACATTTGAATGCAGCTACCGCGACTTTAAAAAGAAATTCTGTTGTTAAGGTTCCTCGAGACGTTTCAAGTATTGGACACAGATCAAAAACCCATTTGTGTGTGGAAACAAATAAAATACGGATGAATTCTTTATGTGCAGATTCTTCGCGACGTATCGTACGCCGCTAGGGCTCGTGTACTTCTTATAGACAAACATATTTATTTTTCATAACAATACAGAACGGTTTTTTGTATTTACAATGGTATAGAGAGAAAGTACTCGTCGACTGTTTGTTAAATTCGCGCTCGGCTCGGGAAGCTCCGTAATAGTCGGTTATTTGATTTGCAGAATTTCGGCAAATGTGTTCTCATTACCTATGTCCTGTTCATGCTGTTGTTATTAAATAACACATTTTGGTTGCAAAACTGTGTGTTTAATTACATGTTGGTTTATTTTGTACCTGACAAGCATGGATAATTTTATCGACGTGTAAATGAGCTTTATGTTTTACTGGGTCATTTAAAATGTATTTAACTGCCCTTATCCGATCAGCAATTCATTTGTATTTTCAACGACGACCTCACAATAGCTCTCGGCTAACTGTCGACGAATTCGTTAATTCGATGCTAAATAGATAGTTGACAATAATGCTATTAACTTCGAATGATTTAGATATTCAGCTCAGCTCCAAATTTTGGGAAGTTGGTTTAAACTGGTAACATATTTACGACGGAGATAATTTTGTTACGTAATTAATCGGCAAAATGTGTGCGAAAATATCGCTGAAGTAAACTAGTTATCTTTAAACACGGATTGAGGTCAAAATTATTTGAGGATAATCTGAATATTCTTAAGTACCTACTTGCTCTTTTTTCGTCCAGACCAGATAAGGAATTTATTCAAAATAATATCCAACTGACCAGTATAGTTTATTAAAAGCAGCTACCAGTGTTTTACTGTAGGTCTTTGATGGAGCATGACGGCAAATTGCTCGTGATGGATGCGGCCCAAATTTTAGGCCGTCAATCATTAATCAGTTGCATGTAAGGTACCCCGGGTGGCGCTGTATTTGCATCCACGTTACATCCGACGCCCTCGGCAATCGCCGGGACTCTTCCGCGCTGATTGGCTAACCGTCCACCAAAATGCAAAAACAAAACACAACCATTGTATTCGGTCAACCGATTTTTAGAAGTCCAGTGATATGACAAAATGTTTTATTATCCGACCGATAAATCACCGCATGCACGTTATTCCAGTGCATAAATGTGATTGTAGTATATGAATAAACCAAATTATTCGTTTGCAAACAAATTACGTATTGCAACAGATTCCCACTGCGCAATGCAAACTCACAAAGAATAGTTTTTGGTTCGTCGCGACTACATCCGCTCTCATTGTGCCGTACACAGGCCGACATGTAATGTAAGAGAAAAAAGAAATCAAAAGCAATGATGTCGATCGGCCGTCCTTCAATAATGCGGAAGCAAGACCTGTTTGGAAGTTTTCTCATTACACTTCAAATGTAAACTTGGAACAGCTGGAGCTCTTTATTATTAGTTACCCATTCAATGTTCTTCTAGATTCTTCTTTTTGAGCGCACTGTTTATAAGATACAGAAAGCATCAGCTCTCTCTAATGCTTATTTCAATGACCAATACATTTCCAGTACGTCTTTGCCCGTTTAAGATAAGTATCGAACGAACCAAGTCTCGGTACTCTCGGTAACAACTCAACTTTAAACCTATTCTAGTGGGTTCGTACCGCCAAAAAAGATGTAAACTAAGTAAAAACACTTCAATTATTTCTTTGAATTTTTTTTTTGTGATTTAATATGAAATGGAGGAGGAGCAAAATTTGCGGCACCGAGACTACGTTTTTTCTTAAAATAATACTTTCACAATGGCTAAGGAAAAGAAAAACTCGAATCCTTTTTTCTATTATTTATCAAGCCGACATGTCTGGAAACTTGATTCCTTACAATTGAATTGTCTCCTCTTCAAAATATAAACGTGTATTTATATGTAAATTTAATCTTTTAGGTTCTACTGTTTTCAAAGTTTGCTTTAACAAGACAGTAAATTGCTTTGGTTTCTAAGTACTTATTAAGGGTTTGAGGTGACATACAACAAAGTTTTGGTGTAACTCTATCGCTACCATTTTATTCTTAAATGATGTCAACATTTGAGACTGATCAGATTTATCGATCTTTTCGCATCACATGCGGAGCACCTGACTACGGTGGCCGATAAAAAGTGATCATTGGCTTAATTAATTACCCGGAGATATCGGATTTCGTGTAGTAAGTACTGTGTGAGGTCTGCCCACTTTTTGCTACCTCCAATGTGCTCCGGTGGTTCCCACAGGCATTTCGGAGTTAGTTTCTCACGGCTCTATACAAATTAAGTGGGCTGGATTAAATGGCGGCTCTGAAATATGCTTACTGTGTTACTACTTAAAACACTTGTTAACGTTGCGTTTTACATAGCCATGTGCACTTTATAAAGAATGAATATTTTATTTCAAAGCATTTTCTCGCATTTAAAACAAAATGGACAAGTACACATTGTTGAATGTAAAAAAAGCTTTTAGCGAATGTAGAATTCTAGATGCTTTAAATTTAAATAAAAACTGTTGAAAACAATAGAGCTACAACCATTTGTTTGATCATAAATGGGTCGAGTGCAGTGGTTTTATCTTTTTCGATGGTTAGGAAACTAACAAAGTTAATATGACAAAAGAATAAATGATTATATTCCTCGCCACAGTGCAAAAAACTGAACCATTTCAGTGACACAGTCACGGTGACTACTGTCCAGTTAACGTGTCAAGCTTACCGTGCAAAAAGTTCCCTAATTCAGCGTCACAGAAGATCAGAAACACATTAACTCTATCCTTTGATAATGAGTAAAAAGGCCGGGTGTAGTGAGCAGCGCGTTACGCTAAGATTACTTCTCACCGCAAATAACGAAATGGCTCTGTATCCTTTTGTGAATCACAAAATGCCTTCTTAAATTAAGGTTTCCAATCTATTTTAGTTCGCTATAGGAACGTTAGGCCTCACTGGACCATTGTCGCTGCCAGCCTATTGTTGTGGGACGTACGGCGAACAAAAAACCACCGATGGCTCATATGACATGTTGATTGTGTTCTGCAATCAACCAACTCTATTCCTTTTTAATATAACGTTGATAACTTTACTCTTTGTTCTCAAAGTTGATTTGTTTTTATTCTTTTGTATGAAACGATTTAAACGAATAACGGTTAAGATAATCTACTTTACCTAGACGTAGAATTCCTTTTGAAACTTTAGTTTTACAGTAATGTTTTGTACTGCGCGATTCTCTTGCATTTTGCTTGGACTTTTTGCCTTTATACGTTTATTCACATTTTTATAAGATTACAAGGAAAGTTTTTACTTTGGGAGAAAATGCGTTGTAATATCCACATTCACACGAAGATAAAGAAATTTGAATGGTAATACTGTTGTTCGGTAGGTATTATGTATTAAGTGTTCATTCATTTTATCAAAGGTTGTATGAAAATAGACGGCCAGACCTTTATATCAGTTATTTCACAAAATTGAAAAGCTACAGAAGTCTATAAAGCTTATAAATTGGTAACTAATAGAAAAATTGAAATGTATAGAAAATGGTTCGTTGGAATAAAAATTACATTGAATGTTAAACTTCAATCCAAAAAAAAATGAATGAAGCTGTTCTACTAAAAATATTGAATGTTAGGTACTAACTGAACTTTTCTTTATGTTCAAATGTTTTGAATAACTTGGTTGTGAGTAGGTAAATAATTAGACCTAATAAGTTATTCAGACGTTAATTATTCTTTGCCGCAAAGTAACCAAAACGTTATGTAATACGAATAAACACCGAAAATGAAAGATAGAAAATGAGAATTCGAAACTTTTGATATCAGTAGAATACAATTTCTTTAGGTATGTTATACTTAGATTTTACATATTTAAGTAAAATAAGATGTACCATTCGGAGTACTAAAAACTGTTTGGCAAAAAAATCTCTGACTAGGTCAGACAAGGTTTTGAGCAAGTAATCACGAAGAATGGGCCATTTCATGCCATCTCATCACTTATCTTAGGGCTGCAGTTGGCACTGCGCCAGCCACGCCACCGCTCCTAGCACGTATGCTTATAATAATTGCGAGTAATTAGAACACGGCTGAAGTGCCACAAGCCAGCAAATCACTACTAGTGACACGCGATTCGTGGACAAACTTACTGCGAACTTCATTACTCCTATTACTTCATTCTTAACAAAAGAATACTTGAGACCTTTTCAAGCAACGGAATCCTACCTTTCGAAAACAAAGAGGTTCGTCACAATTAATTATGTGGGTTCCAAACCCATCGTGAATTTAGGTCAGACTCAAAAGTGGTTCTCTCGGTTGAAAAGTTAAAACTATTTTACTCCCTCTTCTAGTTCTAGCGAAAAACTCGTATTTTTACTAATGAAACTGATATTATTATTGACTAAATACTATTTTACTAACGACTTGTCTTAAATGAAAGAGAGTTCTTATCAATAGTAAGCGTAATTAGAAGGTATCTTCATATTGAAGTAGAAAATTAAACAATTATTCATAATTATAATGTATGCAATAATAAAACAAACGAGTATCCTACATAATAACGTTGCATGGGAACATCTCCCTATCCAAAGTACGTATGATCCAACAATATATTAAATGGAATAGCATATCGACCGGTAAAATGTCGTGGGTGCAACCACGGTGCAACGGTCACCCGTTGGCGGTTACAATCACCGACCGTGAACAGACCCTGCACCTGTTATTATCGCGGTCAAACCAATAACAACCCCACTTCTGAATCATACACAATATTACTCAATCAACCTTTTTTTTGTTCAAAGTAAACGCACGAACTATCATAAATCTTTCTAGTTTTTTTTACAAGTCAGTATTGCATTGCTAATTCAGGTCAACGCTCGGCGACACACGGCGAAATGAAAAATCTTTTGCATTCAAAACCTTGCCTTCATTTGCCACTATTTTGATTATCACGAAAATGGAACAAACGCCATCAAATCGACAATTGCTATAAGGAAAGGGTTCTTTTACAATATTCGCTACCCTCGGTGCCATTACGTCAGGACCTGATCCGGGCCAACCGGACCGTGAATCATCATGGCCAGCGATAAATTTAGGGAAAATAGCGCAAGTAACGCTTCTGTTCAGAAAATCTTGTTAGGTGCGTGTAGGGCCCGGCCGACGAGCGCGCGGCTCCCTACCTTTAGGGGACCGTTAACTGATAAAGAAATTATATCATATAATTGATAAGTGATTCTTGAAACACTTCAGAAAATGACTAGAAAAGTTTGTGACGTCTCAATAAAGCGACCAAAAAGATATATAAAATGTGATCAAGACAAACGACGTTATAATGGCTTTCTTAGAACAGACTGGTACACTTTTAAATAATTTAAATCCAACCTCTTAGTACGGAACTCCAAAAATAAGGAAATTAAGATAATTCTTAGAAACTTCTAAACCGGGTAAAAATTTTCCATATTCCGCTAACAATACCTTTTTGTGTTGTAACATTGCCCAAAGTTAGTTATGAGCTGGTAAATGTAAGAAGCACAAGAAAGCTTTTGTTATGGAAACCTAATAAACCTTGAGATGTGAAGCACTTTTGTACGAGACATAGAGCTAGTCTTATAAAACTAACATCATTTTAAACTAAAGTGAAAACATCCACGCACAATACAAACGAAATGTTCCATTAAAACATAACTAGTAGAGTTCATTATTAATTATTAGAAATTTAGTACAGTAGTTACAGGCTCTAAAACAACACTTTCATGTATCTGTGAGTACTTCAGGCGAATTTGAATTGTTTAGTAACATTTGAATGCGCTCACCCGTCAAAGTTGCGGCAAGCCATACATCAAGCATTTTGATGTTAAGCCCTAGAGGTGAGACAATGCCGGCCCCACTATGACTAGTTCGTTATAAGTTCGCCTACGCGCAAATTGATACCGTCTTCGTTAACAAGGTGTTAGGACCCTTTGTCCTTCGGTTTGGAATATTCCGCTCAACACAAACCCAGCTTGGATAGAATTTCCAACTTCTAATTAGAACTCCGACCAAACCGGCCGAGAATGTCCGCTAGCCTCTTTTCGTTTCAACAATGATTTTAATTTTAACCGAAGCGTCGGCTTACATTCTTATGTGAACGCGGATACCTAATTTCCTCTCTTACAATTCTACTGCACACTTTTTCATTTCATTTCCGTTGGTTTCCGCAAATGCAGAGATGTAATCGAACTCTTTACTCTCAACTTCATATTTCAAAAGTCCGCTTTTATATTTAAGCTCGGAATCCGCTTCAAACAACATGGTCGATGACATAAAATACAGTTCAATGGTGGGGAATAAACGTCGGAATGGTTTTTAATGGATTCTATTTGGTTAGGTAGTAAAGTTCATTACTTTGTTGAACTTAAGATGAAGCCCGATAAAGACATTTTGAGACATCTTGCGTTAAGAGTCTTGGATAAAATGGTAAACCGTTAAGAAGTTGTTACCTTTTAAGATGATTAGACTCAGAGTAAAGGGTTGTTTTCTGAAGAAATAGAGGCAAGAACTTATGAGTCAATCTAAGAACATTTATTAGACGGTTAACCTAATAAAGCAATCATTGGGACTGTTTCAGTAGATATATTTGTTTAACGACCTAGAATATCTTGTGGTTCAGAATACAATAGTAGAATAGAATAGAATACTCTTTATTAAAAGCACAGTTTATACGTCGTAATGAATAACGTATTAGAAATACTACTGTATTGCCGCTTCATAATAGAATTGATATTTTTGTTAGCAAAATGAACTAATTTAATTTGTTTTTCTGACTAGTAACAATATTTTTGTAAAGTAAATATTTTCAGTTAACTAACTAATCAAACATTTGTAATCAATACAAACAAAATTTGATTATGTTTTATAGTTCTTTTTTTCTTTGGTGTACGGTTGTAAATTTTAATACCTACTTATAAATACAAACACATGATTATATTTGTCAACGACTAAATAAAATAACCTACCCAAGTATTCAAAATAAACTGATTTAATAATTGAATTTGAATTGAGCATTCCTATAAGAAAAACGATGCCATAACTTTTCGATAAGAACATTTTCCGAATTAAATTTGATGATAGCCATTAGTCCCAGAGTATGTTACCAAGGTACCTGCAAATAGTTAAAGCACACACTAACCTCCTTGGAGATCTTGCTGATGTGCGTGCGTTGCTCAGCAATCATGGTCCTCATCTGCTGTGCTTCATACTTGATGCGGCCGACTTCGTTGTCCAATTTATCGATTCTTGCTTCCTGGGTCCGAGCTAATTGCGCCAAGTCCGACGTCTCCATTAGAGCTTGTTTCAACTGCGAAATAAAAAAAATGATAAACGAAATGCAAATTGCTTTTATGACAAAAAGGGGCATTCGCCTCGCTAGCAATCAAATAGAACCTACGATATATTAAAACGAAGCGTGGGCTTTGTTTTTTGAAAACAAACACGATCGGTGGACGCTCGGGTCTATTAAATTTCTATTAATGCCAATAACGTTCTTTCCAAAAAGAAACACACTGGCCTTTGTTCTCCGTCCCTACAATTTATGTCCTCTCTCTCAATTTCCTGTTGCAATATACAGTTAAGTAAGCTTGTCCGTCATGAGAAAATGAAATTTTTATTTTTCAATACATAACTGACTAGATACCTTATAAAAGGGTGAATTTAATAGAATACGAGAGGGCCTTTCGAGCGCTTTCTGATATTCAATTTTTCCGTGTAATCCGTTTGGTAGACATTCACTTGGGTGGGTCCCCCCGAAGGCGAACAATAACTAGCTTTCCTGAACAGTTACCTATCTTCCGTAAGACTACCTTGCTACCGGACTATAATAATGTAATGGTTAGAAAATGAGCTTTCTTTAAAAATACCCGACTCTTTATTTTACAACCTATCTCAAGAACAACAATAGCATTTTTTTTTCTTCTTCATCTAATAATAAAAAGCAAAGTGATGCCTTAGTTTTTAAGTTCTTTAAAATTAAGGAGAAATTAAAAATCGACTCATGTAAAACAACTCACAAATTTCTACTCTCGGTACAATTTGTGATAACGAGCGACGATCTCTGTTGATTATATTATTGGCGGCGCGTGATTTTACTGTCGGTTCATTAGTTCGTGTCTCTGTCATTATTGGCCATTACCGCACATAGCGGCGCCTTGAGCGAACATGTCCCCTCCAGTAGTTCCTTGGAGCTCTTTTTAACTCCCGGTTGTACCCACACATGTCTTACATTAAAAGTTAGTGAAGTTAATTCGTACCTCGTTCCTAATGGCATGCAGTTGCCTCAAAAGCTCGGAGTTATTGACGCTCTCGCCGAGTTCTCGCATTTCGACGCGTATCTCTTCCATGGACCGTTTTGCCCACTGCAGAGTGGTGCGCTCGTTACGGTTCATGCTTGGAGCGTGGATAGCGGCGACTTGTCTGTGAAATAATTGTTAATTAGGAACATTCATATATTTTAATTTACTTAACATTATAAAATGTGAATCGAAATTTTATTTTATGTCTTTTTTTTGGGCTTTCGTTTCTGTCATGCTAGCAATATTAACGAGTAATTAGATAAATATTTTTTTAATTTTTCGAGCACATGTTTATACAAGCGTGTCTCATTCATAATCGTGTGCGCAGGATGCAATGTTATGCAAGAGCGGACAAGCAGCGCCGTGTCTCCTGCGCGGCGGCCGACAGCGGGGACCCTTCCGGTTCCATTTTGTAATAACATTAGCTAATTATACAATATCCCCCAACAACATGTCCTACCATGTCGCCGCGTTACAATCTAATTATATTTTATTAGACAGCCAACACGATAACGAATTTCCAGCTCTACATATTTTAAAACCTATTTATATCTTTCACCTGTATAATAAACTATATTTTTATTTGTATTTCAATGTAAATACAGGCGCATGTATCCACAAGTTTTAAGTGAACATCGATAAAAATAACGTTATCAGACTTTAAGGTGCCGTGCTGTGATAGCAAACGCCAAATATTGGTTTAGTTCCCAAAGATAACGCGTTACTTTCCGAATGTGAGTATCTAATGATATTTAATCTGGCGTATCGCGGACCGGACATAATATCGTCAGGTGTTGGGCGCTATTTCTCCGTGCTGGCCAACGCTTGCTCTGTGTACATATAATATGTTATGGTTAATTTTGATTCATGATGTTTGCAAACGCTCAAAGCCAGCGGAAGTGAGTAGAATCGCCGTGTTTGGTTAGTGAACGTGTTTACTTCACTGCCCGCTTCAGAGTTACTGTTTTATCTAAGTTCTTAATTAAAATACTTTGTTCTCGTAGCACACAGGGCAGACTAAAGTAAATGAACCTTCATCTCTTTGGCAATCATTGCAAGTCAATGGGACCGAGTTCAATTATCAACTCGCATAATGAACTTTTACGAATAGATTGAATTATTCACAAAGCAAGTGGATTTTATTCCTGATTACATGTACGATTGTTAATGAAGGCTGTATTGTTCGCTGTTATTTGAAAGGATTTTATTGAAAATAATATATCTTTGAGAGCACTTCCTCCTGCTTAATTTATTTTTCACAACGGAACTAGGATGAACAATAATGTTCATTCCGGGGTTTAATGTGTGTATGTTATGTCGGCGAGTGCGGCGTGTGTGCGGACTTCTTTGTTACGAGCTTGTTCTCTATACGAAATACCTAAATCCATATTACTATTCATTAATAAACAAATAGATCTTATTACAGTCGCTATTGTTTGAAAACCTATTGATCTTAACATGCAGCCAGCTTGAAGCTGTATAATAATAGTGAATAATTTTATAGTTTAAATAATGATAACAAAGGATAACCTCGATCGAGGTTCTCAATTTTGCTAACATAACAGTAATTATAAATTATGCCGGACTGGTTTCAAAGCACAATTAGTGCTTCATAATAACCTTTAGCTATAATCCTGCAATTATCACTGTTTGAAATATTCTGTTCTGCATTATTCAAGTAACAAGGTAACATAATACTTTAATACGATCGTTTTAGTATAATTATTGTCATCATAACCGGAGAGCTGCCAGCTGGACCAAACCCTCTCGCTGCAATAAATTTCCATAACGAACGCTACTGGGCCAGCTCTCATGAATAAGATGCGATATCCCTGTATCCATTCTTGAGGGGCTACTAGTGCGAGTATTAATGTTTAATCAATTCAATTGTATGGAAGTTCGCATTCATACAGTTCGATGTGAAATATTTGTAACAGGCTGGCGAGGTCTATTGTCGCGAGTGGCCTACTTAACGAGTAACCTACATGAAACAGGTAGTAAAAAGTAAATTTCCAATTAACTTTGTCAGCTTCTCGGTTAACGTTGCCCATGCAATGAAGTCGATTTGTTACTTTTCCAGACATTAAAGGAGATTGTAATACAGCACTTTTTTATGGCGGCAATAATCTCCAAACGCGAAGGATGGAGACCAGAATTTCGGAAGCATTATTAAAATTAACAATTTGGGGAGAGCGCTAAATTGCTTTTTTCGGAGAAGTTTAAATGTAAATTATATTTTATTGAACTTCGGTTTTCAGTAACAGCGAATAATAACGACGAAGTGCGGCTTTGAGGGTGCACGCCACGTGCCTCAGACGCTAATCTAAAGCGCTCTATAACGAATTAAGATTACGGCCGCTTCAATTGGATAAGGTTTTCACTAAGAAACCGGTTTTTATTAAATCAATGTAAAAAGCTGTGACTATAGCCTGAAGTAGAAGTTAAAATTGCACATTTCTGGCCGATTCAACAAAAAAGTATTATTAAAAAAAGCACTTTATTATTTTGTCATTACTATAAATTATGTTCAAAACACACGACGGAAATTCCAACGTAACAGGCAGGTAGCAAAGCATCGCTTCGGCACACGTCTTTAATTCCACTGAATACTCCATAATCACCGAAACAGTATTTAAGTGGCAAATATGCGCGCAATCGACCCAAGATTATTCATTCAACTTCCAAAAAAAAACTCCGACCAGCTTTCATTGTACCGGCAGATGCAAAGATGCCATATGCTCCTCAAAGTATTAGAAAAAATCAAATCGAATATCACCCTTATAACAAAGCACGGGCGAGCTCTTGATAAACATCGACTTAATAAAAAAAAAGGTTTAAATTGAGCCTCCTTGGCGGTTTTGTAATTTCGCCTTTATGTCTATAGGCCGCAGAGTTTTTTTTAGCGATCCTAAAACTATTGTCAGTTGGCCAAATGCCGTCGAAACAGAATGACCGTCATTAGAAATAGCACCTGCCTTTTGTTAGACATTAGAAGTTGAATAATGTTCGTCCTTTACATGAGGAAATAGGGCCCGAATAGCCGAGCCAAAAGACTGGGGCGAGTAAATTTTAATATCGGGAAGAAAGGTAAAAGTAGGATGATGTAATTTATTGACGGTTTTTCTTATAAATAATGTAAACCAATGCCTCTCAGTTCGATATAAATGGAAAGGTAAGTATTTATTGTGTAGTAAGTGTAGACGTAAACGTAACATTAGATAGCTGTTTGAATTCACTAATAAAAACAGTCAAACGCGTATTTTTTAAATAATATGAGTTGCTCATTATAAATAGCTCAGAATTCAGAGGATCGGAACAGCTCTACTTTTTTTATATAATTATTGAGACCATATTTGGTGTGGTGCGCACGCGCGCCATTACCGCGCCCGGATGTGGGTCCTAGTATATATATACATACAGGACATAAATAAACATCCAGCCAGATGTTTACCCCCATGGCCGTTACTGTTACCGGTGACAATTAGCTATCTACAGACTTTGTGCGGCAGGGGATTTATTCTCTATCTTATGGTCACAGAACGCTGTTAGCTAATTTTATTGCTGTTTTAGATAACGCAAACCTAGACACGGGGTTAAGGTTTCGTAATTAAATAATTGCGTAGTTACTTTAGATAACCTAGACAGTAATTACTTTATGATTTTAAAGTATTCTTAGTAGTAACTACGCTACTAAAGAAAATATCTATATGAAAACGTTATTTTAGTTACGATTGCTTTTTCAAATCAAAACAAAAGAATGCTAGGGCACGATTCCTTTTTATTTTTTCAAGTAAAATATTCTGATTTTGAGACATTGCTCGTAAGAGTCAACGAATCGCGACCCTCGCATACATATATTGCTGTCTACGTACAAGTAAATATACGTTGGAGCCTATAAGAATAACCTGTACAATTATTTTGCAAAGATTGGAATGCGTCTTCAAGCTCAGCTGTTCGTTTTACGGCCGATGACTTTTACCTGTTTAATACAAGACCAATAAAATCATACATAATGTAGAAAGATATTTTCTCAACTCCCTATGTCTGTATACATCAATATTCAGAGCACATCCTGTTATAATAATAAGATAATATTATTATAGGTCAGGTCCGATGCGAAGCCAAACGCTGAGCTTATAGTAATTAATAGACAATTATTGACAAATCATGTTCTCGTAATACAACTATCAATTGGATTAAGTAATTGGATTCAATAGCAATTATAATCTCGTGCCTGAGCTGTATAGTAAGCTAGATTGGCGGGATAAACATTTAGGTATAGCGCCGCCCCTAATTGCATTCTGATAAAGGGCTTTCACACCGTGTAACGTACATTCCATCCATCTACTCAGTATTAATCCAAATTACCTTTGAATGTAGTGACTGCATAGCTAACTAGCTTATTACTTCGAATTCAAGTAAAACATTTGAATGTTGATACTAAGCACTGATTATATTGAAAAAAGAAACGGGTTCTTAAAAACAAATGATCAATGCAAAATAATTGAAAGCACGAAGATTCGCTTTTGGTATCTGATTTTTTTTCTATAATGTCTTAGTATTAAGTTGACTGGAATCGCTCAATCACTCATTTATTAATTTTTAATAATAATGTGTAAAACTATTTTATACTGCAGACGTTATAACCGTCTTACACGCATCAAGGAACATAACCCTACTGGAAACCACGTCGAATGCATTAAATTAAACTTTACTTCTAATAATAATCATAAGTAACCTGAAATAAGCCTACATGATTCTTCTAACAAGCCACCGTAAATATTATTAAATATTAATTTATCATAACCGCATTTAAATATCAATTTATTTTGTCTGAACAACAAACTTAATATAGGTACTTTAATGATCTTAATTTCATATATTATTATGTATTCCAGAACGCTGCATTTACAATAATGCATTTTTTGTAGGAACAATATGTTGCCTATTAAGTTAATGTCCGCGTATTAATACAACAACTTAAACTAAAAGGCTGTTGCTGTTCTCAATGTAAAAATAAACTGAGACTTAATAAAAATCGATGAACAAAACTGATATCTACAGCTGGCGACGTTGAATTTCAAGTATGCAAACGGGTACCTTTGCTGTTCCCAGATGCACACTCATCTGGCACACGAGATGGCACATTCTAACTATAGCCACTTTTAATCTCTTAGCTTACTTTAAATCTTACACCACAGATATAAGGATCAAATTAGCGCGGCTCGCCCCCCGCGATCAAGAGCCACCACTTCTCACTAGACGCAGGTGCTTTTCATAGATAGAGCTTAATTTACTGCCAATTATACGTAACCAACATATGGTATACCAATCTCTTACCATTTGTAGACGAAATAAAAACTATGTATATGAATAATAGAGCACTAAACATAGAGCCCCAAATTTAATTCAAAATAAAATAAATAATAAAAACAAAACAAATGAATAAGGAAGAGTATTTTCAAAGGAAGTCGCGGGTACTAATTTTTTGTGTACATTGTGAATTAAAGCAAGGACTGAGAAATTATTCTGAAAAGATCTCCCTTGCTCTACATGTTAAACGAGCATCCTCTTTTTTGTCGTCAAATGTTCAGGATTTGCTTTCGTATGCATTATAAGAGCTCTCTCAAATTTAATCAAACCGGAAATAAATCGCTCGAGACTGACGATGTGATGCCATACCGACAAAAGTTAAGTATTCAGAACGTTTTTATAAAGTATAATAAAAAATACACGACGCGGCGACGTTCAAAAGTTAAGATAAGAGTTCTGTCTGAAGTCTGAATAAAATCAAAATCAAGTCACAGCACTGTGAATTTCCATTAATTGGAAAAAAATATTTGAATCAATGACAAAATTAAAATAGCAACAGAAATAGGATTCGTTGATAAGTGCGCATCCTCGAGCGACCCTCGAGCCTTAATTTCTCAGTAGCGTCTCGAGAAAGAAATAAAAACGGCGATGTCTTTTAAAATCCCCCAAGGGGAAGCCGAAGAGGAATAATCGTGTCGATCAGATGCCCTGGTTCGCTACAAGAGGCCCTTGTTCCCGGCCATCTCGCACCACTCCTGCGTTTACAAGTTTTATATTATGACACGTCTTGCGAGACTTCAAAGCTCCGGGAAATAGCCATTACAGGTCCTAGCGGCACGCTGCCGCTGGCCTGGAGAGCTCGCGCCTATTACTCTACTCCAAATCACATCGGCATCTCAGCTACGCTACACTTTGAATATTCGAAAAGGGTTTACAACCATACCGATATGAATAAAGCGGATCGAATACCTAAAACATTTTGAACGAATAAATAATTGGAGCTTTATAAATATATCTTCTCAAAATATAATTAGTGTAAGAAGTATATGACTGCCTAATGACTCTGTAAGCCTCGACTTTGCGATACGTGATACGACTGTGTCCATAAACCAATTAATACTAATTAATCCTTAATTCGTGGTATTCTCCGTGAATCTCGTATTTGAACGAGACCGGTTTGTCTATTATTATAAACGTATGTGCGTGTTTTGATTGTATTAATGTTGTATGAAATAATTTGTGGCCGACTAAATATAAATTCGGAAACACTTCATAAAATTTGGGTTTCCTTCCAACGTAAAAATTACTCTTGACCCGATTTTGGTTCAAGTTCCTAACAAGTTTGCGATTGTTTTGTTGTTTTTGCAATACTAATGAACTCTGCGTCGCTGTCAAAAGTCAATCATGTAATCTTTTGTTTTCTTATAAAATTGTGTGTTTTACTTTCCGTTGTTAACTTTATTAGTTTTATTGGTGTCGTAATAAAAAGGATTCAATTTCAAATCCTTATTTGCTTAAAAGAGGTTTCTTTTAATTCTGAAACCGCATTTCGTGATTAGAATATTAAGATGTGTGATTGTACATCTGGTTTTATGACTTGCGCTGTTTCTACGCCAGTCTCTTTTTTCTTTTTTATAGTTAACATTTATAACGTGTGGGTTTATATTTAACGGCTCTGTCTTTAACTGTTACTCGAATAATTTCGCCAACATTACGGCGTATATAAAATGATAGTTATATCGCTTTTGTTGCCCGTAATTTCGCATAAGGTTCACAACACTATTAGAAATTCCGTACCGATAGGGACGCAGTGGTTGGAATGGCTAAGTCCATTGTTTATTTAAGGGTTTCCGTAACAAGATAATGTTACCTTATGGTGAAAATATTTAGCATGTGAAGCGTTGTCTTATAGGAATATGTCACGTAGTCTTATCGTCCATTTGCAACGTCGTGGGACCACCTGCGCTAAAGCGATCCGCGTTTATACGCAAAGATGCGCACGTATACACTATTTTTCATATGAAAATATCTACATATGTATATCTGATATTTACCTATCAATTTTGTCGAGTGTAACATTCTATTTAATTATTTACATATATGCCACTAATCGATATCGATTGAAAAATCGATTTATGTGGAAATATGAAATGTGATGCAATTTTAATCAAGGTTAGACTGATTATCTCTTGGAATTTGTAAACGAAGTAGTTTACTTGACATTGATATTGCAATGAATAATTTTGTGAATTTTGTTCGCAAAATTTGTCTCATTGAGATTAATCTGTCAATGGTTCTTAAATTGGGCACAAATTAGGGTATTGTGTGCAAGATTCATGACTGAATTAAGGCCATGCAGACTGTAATGACTCTGACACTAAATTGGTAGGTATATTTCATATCTCAGTGCACCCTTTCGCAAATCAAGACCGTTTGACCCGAGATTTTGAGAACAACTTAAGTGTGATATGTTTTTTTTGCTCCATTTACATTATCACGTTTTTAAAAGTCTCCTTTAAAAGTTTAATGTTACTTTAGGTTACCGCACTTCTTAGGTGCTAAGCGAGTCAGCTCCGGCCTACATTTTATTAATAATTTTACGAAAAAATTGCAGATGCTAACCAATGTACCCTTTATTGTTTTTATACTTTCATGAAAGGTTTGCCTACCAAAACAGAATAACATGAGAGCTCATAAATAATGCATAATATAGAAGACCCAATCATCTGCGATAACCAAAGTCGTAAAGTAATATTGTATTGCCGAGACCCATTTGTATATTACACGTACTCAATAAACAATATAAAAATGTAATTTGATCGGCTTTTTGCAAATAAGTACGAAAATAGGATTTTTTTCGATGAAAAAAGATTTTTAGATATTTTAATGCGTCATTTGGCAGTTAGCTTAAAATTCAAATTTTAATATATTTTTTTATGGTTTTAAACAGCACTAGTTATTATTTTTAATATTTAAATAGCAATTTATTTCAAAATTTACGCTTTGCTATTTCGCTAGAGCTTTTCATTAAATAAAATCGCAGAGTTAACGCACAAGAAAAATGTATAAAAAGGCACAGCATTGTGAAGATTTAGATTTAAATTAAAATAGTAATTAACCGCGGGAAAAGGCGCTGAACTTAGTTTACAAGTATTTAAAATCAGCTGCAGGTGATGCTCGCTAAACTAAAAGTACATAAAATTCATCTCAAAATATAAAGAAAAAAAATTTACGCTCGGGAATCTGCAACTCCATCCTGTAAAAAATCTTTTGAACTAAAAAATATATTTACTTACTTGACATCATCCAACTCCTTCTTCACCTGGTTCATTTCAGCCACATGGAGACTCTTCAGGATAGCAACTTGTTCAGCAATCGCCTGCAGCTCTTCCCTGACTTTGAATTCGGCAGCAACATTCACGGAAAGTACAGATACAAGCACTAACAGAACAGCACGGGTGGCGCACATTATCGCGATCGCTAACGGAAGTTGGGAGTGCGGCTGTGCGCGAACCGACTGCCTCGAACGAGCGCCGAGACAGGAATGACTCGCAGTTGAAGCGCTCCTCTATATTATACATCAGGGAGTATGTAGGGGCAGATGCGTTCAACAGTTGTCCAGACGCCCGAAGCTTACGAAAGCAGCCTGTTCTTCAGATATCTAACCTACATGTAACAGATATACCTTTTTTTGGAACTCATTTCAACTGATAAGTTGTCATTTAACACCTTGGCAGCCTCCCCTCAGACATATTCTGTTCTTGTCGCTTTTATTCGCGGAATAGACATTTCGAACTCAAACGTGTTCAATAAATGTTATATCTTAAAATATAAACTTAAAATCTCGGTCCTAATTCTGTGCTTTAATCAAAAATTTGCGTCATTCTCCTAAATTGAACAAATATGATTTTATTTCGTGCATTACACGAAAGTGTGTTCTATAATCCTTTTTATCGAAAGCTGATTTTATTATTGAAGCAATTGAATAAAGCGAATATTATAGAAAAACTTTCAATAAATCATTTGCCACGTGGTATTTACGGAGCCTGACTATTAATTCCGTCGCCCAGCTTTGGGCACCGAGTATAAGACGTTTTTATGGAGATTACGCACCGCGTCCATCACTTATGTCCGCGTTGGGAAATGTATTCACCCCCTGTAATAGCTGCGTAGGGCAGAACGAACCGCTAAATAGAAGTTCATTAGACGTTTTACGTGCAGTAAGGCTTACTGTTTAACTTTCTGTTCCGTCTTCATTTAATGTGGTTGATAAATATTCACATGTTTCCTCCCAATCCGGTTGTAATATACATATTTATATTCTACTCTATATTCTACTCTTTCTGTTTATTTAAATAATCACGTTTCCATAAGAAGGTAATTTTTTCATTAATATACTTTCCGAAAATAGGTATTATTATTATCGACTTTACGATCACCTCGACGTAGTCCTTGATCAAATGTTGAGGTCAAATTTTAGTTTCCCCGGATACAATGAATTTTACAGTAGCATCTACCTATCTGACCCCACGACCGATGTACGGGGTAAAACGGTATCCCTATGTTGTGTGTAACTCAAATTTTTCGTTACTTGAAAGTATTGAAGATCAATGCGAAGTTTTCTGGCCGTCTTAAAACGAAACGATATCGGGATCGAATGATAAAATTGATGTAATCACATTTCTATTTTAATACGTAATACGAAATAGTTTTTTGCGTTATAACATAATTGTGTCCTTTTGCTGGAAACGGCAGTCATGTAACAAGGTTTCAGAAGGTCTCTTTATTTATAAATGGACGTTCGCCCATCCTCAGATTCACCGCGGAAAGCGTAGCTTAACCCGAATCGATCGATTACTTCGTTTATTTTAACTCCAACATATATTATGTAAGAATCAATTGATAATACATTACAAAAAATATGATTTCTATTCTTTCAATCTATAATCAAGATGTTTAAGTAAAAGTTAATATTTGTTAGTGAAACTTTTTGAAATATAAAAATAGTTTGATGTATTTTTAACGAAGACATGTTATTCACGTACATGTTACCCACGCCCGAGAAATACGAAGAACCTTTTGAAGCCAAATTTAATACAAGAATGTATATCGTACGAGTGTGTATCGTCGGTTCACTTGAACATTTCAAGCTATAAAGTTTGAAAAGTTCAGAATTGCTTCGACTATTCTCGGAGGTAAAATTTAACATTCTTATATTCCGATTCAATCCATTTGTTGATTAACAAAGCATGAAAATGAGGTTATTCAACAGAGTTTCTACATTTAATCAGGTGAGTCTAAGTTCTCTACTTTTTTTTGTCCAAATTTGGCGATCGCTTAGGATTTTTTGGTTAAGGATATAAAAACTTTTAGTATTTAAATTGGCTAATTGAATGACTGACTTGGTGTTTGAAAACCTATTTAATCTGTCCGATAGATATCCTAAAAAATGTGATCAGTCATTTTTGTCTTTCATCACTTAAATAACTTAAATAAAAAAAAGGGACGATACAGTGAGCTGAAATCGTTGCAAAGTTTTTTTTGGAAATCTATCTGGTAGACTAATTAATTAGCTTTATTGTTAAATACCTAATTTTGCACCTTTACTGACTTACGTCTGTCCACCTTTAATTGGCAGTAAGCTGAATTATCACGAACATATTTAAAAATAAAACTGACATTAGTGAGGTCTTAAAATGTTTATTAGCTGAGTGCAGCGCACTCCGATCGCACGGATATTAAAGGACTCTCGGCCAACGAAAAACCAAGGATTACCTCGCAAGACAAATGAAACCGCGTCAGAAAAATGGCGGCTCGCTCCACCACGACTTACATTATAGTTCATAATAACGAAAACAATCACTCTTATGTGAATAAAAGTATTTCGATTCAATGGCAAAGAATTTTAAATCTTAACTGAAACGTTACTCGTAACTTGATGAAAATAGAATGACACTTTTTTTCGTGGGAAATCATCAAATACCGTCCGTTGTGGCCGCCTGTGGGTAAGGGAGTGTAAGGGAGTGTAAGACTTTTACCCACTACGTTCCTCATGGAGCCCTTTGAGTGCCAGGGTCGCGGTAACTCTTACGAACATACCACAGCCGCGGCAGGAACGACACCTAAGTGTATTTTTCTCGATGTCGTCGTGAATGTAATTTAAGTATTCACAATATGATCGCACTTCGTGTAGAGATTTTGATTTTCAAGCCATTCTCCATAACCACAAATCAGGACGCTGAATTGTTTTTCGATGGCGGTTACCAATTAGCTTGTCGTGATTCTACGTCGTTAGGCACCAACGTTAGACAATACAAAATTTGCGCTCTCAATGCTTTTTGTCTAGCAATTACCGCTTTTGTTGAACCAATAACTCGACTGGATTTATATTTTTATGAAAATATTCGAGTGATTTTCTGCTCACTTAAACATTTTTAATAAAAATCACAACTAAATTTCTGAATTACATTCCGAACTAGCTTGGCCTCGTGATTCTTCCTGCTTTCTTCCCACTCAATTTCATAGTTGTAGTATAGTCTTGTAATATATGATATTCTTCGATAAATGGCCGAATGTATTAAGGATTTTTAAATTCGATTCAACGCCTGAGATTGGTACGTACAATCAAATAAAAACTCTGTGTAGTTATCATTCTCGAGGATTTGTAAAAACAATTTGCATACTTATTCCTAAACGTTTAAACAAATACAATGTTGGAACACCGCCTTCGGGACGATACAGCTTTCGCTGTTTTAATTTGAGACGGTAATTTTCCTGTTCCGACATGATTCGGTGGTTATTTAGCAAACGTATAAAGTATGGTGGTTATACGGAAGACTGGTGTCTTCACGAGTTTTTTTGATCTGGAAATGGATTTATACGATACTTTGATTACGATACTGTAAAGACAATGAGTTCAACAAAATTAAGGTACAAGTCAATGTATCATTTATTTCAAATTAAATGCACAATATTTACAAACTTATAAAACTAAAATTAAAATATTTACAAACATGTACAAATAAAATATATACAAAGATATTATATACAAGGCTTAAAAAATCGCATCAAAAAATTCGTCCGCATCATTGCCGGCCGGGAGTGTGCCCAAAAGGTACAAGTTGACACTTATTTTATATAATAATGAATCATCAACCGGGCCGATTTATTACGAACACATTTTTTATGCATACGAATATACAGTCCTAAAACTTGACATACAAAATATTGTAATTACTCTTATTGCTTGGCAATCTAAAAACAACCTGTTAGGCGAGGTCTAAATAAATTCTAAACGTCTATAATAAAATACTGTCAAAACAAATACAAATTGGACAGAAAACGTGGTGAATTTTAAACCAAAATTAAGCAAGCATCCACAAATTTGGCAGATAACAAACGCGAGGTTTCAGCTCTTTAGTATGGGCCAAGTCTCACGGTACTGATTTAATGTGTTACATTGTACCTGTCAGGTATATTCAGAGGCTCTCTACAGACCAGATTAACCTAATAAACATTCCTAATTTGAGATTCGAGATGTTGACAGGTCGAATGCAGGGAAATAGTTGGGCTAAACAAAGTTCCGTCGGGATTGCTATTATCGCTGCGGTATTATCGTACTGCCCTCTTTTCCAGTTATAGGCTTGATTTTAGCTCAGCAAAATGTAACTAATTTGTATAAGCCGATTTTTACCTCGGTTTAAATATTAATGAGACTTTACCGGTGTCCTAGTGCAGACAACTGGCCAAACTCATATCTAATGATACGAAAAATTTGTACGATATAAATCCGTTAATCCGAATACTTTTGTACATTGTAGAGGACTAATGAAGTATTGATTTATAGCAGTACCTGAGTTTTACAATGTAATCAAAGTGAATAACAAAGATTTAGATTACAGGACAGCAGTAATATAATAAGGCTTCCATGTAATCGATTATACTTTTATACATGATCAAAGAGTCTGTACGCTAGGCAGTTGATTGTTGTTTTTTCCAGGGTCACCAACCAAGGTCGTCAAACGCTTTCTCAGCTGACAGTTTTGCTTCAATAACATAATATGTGACAGCAATTTAGTCATCATTTGAACGTTTAAATTGAATGCCCGTTCAGCAATTTGATACGAAGCCAATGAAACTGGCTATTTTAACAGTTGGTCTCCCACGGCATGTGTGTGACCGCTACCTTTATGGATTAATAGCCCGAAGATATGGTTACAAATTCTTCGAAAATTTAGCTTAAAGATAATTTTAGGATCTACTCATAATTTGCAGGAATTTTTGAGGACATTGTACAAATTAGTTACAAGATTATAGGCAGCAAAGACTTAAAAATGCAAATCTTATCAGCACTTTCTTCACACGCTTTTTTATTGTACCTGTAGGTATAGAAACTTTAGATTTAGCCAAAAAAAAGTTGCTTGTTAAAACTCTTAGTAAGTTATGCTATTCATTATTCGGCCTTAATGAATTTGGCTCATTACCATTCCTCGGAAAGACGCTTATAAGTTTCTAAGAAGAGATTTATATTGAAGATCGTTTTGTAATTATCTTACCTATAAAACCTTAATAATTCTGAGGTGGGACTCCAATCTTCGTTCTAAATATTGCGTAATCGATGTTGAAACCACTCTAATGTATGGAAATTATACCATACTGTGCCCGTGACTCCGTCTAATGTCAGTTATAGCTACAAAAATATTACCCCTTTTGCTGCTGTCGGTTAAAAAGTAGTCTATGTGTCAATCCAGTGTGTCAGCTAACTCCATACCTTATTACATAAAAATTGATTCAACTGTAGCGTGAAAAAGTAATAAACATCCATCCACACTGAAAACATTTTGTGGTTATAGTATTAGTAGGATTTAAAACGATTTGATTTGCGTCAACGATTGTAAATATTTGTCTAGGGCTTGTGTCTTCTAGTTGCATGTTTTCCTCCCCTATTTAAACGCGCATAAATATTTAAATTGTCAATTTTCGAAGATTTGTCATCCTTATTTTTCTAAGCGTTATTGACATAGATACCTACGTGGATAAAGAATCCAGTTGCCTTTTGCAATACTGGTATGTGGTACCCTTTGTGAAGAGTTTGTGAGAGATCTAGAGCTGAATAGGTACGGACGATTGGACGATGAACTATTCAAATAACATGCACAGATTCTCCACGTGTCATATGAGAATTTAAATAGATACATATTTTATGTACCTTGTGATACACTACATGTTTGAATGGACTCACTACACAATATGAAGATATAAACAGCGTTTATGCGGATGGAAATAGACTGTTAAAAAGATCGCAGACTATCCATTCAAAATGTTTGCCGCTATTTTTTTTGGTAGTCTAATTGTATTTTGAAAAAAATATGTTTTTGTAGGTACAGAAACATAGTATCAGTATTCAAAACATAACTCGATAAACCAAGTTCTGTTTAAACACAGTGTAAAAAATATCTTATCATTAATGGAACAAAGTACAACATTGTAAGGGCAACGAGATACGAAATTAAACCTCCTTTAACCATCCATAATTCAAAATCACAGACTGTCCGTGACCCAAGCATGGAGTCTTACTACCACTCCTTAAAGTAACATCATCGCAATTGTAAGAAAGAGACGCCACTATACAGCTTGAAGTCTTCCGTCCCGCTCTTGCAACGTCAACAGCCTTACTTTAAGACATTGTGGTGAGGCATCTGAATAGCTTTGAGTTCGTTATAATGAAGAAAATCTTCGCATTAAAGTGTCGAATCGTTCGTGAGATAATTTAGTTTCAATTTTCAATGACCTCTTATTTATATAAGCGCCATCCACAGAAAGGTCAAGTCATATTTTCTTTTTTAATAAAGGGATCGAAGGATTCACAAGGACTATGTATTAACATATAGGTACCTATAAATATAATATGTAAAATAAGGGAATGAGTGAAGCAAAATCGTTTTTACAGAACTTACGGCTTTTCTATATTTGTTTTTATTATTTTACAAATTGTTAGCAATATAGAACGATATTTTAGAATGATGACGGACTTTTAACCCAAAATTCAAGGTGCAACAGAACGCACTAACATAATAATATAGTGCTAGCATGAAAATACTAATTAATATAGATTTTAAACTTATGTTTTCTAACAAATACTATTACTAATATTATATCTACGGGCCATGTTGCCTGATAATAAAGATTATTATTATTCTATTATAATTCAAAACGACGTTACATATTTTTCCGTTCTACTATTCAAGGTAGCCTTTAAAAATTCAAAGCACATAACAATTTGTCTACCCGTTCCTAAGATACAAATTTTAATGAACCCTACTTTCCTGTAAGTAAGATTACTTCCGAGATACATACTTAAGTTTCTTTTTTATCTCTAACAATGCATGCTCACTAAACTGTGTACTTAATATAGACGGTAGGAGAGCTAGCCAGTGGAGCTGTCCAATTAACTATCTGACTGAAAAAACCTCTTTGTAAAAAATGCTTTTTCCAGTCCTTATTGAGCTAATAAAACTTTACAAGTCTTTTAATACGAGCTCGGTTTTTCTGAGCGAATTGGAAATGTTTTCGCTTGATACTTAAGTTGGAGTGAAGTTATCTACTCGCTGTCATTGCATTAAACTTATTAAAATTGAACATTTTTCTTGTATTTTCTTTTTCATGTCTAGAAAGATTTGAAGTTAGTTTTGAACTCATTATAAATTTAGCTTATGACCATCAATTATAATTTAAATGTGTTAACAGTGAAATCTAAAACTTAAACCTATCAATTTCACGTAATTGACATGTCACAATCGGAGCTAGCATTTGTTGAAATACTAGCTATTGCTCGCGACTTTGTACGCATAAACCCATGAAAAAATAGATTCGGAGATAAAAATAGATATTGACCGATTCTCAGACCTACCCGATATACACACAAAATTTCAAGGGAATCCGTCAAGCCAATTCGGGAGAGTACGGAAACGAACATTGTGACACGAGGACATTGTTATCCTTTCGAGAATTTTATATGCAAGATTTTATTTTATTTAATTAACGGACAGGTTCACCCGAAATATCACAGTCCAATTAAAACGCAGACCACGCTTCCAGTTACCGCAGTTACAAAACATTGTAGGTATACCTCAGAGCTACCGTTGTGCAAAAATATCGAATATAGAACAAATGAAACTGCAACCAATCCATCATCGTATTACAACGCACTGTTGCGCATGGGCTTTTCATAGCACAAACGCATAAACAATTATTCCTGTTAACAATGGGTATAATTTGACAAGTAACAAGCGTACAATGAATGTTACTTTAGATACAAGACAATACCTCTGTCGTTTCTAGTTCAGGAAACTATTTTTATAATGTTACTTAGGGATTTACTTCTGGGTTTACTCGTATCTCAGATAATTATTTTTTAGTCGTATGGTTATGTGAAACTTGGTGTCAGATTTGAACTCCCCTGTAGGCCTCTGACATGAGTTGACACACCCTTTTTTTTGGTAAAGCGGGAGAATCCTCATACTCAGGGGAGGGAAGGGGAGGGAATTCTCGTAGGTAGTGTCAGACTCTTACTGACTAGACCTGAACCGCTGTGCTACGTTTCCGTCTTTTGATGTCGGTGCATGGCAGGAATATTCTCAGGTGTGCTGATATCCTCACAATGTTTTCCTTTTACATTTTTAGTCATTTGTAACTTCGTAATAATTCCGTGTGGTGTCCGGATATAAAGAATAGCGCCACCCCATATCCTCCACTGGGTGTCGTAAAAGGCGACTAATGGACCTTAAGACCCAGTGCATTGTACCAAACACCTTGGGTCACCCGAATGGTGGCGGGTAAGCCACCAACAATCGCATTCCCAAAGAGGGTTAGTGTCAGGCAGGCGGCCGACTATAAAACCATAGCCAAATCTATTAGCAACATGTTGAGAAAAAAAAAACATGTTGCGCCGACCCCAAGTAAAATGGGATAAGGGCAGGAAGATGATGATGATGATGTAACTTCGTAATAAGTTCATTTTAGGAGAAGTCTTTGGTGCGTAGGGACTTGAACATACGACCTTCCACTTGACAGTCCAACGGTCTTACCATTAGGCTATTGTAATTACCGTTGTAATTGTGAAAGAGAAATGCCGCTATACAACTTATAGCATCCTGACTGCTTTGTGCGATAAATGGGACAGCCCCAGCTAGCCCACTGAATGCGAGTACATATACAATTATTATTTTTTGTTTTTAACTAACACTAAGTTAAGTATTCCTTTACTGACATTATGTGGATCCTGTATTTTGGTCTGAATTAAATGTCTTATTATTATTATACAGTGTATCGCGCTACCTCGTTTTAGTTTAAGACAGATCTTTAAGAGTTATCTTTGTCAATCAGATCGTATTCATTTCATAATAACTAATCCCGTATGTCAATCCAAATCCAGATAAGGACACTAAAGTAGGCAGAATCGTCTGATTATTTATTAAATGTAAATTTTTCTAGTCGGTGTCTCTGAGCATGAAAATTGAATGTTTATGAAACCAACCGCGATACAAGGATTAAATTCCATAGTGTGGGTCGTTTAAAAAAAAGTCTAGCTCGCTTGCTCTGTTGTCCTAGTTAATCAATACAAATCTATTAATAAGAACTCATACCCACCTAGAATAGAAACATTACATCTCTAACGCTGTTCGAATTGCTGATATGAATCGAAGTGACAAGTTAATATCACTTGACTGGGAAAAAAGAACATCATTTCTATTACATTTTTAGATTTAATCTACAAAAGCTCTATTAGTGAAATAGAAAGGTATAACCTTAAAGTTTCAAACATACAACTAAAACCTAACACCACGCCACGAAAGCCGACGCGTATCAGCCCTAATCAATACCATACACTAACTAACTATAGTCAGTTGCATACACAAGACACACTATGTGATGACACTTAAACCTTCTCCAAACCAAGGTATATGAGTGGTTATTTATAAATAATTACTTTTTACTCGCAAATCTAAATTATTCAATTATGAATAACCTGCCTACAACAGCAAGATTTGCCGCAAATTAAGGACTCCGCTTTTGTCTGAAACTAGTTGGGCTATTCCGATAAATACGCGTGAGTAAATAGTTAGGTATATCGTTTAAGCAAAAATTCGCTTGAATCAACATGTTTGTCATGAAATCTCAGTACTTATAAGAGCAGATAAAACTTTTAATCCTTTAAGAAGACGCTAGTTTTATTGCCCATAAACTCCGTATAAACACACTTTCAATAAACAAGACGGTTTCCGGTATTTAAGGTTAAATTGGATTAGTAATGATAGCAAGTAATTTAGTTTTTCTATCCAAAATTTTTATTTCGAGACAACCACACTACCACATATTCTAAAGTATTCTTCAAGGATTTTTGTAACCCAACTCTATATTATTTTCGACCTAACATTAAGTGGAATAATCAATGACATTATTCTATTCATATTAAAAAAGCAATGGAATAAGTATAGGCATATCATGATTATTTAGATGTGTATGAGAAGTTATCACTAAACGCAAATCCTGTAACTTAAAATATTCACAAAATATACAGATCAGTAAAGTGTCAATAGTTACCGCAATAAAATTGTAATATACTTATATGCGCTATCGTGAAGAATGCTCAAGAAAAATATTCAGTACCGAGAAAGTTTTGAATGCATTAGATAGGTGCAAGATGTTCGTATGAAATTGAAATTGCCGTCGAAGCCGTGTAACAGTCAAAGGGAAAGAAGTGTTCGGTAGTCAAGCCAAGAGTTCAAAAGTTCCGAGTTATTGAATAGCTTTGTGCTCCCAACTCGATAAGTACACGAATCTTTCCAATACTATAAACTTTGTAAATTGCACCTCATGATGTGACTGTATGTAAACGATGAGTAATACCTAGTTTAATCATAATCATAATCATAATCATAATTCTTTATTGCAAATCCACAATGTAAAGATAAGATGGTAATATAAATAACATGGTAGCAATCGTGGACCCTGATGGGCACAGCAAATAGTAAATTAGAAAATTAGAAGAGAGGAAGGCGTTGTATTATATAAGTATAGAATTATTTGTTTATGCTCAAGTATTCATATTCCTTTTCAATGTATGTATAGGTACTATTATGTTTGTATTTTTAGTAGGTGTTTACATATAAGTATATTTTTGTACATTATTTTATTAGTTTATCCGTTCTAAATTTATTATATTTATTTTATTGTATTATTTATATTTGTGATTGTATTGAATATTTTATAATTTTTGTTACAACTGAATATTTTATTGTTATTTTTTTTTTTTTTTATATTTAAGCTGACTTTTATATGTATTACGTATTTATATATTATTCATTATATTTGTATTATATGTATGGGTTTAGCAGGAAAAGGTGTTTGTTAATATAATTATATTTCTTTATAATCAATATTTTAATGTTATTTGTTTATCCGTAAGATATTCACTGATCGTGTAGTAGGCTTTATTAATTAATATTTGCTTTAGGGTGTTTAGGAACTTCGTGTCGCTAGGCTCATCTTTTATTTTGTTGGGTAATTTATTATATATTTTGATGCACATTACATATGGGCTATTTGAGTGTAGTGTCATGTTGGATGTAGGTAGCATAAGCATGTTTTTGTGTCTCAGTGATCTATTTGTGTGTCTGTCTCCGCGCTTTGTAAAAAAGGTAGAGTATCTCCTAACGAATTTACATATTTCTATAATATAAATGCATGGTAACGTAAGTATTTTATGTTTTTGGAAATAGGGTTTACAACTGTCTGTTTGTTCAATGTTTGTAAGTATTCGGATTAGTTTTTTTTGTTGTATGAAGAGTGATGGTGCGTCAGTGCTGTTACCCCACATGATGATGCCGTAGCTAAGTCGGGAGTGGGCGTAAGCATAATAAGCACTCAATGCAGTTGGTAGGTCTGTGGTTATTTTTAATTCTCGAAAAGCGTAAGTGAATTTGGAAATCTTGGATTTAATATTTTGGATGTGTGTCTTCCAGTTGATATGAGTGTCTATTGTAAGTCCGAGAAGCGTGAAGTCGTCGACAACGTCTATTTTTATATTATTAGTAGAGAAGTTAATTGTTATTGGGGATTTTTGGTAAATTAAGTTTATTTGTAAATTATGTTGATTCATCCATTCTGTAGTTTTATTGAGTATAGTTTGTAGTTTTGTATTTATTTCTGTTTCGTTACGGCAGGAAGTAAGAAGGGAGACGTCATCCGCGAATAGTACACAAGGTTCATTCATGATTTTTGGAAGGTCGTTGATATATATAAGGAATAATAAACATCCAATAACGCTGCCTTGTGGGATTGATGAGTTTAGGATTTGTCTATCTGATCTTATATTAACTATTTCGTTATTATCTTGGTTATAATATTCAACTTCTACATATTGTTCTCTGTCCTTAAGGTATGACTGAAACCATTGATGAGTGACTCCGCGGATTCCTATTTTGTATAATTTATCTAATAATATCATTTCATCATTTTCCTGCCCTTATCCCATTTTACTTGGGGTCGGCGCAACATGTTTTTTTTCTAAACATGTTGCTAATGGATTTGGCTATGGTTTTATAGTCGGCCGCCTGCCTGACACTAACCCTCTTTGGGAATGCGATTGTTGGTTGTTTACCCGCCACCATTCGGGTGACCCAATGTGCTTGGTACAGTGCACTAGGTCTTAAGGTCCATTAGTCGCCTTTTACGACACCCAGTGGAGGATATGGGGTGGCGCTATTCTTTATATCCGGACACCACACGGACAATTTATCTAATAATATATTAAATTTAACTCTATCATACGCCTTAGTCATATCAAGCAGTACACCTACTGCGTATTTTTTATCGTTTAAGATATTGATTATTTCCTGCATGTACTTGTAAACTGCCAGTGTTGTTGATTTTTGTCTTCGGAATCCATTTTGACCCTCATCAAAAATTTTAAATCTCTCGCAGAAGTTATAGACCCGGTCGCACATGGCTTTTTCGAAAATTTTTGATGTTGTCGGCAAGAGTGCAATGGGGCGGTAGTTGCTGGGGTCGGTTTTTGAATTTTTCTTGTAAATCGGTTTTATGATAGCTTTTTTTAGGAGATCAGGGAATGCACCTTCTTCAAAAGACTGGTTTATTAATACACAAAGTGGTGGAGTGAGTTCATCAGCGCAATGTTTGACTAGGGATGGGGGTATTTCGTCTATTCCATGACTATTCTTGTTTTTTAAATGTTTTATTAATTTGTTGGTTTCACGGTAGTCTACTGGTCTAAGAAAGAATGTGTTTTCTAACTGTTGAGATTCGGGCAGATCGCAGGATTGAATATTGGTTAGGTTTATAGGTTCATTGCCAATTGATGCAAAGAAATTGTTAAAGATATTAACTATTTGTTTAGGTTCACTGTTAAGTACATTATTTATTTTTAATTGAATATTTTTCTTTTCAGCTTTAGGTTTTTTATTTGTGCGCTCTTTTATCATAGCCCACATAGTTTTAATTTTATTTTGTGATTTTTTAATTTTATTTATGTATTGTAATTTTTTAGCCGTAGTTATTGACCGCTTTAGTATTTTTTCATATTTTTTATAGTATTTTTTAATGACTAGATTATTAGATTTTAGACAAAGTATTTTTAATAGTCTCTTATTTTTGCATGCAAGTTTAATTCCTTTAGTTAACCAGAATTTTTTATGGCACATTTTTAATTTAATTTTTCTCTTTGGTATAGTTTTATTTAGTGTAGTAGTTAGTATATTATTAAAAGCTTCGTAGTTTTGGTTTATGTTATTATTAGGTACAATGTAATCGCTCCAGTTTATTGACTGTAGTGCAGATTTAAATAAGTTTATATTTTTCTTATTATATAATCGTTTTTTGACGAGGTAAGTTTTGTTTTGATTTTGATTTTGAAATTGTGGTATTTTAAGACTAATTATTGTGCTACAGTGGTCTGAAAACCCTAGTTCTTCGACTGACGTGGTTGAATATTTTTTATTGAAATTTGTAAAAATTAAATCTATACAGGTTGATGAATTATTTGTTATACGTGTAGGTTGTTTTATGTGTTGTGTAAAATTGAATTCAGACATAAGGTCCAATCCAATAAGGTTTATTTATATAATCATATATATTTCGTAATAGTTTCCACGGAATGTGTGATTATGTCATGTTAGCAGAATTCAGTAAATTTAATTATGCTCGTACGTTAACATGAATACCGAAACTGAAATCATTACCTAGGAATTACGAACGTTTGATATTACACCAAAATAAAGACATGCAAGCATTAAATTTACTCTGCATTATTGCGAAAATTACGCAACGCAGACCACACTATTCGCATCACTATTAATTTCGCTAAAAGCTTAATCTATCCCCAAATCTATGGTTACAATATTGACTGCGTGTTTCACAATGACATCAACGTCAAAAATAATTTGCGAAAGCTCTACCTGAAAATTAATATGACCTGGAATACAAAAGCGCATTTCTTTTATGTACGATACCTGCATATGACAGGTTCAGAACAAAGCACTGTTATGTCATTATTACGTGAAAATCTCCGGCTCTACAAAGCATACATTTTATAAATCTGAAATATCAGGAATTGTTACTTTAATTATGTATTCCAGGCGCGGCCGTACATCGAGGGGGCCTTCCGCCAGCACTCAAAATATCGCTCTTGTCAGAGAGAGATGCCGCTCTAAGTCTTGTAGCGCGCCATCTTGCTTCCACGCTAAGTTTTGCTACAAGAGGCGATGGTAGGCTGTCAGAATGGATGGCCATTTTTGTAAGTCTTTGGTAGATTCGATTTTCGCTTGACATGAGCATTTGTTTTAGGTTTGGGCGTCAGTGCATGCAAGATTTATGTTTTAAAACCTGCAATGCAGGATTCCTTTTGTAAAGATATTATACTCTCACGTTATACCTATTATAAAAATGTTTTTAATATAAATGATACATCTTATACTCAATAACCATTACGATATGGAATGAAATAATTATTGTTAAACTCCATCAAATTGATATCTATATTGTACTAATTTGCAGCTATCATTTTACAATCTACTTATCAGTTAGCAAAATCCATTTGAACACATAGTAAAACTTTCTTTTCCTAAAAGTTTTTTCAATAAAAGCAGGCTGTGAACTGAGAAATGTCGATTAGATAACACTACGCCCCACAAAAGTGAAATTCGATCCACGTTGAGCGAAATGCCAGCATTTTTTACTTTTTAGGATCATCTAGTAAGTACGTAGTTCTTTCTTAATCTTTGGATGTTCTGTAAATATGAGTAGGTAAGAGCCATTGTGCACACAGCGAGTACTCGACTTTTCAACATTTCCGTTTTTAATCAAAGCCCCCTTTTGTTTTCGTGCCTGTGTTCCACTGAAAGAGCTTACGTGGAACGAAAAAAAATACGTAACCACGTCTAGTTGGGAAAGCACAAATCCCAACGGGTACAGAGTAGGTAAGTACATCTCCTATTGATAATTTATTCTCCATCATTTGCTAGTTTAGTTTTTAAGGACCACAATCCACGTGCCTTCAATTTCTTAAGTGAATGTAATAATACAGTTTACACATTGTTAAACGCAATGTGAACGAACTTAAACAGCCATTAAATGTGTTCTGCGGAGATTTACAACTGTCTCGGGATAATGTACTAACGCTTGCTGTGGTTTTTTTCCTTGTAATAGGCAGCTGTGTTTTTGGAGGCAATAAGGACAGTGGATGCGTGCCCCGAGCGCACGCTCTGATACTTTTGGAGGCACATTGTTATTACCGACAGCTGCAACACACGTTCCTTTATTAATATGCGACAATTGAACATCTTCCGTCCGCCCGCGGTTCCGTACTCCACGAACACTGTAATTTACATCTTTAGGTTTAGTTTGGTTAACATGAAAACAAAAGAATATCAACATAATTATTTGTAAAAAAAAAAACAAAGTACCTACCGTGTGCCGTGTTTCTCGAAAGTTCCAGTGTATCAAATGTAACGATATTCAAAGAGCAAGATCAAGATTGTACAAAAACTTTGTAGACGTGTTTATTTAGTTTGAAAAATGTTAAAGTTAATTCAAATAGTCTATTGATGCAGATCGAAGTCTCGTGTAGTTTCCATACTTCTGTAATGATACAATCGGCGCGCTCGAAGTTTGTCTGTAAGGACAACTTGGAGCGAGTCAGAGACTTGTAAGCCTCGATAACGTTCTAGGAAATTGGAACTTCACTCACAAAAGTTTCGCAGACATAATTTATGCTCAATAAGCAGGTTTTTTCACGTTCGTACTTACGTAGTCGAAATCTGATCTATTTTTAAACCTATCAGCCATATAAAATAGAAACGTTTTTAAAGAGTTTAATATTTGAGGTCACGGGATAAAATAAGAGCATTATTTTACAATAAAACTGTTTTTGTTTAGTTCCGAGGATCTCTAACATTAAGTAGGCACAGCCGATCACTTCTACCTGAGCCGCAGTTTTTTGGTTTCCTTATTTTTGTACATAATTATAATTTTGTTGATTTTGTGTTAAAAATTCTTGGGTTTCATGAGGTAATAATAATAACGTAATTAGCACCTGTTGTATGTATGATCACATATTACGGCATTACTTACTTTAGAAAACCAGAACAATAAGAGAAAGTTAGTAAAAGTTATTATATTAAAATAAAAACAAGAAATAATTAAACTACGTTAAAACTAAACTTTGGGACGTACTTTTTCTTATATTATTATGGTAATTTATTTTAACAAAGCAGATCAGAAAGAGTATGTGCTGACCAACTAAGGCCGAGTCAACGCAAATCTCTAGTTTACAAACTTATATACTTCTAGATATACACGTCTTTGGACACAAGAAGCTGTAGAAAAGTAAACAACCTTCAATAAATCAATTTATTTCACTAGTTTAAACTCAAAACCCCGTGTTAACGTAACAATTAAATCTAAAAATAAATATTGAAGCCACCTTGACAGAGTCTCGACAAATCCGAGTATCAGATAGTTCGTAGGAGTGGGGCGTGCGTCCTGCGCCTGCGCATCTGTGCTTATGCCGCCACATCTGTCGTATCTCGCGCACGTTAGTGTAGTACCGCACGGGCCGGGCCTACAGGCTGTTGATATTTTTTTAAACAAGTCATTAATATTAAAAACTACGATTATATGTAATTTTAAACCTTTCGTCTGTAACCTTAAACCTTTTTACAAGTACGACTAAGAATTTAATTTTATGCTTGCACCGTAATAAATATAATAGATTAATGTACACTATTATATGCTACAAATAACTGATACTATAAAATAATAAAATTAATCGCCAAATATTGCATCAATGATCGAGAATCCAGAAAGTGAGAGATCGATCAACATCGGCCTGTATACCGATATCGGCTGAGATCGCGGCGACACCTGCGCGCGCACCTGCCGCCTCTGATTCGCCAAAAACGAACACGACGCGCCACCTGCCGCTCATCGATACTCCTGCGCAACCACTATCAATACTTTATACTTTTGTTTGAAACTATAACACCCATTACTCTACTCTAAACCGTGATAATATTGCCAACTTCTCAGTATATCCGAGAATCCAGATTTGCATTTACCTTATCTCGATTCCTGTTTCGATAAGGAACAGCTGTGACCGTTCACTGCCTTTACATATACAAACCTTTATTAGCGAGTAAAATTGAATTACGTTAAAATAAAATAAAAAATATTATATGGTTAAGGGAGACAGAAAAACCTTTAAACCCATTTTCTACCTAAATTTCGAAATGTTTATCGACAGTTAAGTACTGTCACAAAAGAATTAAAAGCGGTCCGGTGGCTGTTGGCGGCAGAAGCACTTATCCTAGATTGCCTGGCACTTACTAGCTTTGACAAATACGCTCAATAAAACCAGTGCATTCCGCTTACTTAATGCAAAATAAATCGTCCGACCAGTTAACGCTGACCTCGGGTACAAGCTGTTAACGTAAAACAACACTTTAGCTTACAATTCTTATTCAACACTTTTTATAGGGTTGTTTTAATGTATTCACTTCTTCCTATATAATATTAATGCCAGATATGTAAGACCTTCAGCAATAGCGGATATGAATTTGAATATGAATACTCTAGATTTGCAATTAAATTGTAAAAGAGACGTTCTATTAGCGTAGAATACCGTCTTCCTTCCACAACTACAAATCTTACTTTCTTTCTTTTGTTTTTATTAATACATAGTTGCTCGTACACGAAATTTATATCA